>JAPJYX010000016.1:30000000-31480833 GCA_030503985.1 Himalopsyche tibetana
ACTCAGTTTGGTTCGGTAATCATGACGCGAGACAACAACCGGAAAAAAAATACCAAAGTGGTTGGGACTAGGGTATCCAATCCCGGAGCCTTTTTCCAATCCCGGGATTTCGGGATTGATTAATTTTGAATCCCGGGATTGAGATTTTCTCACCGAGGAATTTGAAATCCTCAATTCGCTATACTTTTTCCTTGGATTCTCACAGAACCTCGTTTTTTTTTTTTAGCTCACCGAGGAATTTGGTATACTTTTTCCCGGAATCTCACGGAAACTCGTTTTTTTTATCTCGCCGAGGAATTTGAATTTCGTGTAAATTTTCGGAATTTCCTCAAAAATTTTCAATCCCAAAATCCCGGGATCGCGGCGATCTCAATCCCGGGATTTCGGGATAAGAAAATTGAACGGGATCCCGGGATTGGTTGCCCTAGTTGGGACACCGGGACAATACCGGACAAACCGGGACATATGGTTAGCCTACTAATCAAAATCAAAATTAAATCAAAGAAATAGAATTTAAGATTTCGACTGAAGGTGCTTGGTGGAATTTCAATATTAAATTTGAATTGTTCAAACTATGTACATTCTCACAGATTTTGTCACTAACGACCCGGGTTTCGCCTTTCGGCATCTTCAGGCGCTCAAGTGCACGGATGAACTTGAACTGACGTTTAGTAAATGAATGTTTCGTGTTTATATAAGAAATAAATGTATCATTGAGTTCAAAGCCATTGCTGGCGAAAAGGATAATAAGCTCATGGGAATGCCCACAGATTTGAGAAGTAAGTAGTTTCAAGAACTATATTTTATTTGTTTGTCGGCAAAGGTTTTATGATTATATTTATATAGGGTACAAAAGTGGAGACCCAGGTAGGTTGAGTATTTCATTTAAAATCGGAAGACTATGCAATTGTGCTCTATTAATTTCCAAAATTTACTGGAAAAAGAGTTTATGACTGTCCGTATTTAGTCCGGGTGTAACATTTTTATCCCTTGTTCCTGATTGAACACGTGTCCTTCCGAAATTAAGTGATTAGCAAAAGTGGACGTGTCTTTTTTCAATCTAAAGGCTGCCATATGCTCTAAAACCCTGATGTTCAGTGTCCTTTCTATTTTGCCGATATAAACTTTTGTACAACAAGAGCATTGCAATCTATAAATCCCGGATTTATTTACGTAATTTATTTTATCTTTATTGTTAACTAATAATTATTAATAGTTAACTAATAATTATTAGTTAACAATAAAGATAAAAAATCAGAGATGAAATGAATTTCGTCAATCGTTGGATGCACGTACATGTTCTTATTCTTATTCTGATTTACATACATTTGAATAAAAGCTGGATGATATCAATAAAGAGATATATCTTTTAACTAAAAAACAATTTATTGAATTGACATTTAGTTGGTAGAATCCATTAGAAATGTATTTAAGTTCTACTATTTGTGTAATTATTTTGATAACTACTTCGCATTTATGCCCTCTATTTCTGACGAGAAGGTATAGCCGAAAATAATAAAACAACTGGAATACGTTTCTATTTTTGATCTTATTAAAAATTATGTTTTTTTTTCAATCATCTCCTCGCACTTAGCCAGCAACATTAAAATTGCACCCGTGAATAAATTGAGTAATCTCGGTATGAGCAACGGGATTTTTTTAAAATATCCTCGAAAAAAAATACATATTGCAATTCTTCATTTAAATCGTAATTATTCTTTTTTTGTTGTTTTAATAACAGTTTAATTGTGCTTGTATCGTGTTAAATGCCAAATATTATGAAATATTTAGCATACCGCAATGATTGATTTGTATAATTTCTAACCTTATTCATTTTAAAGCATTAACTGTAATCATTATTTCCTACCATAAATAAAAATAATTTAATCACCTACATACAGTGATTTTGTTTGTACAATTAAAACTTGTTACACCAAATAATAAATGGACTCGTAAAAATATTCATAAGAAGCAGAACATATCTAATTTGCGATGATGGACCCGCCACCATTTATTCGAAAAATAAAGTTTCGTAATCTCGCAACGAATCACTTTTTAAAAACGCAACATTTGTCAGGTATTCAAAATTTGTATGCTTAGATAACAACATCGTCGTCGACATTCTTGTGAAAAGTTAATCTTAAATATAAGTAAAATCTATGATCAGTATTTATGTTAAATATAAGAGGATGCTTATTTTAAAATAGTATGTCATTTTTTTTTGAGAAGAATATCAAAATTTTAACAGGTAATTAACTTGTGTTTGTGATCAATGCATTTGTTAAAAAGACTTTGACATGTTTAAAAATAACTCAAGGAAAGACAACGAGAACAAATATGTAATACGCAGAAAAAATAACGTTATAATAAGTTATACATATAATATGAATGCAATATACAAAACTCTTTAAATAAAATTAACAATGAGGAAGTCTTCCAAGTAGTTCCAATTAATGCTATTTATTGTTACTTTTCTTTCGTTAAAAATCTACACTTGGAACATGGAACCTTGTTATTCTTGGGTCTTGTCAGTTTTGTTTTTTATAATAATTATTCAATGCGGCATTGTTTGCTGTATTCCCATAGGAAGAGATCTTTATAAACTATTCAATAAAACTATTTTTTATGTTTAAAAAAACATTGAATATGCTGTTGTAATAAAAGATTAGGTAATATTTGCCGATTATGAGTTTATATAAATGGTAGTTAATAATTCTGCATTGTTAAAATTGTTCATTCTACCTATTCGATACATTATTATCTTAACACGAATAACATAAAATAAAAAAAACTACATTTTGAATTGAAGAAATGAAGAGCAAACTATTTAACATTATTATTCATTCTGTAGGTCACAAACAAATTGGTAAATCATTTTTTTTTTCCTAAAATATTTCGTCATGATATTCGGTTGGTTATCTAAAGATTTCGCAATAAATCTCAGCGAAGAGTTGAAATCAAGGACAATAATCATGCCTTGATTCATATTTCTTTCTCTTACTTCATTTTTGAAATGTGTTAAATCCATATTCGTCTGTCCAATAAAAATATTCAAATCATATTTTTCTATTGTTTGGCAAAAACAAAATATGTTTTACACCTTCAAAATCATTCTTACATTCGTTAGGACTACAAATGCATTATTCATACGAAATAATTTACAACTTCAGGATTATTTTTTTTTTTTTAAATTAATATGAAATAGTGAAAACTATTTTCTGAATTTAAAGAGGTGCTTAGAAGGTCTTCAAAAACAGATGAAACCATATTCCTATGAGATAAGTAAATGGAGATGACTAACCACCACGACCATTTTGCATATTAGAAACCATTTTAACACTTTATTTTTTCTTATACACCCAATCCTTTTTTACGCATTTTTTTTGAGGGCGTCGTTCCTTTTTTACGCAATTCTCTCGCTTTACTTTACGTATCTGTTTCTCATTGTATTTTAATAATCTATAAAGAAATTCAATTTTATATGGGAAAAAATATACTTCGAACATGAAAGTATGCTGTTTCTCTACTTTTTTTATTTTTGCTGTATATTTTTACACGTTGTAAAAAACAAATGTTTTTTAATTTATGTATTTGTCATTATTTTACGAATGTATCATAATGTCACATTGATATGCAATCCATGATAATATATTTATTAATAAATTACGAAGTATCATTCTACGATATTCTCATAGTTTATAAGATTTTGAAATTAAAATGAAGCGCTATCAGATGATTGTTTCTCCTACATAATACGTCAAATAATGATGGCTATACACTTTCAAACATTTTGCGTTATTATTGTTTTTGTGATTTTTACTTGGCTGTCCGATTTGGTTAAATATCGCAACACAGCCTGACCAAACCGGCACTATTTTTTAATAACAGCTTATGTATTTTCTGTCATTAAAAAAATCGTATATCAAATTTCTAGCTGTGTCTTCTGAGACGCTTGAGAAACCACGCATAGCCATGAACCAAGTATTTGGCGATGAGTTATTGTACCACAAGGTAATACTGTATAGTGCAAAGAAAACAAAAAAATAATATGTCAACAGTTTGTCGTCAAAATATTTTTACCTTGAATGAGATAGTTTAAGGAGTTGTGATAAAATTTGTATTAGTATATTTATTTATATTTAGGTCATCATAATGTATTCTCTGAAATTTGTGCGCTGAAAACGGGTGAATTTTACTTCAAACAAGCTTTATATATTTAGAATAAAAATGTGGAGGTATTTATTGAAACAATCATAACAATGTTACATATAAGGAAATGTAATGGTATTTTATGTACGGATTATAATCTCAATCAATATCGAATATCCGTAACTTCTTGGCGTAAAATTCACCATCACAACCGCTTCCAGCAGTCAGCTGCGGTGGTCTGCCAATACTTCCAGGGGCTCGCTTAATCTCAGAGTTATTCGTGATGTACTGGATGAAGAAGCGGATTTCACTTTTAATCAATTATTAATTAACGGGTTAAGCCAGCAAAACTTTAAAAAAATGTATTAACCATACACGGTGTTTTCTCAAAATAATAACTTATATTCAAATATATGAATAAAAAAACTCTTGTTAAATATTAAATACTTTATAAAGGAAATATTTATGTAAATTTATTTAAAAAAATATATTGAGGTAGGTATAATATATTTAAATTAAATAACTGACTCGTTTTTTCCTCTAATTTTTAAACATGAAAGCTTATAATAAAATTATCATTCGAAACCAGCTGACGCTTCAAAAACAAGTTATACAAAAAATAATATATTTAGAATAATTTTAATGTAATACAACTTCTTCCGTTATACGATTCGATCTTGGAAAAGTTTATACCATAAACAATTTTTACCACACATGAGTCAGCCGTAACATTCACTTTGTTAAGACGTTTATCAGATGCTTTTGAATACTTGATTTCTGCTACGCCTCTCTGTTTACTTTATGACCTAAAAATATAATAGTCAAATTTGAAAATGGGAAAGTAGGTAATTGACCATGCAAGCTATTCTAGAAATTAATTCATTCCGTTGTTTTATTACTTAAAAACTTAATTAAATTGTATATACGGTCATTGAATGTATATGTTTTTATCTCAATACTTATAATGTGAAATGACTTATGTATATTAATGTGCGTACTTTTTTTTTATAATTCGACTAAATGCGCACATATCGTTTTTTTAGACGCCTCATATGGCTTTATTTATTTGCATATTTTTTTATTTGCATTACTCACTTTTTACGAAAGCGAATCATAAACTATTTCATGCGATATAAGTGGCTATAGTCTCGTTTTTAATAGATTAAAAAAAATATTTGTACAAATATTTTAATATTTTATTTTTTAAATCTAAAACATTTGTCGCATTGGATGTATATATTTCAACGCGTCAGTCAGGCCGGCGAAAAGACTCGTATACGAGTCATCCGTAGCTAATGTGTTAAGTGGAAGTCTGCATTATCTATCTTGTTGTAAAAGTAAATACCAATCATTTTTATAATTTGTACAGCATGGAGAAACTAATAAGATAATGGATAATAGTACCAATTCTACTACTAACTTCTCAAAACATATTGCAACATAGAAATTTGTTAACAGATTCATAGAAGAGAAGATTAATCGTACACATAAACTCTTAGATACATTCATAATTCTATAGTCTTGAGATATAACATAAAACGTAATAAGTTATTTATTATGATGGATCAGAAACTCTTGAAAACAAACTGTATAACTGTCAACAATAAAAGAAAACGTATATAATTCTCTTCTTATGGCCAAATTTTTTCACTTCCCATAAACTATTCATTCATTTATATTTATTAGTATTAATAATGTGAAAATTTAGGCATCTTATTGGTTTATTAATAAATGTAGTGCGAATCCTTCAAGCATTGTTCCACCAGTAAACATTGCGAAAAACGATATCATGTCATCAGAGTTCATTCTTGACATAATATTTTGTTGACCATGACTACATTGATTTTACAATACTTAAAATTATTAAAATAAATCGTCCCACAACTTTTCATTAGACGGATATTTCAGTGTTGAAATTAAAATTATATTTTGTATTTAGTAATTGAGCCCATTAGAGGTTAAATGAGCCAAGTGGTATTTTAGAAAAAAATAGCTTAGATGCGTTGTAATATTCTACACGTCTTAAAGTATCGTAAAAGTGAAGCAACTTCAGTTAATTAATACTCATTGCAATAGTGTTATCTCCGTAAAATAAAGATATAGAACCCACCAAAACACCAAGCAAAGTCGTGATTGTACTTGTCCAAAAAAAAGGTTTTACCATTTTACTAGTTGGCTCACTTTACCTATCGGGGGCTCATATAATATGTTGAATGGTACTTACTTATTTGATTTTGGATTTTTTAAATTACATTTTATATATTCCGGTATTATATCATTTCAATTAACTGAGAGATTAACTTTTCTTTTTTCCGTTTTGACACTTGTACAAATATTTTATAAAGTAACCAATTTGTACAAAAGTAACCAATTAGTTACTTTTTTTACTTCAACAATACAATAAAACATTTATATAATATATTTATTGCTTTTGTTCACGTGGTGTGAGTGTGGTATGTTTTTTTGACGTTATTTTATTTCACTAAGTAGTAAGAGTTTTCGTAATATTGCCTTTGCTGTAACGGTTTCAATGAAATGTTGTAAAATATAAGCTCAAACTGATCTAACCAAACTTAATTCAAATAAGACAAAAACAAATATTTGCATCAGGATCGCAAGCAAGACATTACATATTTAATAAAATAAAAACCATCCATATGTATAATTAATATTATCAACGATTTAATTCTTTGTAATACGAAAATAATTCTTGCAGATGCTTTATACTTTACAAAATTAAAAATGCATCGTATTAATAAAAGACTTGAGTAAAACGGTTTTTTTTAAAATTAAAACACTTCTAATAAATTCATTTTTTCCCTATTTACTTTCGATTTAAAAAAATATGATATTGGATTTGCACAAATAAATAACAAAATTTTTAATAACTTTAAGTGTGTAATGCGACGTAAATTATTGGATAAACGTATGTAACATCTCCGATTTCAATTATTTTTAAAATGCACCATTTTGTGCAAATGCAGCACTTTTTGAAAACTGGAATGACAGCATACTTAGAAAAATTATTTATGTGAAAAATCGATTCTTGCCGTCATTATTTATTAATAATAATCACATAAAACACAATAATTAATATATGACGTCAGTAAATGGCTGCTACGACGTTATGTTAGATTAAATATATTTATACTAAGTGTCACAATACACATTTGCACAATTTTGATGACAAATAATTCAGTGTGTATTATTGTATTTTTTTTATTTTGAACGTAGATTTTTCTTGGAATATTAACTCACCACCCGTTTACTGCACAATTTTTCTTGAAGTCTCTTGTAGTCGCGGATCTGTTTGAAACTTCATTCTAAACAATTGAACTAAATATGAGTTTTCAAGTTTATACTCGCTCTATACCTTATTCACTATTACTATTGGAGTATACCTGAAAAGGAATGAAAGATATGTGGGTTCTCATGTGCTTAAATTTTGTTTTTACATTATTTATAACATCTATATATTTAAAAAGCTATAGACACCTACCTACCCGATTGCCTTTTTTTACGATTTTTAAATCACGAAGCCATTTCAACCTTTTCTGTATTCACTGCTTGCTTTTTCACATGTTTTTTGTAGGGTTGCCTCAAAACGTGTATCCCGTGTAAAAATATAATCGATTGGATATTTTTTTTAAGTAAAGAAGAAGTTTTTTTCAGAACGAATTTATGTTCAAGATTATGAGAGCTTAACGCTTTTATAACAGGTTGGACGAGATTGTTAAAACTTGTATGAACTTCTACTCTGAATTCAGTGACACTATGATTGATGCGATTCAAAATATTAAGCGGGGAATGGCCGTGAAAAATATTTCAATGACTCAAAAGAAAATTTAAAGCACAACGGATAAGATTTCAAGGTATCATAACTGTTAAGCCAGATAAAATTCCAGTGTTTTTTAATTATACATGATTATATTGATATTCATATCGTGTCTTTTTAGTTTATGATTAATACATTTGCAACAGAGCACAAGTATTTTTCCGGAAAATTTTCCGTTCCTACGTTTTCTATTCTCAGTCAGTCAATTAAAAATGTCATGTCACCGATACTATGGCAGTGGAAATATAATTGTTGTTAAAAGAAAATTCCTAACAAATAAATGTATCATTTGATTCAACCTTTTGTATTAAGTTTTAACTATTATAACGAGTATAGATCACACATCTAGATAATTAGAAAAATACTATTGGTTAAAAATAAGTATTCAATGAAACAAACTGTGATATATCCGCGTTCTATGTAAAATACTTATATTAGTTAACCTTTCAGTAGTGATGACGTTTTCATGCGCCGATAAATTATTACAAAATATTGTTGTATTGTTAATAAAATGCTTACAGGTTGATATCCTTGATTCAAATATTTCATAACCGATAGACGACCAGTTTGGTAAGATTTTAAAACACTTTTAACAACGATGTTGCTTTTTATTTATGTTTTTATTTGTCTTATCCTTGTTGGTCAAATTTTATTTTGCAGGTAGAATGAATGAATATGAAAATATGCCACGTGATAACACAAACTATACTATACAAAATTATTGAAAATATAATATTATTTCGAATTTTTGTTACAATGCTTTCGTCAGAAATTGAGAATTGCTTCTGGGTTTAAAATAATCATAAAGTAAGGTCTTGGAAATACGTTTATACAGAAACATTATTTTAAAAACTCAACCCACTTGACCAACACTTAAATTCGTTTATTTTTTTAAAACTACCTTCGTTGATAACTTGAATTAATACAAAAATATGTTATCAAAAATCCTTTTAATGCTCATGTTGCAAGAGTTTGCATCCATTCTTGCGTCCACAGTTTGTGACTAGGAAATTATTACGATTAATGTGTTTTTACTGCTATATATTAAACAACATTGTATAATAATACATTCCTATCTAAAAATACTTTAGAGTTTTATGTTTGAAATATTCAAAAAACCCTAATGATAAAATATTGAAACGTTTATTGTCAAGTATGCAATTGCAGCTAAAAAAATATTTTAGTAAAATAATATGATGGTTAGACATTGATAATCAGTATCGTACCACTTTATACTCAGCTATCTTGTAATACTTTATTCAAATATAACTTAACGCTATGAAAATATATGGATTTTTAAAAATCCATGTCCGCTCCCAATGTGAAGCATGTGGCCTCCTAATGTAGGTATCCAACCGATTTTTTCTGCGAGAACTGCTTGTTACCCAGTTGTACTCAACCTATTTTTTCAAAGAGAGTAGGGATATAAGTGATAAGGTTAGGCAGTACTAATGGTAAACTTATGCCGCCTGTGTGGTCGAGTGGTCAACGTTGTTGGCTTCGGCCACGGAGGGCCCGGGTTCAAATCCCGGTACGGACAGTTTTATAAATTGATTTTTATTCGATTTATGAATTCCTGTTCAAAGGCATGGATGTATGTGATGTCTTGAATTTCCCCCACTCACCCTCCTGTCCTATGAACGGGGCGTATCGAGAGCGATTAGCTTACCACTAATCCTGTCCTAGCCCTATCCTTCTATCCCTACTCTCTTTGGAAAAAGAGAGGTTGAGCAACTGAGTAACAAGCAGTTCTCGTAGAAACACTTCTGTTGAGATAAACTCCATTCGGAGTCCATATGCTCCACATTGGGAGCGGACATGGTTTAAAAAAAAATGGTAAACTTATCGCTCTCGTTATGCTCCGTTATTTAAGGATTGAAAGGGTGGGCGGGAATATTTAGACATCACGAAAATCCATTCCTTCGAACAGTAATCGAAATACCATTCCAATCCTAAAATTAACCAACCAAAAGTCCTGTCTTAGCCCTATCCTTTATATCCTTACTCTCTTATAAAAAAAGGAGAGGTTGAGCAACTGAGTAACAAGCAGTTATTGTAGAAATTAATTTGTTAAAATACATCCATTATTATGCCATATGCTTTATATTGGAAGCGGACACGGATTTAAAAAAGAAAAATAATATATTTGTTTGATGAGTGTATCGTGTTGCTAATATTCAATGACCTAAGGTCAAATGTTTAAACAAAATAAGTAGTGGTTGGGTGTGGGAGGGAATTTTATGTATGTACATCACAAACATCTTCAACCGTCTTCGAACAGAACTGGGATTCGAAACTTTTTCTGAATTTCTGTTGAGTATATTTGTATTTTGCATCGTTAGAATAAATGGAAACTGCTTTCTACCTTAAATAACTAATGGTCAGTACTATGAAACTTAATTCGTGTTAAAAAAAAAATACGGCAACACAGTGCTACAGTACTACAGTGGTTATGTTGAGGCATGTCCCAAGTACAATATTCAATTTAAAAGGTCACGTTCGCTCAAGATTTCAAACAGTTAATGAAAATACACTTAAGCCTTTTTTGACGGTCGATACGTCCCACTGAACGCCGTATAAAAAATAATACAACACGACAAATTGAAGTTTTTTTTTCTTAATTTAAAAACCGGCTTATTTCATAAAAAGAATAACATAGAGCTATAGAAAATAGCGTAAAAAGTTGATAATGAAAACTGAAAAAAAAAACATTTTTCAAATTATTATCAAAATATTATTCATTCGTAATATGGGCCCATTAGATGTGAAGTGAGACAAGTGGTATTTAAAAAAAAAGTTAGAAGCCTAGTAATATTGTACACGTCTTAAAGCAAGGGTGGGCTGGAGGGGGCTCGCGCGAGCCCCTTGTTAAATTTCAGCGCGGCTGGCGAGCCCCTTGTGAAAATAAGAAAATCATTCGTCTTAGATCAAATCAGCACATAACTGCAATTTCGGTCGATGGTGAAATTTTATTATGAAACAAGACTTATTCCCCCTTCGTTTTTTTCATTCAGCGCTGTGGGCTTCCGTGCCGGACCTCACGGGTTCGAGTTCCAGTACGAAGCAACGTTTTTTCGATAGATTTATCGATTTTTTGTTTGAAGGTATGGGTTTTTGTGATTTCCAAAAATTTCCCTCCACTCTTCCTATCCTTCAATTCAACTAGGCATTACGTGAGCGATTAGTTTATCACTAGTCCTGTCTTAGCCTTATCATTCTATCCCTACTACTCTCTTTAGAAAAGAAATGTTGAGCGACTAAGTAACAAACAATTCTTGTAGAAAAAAAACTTTTGTTGAGATACCTTCATTAGGAGGCCATATGCGCGACATTGGGAGCGGACATGGATGAAAAAAAAAGATTTATCGAGCCCCTTGTTAAGATATTGGCAGCCCACCGCTGTCTTAAAGTATCGTAAAAGTGAAGTATTCTCAGTTAATACACATTGCAATATGCAGTGTTATCTCCGTAAAATAAAAATATGCAATCCACCAAATAAATACGTGATTATACTTAAAAGTCCAAGATATTTTTTTTACCATTTTACTATTAGAGTTGGCTCACTCCACCTCTCGGAGGCCCATATGTATTTTATTTAGGAAAAACTAAGTATTTTTCGCTACTTGATAACATACGCGCACGTTCTTGAGGGATCGGACGAAAGTCGCTTTAATCGCCAGATACATCTGACACGTTTAATGTGCTAGCTAGAATCTAATGAAGACTTTTGCTTGTTATTATCGTCTTGTACAGTAAAATTTCATTTTATTAGGATATCTGTTATCTGCTTATTTTGTTGTATCTGGAAAACGCGTTAGAACTAATAATTATAAGTAGAATCGTGATATTTAAAACTCGTGTAAACATTGAATTAAGTCAGCACTTTGCAGAAGAAAATATGTTTGTTGTAGTGTTAAAATAAATTCAAATTCTTGAAATTATATGCCTATATTATAAATATACTTAACTTAATTAAGACAAGTATCCTTCACATAATTATCAGTTTAAGCCGATATGTTTACAATGTATACTCGATTTAAAAAATATATACATTTAGGTATATAATGACACTTTCCCAATAAATATTAGTCGACAGCAGTTCATTTATTTTGAATGGGAAAGGTTTTTTAATCAATGATTATTTTACATTTAATGTTAAATTTTATGTTTACTGATTTATTTAAATTAAAATTGAATACATTCATAAATCAACATGTTTCGTTAATGGTACTGATTCTACGTCTGTGTATCCAATGCAATACTGACATGTGAAAAGGCATTCGCTCATTTGATTTTGAATGATTTCACATATATCATTATTGCCTTGAAACACTTAAATATTTATATATATATATATATATATATACGTTATATGCTGTAACCTTTAGGGCGTAGGTAAATGATGTAAAGTTCATCGATTATTTATTTTTTTTTCGTTTTCAGAAGCAGTTGATTGCGCCACACGTAATTTGAAAGATTCTACCGTTTTGCTATAACTGAGAATATCAATGTAAGTATTATTATTGAAATAATTGTGTTGATACATTTTCTTTAAATCGACTCCTAGGTAAAAACTTTAAATACAAAATATTAAAGACATATTAGAGTAAATATTTCTCATAGAAAATTTAAATTAACTCTGATTATTCCACGTATTGTGTTACTAACTGTGACACGTGTTTCGCCTCTTTCAGAGGCATCTTCAGACTTACTATCGCAAAGTGTGCTTATGTAATGAAGCAAGATTGATTCTAACATTTTAAAATTATGAAATTACAAAATGGAGTTTTGGGTTTTTTTCTTTTAAGAGGAGCAAGGAGGTGTAGAATCGAAACAAAGCAAACAAATATAATCAAAGTTAATTTAATAATAATCAAATAATAATTTAATAATAATCAAAGTTAATTTAAATTTTCTATTAAAATGAACTTCCACAAAGTTACCGCCGAAACCATCGAAAGTATTAAATATTTCTCGTTTATGTTTAAAAGAAAAAAACATCGATTTCTCTCAGTTAGTGAGCATTTTTAACTCATACGAAAATAAATTTTGATATTAAAGGGGGAGACTAATCGAAAAATTTCAAACAAACTTTTTATTACACCCGATAAACATATCTCACAATATCTTTAGCTGTTCTAAGCTAACTGAGATTATTCTTTTAAACTGGAATTGCTGAATACTTATATATTATTATATTAGTATTATTGATATTACTGAATGCAATTTATATATAAACAAAATCACGGTTTTTATGATACAGAGGTACTTAAATCCATTGATAAAATCAAAAATTTACGCGGAATTATTGTACACAAAAACAAGTTATACCAGCCCCGCATACCTGCTATTTTTTGTTTGTTAAATTAATTACATGTATGTCATTGTGAAATAAAAAACATAACAAATTCATAAATCATAGAGGGCAATAAAAATATCAATAAACTAATTTTAATTGTATAATGAAAAATGGAAATTACTTATTTTGAATAGAAATTGACGTTGTACAAGAGATGCACATATTAATACTATAATTCTGAAAGATAAAGATTGTGTATTTCCCCCAGAATGAGTAGATACAATATTATTAAATTTAAATTTGACATCTATATAAAAACATACTGCATTTTGGATATACCGATAGTTGTTTTTATTTTAAAACCCTCCAAGGACGAGCGTGACCATATGGTAACAGTAAACACCGTTGTCTATTGATCCCACTATTCATCCCTTTCTACCTGAATATCGTTTCTTGTACTCATATTTGGTTAAGAAGGGTACAGACTTCAGTTAGTCATCAGTCGCGGGGACAGAAACGGCCACCAAAAGCACATGCGATTTTTTGAATTTCCGTTTTTTTTAATAGACTTTTTGAAACTGTTAGTTATTTTTTTTATCAAAACCTAAAATTATTTACAGTTCTTTTGCTAATATATTTGTATTGAAATTATGTTGGTCTAAAGAGGTCAAATTGTAAATATTTTTAAAAATTTCACGTTTAGCTATATTTCAACCCCGAATGTTTGCGAGCCCATACGGTCACTTTTGTCCTTACAACTGTCCGTAAACAATATTACACGGTATTAAAAGGATGAGCATGACCATATAGTCAAGCGGGGTTTCTATACAACGACTTAGCGTTTTTTTTTTTTAAAATTTTGTTAGGAATAAAAGTTATCCGTGACTTCAATATTGCTTAGCAAATATTTTTTTTATCGAAAAAAAGCTCTCGTCTCTGGAGGGTTAACTTTGCACAATTAATTACCCTTGTAGAGCTATAAATCAAAAATGATAAAAAAACTAAGACGTAAGTTCCTTCCTTCTTTTTTTGAAAGAAAGATTTTATGATCCTACGTTTTATATATTTTTTAATCAAAGTTATAACAACAAAACTAAGATAAAAAAAATATTTTATTATATATTTTTAAGAATGATTTCGATGGAAAATCAAGAATTAATATCTTTTGAAAATTACATTAAACTGTTTGTAAAGGAATATTAAAACAGCTTAACGACCGCGGGCGCGTATTTGAGTCTTTGAAAAACAAAGGTTGCTGGCCGGCGGACTCATATATGCGTATAAGCAAAGTATCTGAAAGCTAAGAAAATTATATTTTGTAAAGATATCTCAATTTTTTTACAAATTATAGTGAATTTAGTAAAATTACAATTTTCGCGAATTTTTCGCAAAATTTTATTTCGCCATGTGAAATTTTATTTTAAAAAACGTGCAGTCGTTAAGCTGTTACGTAAATTAACACCACAATGTGATATATGTTAATTATTTTTTAGTGGAAATATTGCGAAAAATAAACATACTTTGTAGATATATATAATATGTAGTATATACACATTTACATTTTATCAATGTGGGCGATTATACCATTACATATTTTGATGATGCAATCGGTCTTTTCTGCTAATCATTAGCCAACGGCATTTTTATTTCTATACGTCATTTTATCTGTGTTCTTCTGCATTTAATCAAATTGAATAAAAAAAGTCGGCCTTGATAAGAGGGCTTTTTATATTTATTATACTAAAGGGAGCGACAGCTTCAATGGAGCGTTATTACTCGGCCCTTCTTGATGATATGTATAATTTTCCTATACATAATCAATGGTTAATCAATCTATTCACGTGACAATTAATCAGCTATAATTTCAAATAATAAGCCACACATAATGGGAATTAATTGCAATAAAACCACTCATCATGGCCTATTATAAATCGAATCTTGAACGCCCTATTCAGTTTATTCTAAAAATATATATATTTAAAATAAAATTGCACGTTCTGTTAACTATTATGACACAATTTATGTATAATCTTGTTTCAATGTATCTACAGTGTAGCAATTTACTAATACTAAGATGGATATTTTTACAAAGTTTAATTATACAATTATGCAAAAATATATTCTTATTCTAAAAAGTCGTTACAATGATACATATGTATATAAAAAACTGTTGCATATGTAGCACATTGTAAAGTAAAACTCTTTTTACAATGTGATATTTTGTTTGTAGAATCAAATAGAAATATTTTAATAACTACGGCCAAAATTTGGTATTACATTATTATAAAATACGAGATACATAGAATAAGATAAACTCGAGGAAAATTGACATCCCAAACACCTACGTTTTAGATTCCAGACTAAAATTGAAAAAAAAATGATATTGGTTTTACTGAAAACCCGCTTGATCGGTAGAGCCAAGCTCTTACCAGTTAGACCACAATGCGTATACAATATATGAAGCAATACCAATATCACAAGTTATAATCTAAGACTGTCATAAATACCATTGATTTTTATATTTTTTAAATCAAAATATGACATTAAAAAGGCTAGTTCGTCATTGCCAAAATCTATCAATCTTGATCGGCTATTCGTATAAATAAAGCTGTCTGCAGAACAAGCTATTGTTGATTCGACGCTATTGAATAAACAATTCAATAATGGTTACGTTATAAATTTTAATACCAAATAACGGGATTTTCGGCATAGAACAAAACAACATAAATACCGGGACACTGGACTCCGATATTGCAATCTTTAGAGTGAGCGTACATCGTCCCATACCACATCGCGGAGATGTCAAATTAAAAATGACCGAATAGGTATAATATATACCAAATGTGTATGACTTGACAGCTAGCACCCCGGAAAGCTCGCACTGTTACGCCCATTGCAGCGACATGATCACGTCAGTGTGTTCAGTATATTACAAGTTGACCTTAATACCATGGTATGCAAAATACTAATAAAACTTTTATTGCTAAAACTACGTTTTATTTTTTTCGGTTTCTTATTTTTTTCCGTATCCCGGCCTATGCCTAAAATAATTACACCAATTATGTCTACTACCTGTTAACGCAAGTATGTGTTTACCATTTTAGTAATTTTCATGGTTATGCTGGTAATTATATCCCGTTGAAAATCATATTAAATCCAAACTTGTGTTTGTAGTCATAGAAAGATTTGAAGATTGTGTAGATTATATTAAAGCAAGATACATTAATCACAATAAAGAATTAAAGTATGAAAATTGAATCCCGGCTATAAATTGTGAGTAATATTTTTTTTAAAATAAATAATAGGCAAAGAAATATTCGAAAATGCATTAATTGCAATAAAATATATTATCATATTTTAAGATGCGGTATTAAACGTAATATAAAATAATTAGAAATATTTTATTCTTAGATGTTCTATAATACAAAACATCTTTCTTCATTATTTAAGCATAGAGAATAATAAATTACATTTTGATCGTACTAATTATTTTATGTAATTAATATAAACTATAACTTTTCGAACTTTAAATAAATCATCGTTCTGATCGATATGATACTTTTCATATTTTCCACATATGAATAAGCAATAAGAAAAATAGATAAGTCATACACTTTTCAGGTATTCATTGACAATTATTGGTGGAAAAGCAATAAATTAAAAAATCAAGTAGTTTTTTTTTACTAGCCCCACATTTACCTAATACAGTGAGAACCGGTTTCGCTCATGTATATTTTTCTTCGTTTTCTTTGACTATTTTCGTGCCTCTAAATAATTTGCTTGAATCCGATTTGAATCCTTGAATAATCGAGATATAAGTATTTAAATCAGACAATCTCGGTCGAAAAAAGGCCGATGAGATTGTGGTACCCAATATTTTAAATTGTAATAAAAATGCGTGGTAAATAAATACATACTCTAATATTATGATTTAATACTATGCTCTTCTAATTTAAAGTTATTGGTGTATGATTAACGGAAGTTATTTGCATATCTCTTGATTATTAACATTATTATTTGTGTTCCAACCAAGTGTTCATTGCCCTTTTAAACATAGCATTCAAATATGGTCCGCAACAGGTTGACATTGACCAAGATAAACCGTAAGAATTGACATTGATGTAATCTGTAATTCACGCTGAAATTATGTTGTAGTCTTAATAATTAAATATATATCCCTTTGTCTATAATTACTTATATAATTGAACCGAACCTGATTTAGGTAATAACATTTAATTATCTGAACAGTGGTTAGGTGGTAAAACTTATTCCCGACGGCAAAGTTTTGTCAGTTTAATAGATTGATCAAACATCGATATTTTTTGTAATGACGTGTTTTACTTATATTATTATAAGATAACTGCTTGTTAGTCAGTCACACAACACCAAGAGATTGGGGATATAACGAAGTATCTAGGGCATTATTAGTGGGTAGCTAATCACTCTTACTAGGCCATGTTTCTTAAGATCGAAAGTGTGGAAAAGAAATCATATTTATTTTTAAATACATTTGCACCAAATATGTTGTAGTTCGGGATCAAATCGAGGATAATTGACATCACAAACACGCACGTCTTATATCTCAAATTTAAGTTTGACATTGACCTTACCGGAAATTTAGCTCAGACCCGACTGATCAGTAGACTCAATCTCTTACCAACTAGACTACAGCGGGTGATTTAAAGACATACATGCTATATAACACACATCCATTAATTTATTAAAATATAGTCCGTACTGGAATTCGACGCTATGAGTACTGTATCAGAAGTCAACGACGTTGACCACTCAGCAAAAGACCCGACCTTAATACATAAGAAAGATTCGAGTTAAAAGTATCAATGCGCTGATCCTTAAAGTTCAAGGTTGTGTTAAGTATTTTGTGTATCCGTATATTTAGAGTTTGCCATGGAGTTTATTCTTTGTTGAATATAAAAAGTAGTCGAGAATAAGTCACTTTTTTTTTCAAATACATACTCAACATATTTTTGTAATCTTAAATTTGGAAGATATTTAATCGATTTATTTATTTTTACATATACAATTCGACAATATGAAACAAGTTTAACGATCACGAGTTTAAAAAAAACTTACTTTTTCATTTTGGCAATGATTTATAGTCACATTTTGTAATTTTTAATTCTCTATAATTCTTTTTTTTACGCATGTGTTTCTTAATAACTCAATGTTTTCACGAATTAAAACCAGGGCTGAATAGTTAAAAAAAGACTACTCCGGCTTTAAATAAAGCACTGATTCCGAGTTGATTGTACGTTTCACTAACATATCTGTATACCATCAGATCATTCTAGTTAATAGAATAATTCTAGGAAATGACACCAAATCAATATGAAGAATAGACTTATGTTTAAATTATTTTTCACTGGTTTTTCTGACTCCGACTCAGCCCTGATTATAAGCCGTCACGATGAGTGGTACCGGTCCTGATCATATTACTTAAATATGAAAAAAGTGATGAAAAGTGTCTAATTTATGAAAAACTGCAATACTTCTGATAATGGCTTTGTTTATATTTTAAAATAAAATTTCTGAGTGATCATCAATATTTATTTTACAACAAAGCATAATGAATATTGTTTTTATCAATTTGGTTTTTTAAATTATAAAAACGATAGACTTTACAAACTTATATATTCGTTATCAAAAGAGGTCAATCGAACATTTCAATGAAGTCCTGAAAAACTATCCTTAACGTTATGTAATAATTTAACAAAATAAACTATGGCAAAAAAACCAAAAACAGAACCGTAGAGTTTCCTGACAAACATTGTTTAGAAAAAAATGGAAACGTCAATTTTTTGTTGTATGATTATCATCTTGGAAAGACGAGTGGTAATTTATTTTTTGGGTCTATGTTGTTTGTTATTTATATAGTTTTGAGTTTACATCAATATTTAATAATATAAGCACCCAAAATCAGTATTTATAAGGGGTTTACCTTATTTAAAGCGTTCAGCCGATAAAAATCTATACACTAATAAGCAAGAATACGCAGATAAGAGATTTTTTGAACTAAGTTACACACCTTCTGAATAAAAAAAATCTGGAAACTCAGATAGGTATTTTACGCTAGCCTCAGATGTTTCAATTATAACATAGTTAAAAGAAAATCGTTTTCGCATTCTAGAAGGGATATTTTTACAATAATAATAGTTAGTTTGCTATTATTCTCATAGATTTAAAGCCTTTCCATTAAATAGAGACAATTAAAATATAACAATACATTGTGGGGTTTAAAAAAATCATAGAATTTTTCATTATTCAATAACTCGAAGAATAACTCAAATTAAAACAAATGAAAAATGACTCTAAGCCAGTGTCTGCCAAACTGTGTGCCGCAAGAAGTCTCAGGTGTGCCGCGAAGGAAGAAACCTCAGAACTTTTCATTTTAAATAAAGCTTATTCATTTAAATTTTCTTCGATTTCAAATAAATTTAACACCTTCCTACATATTCAAATAAATATTTGTTACGTTTGTCCATAGTCTTCTTTTCCAAACCTTGATAATCAACTGTACCAGTGGGTCATCAACCATTAGTAAGATTCAACAGCACACACCCGACACCAACAGAGAAGGAAATTTTAAAAGATCTAAAAAAAACGGCTCTGTGTACAAAGCCTCATTTTCTAGGGTAGGGTTGTTTACCATTTTGGAAATCACTATGGAGTAAATATCTTCGCTTAGCTATCACAGCAATTAAATCTCTGTTGCCGCTTGGATCGTTGTATCTTTGCGAAATTGGTTTTTCAGCACACGTGAAAATATTTTTCTTAAATAACGAGAGCGTTTACAGATGGTAGATGAGGAGTGTTTGTTTACCTAATTTAAATCAGTATTTTGACAAAATTATTTCTAAAATCAATTTCATTCTTCTCACTAGTAAAATTATTGCCACCTATGGACATATATGTTGATAAAATATTTAAAAAAATGTTGCCTACACCAAAAATTTATATATTCATATTATTAAGGTACATTTTCTTATTTAATGCATTATTGTTTGGTGTGCCTCGGAAAAAAACCCATTCACCAGTGTGCCGTGAAGCAAAAAAGTTTGGCAGACACTGCCATAGAGATTTTATTTTTTTAAACTTCCTTCTATCTCTATTTAACGGATAAATTTATTATTAATTAGTGAGTTATGGAATTTCAAAATAAGTCAAATTGATTATTATATTTCCGTCATAAATACATGAACGTTTTTGAAGTAAATAATATATTGACCTTGCAAAAATAAAATATTTGCATTCTTAAGCTTTATTTACTTGACCGCGTGGGCATTTTAAATCTAAACGTATTATTAGTGTGCAACAGTTTACAATAATAGAAGAAAACCTTCATTGATTATTTTACATGTTATCATTTTCTTTGATAATTAACGTTAACATTGTGCAGTGGTAATGATTTTTTCATATATTTTTTTTCAATCTTATCGGGGTCTGCTACTTAATTACGAATTGCGAATTAATAAACTTTCACATCATGAATATTTTAACATAACTGGTTATTAAATACTCAACTCCTTTGTGGGAAATAGTGCGAAACTACAAAAGCCAAAAATAACCACTTATCTTTTTTTCCTTAACAATCTAAGAAGTATGCAGAGCATTTTTGTTTAATTTAAGCAATATTATCATACACTATATTATTAAAAATATAATTTAACCAGTTTCTAATATAAAATATTTTGTTACTTTTTCTCTGTATCTAATATTCCAGCCACACTAATTGTGAATTTTTAATTGATTTCGAAATCTTTAAGCTACAATAAAATAACGAAGTATTGATATGTCTTGAATTTGAGAAAAGATATTTTGTATAAAATGGAAAAATTGTACAATCATTAAGTGTTCACAAATTCTGATTGAATTTATTTTATGTCCGCTCCCAATGTGGGGCATATGTACTCCTTCTGGAGGTATCTCAACTGAAGTTTTTCTAGGAGAACTGTTACACAACCAATATTTTTTCAAGAGAGTAAGGATATAAGGATAACAGCTGGAACAGGACTACTGGTTAACTTACCGTTTTCTCTACGCCCCGTTATATAAGGATTGGAAAGATGAGAGGTAATGTTAAGACGTCACCCATAGAGTATCCAATCCCGGAACTTTTTTGTGATCCAGGATTTCGGGATTTATAAACTTTCCTGGGATTAGTACTTCCGGAATCCCGATAATTTGGAGACTCTACAATTAGTGAAAAATGTGAGAGCTATTTTTTTAGCTCGCTCCAGCAAAAAAGTTGCGAATTCACGGTTTTTACGGAAATGCTTTATGTATACCAGGTTTAACGATTTTTTCACGAATAATCCTGAATCCCGCAATGCTTTAAGTGGAAATCGACAGATCGATTGAAAAAAATGCAAAGGTACTAAGACTCAATCCCGTGAGATCCGTCACGGAAGCCATCATCGTTGACCAGTGCACCACGGATCCGACAAGTGCACGACCTAACAATTATATTTAGTGAGCACAGTAGCTACTATAACAATGATTAACAAAATAGTTTATTTTTCTCATTGTTGTGTTGCTTGTTTGTTTTATTTTAATGATGAGATTTTGCTTCTTGATTCACGACCGGATTATAAAAAATGGGATGTCAAGCCAAACGTTATTATTATTTAATATGAAATTGACCGACGTCGTGATATCAGAACATTACCGTAATACTTTTTTGCTAAAGTGATTCGTATAATATACGTTCTGAAGAAAATTGCAAAGTAACGAGTTTTACGCAAAAATAAAAAAAAATAACGTAGTTGAATACAATTATTCAATCGTAAAGTCGTATTAGAAACAATTTTCATTCAACACAAACGTTTTCCAAAGATTCTTAGTAATTAGAAAAACAGGTGCTGACCGTTTTGGGTACGAAGGGTGTCAATATAAATGTCTTATTTGACAAGTTTTCACAACTTCAATAATCGAAAATTATAAAAGCGACATAAAATAGGATGGATATATGTATACCAACATTCATTAAAGATTTTTTTTGTTAATATTTGCAACAAATATCGTATAAATTTCCAACTGTCAAAAATATTCATCACTAGAGACAGAATGTATATAACAAAGTACATATTAATATAGTCCACTAATTTATTGCAGTAACGTTTTAAAAAAAATATTTTCAAACATGTAAAACAAAATTTCATTTTTTTTTATAATTCGATAACCTTCATTAGGTCAACGTAGTAGACTTGGACAGTTTCGTTAAAATGATTTTTCAATCGATTTATAGATTTCTGTTCGGATACATGGATGTATGTGATGTCTAGAATACTCTCCTACTCATAGTATATCCAAAAAAATGGGCGTAACGAGAATGACTAGCTATCTACTAGTCCTGTCCTCGTCCTATATTTTCATCTCTATTTAAAAAAAAAGAGAGATTGGATAACTTAGTAATAAATAGTTTTCGTAGAAAAATCTGTTGAGAATACTCCATTAGGAGACATTGGGAGCAGACATGGATTTGTTAAAAGTTACATTAATTACTATAATAGTAGCATATTAGTGGTCTGCGAGGTTAAATAATCTACGTGAGACCTAAAAAGTTGACGACCGCTGATATAGAATTCTTTCAACCAATATATTAAATTAAAGGTGGCATGCATAGTATTTATATGCTTAGAATGTAATCAAGTAAAATGCGTCAAGTTATAATTTAAAATTTATAACTTTGTTTTTCCATTGGATGTGAATGAGTGGCAGAAATTAAAAGATGATTTTCAGAGAGACGCATAGCAACTTAAACAACCAACGGAATAACCAAGCTATATATTTTATTTTACAAATCAATTTTCACATCCAATTTAGAATTATTTTCATTTTGTACACTTCCATAAAATTCTTGGTCTAACACTTAACACACAAGTACATTCGCTCTACACGTTTTGTTAACCTAATTGATAGCGAGAATTTATGATATGAATTATTGTAGTTAATTAAGTGGGTAGATTATAATATTGGGCATAATGAATTGCCAGACAGTAAAATGTAAACGTGAAAAATAAATATAATAATAAAATAAAAACAAAATAAAATAGAATATTTTTTTGTGAGTTTATAAAACGACATATTATTAGAACTAATTGATATTAATTATTTAGAGCGAATGTACTTGTGTGTTTGTATATAGACAATACAAACCTTCCGCTGCCTGTCAGTTCGAGTGCATTCGCGCACTGATTAGTACCGGAAGATGCCGAGAGGCGAAACCCGGGTCGTGTTAGACCAAGAATTTATGGGATTATTAATGCCTAATTGATCAAAAAACGTTTAATCGAATCAAACAAGGAATAATTTACTATGAATTATTGCCGGTTCCCCAGCGCAATAGTAAACGTCGATGGGCTCTGTGACGGATCTCATGGGTTCGGATTCCAGTATGAGCAGCTCTTTTTTATCCGATTTATCGATTTCTGTGTGAAGGCATGAATATTTGTGATGACTAAAAATTCCATACCACTTTTGCAAACCTAAAATAACCTTTCTATCCCCACTATCTTCAAAAAAGAGATGCTTAACAACTGAGTAATAAGCACCTCTCGTAGAAATGAGAAGCTCTCAATATGGAAGAATACATTTCACAATCGAAAATATATTCAAAGTATTAGTTTTTTTATATCGTATTTGACCTTAGTAATGAACTAAAAAACTTGCGGGTGAATGTACCTTTACATGCTAATACTAAATTTGCATTTTTATATATAGTTAACTAAATCAAAGCATAACGATACTTGATTTTAATTCAGTGTCATATAACAAACATGTCGCGGGTATATAATTATTATAATTAATTACAAAATTACGCCCAAATTGAAGTGTCGAAATGTCAGATCATTTAATATAACATTATAATTGACGACTTTGTTATTCCATTGATTGTTCTGCTAATAATTGTGACACGTGACGTGCTTATTGAAAAGATGATTCTCGAAGAAGGGTCACATGTATTAATATAACCACTGATATAACAAAGTTATCAATTTTATTATTATACGTATTACAAAATAATTCCTACAAAGTTACCGCCGAATGCATCAATGAGATCAGGTGTTCTAAAGTACGGATTGCAATGCCGGTCAAATTTGTCAATATAAATATTTCATATAAAATACTGGTATTACAAAAGAGTTAATTAGGCTCGCAATACCAGGTAAATAAATCCAAATCAATGTTTCAATATTTCTTATAAAATACCATCATTTAAAAATATTGCATAATCATAAATAAGTAATTTTCAAAAAGAATTACGGCTTCTTAAAATAATAACACACCGTTGATCATGATCGCTCATCGATTTTGGAATCTGTCAAACAAACAACTTTTATCAGATTAAAAATATTTCAAATTGTTTCGGAACAATATAATGTAATATTTTATGGTTTATATACATTTGAAATTCGATTCTATTTAATTTTCGATGTCAGTATTTTCGCATTTTCAAAACCAGTATTTCGGTATTGAATATCGAATACCATGAATATCGGGATCCGGTTTCAGAAATGCAACCGGTATTGGAATCTCTTATATGTATTCAGTAGGGTTTCTTAATCATATACCCACCATCACCTGTCGTAGAATCACCCTGCTCTTGAGAGTTGTATTTGAATTGATGAGTAACTTTCTCAGTATGAAGCTATTATTATTTTTATAATTTTTCAAAGGACTCAATGTGCCTTTCTTGTTTGTTTTTTTATTTCTGGGTAATCCCAGTGAAATCTATCTGCATCGAAAATAATACTGCCGCATGTACACTTCGCTCATCTACAAACGGTAGAGTTTGGAAGTAAGATTGTTATGTATATAAAATAATAATTATAAATATTCAGGTATATAAAAATCTAGAATGATCATAAAATATGAAATAAAAAATTATAGCATCGATAAATAATTTCAAACAAGTCACCGCCAGTCGCAATTTAAGTGGACTTCTCAACTTGATGACGATTTCAAAATATAATATAATATATTGGTTATAATGCAATTTAATGAAAAAAATACCAAAAAAACATTTTCAAATAAAGATAATTTCTTGATACGTGCTCATTTGTAGGAATCACAATTTTTGGACGTGAAGATTTTTCGAAATATGAAGAAAAGTTGGCAAAGATTAGACGGTTGGCCATTATTAATGAATGTATTTAATAATAATAAGCCGGTCTTATCAATTTGTGTCCATTTATTATTGGTTGCCTAAAATTGACTTATAATATAATAAAACATAAATTTTCCTCTTTTTAACCGGTATTTGTTGAAAGTTTTTATACGAATATGACAACTTTCCGCTGTACATATATAAAACAAAACAATAAACACAGTTCACTTTTAAGGTGTTTAATGTCAATACTTGGTGGAAAGGCATTATAATAAAAATAATAAACACAGTATTAAGAATAACCTAGGTCGTCTATAATAAGTAAAAATAAACCGATTTATTTATTTAATTACTTTTCCTTGATGACTCTGATGATTACGACATTTACGACAATTAAGTGAAGTTCGTTTTTCATACGAAATAAATTGTCAAAAATAAGTCATATTCTGACATTACTATTCGTAGTCCATGGCCAAATTGTAAAATACAATTAAATTCTTATTTTATAGAAAATTTTCTGTTCTTTATAATTGTATGTTTTAATAAACTTATATTTACAGACATTGACAATTTATTTAATAAAATTAATTCATTTCCTTTTCTGCTAATAAATAAAGAAAGATGTATACAAGCTATAAATTATGTAGATATTCGTATATTTTATGTAAATTATTTCATTGTAAATTTTAATAAAACTATTCTACTTTTGTTTCCTTAATGATAAATAATGTAGTTTCCAGCCCTGAATGAACACAGTGTTGTCTTTAAAATATCTGATTGGAAAAAGCTGTGATTGAAAACGAAAGTATGGAAACGTTGGATTCCGAATCGCTTTAATTAATTAAGAAGACTTGTTAAAAAATCAACATTACCGAAAACGATTTTTTTTACTATTCAGCTATTACTCAGCGTTGTACCTACCACCACCCGCTGCGGCTTCACACTCTTCTTACAGGGTGTATTCCGTAGCGTAACAACATTAGTCGTGTTCAAAGTTTTGCCAGGGATATCTCGAGAAGAAATTCTTCAAGACTTGGTTTCATGCACTACAGTGTGCAGAATGATAAGTACAAAAATAAGTGAAGTTGAAAATATTTTTTTTTATCAATTGGATTCAACTATTTTTCCATAATACGCGGTGAATTCCTTGGAATCCTTATAATTCTTCTTAGATGTAACCAAGTCCGGTCCGACAGATCAGACAGATCCGACAGATAGTCGTATCGTCTTGAGCAATTTCCCCCGTTCGTTATTCAAGTCTGGGCATTCCCAAAGGATGTGATCAGCATTTTGATCTATGTATATTACTGCATTTACAAGTAAAACTATTTACTAACCGGCCAAGCTGTAAGAGCTTGGCAGCGAAGTAACCGTGGCCAGTTATGAATTGGCTCGTCCAGAAATTAGGAGTCAAATCTTTGGTTATCTCCATTCGCCATTTGGAAAGAATTTAAATGTTTGCCTGCCCTTGGAGGAGTTCTCCCATCGTGTCTGCCAATCTTCGAAAACGATTGATATGTTAAAATAAATTAGTTAGTAACACTTTTCAGGCCACATTTAATTCTCTTTGCGGAAGATTTCAGCTTTTGCACAGTTTATTCTCGTGTTGTGTTTATTTTTTCTATGAACTTAAGCCGTAATTAAAATTCGGATAAATAGCCGATTTCTTAATATAAGCTACAATTTATGATATTTATTTTACAAACATAACACCTGAATACGGAAAGAAAGACGCCATTATTAAACCGGCTTTGATGTAATATAAGCTGTGTAAATGCCTCAAGCGATAGATACATTTAAAACGCTTTTAGTGATTTCATAAGTTATTGTGTGGAATAACAGTGCCTAATAACATTCTTAATACTATGCTTTCAAGGCACTTGCTTTACCACGTTGCATGAATTAATTCGTTGTTGTTATTTCCTTGACTAATCAAGCAGGAAATAGCAACATTACTAAATTCACCCATAGTTGAAAACGCCAATTTTGCTCGTTAATACACATTCAAAAAATTATGTATAATGTCCTAATGAATGTAATTTATATTTTTTGTTGGATCTACATTCGTTTTATTCAAATGAGTAAATCGATATACACCGAATGATTGATTGTTTTTTAAACACATATTGACATACCCAAATTGGACCAGTAATCACTGTGATAAAAACATTTTTTTAAATTCGACAAACTTGATCTTGAAGTAATTTTACCTTGATACGTTGATACAAATAGTACTAATGGGGTATTAATATGCATATCTTTTTTATTATAAAATATCGCGTATATATTAACACAATCGTTTATTTCAGTAACTACTTTTCCAGGTGCCAGTTCCTGATTATTTATCAATATTATCCATCTTTTTTTAAATGTGTATTAACACTTTAATTCAAGTAAATTATTTATACTTTGTATTAGTATCTCTAAATTCTTTTCACCTTTCAATTATTTATTGTTTGTAACACCCTTATAAGTCTTTCTTGTTTTGTATAAATACTTCTGTATCAATATATAATCAGCTAAAAATGTTCGTAATTCTTCTTCTTTTCTTCTTTGGCTATGTTCGCTCCCTATGTGGAGCATATGGCCGCCACGCGGCACCTCCATGTTTCCCTGTCTCCCGCCAATAGCTTTGCTTCCTCCCATGACATGCCAGCATCCCTTAGTTCCGCCGAGTACATCCTATGGATAGTACCCAACGGACGTCCAGGACGCCGGAATCCCACCGGTCGAAAGAAGAGGCAGGCAGGATTGAGGCTTTCCGGAGGCATCCGCAGCACGTGACCCAGCCAGTTCCAACGTCTCTCCATAACCACTGACGTGACGGGACGCTGTCTTGTACGCTCCCTTATCTTTGAATTCCTCACAAAATCAAACCACCTCACCCCCATTATCCGACGCAAGCATCTGTTCTCGAAGCTCAGTATACGGTTTTTCTGAGTCTTCGTCGGGTGCCATGATTCGCAACCGTAAAGCATTACCGGCAGAATGCAAGCGTTGAACAAGTGGCATTTGGTTTTAATCGAGTACAGTTGTTCGTAATTAGCGAAACCAATCTTATTCTTGATAGACAACTGTCATAAAGGTACAGAAGATTTTTTTTATTTTTTTTAATATAGTACCTTTCCACAAATTATTGACCATTGCTGTAGAGTCTTTGAGAAATAAGATGACTCCAACTACAGTTTAAAACACGACATTAATTATTTTTTTAGGCTAAGTAGCAAGCAAGGCGCCACTTTCAACCATAGAAATTTCAAAACTTTAAAAACTTGACCTTACTATATTTTTTCGAGCACGACTCCAGTTAAAACAGTCCGACTCCCACTCCACAACCCTGGTATTGGCAGTGAATAGAATAAAAGTGACTCGTTGAAACATATACATATTATTTCAATTCATTTTATACACATAATAAAGTATCTGATGTAACTGCCATTTGGATCAGACGTGACTTTGAATATAAACAATTACTATTGAGGGTTATATTTTAAAGCATATTTTAAAATCAAATAATATTATAACACTAATATAAATTATCACACAACTAAGCAAAACAGGTTTTTATTGTGTCAATATTTAAACAACAACATGAATGCACGCTCTATATAAACGAAGTAATTATTACCATAAATTAAAATAGATTAATAAAATTTGTTCATATTGACAATTTTAAATATTTCCAATCTATATTTACAACGAGTTTATAAAATATTTCACTGACACGACTATTAAAAGTTATCTTGAGCCATAAAAATATTGTGAAATTGTTTTAATGTATGAACCACTACTAGCCTAAAGATATAAATTAATACAAGGACTAAACTGAATTATTTTTCAAAATGTTTCTCCATTTCTATATTTTAAAAAAGTCAAACTGACCATTTTTTTTACCAGGGCTTCATAGATAATATAAGCTGTACGCTACACGTTCCGCAGTATAACACAAAACGTACTATAATTATTATAATAATGTAAACTGAAATATATATGTGTAAAAGTTTCCATACTGAAATTCGTTCGAAGCTTTGAGCATCCAATTCCATGACTTTTTAACTATTTCTAATTATTTTTACCATTAAAAAAAAACTACGATAAAGTAAAGCTAGTTAAAAACGCTTAACTGTTGTGGTAAGGAAAACTTACACAAATTGAATGATTTTCCTACGTACTAAATTTGAAAATGTATCATTTCCTACCCCATATTATTTAAAGCAAGAGATTTATTTAACTACATCATATTTCAGTTCAGACAAACAACAAGTTTGTTATTAACAATATCACCTATAAGGTGTAAAGATTTGATCTAAAAAAAATGTGCGTTTAGAATGTGCTTAATGTGAATTCCATCACCAGTGTAATAAAAGTGCTATACTTCATATATATGAGGGGTATCAAGTTTGATAACTGGAAACTTCAATTTTATTCGATAATGATAGGAATGTTTAGCTATACGCCATACCGTTAGCTTGCACAAGCGATAAAAAAAATCTATTATTGAATGAAAAGTATGATTGATTTTTTTTGTAATAAAGCGTTCTAGCGCAAACGAAGAATTGTTTCGTTACCTTTTCGAATTCGATTCTCATCTCAGTGGATTGATATTTCGTGACTCCGCACTATGTGCTATAGTGGTTTTGATAGCAGGTAGTCATAATTTAAATAGAAAAAAGTTGTTTGCGATGCGGATGGACAACTATGATGACCCTCTTTTAGACAAATAGGTCTCGGACCTCTTATTTCGTTTATTTATTACAGTTAATCTTCTAATTTGATATGACAATGACTTTTTAAAACACGTTGCTAGGAGTAAACAAAAGGCCAAGCAAAAAAAACCTTTTGATAAATTAATTATTTTTCACACAGCCTCATGTTTGATCGGCTTACTTCATAAAAATAATAAGAAATGGTAAAATATGAATTATAAATTTTAAGCGTCATTCGTAATAATGAGTGACAAAATATATGCATTTGTGGGTGTTGTTTGAAAATTCCCTCCCACCCTTTTCGATCCTTCAATAACTGAGCGTACCGAAGGCGATTATTTAACCACTAGTCCTGTCATCCTTCTATCCTTAACACTCTCTTTGGAAAAGACAGCTTTAGTGTCTATTATCGTAAAAAAATCTTCTGTTGAGATGCCTCCATTAGGAGGCCATATGATCAACATTGGGAACGGAGACGGATAAAAAATATATTTAACAATGTGTATTCAAACCACAGAGTCCCATACTGTTGCCACTGTATGCTAGGCTGACTAAAGGTGATTTGGTGGTATCCATATTATATATAAGCTAAGCTGAAATTATTGAAACACTTCTTTGTAGTCGTATTCGGTTTTTATTTTAAAGCTGGAGTCGGAGTCAGAGTTGTAGTCGTCTTTTTTTACCCAACTTCACAGCCCTAGTATGCATATATTCACAACATGATACAATACGTGTTTGCAGAAATATGCTCCTTATTAACAACTTATATTCATTATAGACCCTACACATAATTGAATATATTAAACATTTTTCTATTTGAATGTTTGAATAAATCGAGATATAGTACAATATTCGTATATTTTTCAATTAATAGATTATGTATTTCATCGTCAATCCATCTATCCATGCATGGAATCAGATATCAATACGGATTAATATATCTAGTATCCACCCACGGAAATCCATCACGGAAATATATCCTCCAATATTTTGAATGTTCGCAATAATTCATATTTTAATCTATAATACTTTTAAAATATAACAATGCTATAGACGTAATATTACTTTAGTATTAATAGCTTTTTTTTCGTGTATATTATTATAAGTTAAAAGTCGGAATCGTGATGCGCAAAATCAGGACAAAAGATCGTTTATTTTTTTTAATAAATATAATGCATTTCCATCAAGCATTAACGGTGGACAACTTAACAGTAATCCATAGGTAAAATACACTGCATAAAAACATTCTTCATTGTGAATTTATTTTATTTTATTTCATAAAAGAATCTATTTAAAATCTAAACGAATAAAATCGAGGAGAAGCTGTCTAACAACTTTCAATCAGACGAAGCAGTGTTATTTAACAACATAATTTTATTGAATAAATAAGAATTTTGGAATCTGTGACAATTTTGTAAAACAAGTTTCCATTTTTATAAATTCATATTATAAAGTCAGTCCCCTTTCGTTTTTACTCAAAATCATAAAAAATGAATTGATTACTCACAATATGTATACTTAGAATTTATTTTCAATGTATTGTTGAATTTATAATATATTTAATTGCGATATTATGTAAATCTGATTAGTAAAATTTGTAAATTTTACAGTTCATTCTATTCTCGTCTTTACTTTTATTTTTAAAGTTTGTTGTGACTACAATATAATAATAATAATACGTAAAATAAATATTTATTTGTGAAAAAGTGTTTTTTGCATAATTTTACTAATTTTATATAAGAACACATATTAATAATAATCGTAAAAAATAATAACAGGATTTAAAAATTTCCTGCAGCTTATTATGATTTTTGTGTATGTGAGTCTGTGTATGGTTAAAAGTAATTCCAATTAAAGCTTTTCTTAAAAAAATAACATTTTTTTTGAGACGGTGCCGTAGTTTATTTGTTCACAATTTTTAGGCCATAGTACGAAACAGGTTGAGTAGCACTGATTTTCATCATAATAGGCCATGCCCCGACTTCCGTTATCAAAGCTTTTCGAGTTTTAACAAACGAAAATTCTCTATAGCCAATGGATAAACACAGTTGTGTATTTATGCTAATGTTTAAAAATATGTTGTATTCATTTTTAAAGTAGCTATAATAAATTAGTGTAATTAATTATGCTGCAAAGGTCAAATAGAAACTTACGACACCTCGCGGTTCTGCAAATTGTTTAGTTACAAGTGTTAATAATAATGTTGATAATATATGTACATTCAGGTGTCGAATGCCTTTTTTGAAAATTGATTCATAAATTAGACGACATAGTATTACACATACTCACCAAATGTTCAATGAAAAATCTTGACAACATTTTTTTGCACTGATTACACGTTATTTATTTAAATATCAAAACCAATTTCACACATCACGAGCATGATCAACTGATTATTATTAACATTCACTTGCTTATTTTTGCGATGAGCGGAAAAATCTTAATATTCAAATAAATAATGTAGAATTAGTACAAAATAATGTTTTATTTATTTCAATGTATTGTATTTTAAAAATTTTATCAACTACATTTTAATAAGAGCCATCTTACCCGGAAGCACCTTTGCGATAACGTTGCGGCAGACAATATATTTTGAAATAATTAATTTCAATCAATATAGTCATTTACTATACGCATTGGGTTTAATGTCGCAAGTAAAAAGGCTTTTTGGGTTAACCGTGTTGGTAACAAGCTGCATTTAATTTGGTTGGCTAATTAACTACCATGCAGCCGTGCTATTAAAACCGCTGACGTTTTTGGTCCAACCGATAACTTCGGAACTTAAAAATCCATAAAATGATACAAGATTCGAAAGCGATGTGTAACTTTATTTTGAAAGCAAAATAAGATGTATGTTTCGTCAGTGTTGCCAACATCGGAAACATTTCGGTCATGGTCCTTAGCGGGCCCTTTGGATGCTTTCGCTACTTCGACACTTAAGTAACAATAAAACATATACAATTATCATAATTACTTACCTCGGTATAGGCTTTGCTGCAACATAATATAAACAATATTGATCAGTGAACAAAAATGCGATATACGCTTTTATAATTTACAATTTGTTTGAGCAAACTATTTTTAGTCCAGTTTGCTCCCAATGTGAAGCATATGGCTTCTAATTGAGGTATTTCTACAGAAGTATTTTTACGAAAACTGCGTATTACTCAGCTGCTTAACCTTTTATTTTTCGAAGAGAATAGGAATAAAAAGGTTTGAGCTAGGACAGGATTAATAGTTTGGCTAATCGCTCTCGATAAGACCCGTTATTTTAGGATCGGAAGAATGGAAGGAAATTTTTAGACGCCAGAAACATATGTACATGTAATGCAATCTAATGGCAATCGAACAGAAATCGATTGTAAAAATACTGTTACTTAAGTCCGTGAGATCGGTCACGGAAGTCACCGACGTAGACCACTTCACCAAGAACCCGGCTATATATGCATATGCAAAATATAAATAATAAGCAGTAAAATTCATCATATTTCAAGTCTTTTAGGCCTTTCTTTCATAAATGAAATTAATTTATTTGGCTACCACACTCGTATATGTTTTTGCCAATTTAGAAAAAATCTTCAGGGATTACATATAATCTGTAAAAACAGGTTTTGAATAAATCAAACGTGAAATTTAAATGTATTATTTTATAATCGGAAGTAAGACGTTAATGCAATTTTCTTTTTTGCATTACTTATAAAAAAAAAACAAAATTGTAACAAGGAAGTCTTAATCTTTATCAAGGAGAACAAATTAATAAGTGGACTGGTTCATGCATTGTGGCTATGCTTCCTAAGAGCACTTTGTGATTTATCCAAATTATGAGTAAAAGTTAAAAGTCTTCAGTATGGACTAGTTATTAAATGAATTTATCTGGTCCAGACGCATTATAATTCAAAATTATTCAGTTACGGTTTGGATTCTTAAAACAGTTAATATGATTAAAGCGGACAAAATAGCTACACAGATGTTTACGTTTTTATACTGGTATAAAAATCAATACTTTCTTCCTTTGTCACAACCCTAACGCGTGATTTTATGATTGCTGCTATCTACCTACCGTCCAATAACCGAACGTAAATTCTCTCGTCGCTTACACGTGAAATTTCACTAGCAGCTTATTATTTTTTGGCATGTTGCAATGCTGCATAAATCGGATATCAGACAATTTCGAAATCGGCAGTTATATTTTTCAAAACTTACTGAGTTTTACCAATTTTATTTTCAACTGACAATGTATGTATTCTAGACTGGTGTTAAGCACAATAATAATTAGCACTTGAGACTATTTTCATTTATTTCCCATGCATCAGACTAATTATGCATAGTAATTAATTTATGTGTCAAGCATAAATTATTTGAATACTCTTATCATTTCAAATCAAAATAAAAATCACTTTAATTCAATGTATCATAGTCGCTTGCAATAATAAAAAAATCTTTAATATAAAATTTGAAGTCATTTCATCAAACCCCATACATATTAGTCGACACTAAAACTACTAAATTCACGGATAAGTTTTGTGAAATATTGTTTATCTGTGAATCAAAAAACTTTTCATACTAGATGACATTGTCGGGTTATATGGTGCAGCGGCTAGCGTTGTGGGCTTCCGTGCTGGATCTCACGGGCTCGAGTCCCAAAACGAACAGCATTTTCTCGATCGATTTATCGATTTCTGTTAGCAGACATGGGTGTTTGTGATATCCAACAAAAAATCTCCCACCTTTTCCGATCCTTTACTAACTAGACGTAGCGAGAGCGATTAGTTAAATACTAGTCCTGTCCTAGTATTATCCTTCTATTTCTACTACTCTCTTTGAAAAATAGAGGTTGATCGACTGAGTAACAAAAAGTTCTCGCAAAAAAAATTGTTAAGATACCTCCATTAAGAGGCCATATGCTCCACAGGGGAGCGAACATGGATAAAAAAATCACACGGGGCCAACTACGAAAATACGTCATCTGAGTAGCTTAGTTCGGTTTCGGTAATACCATTACAGTGGAACCCCGATGTACCGTTCTCGCATTATTCGTTTTCCCGCATGGATCGTTTATTTTCCATAGTCCCGGCCAGACACCCATAAGAACAATGTAAAAGAATCCCGCATTAATCGTTCCCCGATTTACCGTTTTCCCCGATCTAGCGTTTAAATATTTTGTTCCCGTCACTTTTTTTTGTTCTTTTTGCCTCGCATTTCGTTTCGCGTTTTTTTCAGTGAAACTCCGATCTACCGTTCTTGCTATCTTTGTTTTTTTGCATGGATCGTTTATTTTTTACTCGACCAAGACACTGTCATAACAATATTTAATAACTCCACGTTAATCATTCCCCGATTTATTCCCTGATTTCCTCGATCTATTATCTAAATATTCTAAATAGTACCGTCCCGTCCCAATTATTATCCCGATTGACCGTTTTTGTAGAATATTTTTTTTTCGCTCAAATAGTTTTTCATCGCATTTTGAAGATTTCCCGCATTATACGCTCGTTTTTTACGGTCCCTTGAGAAACGTAGAATCGAGGTTCCACTGTATCATATTTATTAGTGAAACAAACCTACATATATCTCGTAGTAACAGTTAAGAAGACATGGTTGAATACAAATGAAATTATAATGTTAGAATCACAAAGGTAAATCACTTGCTATTTGAACATTAAAAAACTTTAAAGAATTAAATGTAGAAGTCTGTGATCTTAAGCCCTAGAACTAAACCTTGTAATAAGAATGACGAGAAATAATGACTCCGGAGACATTGTGAAGTATTTTCGTTCAATCTTTAATACCCATATTTTTAAGAAGATTGCGACTGACAATCGATTTATTTTGTGAATTTATTACCGCTTTTATAGTGTGTATGAAAATTCATTTTTTTTTCTGTGTAGCGAGTGCAGTGACCCCTCCATTCCGATTGCACATGCCAACATGAACTTATTCGATAACAATGTTATGCAATCAAAAAGCGCAGTTGGCAAAAAAAAATCCAATTCAGTGAACTTACTTTGTACAAATGATTCATTCAAAATAAATAATGTGAGAATCGCAATCACAAATGTTGCCTGAAAATCGATTCAAAACTAAATCGTTGTTTAGTTTACATTAGTGTATGTATATATAAGATATTGAAATCAAGTCAAAAAAATGCTTATTACAGTGTGGTTACTTTCCTGGAGAACCAGTGAATGTAATAAAAAATCAATTCCAGACAATATTAATTCAAAACGCAGTAGCAAAGCTTTAAAAAACAAATCTAAAACTGAGCTTAACCCTTCCCTTACTATGCAAAAAAAAGGACAAGCTCCTGAGCTGTGTAGTCGTTACACATCAGGCAAAAGGGAGTGAATCATGACAATTATATGTAATACTGCTGTAGAAGTGTTATATAATTGTCATGATTCACTCCCGTTTGCCTGATGTGTAACGGATACACAGCTCAGGAGCTTGTGCTTTTTTTGCATAGTAAAGGAAGGGTTAATGAAAAAATACTTACCCTAATAATTCTTTACTTACGATATATTTTTTGGATACGTTAAATATTTTATTACACTTGTGAGCTCCCACTCTCTACTCTTAAACCATAATCCTAAGACTAATGTGTAAATTGTATACGTTGGTTTAATTAAATTAACGAAAAACGGTCGTAATTCATATCAGTGGTCGCCAACTGATGGTCCGTTTATTTGTTGTAATAACTGTATTAAAACCAATAACTTTAATAAAACCTCATTTTATTAATGCACCAAAATATAATATATAACAATAATTAAATTGATGTGTTACTTTTATTAATTAGGTGACATTTTATAAGAAAAAAAATATGATCATCATTTGTTTTTTACCTTTTAAAAAATAATTATGCTAGTTGATTATTGGATTAAACATTAGGTTGGTGACCGCTGATTTATGCAGCCCAAAAAACTGAACATAATAATGATAATTTTACGTTTCAGTGCTGAAGTGGAAGAAATATATTATATAGTTATACTCTCATACCGAAAAAAATACTATTTATAGAGAGATCTTGTCGCCGATATTGCCATGAAGATTGTAAGCATACATTATACTATTATTTTATAAAAAATCAAGGTAGAAAAAAAAATACATTTATTTTTTGTCGAGACTGGCTAACCTGCATGGTTAACAGCACGCATTAGCATTAATCTTATTACCATTTTTTAGTGCGTCGTGCATTTTTTACACCGTAAGACGAAAAAATTGGAAACCTCCGATACACAATATTGATAACCTACTTTGAATAATTATTATTTAAATTTAGGTCACCTAAAAATGACCAATCAGAAAAGGATACATGCTTACATTTTTAATTTGATAATAATTGTAATGCCATCGATTTTAAATAATGTTTTTTAAAATAATGTTCAATAGCAATAGTTATCTTGGTTATAAAAACATTTTGTTAAAATACTGAACGAGTTAAGTCTTTATTTATTATTATGTATAAAGTATAGTCGGGTCCATGGCACAGTAGTCAACGTCGTTGGCTTCCATCCCGGATCTCACAAGATCGAATCCCAGGACGAGATTTTTTCAATCGATTTTCTGGTCGAAAGCATGGATGTTTGTCATGTCTAATAATTCCCCCCCACCATTCCGATTCTAACATAAGGGAGTATTAGCCAACCATTAGTCCTGTCTTAAACATATCCTTTCTATCCACACTCTATTCAAAAAAAAGGATGAGCAACTGAGTAACAAGCAGTTCTTGTAACAAGAAAAATTCTGTTGTGACTTCTCCATTCCGTGGCCATATGCTCGACATTGGGAGCGGACATAGATTAAAAAATAAATAAAGTAATTGTTTTTATCATCATCGCAACTATGTGTTAAACTATCAAAATGTTGTGTACGACATGTAAATAACATAGATAAACTGTAATTATACTTAAAATAATTATATGTTGTACGTCCCATTTACATACAGTTAACAGCTACAAATTTGATACGACTAAAAAATAAAGATATAATCAAGTTCATGATTTTGACCTATAGCGAGATCGTCGAAATTACTTGCTGTATTTTGTACATTTTAACGATACCTAGCACACACACTGACCGAGGTGGCAATCTAGTCATGCCGGTACATGACTCGGCAGATTGGCCTATTGTCCACGAGTGGCCTTTATGAAAGTTTCATTACTTTTTACTACCCACATCTCTCAATATCAAACCACGTATCAAAATAGCAGCCAATGTGTGTAAGTATTGTAATTTCAGGTTTCTGACCAGTTAGACCGCATCGATCATTATGTGTTACAACGGTTGCGCTAAAAAAAATGATCGACGATTGTTCAATTTCATATACATAGCGAGATTTATTCGGTCGTCGAAAGTCACATTATGAGAAGTTCAATTATGTGTTTCGTATTGAGTATTGACGATTGCTGATAATTTTTAGGGCACGAATTCGGCAAATGTTTTTATTTAATTGATAATAATAAATACAGTTAATCGATCCAAATAGATTTATTAGGTTGTGTGGTAATACACTTAATTTAATGATCTATCCCGGGTACCGAGATCATAAAAACGGAATTGTATGCTCTAGTAGTAATCATTTAATTACAAAATTAAAATTAAAATAAATAATTTTTATTGTGCCTTAATATCAATTGTATTTTTTAAATTTTCAATATGTTAAACTAATCATTTGCGCAGAGACACCAACGACAACAAGGAAAAGGAAGTTATTTCACTAAATAGTATTTTCTTAGTTTGCGTATGATTATTGTGTTGTACCGTTGTTTTAAACAGGTAGACTAAATATATTTTTTAAATCATAGCAATTCGAATAAAATCATCTTTAACAGAAATTATTATTTTAAAACTAATTAAATAAATGACTAATATATCCAATCTTTTTAAATTATACATATTGTATTTGAATGTTTTTGTGTTATGCACCCATTACGATTTTTTACAATTGAATTAAACTTTGAATGACTTTATTACTATCAACCCGTACACTATAAGATTTTTTTTTAATCATTTTAGCGTACATTGAAATATATACTTTAAAAAATCAAAGGTCTCTGTACTATCTAATACAAATCATTTATTTATATATTTTATACAATTAATTTTTATTTTCGATTAACTGAATTTAAAATACAGCTTAACTGCAGTTTTCTTCTCGTCTTCATTTTTAACATTGCTTTGTTATAAGATTTAAAATTATAGTCTGTAGTATCACGTTCATATATAATGACTGTTGAATGAAATATAATAGCGAAATTGGAATCATTTTGCACGTGATATTTTAAAGTGTTATGCAAATCAAACTGAACCCAGCCTTTAAGAAGAATTATCGTTGACTGATAAATAATATTATGCAAGAATTATTATTGTTGTGTGGTTAGTGGCTTTCGATAATTATCCAATAAACCTTTATGTTCCCATGACTATATTCTTGGAAAATTTGATAATCTTAATACTATTTATAATATCACCAAGTGGTCACCAGTTGACTATCTTTTCCTCTCGTTCGCAAACTTTTCTAACATATCACGTTTTATTTTTCGATAGATATTCCTGCAACTGGGTATCGGTCTTAAAAATTCGTCGATGAGTGATTTTCCAAACCTATAATTGGCTTTCATATCATTTTTTCTTTGATTTTGATGTAAAGAAATATTAAAAGTGTACTCGCAATCCAAATATGTGTACACTAGGTAGAGGGACATAAAATAAGACAGAAATTAGTATGCATGTATAGTTTAGTTTTTAATTCTTTATCAAGTAAAATAATGATACTGTTAACAGATTTCAGACTTAATGGTAAAGATGACAACGCATTGTTTCCCTTTCATTGTCATTACCATGAAGTTCCTTTTAAATATCACTTACCTTACACTTGTTTTGGCATAATTAATGATCGATTTAAATACTCAACATACGTATTTTAAATACATATACGTAAAAGACACTTATCGATTGCAAGGTTTAATTATCTGTTTACCTATTTCTCATTTGTAAGGAAGGAAAACTATTTTTGTAGACAACAAAATTCAATTATATTATTATGTTAAGATCTGTAAGGATTAATTATATTTTCGGTAAAGTCCACTGGTTGTTCAAACTGAGCAAAGGTTCCAATTATACTAAAGTGTCGCTTGTAACCATAGTTACCGACAATGCTATAAACTTATCACATTTCTGACTGTAGACAGACAATTCATTATACTACAATTTTGGATACTTTTGCCATTCTAAGCACTCTTTACTCGTATTAAGAAACAACAATATAAAGAAAAAAATATAAGTCATTCTATTTAGTTCACGTGTTCCTAATTTTAACATTGATAATGGTTATCAAACTCACCTTGCAAGATTTAATAAAATTTTACCTAATGAATAAAATATTTATATTAATGATTAAAAATTCAATAAATAGTTTAAAAAGCAACGAACGCACTAATCTGTTGAACCTAGCCTGAAACTGGAAATGACCTCGTGATGGCAAATATGAGAACAAATATAGAGCCAAAAAGGACTTTTTAGTGTATTGCAAAACCATAAATGTTGCGGGGAATTTGATGGTCTTGTACTATATATCTATGTCCTATATCAAGATTCTCAAAACCATAACCCACAGGTCGTGCGATTGCTTTTTGATCAGGAAAAATTACGATATGTTTGTACTGTTTACTAGGTCGCGACCCTTCATCTAATCAGGGTTGGCAGATATGACAAAAAAAAACATAATATTTAATGCAATTTTTCCCCGTGTTTATGTAAAAAATAAATAATAATAAACAATATCTAATATAATTTGTTTATCGTTACAGCTTTTATTTGTACATCAGTTATCAATTATATGTGTATTAATTATCAAATTATTTTCAATGTAAAAAGGGTCTTATTCTCTCGTATGTTTTAAGTTTAAATTACAACCTATATAATACTATTTATTTGAAGGTAATCAGTAAACCTAAAAAATAAATCAGACTGCTTGTATAATCAAATCCAATCTATAAGCAATCAATTTTTAATTTAAATTGGCCACATTACATTTCGGCGGAGATTTTTACCTTGCTTGCCATTCTTCAAAATATAACCGATATTCAAGTCGTCATAAAGTTTTTTTTTAATGGTTCTTAACCATAATAAATACTTTTTTAGGAAAGACAAACTCACACAAGCCTTAAGAATAAAACAACTGTGTAAAATATTTATTTTCACAAATAATTTTAGTTTATATAACTTAAGTACTATCTTTTTATTCTCGCATTAACAAAAAACGACAAATGTTTGCATTATTTTTTTTATAAATCCACCAACGAACGCGGATTGTTATTACACATTTAAAGATAAAGTGTTTATTTTGCATATGTTCGCTTTGCGACACAATTACTTAACCAAAACTAATTATTCCATATACTAAAGAAAATGAGGTGCTAGATTAACGGAAAGTATGTAGATAAATAAAAACATCTAGCGGCTAAATAATAGTATCTCCCGCCACATTCTTATATCTTAAATCTGTCTGAAAAGATAAGATCAATCTGATAAATCATTCCATGCTAAAAAGTGGTCTAGATTTTTTTATTAGCAGTTCAAACTGTGAATAAAACCACTCATCATCTCAATCATATTTATTTTGTAGCTTTATTAATTACCGACTAACGTGATTGACACTTCAATTTCACACATCACTAGACTATTTATGGCTCATACATTAGGATTAGATGAAATTATCATTCATACGAACAACGACTTGTCTAGTATTTTTTCTACTCATTTGAATATCACAGTGAAAGTTACATACATATATAAGGTTGTTTTGTAAATCTTTACGTATTTGACGCATAGCTTTAAAGAAGTAAAAAAAAGTTTCCCACGGTTTTTAAATATCAGTGAACTATCGCTGAATACATATCAATCTTTGAACGGCCTCTTAAGCCGTTAATACTAGGCTTAACTCGATAATAGCACTAATGTCTTCATTTTTATTCACCTGTACTATAAAAAAAGTTTACCATAACACGACCACGTGTAGATTCGTTTAAACGTTTTCAAATTTAAATTGATTCAATGAAATATGTACGTGCCTTGTACGTGATTATAATTTATATAAACAGTCACATTTAGACTATTCATATTTTTGAATTTAGATCACCGTAAAGCTATTTATGTAGGCATTTGCTAAATTTATTTAAATAGTAAATGAAAACCCGATACATTAACCTTGACATTAACATTTAATAATGCTCTAACATTTTTCAAGTATGCATATTATTATTTATTTGTTGAAGCTCAATCAAAACGTAGAAAACAATATTTTTACTATCTTTATAAATCTTTTATGTATCTTTAAAACTTATTACGATGAATATTTATGCTATGGATAATTCTCTTTTTATAATTTTACTAATTATTGACTATATTTGATCGCCATTTTAACAAAAATAGGTACATGTACATGACAGCTAACTTTGACAAATATCTTTTAATCCGACTATGACAGTTGTAAAATAATACTTTTTGCTAGTTACTTTTCACTATCTATTTAAAAATTTCTTATTTTTACTTGACTAAAATAATTTAAAAAAATAAAAAAAAACATGAATTCTCTTCTAAATTCATAAATATTTTATAATTATAAAATATATAGTCAAACATAATTATTGGTATATAAAGTTTATTTGTTTTTTCAATGCATCGAAATATCATCGTAGAATAACCCCAATTTAAAATGAATTAATATTTATTTCCTTTATTTGGTAGACGCCAACGGTGTCAAAATAGCTATCAACTAAAATATATATTAAAAATCTTTTGTGGAATTCAATGTTTTGCTATATTTTACCTTATCATAATAGAGTTCAACTAATTCAATCAATGACTTATATTGTTTTAGCATGCTTCAATTCTACTTATATAATTGTTTTGCAGAATATTTCCTTAATTCTTTATGTAAGTCAGAGTCACCTTTTTGAATTACCATAATCAGAATTACTGCCATTTCATGGTTGTTTGACGGGCGCTCATAGTTTAAAAAGTTGCGATATTTTAATGCTGTCAATTTTGAGTGACGTTAAATGTCATAATATTTTTTATCGTTATCCATTAAATCACTAAAAAGTGATATTTATTTTGGTCCCAGTATAAAAGTTTTAGACGGCCACTCTTTTGGAATATGATTCATTCCAAAAAGTCGATAAGTAATTACAATCAAAGAACAAATAGTCGAGGGCGCGAAACAGCAAACAAAAATACTAATTGGATTTAAAGATTTCAACTTTTATGAATTTACGGAAGTATATTATGTTGTTTTTACTATGTAAGTGATCTGATTTAAGGTGATCTTTGTAATAATCAAAGGCCAATGAAAAAGTTTAAGGTTATTCAACATTTTTTATTTACGACATCAACAAATCCAGTGAGTGATCTTAGGTTCACCTGACCTTCATTTTAGGGTATCTACTATATGATTACCATTTGTAGCTGTCCTCTTAATTGATAATATTTAAGCATTTGGGAAGTGGAAATAAAATTCTAACCGATAAAAAAACAGGTATTTTATTTATATTTATAATTTTTAATATTACATACTTACCAAAAAGAATTAAATATCATAATAGTAAGTAAGTTATTTTCACTTAATTAGGATTCGTGACTTGTCGAATTTTTTAAAATAAAATGATTTTTTTTGTTGACTAAAATGATGTTTATATCTAGAAAGTAATTTTCTGTTTAAATCCCAGACACTTTTGTGTACCTTTTCATTAGTTTTTTTGTTCAATTAATGTTTGCAATTTATATCTTGATTAGAATACTACGTGTGGTTTTTCAAAATGAAAATATACTCGACTGTCACAACAGCTTAAACGTGTGAACGTTAAAAGTATTTTCACCTTTACGGAAAAAAACTTTCAACCAGAAATTCGTTTTTTTTATTCATTATGAATGTTAATTTTGTGCGTCAATCAATCAGTGTACTAAATTTGATTTAAATTATAAAATATGCGCTACATATATACGTAATTCATGCATGTGTTTTATCAGACAATGGACATAAAAACATTCTCGTACTTATAAATATGTCAAAACACAACATATTTCATATTTTATTTTGCCAGAACGATGACAATATTGGCAGTTACAGTGTGTTACAAATATTATTACACTATTTGCAACAAGTCAATATTCATTAATTAATTGTTGCAAACAGACTCATTATTGAAACATCGTCTTAAGAATTTACGTGTTGTTTTTTATTGTTTATCAGGCTTATTACGCACTAGGATTTTTTTTCAATTCTTTATTCTATTGCCTCTTGAATGATTATAAGCAAAACAAATTGCTCTAAGGGGACAGCGACTTGAATTAATCGTATTGCTTTTAAACACGAATGTCGTTTTTCAATACCATCTATTTCTTCAAAATTGTTTTGTAGTCCACTATTCAAACACGTAACGTTAATATAAATTAGTAAATATTGAATTAAATCATTTTAATTTATCTTTACTCCTTGACTAGTAGATAAAAAATGAGTTTTTGTATTTAAAAAAAAATTGTATGAAATCTAAAAAAAAATACTTAAAAACCGTGTAATTTTTTTTTCGACCTAATCTTCGAAAAGGTGAAAAAGTCTTTTTTCACGAACATAATAACATAATCGATACCTTGATTTTCAGATCAAAAAGGTCACTTTTAGTTAACACTTTAAGGAAATATGACACTTACGTCCAATTAACTTCGAAACTCGCTAACATACAATTACTCACATCAGTCACATCTATTCATTTCTTTGCCTACAGTTAAACAAAACATTATTAGTTAATAAAGTTACACCTGAATATATCACTCAAAAGATAAAATTATATTGAAAAATACTTTCATATTAACATATAAAATCAAATTTCCATTCAACACAGTAAAAATTAATCATGCACATATGTAGGTTTTTTATTTGGTAACAAATCATAAACATCAATTTTAGAACGTTTCCAATAAAGGATTCGAGCTCTTGACCACACAACTAAGTACGGTCTCTTAGCTACATAATTGGGCAAAAACCGTGAAAAATAAACTTAAGCTTACTATCACTATCATACAAATTTGATTGTTTTAGGTTGTAAATTATTGTTATCTAGTCTGTAAATGGCAAACAAGTAGATAGTGGATTCTGTCATGTACCATAGACGGTGGCGATTAGCCAAAACTTTGAATAGTTTTATCACGAATATTAATCGGATAGTTCCTTATCTATTTTTTAATTTAATTTATACATAAACAACAAACAAATATATATTGTATGTATAGACATTAATTTAAAGAATTATAAATAGTTAGTCGGGTCCCATGGAGCAACGGTTAGCGTTGTGGGCTTCCATGCCGGACCTCACGGGTTCACAGAGCTCGAGTCCCAGTACGAACATCATTTTTTCTATTGATTTATCGATTTCTGTTCAAAGGCATGGGTGATTGCGGTGTCTTAATTTCCCTCCCATCCTTCAATAACTGGGCGTAGCGAAAGCTATTAGCTAACCGCTATTCCTGTCCTACTCTTATCCTTTTATCCCTACTACACTCTTTTGAAAAGAGAGCTTGAGCAACTGACTAACAAACAGTTCTCATAGAAAAAATCTGTTGAGATACCTTCATTAGGAGGTCATATGCTTCACATTGAGAGCGCACATGGATAAAAAAAGTGGTAATTAATTATTGAGAATGCACAATAAATATTTTGCCATGTAAGAGAAGATGATACTTCTGTAATTTTGCATAAAACAAAGTTCGGCATTCTATGCTGAGCAATGCGCATATATATATTTTTAGAATATATATTTTTTAATGAATTTATACATTATGTAGTAAATATACTATATTTGTGTCGTGTGGAGATTTATTCGATGAAAACAAAGTAATATATAATACTTTTTCTCTTTGTTGCAGAAAATCGTCAGATACTTCATTTTGAAAATAACGCCAATTTGAAACTTTTTTGAAATCAATTTCAAGATGGTTGAAATGATGACTTCGCTTGTGGCCGGCTACCATGATCTACTTGACAATAAAAGTGACCCGAGGGTGGCAAATTGGATGATGATGAACTCACCCCTCCCCACAATGGCAATTTGTTTGTCATACGTTTATTTTGCACGGGTAATAAAAACCATATATTATTTAACAAAATCTTTTGAATACACAATCATAAAAAAAATAAAAATATTTGAATATATTAATTTTAATCTTTAAACACATGATGAGAGTCACGATAATATTTTTATATAGTAAATTGAAAAAACTTAAAAAGTTTATTTATGTTCTTCATTCTATTGATAAAAAGGTATTTAAAAGCTGTATTTGTAATATGTTTATTTTAATTTGAAAAACAATTTTTAGGTAAACTGTATTTTTTTTTTTAAAAAGATACGTGAAACAACAAAATATTATTTTTGACACCGTCCTACCGAATGACTTCATTTGTAAAATTATTTATTATTGTTTATTTTGTTTCGAAAAACATCAAAGAATAGAAGTATTTTTTTTTTCATTCCAATTTTTTTTTTCTATGTGGAAAGTTGTGTATAAAATGAAGTATTAATAATAGTATAGTAATGTGCCCATTAGAGGTGAAGTGAGTCAAGTGGTGTTATAGAAAAAAGTTAATATTCTACACCAGGGATGGCGAACCTATGGCACGCGTGCCCGAGGTGGCACGTTTGAGAATTTGGATGACACGCGAACGATTTCGAAGTGAAAAAATATATTTTAAGTTTAAGAAATTATTTTTTTTATTGAATAATCCGTGAATTATGAATTTATTCCGTTTTATTAATTTTCAAATGTTTCCTAAGATAAACGACAGTCACTTATTTTTTTACTGCTTGGGCACGCCACACAATCAATAAATAATATTTGAGGATTTTTTGGCACGCGGACCCATAAAATTTCGCCACCCTGTTCTACGCGTTTTAAATTATTGTAAAAGTGAATAAACCTCAGTTCATACAGAAAGGGTTAAATGTTAAAGATTTTTTTTACCATTTTACTAGTTGGCTCACTTCATCTCAAGAGAGCCCAGTGTTTTATTAGTATTTTCTGAGATGAGGCGATTTGTTTTTTCAAATACCCTCGTTATACTAATTGGCGCCCCTGCGTAAAAAGGACAATAAATTGTTATCGAATATAATAAACGCCACTCGTTAAATTACTGAAGTAAATTCCTATTTAATCTGCCATTTTTTCAGCATAAATAAAGTGTTTAGTTATTAAAAACGTTCATTTTAATAATTGTTCAATCACAATTTCATTGTTTAATTTCGAAAAAAAAATACAATATTTTTTTATAAATTTATGTGGCCAGCCAACAAACACGTGTGAGATAAAGAAATTTACAAAATTTTGTCATTATTTCATATTCAATGCATACATTAAAAATTATCATATTCGCTGAAAGTTTCATATATTATTTATTTTTCTCTCAGGTATTGGGTCCCAAATTAATGGAAAATAGAAAACCTCTACAACTGAACAATTTACTCGTTGTTTACAACTTCGCCCAAGTTGTCTTCAGTGCGTGGTTATTTTATGAGGTAAAAAAAGCTTATGTTTTTAAAAATAATGCACACCAATATATTATAACTTGTTTATTGTAAAGTATCCTTAATTATTAATATAAATTGATGCTGTCGAAAAAATATTTAATTGCTTCACTCGACATAAAAAAAAATGTAATTTTTCTTCATTGATTACTGTAGAATAATAATTAATATTTGTCAAAGTGATTAATATAACCATATTTCAATATGTAATTTTCTTAAAAAAAATAATCTTATGATATCAACAGTATATATTTTAAAATCAACACAACACAATAGTCAATGTCAATACATATGTAATTATTACAAATTAAAATTTACGGTTGTGTTGTAAGAATATTTTCAATAAACAGCAAACATCGATTATCTATTTACCATTTAAATTTACGCATGTAAGTATTAAGTTTTTTTTCGAAAATAAAACACAAAATATCTATTTACAGTGTTGCATGTCAGGGTGGTTTGGACATTACAGTTTTCGGTGCCAACCCGTGGATTATTCCAACAGCCCAATAGCAATGCGGGTAAGAAAAATATGATTTAAGTTTTTTTATTTGTTTATAATACAATACACATATTTACTTTTATATACACATTATAATGAAGCGCTTAAACTTTTAGCTATCGAATTAATTGATGAAACAAAAATATATAATCATTCCATTGTATTCTGTTTTATATATCATCATACTGAAACTTACAGCCTAAGAATTGTTCTAGCAGTTTTTTGTCTAGAGTTTATAGATTGGGTATAATGGACTATGTCTTAATATCCCGTTTTTGTTTGCCAGAAGTTTGCCAGAAGAAGGAAGTTATAAAATGATAATTCTGAGTAAACAGCTAATAAAATTTTGAGCTTTGAAGATAAAATTTCTACCCTAAATATTATATCTTGCATAAAAAATTATAAAATCAACATATACACCCAATTCTTTTTTACGCGATTTTGAATTTACGTATTTTTTTTGGACGTGACCGTTACGTTTTTTCATACATTGTTGATACTTTTTTACGCGGGTTTGGAACCGATTTATCAAATTATATGAAAATGAGGTTTTTTTCCGCCCAACTTTCTGGAACCAATGTATCGCGTAAAAAAGGATTTGGTGTAGATGGAATTATGCCAATCTGTCTCAAATACAAATATAAACTAATAGGCAGGGACAATTATTGCCTGGCCTAAAATTTGGAACGTTAAAATAAGAACGTTGTGCTTTTTTCTAAAAAAATATACAAAAACATGTTATTAGTGTCGCTGTAGTTAAGGCATAGTGTGCAATTAACTATAGCTATGTAAATAAAGTTCCGGCATGTATGTCATTCATTATCATCAAATATTATTTTCTGATGAATAAATTAAATTTACAATGAAAACACGAAAAGTGAAAATTACAAACTTGATTCCAGTCATATCGATCGAATTAATTTAAAAATCTTTTTTTTTTTAATAGATGGCATCTGGTTGTTGGTGGTACTACATGTCGAAATTCTCTGAATTTTTGGATACGGTGAGTGCAATAAGTCAATAAAAAGTATTGTGTCTCTCTAATAAATCTCTTACTTTTTCAGGTAAAATATAAAATAGTATATAAATATTATTTTTTTCAGTTATTCTTCATCTTAAGAAAAAAGAACGACCAGTTGTCTACGCTTCATATTATCCATCACGGAGTGATGCCAATGTCTGTTTGGTTCGGAGTCAAGTTTACTCCAGGTAAAAAAATTATAATGACATGTCATGTTTTTTGTGCGTGTATCCTCTTATTCTCATCACTGTAAAAAATAGAATAAAAGACAAAAACCTGTTTATACATAAATGCTTAGAATACACAAAATTAATTATAGTTTTTTAAGTATTAATTAATAGCGTATTGCTTACAATAAATAATCATAAATACAATAACTGAAATTTAAAAAATATCAATATTATTTTTGCATTTAAAATTAATATTGACTGCTAGAAAACTTAAAAAATCATTGTGAACTTCGAAAAAAAAACGTACAAACAATAAGGATTTAATTTTACTGTCGTTTTCGGCAAACATGAATTCAATATATTTTATTAAAAACTCAATGATACAAAAGCTTCTCGCTTTCCCTATCGTTTGAGTCTTCGTCGAAAGACACTATGAAACTTCTCGGATATTTATTTAAAATACACAGAATAAATTCATTTAAAAAACAAAGCACACTTTTGTACTAATTCCTCATATATTCTATTATCATTTTGGATCAAAATCGGTTTCGCTCAAGTGCATTTTCAACTAATAAAAATATATATAATACCATTCCACCAATTATTCAAAAAATAAAATACTCGTTTGTACTTATTCCACTTTTATTTAATAATACCATGACCGTTTTCACTCGTGATGAGGATACTTTATAAGGAAGGGCTGAAATTTAGTATATTATATCTCACACCCGCAACACCACCACATGTTAAAAATGGCGTATTTTTAGCAAAGTACTACGTTTGATAGTGTATCATTTGTACTTTATGTAGCTAAAATTGCAGATTTCAAAATTATCATACACAAAATGGCAAGAGAAAGTATCTAAGAAGTCGCTTATTATACAAATAATGAATTCTCTCAACTACCACAACACAAAGTTATGTGGTTTATTATTAATAACTATATTTAACATAATTTAATTTCAAAATTATTTCCAAAAATAAAACATTTCAACTCAAACAACAATCAAACTTCAAAGTTGATTTCTCAGTTTGCCGTTTTTTGGATTGTGGCAGTGTTGTTGCGAATGTGCGATATATTCTGATATTCATCAAAAAACCATACTTATTATTCTGCTCAATGATTTTATTTACAAATTAGACTTCATTGGTAAACGTCAATAACATGTTTCTCGATCGTAAAATTAACGGTTTTTTTATGTTTTGATCGTGTGTAGCAATCAATTGTTGAATGATCGATTTATTAAACGTCACCTAAACAAGTACATCGATTATTATAATCGATGAGCAGTTGCCATAACAATGTGGCTAAAATGCATATAATATGTAAATAAAACAAGCCAATCAACAAACCTGTGGAATGTTCCGTGAATATGTCCACAAGTAATGTGTTCCAATTATTACTGACCGCTATAAAAAGTCGTTTTGCTATCCGATACCTATTTATGGCTGATCATCTATCAAAAAATTACATCCGTTATTCGTGCAACAAACTGCCTATCTTCAAAGAAATGTAGATCAAAATGTTAAAGCTTAAGGCTGAATCAGACTTCACAGCTCTAAAATTTTCCGCATTGCTTGTTGTTGATAAAAATAATAATGCATCCGATATTAATCATTCATTTGTTTGACACGGTTAAACAATTATTTAGTTGGGGTTTGAAATGCAGTTTCTGTAACGACGTGAAAATATTTACTTTCCATGTATTAAAAAACAAATAATGTTGATAAAACCAATTAATTACTTTTAAGGTGTTCAAATAAAGCACTGTTTGTACTAATTTAACTTTAATTACAAAAGATTATTCTATTATTATGAAGCTTAATCCGAATTTGAGCAGTTCATGAGTATTCATTATTCGTTATATTTCCCCAAAGAGTATGAGATTTTTTTATCGCGATTGGCTGATTTTGATAATTGTTCATATTTTCACTGTGATTATTTATCAGATTATCAGCTGATCATTTAACATTTCCTGTGATGAGCGAATCTGGTTTCGATATGCAATAACAATGTAGTATAAATTGTATTGTTAAATTGGTAAACCTAAAAAAAAAAAAACAAACAGAAGCCCTTGCGATGGGAAACTGCTTATCACCGTTGTTAGCTGAGTTTTACATGAACTATTTAGAAGATACAATTTTTCGAAACAAAACAGAGGCCAAACCTATAGTCTATTGGTTCCGATATGTCGACGATATTCTTTGCCTGTTTAATGGAACGGATAGACAAATAACTAACTTTCATAACTTTATAAATTCATTAGATAAAAATATTAAATTTACTTTAGAAGTCGGAGGCAAAAATATTTACTTTCTTGACCTAAATATTAACATTGAAAATCATTCTCACGAGTTTAAAATATTTCGGAAGCCAACATTTTCTGACGCTATAATTCATAAAAATTCAATGCACCCATTTGCTTATAAACTAACCGCTTTTCATTCAGAAATACATAGACTTGTGAGTGTTCCTTTAAACGAAATAAACTTTAATATCGAATTGAAAATCATCAAACAAATCGCCATAAACAATGGATACGATATGTCTCTTATAGACAATCTTTTATCAAAAAAACAAACTAAACTTGCAGAAAAAATGTTATTTAAAGGTATAGTGTCAAAGGACATAGATCATACTAGGTATTGGCGTAGAATCATTTATTTAGGAAATACAAGTTTTAAAATTAAAAAACAGCTAGCTGATAGTGTTAGACCTGCTTTTTACTGTAAAAACTCTTTAGGTAAATTATTAGTTAACAATAAAGATAAAATAAATTACTTAAATAAATCCAGGATTTATAGATTGCAATGCTCTTGTTGTACAAAATTTTATATCGGCAAAACAGAAAGGACACTGAACATCAGGATTTTAGAGCATATGGCAGCCTTAAGATTGAAAAAAGACACGTCCACTTTTGCTAATCACGTAATTTCGGAAGGACACGTGTTCAATCAGGAACAAGGGATAAAAATGTTACACCCAAATACGGACAGTCATAAACTCTTTTTCCAGGAAATTTTGGAAATTAATAGAGCACAATTGCATAGTCTTCCGATTTTAAATGAAATACTCAACCTACCTGGGTCTCCACTTTTGTACCCTATATAAATATAATCATAAAACCTTTGCCGACAAACAAATGAAATATAGTTCTTGAAACTACTTACTTCTCAAATCTGTGGGCGTCCCCGTGAGCTTATCCTTTTCGCCAGCAATGGCTTTGAACTCAATGATACATTTATTTCTAATATAAACACGAAACATTCATTTACTAAACGTCAGTTCAAGTTCATCCGTGCACTTGAACGCCTGAAGATGCCGAAAGGCGAAACCCGGGTCGTTAGTGACAAAATCTGTGAGAATGTACATAGTTTGAACAATTCAAATCTAAAAAAATAGGTATTACTGAGCTTTGTAATAACTAAAGTATCAGTATGCAAATATCTACATAAGGATTTTTTAAATCTAAGGAGACTCAAATATTTATGAGTTTATGAAATGACCTAAGTATATTTACGTTATATGATAATAACTCTTTTTTTCTCAATTTTTATTCTGAATAACTTCACTCAATTTAAATCCGCAGACACATGTTGTGGCAATACGTTCCAAACACTCATCATTGATTATAATCGAACAATTTGTATTCCAGGTGGCCACAGCTCATTCTTCGGTTTGTTAAACACATTCGTACATGTCGTTATGTACTCATACTACTTGTTTGCTGCCCTTGGACCCCGCTTCCAGAAGTTCCTTTGGTGGAAGAAATATCTCACAGCTATTCAGATGGTATGTTCTCTTTTGATTTAGTAATTTACTTTTAAAACTATGTTGAAAATCTCAGCTTAAAGCAGATATCGGACAACATACCCGCGGGACATCATGTGGAAAATTTGATGATTTCAAGTAACAAACTTTAGTTGCGCAAATAAAATATAGTAAATAAAATAAATAAATTAACTACGCTTTACGAGCCGCACAAAAACGGAAGATCTTCACATGATATGAACGTGTTAGGCATGATTTCTTCTTCTAAATCTTCAAAACTCAGTGTTCGACTTCACTTATAAATGTAAGGAAAAAATCGCCTATGGAATCCATTTTAAGTTAGAATTAAAGCAAATTAACTGCCCAAAAATCAGACGATTTTCTTTGTCGTTAATGGCAAAATCTGACTTAATTAAATTCACTTCACAAATTTATCATAAAGGGAGCCATTTATAACGTAGAGAACATCAATAAATAAAAATGATAAAATACTGATCTATATTTTCAAAATAATATTTGTTTTATAAAAATTAGAATTGAAATTTTGATTTTTTATTTGAAAATACCCACTGATCCAAAGGTCTTCTTATATATTATGTTATATATAACATTTTTCTTAGACAGAGATTTAAATAAACAATATATTATAATGAATTATAAACGTGTATATTTTTTAACATTAAATGTATTACGAAGCAAAAAATCATCACATGAAAACAGTTAAACGTACTACAAATCCGGTTTTTTAAATTAATTTATCCCACATATATCAGCATAATTTTGCGCTTTGCGTTTTCAGCATACAAATATAACTTACGGTACACCAGTAAGCAGGCAAAATTATTAAAAATAAAAATGCACCAATTCTTTGACAAGTTTCATTCACCAAACCAACCAAGGCTGTAACAGCATATTATTTTTTTGTATGTGCTGAATAACTGATTGAATGAATAGACACATTAATTTCAGCAAATATCTAAAAAAGATTAACGTAATCGTTGGTAAATTTTACGGTTGGTATTTTTCACATAATTTAGTTAAATCAAGTCAATTCTTCTATTTAAAATTAAAAAAAAAACAAGTATCTGTCAAAAAAATATTCAATCGTGATTTTAAAGAGTTCAAGAAGTCACCGAAATGTGTTTTTAAAAAATGTTCTTCATCTAAAGAAATCACGGGATCGAACTATTATATTTGTTACCTCAATTTACTACATGTGAGATATAGATACATTAAAAACGCAACATTTCAAAATTCAAATTAAAAATTAAAAACATTAAAAAGTAAGTTGTTAGTTTTAGTTATTCTTAAGATGATTTAATAACATGAAAGATTTCTTATTTGATTTCGAATCAAAAAAAATCTCCGCTATTTTAAAAGTTGATTTGACACTAGTGAATTTCGTAAACCTTCTTATCATAGTATACGATGACATATGAAAAACCAGCTAATGAATTTTACATTAAATAATTTACAGCAAATTTTTAACATTTTTGTGTAACCTTTGTTAAACATAATTTTTAAGAATAAAAATGTCAACTGAAAGCAGAGCTCTGTCCAGTGACTTTGGCATAAAGTTCAAAAACTATTTTCCTTTAAACATATTTTGAAATAACAAAACTCTTATCTGAAAGTCGGTAAACGAACGAAGATTTATTCACTCCAAATATAACAAGATTACCAGTTTTGAACCAGATTTCCCAGATTTACCAGATTTCCTCCTAGTAATTGATAAACAAATATTGAATATTTCATCTAAAATCAACAGAAATATTGAAATCGTCGTAAAACCTCGATGACGTAATAAAAATTTCCTCTAAATCTTGAAGATAGCAGGAAAATGTATTTCTGAAAAAGATAGTTATGCTAACGAATTTAATATTGATTTTTCAATTTATTTATCCATATCGGAATCTTTTTGAGTCCAGGAAAAACCGCTTTGTAATAAATCCCACATATAACATCAAAAAATCTGAGCTTTTATATATTTACTTTTTGAATTAAAACGTTTCCGTACCGATAGAGATAATTGAAGGAGAATTTTTCTCACGGTGGAAAATTACTCGGAAATTTTGTAAAAAAAAATCTGTAACGATATTGTACAATACGATTGTTTTTTTGCCACGAGTGATCACAGGTAAATAAACAATCATTGTTTTATTACACACCTATATAATAACATACATCATAGATAACTACGCTTACAATTAAAATTCTTTCCTGGTGTCACGTTCACTTGTATTGTATTGTTTTGATTTTAATAGTTTTGTGGAAATCGAAACTGAAGTTAAATAAGAACAACTTCAGCTTTATACGACATCTGTAACAGTAGAAACAATTACGAAACATCGTAGTACGAAAAACACCAAGCACAAATGCGGACTATCCAATATATCCCAAAACTTTTTTGTAAGTCAGTTTAAACAAAACTAAGGATTTCAATAATATCAGGCGATTTTATCAACAAACATTGACATATTATTATATTATTTAGAAATAATAAACCGGGAAAATAAATAAACATCATTATTTCGCTATTTCATTTTAAAAACTTGTATAAAATATATATTCATAACTAAAACATGCAAGATATCTTTTTGTAAATAAATACAGCTGCATGAAATTCCTTAACAGATGAAACGATTGATGGTCGAACATTAATTTAATATTTGTCAGGTTAGTGTTGTGGGCTTCCGTGTCGGACTTCACGGGTTCGAGTCCCAAGTACGGGCAGAATTGTTTCGATCAATTTAGCGACTTCTATTCGAAGGCATGGGTGTTTGTGATTTTTTTAAATTCTCTTCCACCCTTTGAGATCCCTTAATAGTGAGAGAGGTGTTATAGGGTGTAGTGAGAGAGATTAGTTAACCATTCTGCCCTAGCCTCATCCTTCTATCCCTACTACTCTCTTTCAATAAGAGAGATTGAGCGACTGAGTAGCAAACAGTTTTCGTAGCAAAACTTCTGTTGTGATACCTCCATTAGATTTTTCTTTTTAAAATCAAATAATCACTCTTCCGAATGAGCTATACAGAACATAGAATTTTAGACATTCTCAAAAAGACGTATTATTTTTTATGGATCGTATAGTAGAGGCTTGTCTTTCTTCCGCTGCGGTCTGAATTTATGGTGTGTGACATCCAAAAAATTAAGCTTTTTGATAATGTTTACAATTCAAAACTAATCAGCTTAAAGTTACAAAAATACCAGTACATATATAAGATTTCATTTTTCACCACATAAGGAAACAGCATGGTGTAGCTTTTATTCGACACAAATCAGGCCAACAGAAATAAATATCCACACTCTCTTTTCGAATTTTTAAAGCGTTCAGAATGATTTTTTATTGCTTGGGATAATTATATAAAATTTAAAGTAACGTCTTGTTGTTTTTTAAATGATTGACTTCTCATGTGTTATTGTCGTTTTATTACATACGTATCTCACATCGCTTACCAGTTTAATAACAGTCATATTTTTCCATTCTGAATACGCTATACTTAAAAAACAGTATTTATTGTAACTGTATTTTTTTTATTTGAAGTAAAAACAAGTAAATTAAAATTAAATACTTTTGTATGCTTATTTATTCACTTTCACATAAAATTAAAAATTGATGACAGTTTGCACAAAAAAGAGTTGAAAATGTAATTTTACTTAAAAGTCAAATGGAAAAGTTTCACCATTTTGTTATTTGGTTCACTTCACCTGTTAAAAGCTCATATATTCCTTAAAAAAAGTTCCATTTAGCGAATTAGTAAAGTTTATTCATTCTGATAATTTGATAAATAAGTATGCATTTGATGGTTCATGTCGGAAAAATTCTGATTTTTTTATAATGCGAAAAAATCCTCCCGTTGGGGCAACAGACTTACAGATCGTTATTAAAAAACCTTTTTTGTACTAGTTCATCAATTTTACAAAATGGTCGGAATACGTTTCGTTTATCGAAATGAGCTTAAAATCAAAATCTTCAAGTGTTTTAGCTCTAGCACTTCTATTGTCTATGCCTTAAATGCCTAAGTCACCACAGATGTCAATCTTCGGATGTGTATTAATGGACATCGAAATCTGTGAAATTTCCGTTCTCTGTATTCCATTTTGATAACGATGCGTTTTAAGTCGATCTTAAAAAAACATATTATTATTGCTAAAATACATTTTGTTTTTTTTATTCAATTCTACGATTTCCATTCACCCTCACTGCCTCGTGTATCACATACTGGTGTAATTATGATTGTACTTAAGGTCAAAAAAATATTATCAATGTAAAAGTTCGCTTTTAATTTTAATTTTTAAAAATCGACGGAGAGCCATGAACGCTCAGAGATAATTGATTAATTTGAGTATAATTATTAATACAATATATGCCTTTATCGACGATAATAAACTATTTTTTATACCACCTTGTCTTCATTTAATTTTTATTACAGCCGCATCTTCAAAAAACTAGTTATTTTGATTTCATCTTTACAACACAAATATCTTTTTTCCTTAAAAAACTGAGTAACCAAGTAACTTGATATTTTATTTCACTTTGGAGCAATTCTATAAAGTAATCAAAATTATTAACAAAAGTCAGCTGTGGTGTAGCTATCTCATGACAGAGTCATGCAATGCATGAGGGCCCAGCAAAAAGGCGGCCCAAATGTTTAGATAATCAATATAAAAAGAAACAATCTACTAAAAAATAACTCGTCACATTACGTTAATTTACATAAACATGAAGTATTATTTTGCACTGCACAAACGTGCTATTATGTTAGATACTTGAAATATGAATCATCTTTGGCCCACTACCATACACTACGAAACCAATGGCGTAGCCACCTCCAGAGAATGCACAAATTTCTAACCTTCTAAACCTAAAGAATAGAAAAGTGTCAAAGTGCTCCGACGAGTTTGATGAACAAAACTGTTGGGGATAGAGCCCGGTGACACAAAAAAAACATTAAATCAAGCATTAGAACGCCGTTCCACCGCGTTGAATGGAAAAAGCACTGATAATAAAATACATTTTTACACCAGAGTCTAAAATATAATATTGGGAGATGTTTACAATAAAATTCAGAAAGAATCATCGCACAGCCAATTAAATTGATTTTAATAAAAATGCGCATTTATATCAGTCTCTTTATTGACTAATAATGATTGCTTCAAATAAATGCAACATCTTGATTTACAAAAATGTTGATAATATTTTTTATTGTATTCCAGACTCAGTTCGTATTGGTGATGATCCATGCTTTCCAGTTGGTATTTACCGATTGCAACTATCCCCGCGCCTTCGTCTGGTTCATAGGAATGCACGCCATCATGTTTTACTTCCTCTTCTCCGATTTCTACAAACAGACATATTTGAAGAAAAAGGCAGCTGAAGCTAAGAGGGTAAAATAATTCATGAATAACTGCCATATTTTAAATTAATGTTATTACATTTTTTTTACAAAATCCCCTTTTCTTTTTTCTTTTACAAACGAAAATTGAGCGTAAAGCCAACATTTACTGTCAAAAAACTATCTATTGATGCATCATTTTGCAAATAAATATAGTTTTGATGTAAGCATTTAATTCTCAATTAATATTTTTATTAACCAAACCCATATTTTTTGTTAATATTTCTCTATATACCTTCCTACCAATTTATAATAAATGCAGTTAGCTAATTGTACACTAGGAACGAGGCAGAAGTTATGTGTTATTGTTGTATACGTATATATAATCGTATATATTTTTTTAATTACAGGCACTCGAAGCTAGAGACGACGAAACCTACACAAAATCAAAAATACACAACGGAAATGGTGTTTCAAAATCCAGTGCAGCGCCTCTATACAATTTTTCGAATAAGATATCAGATAGTTGCAGCGGCGCACGACAGAGGGTACTAATAGACCACGCTTCAATCCAATAACAATTTATTGATTATTCATTATCCATCGGTATAGAAGTTCTCTCTGTTAATAATGGTAAAAATAGAATGTCATTATGTGTGTTATCTGTAGACGTTGTTGAAAAATGACAGCACGTAACTAAACCATAATTTAAAACATTTTATATTGTATTTAATTAATTATTATAAGTGTGATACAGTTATTTAATAACTGAATATAGATAAGAGGCTGAAACACTTGTGCCGGTAATTTTCTTTTGGAATAGTCTGAGTTCACCTTGTTGCTGATAACACAATATTAGTTTTAAAATAAAATTGTTTCTCCATATACCAACAATTTGAAGTTTATATTCGGGAATTCTAAGCATTTTTTTTATTCTATTATCAATGAATATCACTAACCGTGGCCATAGGCAAAACAATGAAATATTTTCATAGCACTGGTTAAATTACATACTACAAATTTTATTAAAAAAAACAATCATTTTTAATCTTTTTTATAGCTGTCAAAAACTTACGAATTCATACAATACATTCAAACAATTGAAAGCCATTTTTGATTTAGCAAGGAATACTTACCTGCGATTTCAAAATATTTCTGGTCACTTTTTTATATTTAATCGAAATTAATTTTCAAACTCTGCCATTAAAAATATTTCTTATATTCGAACTATTAAATTTCAAAAGTCTTTGGCTATTGAGAATTGTGTATAGATATGCTGATCTGCGAGTGGACTTTAATTTAATTAAAAGTATGTTAGATATATTATAATTATTATGTATCATTTATGCTTAAAATATTAATTGTAAAAGTCCCAAAATTGTTGAAAAAAATATTATTCATCATAAAGTGATTGAATGTCATGGAAAAGGGTGATCTTCCGCATTGTTGCATGGATGTTGTATTTATGATAATTAGATTCTTGTAAGCAATTTTTATATCAATTTTTACTCTAATTATTATTAAGGGGTGATAATTATTTATATATATGATAGTTTGATGGTATTAATAGCAATAGTATATTAATACTAATGATGTGCTCAAATAAATTTACAGATTAAATATAATAAAACAGTATTTTTGTAATAATTCTTATTATAAAACAAACATTAGAAAAATATAAATGAATAATATTGTACTTTTCATTTGAAAATGCTATTTTTTTACACATTACTTACCATAAAATAATGAATAGATTATTAATCTCTTTTTCGAATGTCTTAAAAGTTAACTAATTACAGCAAAATGTGTTTTAAAGATACATTATATCGTCATTGCGCTTACGAAATCTGCTATGTGCAATGTGCATATTTTCATGAAATGAGATTGTTGCATCAAAAATTTTATAATAATTCATCGCACCTGCAAAGAAAAAAAAATGATTATGATAAATGGCACTTAAGAATTGCTTTACAAATATGTCGATGTTGTCGAGGGCAGGCATTGCAATTCATACTGTTTTTAGCATGTTTTATACTAACAGCAATGTTTTGCAAAAAAACACATAGCTGAATTTGAAAGCGCAACGATAATATACATTACCTTGAAAATACTAAATTCTATTAAATTAAACATTGTAGATCATTGTCACCTCCAGCACATTCAGCTCATTATTCAGATAAATCTGAATTTTTTTATTAAAGTACATGCAGTTATATGTAAAATTTTGTGCTCTAACGAATCCAGTAATCAGATAATTAAATAATGACACCAAAAAAGACAAAACTAGTTATTTGGAGCTATCTGACTCATGAACTAAACAATGGATGTTTATCCCTAGAACATTAAATTATAGTAATAATTCAATTTTATATATCTGTACAAAATCATGCTTAATCATGATTTCCCATCCAATGTTATATTACTAAATATCTTAAAATTCAATACTTTTTATGAGTAATTATTGTATAAGTATGTTGGCTCATTTACTACATTATTATTGATAAAAATTGTTGTAGGATCCAAAATTAAAGATTTGGGTACTTAGCAAGCACGCGATTCTATCTTCAATATTATATATCAAACAAATATCATTTATTCAGAATGAAATAAAGAAAATATTAAATTAATTCTATTTTTTTCTAAATTAAAGTATGTAATTAAATTGTTGTACAATTTTTCGTCTCAAACTCCTTTCTTTTCTCTCTCTCCTGTTTATATTACGTAGATAAGTTGGTGAAATGTTCTTCTTATCATCATTTTCAAGAAGTTTACAAACTACACTTTTATGTGTGTGCTAAAATATAACTTTGCATAAAGTAGCCTTCTTCCTACAGAGCGTTTCTGTTTCCACAGCGCTGTCCTCACACCATGTCTTCAATATTTTTTTACTTGTACTCAGACTTATAAAATACTATCGCACATATTCATATAATATTAAAATGAAAATAGCTTCGTACTAGAATTTAAATTATATATATGCTCCTGATTCACATAATGAATTGTAACATACGGTGAAAAATGTAAATCTTACTATTTTATTTTTGAAAATTGTGCTCAAATAGTCGAGGTATTTTTTTTGAAATCACAGTTCTAAACAATCAAAGAATTGATTTCATTTTAAAATGTTATGTATGAATAAATTAGAAACGTTTGCTATCAGTGATAATAGCATATTTTATTATCGGTATAATATGTATTTATATTTAATATATTTTTTATATGAAAATATTTAATCGTGTTTTCATTATTATCTACGTCTTCTTTTACCTGATGATACACTACTAGGGGCTCCCATAATGGTTGGCATAGTTGAGTAAGCTGTGGCCCTACTCATTTGCACAGACAATGGCTTGAATCCTCCACATGATCCTTTCATTTGTTGTCTTTTCAATTGATTTATAGATATGTATGTAGTTTAATAACTACATGTTTTGAATCCCTTCATTTGTTATTCTTCTATTGTCAACTCTGCTATCCTTATGATGTTTAGTGAGAAGATATACCTATTTCTTGTTAAAAACCTGTTGAAATACCACAATTAAAATGTATTATGTGTTTTTCTTAAATTTGCCGATGATTTCATGTTCATTTTATAAGAAATACCTTTATTACCCAGCTTCCATTGAGGAATTAAATTAAGATTATAACTTCCTCATGGTACAACTCATGACAGAGAGATATAGAGATCTGAAAATAGTGATACAAATCTGGATTAGCTGGACATATTTTGTGTCCCCGGAGTTTACGATTTGTATGTTTTTACTAAGCAAACAAAATATTAAATTATTACTTAATACAAAAAGTCATATTGATATTTATTTTTGCTTGTGAACCAACAACAAATACCTATATTGTAAACTTGTAAAGTAATGCCTACTCTTAAAAAAGCTAATAGAATTCTACTCTGAATGGTAATCTATTGGAGAGTTGAAGGTTGGTGGTTATGAACTTTTTTTTTTTTTTAAACCATGTCCGCTCCCAATTTGGAGCATATGGACTCCTAATGGAGTTTATCTCAACAGAAGTGTTTTTACGAGAACTGCTTGTTACTCAGTTGCTCAACCTCTCTTTTTCCAAAGAGAGTAAGGATAGAAGGATAGGGCTAAGACAGGATTAGTGGTAAGCTAATCGCTCTCAATAAGCCCCGTTCGTAGGATAGGATGGGTGAGAGGGGGGAATTCAAGACAAATCATTAAGATTTTTGTTTTTTTTTTAATTCAAGGTCTCGACTGGTGCTTGATGTAATTTCAATATGCAAATTTAAATTTAGATCTATTAATATTAACAGTACATCAAATTATTTGTTGGCTTTGCATCAAAAAGTGGAATAAAATATGAAATATCGATTGTGTAGAAATGTGTTTGCTAATTGCAAATACACTCACTTTTTATATCATATTCCACATTGAACAACAACAATCAATTCATGTATGAAATATTTCTATATGCATTTTGTTATTTCTATATTGCTCATTTTTCTGGCAGTACTACAAATCCACAATGGTTGAGAGAATTTAACGTATTCGTCTTTGTCTACTGCCTGTTTTACTAAGTGTTCGGCTTATACTTAACGGTACTACTTTTGTTTACAATGTCAGAGATTGTTACATTACATTTTTTATTAAAAGCTTTATTGTCATCTAGGACCTCAAAATGGAAATACATAAATAAATATTTTGGGAGAATATATGTAGATGATTCTTGAACCACAATTACCCATATTTACTGTGCAAACCATCTATCCCATTTACTTTAATAGCTAGATTCAAAAATATCTGACCTAAAAGTCTAGAGAGATTGTAAGAACAAACTATGAAATTCAAGTTTCATTTTTAAACACTTTGGAATGAGCCGTGTTTTTCCAATCCTCAATTAGCCATTATCCGCCCGCACGCTTTAGGAGTAGTTCACTGCCCAAACATTTTTTCACAAAATTATTTTTTCAATTGGTCAGTCACAAAAATAACTATATCTTTATCAAATTCATTACTTATTTAATCTAATATCTATAGTTTGTACATTGTTATTATAAATCAATGTTATCCTGTCGCGAATTTCGCCAGACTAGCTGGTCCCTTTAGGGAACGCTGGATAGCGAAATACGAAAATCCGCTGTCCCTATATGGACCGCTCAGCGCTTAAAGGCTTATGACTGGGTTAAGAATTTTTAAAATTTAAAAAAGTATTATGTTTTACTTATTTAATGAAATACTTATTCATTCCGTTAAGCTAAGATACAAAAATATAAATCATAGATGTGATTTTTCCATTGCTGTAGAGCAGTGTTTCTCAAAGTGTGGTACGCGTGGTTAAGCTGCATGCTGCACCAGGCGCAGCCTTATTAAATTATGATAATCTGTCGCCTCAACATTAGCAATTTCATCCTTCTCATTGATTATTATGAATGTTATTTATGATAACTTTTTTTTTATCATGAAAGATTTTTTTCGCTTATTGTTATTTTGTTTATGTACGAAAAGGGAAAAATTGATATATTTTGATTTTTATTAAAGTACATACGATTTTTTTGATGAGGGGTACTCTGTGTTACGAAAATTGTAAAAGGGGTACACAGATGTCAAACGTTTGGGAAACACTGCTGTAGAGGATAGCTAATTTATATTGAAGTTAATTATCACTCGAGCCGGGAATTCAATCACGTAAACAAATATTTTCGATTGAAACTATCATCATCACAGGCAAACAGAATGCAAGTGTTTATTTTTTTCTATAGAATATGTATTCAAATCAGAGGTCATTTTATTGAGCTTTGAGTATTTCTGGATATAACCGTCGAATTTCAAGTGTATTCTATATTTTTTACCTGAAACAGGAAAATCAAATATTCATAGTAATAACACTAATAAGTAAGAATTGAGTAAGATCAAAGACCATCATTTAACGACACTTGCCTACCTGTCGCTATGTACCTCATACATTATTTTTCAAAAACTGCGGGTGCACTGTTTCAATTAGTGATTCAAATATTTTTACATTATTCACAGTTGATTTATCTAACGTCTGAAACTTCCTCATTTACATAATTATTATGTTCAAGTATAATGTGTGGTCCAGTGTCAACACCGTTTGCTTAGAACACGGAGTTCGCGAGCTCGAATCCTAGTACGGACAGTTTTTATACATTGATTTTTTAATCAATTTATGGGTTTCTGTTCGGAGGCATGGAAGTATGTGATGTTTTGAATTCCCGCTTCCCACATATCCTATCATAAATACAGGATGCAGAGAAAGCAATTAGCTAAACACTTGTCCTGTCCTAGCCCTATCCTTCTATTTCTACTCCTTTTTGGAAAAAAAGAAAGGTTGAGCAGCTTTGTGGCAAGCAGTTCTCGTAGAAACACTTCTGTTGAGTGATTTTCCGTGGTTACAATTTTCACAGGGCCACTTTTTTCAAACTTTAAAGCTAAATTCAGATACTTTTTCAGCATTTACTACTTTAGTTCTTTTCACAGATGGTTTATTTATAATTTAAGATTTCGACTGAAGGTGCTTGGTGGAATTTCAATATTAAATTTGAATTGTTCAAATTATGTACGATTCAGGTGCACGGATAAACTTCAGGTGCTCGTACACCTGAACGCCTGAAGATGCCGAGAGGCGAAACCCGGGTCGTTAGTGACAAAATCTGTGTGAATGTACATAATTTGAACGATTCAAATTTGATGGTTTATTTAGTTGTAAACATTGTGATTATTAAATAAAACTACTTTTCAAAAACTTGATGGCTGATCCCTCTTACCTAAAGACAGTCGATATAGAATGGACAGAGTTGAGAAAAGTTTTCGTTTGGTCATAACATTTGTTTTTTGTAAAAATGCACCATTTCAAATGGTAATTTGACTTGAATGAAAAGAACTTATCAACACATCGAAATATTTATGTTATCTATAAGTTTCCGAGAAGTTTTCGCTAAATCAAGGTAAATTTTTGGAATCTCAAATTACTAGGTCAGCAAATTGGCATGTTAATGTTTTCCATGCTAGCTCACACTGATGCATGTGAGTGACAATGCCAGGGTGCTAGAAAGAGGGTGGAACGTTAACAAACTAACATTTTGTTATTTTCGTTAGATTGGGCTGTAAATTTGAAGATTTTTATTTTTTATTATATTTATTAAATTAAAAATTTGAATTAATGTTTCCTTGTTCATAAACAAATCTTACATGAATATGCTTTTCAAAAAGGTGAACACATGTCACAATTTGAAATACAGCAGAATAAAAACATTATCAAATTTAATTTTATACTGTTTTTGGAAGTTTTAATATCAAGGATATAGAAAATCCATGTGTAAATAATTTTGTTATCTTATAAAAAAAAACATTTCTTGTAAAAACTATCTATCTAATCTAAAAATATTTCTATTTATTGGCTGTTATACAGCAAATATAATATTCAAATTTATTACAAAGAGAGACAGCCAAACGATCATTAACACTATGTGATCCACTCAGGCCGTATCAAAATGGTGGGATCAAAAAAAAATTCTTCCACCTGGAGCGTGCATTACCTACACTAATCTCTAATGTAATTAAACTTTTGATCACTTTACAATTTTTTATAATCATTATTATAATATAATAATGATTATAAAAATTTGTATGTTGACTTATCTTCTGAATTCACATTAGTGGAAAACATTTGTAATATAGTGAATCATTCACTGGTACCGAGTAAAAACGAATCCTGATTAATAGTTTTTACCATCAAGGAGACAAAGAAACCTCATAATCTTACAAAATTCGCACATAAAATTCATTATTTTAGAATTTAATTTAATTCTAATTTGTTAATTCTGCATGATTTCAAATGTTCAAGGAGCTGATATCCAAAGATTGTTAGATATAGAAATGGTGGGAAAAAATGGAACTTCATCCACCACAAGGATTTGTGTATATTCAGGAATTTTAATTTTGTCAATGTGGGGGAGTTGCAAAAGTCTACTATTTGATAACTTTTGTTTTGTCTATATGTGCAAGTCAGTGAAGCAAAGGATAAATACTTCTTAAATTAGGTGCTATAAGCCAGCGTTTCTCAACCGGGGGCCATGTGGCCCCCTTGGGAGCCACAGCTTGCTCCAAGGGGGCCACAGAAGAAAATATCAGTTTTGGGGAGCCACAGCAGACTTTAGGGGGGCCACGGCCACTCAAAATATAATGAACTAAATTTATATTAAAATCAAATATAATACAGTAGGACAATAATTCATTGCAGTAGAAATAATGTATTTCTTAAACATACTTTTTACTATTTTTCCAATGATATTTAAGGATACCATAATAACTGCATCCAAAAGTAAGTGTCGACAATATTGTATTGACTATCTTGTCCACGGATTTCTTTCATCACCCCATGATATTATGAAACTCGTGTGCGTTAAATATGTTTTGCTTCACTAATGCTACTATCCATTTTATACAAAACACATAGACATGAAAGAAAAGCCATTTTAATAATTCAAAAAGCTTTAAGAAGTTTCCGCAGCAAAAAATAGGATTTAAAGTATTCAGTGAAAAATTAGACACTGGTTTAATTAATAGTTTCTTACGAAATTTCCAAATTAATTGCAAAAGCTAGAAAAACGCATTATATTTCCAAATCTTTGATTTCGCAATTTCAATAGTTATGAATCGGAGTGAAAATGCAATTATTCAGGTGATTTCTTTGAGCAATTCCGTTCAGTATCAAGACGTATGTATGAGATAGCAGATGATAAAAAAACAACTAAATGAACATTTTGCATTGCAAATTGACTAACCTAAAACGATGTGTCAGATTTTTGATGACGAAAAAATTAGTTAAGATAATTTAATGCTCTTTGCCAGAAACCTAATGACACTAAAGGTGTAACGATTGAACAAGGAATTAAGATTTTTATGAATAAAAGATATAACGCTTCAATTGTTGAAAGTATTGAAGTTTTACTTTGATAAATAATCATGTACTATTTTTTTTGAATTCCCTGCGCGATTCATCTTCAACATTAGGTTGTAAAACATGGGACCTTTGCGTAAAACCTTTAATATTGTAATAAACAGTAAATTTCATAAAATCCCATTGACTTCAAGAATGTCTTTTTCGAAATCATTTTTTTTAATCAGCTCGATACAAATACCAAAACGCAATTTTAAAGACCAAAACTGATCATTGGTAAAGCTTTGTCCCTTTGCTTAGTGGCTAGTGTCCTTAGGGTCCTTCATGAGGCTGCAAATTCAAATACCGCCTCGGGCGGCAGGACCCCTTCCTACACTTCTGCAAATTATGCCAAAACTTCTTGCTTAGCAGGTATTAAGTAATTGAAGCTTAGCACCCAATCCATGGGAGTGGCTGGTAAAGTACGTGATACAAGATTTGTAACCTTATTCTTTTGCAGAGAAATCTTCTTACCGAATAATACAGTGCATTGATAATCTTTACAAAACATACAGAACTACTTCTACAAATGCATTGCTGGTTCTGCTTGGTAAATTTTTTTAAAATCTGTACAAGGCGCAACAGCAATGCTACATAATGGGTGTGAAGTCCCAGGTGAGGAGAATTCTTTGACTGTCTTCTTCTCGACCACAGAACCTTCATTTTTAAGGCCCATTGAACTGTGGTGCACAGTATTGTTACAGACGCTTCTATGCGAATTTGGTAAAATTGATGGGAAATTATTCTAAGGACAGGCAATCTTATAAATTCTTTCAAAATTTAAAAATGCGAATGGAGACCAACGCTTCGAGTCCAAATTTTTGGATAGGCCAATTTATAACTAGCCATGATCACTTCACTGCCAAGCTATTCCATGTCGGCTGATTAGTAAATAGCTTCAGGATACTGATCGCATTTTTTTAAAATGTCCAAACATGAACAACGAACGGGAAGAACTGCTCAAGATTATACGACCACAGTCGCATCTGGTGGTCCTGTTGGTCATGCCGACTTAGTTGCATCTAGGAAAAATTACAAAGCATTCAAAGAGTTCACGGCGTCTTATGAAAACGAATTGAATTAATTTCATAAAAACTCTTTTGATAAAGTTATTTTATTTTATTTCGCATTCTGCACCCTGCAGTGCATGCAAACTAGTTTTAGGAATTTATGGATAAAAATTAACACGAATAATGCTGCAGAATACCCCCCCGTAACAATAGTGTGAACCACAGCGGGCTGTGATGGGTAAAACATTGGGTACCCTAGGGATTTCCAAAAAAAAAGTAATATTATAAATTATTTTGTAAACATATTTTTTTTAACAAAAATTTTTATTGTATTGTATTTTTTAAAAATTAATGTACCTACATTTTTTTTCATTTTTCCGAGCCCCGAGAATTTTATTACTAGGGGTAGGGGGGCCACGGAAAAATATGAGACTCAAAAGGGGGCCACGGGCTTAAAAAGGTTGAGAAACTATGCTATAAGCAATACTCCATGGCACTATGAGGTCAACGCCGTTGGCTTCTATGCCTGATCTCAAGGGTTCGAGTTCCAGTATGAACAACATTTTTGAAACGATTTTTGTTCAAAGACATGGATATTTTTCATGTCTTAAACTACCCTTCTAATCTTAAAATAACGGGGTGAAGCGAGAGCGATTAGCTTACCACTAGTCCTGTCCTTATATCCCTACTCTTTTCGAAGAATGAGAGGTTGAGCAACTGAGTATCAAGCAGTTCTCATAGAAATGTTCTGTTGAGATACCTCCATTACGAGGCCATATGCTCCATATTGGGAATGGACATGCGTTATAAAAAAAAGAAATACGTTCAAAGTTTTTATTTTACGCTCAAGCATTGGTGGATTAAGCATATCGTAGGCCCCAGGCGCAATAAAATTTGGGGGCCCTGTTTTTCGGAAAACATAAAAACTTGAAAAATTCCATGTAAAATAATAAAAATTCATAAAAAACTGAACAAAAAGTATATACATAGATTTATATTATATAAGTTATTTTTGAGGCCCCTAAGATTCGGTGGCCCCAAGCGTGCGCTTCATTTGCTTATCCGCTACTGTGCTGAAGGGATCAAAGTAAAATCACAATTTAAAACAAATTGATTTCCCAAACAAAATATTTGTGCGATGTATACGTTATAAGTAGAGGAATGGTGAATATTAGCCGCTGGTTAAGCCATTAAAGTGAATTTTATCTCAAGGAAGTATTGAAATCTGTGGTCAAAAATGACATTTGGTCAACCAAATGTCATTTTTGAAAATGTTCTCCAATGACAGTAATAAACACAACATTTTAATTTTGCATATTTCCATGTGAAAGTTTAAAATCCCACTTACACCAACGAGCTCGTTTCCATTTTTAGAAATAATGTAAGCTACTCACTAACTCACTTATGTTTAGGTATCAGGTTATTGTTAAGCCGTCAGCTACAGACAGCTTGATATGTTGTCACTCAACTACAATATGGACACTTCACCCATGATCTTTAACCGTCATAATAACAGTGAGTCGGTATTTTCTGCTGTGACCTACAAACATGAAAAACATCGCACTGGTAATCCTCCTGAAGCGAGGCGTTGAGTAATATCTATACATATTACGAGAGTTTCATAACATCTCGGCGAAGAGGCGGAATTAAATCCATAAGCCGCGGCTTAACATCTCGTGAAATGGAAACCGATCGTAATTTTTATTGCGGGCGATCCGCTCCGGCAGCCTTCGTCTTGCCACTTTCAGTGAAAGTTTTCATATCAGTGGTGAAAAACTATCTCTATTGACTCTTCAAACTTGCTTCCTGGTGAAAAAATGCCACGCGCTTCTTCACGCACACTAAAGATGATATGTAAATAAGTATATTATCTAAAATTTAAATAGGAATAACAACAAAAATATTTCAGCAAAACCCCGATTAACTCTTTTTTATAGCCTTTCAAAAAAGTAATGGACGCGGAATAGTTATCTTACATCTAACACTTTTAATTTACACTTATTTGCGCAGAATTATTAACCTGAAAATTCAACGAATGCGAGAACAATGGATCGGGATTTAACTGTACTAGATTTTAAAAAATATACTAGAATCTGCGAATGTTGTGTTAAATTATTAAAGTAATGCATTTTTTTAGAGGTTTGTTTTTAGCAATTGGCATTGCTTTTTCCAGCGACAGCCAATTTGACAGCTGACAGCTAATAAGCGCTCAGTTTGGTTTTTCTCAGCTCAAAATGTTATTCAGCGATATTTTTGATTGAATGGCTACCTACATCAATAAGCAAAATTGGCGCATTTGGAGTAAACAAAATCCACAAGCCATTATTGAGACGTCGTTACATTCATAAAAGTCCCTGTCTGGTGTACTTTATGGGCTGGTGTAACCATCGGTCCATATTTCTTGAAAAATGATGCCGGCCAGAACGTTACAGTCAATGGAGAACGCTATAAATCCACGATTACTGAAATTTTCACTCCTCAATTGAATGGCATTGATGCGGAAAACTGTAGTTTCAACATGCCACACTCATCTTATTGAACGGAATATTCGGAATTTCGTGTAATGGACCCGTGAATTAGCCCCCAATGTCGTGAGATTTAACACATTTGTATTATTTTCTGTGGTGATATGTGATAAACCAGAAACGGAAGACTGCATGGAAGCGAACATTCGTCACGTTATTGCTGACATACGGTCACAGCTGCTCCAAAAAGTAGTCGAAAATCGGACTTCCATATTGCGACTTCTTTGAGCCAGGCTCGGCGCCCATATGCCAGAAATCATATTTAAGTACCAATGGCAATAACATTATTTTTCAAATAAAGCTAATACCATTACCAGTACGACGATCTTTGTCTATTTTATTTGAATGTTATATATCTCTAAAAAACATATTTTAAAATGTTAATTTTCTTTGAGAATATCACAATGATTGATGTTTTAATATAACCCACTCTTGGTGAAACATAATTTTTAGAAAGATTAAAAAAAACAATCTTAGATTTGATTTATAATTGGGCTATGTATTAATGTTTTAGGAACAATTAAAATTATTATTGACAGTATTTATGTGAGTGCAAAATGGCTAGTATTTTCTGCGATTAAATCAAAACCATGACTATTATATTAAATGCATATTTTTCAAAAGATCCAGTGATATTTATTTTGTAACATGATGAGTTGTAAGTATGGACTATTAGAAACAGTTAATTAATGTTCAATTTAATTTTATAGCAGAAAATAGCAATCTCAAAAGTACTGATGTTACCTTTTAATGAAACATAATAATATTTAACAACAGATTATGGGCAAAAGAGATCTTATCAAAAAATTGAATGCCCGCAGAAAAGTTTATTTTGTGGATAAATACCAAATTTGATTGTTGTTGTTGTTTCAATATTTAGTAAAAACATTATCATAACTGTTTTTAATGTTTGTTAATTAAGTATCGACTTATTGAAATCCACCACAGAAATAATATATCCATATTTATATAAAAAGATAAGACTGTGAATGTACTGGTTGTCTTGTAACTATTATTGTACCGAACATCACTGACATACGTATCGCACATTTCTCTTCATTGTTAACATCATTCTGGTTCCCGGGCAAAAGTTTCCCCACTAATGCTGTAGTTTGAGAAACAAGAACCTGTTTATTGAGTCAACGATCTTGAATAAATCAAAGCGTAGACTTTTCAATTTTTGAGAGAAATATGATCTCGTCCCGTTAAATAAGATTCCTCATTCAATCATGTGAATTCACCTGTGAAGCGCGCAGTGGTATAACTAGATGTTAGACTGCAGTGCAGGGGGGGGGATAGGGCTCGTGTGTCATAATGGTATTCCCAAGAAACCTTTTGTCACTGTAATTGTAGAATATTTTTATACTTCATATATATATTTGTGGAGAATTTTGGTTTACAATTCATATAAATTAATTTCTTACTAAAAGAATACTGCAGAGATAAATCCACTAAAATATTGTAAATTTTTGGAAATCTAATCAATTAAATGATCAAAATTATTTTTCAATGTAGCAGCTATTCGTTAATAAGTGCGGAGACGAACATATGCAGTGGCGGATTACCCCAAATAACCGAATCTTAGGGGGTTCGAAAAAAGAATATATAAAAATTATTATAAAGCCCATATATTTTGTATCCAGTTTTTCATATGTATTAGTAATGAACGTAGAATTGTGCAACGTTATTCTATTATTATTATTATACTATTCGAAAAACAGACCCTCGTAATTTGGCCTCCGCTTGGGGCCTCCCAGGGACGTAATCCGCCACTGATAATTTGCTTAAATGGAATCATTAGCAATTAACCAGGGCTGTAGCGCCAAAGGCGTCTCGCACACAGACGAAGACATCCTCGAGCCGGCCCTGCCTACATATGTTTTAACAAGATTGGGCTATTTTTAAATTATTGAATGCATTTAAAATGCAACGTCTTTCTTCTTGATTTGAATAATATGCGGATAATAATGTACCGGTCATCGTAAAAAATAAAGATAAAACCGAGGAAAATATAAATTTATTAGCACGTATAAAATAATATGTAGAATGTAGATGATTCGTTGAAAAAGTCATTATCCGTCAAACGTATTTTCGATAATAATGTGTATATAAGAATGATAACTCAAAGTTCAATTAGTGATGCTAAGTTCGCATCTTGACTTTCCGTTGACATTCTCATAATTGCAGAAACTACTATTTATTATTTTTCATTTTATAATCTACCACTATAAATAATAATTTAAATAACATTATTATTTATAGTGGTACATTCTCTAATGCATTTTGTTTTGTCAAACAATGGAAGTCGTTTCAAAATAATGGGATTTCATATTTATAAAGATTGTAAATCATAAATGCTGTCATGTAATATCAGCGATGGGCTGCAAATACGTTAACAAGGGGCTCGCTTAATCTCAAAGCGATTCTCGGTATTCTGGGGAAAGAGTAAATATTTAATCACTCCTATACAATTACATGAATTACTTAAATAAGCAATCGATGGTCACTTAATACACTTATTATATGTAACAATATGCAGTTTATCGTAAACTAATCAATGTGAATGGCCAAAAATGTACTACTGTCAAAACTGTAGCTGTCTTAGATAATATATTTCGGAAATTGCAGTTTCTAATTTGATCTGACAATATCATTTTCTCTTAATTAACAAGAGGCTCGCTGGCCTTAGTCAAATCTAACAATGGACTCGCACAAACCTTTCCGCACTTTATCATAAATAATTTAGATTTTGTGACGCTACAAAACAAACGCGGCTATTTCCATCATAGATGAAACTGAGTGAATCATATTTTTTCATAATCACGTTAATTTAACCACTGAGTCCATATTGTGCCATTTTATAATTATCTTTTCCATTTACCAATGAAGTTTGATAATCAAATTCCTTAATAAAAAAGAAATTGTCATTTTTATTTCAGAGATTTTCATGCGGAGAGCCTCGTTTGATTTATACCATTTGTATTTGATCAGATTAAAAATAAATTCTATAGAGCATGCTTAGTTTTGATTAAAGTTTCTGCACCACCCTATCAGTGTACCAGTGACCCCAATAATTAGGTTCATTAATATACTGATTTGATTATTGCTCTAAAATTTTGTTAGTTTTAATGAGCCATTTGTCTGTAATTTAATAATATATTTGCAAGTAATGTCAAACTACAAAAAAATGTATTACCCCAGACATATTTCATTATTTCAGGTGTTATTATCCATATTATATTGTTTGTATTTTTTTTCATAAACACATATTTTCATTATATTCATTCTACAAAATTATATAAATGTTGGCCTTTATCTTCTGAAAGTTTTCTAAATTAGTTATGATGTAATCAACGGCATTTTTATTTATCATCAACGATTAATTGATATCATAATAAAAAAATGTATATTACAACATAGATTCGATTTCCACGGAAAATATAATAATAATATGCAGTAGCGTAGCAAGGGATGCGGCAGGTACGGACCGTCGACCACATTTTTAGAGGCGGCATTTTCAAAAACAAATACAATATTTTTCGAGAAATTATATTTTTACATAAAAAATAAGCCACCTGTATTTAAAGCTCCTAGTTTATAGTTAAAAATAGTAGAAGTGATTTAAAAACAAAATTAGATGATACATTGGGGGCGGCAAATTCAAGGATCGCCCCGGGCGACAGGACCCCTTCCTACAACACTGTTAATATGCTTGTACTGTATATGTATTATACAGTTTCAGGAATAATAGCACTTCACTCTCAGTCACTTTACGGCAGCGGTCAGAGAACCGGGTTAAATTACCCCAAATGGGGTAAAAATGAAATTTTTGGGGGTAATTAGGAAATTTTTCAAACCCTGTTTTCAATTAAATTTTGTTTGTTCCAATATGAGAATTTTATTTTGTTTGTCTATTACATACTTAACATTTTCATGCAACTTTTTTTATTGTCCGTGTAAATTTCTCTCCTTTTCAAAATGAGGGGGTAATATAGACTTACACAAAAATATTTTGGGGTAGTGGTTAAAAAAAGTTTCCCGACCGCTGCTTTACGGGAACTTTTCGCCACTGACAGGTTAGTGTTGCCAAGTTGCATATAAATTTTCAATAATAGGTAAGTAGTCAAAGATCAAAATCGTTTGTCGTATATTTGTCACCAATATGCATTTGATTAGGTTTGATCGATTTTCTGTGATCGTTATCAAATGACTACGACTTAATCGTTGTAATATGGCAATCACTATTCTAACATAATGAGACTTATATTTTTAATTCTAATCTGCCTCCAGATGACTCATTCGTTTGTCCGGTACCGGCGGTACCTTTCATCGTATTTCAGGTAACTAAGGTAAAGCCTTTCTTTATCTTCGTCAACGTGGTGTTGAAGTTAAATTTCGATATTTGTAGCGGCGTTAGTAAAGAGCATTCTTGTATTCGGAACGTTGGCAGCCTTACATGATGTGGCGTGACAGAGGACGCCAAAATCAAAAGAAAGTTGAGCAACTTACCAATTTATTTGTGTAAGACACGGGTTCCCAACCTGGGGGTCGCCAAAGGTTTCCTGGAGGGTCGCCAACTTTTTTTAGATTTCAACAATATAGAAAATCGAAGATTCGAAATTCCCCGGTGAGCTAAAAAAAAAGGAAGTTTCGGAGACAATCCTAACAAAAAGCATAGCGAATCGAGGGTTTCAAATTCCTGGGGGGAGGTCGCTAGTCACACGGCTTTTATAAAAAGGGGTCGCCACCCGAAAAAGGTTGGGAACCTATGGTGTAAGAGTTACCAGTCTCACCGTTTATAAATTACGTAAATTATTAAATATAAATAACAATTATAGCAATCGAGGCGGTGACAAATGATTCAAAGCGAGACCAACTTGAAAAATGCTAGTGTTGTGAAGAGCTGATTGATCCCTCGCCATTGTTAATTAATCATTTTTTTAAACGAGGGGTAACTTTGCTACAAATCGATTATTTTCATTGAAATTAACGATTATTTTGTTACGCTTTCATAAAAAGAATCTTCAGAACGGAGTCTTAGAATTATTTTTGCAACTCAATAGCTTAAACTTTTACTGACATCTCAATCAGCAAAATATATCAATATGTTGTCAATCGAGTTCGGTAGTCGATGCTACTCTTTACACTTATTGTTGTAGCATATTTTGTCTTTCACCTGAATGTCAATGTACTTTCTGTGAAGTCATACTCCACTTAATATTTTATAATTATTACTATTTGTACAAAAAAGTGTCACTTGCAACGTACGTTTTAGATAAGTGGGTCAAGATAATAATAAAATTTAAAAAAATTGCCTGCATGTGATAAAAAAAAAGCTGCAATAAAATAAGCATGACGTGAATGAAAGCCAAAAATAATAAATGCGATAAATTACGGAAAGAAGAATAAAGTTTTAAAAATACAGCTCGTATGTACTTAAATTTACTATCTACAATGGGAATAATCATTAATATTTTTGCATAAATGGGCAATAGTAGTTAAATTTGTTATTTATTGAAGGCTAGTGAGAGGGTTACCTTTCGATACAGTGACGCATTTTTTTTTTGTCGATATTTGTGTAATTGGTAAAATTTAATGAATAACTTTATTTTAAAAAAATACCCCCTTTTTTAAGCAAGCCATTGGCGCCCTATAAGCTATGCTATATTCATTAACGGAATCGTAGTATAAACATTCAGTGGCGGATTCTCCCATAAGCACACGAGGCGCATGCTCGTGGGCTTCAATCTAAGGGGCTTCAAAATAACATATATTCTATAAAAACCCATTTAATATTTTAAATTCAGTATTAGTAATTCGAACAATGAAGGCCTCCAAATTTGATTACGCCTAGGCCCTGGGGACTTCTAATTGCTTAATCGGTCACTGATAAAGAATATTAATCAACTGTGAATTTTTAAAATCTAGTATGCCAGATTTTATCATTACATGAATGTTTGTTAGTCTTTTAACATTTTTTCTCATTAATTTTAATGTGGTTGATTTGACGTCGGGGCGTTTTCATTTAACTGTAATGATAACACGAGAAGAATTAAATTATTAAGACAATAAAATGTTCTTAACACATTCGCAGATTTGTGTTGCTCAATTGTTTTTTAGATGTTAACAAAAGAACAAAGTAATATATTTATTTAAATACTTCATATCAATAAATACGATACAACGTTAGAAAAAAACCAAGCTTAAAATACAAAGAAAATAAAATGCTGGTAAGTAGTTACTGTGTAAGTACTAAAAGTTTTTTCATTGCATTTTTATTTCTTTAATATTTCTGGATTCTTTATTTAGTCCTTTCAAACCTTTATCTTTATATTAAATTAAGAACTGAAGATATTATTACAGTAGCTGATAATATTGCACTGGATAATATAAATATTCTATTTAGTGTTTTTATTTTAATTTGAGATTGCTTCAATCAGAAAATAGTCAAAGGAATTATTTAATTTAGTTTTCGTTGCAAATACAATGTCCATACAAGAGTGCCATAAATTGGGTGGGCTAAGAGGAGTGGGCTAAGGCTTGTTGAGTTTTACTAAAGCCCGCGAGCCCTTGTTAATTTAAGAGAAAACATTATTATTAGATCAAATTGGTACATAATTTCAATTTCTGACTTATATATTATTTACGACATCTTTAGTATACACAGTTGTACATTTTTAGGCATTTAATGAGTTTACGGTAAATTGCATATTGTTACATATTCTAAGTGTATTAAGTAACAATCGATTGCTTATTTACGTATTGCATATAATTCCATAGCAGTGATTCCTTCCCCAGAGAATTGCTTTGATGTTAAGCAAGCCCCTTGTCAATGTATTTTCAGCCAATGGTATTAATGTATTTGCTATATACAGTGGCGGATTACTTTTTAACAAAAAGACGCGCGCTTGTGGCTCCGGAATCTTAGTAGCCTCTAAAATACCTTATATAATATAACAAATATACTTTTTGTTTAGATTTAACTTGAAATTTACTTGAAATAGTATTTTACCTGAAATTTTTATGTTTTCCGTAAAATTGGGCTTTCAAATTTTATTACGCCTGAGGCCTCCCATATAATTAATTCGCCTCTGCGTATATAAACCAATAATCATTTAAAATCCTCCCGCCTCTGATAGAATTTATTTTTGAAAGCGTGTATACAATATTTGTACAAAATATCTGCACATTAAAATGATAACAGTATTGATTGGTAATAATTTGAAAAGAAAAACGAATGTTTATACGAATGTATAATGTTCGGTAAGCGAACAAGATAGTATGTCTACCAGTAGTACCAGCTAAGCGAACGTTTCTCCGTTCAGTTGGTACGGTCGTAAGTTAACCTAAAAGTGGCTTAGCGTCGTCGGACCCGACTGTCATTTAGTATTTAAAATGTTTCTTATCGGTACGAATTTATGTTAATTTGTTTGAAGTGTTTTCTGTTCAGATCAATAAGGTCTCACAGTTTTTTGTTAACCGATCAATAACTAAAATTTACAAATTAACCTCGAAATATGTCACTTGATACGAAGGAAGAATCTCGATAATAAAGTTTTTTAAAATTTAATCTCACGGTTTCCTAATATCATGATATATCCTAATTCTTTAAGAAAAATGTTAAACGAAGTATTCGGTCAAACTAACTGTGATAATTTTATCGTAATTGATGGCTCGTTTTCAAGTTAGTCAAATAAGGTGTAACGCATTATTTCTTTAGGGACTTGCATCATTTTGAAAGTGAAACGAGCCGGTGTGCGTTGTTGCTAAATATTATGTCAATAAAATAAGAAAAAGGTCCATAGGATTGGAGTGGGACAAGATTTTTTGCCAGCTAATCATTGACAGTTGTGAGGAATCATCATCAGACATTCGAGCGAACAAATCAAATTGCTCAACTCTAAATAAGGTAATGTAAAATTACTATTTCATACGCGTTACCTTTGGCGCTCAGTCAGGCTATGCCATAATATACCATTGATTTAGGTACTTAATTATTTAGTGTATAAGTGAAGTGCCTCTGTCAAACGATAGTATAACTGTCGATGAGTCATACCTGTCAAGCTATAAGTAGTAAAAATGATAATTTTGTGTTGAAAGTATTTTTGAAATTGCATATTCAATTACTGCAAAGACCGCATATTACTGATAGCAAGCAAATGTATTGTTGCATAATGAAGGGTTCAGTAACCATTCAAAAACCTTGCTATTTGATGTGTTTTATGTCAAATCTTTACTACCCGAAAACGGAACGGAACACTAGGTCGGCCGTGAATAAAATTAATATAACTCGTACGTCTTTATTTACAATTTATTATTTTAAAACCGGTTTCTTACTACCGGTTTCAAAAATGGAAGAAGAAATTTTTATCTTGAAAAATGTTTTGATAATTTGCTATTTTCGTGTAGAGTGAAGTGAAGTGCATGTAAGTTTGCAAACGGATATCGGTCACACTGAAACATCTGCGATCACGCCCACTTCTGTCAATTTCCACGTCCAATATAAAAGTGTACATTCACATTTCAACTCAGACTTCCCATAGTTGATACATATTTTAACTCATTTTATCAAGTGACAATCCTGATTTCTTTTACTTGCTGACCTGAATGTCATTGCACACAAGTGTTTTGTGAATTCTCGATGAAATTTAGCCGAAATAAAAACTATACAAATAATATATTATTAATGTACTGAATACTTAAGCTATATGGCACATTTACAGATAAAAATATTTATTTGCCGTTACCGATTGATTATCTTAGTCGTAAGAAAACCTACAACTAGCATCACAATTCATTACATACAGGCAAAGGCTGATTTCAAATTTCGCACAATTCGCTATTTTGCACATTTTGCAAATTCAATTATTTAAAAAAAAAAATCGATTATGCAAAAATTGTTTGCTATCATGTATTAATCTTGGACAATGAATGCTCCAGGACATTCAAAATCTCTACAGATTTTATACCCGGAAATCAATGCTGTGTTTCTTCTTCCCAATACTACCTGCCTCATTCAGCCCATGGACTAAACCAGGGGTGGGGAACCTTTTGTTCTCTAAAGGCCGCATTCATTTTTCCGATTCGACATAAGGCCGCAGTAAACATTGACTAGGGAATCTTTGGCCGGAATTTAAGAATTTTACTTCTCAGATTCTCAGGAATTTAAAAATTTACAAACAATCAAAGAATTGCATAATTGGCCAGAAGGCCGCACCAGGGTAGCCAAAAGGCCGCAGGTTACCCACGCCTGGACTAAACAGTAATAGCTACTTACGATATTATATGAAGAAAATAATGAAGCAGGCTATCAAGGAAACTGACAAGAAAGAACTGTAAGGAACGAAATAAACAATGTTGGAGTCGCGTGGGCTGGAATAAAAGAGCCAACAATGAAAGGTTTCTGGAAACAATTATGCACACAAATAAATAAATTAATGGTTTTCTAATGATTTATTTCTTTTTTGAAAATGTTTTTAAAAATCCATGATTAATAAAAAATCATAATAAAGTGTAAAAAACATCTACTATTTTTTTTTAAACGCAAAAGTTTTGAAAACGTTGATAACGTTACCAATGAAATTTCAATATTACTTCATGTCAATTATCAATCATGTCAATTATTTTTTTCATATTATTTTGGGCTTGACATAATATTGAATATGTCAACACGCAGTATGTTATTGCTTAAACCAGTGGTCGGCAAACTCACTAGTCAACTGAGCCAAATATCAACTACACAACGATTGGATTTTCTTTTAAGAGCCAATTTTTTAAAAACTAACTATATAGGTAGGTAAATTGTTATTTACTTGATTAGGGTTCTTCTAAGCTGGCTTTTGCTTAAAAGGTCTTCAATCCGATTGAGGTACGTTCACTGAGATCGCCTCTTCCAACTCTAAGTTTTAAGACTGAAAACCGACTTCTGTGCGTGGGACACAAGGTTTCAATCGTATTATATGTGGTATTTTGTGAAAGAGCCACACTCAAGGGGCCAAAGAGCCGCATGTGGCTCGCGAGCCGCAGTTTGCCGACCACTGGCTTAAACTATTCAATATAGACTATACCAAAATATAAGTCAATACCGAATGACAGTTGTATTTACCCTATAGCTTAATTAACACTTAGTATGTACCTATTCTAAAAATATAAAATCGTCTGGTACTTATTAGAAATATTAAAAAAAGGCTAGTATATTCGAATAACGTATATTTGATTGGAATCCCTACTAGCTGGGTCATTGATCTAGGCTATATTCAGTATTTTATACCCTGAAGTGCAGTGTTCTTCAACCTATGGTCCGCGGCACCGGTCCGTAAGAGTTTATTGCCGGTCCCCGATAACTTTTATGTTTTGACTCGAATATCTCTTTTGTACTAAAAATGAGAAAATTTGATTTCAAAAAGCAACAACAAATGTTGCACCAAAAAAAGTAATTTTATTAGCTTTCATGAATAAAATTCTCTGTAACTTTGACTTTACGTTTAAAGTGTTACTTTTTGAATATATTATCCAAAGCAAACATGTACAGTTCAATTCTTGACTTACAACAGGTTTCGTTACGCCACCTTGGATGTAAGTCGAAAAGGTCATAAGTAGAATTTAATGCAATATTTAAAACCTTAAAAATAAAATCCAATACAAGGCAATAAAATTAAATATATATAAAGCCATAAATACGCACAATTATGAACTTTATATGGTTCACCCACGACCTAATATTATTTTATAAAATATTTGTAAGAAACTGAATCTGGTTGACGCTGATCCGCGAAATATTTTTCCATTTTTTTACCGGGCCGCGGATTAAAAAAGGTTGAAGAACACTGCTGTAGTGGGTAGCCAGTGAATCATTAATCTACTCACTATCATTGTAAACCCACTATATTTTATGAAATACACATAAAAACCTATACATTAAAATAACGATTAACAACTGCACAAAAATATATTTGAGTTAATTTTGCTTTCATCTCGCCACTCTAATCCCATATATTTTTCTTAAAAACGACAGGTGCAATGGGTTATATGGTTTTGTTTTTGACCATTAGTTCCATTTTCCAGTAGAAGTAAATATCATCGTTGTTCTGACAAAAATGCTTTTCAAAAACAGAATTTTATAAAACGATCTGAATCGTTTTGCTTATCGCGAGCATTTTCGACAGATCAGTTGAAATGTCCACCTTTCCACCAAGAATCTACAGCTAAAAAGTGCTACACAGGTATAGCAAATATATGTTGATGTTGAATATTTTTTTGAATCTATTATGTACAATAAATATATCAAACAAATCATTTTTATAGTATCGTAACAATAATGGAAGTGACGAATGTCTAAGAGTCTAGTTATAAGATTTTTTTTTCTTTGTGAGACCAACCTTTTACCACAAATTGCACCTCGACCTATGAACGAGGACGATATAAATTGTACGTTTCAAGAATTATCGAACATTGAATTTAATTACTAAACTTCAATTATTTATAATAGTTAAACACCGATAGAGTAGATTTTCATTGAAATTATTTAAATTTTAGAAAATAAAACAGGAAACAGAATAACTGTCGAGAACGACATGAGTTGACTGACCAACACTTACTGCAAATTTAATAAAAAAACTGGTTACACTTTCAATCAATCCATTAAATTTAAAATCATATAATGTTTCTCATAACTTCACTTCACTTTTAACTTGAAAAACATATTGTTTCGGTTCAAGTTTGAAAATTCGACTTTCATTAGATGGGAACTCGTGATTTATTATTTAATATACCCTAACATTTTTTTATTATTAAAGTAATATTGAGTCCGCAGTGCATTGTCAATGTCTTTAGCTTTCGAGACGGATCTCACGGGCTCGAATCTCAGTGCGAACAGTATTTTTTCAATCGATTTATCGATTTCGATGGCATGGATGTTTGTGAAGCCTGAAAATTCCCTCCCACCTTTCCAATCCTTAGATAACGGGGCGAAGCGAGAGCGAGCTAACAACTAGTCCTTTCCTAAGCATATCCTTTCTATTCCTACTCTTTTCGAAAAAAATAGGGTGTGGCTGTTTCATGGACACGATCGTGTGTTGTACGTGAATACGTCTCGTAATAGGTGATATTGCGCCCCATTTTTACGTTCCCGGCACTGCTTGACTCAGTCATATGGTGTTTTAATGGTACCATTCGATTGCTCTTGAGAAGCCTTTTCCAACCGTATACGATCTCTGTATTTCGATTTGGCATTTTGACACATAGCCCGACATTATACATTTTTGATATTTTTTAAATATATTTTAACACCAAATTATAGTCACAGTCGCAATATTACACTAATGTTTTATCTATAATCGATAGATTTTGTCAAGAGCTAACGATTGAAACTTGAACGAACATCGTTTACTATAACTTCTCCGAGTCGAAAGTTATAGTAAATAGAAATCTCGATACGCACCAAAATGACCTCAAAATGGCGGCGCTTCCCCCTCCGCCCCGCGCGATGTATCACAGTACTTACATAGCGCAATAAATTCTTTAATTCTTTAGCTATCCAGTGGTACAATTGAATTTTGGATAACGATGATAGATATAAAGCTGCAACACCAAACTGTATCCCCCGATTTTGTTATCATTCGTTTTTTTGGATTGTCTCCCTATGGAAGCAATTTTAAAAACGTATTCACGTCAAAAATAGAGTAATAATCAGTTCTCGTAGAAAAACTTCTGTCGAGATACCTCCACTAGAGACCATATACTCCACATTGGGATCGGACATGGATTAAAACATGTATAAATATTAAAAAAGCGATGATGTAACTGGCTTTTGGACACGTGCTGCGGATGCGGTCAGAATCCTGTGAGTCCTTTGTTCCAACCGGATGGATTCCGTCGTCGTGATGACCATCCATAGAATGTACTTGGCTGATCAAAAAGGCTGGCGGGGGACAGAAAATCTTGAAGTATCCATGCGGTGGTCATATTTTCTAAGTAGGGAGTGGTGAAATATAAATATGTACGCTGTAACTTCACTTCGCCGCGTCGTGTATATATGGTTTCTGTTCCCGAATTATTTTTGATACGTTTGGTCGTGAATCGGCGATGCATAATATTTACCGCGGGGAGATTATTTGATAGCGACTGGCACGGCGAATTTATATTCATTCATCCCATCCGCTTCCGCTTATCGTACACTGTAGTGCACGCCGATCAACGGAGATAATATGTACAATTACAACTTCGTAAGTTCGATACCGCATAATACATAACATGCATTGTCTGTTTTTATTAAAACAAAAACAATAACCACTTTTAGGGTGTTCACTGTCAATACTTGGTGGAAAGGCATTATATTAATAAAAACAATAATCCTTTGTACTTCATTCCACTTTATTTAATATGTCAGGACCGGTTTCGCTCATTGCGAGCATTGTCAACTGATAAGAAATATAATTTAACAATGCTATTTATACAAAATTGAAAAGTTATACACAACAGTTGGCATTGAAAAGAAATTGCCAATTACATTAAAGTGATTCTAAAATAACACAAAATTAAAATGTTCAACACATCTAACATATAATTAAAAAGTCATCCCAGATTCATAAATTCAGAATGCGATTGAAAGTAATTACAAACATAATTAAAATTTGGGAAATTTTTGAACATTTTTGAACATTTTAATTTTGTGTTATTTTAGAATCACTTTAATGTAATTGGCAATTTCTTTTCAATGCCAACTGTTGTGTATAACTTTTCAATTTTGTATAAATAGCATTGTTAAATTATATTTATTATCAGTTAACAATGCTCGCAATGAGCGAAACCGGTCCTGACATATTAAATAAAGTGGAATGAAGTACAAAGGATTATTGTTTTTATTAAAAACAATAACAATCGAAAACATTTTGGATTACAATTTTAACAAATAACATTACAGTGCTTATGGATTTACACACTTTCTAATTTAAATTTTGAGCTGAAGATGCTTGTTGGATTTTTCAGTATCAAATTTGAACGCTTCAAATTTACTTTCTAATACAGGAATGCCCAAATGAAATCACTCGGTGGGCCAAATAAAATAAAGCATGTCTCTGATTGGCCACACATACATATTTTGAACCTTAATAATAAAGTGATACTTTTATATCAATAATAAACAAACAGCTCTTAATTATAATAATTTTATTATTTAAAAAAAATCATTTAAAATATATTTTCATTTTTTTAACAGCTTAACGACCGCGGACGCGTATTTGAGTCTTTGAAAAACAAAGGTTGCTGGCAGGCAGACTCATATATGCGTATAGGCGAAGTATCTGGAAGCTACGAAAATTAAATTTTGGAAAGATATCTCAATTTTTTTACAAATTATAGTGAATTTAGTAAAATTACAATTTTTGCGATTTTTTTCGCAAAATTTTATTTTGCCAGGTGAAATTTTATAAAAAAAACGAGCGGTCGTTAAGCTTTTTACCAATAACAAAATGTAAATTGTATAGAAAGTTGAAAACCTCGAATGGGCCACACAAAACCTTTAATTGGGCCACATGTGGTCAGCGGGCCAAGTTTTGGGCATATCTGTTCGAATATGTTCTTCATAATTAAAACGTCGTATGTTATTTTTAAAAATAAGGTTTGTTAAATCAAATACATTTTGGCAAATTGAAAGAGTATATACATGTATTTTCATTAAAAAAATAAAGCTCACTTTTGTACCTATTCCACTTTTATTTAACGTGATCAATCATAATAAAAACACTTCTATCACTTTCGAAGTGTTAACTGTCAATTTTTGCTAGAAAAGGAATACATACAACACATTTTTATGTACCCGTTCCATAATTTTACTGAATGACAAGAACCATTCATTTATTTTCAGTTGGAAATTAAATTGATGAGGAAAATGATCAGGTAGTGATCATTATATAAAGTTGTGGAATTAGTATGATATATGCTTCCGAAAATATGTTTATTTTTCTGTGTCAAATGTTTCTTACACTCATTTGACCTTTCATGACTATGTGTATGTGCTGTTGTGCACATGTGAAACATCCAACTGATTTTATAAATGAATCCATAAAATATAAGAGTTAAAATTCATATTATCAAACTCATTTATCATAACATTCGGCTTTCTATATGGTGCATTCGCATTTAAAAATTCTTCTTATTTCAACCATTAGCTAAATACCAATAATATCTAGCTGATATTTATTGTAATCTACAATGTTGCCTCAATCAAGAAAATACAAATATGCAAGTTTGTATGGGGTCACTTTGTACCCCATCGCTCCTCGATCATACTTTCGACGTTTTGGTACTCGAGTGTTAATGTAAACTCGCATATACTGATAGGTCAAGGTTATGTTATATTTTTACTCAGCCCGTCAAACGATGCGCGAATACGCGAAGTAAATAGATTTTCGTTCATCTGAAGTAATACGATAACAAGAACACTTTTCATAGTTTGTAACTCAGCCTGCTACAACCATCTACCAAAGCTTTATGCGTGTTTCGTTGTTTTCTTTAACTATAAAAAAATGGTCCATGTCTTGTTATGCGGTAGTCGGTACGATAAAGCAATTATTTCTCGGTAAGTTTGCGTAGGATCTCACAAATTGAATGATGTGACGAGAGACGATTCAAACAGCTTCGCTTCTTTTGATATTTTTTGGTACACTTTCCGCGAATCATTTCATTCTCCTCGAATTCATGTAAATGTCATATTCCTAATAACTTCTTTATGTATTGCCATTTAATAATGCAAGAGTAGTGTCGTGTGCAAATCCAGTGACTCCGAATACACACTGGTTTGCTTAACACTGCTTTACACTTACAATAAATATCAGCGAGATATTATTGGTATTTAGCGAATGGTTGAAATAAGAAAAAAATTGCAATGCGAATGCACCCCATAGGAAACCGAAGGCTAAAAATAGCCCTTCTGATAATACATAACTTACATAGAATATGAAGCTATACCATCAGATCATATTGAGTTAGCCTAGCGTGCAGAGGCGACACTGAAGTCGAGTTGTGGTTCGAATACACAGCATTAAATATTTTTTCATAAAATTTATTTTGAGTCGTAATTTTTTTCGGACAAAACACCCGGCTCGCATCTCGACAACTCTGGATTTTATATCGTAACCATAACAACCCTATCACCAATTGCATTGAATCTTCAATTCTAAAACCACAACGACGACTAACCTCATCAAACACTCTTCCGAATTCAAACCAGTCAAACTTTTGGTTTTGTACATATTAGAAAGGATTTGGTCCACTTAACCAGTGATACTCAACATTTTTTTCGTCTGGGCCGCATGCCATTTTTGATACATTACGTGGGCCGCAGCGCATTAATAGTTATATATAAATATGCCACATATTCTACAGCAGTGGTTTCCAACCTTTATGTTACTGCGCCTCCCTTCGAAGAAAAAATATCTTCGCGCCTCGCCATCCTTTATTTCATATAGTAATAAAGTTTAAAGAGTAAATAAATATTTTGGACTGTTTGCGCCTCCCACGTTGGAAATCGCTGCTCTACAATCTACGCCAGGCGTGGGGAACCTGCGGCCTTTTGGCTACTCTGGTGCGGCATTCTGGCCAATTCTGTATTTTTTTTGTAAATTCGTAAATTCCTGACATGTTCTGACCGTAAATTTCTGTTTCCGGTCAAAGATTCCCTTGTCAATGTTTACTGCGGCCTCATGTCGGATCAGAAAAACGAATGCGGCCTTTAGAGAAGAAAGGTTCCCCACCCCTGGTATAGGCAATATAGTGACACAACATAAATGTAAGTAAACAAAAATACAAACCATAAAAAATACTATTTTTTTTGAAAATAATAGGTACCAGATGTTTGGAAGTGCATCTGGTGAATATGATTGTTTCGGGTCGCACATTAAATCTGATTGGGCCGCAGGTTAAGTATTCCTGCACTTAACTATGAGTAGTCTTGTTTTTTTTTCGCTTAGTAAACTCGGTGACGGATTTGCATATCACAGCTTCCGCACGCCCTATATCGTTTCTCTGAAAAAATGGATTTCGAAACTGGCTCAAAGTCTAATCTATTGTAATATCTGGAACACTTCAAGTCAAGAGTTTGTTTATTTTTAAATATTATGTATACTCGCGAGAAATCGACCGGGTGTGACGTCATCGACATCTAAAGAGCCAGAGATTCGACAACTTTGTTGCGACACACTTTTCAATTTTGCGACCATAATGCTACTCAATTAATTGGTAGAAACATGAGATCCAAAAAATCTCAATACACATGCTCGAATTGGCAAGTAAATCAGATCGTTATAGGAGTCAATAGCACGACATGTGGTAAATGTTGACAAACCACATATTATAAATTCACGAAATCTCAGTCGAATCTGTGTTCTTGATTTTTTAACACGCTGGATCCCGGAGACGTATTTTCAAGTAATAAGCTACCCGAGCGTCGAGTCCCAGAACCGTGTGTTCACGTGATGCGCTATGTTTTCAAATAGAACCATAATTGTGGAATTTAGCAACATTTTTTTTTATGAAAGTCTCAGTATAACCATTATAGCAGACACATCATTCTAAATCAGTCTTTTAATTATTACTTTTATTAAAAATAGTTACTGATTTTATCAACCAAAATTTAGGGATATCATAATGCATTTGATGCGTCCATTTGTCTTTCTGTAGATCACATGATGGTGCAGCCACCTAGTTCATTTTCAAATCTAAATTTAGATATTCGGTTAAAAAAAGGATGTCAAAAAGCATTTCTAAAAATATTGAGTTACTAATAGCAGCAGCAAAAAAATAAATAAGGCCAATTGAACCTGCAAGGTGTACGCCAAGCAGAAAACGGAGTAAGACTGTACATGTGCAAACTTTGTAAATTGTCTTTCCATAGCAGAAAATGCAGGCAATAAATACCACAGATAATTGAATAATTATAGTCTTTTAAACAACCACAAAAGTTTCATTTGATTTGATTTTGTGGTTTCAAAGTTATAGCACTTTTAGTAATTCCTTAAGAAAAAATGCAATTCTTCACAAATAAGCCGAGCACACGGGATAGTTTTACCTGATTTGGGCCGGGGCCGAAAGTGCACACTTAACAATATGATATTCAGTGGCGGATTACCCTGTAAGCGAATGAGGCGCGCGCTTGGGGCCTCCGAATCTTAGAAGCTTCAAGAATGGCTTTATATTATATAAACCATATACTTTTTGTGCAGATTTATATATATTATTATTCTTTTTCATGGAATTTTCTGACGTTTTTCATTTTTATGCTATCCGAAAAACAGCCTCCAAATTTAATTTCGCCTGGGGCCTCCCATGTGTTAAATCCACCACTAAATTTTGGATGATATTTCAAGAATTATAAATATACAATTCATATACTTATTTATCCGGAAAAAATGATTATTTATCCCGATGCAGTTATCGCTTGCTTTAAACACATTGTCTTAAATTATAATTCATATAATCAACAATGTATTCAAACGGCCTTCAGCATCGCCTTAAAAACTCTGCTTAGCGATCGTAAGTTTCCGGGTACATGTTCTGGTAAAGTAAATATTAGATATAGTTTTTTTTTAATGAACATTTCATATCTTAGCATCATTTCTTCTCGAGTTGATATTGATTCAAAATGAAAGAAATATCCGACGCCTAGGCTAAAAAATAAAAATATGTAAAATCTCGAATTAGCCGTCTATGAAACAAATTATGACGGTTATACTGGTATAACCGTCATAGTGGATTAATTTCTTTTAATAACATGAATAGTTTTCCCTTAATCCTTTCTCTTTCCATTACAATCCATGTTATGTTATTTACTTGCAGTATTGTTCAGCATATTGCAGCGGTAATTATTTTAAAAAAACATTCGTTATTTTCAGCTAGATTTACTATCGTTCAATTATTGTTTTCCATGTAGTTTATTGAATAACAATAACGATGTAATATCTCATATAAATTGATACTCCGAATTGTATATGTCCGGTTGATGTTGGGTGCCTAATCGAAACTCCGGTTTACATACCGATAGAAGAGTTCTATCAGGAAACAATTCAAATGCAATAATCATAGTTATGAAATAGTGGTTATTGATTTTTTTTCCTATGTGACATCCTTATGATAATAATTCAGGAATTTAATACAATATTGAAAAAAGTGACTATATATGGATATGTAAACTATTGCGTACGCCGATGTTTCAATACAAATTATATCACATTAATCTTAATGCGAAATATGTATGCACTGTATACAATAACTATTTGGAAATTTGTACTTGCTTGATGATCGACGAGGTGCGGCTGATTGACCGTGGATTTATAATATATATATCCAATATAAATTAATTGTAGTAAAATAAATTGAATAAAAACTTACTTTTTCATATATTTAATACACCCAATATAACCATCATTTCGTGTCTTGATTTTTTTGCAATTCTATACTAGTATAGTAAAGATATATTATAAAAATCGATGTAGCATAGAACTATTGATATAATTTTACAGTAAGTCAATAAATTATCGAAATTAAATGAAAATGAAAATATGTATCGCTTTTGCCACCAAGCTATGCAGGGATGTAGCAATATAATTAAAATTCTTTCTGAATACAGTATGTACGGTATTTTCTCTGTCAATTTATTCAGTCAATATACAGAAATGTTTTGTTAATATGAAATATAGTTTCATCAACAAATCAAAAGAATTTTTTTCAAAAACAACATATTTATTATATATTTAATATTGAGAGATTGACATTCAAGTGCCGAAATGCCTAGAGCATTTAATTTACCGAGATCAAGAAGTACACCTACATAAGTTCATATGAGTTTAATTTACAACCTTGGTAGTATATTTTTTATGTCATCCATTGATTGGATGGAATGTTGATCATATATTTTGTAAATATTTTTCTACCTGTCGTTTGATTTCGTCGTATTCATTTTTAAGTAAAATTGTTATCATGGTGGTATGGCCTTGCCAATGGTAAAATCAAAACAAGTTTGATTTTGCCAACAATTCGAAGACAAGAGAACGGACTTTGCCACCCCTTATAACAACCAAAATTAATGGTCAAAGGATAACTCATAGCGCCTTCTCGCTTAGCTCTTCTTCCCAACAGGACACGCTGGATCCCGGAGCCGTGTTTTCACGTGATTAGCTAACCGAGCGTTGAGTCCCGGAACCGTGTTTTCACGTGATACAATATGCTTTCAAATATAGCCATAGTCGCCGTATTTAGCAACAGTTTTTATAAAAGACTCAGTATAACCATTATAGTCACTCTACAATGTGTGGTATATTATTTTACTTATTAAAATATTTCATTTATTAGGTTGCCTTACATTATTAAACGAAATTCACCATTCCCTACTAATTCAAAATAAACTCAAAATACGTGGACCATAATTGAATCGTGTATTTCAAAACCGTTACGAGTCACATTTTTTCCGAAAATGACTTGATTATACAGAAATCTTCAGAATACCTAAATACATAAATATAATACGAACATGTCCCATGAATGTATGTTATAAACGCATTTTAGAGTATTGAAACAATGGATTTATTTAAAAACAGAACAAGTTTACACTAGAAAAGGTGGATTTAATCAATATATATATATAACCTTGGAGAAAAAAAAATGTTCTTCGATTGAATACAGTAGTTAATACCTATCATATAATATATATAACGTTTTTCATTATATAATAAATTTTACAGGAGACATCTATTTTTCACTCTCCTTAACAATTACAAAAGTGTGAATCGTAACTTTTTGGAAGTCACGATTCAATTTATTCTTTGAAGGAAAATTTGTGAAATAATGTTTTCCTTCATGTTCTGCGAAAATTCCAATTTTTTTTTTCCGATTGAAGGTGTATTTTTTTTAAATAATTACGTCACTGAATTGTGGGGGTAACAAATATGGCTAAAAATACACCATAAATAAATATTGATTTTTTTTTCAATGGTCAAATCTCATGTATGTAATACTTTCACATATTCGCTTTTTCGTCTTTTTTTAAATGTAATCACGCCGAGATGCTGTAAGCGAGAGTTCGGTATTATTTAATATAGATAATGATACAAAAAATTCTCGGTTTAAAGCTACATCAATTTCATTTTCTCTATTCATTATAATTATAACCTTTGACAAAAAATACATTTTCGTAACACGATTACACGGCCAGTGTGAGTACTCTCTGAGACCCTTAGGCGCGGATTTGATTGATTAATCGTTGTTGTAATGTTGCTCTGAATCCGATTTCATTTGAAATTTTAACATTCTTTCGTATTATACGTATATTTCTTTGACAAGCTCAACATATTTTTTGAATGTTCATTTGGTAATGAAAAGGAAGCTTGATTTTTTGGAAAATTTTGTTTTTAAGTTTTAATTTAAATTGATATCTTTATTATCCCATAATAGATACATAGTCACACCTAGTAACGCAAGTAGTGGAATAGCATTTTTTTTTCATTTACAAACTCATCGCTTAGCATCATTTTGCGTTCATATAAAACAAATTTCGACATTTTTTTCTGAATATTCGAACGATGCTTTTATGTTTGCCAATTGCTGTATATCACAAGGCAAGTTTCATGAATATTATTTACGAAACGTGTTTTTTTTAGTAATAAATTAACTCTTATTACCTATTATCAACATCCATTCTAGAAATATATTTGTATTTTTCGATTCGTAAATAATATTTTTTGATCTAAACGTTGGCATAATTATTATATACACAATAGACGAGACTAATTGTGATGTATGTGTGTATGAAACAACTTTAAATGCAATTCAGTGCTTTTTTATGAAATACCCGCTGGGAAAATGAGCTTGAATTGATTTCATGTTATACAGGTCGTGCAAATATTATGAAAGGTTTCCTACTTGATTTAAGGGGATTTAATTCTAGTGTAGAGGCACGAATTTTGAGTGTTTTTTCGAGCTCTGTAAATAATAATCAAAGAATTTTTTCAACGTCCATTATTTTACTATTCGTTTATTTATATTTTAAAAATATATAAAAAATTTAAAAATAAATAAATTCAAAACTCGAAAAGTTATCGGCTGGTAAAGGGAGGGGTCCAAAAAAAAGATGGTGTTCTCACGTACACGATTACAACCTTTCTGGTCATTTGAAAAAAAAAAAACGAATTCTTAATTAATAAAAATGTCGCTAGAGCCCCTATCTCGAAGAAGTAAAAAAAATTTTTTTTCAGAAAATGGCAGCCGTTTAAAAAAAATGGATTTTTCACGTTTTTTTAACAGTTTCAAATTTTTTAAAAATAGTAAAAATTAAAATGTTGACTTAAATCTGCTACGGGCTTTAGAACAATGTATATAGAAGGTTCACACCAAATTTTAAATTAATCGGTTTGGTAGAACTTAATTGTGTACGTCAGCTTGAAAAAAGTAGTTTCGAGAAAAACGCGTTTAAAGTTTTGAGTTTCGATCTGTTCCGGTCAGACCAGCTTAGTTGCTGCGTCACCAAAATCGCTGTAACTCAGTAAATAATTGAATTTTTTAAAAATCCCTTTGAGGACATACTCTCAAATGTCTAAACTTTAGAAAAATATAAAAAAAAAGAATCGACTTTTTCAAATTTCTACACTAGAATACTGCATTAAGCGTGCAGATTGATAATATGAGTAATAAAAGTTAAACCTTGGTATAGCGGAATAATGTGGGTGACGAGGTTTCGGTCGATGTAAAAAATCAATAATAAGCTAGGTTTTATTGATTCGTTTTTTTTATTGTACACAATGCATTTTCATACAAAGCAAGTGAAGTTAACACAAATGGATCAAACATGTCATGTGATTAAAAATAATTGTTGATGGGCTGTGGCCTAGCGCTCGTCAAATCATCGGCCGGCATGTGTTAAAGCTGCACGGGCCACTGACCGATCCTGCCTGTTGGCCGGGCTCGGATAGGTAAGGACGGTTGAGATTCAGGTTCGGCTCGGGACAAGAAATTTATTTTTTAGACAATTGCAGGAATACGAAGCTAACAATTGCGTGACTAAATTTGAGCTGAATCTGAAACATTTTTTTGAAATTTATAAATAAGCCAATAGTAATATAATATTTCAATTAAAATATTGGCCATCGTGAATACCAGTCAGTATCCGTTGTCCATTGTTTTTTAATGGTCAACAGTTTTCCGTTCCAGAAAACTCTTAAATGGTCGAATAAATCCTTTCAAAATGAGTTAAGTATAGCAATATTAAGAAAAGGTTGAAAAGCAGTGTGGTCTTGGCAAGCAGCGCAATAAATTTTACCGTTACCAGTTTGGCGGGATCAAAGTAGTGACGTTCAGTAACCTTTTATGTTTGCTTATAAAATTAACAGTTGAATAAAATATCATATGTTATTGTAAATTTATAAAAACTTGGGTGTTTTTCGGACCGAGATATATAAATCTGGGCTTCGGGCCGGGTTTGAATAACAAGTAACTCAGTAGGTACCAGCAGAGCGAAGCTATTCTTAAATTTATTAGGATTTAATATTGACACTTATTAAATGAAGGGTCTCGAATACTCGACATGATGTTTTGCTTTTCGTTTTACGGTTGGTAGTGTTGTTACAACACACGTAATAATTGCGGCCATGTCCACTGCAGTTATAAATGTTTACGATCTATCAAAAACCAACGATTGGCAGTTTTTTTTTCAAGTTTTTTTTTATGTCTGATTAATCATGTCCACTCGTTACACGTGTTGTAACGAGATCAATACGTTTTACAACATGATAGTTGACGAGCTTGCGTCAATTTTAGCAGTCAGTTTCAAAATAACCTCATTCTAATGCACATTTTTTTGGTTTAGTACATCATACTTGGTGAATTCGTAAAATAGTGAACTAATATTAATGTAAAACTATTTATACGTACAAGTAAGTATAATCACAGTCAATATATTATATTACACAATGAAAGTGATTATAAACTTCTTTGACATAAAACAACCCAAGTATCTCTACGATAACAACAGTGAAACGTCTGACAGATCGAATATTACAGCAGCGATCAAGCGTTATTACATGTATGCCAAATACAAAAGTCATGGTGAGTTTTAGAAACCCTCTTTAGTTAACGTTTACTAAACAGTCCACCACTAGAATTTATATAAAAATACTGATATAATATATATAATCGCTGAATGAAAACTTTTCACACAGATGACCAGACATGATTTGTAGCATACGGTTGTAGGGCAGCAGCATAGCCACCTCATAACAGAGACCCAGTGAGAAATGGGGGTCCAAATTTCTACACACATTACACATTGCGTGGGGGCCTTGCGTGACGTTTGCATGAGGGTCCCAAATTTCTAGCTACGCCACTGATGTGAGTGTGTTTGCAACAAGGACTTACGAGAGAGGATTCGCGTTTTTAATCGGCTTAATCACTTAATTATTCCTTGAATTCATTGATTAAGTCGTATTTTAAAACGTGCTTACTTGAACGGTAGTTTCTGAATGATCATTTAATCTTACATAAAAAGCTATGTCGAAAAAGATGACTCTTATCTTTATTACCGTACTTTTAATTTTCTCCGAGATTTATTTCTCCCACGTTTGATGAAAACTGCATTACTTTTCACGTAAGATATACTGCATTGTGATGAATGATTATTAGTTATAATTTATGTTTTTTTTTTCATGCCGGCATTGTACCTTGTAATCAAGCAGGTAGTTTTTTTAGTGGAGCGGTGTGCTGGATAAAATTATGCAATTTTATTTCTTTTACCTTATATGTACTGATATCATTTATTATAACGAGTTGTTATTGAAGATTTTGACATGCCACCATGCAGGTATGCAGGTGCGTATTTGGTCGCAAATCAATTTTTAATCCTTGAAAAGGGTCAAAACTATTATCTCACAGTGAAAACTTGCCTCTTCATATCAGGAGTGCTTTGGTATGTTTCATAAAACAAAATGCAAGTCATCATATGTTCCGACAACTATTCATTACACCTCAATTGAAGTCATTGTGTATTATGAAAAAAGTGAGCAGCTTTATGTACGAAACGATTAAACTATTTAAGTGTGGAAATATTTTCTTACGCATTTAATAATCACCAAAAAAGTAATCCTGAACTGAAAGAAAATTATTTGACCTTCAAAAAGTATTTTTTAGAGAGATTGTTGTTGTGGAACAACACGTGACGTGACTTGTTAAATTTCGCTTACATGTAGATTTTTTTTTATTTATAAAATAAAAAAGTTTACCTTTTCTTTTAACCAAATTCGCTTTTTATGGCCACTGAGCGGCGTCTAAAAGATTACATGCCACTCACCTATCACTCTGTTTCTTTCCGTGACGTGATAGTATTCTTGAGTTCCGCCGAGTTCACCCTTGGATAGTACTCAACGGTCATCCAGGACGCCGTTATCCCAACGGCTGGAAGAAAAAGCGACCCTGTTGTGATACGTATTACAAGCAAGGAGCCGGGGGCTTTATTCGGAGTCGGAAAAATCATATTTTAAAAATATATATAATGATGTGTATTCAAACCACAAGAGGCCATAGTGTTGCCACTGCATGATAGGCTAACTAAAGATGATCTGATTGTATACATATATTATACAGTCGATCTTGGTTATTACGATCACGGATATAGTGAGATCTCGGATGTTATGAGCAACATTCGTTGACATTTTTAGTTTATGGTTTTCTCCATAAATTTATTTACGTTTATACCGAGCAAAAATATCGTCAAAATTTTTCTTAAAACTATTAATGTGTCGATCGTTTCAAAACAACATTTTCTACCCTAAGCAATACAATCCGACCGGGCAATAAACTAGACCGATGCCGCCGGAGTCGGATTACGTTTATGACACTAGTTAAGTGTATGTACCTAATTGGTTTTTCGCCAGGATTGACATAAAAATGTTATATGTGTGTAACGGGTGTGTAAATAAATTCTAATTGTGTATTTTTGTTTGAATTGCGATTTTTTGTTTTATGTGACCGCTCGAGATGCTTTATGTCTTCATGTGATAGGTATGTTCGTAAGCATTGAATAATACCTGTTCTCTGATATAACGAGTATTGCTTATCACGAGCCGGTCCTACATTTCTCGTAATAACCAAGTTCGACTGTATATATGAAGTTGGAGTCGTCATTATTGTTACCCGACTCTACAGCCCTGATTACAATACCACTTTAACAGTTTCACAGCCCATAGAAAAATATCTAAAAAATAAACAAGCTCTACTTGTAGAAGACTTTTGAAACGAATAAATTCTTTTTAGATATATTTTAGATTGTCACAATCACATTCAGGCTTATAATACTTTTTTTCTATACTCAAACGTTTTTAAACATTGACTAGCTGTTGTCGACCAAAGTAAGCCTTCGGGTAAAACAGCTTTTTGCGACACGATAACGAGATGCCCGCTTTAGTGCGTGCATATTTCTCAGCGGTGCTATTCTTACACGTTTTGAGTATGCAGAATGATTGTACTAAAGCCCAATTGAAAAAATAATACCATTTTACTACTTGGCTCACTCTTCGAGAGCTCAATTGAACATAACATCAGGAAATGCACAAAAAACTGTCCTTTGGTTTGATATTACTAAATCGGGTTTTTTTTGACTATGTCTGCTTCCGGTGTATGAAAGTTGTTTTGACATGAAAGCTGGTTGTTATTCGGTTGTTGGGTGAAAAATGATAGTGCGGAGGTCATAAAAAAGGATTAACATCTTGAGCGAAACTGCTTTAAGTCTTCTTCCCGGCGCTATAGCCCGATGTAGATATCGGCCTCCATCTTTTCGAAAATTACGTAATTGTAATGCGGAATACTTGAAAGTATTCGATTATTTCGCATTTTAAAGAATAACGCTGGACAACCCTGTTTTTAAATTATAATATAATATTCGAATTATGAAAAAGAAGAATACAAAATTTAACATCTATAAGAGTTTTTTAGTCGTTTATTATTTTAAACAATGTACATAGTATATGTTTGCATGAAATAACCGGATACAATTATATTTATCTATGCTGTTTGATAAACTTTTGCTATTATGTACCCACCTATACATTATTGACGGTCTCATGACAAGCCGAAGAAAAAAAAACAATTGAAATACACTTCAACGTTCGACGATTCAAATACACTGCGAAGTTTAAGTATGCGCCGTTGGTCGTTTGTTGATTTATCAAAAAAAAAATTATCAATCGCATATAAAAAATAAAATAAAACACGAGATGCGCATATTCTTCTAAATAGTGGAGCTGACGTCAAGGTTTTATGAGTAAAATCAAGATGACCTCTTGTTTGAAGTTTTGTCTCACTCAGGTGCTAGTTTTGTGATTACGTAGGACTACAATAATTAATTGACGGCCGATAGTTTCGAGTGTCCATTGTCCACGTCATTTTTTCTCGAACGTCTCTATTATATGATACCGGACAAAGTATTACACCGACATTAGACACGGATGAGGTGATTCCTATCTTTAAATCACAATATTTTTAAAACAAATTGATTGTAATATTATGGTGACAAAACATACTCGCACAAAGATACACGAAAGAGGCACACGGTGACATTTGTTCATGACAAATAATTTAAAGTATGAATAATATTGTTATACATTTTTTTATCACCGTATCCATTCCCATTTTGAAGCACATGTAGTAATAGTGGATTTTAAAACAAAAGCAGTTTTATGATAACTTTTTGTCACTCACGGTGTTCATCCGCTTTGTTGAAAGTAAAAATATAGTTATGGGGGTAGGGCAGGATTTTTTTTGAACCGGTATTTCGATATTGATACAACAGTAAATTTCCGTGATTCCGATTTATCATATTAAAAATTTATTCCAATCAAATTAACTCTTAATTCTGTTAAATATGTATAATTTGTTATCCTGTTCAATCCTTATAAACTGAATAAGGTACATTCTTCAGTAATTAATAATTAAGAAGCTTTGTTGAAGTAGGTTATCGATAAAAGTCGATCATTAGTAATATCACTATAATCATCTTAATCCAACGTTCTTCCGAAGAGTATTTATTCTCTTTACTCAATAATTCTCGCTGACAAGTTTATTATAAATTTTATGATTGAAGTTGTCAAAAGTATTTTTTTATTACATTTTATATGAAACAGTACCAAATGAATAGATGGACGATAATCTTATGTTATACTATTTAAATACCTAAATAGTATTCATTCCCATATTTGTGACCTTTGAACAAATCAAAAACAAATATCAAATAAGTACTTAGAATGTCTTTTTCACTTTTAATATCTTTTACACTGATAAGTATGATAATATTTTCACAGCTTATAAATGTGTGAAAAATATTGAACTGACCAAAGTCAACATGCGGCGTAGCTACCTCATAGTAGAGTCATTCAATGCATAAGGACGCAGCGAAACGGGGGGGGGGGGGTCAAATTTCGACATACTCAATATAATAAATTGCGCGGAGGTCGGTCGCGGCGTTAGGAATCCCAAGTTTCCAAATTTCAAAATTTCTAGGGTTCCGTTCTTCAATCTGTATTGTAAATCATGTATAACGAATTACGGGCGTATTTTTTTATACATATCACAGGACCGGTATCGCTTAGTAAGTAAGCTATAACATTGAGCTTTTATATTACGATAAACATTCGCTTTTATTATATATGTACATGATCTCAAACCACCATCAACAGCAAACAGTGAATTCATCGATGTGAAAATAACAAAACATCATCTACAGCTTAATTAAGCATGAATTGTTAATAAACATATACCATATATAAGGAAAACACGACTATGCGAAAGGGAAATATTGAATATTTTTTGTACAAAAGCTTACAGCTATTTTCTATTTCCACTTAATTTGAATACTGTTTCATTCAAACGGTTCGTACACTATGGAAAATAAATTTGTCGGAACATAAAATAGCAGGTGTTTTTTCTGGAGTTTTTCCTTAATTTTAATTTTTCCAACATAATTTCAATAGATTTTAGTTTTAGAAAACCAAATCGTTCAAGTAAGCAATTTTAGCTATGGTTATCTTCATGGTATTGTATTATATACATAGATTATGTACATTGTTAAGTAATGGCAAACATATTTTAGTAAAATCAATATTTGAATACTTATTTAGACTTGCATTTTCCTTTTGCTTACTGCAATTGGTGACATGGCATAGGTTTTGTAAATTTTTAAATTTCCCAAATAAGTAAATACATTTTCTACGTGAACTTTCAATACCATATTTTATTTAAACAATCGCCGCCCGATTACCCGCGGGGGTAATGGGGACACGAGTAAACGAAAAATACATATCGTCCGAACAATCAATTTTCATTCCTTTAATGCGACAACCTAATTAAAATGCGGATTAACCCTTTTTTTGCTTAAGCCCATGTCCGCTCCCAATGTAGAGCATATTAACTTATAATGGAGGTATCTAAACTAAAGTTTTTCTATCAGAACTGCTTATTACTCAATCTCAGAGAGGAGGGATAAAAAGGTAGGGTTCTGGAAAGACTAGGGATTAACTAATCGCCCGCCGTGGCTATGCTCCGTTAATTTGACGACTAGAGGGGTAGAAAACGGAATTCAATAAAAATACTGTTAGTAATCGGACTCGAACCTGTGAGATCCGTCACGGAAGTCAACAACGTTCACCATAAAGCCACATACCTAACAGTCGGCACCTTTTATACGTTATCTTAATAAAAAGTAAGTTTTTTTTGTTTATTTGGGAATCCTTCTACTGTCGAAGAATTTTCACACATTGGACTTTTTATTGATCTTTTCATTTCTGTAAATTGTCGACAAAAAGTTAATGTCATGCTATGTATAACTTATGCATGTGCGTTGTTATTCTATCTTTCTTTTGGTTTACGGACCGTAGAAATAATATCCTCCTCAATGATATATCGGAACAACGGTTCACTAGCAATTGTCTCATTGGTGTATTCTTTATCAATATTTTCAACGCCTCAATCCTCGCCGTCAATTGATGTCTTTCCTCTTCTGTGTGGATTTCGAGGAAGTATTTAACTGGTTTTACTTTGAGAAAGATCGAGTAAAACCATGCGTAGAGTAGAGATCTGCACATACCGGTATTTTTTAAAAACCACTGACCCCCTCAGGCTCATCTCGACCTTTGCCTGACCCATGCTTTCAATTTTGCTATACGAAATCTGTCTGAAGCCTAAATTTTTAATACAAATTAACAAAATCTTTAGTAATTTTATACAAAACTAGAGTCCTTAAATATTCAAGATTCCTTTACCGATTATAAGCGAACCTAAACATCAATCTACACTTTTCCTAGCCTGGTCCGATGTTCTTATAAAACTTATCCAATACATTTATTATAATATGCAGTTCATGCCCGGATGCTTCGAAAACCATATAATCAAGACTTGACTGACAAAATGTTTAATTTTCTTTTATATGATGTTATGCTATTGTATAGGGTCTTTCAATAAGGACGCTCGAAATTTGTTGAGTTATAGCAGCCATGTTGTTAAAGTGACATCTTTCAAATTTGTTGTCAATTGTATAGTAGAGTACGGCAAATCACCATGGAAAGTTATAGAGTTGTAAAACGTGTGCAAATCATCAAATTGTATTATCAAAGTCACTGCTCCGTTCAAGAAACGTTCCGCGCAATACGTGATTGTTATCCTGGCCACAACCGTCCTCTCGAGTCGACTATTCAAGTCAACCGGTTCGGTAAATAATCGAGATAATAATAATTAAAGATTTCCCGACATACAGTTTAATACACGGGAAGAAATGTAGAAAAGTTACAAATTGAACAGCACCAATTTTTTTCCATATCCGCTCCCTATACGGAGCATATGGCCACCAAATGTTTCCTACAAGGTTCTCTATTTCTCGCCAATCTCTTTGCTTCCTCCCAGGTCATTCCAGCGTCCTGTAGCTCCGCTGAGTACATCCTGACTATACATGACTATACATCAGTAGCCTTCCACGGCGCCGGGATATGTATGGTTGATAGAAGAGACGGACAGGGTTCAGACTCTTGAGGCATCCGCAGCACATGTCCAAACCAGGTCCATCGTCGCTTTTATTTTTATTTTGGACGTAATAAGTGACTGGCTAGTCCGCTCTCTTATCTCCGTGTTCCTGACAAAGTCAGACCGCCGTACTCCCAGTATTCGCCGCAGACCTCTGTTTTAAAAGGGCAGTATAGGTTAGTCTGCGCTTTCGTTTGGTGCCATGACTCGCAACCGTAAAGCAGCACTGTCAAGATGCATGCCTTGAACTGGAGGCACTTGGTCTCTGACCGAGAACAACCGCAATTCCCAGTCTTTCCGTATTGAGTTAAAGCTTGCTCCAGCTATCCCTAATCGGATCGCCATCTTCCGTGATGTGTACCCCCATGTACCTGAAACCGGTCGACTCTCTCGACCAAAATTATACGATTAAATAACCCGCACAATAATAAATTTAAACATTCACTATCTAGTGAATTTCCGCTGCGGAAGCGATATATCAGATACTGATTCCTAAACGAAACAGCAGAGTTATGTCAATCGGTGAATCTCATAACCTTCCTGCAACAAACAAGGAAAACAAAATTGAAATTAAAATCGAGATACTGTTAAAACTAACAAAAACACAGCGGAATAGGGTGTTATATTCCGCGCGCCGTTAGGCCACTACCGAGGACCCGTCTTTTCCCCCTAGCAGCTAGATAAAGAAGAGAAAAATATACATTAAAAAATTGCTGTTACGGTGGCTCCAATGGAATCGTTTTCGGCCAATTGAATCCTCTGGCTTTGAACTGAGTCATTCTAGTGTAGCCTGAGGGTTACTCGATCAAGTATACTAAATATTACATGTAAAAATAATAATAAATTTAATTTTATATTAACAAATCGAAAATATTATGCACGTTAATTTTATTTTTTTGTCTATTTTTCCCACTACAATTTCCGTTGCACTCGTAAAAAAGAGTCCTGAGATGCTTCGAGAACCTTGCAGTACAGGAGGATAATGTCATATTAATAAATTGATTTTCTAGTAAGATTTAACAACGTATGAAATTATTTGAGACTAATAATTGTAGCATTTAAGCATATTTGAAATATACGAAGTTTGATTAATTTTCTTAGAAATGGGTTTCTCCGAGTAACATAGCAATAATTTGGCATTTGGCCATACCCAAACAGAAAAGTGAAAAGCGCATTGACGATGTATTGGTATTGTATTCGCATAAGGGTGAGAGTAGCGTTCTACAGTCACACCCATAATTAAGCAAAATTATTAAGTGACTTATTTACAAAAAAATCGTATGGTTGATAAGCATCTAGCTTAACACATCTCAGTTAAGTTAACCATTCTTTATTATTACATTCCAAAATTCTGTAAAAAATAAACAGGGAGCTAGTGAAATGTGTATGCATGTTTGTTTGCATAAGGATATGTTATGGATATGTTTTGCCTCCTGTTTTGTTTCAATAAAAAAACGCACTATTAATTTTTGAACATTTTATTCAACTTCAAAACAATAAAATAAGTTAATAATATCATTAACTTTTCATTTTTTTCATAATTCTTCATTTGTCAGCTACTATTTCAAAATTTAATTAGCCATGAATGTCCAATAAAAGCTGAAAAATCCATTAAAGTTAGTTTCTATCAATTACTCGAGTACTTATTGTAAATAGGTCAGTTAATATTTTTTCTTAATTATAGGTGACGCTGTAGACCGCTATACTCGCCATTAATAATACATTAATTGAGCAACCTGGTGTAATATTCAATTTAAAATGATCGTCAGCATTATTTATGTAAGTAACATAATGCCTTTTTTTAATACGCGTTAAAGACATTCAAAGTTTTTGATGGATGTTGGTTTTTTTTTTATCAATATCGTTGACCCGAAGACGAAAATATGACGGAAGCTTACTATTTTTTCAACGAGATGTAAGTGCACATTCTTGAAAGTTAATTACTGATTCACCTGGAAATGAACATTGCCTGTTGAATGACAAAACGAAATACATTTTCCTCGTGTACCTACGACTTATTTGCTAATTGAATTCCATGAATTATTTTCACAAAGTATTCGTAGTTGGTTACTCGTGTAATAATAGTAGGAATATTTTTGTCTGTGTTCATTCAAAATAATCAAGACGTAAGTTATGTCTTAATGGTTAAATAATATAATTAAATCTTAATGTTTCTTGCTATTTCGATGTAAAATATTCTTCATATTAACTGGTAATAAACGTTTTACAGGCAATAAATATAAATTTCAATTCAAATATTTCAGTACCGTAAAAAAAAACTTCACATATTTTTAACCATGTCCGCTTTCTTTGTGGAACTTTTGGACTACTATTAGAGTTTATCTTGACAAAAAATTTATACGATAACTGATTTTTACTCTGTTGTTCAACTTCACTTTTTCGAAGTGAATACTTCGAATGTGGAGAGAATTTCATACATCCATGCCTTCGAACAGAAATCCATAAATCGCTTGAAAAATCAATTTATTGAAAATGTCCGTACTAGGATTCGAACCCTCTAGCAATGTTATCGTAACCGACGACGTAGACCTAGACCACTGGATCACCTGGCAACACAATTAAATACTGATACCTTATCTAAACTTATGATTCTTTCGGATACGGTTTATATAACAAAGTATTGGTATAGGTACTACAGTTATGAATGACACTCTAATAAAAAGTGCATTGTGAATTAGAGTTTATTTGATTTCGAATTCAATACTACGTTATTATAATATTTGAGACAATTGACTATACAGTGGAACCTCTCATAACGAGCACCTCTTATAACGAGTAATTCACATAACGAGCAAAACAGATTGTGAAAAAAATGCTACCTTAACGAGTGATATTTCGCATAACGAGTGACGCAGAGTTTTGGAAAGATCACTTTCACATCGTTGCTTGCCTCAAGATGATTGACAAGGCGTGGGAAAAGGATTTCCAAGAGAATCCTCACTTCAGCTTGGAAGAAGCTTTGCCAAGGTGCGTTCTCGAATGTGATTATGAGGGGCTTGAAACAGTGCCTGTGGAGTCTACAGTCAGCGAGATTGCATCTTTGCCCAATACCATGGGACTGTAGGTGGATAACAACAATATTGATGAGCTTGTGAAAGAGTATACAGTCAAGAGCTGACCACCAAAAAGCTTATGGAGTTGCATTGTTTTTCACAGCAAGAAGTTATGGAGGAGATTTTATTAATGGAGAAGAAGGAAGTAGCAAAGAAACAATCTTCTGGCACAAGAGAAAAGCTAAAAGCTGTTGAAACTGTTGCATCGTACATTAAGAAGCATCAACTAGTCGATTTTTTATCGTTTTTTGGAAATCGAAATCGCATTCCAGGTTGTTACTTCTTTTTTTTGTTAGCTTCTTAACAATTTATAAACTTGAATACACATAAAACATATTAAAAAAATGTTTTTTTTCGGCATGGAACGCGTTATTGTATTTTATATTGTTTTATATGGGACAAATCGTTTCGCATCACGAGTGTTTCACATAACGAGTAAGATTCTGGAATGAATTAAACTCGTTATGAGAGGTTCCACTGTACTTGCGACATTTACAAACTGTTCGTCCCTACTAATTGCTACATATGAATATATTCATATGTAAATACATTTTAAATTATTTCATTACATCCCTCTTATTAGAAATTTTAACAGGTGTTTTATAATTATCACTTTTATGCGCATTTAAATTTTGACGGTATTAATCAGTGGTAACAACTATTAAAGGCCGGTCACAACTCACTTTAATAAAAGTAGTGTTTACCGGGTCCATTGCTACGGGAAAGTCCGTTCAAAAAATATTGGAAACTACCAAATTTTGTACCATTTTTGATTACCGAAATTGACCTCCGGCCAAAAAGAATACGACTGCATATTTATTTTTTTAAGTTTGACAAAACACTGTGGCTTCGCTATAAATGTTTTTTCTGTTATTGTTTTACAAGTTTATCATTAAATCTTTACCGAAGTTGTTTGACGAAACTGGGTGTTAGTCTTTTGCAAAACCTCTTTGAAGAGATTAAAGAAGGCCCAGGTAAAGTGCTGCTGAGAGAACCAGCGATATTCTAAGCTATGAAGTGTTTTGTTTGTATTTTTTGAATAGGCTCTAAAACATAATATTTAATATACCAATTCAGGTATATGCTCATATGTCCCGTTTTAAGGATATATTAGAAATTATGAAACAAAATAAGGAAGTAATTTTCCTGGAAAATCAATTGATAAAAGCTTCCATTAAAAGATTCGAAGCCATGACTCTTCAGCCGAGTTGATAAAAGCCAAAGAGCCATTGATATCAATCTCGTAATGGGTTCGGTGATTCTTCCAAACACGAATTTTCCGAACAGAATACTCTATACACCAATTCTTCCGAACACTAACTCCTCCGTACATAGAATACTACGTACATTTGTATATTTCAAATATAAAATTCATTGTTCTCATTGAAGTTCGAATCAGTTTTTCCAATTAAACTCTAAATATATCGCTTCGTGTTCTAGAGTTTGCGGGTGTTCGCCACACCTTGAATATACGCCCGAAAGTGATACCAACCATATCGTCCGTTGTTTTGTAGGATCTTATCTTCAAAAACAAATTCATATTTGATAAATCTATGTAATCACAGTGAAAATAAATATGTTTTAAATAATTTTAAAATTGAAAAAAATTAGAGCAAAGGTTTTGGTTATCGTTTTCCTTAGTCGACTAACTAGCTCAAGTCAGTCTTTCAGATTTCTGAAAATTCTCCGTCGAGGAAAATTATTCTTGAAATGTGTGAATTTTTGATGTGATTTTTTCACCTTAACACTATTTACAAAAATACCGTTTACTATATTGCAGGACATAATAAAATCGTTTCATTCTTCAACTCATCAAGTTATCTTATTTTGTTGAATTTGCCTACCTTTTTAACGAGGTCGTCATGTCGTCATTATTTCATAATATAAAAATGGATGTATTGTCTGTCACATTTTTATTTCATAATAACAGTAATAGCAAAACACATGAATTACCGTACACTTTTTTTGAAAGTGTGTTATTTTACACCATTTGTGGATACTTGTTATTTTACGGAATTATCAATTCAGTCAGCATCTTTCTTCGGCAGACCCCAAATAATTTTGTATTTGTCCTTATCAAATATAATGTGAAGTCCACTTGATACTAAATAACATCTCGAAGAAAGAATACCGTCGTGAAAAATAGCAATACGTCTTCACTTCACAAATATTATTAGGTGGGTAAACGAATATACAAAAGGATAGAGAAAATATCGGGAATGCATTGATTTCAATCAAACATTCGCGTCTTTCGGTGTCTTGTTTGCTGGCTCTTTGGTCTTATTCGTAGGTCATATATGTGTAAAAAAAATATACACGAACACGTATTAGTCCATTAGTCAAATAATACTAAGCGTATATTTGGAGATAAACATATTTTTACGCCGTGTATTTGCTCAATCCATTAGTGGCGGCTTCGTCAGTATTTGTTGGACCGGTGCTAAATTCATAATTTATTTCATATACACACATCTAATAAAAAAAAAAACAATTGATAGGCGGCTTGAGTTGATATATATTTATTGTATGTATGTATGATCTGTCGATTTCTAGACTTTTTATTAAAGATGTTACAGGTGCGTTGGAGTTTTCCTTGATTGAATGTTTGATTGTAAAACTGTTGTGCTTAGAATTCAAATTTATCATATACAACTGTATGGTAATCAAAACAATATCAATTTATTTTTGTTTTTACATATTTTTTAAACACTTATCTATGTATGCAGTAGTGTCGACAATGGCCCTGATACAATCCTTAAATACGTAATAATTAGTGTTTGCTGTAATAATGTATTAAACAAATTCCGGAATATTATTATTTAATTCCAAATACAATTCCTTTTAGGTAGGTGCGTTTCCCAGATCAAAAAGGTTATGCGAAACCCTGTGATTTTGCGACCAAAAATTAATTTCAAAAGCACTTCTCATGGTATAATGAAAACTATAAATACATATTTTATACTCATATTATTTACATAAATAACTTGAAACGATTTTAAATAAATAGTGTTTGGATGTTTTAACATCTTGGCTCCAGCTTATCTATAATCTTTCAAAATCTCCTTGGTGTTCATAAGCCATGGATCTCGAAACAGATTTAGACGACGTTATTGAGGTATGTATTTGATAAGTCATCTTCTGCAGACAGTATTGTTCGCTTAGATCACCCCTTACATTGAAACGATATGGTAAATGCAAACAAGTTCCTAATAGAATATTAATGACCTGTTTGCTCATTATTGTTATAGAATTCTGGACACATATGCGTGCTGCGTTATTTCCAAATTTCACGGAATTTAAATAACTAATAATAGAAATTCATATGGGACTGGGGAACTCGCACTAGTAATGGTTTTAAAGACATCGCATTTCATCTTGAAAATAAAGAAGCTGTTTTGTTTGAAATTTTGAATGCCCGCGAAGTATTATTTTTGTTAAATTACTATACGGTTAGAAAAGAAAGCGGCGGTACATTATGAACTCTTCATAGGTATGCCGATGTATCATACCACAATCGGACTTAATCCAACTAGTTTTTGAGCAGTAGCACATTTATAACCAATGATGAAGTGCGAGCGCAACGTTTTCCAAATATAAGCATTATAATTTGGACAGAAAACTAAAAAATAATGTTTGTGCTATGTATATTTAGTAATTAAATATTGTAGGTTCAATAGCTCTGTTCTTCTGCGTACTTCTGACGGTTTGCAAACTGTGTTCAAATTAGAATCTAAAAGCTTTCAATTCGATTCTAACTCGAAAACAGTTTGCAAGCCGTCAGAAGTACGCAAAAGAACAGAGCTAACAATTAAAGATTTCGACTGAAGGTGCTTGGTGGAATTTCAATATTAAATTTGAATCGTTCAAATTGTGTACATTCACACAAGTTTTGTCACTAACGACCCGGGTATCGCTTTTCGGCATCTTCATGCGTTCAATTGCACGGATGAACTTGAACTAACGTTTAGTAAATAAATGTATCACTAAGTTTAAAAAATCATGGAAAAACAATTTATGCCCATCTGTGTTTGGGTGTAACATTTTAATCCCTTCATCCGCATTGGACACGTGGTTCTCTGAAATCAAGTGGTTGGTGAAGGTCGATGTGTCTTTTTTTAATCTAAAGGCGGCCACGTGTTCCGAAAGTCTAGTTTTTAAAGTTATTTATGTTTTTTTATAAATATTATCAACTATTTTTTTTTGTTTTCTAAAATCTTCATATAAACCAACAGACGGCCTTGCGATGGGAAACTGTTTATCACCGCTGTTAGCGGAATTTTATATGAACTATTTAGAACATAGGCTCCCAACATTTTTCGGGTGGCGACCCTTTTTTATAAAAGCCATGTGACCCGCGACCCCGATGCAATTTTAAAAGATTTTTTTTCAATACGGTAATTTTAGTTGACTGTAGTTTGAGTTTTGTTGTTCAAATCCAAAATCGAAAAAAGTTGACGACCCATAGGCTGGGAACCCGTGATTTAGAAGATAAGATCATATTGGTTTCTTGGTCGACCGATACAATACCGATCTTGAGTATTTTTTTGCATTAACAGTATTCCATATTAATTAATTGATTTTGCTAAACTAAATGTGTATGGACATAGTAAGAATAATGTTCGCTATTTATACAGAATAAAAGATGTCAAATTGTACAATTAAAATACATTGACAAATGAGAAATGTCTTAATCTTATTATATATAATAACATAAAAAAAATGTAGACCCATAGTTATATAAATTTTGTACTGACCAATTGAAAATGCTCGCCAAAGAAACCGGCAATATGTGCCATACATACATATTTGTTTTCATTAGAATATTATAATGTAAATATTTTGGCGCAAAGTATTTTTTAATGCTTAGATACTTTTAAGATGTCTCCACTACATCTAAGACGACTAGTGAATAAGTACCACGACTTTGTATATTTTGTAACCAAGGTCAAGTTTGTTTGAATAGAAGATATCCTCATAGACGAAAAAAAATTGCCAACGTTTCTTTTTTTATTTACCAAACATTTACTCACATTGTTTGGTATTGAAATATTTTCTTCTCAAGCAATGAATATCCCGAAGAGAACATAAACACTTGTACCTACAAAAACAAAAAATATAAGTTTGCCGTAAAAAAACAGCCACTTGTTGATTTTCATAAAATGTCCGATGGGTAAATTATTTTTAGTCCGCCATCGTTGACAAAATAAAATAACGTTCAAACTAGGGCATCCAATCCCGGACACTTTTTGTAATCCCAGATTTTCGGGATCCACAATTTTTTCAATCCAGGGATCACGGGATTGGTCATTCAAGATGAAATCTTAAAGAAATTCAGAATCGAAAAGCCGCTGACAGATGTCATTCTTTCGCAGATTTCAAATTTCTTTTGTCAATGCCCGATTTCAAAAAGTCACTTATTTGAGGAATTCCCAAAATGAAAACAATATGGTACTTTTTTTTAGGTCTTTCGGAGATTTCAAAAAAAAATTACTCGCTGGCCAATTTGAAAAAGCCAAGAATTTTCGGATTTCCCATAATGTTTAAATTTGGGACAAATTTTAGGTTGCTGGCTTTTTTCTAAAAATTTTCGAGAATATTTCACTTCTTATTCTCAATGCCGAAATCCCGGGACTGGTACTTTCACAATCCCGAGATTTCGGGATCACAAAATTGGACGTGATCCCGGGTTTGGAAGCCCTAGTTCAAACGAGTCAAGTTTTCATGATCGCTTCCAACGGTTACGAAAACGAACATTATTTACGTATTATTCCTACTCGCTTTTTATAAAAACGAATGACATTTAGCTTCGCAAATTAAGTCTTGTCAAATACTAAATTTTGTAAGAATACGTTTTTATGTTTTTTTTTTATTATTTATACAGCATGATAAGTAATGAATTAAAAATTCTAATTGAATCTGTTGTTGATTAAATTCTCGTTAACGTTTCTTTTCACCAAAAGTAGGTACATTTTATATTATAACATTTCTATTATCTTGGCAATTGTCTAAGTAGGGCGGGGCGGGGCGACTCGGAGGTCGGGTACCTACTGGAATATAATATATTCCGGTACATATTATGTTATCGTCGTCGCGCTTTCAATATCTGCTGTTTTTTTTTTAAATATTGCTGTAGTCTCAAAACATGTTAAAATACGGCACGAATTACAATTTCTGTCCTCGAAAAAACCGATATAACTTATAAAGCAATCCGAGAACGCCTTATGTCATAATAGTTTTTTTCTTTGCGGGTGCGGTAAATTATTATAATTTTTTTAATGCATTTCGTGAAAATATCCGCATAGCGGATTTTGAAAAAGCAACTACGATATTTGTAAACCCTGTAGATACTTGATACTTTAGCGGTGATATTCCCGTGCGCATACACTTATTTTAGATGGCCTGAAATACTCAACACGTCATTCTGTTGGACGATCTGTAATGCCTGTCTACTCAAAAGTGATATTTTGAGTTTTTCTGTTCGTTAAAAAGATTATAGACGCGAGAATAGCACTGTTGTTCTCGCTTCCGATAATGTGATCCGCTCATCCAATCGCTACCACGTCAAGCTACTGATTTGGGACTAAGCATCGTTTCTTACTATGGATAATATATTTATTTGTTTCATATCGTATTTGATAACCCTAAAAGGAAAACATATTATTAAAAAAATTAGCTCAAGCAAAATTTACGAACGCACCACTTATTGAACGGATTGCGTCAACTTAATTCAACAGGTGCTTCGGCAATTTTACTCCGTTCTCTACGATCTCAGGTGTCTTGTTGATTCCAGCGTGTCATTTTTGACCGCTGCTGCTTAACCTTCAAACAATTTAATAAATGTCTATCTATGGTTTCAATGGATTGTTGTACATAGCATGCCTCGAATAGTATTTAAATATAACAAAAGACCGCTATCTCCTATGCGTATACAGTGCGCCCTTCGATTTTGAGAAACACACAGCGTTGGTATTACTTGTGAAGGCTCGCAATCCCGAAATTTCTATAGAGAAATACCTCAATTTTTGGGATTTGCATCGTATCAATTATTTAATGTGGCCTGCCAGACATCAGACCACTCCTGGATGGGATATCAAAACAACGGCATTCTGTTTTATAGTTATTAAAATATATTATTTATTGGACTTGTAAATTTGTCATCTTTTAACTAATACCACTGTCATATTTTTTATTGAATAATTATTATTATTTCTTCAGATATGGATACTTCACACTTCTGTCTATTTTTTGTCAGTCACGTAATTTATATTATTTGTTGCAGATGCACGAAGGTTAATTTTTGTGAAGAAATCGGTAGCCATATATAATATCAGGTGTAAAAACTCTTTCGGTTCAGTTACCTTCCAGAAGTCAACGTCGGTTGAGTCAAATGTCCACACATGAAGACCACAAAGATCATTTTTTTCATCATCAAGTTTTGACATTATGTAATAAGATTGTTTGAATCTTGCGCAAAAAGTTTATTTTTCTAAAATTTTAAAAATAATCTGTCCTATTATGTAATGAACTTTCGTACAATTCGAATATTTTTTGTGAATAAGTCTGAATTTATTCAATCGAAAGTTTGCCATTAGTTGAATTGATATTTAAAATATATATATATATACTTCTATACTTTCACAGTTCCGTAAGATATACATGACTAAAACACATGTCAGATAGCGTCGTGTCGTAACGTGGAAAACGTGTTATACTGTTCTTTATATCGGTTTCATTGTATTTTTTAAATTTTCCTATACCACCAAGGATTTCAATACAGTAATAAAGCATAGCTGTCAATTATTGATAGATAGATATTATATCTTCGCCACGGATAATCATTTTACATTATATTTGAATCGATCGCTTGAATAGGCATGGGCAACCGTTCCTATCATTGTAGCTTAATTATAATTCTTTTGTCACGTCAAGGTTTGTACAAAACTATTAAATGCAATAATATTTAAATAACCTGTTACTTCTTATTAAATCAATTTATTTAAATGTAAATAAATGACTTAGCACTAATATTTTATAGTGAGCACAAAAATAAATTTGAAGATCGGCCATGTACTTGAACTACGAGACTGTCAATATTGGCGAATGGCGACGGTATTACCTTAGGATAATCACATAGAAGTTTCGATGTCACCGAATTTAGCAAGAAGATTCGTTCACCTAAAGCGAGGAAGAGGGAAACTCTGATGTACTTCACTGAGAGGGTTCAGGTCGGTCACAGTTCATCAGAAATGGACATAATCATTGTGTTCTACTAATAAATCAAAACCGGTATTAGTTGTCGACTTTTTGCTAAATTTCATACTTCTATGTGGAAAATTGTCAGTGTTTTTAACAAATATTTCAATAGCTAAATTATTCGTGTATTGTATCTTTTTATTATTTCTTACGTCTTAGTATACGTACCGAGGTTTTCGAAAATCCTCTTTGCCTCAGTGACGTTGATGTTAACTTTGAGATATTTATAGTAGTGGTTATTGAAAATCTAAGTAAAACAATATTAAATTGTTTTTATATATAATATTAGGAGACTCTTCCGACAAAATCGCCCAAAAATCGTTAATGGCTGATACTTTTATTTTTGTTTCACACCAGAATCTCTGATTAAATAAATTATATTATCATAACCAACTTGCGCTGAAGCTTACTGTTTTAGCTGCCACGGAAAATATATATTGGGATATTCTTCTGACAAAATTGCCTGAAAATCATTAATGGGTGATTTTTTTTATTTTTGTTTCACACCAGAATCACTGAATACATAATTAAGATTACCATAACCACTTGCACTGAAGCTTACTTGTTTAGCTGTCACGGAAAATGCATTCCGAACACAGTAATCATCATTACTAGTTTCCGAAAAATATTGCAAAATAATTATTTTCAAATAATGTGGGTGTTTGCGGTAGGTACACCTATACCTATTCAGGTTCTATGTAACACCAGTGCTCTGCGGAACTTAGTTTAGGAAACACCTACGTAATATATACGAGGAAACCCTCATTTACTTTTCTGTACGTTGAATAACCTTTTTCTATCGCAAGTTTTTATCATTTTTTTTCTTTTATGTAAATTGTATTTAATTGAATTTGCAGGAATCATATACAAAAACCGCGATATGAAAATGCACTAACGATTCATATATTATTTAATTTTATGATTATCGTTCAAATTATGTACATTCACACAAGTTTTTTCAGTTCAAGTTCATCCATGCACTTGAACGCATAAAGATGCCGAAAGACGAATCCCGGATCGTTAGTGATAAAACTTGTGTAAATGTAATAATTTGAACGATTTAAACTTTATATTGAAATTCTACCAAGCACCTTCAGTCAAAATCCTTTTGATGTACTCAATATTATCAACTACTGAATTATATTAACATTTTGCAGCCCCGTGTCATGGTGACTGGTATTCAACTGAATTATTACGTGCTTAATTAATCAAAAACAAAATAGATACCAGCGGTCGGCTACCGAATTGCAGTGGTGTGCCACAAAACAGCTAATTCAAAGTACTGGACCCTTAGCGTGCCACTGAAAGAAAACTAGTAAATCTATCGTATATTAACACAATATTATTGATTACAATAATGCACGATACATAAAAGTATCATAACAGATACAGTATTAAAACATTAGTGATTCCATTGTGGTTCAACTTTGGAAGCTTGGTAACACCTCAATATTTGGTTAATTTCCGAAATTTTAATAAATCATCATTTTCGAGGCGTGTCACCCAAAATCCTTTCGAGTGCCACCTAGTGATACGCGTGGCATATGTTGCCTACCGATGATATATACTATCATTGTAATATGTAATAATCCACATTTCCCACATACACATCTTATATATTAATAATAATCGTTTTGTTTAGAACAGGAAAACGGATTCAGATAATCGCTTTTGAGTTGACCTAATATGTTTAATAAATTTACATACAAAAATATATACCAAATAAGTGAATTAAGGAAAGCGGAAATCAGTTTCCACAGCGTGAAAATCTAGCGCCTTTGGGAACGTGATGACTATCGGCTATATCATCCCGCGGGATCATTTAATCGGGAGCACGAAGCAGGGGACAACGGGGGTCGTCGCGCCGTAGCGGAATGCGGTCATCGGGTCACCGTCGCCCCCCGACCGATCAGACGACTCGGCGCGCCCGGCCTTGCCCTGCCCTGCCTGCTGGTCCGCTGCGTCCGGCTGGCCATCGTCGGCCGCCCTCGATTCCGCCTGCGACCGCCGCGGAGACCGCGCGTACACTGACGCATATTCGCCGCGACACTCGCGAATCGCCGCCGCCCCCCGAATTCGACTTCTGAGTTTTCAAACGGATCGGCCTTCCCGATTTTTCTTTTTTTTCCGTCTATTATCGTTCTGTTGACCGCGCTATTATCGAACGCGACGTATATTATATCGGCGGACTGTGGTGTTTTCTTTAGTCGTGTAGGAAATTTGGAACGCGGCGGTCGTTCGACGCGATTTTTGGCGCCGGTTGTCATTTCGTTCAGCCGGTTTTCGAGTGTCGTTTTGCAATTTTCAAAGCAGTGAAAAACAAATTGTCTAAATAATTTTCAGTGAAAGTATATACTAACCGTTTTTCCTTAGTTGGATTCTATTATCAATTAAATTTATTTACTGGTAAGCTATTAATTATTGACGTATTTTTTTAATAGTATTTTCATGAATATAAAATTTATTTAAATCTTAAAACATGTTTTTGGTAGGTAGTGCCGATGTTTTCATTGATAAAATATTGACGATACTATAGTAATAATAAAATTGCATTTTGACTTAATTTAAATACTGGTTATTTACAATTTAAAAATAAAAACTGGATGCCAGATTGTCTTTTAATTAAATAGTGTGTGCTAGTAAAAGTTTACAATTATGGTGCTCAAGTTGTTAAACGGTTTCGTGTGTCATTCAATTCTTTTTATGCATGTTTTTGGTGACTTATAATATATCAATTTATTCAAAAACATGATGTAAACATATCTCGTGGACATTTATCTTAAACGTTTACCATAATCACACTCAAAATGAAAATTCTACATGCAATACGAGTTTTTTTTACATAGATTAAATTCAAAGTTTCCCAAAGTTAAATTTCAGCTTTTATTAGCAAAATTTATTTTTAATATTAATGTACAATGATTGGAAAATTTCTGTGCCGGTTCTTAACCTTCGTCCTTATTTTTTATTTTTTATAATTTATATATTTTTTTTTATATCAGAATAACGTTTATTAAGTAAAACCCGATTTCTTTAAATGGTATCACAAGAAGCCATATTTTCTACATAATATATGTAGGCGAATCAATCTTGATATTCAGTCACTATTAATCACCAAACTGCATTTTTTGACACTGTAAGCTCTAGAACTTTGCTTTCTGTCACTTTGATTTGCGTTACACCGAATCCCCCTTCAGTTAAGAAGCATAAAATTGCTTTGGCTACCCGCATCCGGACTATCCGGATGTTTTGATTTCTTAAAGATTCCCATGAATCGTGCCATTAATAGGCGTATTAAAACTTCACGTATTTCGATTAAACATTGTTGTATTAACGTATTACTTACCAACTTGTTTCGTGTTTTTTTTAGATTGTAGTTTTCGTCGATTGATTTTTTTTTAGTTTCACCCGATAATCGAAACAGCTTGTATCTCACTTAGTTTATTTTGACATGACTTACTAACGTGTATTTTGGCATGACTTACTAAGGCTATGGGGCTTCCATAATATTGAAGCATTGATTATTTCAATCTATATGATTACTCACGGCGTAATTAAATTAAAATAATTATTGTTCACAATATTTTAAGAAATTAATCACTGTCATTTATTCTACTAAAACTCGTTTTTTTTTTCTTTTTTTACGATTGGATAGTATGATTTCAGATAAGCATACGTAAATGTGTCTACTATTAAGTATATCAGCCGCTTATCAGTATTAGTTTTTCGATAAATACATTAAATTACGTTATCAAAATACAATAAAAATTCTAAACCTCTCAATCATCCGATTTTATTTTATTGGGCTTAAATTTCTACATTTTTTGTTTAACCTTGTCCAACTCTCTATGTGTAGAATATTGACTCATAATGAAGTTCATTTCGACATGTGTTTTTATACAAAAACGGCTCTTTTTTCGAAAAGAGTAGGGAAGGTCAGAACCAGTGGTGAGCTAATCGCTCTCTCTCGTTTTTAGGATCGGATAGGTGGCGAAAAGAAATTTTAGACATCACAGGCATCCGTTATTAGTACAAAACTCTTACATTCGATACATAACTTTTATTTGACATTTGGAAAATTACTGTGATATCATAGAGTGAAACTGGTGTGCATATTCTTTTGAAAATGCGTCAATCATATCGATTTGTATTGAACTATTTCATTAATATTTTTATTCTCATTTTACTAGATATTGTCTTAGTATGAAGTCAATGAAAATGGATTTATTAAAAGCTAACGTAATTTGTTGCCATATCGTCAAATTACAAGTTTTCAAAATGTCAACAAACCTCATGAAAACGCACGATATTCAATTGATTGGATTGAAATTTCCTTGGTATAACTCCATTGTTAAAAGGTAGAATAGAAAATGTACTTGGCGTGGTGTAGAAAAAAAACATTATAACTTAAACTATTCTTGTAGAACAATATTTAATTAATATGTTTGTGAAGTCCGACGGAATGGTGAATATAAAATGTTTTGGTAATTCAAAAAATAATACAATATCTCGACTGGGTGCTTGACTACTTTGTACATAAAACACATCTAAAAAACACGAACACGTTCATATTAAATTTCTCTTAAAAAAAACATTGTGCCGATAAACATGTAGACTATATTTAGTTTAAAAAGTACTTGAATAAAAATCTTATAATTTAATTCTCAATTACTCAATAGTTAATTTTACGGCATTCGAACTCTACCTTTTTAATTGTATGTGATTGAGACACGGCATATTCCCAATCGATTTTCCTCATAACAAGTTTTTCCAACTTTTTGCCGAAATGTCGACGCTATGATGTATAATATACAGAAAAAAACACCTCACTTGTTGATTTATCGACTTCTGTGAAGCTATTTCCTAATAGAAATTCTTCATCAAATATGTTTCTTGACATGAATACACAGTGGAGATTCTATACGTATTTTTCATTAATCTATTCCTGAGAGCTTAAAGGATATATCTTATATATAATAGGTAAAATTAATCCCACGAGAAATAACTGAAATTTAATTATTTTTTCCCACCCCTTCAAATGGTACAAAATAAAAAAAAATGTTAAAACTTTTATCTTTATTGTTCTCAATAGATATAAGACGAATAAAAGGAGAAAGGTTATTATTGTTTAGAAGAAAAGTTGTTGCTATCAATCAAAACGTCAGGCGATTAAAATTCTGATCATGTGATTCATTTTGCCAATGAAAAAAAAACTTGTCCAACTTTCTGGAGTACTCGATCACATTATCGTTGAATGCATTTATATTTGTTGACTATGGCAACATGTAAGTGCCACTTTTTGGTCATATTTTGATTAACTTTGGTATCACAGTGTGACGAATATGGGCTGTACAATTATGAACATTTGTATTTTTTGTGAATCCAATCGTTTTCGGAAAAATCGATTCAAAGTCATTCATTCACCGATAACCGTCGAGGACTGATTGAAATGTCAACAATGCAGCGAGTGATTTTGAAAGTGCGATCTCACATTGCGAACAATTCACGGGTGATCAATTGGCCGACGGCCTTGTTTCCCCCCACCGACTTTCTTTCCTTCCTTCCTTATTTGATCATCGCGCGAAATTCCGCAGACTTCCGACACGTTTCGACACGGGTGAGTCGCGACCTCCCGACACGTATCACAAATGTTATATTCTGTCCACATAGTGAAAACCATCAGCTTGCCAATTTTTCAATTGATTCAAATTTTATTCCCCTTCATAAAAACGTCCTACAACCAATTATTTCAACAGTTGATAAAATTAAAACGGATTATAATTTACTTTCTACATATTTTCCGAGCTTATCATAAGCAGACAACGTATACCAAGAATGTGGAAAAACCCTCACCAAAATACGATTTCATTTATTACACAATATTTGAATTATGTAATAAATAAAATCGTATTTTTTATTCATATTATTTTTTTTCAATCCGCCTGCCGGTCGCCGATGCTTTTCTCAATCCCAAATGGCCCCGCGACAGTTAGGTTGAAATCACCTGACTTAACGTATGCAAAGCGTGATGAAAAGGGACACAGTACGCTCGATGGATTCTACACCTTTTAAAGTCATATTTATATATAGCTAACCCTCAAATTGAAGGGCAACAGATACCGGAAAACCGACGAAGAGGAAATTGAAGCATGCAATAAATATTTTGATTTGAATGGTATGAAATCATTTTTTTTTAAAATCCTTTTTTTCTATTCTCAAGGCTGGCATGTATCACAGCACAGTAATTATTAGATATATGTAATAAATTATTTATTATTAAACTCTAAAATGGTTATGGAGAAGCGATACTAAGGAAAATGAAGTCCTTAGCAGACTATTGCTGGACGCTGCAGAGAGACTTTCAAGATACGTACGGACTCAAATCAGCAGCAAAACGAATACAATTAAGTTTATGTCTGTATTTTTACCATCGCGCACTTGCCATACTATGAAACAATTATGTTATGAAACATTGAAAATAAACAAATCCTGACCTCTAGCACAAACAATTATTTCATTTCGTACATAAACATACTAATAAGTTTCCGAAAAATCCGTCAAAATGTATCGACCAGTGTTATTTATTATACAGATTACCGATTTATTATAGCTTAGCATTAGACACAGCATCCATTATCGGTGAACGGATTATTTCGAACACGAATTCTCGTAATACGAATACATAGTAAATGATAAACTGTTTATACTTATATATTAAAATTAAATAATTTGCTTATTTTCATTCTGAAAAATATTAGGCGTAATTGACTTAAGATATTCCACATTATAATAAAACAATAATTTTTATATTTTAAATATTTAAATGTACAGAGTATTTTGTTTACGGAATATTTTATTTACGGAAGGTTCTGTGTACGGAATTATTGTTCCGTAAATTCGTGTTCGGAAGAATCACCGAACCCTCTTATCAAACTGAAGATTTAAATTTTAAACGGTTAATAACAACGTTAATTGTGTATGACCCTTTCTATGCCCATGTAACATGTAATGCATATCAAAACATTTATGAATTGCTATTGCATGAAAGATATTTTTGAACCACATTCGAATATTTCGCAAAATGCCTAGTGGTATCACATTGCAATTCGTAAGCGTGTTTTTATATATATTATTTATTGAAAATCATGTAAAGTGTGATTCATAATTGAAATCTACTAAATCACTTACGACAACCGTAAGCAATTTAGTCCGAATTCGTTTTCAATTAGATTGACACAAATAGATAATAATGGCATGTATTTTTGATAGTATAATGTATTATTTTAATATTTGACACAATTCCATTTTTTTTTACATTTTTGCAGTTATTTATTATGTGTTCAATAAAATAACGTATGTTTTATTCGTTTTTACATTGTCACAAGTCATCTTTGTAGGATGATAAAAAAATTCTTTGAATATTTGCAGCTCACTATCTGTCATTGATAAATTTTCACCTGAATCATTTCTACAAATTATATTTAATATAATAGCTCATTATGTGTCAGAATGATAATTTTCTAATGTTTTGCAAATTATTATATCCCACTGAAACTAGTTAAATCTTCAACATTTTTCCTTGCCTCTTTGTGTACACTGCTCTTTACTGCTATCACAAATCTAAATACTCTTCTATATATGAGTCGTCCTTTTCCGAAACTCATTGTTTATTTGCATTTAATTTGAGATGCATACATATGTATTCACAAAAAAACTTTGATTTGGTATGGAACCTTTAAATTAAGAAAAAAATAGCCATGTATTCTTGGATCACTTACGATCTTGGATCAACTTGTAACAAACATCATTTTTTTCAATAAAACATTGTTATTTTTTCGATGTGTGGGTTCCATATTGGTTTTTTTTGCAAGTATCTCAAAATAAATGGAAATTACAAGGTGAATTTTGCAAATCGTTGACTCATGTAAATATAATATATGGATTTTATTATGAGTCTATCTGTTGTCCAGTATATGTACACACTTATTAATGTATGCCGCGGTCGAGTTTCAACGTCGTTGAATTTTTATAGATTCATTTTTCAATTGATTTATGGATTTCTGTACGATGGATGTCTTGAATTCCTTCCCACTCGTCCTATCCTAAAACGTGGGTAGAGAGAGAGTGAGCGATTAGCTGATCACTAATCCTATCCTTCTATCCCTACTATCTTTTAAAAAGAAAGATTGAGAAACTGAGAAATAAACAGTTCTCGTAAAAATCTGTTGAGATACCTTCATCAGGAGGGCATATGCTCCACATTTGGAGCGGATATGGATTAAAAAAATATATTACGATATTTTATTACGATTCGATAGTAATAAAGTATATCTCTTATCCATAAATGCAATGACAGTCGATTGCAAAAAATATTAATTAAACTTTTGGGATAGTTTTAACGAGCAACAAGCCCACCGTGGTTTCTGACCGTGAAAGAATTTGATATCTAGAGAGTGATCAAAAATTTCAAGGCCAATTTCAACACGGGTAATTAGTTCTCGTTGCTTGTGTACCTTCCTGGGAATTTAATAACGTTTGACACACATTCTTCTTTATTCACGTGCAGTATAAACATCCTACACGTGAGCGATATTTGTCTGGTCGATTTCGTTTCATTTGTTTTGAATTATCAAAAAAATCGAAAGTACACAATATATTATCGAGTCGACTAATTTCTCAGTAAATAGTATTATATTATTCGAATGGTCAATTTGAATGTCGTATGAATTAAAAACCAACTAGCTGTAAGCCCGTTGACCTCAACGGGGGGATTTTTGTTGCACTTTTAAGTAGTCAAAAAATTTACTGGCGTGAAAAATAAATTACAATATAATTTTTAAAATAATTGAAATGTTTAAGTTTGCTAACAAATATATTTCGTAGAAGAAGAAATATACATCGGGACATATATGGACAGCCCTGCAGTATTTAAATTGTAAATTATTTAATTTTTGGAATAATGTTTAAGTTTGCTAACAATCATTTTTCGTAGTAGCAGAAATCGACCTCGGGGCATATATCGACAGCCATGCAGTATTTAAATTGTAAATTATTTATTTTTTGGAATAATGTTTTAAGTTTGCTAACAATCATTTTTCGTAGTAGCAGAAATAGACCTCGTGGCGTATATATATCAGATATAGACCTCTATTATATAAAATATATATTTTATTCAACTAATTTTCAAGTACGCTAACAAATATATTTCGTAGAAGATTTCGTAGGAGAAGAAAAAGACCCGAGGACATTATTAGTACGAACATATTTGTGATTTTATCGACTATTAATATATAGATACAATTCGTTCAATAGATGTCTAATCTGACATTATTTATATTTTACCACGTTACCTATCTATCCAAGATACTTACAAAACTAACAATACCGTTTATACTTTTTATCTGACTGTTTGAATTTGTTACACCAGCTACTGACCGTAATATATACCAACTAAGATACATAACATACTGTCTGAATAACATTTTGTCAATAAAATGATCATTAATATTACTATTTATTATTTTGTACTCACTTGCCTTTCTCCAGCCACTAAGGTTTCCCGTCTGTTACTTTTTTACAGCAGTATCCAGTGGCATAACAAACGTTTAGCGTAACTACAGGTTTTTTTCTCGACCTGGAGTGTCTTAGGAACAACTACCCAAGACTTGGTGTCGTGCACTTAAGTGTGCGAAAAATCAACCCCCCAGATAAAAGAAAAGCTTCGCTCTCAGTTTGTTCAAATTTATTAAACGCCTCGTAATTTGTCTCACTATCCACCAAGCCGACGTGGTCGATCTTTCCTATGTGCAGGTTGATCGTCTTACGCAGCTTCTTCCTCTTCTCATGTATAGTGTGTTCAGCATCATGCTTTATAGAGGCATATTTGTACGTTGGCCTATCCCCTAACCCAGTGGTCGGCAAACTAGTCAACTAAGCCAAATATCAATTTGATTGAAATTTCTTTTGAGAGCCAAATTTTTTAAATTTGATTTATATAGGTAGTTGAATTGTTATTAACTTGAATATTCCTATGCTGGCTTTTGCTTAAAAGGTCCTCAATCTGATTGAGGTACCTTCTCTGAGATCATCCCCTTCCAACTCAAAGTTTAAAGACCGAAAACCGACTTCTGCGCATGGCACACGAAGTTTCAATCGCACTGTATTTTGTGGAAGAGCCACAATCAAGGGACCAAAGAGTCGCATGTGGCACGCGAGCTGCAGTTCGCCGACCACTGACCTAACCGGCTAGACTCGTAGTGCTTGATTTCCTTTCCAGTAATGAATTGGCTCGTTCAGTGATTTGGAGTCAATCTCCTCCAATTCGACATTTTATTTTCGAATAGAGTAAGTAGACTATTTTGTAACGATCACTTTTATAAATATTTACAGGCCAAATATTACGAGTCATTGACTGTTTATTTACTAAGTCAACATAATATAATTACGTCTTCATAATATGCGAGATACTGTAAAATGATCGTATCTTTAAGCTATCCAATATTGCCATGTACGCGATGTTCGTTGTGTACTATTATTATTTAATAATAATCTTGTAATAACTATGTTTTTTTTCTTTAGCAAATAATGTAACAGCAGTCAATTTATGTAATTGATTGATTGCTCTTACTTTCCTCTGTTTTTTTTATATACATACATACGTTTACCGCAATGGTTCTCGGTAAAGAACGTTCTCTTTTGAGATCGTTTCCTTGATCATCTTGCTTTTATTTAATGAAAAACTACATTCGTTTATTTGTATTATAAAAGAAAGAGAAAGTGTTCATGTTCTTATGTTTAAACTTATTTAACCTATTCTGACAGTCTTTGGAGACTCTAAAGGCGTGTAATTTTTAAAGTCTTCATAATAGATATTGCTGTTTAGCATGTAAGAAAAAATCGAGCTTTTATATTAATCTCACAAGAAGATGTTGAATGCGAAAAGGTTGCTCACGCTTCGTATGCAATATGAATTTTATTTTTATTCTATCATATATCACTGTATTAATATTCTGCAGTTTTTGTGTAAATTGTAAAATCTTTATACAGACCGTATCAATTTAATATGGATAGGAATATTCTACTGTAGACGATACTTTAGTTTAATATGCAATACATTGTTTTTTCGCTTTATTTACCATATTGATAAAATTCCCGAAAATCCTCATGGACCACTAAAATCGTAAATTTTAATAACGCACACCACCATTTAAGGCTTTTTAATCTTAAAAATATTAAACAAAAAAAAAAGTTATATAGATTTTACTCACGAGGTTGAGATGATTTTATGCATCTTGAATCGTTCATACGACTGATTGCAAAACTACTTCCACGAGGAAGTAATTTTTTGTTGGTATTTTCATGTGGATTAAAAAATGAATAAAAAGTCCATATTTCTCTGCGGGTCACCAAAATTCTCTCGCGGACCACCACTTCGATTTTGGCACCAGTCGTCGATTCTGATTGTGTAGATTACATCAGCTGTGTTATCGGTAGAAAACATGATATTGCCAATAAGTGACTAAACTGAAATATCGAATGTACCAATTTTAATACAAGGAAACTGGCAGTCTAACACAAGAAGTGGATTGAAATTTCGTAATTGATTTTTTTTCGAATTTGTCGGGTGAATAATATTATACATTACGAGATGGAATTGGCTCCGAGCTACTTGTGTAATACGATGCAAGGTCTAATTAATTTTATTTTATCATATTTATGACGAGTGCTTTCTTAACCAAACGCAAATATTTAATTAAGTGCATTGCTGTTTTAAAGTAATCAAGTATTTCAGTCAGTAATTAAAACCCTGTGTCGCCATCTTCAGCATGGTTGGTTCAAAGCAGAGTATTCAGGGACGTCCGTGAGCATAGGCGAGAAGGCAGTCGCTTAGGGCAGCAAGTCCTACGGACCGGCAAATGATAACAGAATATTTTTTCAAATGACTTAATATTTTTGACACTCGAATTCGGCTTAGAATAAATATGATGCATTTATGCCGTAAAATGCAACTTTCAATTGTAATATTATTATGACCGGTGGGTTTACAGTACTAAATTTAATCGCAAAACGACATTTAACGATTTCGGCACGTGGCAGTTTTGGCACTAATTAATGAAAGCAAGTGGAAATGACAAATTTAAACGAAAGTACTAAAGCTTTATTTTTTAAAATAGGTAAGTATATGTAATATTTACATATAGATTATATATGTCGAGATCGTCAACAATTGATACTTATATAATGTTTGTGAATTTTAAAATTACATATATTATTTGTTTTGTTGTGTAGTGTAGTAAGATTCGAATTTATATATTTTTATATGTATTTCTATATTTTAAATTCTGTCTAGGGGTGGCACCTAGCCTAGGAACGTCACTGAGAGTATCTGTCGCACACTTCTTAACAGTAACGGCCTTCGATGCATCCAATGAGATCTCTTGTTAGTTTTCTACAATATAATGACATGGTAGCCACAAGTCAGCTGTAGGAGACATCGCATTCGTTCTACCTGAAATATGTAGAACAGCGTGACAAGAAAAATAAGTATCCATGTTAAATATGTCAAATGTATACTCTCGTAGCTATTTTTTATAATTTTATAATAAGTATAATTGAAAATGTCGAGACATATTGAATAAATTTTAAGAGAATAGTAGTAATGTGTAGAGACATTTGTATATTTTTTTAGAAAACTATGCACAACCAAAAAAACAATTCATTAATGTATACTGATTATGTAACTAAATGTTTCATTTCGTTTTAATTGTAAACAAGACAGTTTCAAGTAAAAATACTAACGTTTTAAATTGAATAATAGTGAAAAAAATATTTGTGAATGTCACGAAATTTTATTGAATACCGACAAGCCCTAGTCAATACCAAGTATTATGTATTCAATAATATATTTCTTAAAAATTCAACTGTTCAAAATTGTGACTAGCTCTTGTTTAAGCCAATACTTATCTTATCTCTTATAAATTGCGTAGCTATTTCCAAAAAATAATTATACTATTTTTTTATCATCTGCTTGCCAATATTTCGTAATTAAGTAACCTTGTTAAACATTGTATGGAGGGACTAATATTTTTATTATCATTATTGAATAGTATTTATTAAATTTCGCCTGAATGTTCATAGTAACTACTTTAAAAATAAGTTATGCCCTTGAGCTCGGTCAGAAACCTGCGAAGGTGTCGACCACATCTCGTATCGATCCCCGTCAGACGTTAACGTATCGTTCAAAAACGAAATCGATGTACTGCTACAGTTCTGACCGTGAAAGCTTTCACGTGGGGAGGTAGGTTATGTTGCGCGCGTTGTGATTTTGTCAATGCCTTCCGCATCTGTGCCACATACCTGTCTACGATGAAAATATTTCACGTTTCGTTTCATATTATTCTGGTGGCGTCCGGCACACATTGTTACATGTCTTGCCTCTCGCGGCCAAACTCGACCAAACAAACCTTTATCTTTTTTACAATATACATTTATTCACAACGTGTGGTATTTGACACCTAATTCCATTTCTCGAATGAATATAATTTTGAATATAAGATTTCGACTGAAGGTTTTTTCAATATCAATATTGAATCGTTCAAATTTCTTACATTTTCATACGTTTCGTCACTCACGACCCGGGTTACTCGACGTCTTCGTGTATTCAACTTGACATAACTGTTAATAAAAAGTGTGTTTTAAAAAAAAAAAAAAAAGGTACCAGAACTCGCTTATTGTCCATCCATGTGCGTTTTCAATCTGAAGCATATTTCGTCCTATGAGGTATATTAGCAGTTCTTTTTTGAGAACTGCTTGTTACTCAGTTGCTAAACCTCTTTTTTCTTTCTAATAAAATAATGATAGAAGTATGATTAGACTAATGGTTAACTTATTTATGAGTGTAACGGTACCTTGAACATGACATTAAAAAAATGCCTAATATGAGAACAAACAGCCAATGTCTTTCAAGAAAAAAATCAAATGTTTTCGAAGTAAAATAAAGATAAAATTTTGCGAATATTGATTTGAAATATTTAAAAAAACAATGATAAAGGTACTGGAACGCCATTCCACGGCGTTACACGGTAAAACAGGCCTGGTTTTTATCATATATATATATTTATAATTTAGTGAAAATATTATTACTTAGTTTAAAAATGAATGATGGCGATCTGGATTATTAATTTCAATAGTGAAAATTAATCCCGATCGCCATTAATAACTTTTAAACTTAGTGATAATATTTTCTCTTTTTTATTCATCAATAATTTTGCACTTAAAATCAAGATGGTGCAAAAAACACTAGCTGGTGTGAAGCTCATTTCGAATGTATAATATTATGTATATGAAAGTGAATTTTAGAGGAATGATGTTAAGCAAATTCATATATGAATTAATATTGTATTATATAAGCAGACATTTATTGCCATCAAAGAAACATCTAAAAACACCTAAATTTTACGTTAAAGAATATAATTCCGCTTGTGTCGTCTTATATAAAAAAACATTTTTACTCTTAATTGATATGCATTTTTTGAATAATCCGGCACGGCGTTGATTAATTTTTATAAGTTCTAAACTTTATTCTTGTAAATTTTTAATATTTCTACAATTTCGGTTTCCTATATAATGACAAACATCGACTTATTAATTTTTTCGTTGCGGGATGCAAGATTGAATACACTATTTCAACAATTTATTTTTTAATGTACCATTAGTAATTAATTTATCCGTATATGTTATCTATTCCATAGTGCATTGATTTATAACCATTTCAAGAAGCTAATGTAATTATGCGTTGTCATTGAAATTTAAACTGATTTGATATGAATACTTAACCCTTTGCCCTCGTCACCAGATTTAGCGAACATGCCCTGTACGCGGCTGCTTTTTTGCGGATTTTGTTATCGCGTTTTCGACTATAAATATAGGTTGTAATATTTTTATAACTAATCAAATATGTTAATTGCCACCTAAAGTAACTTTTTCAATAATAAAATACAATATATTTCTTGTACTTTTGGTTTAATTCAACAATTATCATTCTTCATACAATTGCGGCGTGACGTCGCCATATTACAAAATACCGCCACGCGCGACTAAGAACACTGCGCCACCACCATAGCATGCTTATAATATTAAATTCTCGGAACAATTTCGATTTCACCCGCACTCGCCTATACTCACCTCGCTTATTTACATTATCCAAAATCTTGCATTGGTGACGTATGTTCACGGCGTGTTCCAGAAATAAATTATTTTAGCCTATATTGAATCTTTTTTGACTAATGCCATGTATTGAATTTGGTAAAATATACATTTAGTAATATTTTCAACCAAGTTATACAATTTTAACACAATAGCTCTTATATAAGGGTTTGAAATTTCCATGACATCTATACTTGTCACACGCGCTGAGGACATGCATAGATGTCATACGCGGTGAAAAGGTTAACAACCATATATTTTTCACAGAAAACATATTTCCCAGAGAAAAGACGAAGTGAATTTATTAAATGTATGACTTTATTTTTTCAATATTAGATATAATGTTTGAGTAGATAATAATATGTGTTGTGCATCTCTTAAACCAGTATATATCGACCCATACATAATCGGCAAAATAATATAAGCGAACAATTCGGTAAATTGCGTTTTAAGCCAATTATTGTTCAATATCGCCCAAGTCGTCAAAATTTTTAGAGCGTTATTTCATTCGCCTTATCTTTTACTAGGGCCTGTGCATTTTAATGTTTTGGCTTGTTATCATTCGTTCACGTGGACCCCGATTGAGAAACGCTGATATAGAGAACTGAAAGTAGTCGGACAATTTTATTATAATGTCAGAATATGCATTGACCATATATTACTATTTACTATGTAAAATATATAAATTATTTTCGGTTGCGATTTTCTGCCTATTTCGGGTCGATATTACGAGCACGTCAATCCGAAATAACTGTCAACTTAAAAATAATTTTGTAGAACTAAAATACATAGTTATTTTGACGTTTTTATTATAACTTCTGGTTAGTCTTATGAAACCCGCAACATCTATAGCAGTCTGTTCATTACAAACTTACCCGAAAAAGGTTTCGCATCTCCGACATAGCTGGATGGACGCATGTGATTATTGATAACAGCTCAGTGTCTCTTCATGCGTTATTCAACACCGCGACGTATCGGTTCAATTGCCTACTCAAATCGGAACTGCCGCCGCTTTTTCTTTTCGCTTTTCCTTGACGCCATTTTCTACATTCACCGATTAACATAATTTGTATATAATTCAAAATTTCACGTAATAAAAGAATATTTTTCTTAAATGCCGGGCTTGAATAATAAACCGATAAGTTTTAATCGAAATACATTCCTTTCGCTATCGTATATTTATGATATAATTTTTATTTCGGAAGACTTCGCGAATCTCTTATATTTTTTATTCATATCGTAATAATATCTCTATTAGGTTATCCATTAATACGTTTCTTATCGTATAATGTATATCTGTTTCGGTATCCACATTTAACCTGTAATTTTCTTTATCAAAAATGGTTTTGCAATCGCATTTATTTGGCATTGTTATGTTGTGAATCAGACTTTTTAATATAAGCTATTTCGGTTCCAAAGGTCTCCGTTGACGTAAAAAATCGAATCAATAAATCAATACTTTATTAGTCTTTCTGCACTTCAACATTATATATATTTCACATTTTGCCTTTAATCCAAAATCATCAAAAAAAAACGTTTTGTGTGCCTTCTGTTAACTTTGTTATTTGAAGGTTACGTCCTTTTGCCTTTCCACATTCAGTATACTTCCTCACTATTAAATGAAATGAAATACTTCACATACAAGTGTCTTTCTTGTAGTTTATGTTCATAATTGAATTTTACCTTTTGCTAGAAAAATAAACGATTTGTATTTTGTTTAACAACTATTGAGTTTATGGGCTTATTTGATGGGCTGCATAATCAATAAGGAGTACTATTGAACTATGGCCTAATTCGAATAAATGCCAACAACTTGTTACAGTATGTAGATTTTGCATTTTCAGGCAAATAATAATAATATTTTGATAAAACACTGAACGAGGCGTTAAAAATACTGGCAGCGAATAACATTATCTAAATTAGGAAATTCTATCGATAGTAATTTACATGTCTGCTTTTAGTTTACTGGTACGTTTTAAAATCTGAGTGTAAAATGTTAAGCTGAATCAGTTGTTATCTCCAATGTGAATTTAATAACCATCAATAATCAAAACTCGAAATTTTTAAACAGGCCTGTGCATTGATTTGTGGATGACACCGCGAAAGATTAAAAAATTTAAGTTCGATATACAGTTGATCCTCTTTTTATGCGGTAGATGCTTTCCACGAAATATTGCATAAAACGACTTGTCTTCCATAGAAAAAGTGAGGATACGTTACATAAAATTTAAAATCCGCATAACTTGGAAACAGCGAGCTTAAATATACTCAGAATCGCATAAAAAGTTTACGAAAATTAGGGGAAAAATACGGCGTCAAAAAATACTTAAAAATATATTTTTATTAAAAAATAAAATTGTTGTTTATTGTTTCACTTTAGTAACATTTTAAGTAAAACTATCGTCACTGCTTGACAATGCTCGGTGCGTTTTGCATGTGGTTCGAAATCACTCTCTTCTTCGGAAGAAATAGTATGCGCATCAATTTCAAAAGACGATGGTTCTTTGCGCATGAAATTAGTGTTGATCACACTATCGTTCTGTGTTGTTTTTTTTCTAACAATAAAATTAGTGATCAGAGTTTGTTCGAATTTTCTTTTTTCGGTGATTAATTTTTAAGCTCTCGTTGAACCATAAATACGCGTATATAATATATTTTTCCAAATGTCGGTTAGTGTTAATGATTCATTCGATAGTTGCTCTTGATGTATATTTTGTTCGCTAATATAGTACATTTTTTTATAGTACATTGCATTTCTAAAAAACCGTGTATCTTCGAAATCGCATAAAAAGAGGATTGACTATTGATTTCTATTTGTCGGAAGATCTTAATAAATATCTGGCCTTCGAGTATTTCAAGTGAGAAGGTCACTTATATCTTACGTTCATGACCGAAACGCCATGGCATTAAATAAATCTCAAGATATTTTTTTTTGTAACTACCTCAAGGCTCAATTTCTCGCAATATTTCAACAGTTTTGCACACGCGTACGACATGTTTGACTTTGACTCCTCATTATTGACCTTTTATTTTTTTAAATTATTTACCGTGTATGCACAATAATTTTTTTACCAACTAATGAAATTTTCGTGCAATTTATATTATAAATCAGTTATTATTTCCACAAAAAACACGAATCGTACAAGAATTTGTTTCGGGACGACTTTTCGTTTCACTTCAGTGTTTTACCGCTGGAAAATATTAAATAACACACCGAGACATTATTTTAATTGAAAACATTATAAATAGCATCAATTAAATCTTTCCACCATGTCAAAAAATATTATGATATCGTAATGTGTCGCGCATTTCTTATATAATCAGAATCGCGCGACGGTCGCCATTTTCCACCAAATCGGTCGAATCGTTTCGACTACCCCGAATGAGTCAAAATAACTTTTCTTTTTTGTGGTTGACTTAATATTATTATACATATTATGACGAGACTCTGAATCGTCTAATTTTATTTCATTAGTACTACTTTCCAAATTTTATTATATAAATCTACTTATCCATACTATTTTTTCAAAATATAAATATTTTTAATCCATGTCCGCTCTCAATGTGGAGAATATGGCTTCCTAAAGAAGTTTTTCTACATGAACTGTTTGTTACTCAGTTGCTCAACCTCTCTTTTTTCAAAGAGAGTAGTAGAAATCGAAAGGATAAGGCTAAGACAGGACTAGTGATTAACTAATCGCTCTCGCTATGCCTAGTTGTTAAATGATCGGAAATGGTGGGAAGAAACTTTTAGACATAACAGACATTCATGCCTTCGAACAGAACTCGAAAAAATGCTGTTCGTACTGAGACTCGAACCCGTGAGGTCTGGCACGGAAGCCCACAACGCTAACCGCTGCGCCGTACCCGACATTTTATATCTACATAGTTTTTTTTATTATTTCAACGTCAGTCAACATTGCAAGGTGTTAAATGAATCAATTGAGAAAACATCTTAGCTAGTCAACAATGTTTATATTAAACATATCTAGAATTTTACAAAGGTGTGCAATGTTATTTTATATTTGTTACACATTTATTTTATTTTTTTCGCCAGTAACTTAAATAAGTTGTCGGTAATATGTTACGGCGGTCAGTTGATATTAAAAAAAATCGTTTCAATATAAATATTTGCCAACCGGTGATGATTTTTTGCTAATTGATTTTATGATTAATTACTCGCCATTTATTACGTCCGCTGTTACTGACTGCATGGGTAGCTGCATTTTATAATACTCGTGGTCGTATAAAATACATAATATTATCTTTACAGTAGCTTATATACCTACTTACTATAATTGAATTTTAAAATATAATAAAAAGTAACGCATATGAAAATATGCCAAAAATTAAAACCAATAAATTTTATTTAATTCTTCAAAAGCCTTGTTACTTTGTACAAATTTTCGACGTCTGATTTCACACTGTGGCATGTTTTTCTCTCTCTATATTTTGAAGCATTTGATCACGGAAACTTTATTTGAAGTATTTCATCATTTTTGATATCCGCTATTCACTTATAATCTTATATCATATCCAGTGAACGTCTCAAATCATATTATTTTGGCACACATATAATACATCACAATGCCAGATAAACTTACCGGGCACCTTTTATGCGCAGGTGAAAGTTCGTTGCCACTTGGTAATATTGTTTCATTATGAACACGAATATAAAAATGTGTGTCAGTCGTTGCGGTGTTGCAAGAAGATTGCGCGATTTTTTCGCGTGTGGCGGGTGTCGTGTGTATTTTATTATGGACATTTTAAGTATTGTCATACATATTTAACTTCCGTATTTCCGCGCTCGAATCCAAGAATTACAGCAAGGATAACTCTATATACATAAAATTCATTTAGGATTTTGACTGAAGCTGCTTAATAGTATTTCAGTAATTAATTTGAATCTTTTAAATTTCGCAAAAGTCACTTACATAATTTGTATTGAATTGTGAGTTCCGAATGAAAAGATATCATAAATATTAAAAAAAAAAAAAAAAAAACGCATTCTGCAGTACTTCTTTTAGATTGAAAAAAATATTTGACATACAGCTTATTATGCCAAAGCGTCAAATATTTTAAAGTTGAAATATACGATATATACTCGATGAAAATTTTTGCAAGTCACATGAGATTAACTCGAGTAGAATTGACGTCACAAACACCCATGGGGATGGGTCTTAGATCTCAAATATAAATTAAAAATATCCAATTTGACATTGACCTTATCAAACCCAGGCCCACCTGATCGGTAGTGCAAGCTCTTACCAACTAGATCACAGCGAGCGACACTGGACTGGTGTCGTTAGGGATTTTTATACCGGACAAATTAATAAATACCAGTATTTCATATTTAATACCTGTTTCACTAGGGATTTTAATACCGGACAAATGAATCAATGCCGGTATTACAAAAATATCAGTACCGGTATTGCAAAATAAACCACGACCATTTGTAATCTTAATATCGGACAAGTAAATCAAAATAGTTATTTAGATATTTTATATAAAATACCGTCAAAATATACATAATCATAAACGAGTGATTTTCATAAACAACTTACTTTTTTTTTATAAGTCAATTCCGGAACCTGTCAATATTGATACAACTCTTATCAGATTTAAAATAATTCAATTCATTGTAAATAATTTCATTAAAATACGTGATGATTTCTATACACTGAAAATTCGGTTTTGGTTAATTTCAATATCAAAAATTCGCATCTTCAAAACTGGGATTTCGTTGTTGAAAAAAACACCATAAATACCGGGGTACCGGTTTTAGTGATACCGTCATTTAGTGATACCGTCATGCTTCTGTCAGCGAGCGAAAGTTTTCAATTATTTTTCTATTTTCTATAGTTCAGTTTATATTACTGAATCAACCGCTTCACATACTGAAATATTATTTTAACACTCGCTATCTATTTTTTTTTTGTATAAAACTGGTCTCGATCGAGGATAGTAACGGAGCAGTTAGTTTATATTGAGTTCTTATTTCCATACAATAAAGCTTCGTTAAATATTTACAGTGCTTTGCAACCTATTAAACGAAATTGCATATTTTAGAGTTTGTTGTCGTTTTAATATAGGTTAATTATATAATACTGATTTCTAAAGGAAAACATACAAAATCCGATTGACTCGTGTCATTAATCACGAATCAAATCTATCTAAAGATATTTCAAATTATGTATGTTAAAAAATATGTCGTATTACAAATAATTTCGGGTATCACATACATTCATTATTCGTCCAGCATTTATCCTTATCGAATCGTTAATGTTGTAGTGGTTTAAAAGATTACATCTTCTCCAGTTAATCACATTCATTATCAATCATTCAGTTGGGTATTAGAGATAAAATAATCATTCGATTGATCGAATTCGCTTCACTTTCCGCGAACAACTAGACGATTACCTGACATAACTTTTCATCAAATATTCACTCACTGGAAACTGTTATGCAATGCATAATATTTGAATTAAGATAATATGTATGTGTCATTGGTTCTTTACGATATCTCAACATAATTAATGACCGACTGCGGAAATGTTGTGTTATGAATCATATCAAAGCATATGTCTCATTTTTTCTTTCATGTTTGGCAATACTGAATTAAGCGCAATGCTGTAGCAGTATTTTTTGTGTTCACACTTTACCAACGAAAAAAATTCTTGTCAGCGAATTAAGCTCCAGGATTGTGAAGTCGTTAAAAAACGCGACTCCGACTTAGTCATTAACTCTCAATCTGACTCTTAAGCATGTCAAATTGTATTGATTTTTTTTAAACATCCATTGCGTGCATTGTGAAGAGTTTAACCGAAACACTAAACATAGGCAGTGTGACATGCCAATCAGCTAGGATCAGGGATTCTGTGCCGAGAAAACCCGAGAATAAATTACCGGGAAATAAGCACTTCTTACCAGTCTCGGCTCCCGGAAACTGAGAGAAGACTGGAGATTTGCTATTTTTTTTAATTGTATAAAGTAGATTTTATTTATTCAATGCGAATACAGTTTTGAAAATCTCTATTCATTGAGAACATTTGTACATTTCGGGTGCAATAAAAAAAAACTTTCATTTATTTAACTACGTACGTGAGACAGATGCTAGTTTGCAATAATAACAATACAAGTTCTGACCCATTCATTGTATTTTTTTTCGGAAGAAATGGTTTCATCGGAAAAAATCAAAGGAATTCTTTGAATGATGGGTAATAAAAAGCAATATTTAACTTAAAAAATAATTTGTTTTGAGTTTTGAGTTATCGACAATTAACATCCATGGAAACATTCCTTTAAATATTTTTTCTTAAAATTTCTACAGTGTGACGGTCTCGTGACCCGTGAATTTCCCGGGACATTATAATTTTATGTCTCGTGTACCGGGACATGAAAAAAGCCAAAACTTCAGAATCCCTAGTTAGAATTAAGAAATAAAACTCTCAATTCCGTACGATGTTTTTATTTTTTGATCTGTAATCGGTTATAAAACACAAATTGAATTACAAGAAAGAGGGAACATTTCCAACAACAAAAAAAATGGCGGGTATTGATAGAGTAAAAATAGGGTAATTTCTGTCCACTCGCACCGGGGGACAGACGTTTATCCAGATTATGGCCTTACCGAAAATACTGATGCAAAATATTCGACCGCTCAACGAAAAAATAATTCATTTAACTAAAATGAATTTACTTGGTTGATGGTGTCAGAGGCCAGTTTCGGACATCTGCGTAAAATGGGGGGTGGGGGATCAACGAGTACTTTTCCTTAAAAATCTGCATATGTACATGTATCCTCGCCGCAATTTTTTTTTTTTTCTAAATTCGAAACAATTCAATTTTTTTGCTACCTTAATATTTTGTTACGGTGTTTTGTTTCCGTTTCCATGGCAGCCTCATAAAATTTGCATCGCGCTGGTTCCATTTCATTTATTATGTGTGCGAAATTAAGGCGGCGTCGCGACGCTTCAGTGAAAAGCGACAGATTTCGCAAAGTTTACTTGCAAATGTATCTAGTTTACAAAAATACAATATCTATGCCGTAATTGAAGTCTTATATAAGGCCAATATTTAGGCAATGTTTATTGATTTATGTGTAAGCTTTAACATTTTTAAGGTCATATTCGATATTTTTGTAGGTTTTTACCATCGGCTTTCTTATTGAATTTCATATTGAAAATCTTATTAAACTATCAACTAATGATAATGGTCGTCATCGTCGATCAGTTGATAATGCTCGGTTCTGATCTTTTTAAATAAAAGTGGAAGTATTACAGTGGAAGTATTACAAATATTATGAATAACGTATTCCATTCTAATTTTTATTATGCAACTAATCGTTTAGCCATCACAATGAAACGTTATTTATATAATATCATTTCACTTGGCATTTCATCCTCTATTATAAACTATGTTAATAAATCACATAATTAAAAACAAAATCGTTTCTGTGATTAACACGATCGATAACATTGATGTTCTGCGTGTTCGTACACATTTATTATAATATTATGTTAAATGCTCATTATGCTTTGATGAACGCGGAATTGTAGGTGCAAATAATTTGACAATAGATGCAACATTAATTAATTATTGCTGGCATGCATACAAATCAATGTGATTACACTTGTTAATTGGTTATGACACTTTGACTATGAATAAAGATTAGTCTCTCACGCTCCCTAGCTATTTGTTTTTATTTATTAAAAATATGAATTATATTTTCTTTGTTCGAATACATTTTCGTGCGATGTCGATTCTGCGTATAATTAATACTGAAATTGGTAGCGTTAAAATTTTATGTTTTTGTATCTAAAATATTTGAGAAAACATTGCTAGATTCGGCGGTAATTTTGTGGATGTTCATTTTTAATTAAATTCGTAAACGTTGCGATAGTGTGATGATGCTTCTCAAAGAGGTGAAACACGTGTTACGAGTTGTAGCACTACAAGCGGAATAACGAAGTTATCAAATTTAATTTTATATTGGAGGCATAATCGATGTGGTTGAATCAATGACAATATTTACCATCTTCACACACCACCAAGTTAGTCGATAAATAATTGGCAATTGAAATAAATCGAAATCACAACATTATAATTGGTTGAAAGCTTTGCAGACAATATTTTGTGATTCAAAAATAGCCGGATATTCTTATAATCATGAATTAAATTTATTAAGTTGTGAAAATATATTTAAATTTATACTTTTAAGTGCACGGAACGGTTATCCTTAACGATTAGCAAATTCTTAAGTATGTTTCATCGTTATAATACAACGTAAACTGGAAAGAAACCGGATTCAATTTAAATTAAGTCCTAATCTTTAATTTAAAATCATCATCGGACAAATTATACATCACATGCGATTCGACCCGTAATCGACGGAACAACATAAGCGACAATTCATAATTTTTACAGGAACGATCAGGTTTTATCAATGCCCTCTCGTAATAACTTAAAATAGTTCATTAAATGCGGTTAGTAATATTAAATCAATTAAAGTTTCTTTTTACGAGATTATTACGACAGGTAGTTAAAACAGCCTTCTTATGTAAAATTTATGAAATGTTGCTTACGATTTTCTTCGATTTTTCTTTCCATTCAGAAAATGTCCATTTGTTTACATAAAAAAACTTTATTATGAAATACTAGTTAATACAAAAACGCTCTCCAACTCATAATAGTATTCATTAGTTAAGAATCCCTTTGCTCTTCAACATTTTTACACTTATTTAAAAAAATATTTTAAAGAGACTAATCACATCTTAGTTCTCAATATAGTTTTATTCGTTCTAGTTATTGATATAAAAGAAAAATTCTACAAACAAATTCTACGTTGTCAACAATGCGGCATAAATTTAAAATCTTCTTTTTCATATGAAATTCAAAATTGAAGCGGTGTCGGTATTTCATTTCTTAATACCATAGTGACTATACAGTAGGCAATTTTATAAAATTTATTTGTTGACGAGGATTATCGATCTTCAATACAGAACTATGTCGACCATGTTTTGTAATTATGAAGTAGATAGTAATATTCTCGTATACCGTCGGTTGATGGACACTGACTAGAACAATATATGTTTGGAAAGCCACAAGCTCCACACCACCTTCAAACATTTGTTTGACATTTAAACTTTTCCTCTATGACTCCAGGAAGTGTTGGTTATATTGAAAATAACGCTTTCTCCTCCACGAGAAGATCTTTTTTTTTTGTTGTCAATTGTCTTCTCTTATTCTCTTAGACTAGTGCCTCCAAAACCAAAATGTATGTAAATAAAATAGCCTTGAATTTTGGACATTTGAGTAAAGTTCTTATTTTGCATTGGATTATAATTTATGACGTGATAGCTGGATTTAGAAGTTCCTCGTTCATAGTAAATTTCGACAGGTAAATTTATATACTCAATCGATTTATATTCTTTACCGGTTAAATTTCAATTTTGCTTCAGGAAAGATTGAGCGAATAATAAATACTTAATCCACACAATAAATGCGTATTATGCTTTGTTTTGATTGACCATGAATTGCTGGTGTATATTTTGTTACGTATACATATTTTAAAGGTGGGCGAATATGTCTCAAAGTCGTTTTTAATTCATTATTGTTTAATTGATCAGTAGTGCTTAATCAGTCTATTTTTTATTGAGCAGCTCACTATATACATATTTAGTTCCTGTTAGAATAAATTTCACAACAGGAATTTTGACTTTCAGTTCATACATAATAATTAAACCATTGACAGTATATTTTTGTTATTAATTGTTTTCCGCATTCATGTAACAAACCAAAGTATCTCATCGTCAATGTCAGTTTTATAAATTGATAACAAACTAAATATATGCCATAAATTTATTGTTATTAGTAAAATTGGATTAGTTTATATTTTTAATCGCTTTTTGTGCTGCTCAAACTAAGTGGTTGTTTTTTTTTTTTTTTACGTTTAATATTTGTTGTTACATTGAATACCAGGTCTCATGGGACGTTGGAGAGGCACCCACTCAACACGAGCATCGCGTTTGAAGCGGCTGTTGCCGGGATGCGTGATATAAGAAATTTTGGGCAGGGTGGCAACGAGTTATCGTTTTCCGCGTTGGGAGTCGATTCTGTCATACAACCCTCACTGGCGTGCCGACACGATCGACCCCGCCCGCATAAAACATAGCCTAATTTCTAGGGAGCGGGCGGGCTGATATCTTATTCGTTCGGCCGATCTAGCTAACAATATTAATTTTGTTTACTGTCACGGTTTGAATAAAAAATATATAATTCTGAAGTAGATAAACAGTAAAGGGTGGGTTATAACGGCCCTTTTTTAAATATTTACTTGTTACATCAGAAAATAAAATCAAACTGCATTGTTGGGTAAATTTCTTCTTTATTGATTTGGCGTGATTTCAGTTCATTGCAAACATTTTTTATTTAAATGCGTGAACGGTATTTATACATTTTCAAAAACGGTGTTCAAAAACAAAACACCACACATAACGGGGTTCCGGTTTTCGTTATAACCGATATTGTAATATCTGGGATTCGCTCTACGTTCCGTTTTAAAGATCAGATGGGAGGGATAAAATGTAATACCATCACTAACCAAAACAACGTTAACCACTAAGCTGCGGACACGGAATTAATAATTTGCATCGAAGTTGGAAAGGAAAACGGACGTAACAAATTTTACAGGAGACAGAAGAAACGTTTCTTTAATGATTTTGGGCTAAAGGCAAATTATAAAATATATACACAACTCTGAATTACACGACGACTGATAAACTGGTTTTAAATTGGGTAAATCTAACATTATTTAAAAAAAAAAAACCTTTTTTCTAGTCACAATTTTCACATGCCCTTCTTTTTTCAAACTTAAACGATAAATTTAGATACTAATTCGGCATTTTTAGAATTGGTAGAACGTGTATCAATTTGTATACGTTTACATTGTGATTGACGAAACAAAACTGTGGATTACGTCCTTATAGTCTTACGTGCATAAGAATCAAGACTCAATTAAATTTAAAACGATACATAAGTATGTGTTTGTTTTTCTATTTTAACAAATAATTTCCGTTTTTTTTCAGCATTAAATAGTTGGCACAATGGCACACCTAATTACCGGGATTTACGATGGCTACCGAGACCTTATGGACAACAAAAGCGGTAAGTTCAATTATTCTAATATTTAACTATAATATTAAACCAAACAGTTTATTTTAACATCGAAAAATTGACTTTATTCACCAAGGACTACTACCGTAGCGATAGGGTTTGTTTATTATACACAATATACATGTGTATAATTTTCCTCAAATATCAATGATTAGTAAAAAATCAACGTCCGCAAATCCGCATTTGTTATTTCCTTATTATTATTTAAAACAATCTTTGTAATTTTATTGTAATTTAAAACAATCGAATTTACACCGTTAGACATCATAACAATTATACAGTTTCTTATATCAATTTTCATTTACTGATAAATGAGGTTGACGCGACGTAGCCAACCGTTCTAAAAGAGCCATGAGTTTTCCGCCAAGGACAGTGGAATCAGGTCCCGACTCGATATTAAAAATCTGTGATGATTGTATACCCGTCTACTATATATTTACTATACTGATATATTTATTCGGTATTTATAGTTCTATAATAATTATAACCTCACCTGTTCCCGACATGAATCAATCATGCAGTATCTTGATGACCCATGTTTACTTAACTTTGAAAATATTATAACACTCACGAGCATTTTAAACCTTCGATATAACATACATAGTTGTGATTGCAATACCTGTTATACCTAAAAGGGGATCCCGGTAGTCATGGTGTTTTTTCAAAACCGAAACACTGATTTTGAAGATGCAAAAATATCTGTATTTCTGTTATTGACAATTAACCGAAATCAAATTTGGATGCGTAGAAACCCTCACATATTTTAAGAGTTGTATCAATATTAACCATTTGATGAGTATCGACCTACCTGTATGTGTATGTCCAAGCATCTTGTCATCTACTATCTATCGCCATTCTCATATTTTTTGTTGATTTCTTTTTATATATTCAAATATGGATACTAGACACATGCATCAGTGATTTTTGGACACCAAATTATTTTTATTACCTGTTGCAAATGAATAACAGACTTTTTTAAAGGTTAACATTTGTAAACCAATCGGTAGCCTTATAATATTGAGCGTAAAATTCCATTTGTGATGGATCCCTTACTAGTGTCAACGTTTGTAGAGCGTCACATGTATACAGATGAGAGCAAAAAAGATCTAGGCCAAAAATCGAAGTAATAGCTTCTAGAAACAAATTCAAAAGTAATTAAGAGTAGTTTACTTTAAATTTTCAAATATGAGTTTTATAATTTAAAAAAAAAAAATTCTTGAATGAATAATAAATATTTTTTCCAGATCCGTATCAAAAAAATGTTTTTTTTATATATTTCTATAAAAATATACTTAAATAATCAAAATATAAGAAAAAACCTAATTTAGTAAAACTTAACTCACTCCTCGAAAGGTTAACAGATTACAGAGTTGGTATACGTATTATTATTTCAAGAAATCGTGAAACTGTTTATGTAAATAGCCTGTTTGATTTATATATCAAAATACCGGCATTTACTTACTTGCCAGACATTGCTACCCCAAATGGAAGTATTTTTTGTTTTATTTAAACGATTTTTGAAATACCGGTTGCGATTTATTCTTCCGGTATTGCAATATGACGAGACATTTTTTCGTTCAATTGTGAAAATGTATTAAGAAAACAATCTGCTCGTAAACAATTTTCTGAGTATTCAAAGCATCAGACCATATCTCCAGCAGTTTTCACGTTTGCCGGATAATGATTTGGCGTCCGCTAAGTATCATTTTTTTTAAAAATTACATAATGTGTAATTTATTCATGCCTTGCATAATTTTAATTCGTGACGTTTATTTTCTCAGTTAAACATAATTCTACTTTAATAACGGGCTTTCGGTTTCCTCGGATAAACCTCGCCCACGTTGATTCATCATGTTGAAGTTTTCCATCGTTGTATCTCGGAAAATGTTTACCTTTTTAATGTGCATAACTCAAAGGTATACAAAAAATAAACAATTTGATATCATATAATCAAATCATCAATTACCTGTTACATTTAATAAAAGTGTCAGGGTATGATAAGTAAGGATATACGTTGTAATTTATTTGTACCGATGCAAAGTGGCAGCGCTAATTCATAGTGATAAAACAACGTTTTTCTATTATGTTTCGTAAAGAGCGTGTTGAAAGAAAATGGGCGTCCCACCTTGCTCTACATAATTTCCGCGCGATATGACCTATTTTTTTTTAAAGCGCACCCCTGTTGCTTATGTTATCCGATACTTTCACTACATTACTTGCCTAAATTTTAAAATGTCATTTATGTGCGATTAATTTAGCATAAATTATCATTCAATATGATAAATTTGAATGTATAATTTTCATCGTTTCTTTTTCAATACGCACATTTAGCATATCAATATTATACAATATTTTAATTGAAATCCTTTGAAAAATTATTAAATTAATGTTAATATAACCAAGTATCCTCGATGCATATTTTTTTTAACCAAAAGAAAGTTTTGTTTTATGTAATCAACTTGATCGTCATTTTTTAAGTGTTGGGAAGCAACTAGAGATGTCGCATTATGTTTGTTCTTATATCGCATTTTCGTGCGTTTTGAACTCGTTAATTAATATACTTTTACAACACTTCAGACATCGAGAAAACTCACGACTGAAAAATAATTGACGATACAGAACTGAAACTACATTCATCAATTTTGACAGGTAACATCACTTTTTTCTGTTGATTTCTTATATTTATATAATTCTTTTCTTATATAATATAGTTATAACATTCAATAACTAGTTATAACAGGACTACAAAGATAAAAAAACAACTGGCCATCATGAAAACGGACATTGATTACAAACACAGTATGTTTATTATGGTGATTCAATATTTTTACTTGCCGTTTGATTACGTTTCACAAATGAATGAATCCAATATAAATTCCTTAGACGTGAACATCGACGCATGGAAGTTTCACATACGACATTAATTTGCAAGTATTTTTATTAATACACATGTAGCTGTATTTATTTAGAAAAATACATCGTGTGAATAAAAAACATGGACACTGTTTTCTTACCGATTAAATAAAGGTATTGTTGTACGTGTAGTTGGGGTCCAAATACACGTCGAAAACAAATATTCGAATGATTAAACCTTACAACATTCAAATAAAATCATCTTCGAATTTAGTAATCACTATTTGTTCATATTTCCAGAGATACTTATAAATTGCAAACACATACATACTGGTTTCACTCAGGTTTTTACTCAGTACTTATGACGCATGAACAAAATACACTAAATTCTTGTTTTACACGTTTTTGAAATAACACGGTCCACTAAAAAGAGCGAATACTATATTTTTACACGAATTGCGACGCCGAATGATTTTTTTTAACCCAGTGGTTTTATATATACACATGAATTATTACTATGAACGAAAAAGGTTTGATTTGAATCCTTAATTAAAAATGTGTTTATATGTTACTTGGATTGCATATAAAATAGAAGTTACGCATCTTGCGACTAATCATTATTAAATAACGTATCAAACATTTATTACCATCTTAAATTCACTTTAATCGCACATGACTTGCAGTTTCTTCTAGTAAGCTTTTATAACTAGAAAGTATGATTTACGAAATTGAATCATCGCGGCATTACTGATATAATGTGATTCATTTTAATTTACGTTTTTCGATCGGCTCGCTATTTGGTTTTAAACCTCGGTAAGATTTTTATACCACAGGGGTTTGTTTGGCTTGGCAGTTCTTAAATTAAATCCTTGAACCGGAATTGCATAATAACACTATTGCTTCATTTTAAATTTCTATGATACAACATAAAACATCGTTTTGAAAAACCTCTTCCGAAATATAAAGGATTCCTGAGGTATGGTACCAAAGAAGAATACATTTGGTAGCTACTATTTAATTGAGAATATCTTTGATTTTTGATTTCTTCGTTCCATTCGACTTAATGCTTAAGCCAATTGTTTATTTAGTGATTATATTTTCAATGAAGTAACTTGTTGATATTATTTTAAGTGAATTTACGAATATAATTAATAAAACGAATAAATGACATACCACGGTATTATATATCGACGGTATATTGGCAGAAGACGATAAGTCGAAAAACTTCGTGTTTTGATAATCGTCATTTTCGGTAGTCATGAATCTTAACACCTAAAATATCTAAAAATATCATGAAAATCGGTAAGGTTAACGCATCGATTCACATGTTCAAACCTGTTAAGCCATTTATAGTTTTTTTGATGCCAAAAATAGCTTTTATCGGAATTTTATTGTTTACATGCATATTATGTTCGAAATATGTAAAAATACTAAAAATGTGGCTGAACTTGTTTTACTGTAAGCAATGCCGTGTGTTATCTATCTGCATTCATAACATAAAACAGACGGTTTTTTAATTATCGGCTTCTGCCAGTATGCCGCCGATATATTATGTATATTATTGTGAACATATGTAGTTTCATATTATTATCAGCATTCAACGTGTTCCTGCGAAAATTCTATAAGAAATCTTTCTAAACGAGATGACAGAAACTTTTTCGTCAGAAGTCAAATTTTGTTCAAAACATATTTTATTATCTGATTTCATATTTAATTAACGACGTCGCAAACTTTTTTTTACCTTGAAGATTCTATTTTGATCGATCATGAAATAATTTTTTTTGATCATCCTGATATTATATTACTTTTATTTATCGTTAGATTTCTTTTCTTTTTTGATCTGCTGTCAGAATTAGTTACGAAGGCAATTACTTTTTTTCGTGTCAATAAAGGTTTACAACTTCATCTCGGAAATGTGCATAAATAGTTATTGCAGTAAATTGATTGTAATTGCGCATTAGAGCTTACTCATTATTTGCGCACACATTGTATGACCTGCCAATTACATGCATCTGTATGTTTATAGATTTTTTTTTTCCTTTACATTGAAACGTGGAAAAAATAATTATTCTACGTGTAAAACTTTGCAATAATTTATGAAAAATACAATATAAATAATTTTAAACATGAATATTTTATACTTTCATGTTAGTAGTCGGTAAATTAATTTAAAAAAATAATAAGCGTTTATAAGTAAAATTAATTATTACTTACGTTGTTTTTTTAGCTCCATCATTTGTAAAAGTCACCGTTTTACACATCTGCGAGTGACCAGTCTTGTTGAGAACTTTTTAAAATTTAAGTTCTTTTACATGTTATAGTGAATTCAGAAATCCCGGGATGGAAGCCCTACTCGTTATCAGTATTAATTAGGATTTTCGCTGTACACATCATTTTCTATTTTGCACGATTTATACTTAAAATTTATTTATTGCGGCCCGAATCCATCATAATTTTTTGTATGCGGCCTACAAAAAGAAAAAGATTGTGCATATCTGATATATGATACGATCTTGTTCATTGGTTCCCAAAGTGGTCCGTGACAAATTAAAAGTCATTTGGGGTTGCGTGGACAACGTCAGGGGTCCGCAAAAGAATACATATAATAAATATTCCTGACACTTCGTTTATTATAATGACAGTTAAATTAAATAAAATGGTAACAATTTTTACTTTCTGAGTAAAATATAATTATAGTGACATTCCATTGCATGGTTTGCTGTTTTTACAAAAGTAATGAAATACAGTTTCATAAAATTTGAATATATTGACGGAGCAACGACGACTTGCTGTTAGTTTTTCCCTGTAATGCTTTTCATTCACAACCTATCATCGGCTTTTTCTAACACTGTCCAAGACATCTTTTTACGAGTTAAAGTTACTTAAAACGGATCAACAACGTCTTGTTAATTATCAAACTGAATGCATTTCTAAGATACAGTTGTTGATTTTTTTTAAATAAAAAAATAAGATTTATAGAGGACTACCTGTTAGTCAATCTCATGGTTGACTTTTTAAGAGAAAGCAAGATGTCGTTATTTGGTTAATATATCTTATCACTTTTTTGGCATACTAAAAAGACTTTCACAGAGCAACGAGAACTCGTTGTTAGTCTATCTCCCCAGACTTTTCTAAGATATACTATAAATGAGAAGTTGTCGAGTACAATTGTTAAAAATTGTTGAATAAAAAAATGATTTAAAGAGGACTACCTGTCAGTCAATCACATGGTTGGCTTTTTATGAGTATGCAAGATATCGTGTCACTTGTTCTGCACAAAAAAGGTTTTTGCAGCTTTTATAAATCAATTTTCAATTAATTTGTGGATGCTGCTGCATGCATGCTGCAAGAAAAAGAGACTTTACGACCATTTCTTCAGAATCTGATAACCGGCGATGAAAAGTGGGTGTTATATACGAATATATCGAGAAAAAAAACAATACCTTAATCGAGGACAACAACCAGTTCCGACCCCTTGAGCTGGTTTGCACACAAAAAAAAACTCTTCTCAAGGGCAAATCTCAGTCATTATGTTAGGGTTGAATGAATTTTTACGCTGAACACAAATTGACTTGTCCCACAACACCAAAAAAGATACGAAGGCGTCTTAATCAGCCAAAGGACCGAAAATGGCTAATTTTAAAACACCCATTTGAAAAATACGTCACAAATTTTTACTACACCTAATATTATCATAATATGATTTGCATATGGATACATATGGTGTCGAAGTGAATTGGCTTCACTGTGTATCGCTCACTTATGTAACGATCACGCCCTTCCGTCAGCAGTGATGGAAATTAAATGCAAATTACCGAAACATTAGCGATGAAGGCGACTCGAAGAACTTTGACGCCTTCGCGCCCTAGGACTTAAAGCTCCATTCATTTTATATTAAAAAAAAAAACTTTATATTACATCTTGTGAGTAACGTACGAGAGACAAGGTGACGGAGAACTGCTCTAAATTATTCCTTAACTAGGCCGGCTCCCACTAAGATGTTATTGAAATCAGCCTTTTCGATCTTCTGTCTATTAATTAATCACGATGATGCGGCGTAATACCTGTGCGTGAATGCAGTTTCAACATTTAATGGCTTTGTAACCTGGAATGGATCGTAAAAATTGATTATTAAGACGCAAAAAATAATAACTTCTACAATCTAAGCTTCATACGCGTAATTCCATAAAAATAAATCTCACCAGAGAGCGGTACTAGTGTACGAATTTCACATTAAGAAATTTCAAAAAATGTGTAATTCCTTTTTATGCACAAGCGATATTAATAATATTGAGTATTGTTTTATTTGGTGGAAAAAATAATCGCTAAATTCTAACAAAAAAAATAATTCCCAGTGACATACTGACTACCTTTGATGTCAGAATATAATATACATTAACATAACAAAACAAGAAAACTGTTAACTCATGTTATAATATACATATATGTATAATATTTTGCATACTGTAAACTAGCATTATAATCATTAATAAAAGCTAATTCACTTTGTCAGGTTTCACATAGAGATATGTATCTATTTAAGTAATATAATATTTGTTTTTTTTTTTAATTGAACCTAGTCGATTAGCCTTGATGCCGTGAACTTTGGCAACGTATATTTTTCCACAAGATATTTTCCTTCGCAGTGTCAACATGTTCAATGTTATTATATCCATATGCCAATGACCTTTAATATTTTTGAAAATGTACTGCTGAATTAAATAATAATAATGCCGTGTTCGTCATCGAGTGATGGACGCCGTTGACTTCGATTGCGCTGTTCACCCAGTACGGAGAATTGATTATTCAATCGATTTATGAATTTCTGTTGAAATACGTAGTTTTCTTTGATTTTTAAAATTACCTCGCATTCATCCAGTCCTAATAATATAAGGAATAAGTGAGAGCGCTAAACCACTAGCCCACTTCTTCTTTTCCTGCTTTTTTCGAAAAAGAAAGCAGCTGTCGTACGACAGTTGTGTTAAAATAAATTATGAGTCGGTATTCTCATCACAGGGAGAGACAGTAATGTTAATTTAATAACTTTCATAGTGGGAATGAAAATATGCAAAATAAATGAATGTTATGCAGTGAAATTTCAACGGTGAGAAGTGAAGTGACCATGTACCAAAATGGTAAAACTATTATAGCGTAATTTTTAGTGCAATCACATCTTTACTAGATGTTTTTGGGTGTTGCATATTTTTATTTTGGGAATAAAACACTATTGCAGTGTTTATTGACTAAGCTCACTTCATTTTTACGATAATCTATGACCGGGTTTCTCAACCGGGTTCCACAGCATGTTAAAAGGGAGCCACAGAGAAAATATCAGTTTAGGGATGCCACAGAAAACTTTTTGTTTAAAGTACAATAAACAAAAATCGCGCTGCCGTATTTGACAAATTGATAATGGAGCTAAAAAAAGGTCTCACACTTTTGAACAATTGAGAAATCTGTGAATTCGTCGTTAGATTTTCAGAGGAAGGAGTTAAAAAAAATATCTCCCACTTTTCAATAATTGAGGATTCAGTAAAATTGGCACTTGACAAAAATTCGGAAATCTCGTAACTACGCACTTTTTTGGAATTATCTCAAGCAATTGTGCCATGATATTATGGTGAATGAACCCCGAAATCCCGGGAGCACAAAAAGGGTCCGGGATTGCATACCCGAGTAGCGGGTTGTGGTAAGTGTAAATACAATAAAGTTTTTTTCAGTATTTTTTTATTTAATTCTTCCCGAGTCTCGAAAAATTAATAAGTACGGAGGCCACGTAAAAATATGTGACTCAAAAAGGTTGAGAAAAAGTGTATAATCTTATAACGCATCTAACTTATTTTTTCGTAGAATAAATTAGCTCACTTCACTTCTCAGGGACTCGGCTTAGGTAGTTATAACAAGAAATACACATTTATTTATTCCACGGTATTCTAAGTGCGAGTTAAAAACAATAAAATTAGAGACAATAAAATATGCCATCTAAATCATGATATTTGAAAGATAATAATATGAATTTTCTTGTGAAGGTTTTTCTTTGTATCTACCGCAATATTTATTTTTTCATTTTTTTAAACTTGCATTTTCCTTTATTTTTAGATCCTCGCGTGAACGGATGGCTTATGATGTCCTCCCCACTGCCTACAATGGCGCTGTGCGGCTTCTATGCATACTTTTCGAGGAGTCTAGGCCCTAAAATTATGGCAAACAGAAAACCCTTCAATCTAAGAGAAGTGCTCATAGTTTATAACTTGCTCCAAACGGTGTTCAGCGCGTGGATTTTTTATGAGGTAAGCATTTTATTTCTATTCTTAACAATCCATATTATTCTTTTTTACCAAAATAAATGACATTTCACCATGCATACTTATCATCGACACGCAAACTTGGATTGCCAAAACTATTTAGAAGAACCATTGAGCTCTTTTATTTCTTCTATAATTGTTTTAATATAAATATTAATTTGTGTATGTACACCCAATCCAAAAAAAATATCAAAAATTAGTGAAAAAATAAAAATTTGCACAAAAAATGTCTTTTTTACGTATTAACCATATTTTTTTAAAAAAATTAAATCGTTCAAATTATGTACACTCACACAAGTTTTGTCACTAACGACCCGGGCTTTTCGGCATCTTCAGGTGTTCAAGTACACGGATGAACTTGAGCTGACCATAAATTTATTTATTTGATATTTAAATACATACATAAATAGGTACATGCATAATTGTAAAAACTTTTTAATATATCTCGTTAGCAAATTTTTGATTGTAAGTCTTGAATTTTGCTCCGACTCGTTTTTCCTAGATTCTTGATCTGAGTCGATTATTATTACATTGGTGATCGGGCGGTTAATTATTTCTCTTCACAATAATAGACAGACTTCTAGAGTGCATTTATTTAGGTGTTTGGATAAAATTTATTGCCAAAACGTTTCATTTTACGAATTCAATAAATGTATTTTTAACAATTCAAAATAAATTCATCAATTCAAGATTTTGGGAAAGTTCACCGTTTATTATGTAAACAAAATGAAGGAAAAAATCACGTAACATCGAGTGAATCGCGCTAAAAAAATAAACGGTGCCGTCTAAAAAAACTCGCGTAAAATCGAAATCGCGTAAAAGGAGGACTGGGTGTACATAGATTTTCAAACAAGTTCCCTTAATACTGTTGGATAATGCCAAAACAAGATTCCCCGAACCTCGTCGTTAACCGTGGTAATTGTTCCCGAATTCTATGAAACAAATCACATGCTCACGTGTGATTGCCACTTGATATCAAATACCTTGAAACAGGTTTATCGACCGAGACCTTATGGATATTGTAGCTAACAGTAACAGGTTGCACGTATACATGGAGTATGATCTTACTTGAAATAAATCCATAGAATCTATGGCGTAGATATTGAAATTGTAATATTATATTTATGTATAACACCATGTCACAGTGTTACGAAAATAGGGGTCCGTGAGTTGATTAGTTAATCAAATCATAAATATATTTCAACTTTAAACCTCATCGATAAAATAGGTATTATAAAATATTTATTTTACATGTAATTCTTTTATTTAATACCGCAACGACTGTTACCAAACCCAATATTTCAAACCAGTATTTCTTGAAATGAATGTGCAAAAAGCTGCGAAAGTATAAAAAATACTGTATTATTTATGTGTGCTACTTTGTGATTTACCTCTAACTAAAGACATTTTACGACGACAAAACTTTGCGACATGCTGTTTTTTTCAAGAGATGATTATTTTTGTTCTCTTCTGTCTCAAAATTTGAAAGATTAGTAGTTCTGCTAAATTTTAATTATTAAATCGATTATGTATTATGTAATTAATTTGAATTTGTATTTTTTTAGTAGAGGTGGAACCACAAATTTTACGAACAGTAATAAATAATATTTACATTAGTTTTTCCGCTGCCAAAGACAGGAGCAAAATTGTGGTCTGCATTATTATATCGTAAATGCGGAGGTTTGCAAGTGTGTTTTTAATTTTAATTATTCTATTTTTTTAATTTAGCCCAAAAAACAATGTGTAGAAAAGGAAACATTTTTGGTTTCACAACAGTATCTACGAATTCTTATTATAAAATCTAACCCATGCTCAATGTTAAATTCTGGAAGTATAAATCCCGATTTTGAAATACCATATATCCTTGACCTAGCCAAAAACAAAATAAATATATTATACTTCATCACGCTCTTATAAGTATGGGCATGGCTTTTTTAAAAACAAAAAAAAAACGAAGATTAACAAAAGAGAATTTATTGCTGTGTGAAGTGTTATTTTTTTCGTAAATTTTATTTTGTTCAATATTTTTTAATTCACTTTGTTTATTATTGTCAGTCAATCAAAAAAGTTTTTTTTTCACAATGGGTCCGCGAAACTTCAGACACTGCGCAACACTACCATAACACGCTTCGAGAATATTCGATAAAACAGCGCATAGAAAAGCTTTTCCGTGTTTAATTATGTCAAACATTATTTCGTAAAATATAGATACGTCTGGCTCCAAGTATGCTCTACTTTATTTGCGCCATAATATAATGTATACTAGTTACCTTAGCGTGTTTAGAGATACAAAATATTTTTCCAGAATAAGGGCTTGTGCTACATTTTAATCAGTGCTCGTTTTTCTGGGCCATCGTTCTATTTGGCGCTCTGTATTATTACAAAAGGTGTCGGTCGTGTGAACTAACAGATTTCAGTAAAATGTAATACGGATGAAATTTTTTTGGAGAAGGGCCAAAGCAATCAGCTGTCATATTCACTGTGGCAGAATCTAATTAGATAAAGAATCGATTATATTTTTACTCGTCATTCCTCTCGTCAAACTTTATAACTATAATACATATTTCATTATATGAAAATAAAAACCAATTTAATTTCGTGACTCTTATTCTTACTATTAGTTATGAATGAATAAATGACATCGCCGTTAATACATAATCAATTATATTTTTTTAACAATTGTATACTTATTATGTTGAATATGCATCATTGACGTATTTGTTGATATAATATGTTGCATTTACATACACTGGTTTAGTGTGCCTGACTATTTTTGGCACTATTGTAAAGTTTTTAAAATTTTACATAAACCTTATTTTAGGAATCTATTCACATAATTTTCCTTAAGAGTTTCATCCATATCGTGTAATGCAGCGATTTCCAACCTGGGAGGCGCGCCTCCCTGGGGAGGCGTTGACTATTGCAAAGGAAGGCGCAAACAGTCCAAAATATTTATTTACTCTTTAAAACGTGTCTTTATTACTATATGAAATGAATGATGGGGAGGCGCGAAAATATTTTTTTCTTTAAAGGGAGGTGCAGTTACATAAAGGTTGAAAACCACTGGTGTAATGGATAAATTTAATCGTTCTAGGGGGTATTTATAAACATTTTGGAAGATTAGATTCTATATTTTTTTTTACTTTTTTGCTGTTTGAGTTTATCATATTTACTATTACCGTTTGTGTTCCATTTTTTATTCAATCAGAATAGGTACCAAAACGTGAAATTGTTATTGGTCAGAATTTGAAGCCCCAAGGTATAGATTAAATATTGTATATGAGTTTCTTTTGAATGTTACGCATAGACATTACATTGAAATTGTATCAATGCTCGTTGTTTATCGATCTCGGTAAATGTAAATAATAATGGCTTGCCGAAATGAGTTCACCTGCGCTAGATTTAAACCGGATGGTCAGAAGTGAATATTTTCATTCTCATGTGGACGAACCGGCCGCCATATTTTTAATCAAGTGGATCACCTGCGATGTATTATATTATACATATTTGGACTCGGATGTTCTTGATTCCGATACAAATCCACATCGCTTATACATCGTGCAGTTGACACTGATTTTCGTTTCATTAGTGAATACGAGTAATCTGTAAATATGACCTCAATATCAACGACCTTTTTGTTATGTATGATTTCAAATTTTCTCATATCGTCCTTGTTCAGGCAAAAAATTACGAAAAAGTCGTGTTATTGGCTCTAGAAAAACACACAAATTCATTTAAATTATGATTCTCTTAAATACACATCAATTAATATGCAGATCATATAACTTAACTCAATTCTCTCGCAATTATTGATCCACGAAATTTGAATCATATGTAACGTACAAAAAAAATGTGATTTCGTTATAGATTTGCAAAAAAACTAGTTTTTCTGCCATACATACATAAATTTTCGACAAAAAGATACGATGTATTTATTGAGTAGCTGAACCTTTTTTTGAATTTCCAAAAATAAAATGGCACATGGTAATTTATTCACTGGGTTCAAAATTAAATCCGAATATCCACGTGACTATAATCAAATAAACCTCATAATTTTAATAAAAGCTTTTGATTATTTCGTAGTTGATCACCTTACATTAAACGATATGCAAATACGTGTTCTTTTACTATCGTGTCCACATAATATGTATATTTTACTGAACGTGAAAAGTAGGGATTCCAAATATTCTTTTAAAAAAAATATTCGATTATCAAACATTGAACCCTATTGTATTCAAATAAATTTAAATAATATAAAGAAAGAATTTCATATATATTTTTTTAGTATTCGTTACTTTTTCATAATATTGACGAGACTTATTTATTGGTTGCTAGTCTTGCTAACACATATCGACTGTGGAAAGTAAAAAGGACGTAACCCAAACATAAAATTTTACAGGAGACACTTAAAACGTTTTTTGACGATCTTAGGTTAAAAGCAAATTATGAAATATACACAACCCTGAAGTGCACGGTGACCGAAAAACTGGTTTTATATTGACTTAGTCTAATAATAATTTAATAAATTGTTCAAAAAAACCTTTTTTTAGGTTTTTTTTCTTGGTTGCAATTTACACAAGCCTTTCTTTTTTCAAACTTAAAAGCTGAATTTAGATACTAATTTGGCATTGTCAGCTTCCATCCTTTTTATAGAACGTGTGTCAAGTTGTATACATTGTGATTATCAAAAAAAAGCTGTTTTGAAAAAACTGAGGGTTACGTCCTTTTTCCTTTTCACAGTCGATATGTATATTAAGTTACTGTTATAGTGTTTCAATAAACAAAGTACATAGAATAAAATATATCAATAAGTATATAATGCGATGTCGATTGACATTTTTTTGACCCAATGGTTTAATAAAATATTTACAAACGAATAATATATGAAATATTCAAATCTTTGATTGAAATCCCTAGTGTTAACTGGTCACTTTTTTTGATCAGCGGGGAAGCTTAGGTAAGGGCTCTCACCGACCTTCAATTGGTCCTTAGAAAAGTAAAGTAGGTGGCATGAATTTTAGGACAAGGCTACAAATTAATTGTCAACGAATTATTTATTGTGTGGTGATCAATTATTTAACTGCTCGTGGGCAAATATTTAAAAACATTGGAAAACGTGTCTTTGTGTTATAACTTGTTGATGGTACGTCGTAGTTTTCTGTCTTTAACAAAAGTAGTTATGATATCATGTTTTATAGCATTAATTTCATAATCTATCTCTAGCTCTTACAGTCTAGTGAACATTGAATTAAGTATAGTTTCATTTTTTATATAATTTTGTCTTACAGAAGCATGCTCCAGTAGTTCTTGAAACAGTATATACACATAGAACCTTTACTAAGACTTCGTGTAACTTCAAAATGTAGATTTTTCGGCAGATTCAAAATAATGCCTTATAGTTGTAAAAACTCGGTTTAATTTGAAAATTCTACTGTCTTTTTAAACTGCATAGTTTTTAACTTGCTATAGTTATTTTGGATTTAAAAAAATATTTGATACTAAAACTTCAATCTTATCTTAATGATCGGTGAAGATTTACTGTTACCAATGGTTATCAAAACGAGCACTTTTTTTTGGAATGCAGTGAATCAATCAAGCTTGATGGGTTAAGAAGAACTGAAGACAACACAATTATTGTGGGAGACAATAATTATACAATTTTAATAATATGTATGGCTTGTTGTAAACAATTTTTTAACATTTTTTTCTTTGTGAACACTTTTTTTATCACATTGCATTTGTAAACATAGTGAACCGTTTATATAATATTATGTAGTAGCTGTTTACATGTGTACGTGTTCGATGTTTTCACTCGCCAGTAATAACTATACATAGTTCTATCTTGTATTCAGTTTTTTTTTTCTTTAATTCTTTTATGTATTTTCACGTTGAGACGTGTCGTTGAGAGTAGATACAACACATGTCCCGCCATATTGATTGACCTGGCGTCGATCTTCACAAAAAAAAAAAACTAACCAGCCTGTCTGTAAACTGGACATCACTTAACATTACTACGCTGTACATTATGGTATTATGCAAACATTCATTGTTAGACATTACTTCAATGCCATACCTGTTAATCAATCAAATATAATATTGAAGAGGTGATCGACAAACACGCGGCCGTATTGAATGCATGTGTGGTGTGGTGTATTGATAATTATTAACCAATTAGTACTGCCTATTCTGGCTTATTTCTAGAACATAAATGCAATAGTTTTCTTCTGAATTTGGAGTAATTACATAAACAGTAAAATTTTGAACGTTATTATGTGTGGTTGTGCATTCTAGTGTCATTTAACCCTTTTAATGCCGGACGATTTTGCTATGCATATGCTAAAATTTCCAAGCGTTTTTTCTAGAAAAAATCGTCTTACAATTTTTCAAAAAAAAGTATTGAAAAGCATTTTTTAGGAACTTAAAAAAAATACTTGTATTTTCTATGATCTATATTCGGAGATAGTATCTGCATTTTACAGGCATGATACAACATTAAACAATATTAACGTTGATTAAAGAAAAGTTAAAACAAATAAAACTAAGTTCCCATTAAAAAAAACAGTTAAAACATATTAATTTTGAAACACTTTTTACGTCATTGAATGAAAAAAAAATCGATTTATTTTATTATTTTACAAAGCACCAAATTTTTTCGCATATGAAAAAAGTGAGTTTATCTATGTCACGTTACATTGCGAAATGCGAAAAGATTGATATTGGCCGATGGGATAGATTGATATGCCGGGCTGAAAAATCGGCCGGGCATATTTTACGCATCTGTTAAATAACTCACATAGTACAAATAAAAATTGAATTAGTGTAAATTCGCTATCTGAAGCGCCGGGCCGAAAGATCGGCCCGTCGCATTTTTCGCATAGGTAAGGAGGGTCGATATTTCGGCCCTCCCGCATCAAAAGAGTTATGTATACTATTTTAAACTGATAAGAATATACATATACTAATAATCCAAGTAAAACTATTAAGGGCTTAACAAACAATTTGTAAAATAAATATTAAAGGAATTTACAAATTATAATACAAAATATGAATTGCCACTATATTGACTATAATTACAATTTTAATACTTCTTACAAACATAGAACTTTCTTCCAAGTATTGATTGTAAAAACCTTAAAAGAAAGCGTAATAAAAAACATAAGTGTAATCATGGTAAAATTATCGAAGTGTTTAATTCTACTTAAATTATAGAATATCGCCAAAACTTTATAACATGAAGACAAAATGACTTTCAACCATATCATTTAATTGTTAAATACCAATTCAATCACTAAGACAATAAATAACATGTTCATTTATTATGAAACTTTTTTTTACGTTTTTTTCTTCCTTCTGTCTACTAATTGATTATTTAAATAGCTCTTTAGCATAATTCAAATCCGAAAAACTTGGAAAAGCAATTAACTCTGGATATTCACCTGATAATTATGAGATCAGTATGCATCACCTTCTCAAGCGGTACCCGTGAATACTTCAAGGTTTACAAACATTACAAAGTGTGCTGGAAATATTGCAGTGTAATTCTGTAATCTGAGGTCTGAGGTCAAGAATAATGCTGTCAATAAATCGTTATGATTTTTATTTGCCAATGAAAAAAAAATATTAATCATTGGGATTAACTGCGGCCAGTACCGCCTCCAGTGTAAATTTCGTCACGACTATTTCGGCAGTAATTATTAATCAAGTACGTATGGTCGTCGTTGTTATTCCGGTCAGATCACGGTTTCTTAAGCGTTTAGGTTCAGCATGCTTTAAGGGGGCCACAGAAAAAATAGGGAACCCACAGCACACTTTTGGGGAGCCACGGGCAAATCCTGGAAGGGTTAAAAAAATTAAAAAAGTCCCGTGTCTTTTCATTTTGGGAAATCCGTAAATTCCTGGGTAAAATCTGTCAGCGAACAAAACTTCAAAAGAATTAAAAAATATTTCAACGTTTCGTTTTTTTTCGAAAAACTTGCTTGTATAAAAAATGGATATAGGGGCCTCAGGCCCAAAAAGGTTGAGATTTATTTTTTAAACCATGTCCGCTCTCAATATGGAGCTTATCTCAACAGAAGTGTTTTTACGAGAACTGCTTGTTACTCAGTTGCTCAACCTCTCTTTTTCCAAAGAGAGTAGGGATAGAAGGATAGGGCTAGGACAGGATTAGTGGTAACCTAATCGATCTCGATACGCCCCGTTCATAGGATAGGATGGGTGAGAGGGGGGAATTCAAGACATCACATACATCCATGCTTTTGAATAGAAATTCATAAATCGATTGAAAAATCAATTTATAAAACTGTCCGTACCGGGATTTGAACCCGGGCCCTCTGTAGCCGAAGACAACAACGTTGACCACTCGACCACACAGGCGGCTGAGAAAATATGATCCAGATATTTTTAATTTGCAAATACGGTAAATGTCGGGTCCGTAGTGCAGTGGTCAACGCTGTTAGCTTCCGTGACGGGTTTTTTTTCTATCGATTTCTGTCTGAGTGCTTGTTTGTGATGTCTAAAAAGTCTTAAACAATGGGTCTTGGCGAGAGCGATTAGCTAACCTAACGCTCTCCTTCATATCCTTAATCTCTTCGAAAGAAAGAGCGGTTAAACTAAAGAGTGACGAGCAAACATATGTTTATCTACAATATATGTACATGGATGAACAAAACAACACAATTCGTCTCGGACTGAAAAATATATACAATTTTATATATTTTTTATCATATTGAATAAAATTTATAACTTTTTTTTTGTTGATTGGTGTCCGATTTTCTCTTTTTCTATTTCTATGACTCCACTGGCCTGGCATTTACTGTTGCTCCACGTCAAGAACATGCATGATTATATAAACCTTTTAGGCATTTCTCTTAGCATCTCTCTTAGCGTATTGACTTTTCAAAAAAAAACCTTTACAAGTGGATTCCCAATAGCAACCGCCGTCAAAAGTCCTTAGAATTGAGAAGGGGATAGCAGCAAACATAATATATCAAGAATCAAGACCATCCGTATTTAGGCTCATTGATTTATGTTACAAGTAAATATCTCTTACGTATGTCACTTTTTTTTGTTATACTGTGCTTTATTAATCCTTTAAAAAATCAATAATGATTTACGAATTGTCCTAAATTGTTTTCAATAAAAACACAGTTCACTGCAACGTGATACTAAATAGATTGTTAACCAATTTACCGCCTATGTGTTCGAGTGGTCAACGTTGTTGGCTTCGGCTACAGAGGGCCCGGGTTCAAATCCCGGTACGGACAGTTTTATAAATTGATTTTTCAATCGATTTATGATTTCTGTTCAAAGGAATGGATGTATGTGATGTCTTGAATTCCCCCCTCTCCCCCATCCTATCCTATGAACTGGGCGTATTGAGAGCGATTAGCTTACCACTAATCCTGTCCTAGCCCTGTCCTTCTATCCCTACTCTCTTTGGAAAAAGAGAGGTTGAGCAACTGAGTAACAAGCAGTTCTCGTAGAAACACTTCTGTTGAGATAAACTCCATTAGGAGTCCATATGCTCCACATTGGGAGCGGACATGGTTTAAAAAAAAAACCATTTATATGCTCAACTTTTCGAATAAGACACTCCTTATCATTCAATACCGTGTTACTCGCTGTACAAATCAAAATGCTTTATCACACCTATGTAGATGTCGTTAGTTATTTTTGTCGTTATGTGTTATCAATTATAATCAATTGATAATAACGTAGGTAGGTAAATATATAACTTTGGATTGGTGAATGAAACCCTACCTCAGTAAAATGTAGCCTTGATTTTTATATGCGAAAAAAATATCGTACTTTTTAAATTGCATATTAAACTCGTTTTTATTTAAATTGATCATGAATATTTTATTGTAAGCAATCGTAAAGAATTCGCGATCATTGGGTATGTAAGTTATGAGTTGAGGTTGTCATCGTCTTGTAAGAAAAATAAACGAAACTATCATATGACGCAGGGGTCGCCAACCTTTTTGGATAATAGAGCGCATTTTTAAATATTGGTGGGGCGGCGGGCACCACCTATTTTTTCTAAAGATATTTATGATTAAACAAGGATAATAAATAATATATATACAAAATTCACTTTGTCCTTTTTATATTTTTTTGAAAATAATTACAAAAAAACGTGTAGGAAACTCTGTATTTAAAAAATTACCATATTTTCGTGGATTAAATTGAAAAAGATAATATATTCTTCTATTTGATTTAAAAAAAAAACGGTTATTATTTCAACACGATCTTTTGTAAATACGTCCAAAAAAATGAAAATGGACAAGGTAAATTTTGAAAATGGGTGTCTCATATATATATAAAATATTGTATATGTTTTAATAAACAACCTCAAAAAAAACATTTTATAAAAAAGTATAATATTTATCTCAGTCAGTTTAATATTTGGCACTGGATTTTATTGGCTAGCGCTAAGATATCCAATGCCGGGATCCCGTCCAATTTTGTGATGCCGAAATCCTGGGATTGAGTTAGTACCAATCCCGGGATTTCGGGATTAAGAAAATGAAACACGGAAGAGCTTAAAAAAAGATGTCGCGCTGCTATTTTTTTTAAATCCGTAAAGTCCTGAGATTTTTGTATTAGCTAAAAATAGCTCATTCGCTGATAATTTTGGCAAATCCGTAAATTCTTGGAAGAGCTAAAAATGGGTCCGGGATTGGATAACCTAGCCAGCGCCACATAATTAGGAATTTATGGTGATGTTCCTTTCAGCAAACAGTCATAAACATGATCATCGATGAGTCGAGATGTATTGTTTGAATATATCAATTTTAAAACCCTAACATTTTTTTTACACAGGGCACAGGGTTTGGTATCCCTGCTATAATAGATTTATACGAATGAATTTCTTTCTTGCAGTTCACCACCCAATCCTTGCATAATATAATAAATAATCTATATACATTTTTAACACCTTGAACAGGTGATCTCATATTCGGTAAGATGTCATAAAGTATTACGTAAAATAAAAAAATAAATATTCCTTCTTGCATTTACACGTGTACACTATAAATTAAGAGTTGTATATTATTTCTGCTCATTCAAAATAATGCTTTATTGATTCTAACAATAAAAATGATTGTCGTTATTGTTTTAATACTGATTAATAATATGCAATATATATTTCTAATGAAGCAGGTATTTACAATTCAAACGTATTAATGTGTTATAAAATAACATCTTTAATTCTTCTACAGAAAGAGATTAACAAAAAGAAAACCATGGACTACAAGTTGGTTCATGTATTCATGGACAGTCACGCGCTTTCCCACTAGCATTGAATAGAATTTTTTCTTTAACTTTCAATGTCGAATATTACTCACTTCAAAAAAAAATTCTACGCTACAAACTATTCCAGGATTTCGATGGATCAGACCGAAAAATTATTTTCGACAAAAAAATAAATTAAAACAGTTATTGCAATATCTGTGTAACTAGTTGTGACACTTCTTACTTCAATTTTTAATAGACAGAAAATAAGCATTTAATGTATAGAAAAAATATTTGTAAGTTATCACTCAATTCCTGCTATTGAAAATACTCTATTCACACTACATAATTTATTATAGGAAAGCATACACGTTGGGATGTTGTTTTTTTGTATTTTTTTTAATTGACACAATATGCCAACTTAGCCATGGCTAAGTTGGCATACTTACTTATTACTATAATGTTTCAATATAAAATGCACTGCTGGCATAAGTGAATGTAAGTTAATCGATTTTATTTTTTAATCAGAGAAGTCACGAATGTCGTCTTACTTCTTTCGTGCGTGCATCCGCTTGCTTTTATTTAACAACTTTCGGAACTGTATTTTTTAAATTTATACTTTGTAATGTATCAGTTGAAAATGCTCAATAGCAGAGCAAAATCGCTGTACAATAATAAAGGTTATATACAACAATGTACAGTATATTTTTACGTTGTTATGCACATTTTATACTCTAGTTTAAGACTTATTTGTTTTGCGGTTGGATATATTTTTCATATCCTCATTCATTTATTATACGCATACAACTTCACGCATTTTTTTATCGAACCGTTATTAAATACTGTATTAATTTTTCGGATTTTTTTTTAAAGATTATGTTGTGCAAATTATCTATGTAATGCGTGTTGTAATTGTTTTATTACTCTGTTTTTCTTTAAAGATACATTGTAATTTTGAAACAGGTGTCCATACATGTGGAGAGGAAAATAATATTAAGGTGAACTGGTTGTGATTAAACATCGCTAAATATTCATGGCTAGTGATCATTCATGTGGAGTAATGGAAATACTTTGTATTTCAGGATCAATAATTTTTAATTTATTCACCTCCGAGTGGTGTGCGAACAAAATAGTGTAATAAAATATGTTATGCCAACCGCCAGTGTAAAAGATATGCAGATATTAATATCACACTACCGGGAAGTAATATCCTTAATTGAAATTATTTGAGAAGCGCACATTTCTTGACTCTATTGTTATAAGGTACAAATAGCAAATTTAGTTCTACAAGAATTATAAAATATAGTTGGTGGCTAATTCAGTTGTAATGTCAGTATATCTCTTGTAGAACTAAATACTTGACTATTTGGTTATCTTATCAGCATATATAATAATATTCTTAAAAACACTTACATAGCATTTTCACATAATTTGCAATATAATAATTTTGCAGTCGACTTTGGCTATATTAAAAAAATCTTAAACGTATAAACTACGACAGTAAGTATATAATATTTTGATTTTTTTTTTCATGGCCAGTTCGATATTATTTTGTGAACTTGCCAGCTGGTTCAAACATACTGGTGGCCAAATCAAGGATATTGTGACTTTCTCTACTACGTCACACCGAAATTTTCCCGTGACCCGTAAATACTGTTATTGAAGCAAAGAAGTTGGCCAGTATGCAATTTCATCGAGATTTTCTTTTATTTTTCAGACCGTTCAGTAATAGTTGTCTTTAAAATTCCGTATACGCACAACGTAAAGCAGTTCGTATGATGATATTTTTTTATTGAAAGTGTGAATATCGAACCGCCGTTAATCGAATATTATTATCTATGTACATATAAATAAATTGACAGAATTTCTCATTTAAAATTAACTTAACATGCTTTTTGTCTGTAAGCAGCAATACTTGTGTTTTTTGACGTCTGTCTGACGTTTTCAATTTACTAATAGTCAAAAAAATACCAATATCTTTGATCGTGCGCCCAAATACTGTTGTAGCTAGTTTCTTTTTTTTTTTGGTTGATCGACGTTAGCGAAAATGTTTCATACAAGCCCACATTACTTTTTGATAGTAATTGTAAGTTTTTTTTACCCGCAAAAAACAGAAAAAAATAATAATAGTTTAAGTTTATTTTTGTGCATACGCTATTTGAATTTAAAAAAACTTCCGTGAATTTACAATAAAAAAAATCTTTAAGACCTCAAAAAATACAACGTTCATCTCGTGTTATTATTTTGTTTCGATGTAGACGTTTATTTTGTGAATATAGCATAATAAACAGATATTAGGTAAGCACGATTGCAGTGTGCCAAGTGTTGCAGTGTGTGTTCCATGGAGTGAGGCTTCACGTTCATTAATTAGTTAATAGTTACCTCTCTTTTTTAGAGAGAGTGGTAGGGATATAAATATAAGGCTAGAACAGGACTAGTGGTTAACTAATCGCTCTTGCTACGCCCGGTTATTAATAGGATCGGAAAGGGTGGGAAGGAATTTTTACACATCACAATTTTTAATATAATTTTACTTAAATACACCCAATTCTTTTTGCGCGATACATTGGTTCCAGAAATTGACGCGTATAAAAAAATCGCGTAAAGAAACCTCATTCATATAATTTGATAAATTGGTTCCAAAAGTAAAAAAGTATCAAAAATGTATGAAAAACTTATATTCGTGAAAAAAAGATTCGATTATTGTTATTACATTGGATTTGTTTTTTTTTGTCGAGTGAATAATTATTTATCTTCAAAATATATTCCATATAAGTTTTTGGATTTATTTCTGCATTTCTCGTGGCTGTAATTCTTTATAAAGTTTTCGTAGAAAAAAATCGCGTAAAAAGAGGACCGGGAGTATATATTTTATGACGTCATGCACGATTGCAAAGTGATCGGTAATGAATCGCCGATATAATTATTTTCATTTGAATTTCAATTTAAATGTTACAAAAAGTACTTACCAAAAATATTCCCAGTGAAAACAATATAATGATTAAAACACTACCGAAATTTGAAGTTTTCCATCATCGTTCCGGTGGTGCTTGCCTAACTTTGCGGAAAAATACTTGATGCGGTTATCCATACGTTACTTGAATCAAAACGTGAGTTATTATGTTTTTAATAGTAGTAACGATTAACTCAGTTAAAAATAAATACAAAATAATTAGAGCATTACATTCTTATACGGAATTCATGTCGTATGTATCCAAATAACAAAATCAAGACTCATATATAAAAAATCAATTTATGCATATTGCTTTTCATCTTTGATTTTATTATTCTTTAACTATCGAAACATGGCCCTTTAAAAAATGATAATATTCGATGATTTAAAACGCAAATATTGGGTTGATGCAAAAGTTATGACCGTTTTTTACATATACAATTAAACATCTTTTTTTTAGATTTGTATTATTTATTTAATCAATTATACAATTTCCATCCGTTCTTATAACCTTCTCCCATCTTTCTATCAACTTATTAATATCATTAGTGCTAAATTCCGTGGATTTTGATGCGAAAAATGTAGTAAGGGATGTTTTTACCTGCTCTTTTGTATCAAATTTGTTATCATTTTAAAAAATTTGCAGTGATCGGAATAAATGAAAATCGGAAGGAGCAAGATCTGGAGAATACGGTGGATGCTTGATAACATCCCAATTCAACTCATTTAGCTTGTGTTGGGTCATCATAGCCACATGTGGTCGTACATATAACATATCATATATCACATACCTAAAATAGCCATCACCATACGCTTCAAATGTCAATACGGTTGTTTGGTTGACTCCCATCATCGACGCGATCTCCCTGGTAGTTAGACGTGGATTGGTGTCAATTATGACTTTTAACTTGTCATCAGACTTCAATGGCCGCCCGGTACGTGGTTTATCAATTGGTGAAAAATCCCCAGATCGGAATTTTGCAAACCATCTTCGTACCTGTCGAACTTTGATGACATCTGCTCCGTACACTTCGCAAATGTTTTTGGTTGCCACACTCGCGGTATTGTCTTTACGGAATTCATAAAGTAAACAATGACGTAAATGCACTTTATCGACCGACATTTTGAAAAAATACAAGGGCTCTTCACTGTACTCTGGCCTGGCCAAAACTAAATAGAAAGTAGAGGGAAAGCATCCTTTATACAATGAAATCATTTAAAAGAAGATACTATTCATCATTTCTGAAGATTATTTTTTTTACCTAGGATCATAAAAAACGGTCATAACATTTTCATCGACCCAATATAAAAAATCCTTGATTATTTAGACGGTGTCCGGATAGTCAAAAAATACAATTAATTGCCAGGTAAAGTGTACCTAGAGGAAAATAGATACGTCCATTACATTGGACCATTTGTTTTATAAAATTTATTGACTAACGATAATTAATTTTATTTTTATTATTTGAAAAAAAATAATTGTTTATCTGTGATACAAAACACTATATTTCCTTATTGATGCGTAGCGGAAACTTACTTGTGTCCTATTATAATCAGATAAGACAACATTGTATGTAGTGTGGCATTCCTAAGAAATAATTATGGTCACGTAAATACTTAAAATGCAGTTTCATATATCCATTTATTAGTTATTGATAGTCCACTTATTTTTTAAATGCTAATTAATCCAACTATGATCAATCTTTTTCCGTTTGTGGTTGACACTTAAATTTCGTTCTATTAACGAAATGTCAAAACTCCAAATTTCTGGCAAAATATAAAATTTTATTCGATATCCTTTTTTGAAATATATTTTTTGGGAACTTGAGGACAGGTGTTAGTGATGTCTTTTCTTGTCTAGTAAATCTAGAGTCTTTTTGAAAAGTCTCATCGAATTGATTTTATTTGATTTAATAATATATGGCGTCTTATTGCCAAATACATACTTTAACTTTTAATCTATATATTAATAGCCGATAAAATAAGTTTTCACTTTTCACTTTTTACTTTTCACTTTTTACTTTTCACAAATGTGTGCGTACTGATGTCCACTTCGCCCAATGATAGCAATTTATTTTGAACATATTTTGAACATCACATTTTTCGGCCAATTGGAATGGACGTCTTTTTATATTCAAAATTCAAATTTCCTGGCTTAGAACTAAAGCATCGTAATTAATATTGAGAGAACTTTATTTCAAAATTTGCATGGCTACGAAGTTTTTTAAATAATCAAATGAACTGATTCGATTTTTTGAAGCTATAATTATAGGGCTAGGAGCTGATTTGACAGATTTTGTTCAGTGTCATCCATCTTCTATATCATAGTTTCTCAACCTTTTTAAGCCCGTGGCCCCCTTTTGAGTCTCATATTTTTCTGTGGCCCCCTACCCCTAGTCATAAAATTCTCAGGGCTCGGAAAAATGAAAAAAAATGTAGGTACATTAATTTTTAAAAAATACAATACAATAAAATTGTTTGTTAAAAAAAAATATGTTTACAAAATAATTTATAATATTACTTTTTTTTGAAAAGCCCTAGGGTACCCGATGTTTTACCAATCACAGCCCGCTGTGGTTCACACTATTGTTACGGTGGCGTATTCTGCAGCGTTATTCGTGTTCATTTTTTATCCATAAATTTCTTAAAGCTAGTTTGCATGCACTGCAGGGTGCAGAATGCGAAATAAAATAAAATAACGTTATCAAAAGAGTTTTTATGAAATTAATTCAATTCGTTTTTCATAAGACGCCGTGAACTTTTTGAATGCTTTGTAATATTTCCTAGATGCAACTAAGTCGGCATGACCAACAGGGCCACCAGATGCGACTGTGGTCGTATAATCTTGAGCAGTTCTTCCTGTTCGTTGTTCATTTTTGGACATTCTCAAAAAATGCGATCAGCATCCTGAAGCTATTTACGAATCACCCGACCTGGAAGAGCTTGGCAATGAAGTGATCATGGCTAGTTATAAATTGGCCTATCCGAAAATTTGGAGTCGAAGCGTTGGGCGCCATTAGCATTTTTAAATTTTGAAAGAATTCATAAGTTTGCCTGTCCTTAGAATAATTTCCCATAAATTTTACCAAATTCGCATAGCAGCGTCTGTAGCAATACTGTGCACCACAGTTCTATGGGCCTTAAGAATGAAGGGTCTGGTCGAGAAGAAGGCAGTCAAAGAATTCTCCTCACCTGAGACTTTACACCCATTATGTAGCATTGCTGTTGCGCCTTGAACTTTAATGTAAAGATTATCAATGCACTTTATTATTCGGTAAGAATTTTCTGTAAGAGAATAAGGTTACAAACCTTGTATCACGTACTTTACCAGCCACTCCCATGGATTGGGTGTTAGGCTTCAATTACTTAATACCTTCTATGCAAGAAGTTTTGGCATGATATGCAGTGTACACCACTGCATATCATGCCATGAAGGGGTCCTGCTGCCCGGGGCGGTACTTGAATTTGCAGCCCCATGGAGGGCCCTAAAGACACTAGCCACTAAGCGAAGAGACAAAGCTTTGCCAATGATTAGTTTTGGTCTTAAGTATTGGCGTTTTGGAATTTGCATCAAGCTGATTAAAAAAAAATCGAAAAAGACATTCTTGAAGTTAAAGGGATTTTATGAAATTTACTGTTTATCACAATATTAATTTTTGAGAATGAATCGCGCAGGGAATGTAAACGTCAAAGTAAAACTTCAATACTTTCACAATTGAAGCGTTATATCTTTCATTCATAAAAAATCTTAATTCCTTGTTGAATCGTAACACCTTTAGTGTCTTAAGATTTTTGGTAAAGAGCATTAAATTATCTTTACTAATTTTGTCGTCATCAAAAATCTTACACATCGTTTTAGGTTAGTCAATTTGCAAGGCAAAATGTTCGATTAGTTGGTTTTTCATCATCTGCTATCTCATACAAAATGAACAGAATTGCTCAAAGGAATCACCTGAAGAATTGAATTTTCACTCTGATTCATAACTCTTGAAATTGCAAAATCAAAGATTTGGAAACATAATGCTTTTTTCTAGCTTTTGCAATTAATTTGGAAATTTCGTAAGAAACTATTTATTAAACCAGTGTCTAATTTTTCACTGAATACTATAAATCTTATTTTTTTGCTGCGGAAACTTCTTTGAGCTTTTTGAGTTATTAAAATGGCTTTTCTTTCATGTCTATGTGTTTTGTATAAAATGAATAGTAGCATTAGTGAAGCAAAACATATTTAACGCACACGAGTTTCATAATATCATGGGGTGATGAAAGAAATCCGTGGACAAGATAGTAGATACAATATTGTCGACACTCACTTTTGGATGCAGTTATTATGGTATACTTAAATATCATTGGAAAAAAAAGTAGAGAGAATGTTTAATAAATACATTATTTCTGCTGCAATGTATTATTGTCCTACTGTATTATAAGTATATGATTTTAATATAAATTTTAGTTCATTATATTTTGAGTGGCCGTGGCCCCCCTAAAGTCTGCTGTGGCTCCCCAAAACTGATATTTTCTACTGTGGCCCCCTTGGAGTATGCTGTGGCTCCCAAGGGGGCCACATGGCCCCCGGTTGAGAAACGCTGTTCTATATGATTGTCACCGATTTCCCCTCCCCCTCCTCATCCCCAAGCCCGACTGTCGACATTTTTTTTATTCATACTAGAAGTATTTTTTCATTACGCTGAAGAAGCACATAGTTTTAAATGTGAAAAAACGCTAAACTTTATTTCACATTTTATTTCTGCCGCGGGTTGGATTCGAAACGTGGAACTTTGCAATATGAACGGAACGTCTTACCGCTGAGGTAAAGGGCAAACTTTCAGGTGCGACAAAATTAGATTATATATATTAAGCATTCGAAAAAAGAACTATTTCAAACTTGACTTTGATTGTTTGTTTGTATTGAAAATTCAAAAATAGAATATGTCAAAGTGTGGCCAATTCAAAAAAAATGATTCCAAGATATTTTTCTTTTTCTACGAAATATATTTGTTTGCACACTTGAAACCTTTGCAGGGCTGTCGATATATGCGCCGAGGTCGATTTATGGTACTACGAAAAATGATTGTTAGCAAACTTGAACATTATTCCAAAGATTTAATAATTTACGAAAAATGGTTGTTAGCAAACTTAAACATTATTCCAAGATATAATAATTTACGAAATTTCTGCTACCACGAAAAATGGTTGTTAGCAAACTTCAACATAATTCCAAAGATTTAATAATTTACGAAATTTCTGCTACTACGAAAAATGGTTGTTAGCAAACTTAAACATTATTCCAAAATATAATAATTTACGATATTTCTGCTACTACGAAAAATGATTGTTAGCAAACTTGAACATTATTCCAAATATTAAATAATTTACGAAATTTCTGCTACTACGAAAAATGATTGTTAGCAAACTTGGACATTATTCCAAATATTAAATAATTTACGAAATTTCTGCTCCTACGAAAAATGGTTGTTAGCAAACTTGAACATTATTTCAAAAATTAAATAATTTACGAAATTTCTGCTCCTACGAAAAATGGTTGTTAGCAAACTTGAACATTATTCCAAATATTAAATCATTTACGAAATTTCTGCTCCTACGAAAAATGGTTGTAAGCAAACTTGAACATTATTCCAAATATTAAATAATTTACGAAATTTCTGCTCCTACGAAAAATGGTTGTTAGCAAACTTGAACATTATTCCAAATATTAAATAATTTATGAAATTTCTGCTCCTACGAAAAATGGTTGTTAGCAAACTTAAACATTATTTCAAAAATTAAATAATTTACGAAATTTCTGCTACTACGAAAAATGGTTGTTAGCAAACTTGAACATTATTTCAAAAATTAAATAATTTAAGACATTTCGGCTACTACGAAAAATGGTTGTTAGCAAACTTAAACATTATTTCAAAAATTAAATAATTTACGAAATTTCTGCTACTACGAAAAATGGTTGTTAGCAAACTTGAACATTATTCTAAATATTAAATAATTTACGAAATTTCTGCTCCTACGAAAAATGGTTGTTAGCAAACTTGAACATTATTCCAAAAATTAAATATAAACGAAATTTCGGCTACTACGAAAAATGGTTGTTAGCAAACTTAAACATTATTCCAAAAATTAAATAATTTACGAAATTTCTAATAAAAATAAAATAAATAAAAATAAAATAAAATACAATAAAATAAAATACAATAAAATAAAATAAAATAAAATAAAATAAAATAAAATAAAATAAAATAAAATAAAATAAAATAAAATAAAATAAAATAAAATAAAATAAAATAAAATAAAATAAAATAAAATAAAATAAATTAAAATTAAATTAAATTAAATTAAATTAAATAAAATTAAATTAAATAAAATTAAATAAAATAAAATTAAATAAAATAAAATTAAATAAAATTAAATTAAATTAAATTAAATAAAATAAAATAAAATAAAATAAAATAAAATAAAATAACATAAAATAATATAAAATTAAATTAAATTAAATACTTTGCAACAAAAATCTCACGTTGCTGGGCAACGGGCTTACAGCTAGTAGTATTAAAACATCTAACGTAATAAATAAGTAGCGATGTATTTAATTGCACGAAGAGTTACTGATTATTTGCTATTTTTATCTTGTTATAATAAATTCCACCAAATAAATGTCATTTCAGTTCTTGCATCGTTGTCGCATAATTATTTTAATTGTATGTCTTGACGAATTTACTATATCGACTTAAGGAAGGCAAAAGGACGTAACCCACAATTTTTTTCTCAATAATAGGAAGGGTATATATAGCATTAAGTTCCAAAATAACTGTGTCATAAAGTTGCTATTACAGGTTAACGTCACTTTCGTTATACTAATGTTGATTCCCACTGTGATATTTTACATATGCCGGTCAAATGAGATCAAATTTTGATTCATCTAAACCGGTTGGCCGGGGAATGCAATGGCTCGCGAATAATGTAATACATAATAGTCAATGTCAGCAAATGGACAGGAATTTAGTTTAAGGGACTGCAATTCCGGGATTACCGATACCGGGATCCCAGTGTCCATGGTGTTTTTTCAAATACCGATATTTCGGTATTGAAAATTCACCAAAGTTAAATTTTAAATGCACATATTTTTAATCCACTAAGGGTTGTATCAATATTGACAAGTCCCGAAATTGTTTAATTCACTTAAAGTGATGTATTATTATTTTAGGAAACCGTAAGTTATTTATTAAAATCACCTGTTTATGGTATATTTTTTAATGGTGGTATTTTATATGAAATATCGAAAAACAGATTTTGATTTACTTGTCCGGTATTGGGACTGCATATTCCGCCGAAATGTTTTTTTATCGTTTTATACTCAACTCTTTTTTTACACGGTAGATACGTTCCACAAAAACTGTATACAAAAGTGCCAGAATTCATAGAAAAAATTGAAGATTCACAAAGAAAACTTAATAATTAAATTTCACAATTCATAATATGTATTTCAATCAAGAAAATTAATAATATCCATCGCTACTTGATTATAATTGGAAACATTTTTGAGAGAATTTCAATACGTCACTAGAAATGTCTTGACACGTCTGTTGCGTAACGATCTAATGAAACCTATTGTTTGTTATTACTGTCCTGTGTTATAGACTTTCTTTTCATTATCCGCTTCTGTGATTATACTGTGATATTAAAAACGCTGTTTTGCGGATCGAATGAATAAGTTTAAGTGTGTCAGGCTTTATTATATTAGAGAAAAATTAATGTACGCTGCCAACATGCAAAGGTTCTCTTTCACAAGATAGGTCAAAAGTGTGTATTTTTCTTCATCCTGTTGAAGCGTTAAAGCTCGTCTCTAATTTTCTTTGAAATTTTCTTCCAAGCGTAATTATTTTATATCATTGGAAATTAAACGTTTACCAAATTTTTACTTCTGGATTCTTTTGACAGTTTTAGAACTCGCACATTGTTGACACTATATCGCTGTCATATTGACGTTCGAAACAATCAACGGTTTTCTCACATTCAACTGTAAATTCTTAACAGCTGTCGAAGAAATACCGTACCCGGCGGGCTGTTAATGCTACTGAATAAAAAGGAAAGCCATAATTGAAACTGATCGGTATCTATCAAAATACCAATTTACCGCCATTGAAGATGAGAAATGATCGATCAACTTGTTGAACACCTACATCGTGTTTCAAAGTGTGACGTATCCAGGGCATCCAAATACCCGCCAAAATGCTTAACCCGGTTTTCGGTTATTTTTTCCGTAAACTAACCGGGTATCCGGCTATGATTACCAGGGGCCTAAATAGAAAAGCCAGTCTGTTTTTTTAAATGTTCGTTCCTTGGTCGAAAATAATTTTAATAACATTAATAAAGTTAGATTATCACTTATATTGTTGGTCATTCGCAACTGCTTTCAGTCGGGAGTTTCTGGGTGCGGGTGTGTGACAAGACGTAATAATTTGATTATGTGTGGTGCCTATGATTTTGAGCAAATTATAATATTGTATTGCGTGATACGACAAAAATCCGGTCTCGAATGAAATCCTGGCGGAATCTCGTCTAAGCTCTTAATATCCGATCAAGACCGGTTTTATCCGGTCAGATGGTAATCCTATACCCGGTTCTGTTCCGGGGACTTTTTTGTCAACTATCATAATATACAGAGTTAAAATATATAATACACCGAGTATATATTTAATGTATAATATATAAAAATATTTGATAACAGTATTCTGCGTCAATAGTATTTACATAATTAAAATAGTGATTTAACTGATAAATACATAAATGTATAAATATTGTTTTTTAGCTGAAGCATAATTTTTAATATTTGATCTAATAGAAATATTCATGTACACATTATCTCTCAAATAAATTTCGTTTGCAAGTAGATTCCAGATTCACGTAAGGCAGTATTCTAGTGTAGAAATTTGAAAAAATCGATTTTTTTTTTTATGTATTTTTCTAAAGTTTAAACATTTGAGAGTATGTTCTCAAAGGGATTTTTCAAAAATTCAATTATTTACTGATGAGTTACAGCGATTTTGGTGACGCAGCAACTAAGCTGGTTCGACCGGAACAGATCGAAACTCAAAACTTTAAACGCGTCTTCTCGAAACTACTTTTTTCAAGCTTCTATATACATTTTTATAGAGCCCGTAGCAGATTTAAGTAAAAAATTTAACTGTTACTATTTTTAAAAAATTTGAAACTGTTAAAAAAAAACGTAAAAATTCCATTTTTTTTCAGACTGCCATTTTCTGAAAAAAAAATACTTCTTCGAGGTAGGGGCTCTAGCGACATTTTTATTAATTAAGAATCCGTTAATTTTTTTTTTTCAAATGACCAGAAAGGTTGGAATCGTGTACGTGAGGACACCATCTTTTTTTTGGACCCCTCCCTTTACCAGCCGATAACTTTTCGAGTTTTGAATTTTTATTTTTTTTATATATTTTTAAAATATAAATAAACGAATGGTAAAAAAATGGACACTCAAAATTCGTGCCTCTACACTAGAATACCCCCTTAACCTTTAAATAAGTTTTGCGAAATATAAGCGTTTTTGAAGAAATATTCATCTTACAATTATATATATGTATAACATGGAGAAATCATATATTATATTGAAATTAAAATGACCGGGTAGCCGTCAAAAATTACCCGGAGTTCGGTTATTTTAAAAACGTGCGGGTATCCGGTTCCGACTCTACCCGGGCCGAAAGCCCTAGACGTATCATCAGTACGGCGCGATTTTTCGCCTGCTAATTTATTGCACCTTTTTTCTATATATTTACGTGTGAACTCGAATGCGATTTTCGAAACATTGACCTTATTCGCAAGACCTTCGAAATATTTCGTTTTTTATACAAAAAATTATACGTTTGATCATCGTTATGTGAACAGTGATTTTGCGATGTAGTTGTAGAACTGGAATATACAATTTTACATATATATATCTATGTATGTATATTGAAATATTTGGACAGACGCTAAATTTTACCATCTGATTGAATACCGTCAAATGGGGTTATTCCGGCTTGTAAAAAATATTTTGTTTGTATGGTCATAACTTATTTTTACACTCCAGTAGACAACATATTTGCTTATGACCTGATTACCAGTTGTCAATTGATCACACTGAAGCTTTTATACATATAGAAATTCTACTCAAGCTGTTATAAAACTTGACTTGTAAATATGTAGTGTGCACATATATATATGCCTACCCGTACCTACCGTATTATTGTTTTTACTACGTTACTTAGCGTCTTAGAACCGTGCAAGTGCGAGTTCCTTTCCATTGTCGATTGCGCAATTTCAAATCTTTAAATAATCTTGTGCCACTTATAGCTCCGCAGTAAGTAAATATATTCTCACGTTAGATATTAGATGGACATGTCAAATCACGCCACGCGACTGACCGTATGTGAAAAGTCACTTGACGACAGTGGTTGGTCGAATTGTCGGCATCAATCTAATGTCTGCACCTTAATTGAAATACTTGATTGCTTAAAATGTATTGTCAAATATTAGCTTTTCTTCTACAATATCACTTCGAAGGATATTAAACGATTCTGAACCGTGACTTTAAGAAACGACAGTTTTTTATGATCGATTTTTCCACACATGTTTATGTTCGATTAGAAAACATATAGTGTCAAGGTTGGGTTTTTATTGGCACCCGCTTCCACAACCACTTTTGTGAGGAAAACTGGCAGGATTTAAAAAAAATGTGTAGCTAAATTAATTGTGTTTGAATTTTGTTATCAGGCAACCCGTAATATCAATTGTTTATTGTTTATTGTTAATGGTCTTAAATGGCAACATTGTTTTTCGATATCGATGTGATTTTTGTTTTTTTCTTCCTTGCTCTTTGGGATACCATCCGCACCTGACGTGTGTTGGGAGACTTCCCAGTCTCTGGAGGATACTTCCAGAGACATTTAGTTGTAAATTCACTTGCAGTTATTTTTCTTTTGTGGTTTTGTGTTTTTTTTTCGAGATGAAAGAAATAATATTTTTCCATTTCGACGAAAATTAAATTCCATTTTGTTCTCTGCGCAGAGTTTAACGTCATTTTTTTTATTTTACATTTATAAAATCGTGTGAGCAAGCTAGGTTTGTAATAGTTATTGTGTATTGTAATAATTCAAAATTTTGTTGTTAAATATTCTATGTAATAAGTTCGTGATTGCAAATTTTCTTAAATAAACGTTTTCGTGATAGTAGGGCGATGTTTTGATTTAATAACTACCTACATGTGGACTCCAAGTTTAGGCCAGCGGTATTTGTCGTAATGACTTTTATTAGTGGGGATTTATTCTTGGGGTTTAACATCGTGAACAATAGTAGAAATTTCAAACAATAAATGAAACTCGCTCCGAAAATAAATCGCGAGTAATGTTAAGTGGCGCCCAACGTGGTGGCTTTCGAAGTTCGACAATTTCGGGACTTCACGCCTTGAGATCTCTTGCTCTGGATGGGGATTTGCAATCATTGAATTTAAAAATCAAGTTGTTTCTCAAGTTAATTTTTTTCATCATTATTTTTGTAATAAAAATGATGTGGCGTCCAACTTTCTTAAATTCAACTGTAATTTTGTTGCCGTGTTAAGTACATTCATTAATGTGTAATTAAGTCTATCGAGCCGTTCGATGCCGTATAATCGTTAGTTTTGCAGACGCGACGTTGCCAAATCGATTGGAAGTGCTGCCCTTCTCACCAGATGATGTTGACGTCCTAACTTCGCCGAGGAAGGCAGAGTGCAGCTCCACGGGGAGACCTGGCGAGATTCGGGCAGGATGCGCCGAGACACGCCAGAAGTCGTTCAATGGGAACACAGTGCCGTGATCAGGACTGAATGGATTCGCCGGAGGAACACTTTGGGTGATCCGGGATCCTGTGGCCGCCTCGCAGCTCTTCGCCCTGGAGTGGCTGCCACCCACTGGCTTGTCCTGGGGAGTAGGCTGCATTCATGCATGGACCGTGAGACGTGAGGGAGCACTGGTCGCGTTTGGACGTCGTGCAGATCATGCGGTCTGCGTTACCAGTAGATGCTGACGAGAGAGTCGAGCAGCAAGGAAATTTGTTTGGAAGTCACCAGTTTTTTTTAAAGTGCTCGAAGGAGCTTCGTGCCAAAGAAGGCAGAGTGGTTTGTCAAGGTTGGGTTTTTATTGGCACCCGCTTCCACAACCACTTTTGTGAGGAAAACTGGCAGGATTTAAAAAAAATGTGTAGCTAAATTAATTGTGTTTGAATTTTGTTATCAGGCAACCCGTAATATCAATTGTTTATTGTTTATTGTTAATGGTCTTAAATGGCAACATTGTTTTTCGATATCGATGTGATTTTTGTTTTTTTCTTCCTTGCTCTTTGGGATACCATCCGCACCTGACGTGTGTTGGGAGACTTCCCAGTCTCTGGAGGATACTTCCAGAGACATTTAGTTGTAAATTCACTTGCAGTTATTTTTCTTTTGTGGTTTTGTGTTTTTTTTTCGAGATGAAAGAAATAATATTTTTCCATTTCGACGAAAATTAAATTCCATTTTGTTCTCTGCGCAGAGTTTAACGTCATTTTTTTTATTTTACATTTATAAAATCGTGTGAGCAAGCTAGGTTTGTAATAGTTATTGTGTATTGTAATAATTCAAAATTTTGTTGTTAAATATTCTATGTAATAAGTTCGTGATTGCAAATTTTCTTAAATAAACGTTTTCGTGATAGTAGGGCGATGTTTTGATTTAATAACTACCTACATGTGGACTCCAAGTTTAGGCCAGCGGTATTTGTCGTAATGACTTTTATTAGTGGGGATTTATTCTTGGGGTTTAACATCGTGAACAATAGTAGAAATTTCAAACAATAAATGAAACTCGCTCCGAAAATAAATCGCGAGTAATGTTAATAGTCACTCGTATAAATTTACTCGGATCTTTTTTGTGCGGTTTTATTTATTGACAATTATCTAAAAATTAAAAAATACACTGTGAATACAATTCGAGAAGTTCTCCAACTTTGCTATAGATTAGTAAATCATTTTCTTTCGGCCCTTCGAGTTCTTATGAATTGTATTTACGGATGTAACAAATTACACAAACAAATCCACATCGAACAAAGAATGCCATCATAAGCTTTTATCGATTATTACGCTGTAAGAAAAAATATCAACACGTATGCGGTGAAGTTGGCGCTAATTCTAATCGTTAAGAACCATTTTCTCGCAAAGAATTGATTCGCATACATATTAGTTCTTCTAGTGATAAAAATAAATCAAATTGAAGAATGGGTGTTTTGGTTGTTGGTTAATAATATTTTTTAAAAATATGCGATTTTGAGTATATTTCAAGTCACTGCTTCAGAGTTATGCAGTTGTTGTAAATTTTGGAAAATTGGAACGCATCTCCACTTTTGCTATTTAAATTAGGTCTTTTGTTATGCGGTATCCTGCCGAATTCATCTACTGCATAAAAAGAGGATACTGATACATGTATACTTTTTAACTAGTGTTTAACTAAGTTAGCAATCGTTTGCAAATCTCGTTTTCAGGATCGTATAAATTGGATAGGAAGGAATTACAATTTAACAGAGTTTTGAATACGAATTGATATTCAATGTGTGAATGTGTTCATTTGGGGATTTGAATCATTGATTTCGCAACCGAGTAAAATGAAGACCTTGTAGAGTTTCCAATTCACTACAGCGACCGACAAACATTATAGTTCAACGCGATTAGTTTATTATAACGTAGTAAGGATAGTAGTAAACAAAACAAAATATTGATTGATTGTGTTTTTATTTTATAATTATTCTTATCGACCAAAGCGGCGTTTGGCAGCTTGAAAATATGCGACACAATAAATTTAACAACCTGTTCTAACTTTCAATCCGTCGAAGTAAAACATTACTCTTTTTTTATTGACTAAAATATTTTTAAAAACATGCAGTGGCGTATCATTATAAAAAATGTAATATTGGGTATCACAACAGCAATCAATCATATCCCAAATATCTTTTTTCGCTAATGAATTTTATCTACCTGAAAAAAATCGTTTTAAAAAATATTATTTGTATTTATTTATCCCACATATTATATAGACCAGGTTTTCTTAACCCTGTGTCCGCGGGTTCATTTGCATTTTTAAATAGGGCATTTTTTAAAATACTTGTGTTTCAGTATCTAAGTTAATCTTTCAGCAATCGATTAGCATACGTATCTCAAAAAATATTTTTTCATTTTATTTTTTAGTAAGCGATATTATAAAATTTAGGAACCCCTACCAAATGGTCTTTTCGTATATGTCCATAGAAATTTATGCTGGTTGACTTTATCAACTATCATTTAACATTAACAGAATAACTAGAAAACTCTCAGTCGACTATACGCCACTGCTTTATTATTGTTTTAGATACCGGTTATGTTTTAAAAAATAAATATAGGTTCTTCGTTTAAGGTCATTTTATTTGGATAACACCTGTTAAATATTGCTGCCAGCGTACTTACGTTGTTTATTAGAAAAAAATATTTTTTAATCTTCAATCAAAAATTATTTTCGCTTAATATTATTTCACTTTGTTTTGTTTTGTTTATTTTATTTAATTCAGGATTAAAAATTTGCAAAATGTGTAAATGTTTCTTGTTAGAGTGGCGCAAATTACACTTATTAAAACACGACCTTTTTGTTTGTAATAACTACGTAAATCTATTTATTATCAATTGAACGAAAACAGAATATTTAAATATTGACTTTTGCACAGCCGTGTTAAAGCGAATCGCAATTTTTGAAGTCAAAATTGGTGTCGCATACAAAGAAAATCATTGGTGCACAATTTTTTTTAAGCCAAGTGTCATTTTTCCAATGTTAAATTAATTTGTAAAGTGCCACTCAATAGAAATTCAGCAGTATTAGTAAAATTAAACCACAACACATATTATAATATAATAAAAAATGTATATACTCGACTGCAATTATTAAAAATATTTATTAACAGTTACATAGTTTAAGACGCAGATGACCTGTCGCAGCGAGCTCGAAACTCGGAAAAAATTTAGACCAGCTCGCTTCATAACAATGACAATATAAATAGTACATGAACATGGCAAATATAATCATATATTTTTTATCAACTATAATAATTTATGAATTCTCTATGATTCTAATCAAATTCACAACAGCAGAATAAATAAAAAAAAAACAATAATTTTTAATAACTCTTTTGTTATCCACCGAGAAATGTTTTGAGTGCTACGAGTGGCATTCAAAGTACCCCATGTGCTGTCACTGCTCTGAATAATTTGGTTTAACCCATTTCAGTTTCTAGCATGAATTTCACTTTTTATATATGGATAAGGATAGTCAATGTAAATAGTGAAACTCTCGTATTCGCTTTTTCGATTTCAACATGTTTTAATTCCTGTACTTTTGTTATTCACGGTCGCATTTTCTTTATTTTTCAGTATTTACAAAGCGGATGGTGGGGACATTACGATTTTAGATGTCAGCCAGTGGATTATTCTACCAGCCCGATCGCCATGAGGGTAAATTAAATTTGCATTAATTATTACATAATGATCTTTAACAGATCTGAATTTATACATCACAATAAATTATCTATTATTTTTAAATAATAAAAAAGCAGCATGTATTTATACTTGACTCAATATGTTTGATGTGTTGTTTGCAGCCTTAATTCATTTTCAATCGATAACAAGTTCAGTATTAGCTATTTTTTTCTATCCTATAATAATAATAAAAAAATACTATTGATATATCTATAAAACAACAAAAAATCCATTATCATAAAAAACTGCCCACACTAACTACACATTTACCACAAACGCAATTTTTTAAGAATGGTCAGTCTATATTGGTCTTTAAATAATATTATCATAATATTTATATTATTTTGGCTAAAATATTTGTTTTTTACTTGTCGGTGTGGTAAATTAAATGCCCATGGATAAAATATACAAATGAGTAAAAAATAACTCTTTTTCATTAGTTATCATTGCAATTTTTGAATTGAATATGTTAAAATGAATTATTTTTTTTTCAGCCTCTTTTTTAATGTATGTACAATATTTTTTCTTATTTGCTTATTTTTTTTCAACGAGAAATGTTTGTTACTCCGTCGCTCAACCTCTCTTTTCCAAAGGGAGTAGAAGGATGAAAAGCTAGGACAGTACTAGTAGTTAACTCATCGCTCTCGCTACGCCCAGTTATTGAAGGACCGGAAGGGTAGGAGGGAATTTTTAGACAACACAAACACCCATGCCTTCGAACAGAAATAAATGAACCAATTGAAAAAATGCTCTTTGTACTGGGACTCGCACTCGTGAGATCTGGCACAACAACGCTAACCGGACCCGGCAAATATAATCATATTTGCTTTAATTGATACTAATTGTTTTATTGTTGTTTTTTAAATATTTCAATGATTTTTTATATTCATTCATCAGAAGAAAGATAAAATCATCGATTGAATTGACATTTACTTGTTAGAACTTCATTGTGAAAGAATTTAGTTCAAAAAACAATATTTTCAGCAATATGTTGTTATTTTTCTTATTGCAACTACAGCTTAAGGTTGCTCAACAGTAAAAATAATGTAATTAACGGGCATTCTCACTTTTTTGGTTGGATCTTTGGCTTTTTTACATTTATCAAATATTTTTTGTGCGTATTTTCAGATGGCTGAAACATGCTGGTGGTACTACTTCTCAAAATTCACGGAATTCTTCGATACCCTGTTCTTCATCCTGCGAAAGAAAAGCAATCATGTATCGACCCTGCATGTCATCCACCATGGAGTTATGCCATTCTCAGTTTGGATGGGACTCAAGTTTGCTCCAGGTTAATATGAAATACTTATTATCCCCGGGATTCGAAAATTTGGGCTATACAAAACTCATAGCGAATTCTCGTGACCTTTGAGATTACAAATTATGTTGATATATCTATTTCTTACAGAACTTTTAAATACAAAATCGTAGCTTTGTTCAAGATGAAAATGAAATAGTAAAACTTATATAACGTAAATATTGCGCTCTTTTTAACACATTTCGAGCCTAGTGGCATAAAGTTTCTACCTTTTTTTATAATCATCTTTTTACTAAATTTGGTTTTTCTTATATTTTGATATTTGTACTATTGCTATACACACAAATAATTATTTGTTTAACACATGTTTTGGATATGGATCAATCTGCTTTTGCTTTCATCTGCGGCATGTGGCATTCTACTAATGTCGATTACAGGAAAGGAATCAACTTGAAATGGAATTTTACGCTTAATATTAAATGGCTGCTGATGTTTACAAATTTTAAACTTTTTTTAAAAATTGTATTGTTCATTTGCAACAAATAATAAAAATAATATGACCGCCAAAAATCACTGATAGATGTGTGTAGTATCCATATCTAAAGAAATTCATCAACGTTTAGGATCAACGATAAATAACGAAATCATCTTTTATCTGGTATAATCTTGTCAAATGCAGCAGGTATAGCGCCATGAATTTCCACAACCTGCCGTGCTATTCCAGCGCGCATACACTTATTTTGGACGTTCTGAAATACTGGAATCGTGATGAGTATTTTAAACTGTTCAAAATAAGTGCTATGTACGGGGGAATAGCACCGCTGGTATCTCAAAAAGTAAAAGTGTTCAGGAGACACATAATTGTAGTTTATTCTACCAGCTTAGAACATGAACGTCCAACCATATAAAATACCAATGGAATAGTTTTGTCCTCAATATCTGTGAGGAAGCGAATAAGGCAGGAATCAACGACGTTTCCATCCATGCCAAACATCGCACGTGGCCATATTATTTTCCAATATTCTTTTTATTGTATGTTTTTCAATGAAGCATGAAATAAAATATATTTTGCTGTATGAGTCGATGAAATATGTGTGTATTTAAATCCTGAATTAATTACACCAAAAAAATCAAAACTGATAAAAATTGAGATACGTGTTTGTAGTAAATTAACGATGATATGCTAAGCTCACTAATCAAAGGGTCAATGACTGGCCCATTTTTATAACATATTCATTAAGAACGGCTTCTAATTCATAATCAATTCTAATTTTTCAATAATTGTATACTAATTAAGTTGAATATGCATCATTGACCTGTTATGAAACAATATAAAAGTGTATTAATGGTATCTTTTTTCGATTTCTTCTAATGATATAAATGGATTTATTCAAATTATTTATGCCAATGAATAAGCACAATAGATGCTTATGCAAAATATTCAATAATATTTACGAAACATATGCATTTATTTCAAAACAAAATTTACTCTTTACACTTGTCAATTTTTCGATTATTCTTGGACAGTTGGAACTACCATTTTTTATTTTAGATAAACCTTTGTTTATAATATACATATTTTTTTTAATTTCCAGGCGGTCACAGCACATTCTTTGCTCTGCTCAACACATTCGTTCATATCGTCATGTACTTTTACTACATGATCGCTGCCATGGGACCAAAGTACCAGAAATACATTTGGTGGAAGAAGTACCTTACCTCATTCCAAATGGTAAACTTCTCGCCAACTTTATATACGTATATATATATTTTTTAACTATGTCTGATCCCAATATAGAGCATACAGACTCTTAATGGAGTTTATTTCAATAGACAAGAACTGCTTGTTCTTCAGTCACTCAACCTTTCATTTTTCCAAAAAGCGTAAGGATAGGGCTAAAACAGGACTAGTGGTTAGCTAATCGCTCTTACTACGGCCCCGTGGGTAGGTGAAAGGAATTCGAGACATTACATGCCTTCAAACACAACCCGTGACCCCTATGTTCTAAGCCAATGACATCGACCACGCAGCTGGCAAATTATATAATTGCTTTCATTTTTATACAAACAATAGTTAAAAATCAATTAATTAATCCTGTGAATTTTTGATACATCCGTCTAAAACAGAAAAAATAATTATATATTTGACTATTTTATAAAAACACATTTGCAGCTTATTGAAATAGGAGTATATTAATTTTGCATTAAAATCCACTTAGAAACGATTAAAGGGATGATAAGTTTTGCGCTAAATTCTTGAAGGGCGCTCTGATTGGCTGTTTTGTTAAAGGGAAATTTTACGTGGCATAGTATGTGCAAGATTTGCTGTGTGCACGTGTATATAGTATTAGATTAGATGCATTTCCATCACTGGACGTGTTAACTTTATGGTTACGGGTACTGATGATACCTTGGTACTACAATATCACTGTATCAAATGAAAATTCACTACAGGAATATTTCGCTATTCTTTCCATCTTTTCACATTTTTTTCTGTTCACGATGTCTATGGCGATATTTTGAAACTAACTAAGTTAAATGATCAATGTCAAAAAGCAATACTTAACTGAATAAAATATCAAGTTTCCATTAAACATTGATTCTCTTACCATGACATCGACAGATTCTTTTTTGATATTTTATGTTTTGCTTATTTATATATCAGAAATATTTTAATATTTTTTGTTATTTACATTTCCAGCTTCAATTTGTTGCAATATTCTCGCATCAGCTGCAGCTCTTGTTCAGGGAATGCAACTATCCAAAGTCCTTCATGGTTTGGATCGCAATCCACGGATTCCTTTTCCTGTTTCTTTTCTCCGATTTCTACAAGTCTAGTTACTCCAGTCGTAAGGGAGCACAAAAAGTGCAAGCAAACAAAGGAGCTTGTATGGTAAGTATTCTGTTTTTTTACAATCCTTTTTACACCTTACTGTTTCAAGGAAAGATATTCATTTGACATTTATATTAAAGCACACATGCCAGTATTTACTTTTACTATAAGAATTCATTTCGTTGAGATAGAATGATTGCACTCCTCAAATTACTTATCTTATGTACTGCTTTAATGCCATTTGAAGACTCTCATTGTATTTTCACTCTATAACAAACATTCCTTATCATTTATGATCCTGTTATTTCTTATAAGAACATTCTATAGAATTTAATTAATCATTCATATCCCAGTGTTCTGGAAGCCTTAAATATTAAACATGATCGGGTGATCATCAACAATCTTGACACTGTCTTTCCTTAATAATATTTATAAATTTATGTTTATTTTCAGCCTGTCATGGAAGATGATAATGTTAAGAACGGAACGAACGGTTATAAGCATCACAACGGCACATCAAACGGCTATATCCACACCAACGGTGTCGCCAATGGTAGCGTGACCGCCAACTACGTGACGGCCAAGAACGAACCCGTCGACGCCTACTATTCCAATGGCGTGAACAACGGATTCGTGAAGGATATTAGGTTACACGGACTGAAGCACAGAGACAGGGGACAAAAGGATCAATGAAAGTAATCAGTGATTTAGTGGTACTAGTTTTTTACGATAGGATTGTTAACTTTAAATATGGGCTAGACAAGGCTATTTTAATTTAAGGCAGGTTATGCTATGTTATTTGTTTTGGAACTCTCATCGAAAAATATGTACAGAAACGTGAAAATTGTTCGATGCTGCGGTGAAGACTTTACCTTTGCGGGTTTTCCATTTTTCTGTTGTTACCTTAAAGCCATGGGATCAAGGGTGGTGTCGGGTATTTATACGATGTGAATTTCTACCCACATACCTGTATAACTTGACAAAAGTGTGAGGACATTCAATAGGTTTAGGTGAATTGATAAATTGAATTTTTAAGATTTATTTATTGTGTTTGTATGTACTCTTTCAATGTCCAGCGCCGGTTGGATATACGCTTAAGTATAACATTATTGTAAAATGACCATCTGTCATTGAGAATTTAAAGAGTTCAAAATTGTTTCAGTACACTGATAAATAATTCGATATTGTTTATCGTCGAAGCCCCGCTTTGATAAGACTTATCTGTTCAGCGAGTTAAACTCTTTTCTAAATTGTCCGCTGGTCAATTTTAAATGTTTTTATGAGTAAGCAATTTGTTTTTAAGTTTACCATAATACCGTGTTATCAAAATATCACCTAAAATCTTACAATAACGTAACAGTTTGATGTATTCACGGCATTCTATGCCAATCTGTGTAATATGCATATCCAAAGATTTTTCTTCATTCCCCCTGATGTACCTTAACAATAACTTCAAACTATCTCCGATAATCTCTTTTCGTTGGCATTGCTTTGTATATATTAGTTTGCCTTATTTATCACAGTTTCTGTAGTACATATACTTCAAGTAAGTATAATAGGCCTCGAGTTGTCTTTTCGACTGTGTTTGATTATTGTCTGCGTGTAAAATCTTTAATACATTTGCTCCAATATTGCTACAATATCATTTTACAACAAAATGATGAATTCATCCACAGAGCAACGCTGAAACCTCATATTTTAATATCATTAATTCTAATACTTATGAATAAGTTCTATTTTGAATTTTGTCAAGCGTATAGCTACTGTATTCCATTGTACCTACAATCATATTATAATATTATTATAACAAAATAAAATGTAATATTTTCAACATTTTCTAAGTGTATTAAATTTCATTTCTTATAGGCAATCGATCATTTTCTATATGCTTGGCTTTTGATGATTGCTGTTTTTGTATATTTATTCCTCTTTGAATTTTATCACGTGCATAATATTTATATACTGTATTAGTTAGTTCAAAAATATTATTGTAATGCTCTTTTTAAATGAAATATAATATATATAAGACTTACGAGTGGTTTCAAAGAGGATGTAATTATCAGAGCCGATTCATTTGTGACCGTTGCCCGTTTTATCTTTTATAGAATTAAATTTAAGTAAAAATTTTGATTAAGACACGTAATTTTAAGCATCGGTATGAAAATATGCTTAAAAAGTATTTTTGGATCTTTGAATGTTAAGAAATCTATTGATACCTATCACTGTTGAACGACGTCGTTTAGCTATATTTTCACAAGATTTATCAAACTTTTTATCGTATAATGAGCTTTCTGAATCGATCACCGATTTGAAAATCTTTATTTTAATAATGTAGTCTCATTTAGGAATTCGGCTAGATTGTCTAAATGTGTCAAAAAATTAAACGCATTAACATTTAATGATATGTATTGTATTTTCTCAGTTATATTTTTAAATTACTGAAGGTAGCTTCATAGCTAATGAACCTTATCATTGTTTCAGCCATAATATGCCTTAGATGTATAAAATATTCTTGATACTTGTATATATTTATACGTATATATTATAAATATATGTATCCATACATATAATTGATGTTTGTATTGAAAATATCGAAACACATTTTTAAATATACCTATGATGTATTTAGTATTTTAATAACATAGGCATTTAAAGTTTGTCTGAGTTTTTATCGCTTGCGAGCGGGACTCCCAGAGGTCCCGTGCCTTTCCATTTTTAATGTATTGGATAAGGAAGTTGTTAATTTTTATATGTAATATTTTTATAAAAATGTCCAACATTAAATATCAATTCAACGTCTATGTATCTCTATGCAAACGGCTTGTTGTGTTATTATTGTTTGTGATAAAACTTACGCGGCCCGGCTTTCGATGTCTTTTGTAAAAATGTAATTTTGTTATTCTGTTTATGCTGGCCCTAATATGAAACAAGCACTCGTCTTACTTTTTAGTACTTTATTAAACAAATTCTTCATTCAAATGAAATAGAAATCAATATTTTAAAAGAAAATTATACACTGAATAAATTTATTTTCATATATAAAATACACAACATAATATGATCTGAATAAACGAATTTAACATTATAAATGACTGTCTTTTATTACATCATAATTCCACACGCTTGAAGATATATTTTATGATTCACCATCTTCACTACACTTTGGCCACATCGCAATATCAAAAACTTAGTTTCTTAAATTAAAATTGGATAACTCGAAAAGATTAAGTTATTAGGAGGTCTTGTGGTGAAACATGCGTCACCTCAAGTAACACAGTATAACGAAGTTCTTACCCACCATAGATTTTATGTTTCGTCTAAAATTAATATACTATTTTAGAACGAACTTAGCATCATGAAAATGACTCTTTGGTTAACTTCCTTGTGTACTGTATGTGTATATGTATGCATGCGCATGTGTGTGATATAGTATGAGGGGAAGCATATAGAATGTGATTTGTAAATGAGTCCCCGTGAACTGGCTTCACTAAAGATTTATTACCTCTGTAGCGATCACACCCTTACGTCAGCAATGATGGTAGGGGAATACAAATTCCCAAAAAATTAGCGATGCAGGAGACTCGAAGAGCTTTGACGCTATTCCTTAAAATAAATTTGATATCCAAAAAAAACCAAGTTTTATTCATTCGAATCATTCGAAAATGCTAAATTACTGTACTCAACTATTCGAATAGTATTAAATCAATTGTGTTTCAGCTTAAATTTCTAAAATATTTTTTGAATCAAGTCAATGTAAATATGGACATGAGGAATGAGTAGAAGCTATAATTGGCCAAAGCGATTTGTTCAAAAAGATTTGTTCATTCAAGTCACTTAATTGAGAAAATATAAAACAGGTGCCCACGGGCAAATTTTTCAAAATCTGTAAATTGTGTTTTAGAAATTGGAATGTCTGAGAAGAGCTAAAAAAAAACATGTCAGCGTTCATTTTGGGAAATCCACAAATTCCTGGGATTTAGGATCCGAAGTTCCTGGGTTTTTGAAATTCGAATTTTTATGGGAAGACAAAACAGGTGGGGGGGGGGCACGGAAAATAAAAACACTCAAAAGGGGCCACGGGATGAAATACGGACAGGGTATTTTTACCGATTTTATAGTTTGGTGGGTAATTGACGGGTAAGGTATTCTCATCAGCTGTTTTGATAAAGATAAGTTTTGAATGTTAAAACAATAAGTGCATGTAATGGTGGTACAGGATAATCAGAAACTATTTTTAATTTTTTGAAAAAAAAAATCAAAGTGAAAAAAAATTAAAATTTTCATAAACATTAGATTTTTACACAATTTGACAACCATGGCAAATTGAGTATCAGTATGCTTCTCGCATTATATTTAACTATGCTTTTATGTATTTGAAACATACACAGGCATATTATTAACAGTGGCGACCGGTCAATGTGGTATTGGATCAATGCACCCAAATATTAAAAATTGTATATAATAAAATAAATTTATAGACAATAAATACATGAAGAATTTGAAATGAGTGAATGGTATAAATGTTATGTTCGAATATTATTTCATGAAATATAACTGCCCCTGCATATACAAGGGGTGCATTGATCCAATGCCACATTGACCGGCCGCCATTGATTATTAATATTAAATGTTAAAAAAACTTAAAGGAAATTATGGAATGCATATTGTTTTCAAGCAAATCTGAAAAAAAGCTCAATATATGGTGATAATGGTACTCAGCGTTCACTCGAATTTAATGTGTTAACATATTCTTATATTTGTAGAAACATGATTGTGAGTAGATAATTAGATATCATTAAATATATTTTGTTTATATACTCCATTAGTACTTATTTTAAATCACTTAGATCGGCAGCAGTCATGGCTTAAAAACAATGAAATGCTTTGGTTTTTACCGTGTCTGCTCTCAATGTGAAACATATGGACTCCTAATGGAGTTTATCTCAACTGAAGAGTTGCTACAAGAACTGCTTGTTACTCAGTTGCTCAACCTCCCTTTTTCCAAAGAGAGTAGGAATAGAAGGATATGGCTAGGACGAGACTGGTGGTTAGCTAATCGCTCCCGCTACGTTTCCGTTTTAGGATAGGATCGGTGGGAGGGGGGAGTTCAAGACATCACATATTTCCATGCTTTTGAACAGAAATTTATGAAATTATGTCCCTACTGAGATTTGAACGTGTGACCTCCGTAACCGAAGCCAATGTCATTGACCACTTGTCCACGCAGGCGAATAGATTATTCATCGATGGTCAGATATATACTATTTGTTATCCATAATCGTGATAAAATTGACAAAGTTAAAGGTGAGTGAAACGGTCTACAATGACATCTTATATTAATACCACATTCAAATGTTTGGTTGTCAACAACTGCTAAAACACCGATCTCCAAAACCTGAACAACCGCCGCAAACACTGTTGGTTTGACCTACTCTCTAGGGTAAATAACAAAAAAAGGGGGCAAAGGAATAAAATAGTAATTATAAAAAAATTGTATATTTTTCAAAAACAAACAATACATCTATATAGATCAAAAAAAAAATGTTACCCGATCAAATAAGCATATCCGCAATTAATTGCAGCTTGAGGTTACTGAATCAACCACCAGTGTCACCTTAATGCCTACGAATGAGAACTAAAACCACCCACAAAGACCACGCACCCGCTTTCGCCCAGGTAAATCCAGGATGCTACGCAGAAAAAGCAGCATCAATATACACCAGATCATTGGTCGGCAAAATGCGGCTCTTTGGCCCCTTAAGTGCGGACATTAATAGACAGATTTGGCCCCCAATATTTTTTTAAAATTGTTTGTAATGTTCATATTTAGCTCGTTGGCGAATAAGTTTGCCGACCACTGCACCAGATGAAAGGGAAATTGGAGTATGGCTCCACCGGCCCCAGAATTTGATGTATAGATATCAATCAAATATAATTTGTGAATTTATATCACTTTAAATGTTTATTTTTTTTATGTATCTGTGTACGATAAAAAAAGAGAGTTAAGTCATAAATAAAAAAAATAGTGTGAATTAGCCATAATCATAATAGTATACATGTGTAAAGGAGTATTAGTATAATTATATCAGCTTTGCTGAATTAGAAAATTTCACATTTTACATTTAAGTCGATAAAATGCAAATGTTGGCTCCTGTGAAAAGTACTGATTTAAGACATAACACCTTTTTCTTTTCACACTACAGATAACATTTTCCGTATGAAAGAAGACTTTGAAATCAATAACTGTGTGCTTTGCAAGATTTAACTGTTGGGAAAAAGAAACTGAAAAAGTTTTTTGTTTGTTTGTACCTGAATGTTTTTGCTTAAATTAAAAATGTCTGTTGTTAGTAATGAAATCTTTCAATATAAATAGATACCCTGTACAATACTTGTTTCACTTCATTTTTTTTTAACTCTGATTAATTTGTTTTCAAAAAAGAAATGGATAGCATGTACTTTGAAGTAATGAAATATTAAACAACAAAACTACATAGATTAATTGGTTTCCATATCAATTAAATAATTAATTCACTTCACAGGCAATAAATGTTCTTAGTACAGTAATTCTTTTACTATGACAAACACACCAAATGTCTTGCTAATGATATTATGCACAATATCTTTATTTTACCGGTGGAGGTAAAGATAGAAACAATACCTGTATTTTCAATAATGAGTAATTAAAAGTGGCCATTCGCATTACAAATAATATTCATTCATTAGTGTTGGGGCACCTTAAATAAGATCCTGGTCGCCAAACACTGCAGTAATATTATTATTGACCCTCATAGAAGAAAGATAAGCAATCTAATCAACTATAATGAGATTGAAAAGATTCTTTTCAACTCATTTTAATCAATTTTGATTGGTAGATGTCGCTGAATACTATTTCACTCACCCTGAAGATTCATTTGTTATTATCTAGATGTCACTTGTGTCGGCTAGAAATGAATTTTTTTTTGATACATTCTATCCAGGGTTGTAGACTAGAAATAAGACTCCGACTCTGATCTTAGCCTTAAACACGACTTTAATTATTTTTTTAGGCTTAGTATCATGCCACTTTTGACCTTTGTGATTTGAGTCCACATTTATTTTTAAGGACTCGTTATTAGTTTTTTTTGAGCCTGACTCTGGTTAAAACAGTCTGACTCCACAGCTTTGATTTCAACTAGAAAATCGATTATCTTCTCTCTCAATCCGAATCTTTTTGAAATAATATTTACAATAAGTGTTGTAAACACTTGAATACCAAAGCATCGAAAATAGGATCAAGTAGCGACGGGGCTCAAAGCGACCCCAGACCATTTTTTATTGCATTTATTGAGGAATTATTGAGGATTACAATAAATATCAGCCAAATAGTTAATGGTTGAAATAAAAAGAATTTTGTAATGTGAATGCACCCCGCTAGGAATTCATAGGTTAAAGTAAATGTCATGATTGCTTTCCTTTATTACTTTATGAAAATCAAATAATAAAGTCAGTGTCATATATCAGTGACAAAATTAAGTTATTAAATATTTGATGCAGTCGCAAAGGTAGAGTACAATCTTATAACGATGATATGTTAATTTACTGCTCTACATAGATTGTTAGCTAAATACTAATGACATTTTGCTCTACTTTCAGTAATCTTATAATGTAAATTTCATATTAATATTTAAGACTAATATTGAATCAATTTCCAGCGATTCCAGTAAAATAACAAGATAACAAAGTTTATACATTGAAACCCATTCATTTTATATTACAATTTATTAGGTTTTTGTAGACTAGGATATTGTGAATAATCATCAGATTACTGCAGAGGCGCAGCGAACATTTTTATATGCTTGCGATGTGTGCGGGTCGAATAACTTTCATGTCTACTTTGTTATATTGTTAGTTAACTTTAATATTATTGTCTAGAAATTTGCATTAATGAATCATTTTTTTCAACCACTCCTGTTATATATTCCCATTAAATAAACCCAAAATTATATATCCCTCTAGTAGCATAGGGACAATATATAATATATTCATATTATGGATACAAATTGTAAAGATGATGATATTAAATATAATTAAAATATATTTTTTTGTGTGTTTTGTGGAAGGTTTACTATTATGTAAATTATTCCTTATTAATAATAATCTAATGAATATTGGGTTTTTAGGTTTATTAAATGGATATTTCTCATAATTATTTCTAAAAAAATCTGATTTCGTTCTTTACATTAAATATCCTTATTTAATATTTGTATTTGGCATCACAGGTTGACATCACGTACAAAATAATTTACGAAGCATCACTAAAACTATACACCGAAGAAAATATAAATATCATCAAGTAGAAGTTTCTTCAAAAAAAATGAGCCTGTATGTATATTATGTTATTGTTAACAGATGTACTTTTTTTTTCGTTCTTATCCATGTCTGCTCCCAATATGGAGCATATGACCTCCTAATGGAGGTATCTCAACAGATTTTTTCTACGAAAACTGTTTGTTACTCAGTTTCTCAACCTATCTTTTTCAAAGACAGTAGGAATAGAAGGATAGAACCAGGACAGGACTCGTGGTTAGCTAATCACTATCTAATTTTAGGATAGGTTGAGTGAGAGGAAATTCAAGACATAACACACATCCATGCCTTTGGACAGAAATCCATAAATCGGTTGCTAAATCAATCTATAAAAACTGTTTGTACTGGGATTCGAGCCCGTGACTTCTGTTTTCTAATTTCACGACATTGACAGTTGTCGCACAGCCGGCAATGTATCACGTAACACGAATGCACTTGGTCAATGTATACATTATACATTTTAGCCAGTTGTAGTACTTTATCTAGGGAATGTATACATTAAAAACACAGTTAATAATTAAATTTTTCACAATAATCACACATGCACTCTTACTGTTGCATGTTGATAAACTGACTGGTCAAATTTAATGTGAATTGTAATGATATAAGCTTAGCTAAGCATGAGGAGATTTCACACTTTAACTTTGACGTAAATAAAACACACATTGAAAACGTGGAGTAAAATTTGTATTACTTTTTTTTAGTTTTAATTTTTAAGTTAATTTTTTATTTAGATTATTCTTTATTTATTTTAACAGAACTGGTGATTAAACTAAATTTCTTGAAACACGTTTAAAATTTACTTGTAACTTTATGGAACTCGCTTTTGAGTGTCACTAATGAAATTTTTTTCATAAAAACGTCGTAAATTTTACTTACGTTTTATTTTCTCATCTCGAGCATTGTAAAAAACTAAAAAGAAACACGTCCGACAATTACGATAATATATTATATTCTATCGTAAAGCCCTTGAAAATATTGAATATTCGGTTCGGTAAACAAACACATATGAATCGTTTCCAATTTAAATTATTGAGTATCTAAAATATCATTAGCGGAACATTGTTGAAATTACGATCATCGTTTTTTTCTCGCAACGCGATTTTCCAGTTCGAGGGATACACAAATCGTTTCACGGCAGCTGATTTTCATTTAACAGTACCTGTATGAATATTATCATTTTTGTTACATAATACGTTACGTATTTACATGCTATTCTGGTTACATCAGGACAAGCTCCTGAGTTCAAATCTCCGTCAATGTCATTGTTTCATAATTAGGATCAAACTGCAAAGCAAACGATAATCTTCATATATGTACCAACATATGTACATTTTAAAATTAAAGACCCTGGCATAATAGCAAATTTCACTAAACTCATTTTTTTAGGAATGGGTAAACACCTAATACAGCAGTGTTCTTAAATCTTTTCACATCCGCTGACCGGTAAAAAATGGAAAAATATTTCGCGGACCAGCATCAACCAGATACACATATTTACTCACAGCCAGTTCTCGACTTACGCCTACATGTGTGGATTAACAATGGAGTTAATTACTTATGTTATTCATACTCCAAAAAAAAGATTTTTTTCTCCAGTTTCTTTCAAATATAATATTTGGCCGCGGGTGAACCATATAAACGTCATAATTGGGTGTATTTATGGCTATATATAACATATATATATTTGATTTTGATTCTGTGTATTGGATTTTATTATTTAATTAAGGTTTTAAATATTTTCTATTTGTACGAAATTCCACTTATGACAGTTTCGACTTAAGTCCGAGGTGGTGTAACAGAACCTGTTGTAAGTCGAGAATTGACGGTACAACTGTTCATGTTTGCTTGGAATAATATATTCAAACAGTATCAAATGAAACGTCAAGTCAATGTTACATGGATTTTATTCATGAATGCTAATGAAACTGCTTTTTTGTGTAATATTTCTTTCTGCTTTTTGTAATCAAATATTTTTAATTTTTAGTAGTTTTTTTAAAAAAAAATCGAAACAAAAAAGTTATCGCGGACCATAGAATGAAGTACACTGTAATACAGTACGCTCCCGATTATCCGTGTGTGTATTATACGTGCATGAATTTAATTGAGAAAAAAAATAGGTATCTTCGTATTTATTACTGCACGTGTCCTTGTTTTTTTTAAGGTAGGTGGGGGCAAGGCCGGCTCGTGGCGTGTCCAAAGAGTGCGGCGCATACAGGCGCACGTGTGGCGTTCATAGATGCCCAGACTCCGCACTGATATTTTAGCACTTTCTTCTCATTTAGATTAAGTTTTTCGAGGCACACACACGCGCAGAAATCCTCGAGCCGGCCGAGGGTGGGGGTGTGTGAAGAAGTTGAGCTAGTTTCAATCGATTAGTACCATTGTTTGCGCGGGAGGACACGCGTCAATTCATTCGATGCGTTGATTGATTTGTCGAATTGATTATTAGCCCAAAAAATGTTGAAAAAAGTGACTTTACTAGATGCAATGCAAGGAGTAGTTAAATGTTGGTACAAAATAAAGCCAATAACAATCGTTCGATCGCGGTGGAAACTCCAAATGACTTTAAAAATGCTGATATAGAAACTATTGAGGAGTGGTTAGAAGATGATTCATGTGATCCAGGATTTTAAATAATGAGTGACGCTGAGAATATTTCCATTCTCATTCAACCAGAAGAGAATAATAATGAGGCTGAAAGGCACTGAAATATGTTGATACTTTATTGGAGTAATCGACTAGTGGAACTTCGAATATATACAGAATATATACAGTGAAACCTCGATTCTACGTTTTTCAAGGTACCGTAATAAATAAACGAATAATGAAGGAAACTGATAGTGCGGAAAATCTTCAAATAATACAAAAAACTGTTTAATTTTCAAAAAACCTATTTTTTTATTTCACTTTTTTTATTAAAGAATACATAAATATATTTATAAATTGTTTAATACAAACTGAGTAGTCTATTTGAAGTTTGGCACTTAAATTTTAACGAACACCTTCGAACTCGCGTACATTTCTAAATCAACTCTTTTTTCTATGTCGACTCGATTTTCTTCTGGATTTTTTCCAACGTTTTGAATTATTTTCAGTTTCACAGCTAGAGTTCTAGTTTTGTTTTCATTTAGGCATTTTATTTTCGGACTTTTGAGTAAGAATATTTTGCGCAAGGTATGAGCGAAAAAATAAATAATCTACAAAAACAATATTATTGATCGGGGAATTCTGTAAATCGGGAAACGATCAACGTGGAATTATTTACCATTGATATTATGGAGACTTGGTTGAGTAAAAAATAAACGATCCATGCAGAAAAACGAACAATGCGAGAACTGTACTTCGGGGTTCCACTGTAATAGCTCCAAGGAAAATTCTAACTAATATTAGAAAATCTCCAGAAGATTCAAACAAACAAAATAAAATCACAGATTTTTAAATTAAATAATGAGTATTAAGCATATTAAAATAATTGTATATAGAATTTTACAGATCAGATTATCCGTGCCACCCTTCCCCACCATTCACCCGGATAAGCGGGAGTATACTGTATTTCTTGTTAAAAGCATTTGAATTAATTTGACGGTAAGGAATCACGGAAGAGTCTGATATGCACTATAATATATTATGGATATTAAATTTTTCATTTTTTATTTAATTAATATTTTATTATATTTATTTCAGTTAATGTAAGAAAATAATATGACATCTGCAGTTCAAGGCAATTTTTAAACCTTTGTTATATTACCAACGATTGGAGGAATCGAAAATAATTTGACAACTCAGGCACAAGTTTGGAATGTACACTTACACGGCCTGATGATAAAAAGGAATTTGATAAACATTTGCTGTTTTAAGGAAAATCATATATTTTTGAGAGCTAATTGTATGGCCTTGTGGTTTAAAAAAAAGATGGTAACACACCAACATGTGACACCGAATCGAGAAATGCAATAAAATGAAAGTGAACATTTGTTGTTTCTATGTCAAGGTTTTCAATTCTTCCGAATTCTTACAACAAAGAATATAATTTAAATTTGTTATGAATTAACTTAATGCAAATCATTTGAAGATAACTGGTTCATTGAAACCTCTATAGTATAGCATGAGGTAATTAAAGAATCAGAAGAAATTCAATCTCTTTATAGTTTCGTCATATTTCTAGTGTTGCTTCGAATAAATATATGTTTTTTTATGCAAATCTATGAATCATTGAGCAAAAATTATCAATTGAGTATTCCTAGTGCAACCAGCGCTCGGCTGACAGTACGTTAACAAGGGGCTCGCTTGAAATCAAAGCAATTCTCGGTGTTCTTGGGAAAGAGTTTTTTATCACCACTATATGCAATTACATATATGCATACTACTACTACTGTGTATACTGAAGCTGTCGTAGATAATATATGTCAGAAATTGCAGTTACATACTAATCTATTCTAAGAATATTTTTTTCTCTTAAATTAACAAGGGGCTCTCCGGCTTTAGTAAAATTTAGCAAGGGTCTCGCGTGAGCCCCTCCGAGCCTCTTCCAGGCCATCCCTGCAACAGCAGGAATGCACAACCTGCAGCCCGTTCAAAAATATCTGCGGCCCTCGAATGAACATAGTACATATTTTAAAAATTAAATCATCAATAATGATGTTTAAAGTGAGCAAGGTTTTTTGTCGATGAAGCAAAATCAATCGGTTGATATGCATAAGCTTAAGCTCCGATGAAAATTTGTAGTTAATTTTACAACCTGATGCTTCAAATAGTAAGTAAAATTCTAAAGAATTAGTTTAAAATTTACAAAAACAAAGATCGCATTAACTTTTGAATTATGAATACAACATTCATACCTACATATTTCACAATAAAAAAATGTAAATACATAAGTGCACCTATCCCTCTTTTTGCACGGTTTTGAAATAGCATGGTCAAATATAATGGAATCTTTCATTTATTTATATTCACTTTATCTTTTTATAGGGCTTTTTTGCACGGCTGTTATACGTGAAACGCACCCCTCGCGTAAAAAGAGGATTGACCATACATTAAATTTCATTGTTTCTTTGCTGCCCGAAACCATTATAATTTGTTTATGTACGGTCCGCTAAAAGAAAAAGGTGAATTCGTGCTCTGGAGCAAGGGTCGGCAACCTTTTGTTGTAAAAGTGCCAAATATTTTACGTAGGGATTAGTGCGGGCCACACTTCACATGTCATTATTGTTTATGTCATACAATGTATGATATAGTCCGTCACATATTGCGGGCCACTGGTTGCCGACGCCTGCTCTAGAGTAAAATTCTTTTGACTTTGATTACAAAAATAAATCAAGAGATGATTTTACCTGATTTTTTGTACTTTTTGTGTCCATTTAAATAGCATTTTAATAACCTGAAACAATGATAATCAGAAGAAACAAGACATGGAAAATAGTTTGGGTGATTTATTATTCCAATTTAATCCATTTAATTTTTGTTGGGTCTACCTCGCTACAATTGTGATTGGTAAACTTCAATCTTCAACACGGTCTCTCTGGTGTTTTAGCGAGGATCTGTATCAATTTTGTCATTCAGATTGTCATCAACCGACTTCAAAGGTCGCCCGTTCCGTGGTTTATTGACCAATGAAAAATCCCCATATAGGATTTTTTAACTATATGTGATAGTCTAACTTAAGTGTCATCGTCTCAGTGTAAACGTCACCAAGGTTTTTGGTTGCCATAGTCACGATATTTAAAATGTTTAAGGACTCGCTACTGTTTCCTGGCCATGTAAAAACTCATAAGAAAGTATGGAAGAAGCATTCTTATAGCAATAAAACTGATTAAAAGTAGATAATATCCACCAATTCAGAGAAAAAATTGGCTAGCATCCTAGAAAAATGTCAAAACTTATGCCCAGGCTAATTTATGCAGTCATACTTCGATGAAAGCTCTTCAATTAACCCTCCAGAGACGAAGTCACGGGTAACTTTTACTTATAGCAAAAAAAAATAATAATAAAAAACAATCGTTGTATAGAAACCCCGTGTGACTATATGGTCATGTTCATCCTTATATTACCTTGTAATATTGTGTAAGGACTAGCGTGACCGTATGGTGACACAAAAATTTGGGTTGAAATATAACTAAACGTGAAATTTAAAAAATATGTACAATTTGACCTCTATAGATCACCACAAATATATTAGTGCTTTTGGTAGTTGTTTCCATCCCCGCTTCTGATGACTTGCTTAAGTCTGTATCTTTTTAAACCCAAATTAAGTGAATGCAGCGATATTCAGGTAGAAAAAGGATGAATAGTGGGATCAATAGACAACGGTGTTTACTGTAACCGTGTGATCACGCTCGTCCTTGGAAGGTAACCGCTGGAAATTTAACATATGACTTACTTTTCTTGATTATTTGTTATTGTTCATTATTATAAAGATGTTTGTAATCGATAGAGAAAATTATTCGGGTTGTTAACGTGTTGGTTATTAAAAAAAAGATAATATCAAAAGGTTAATGATCAAGCTCTGGCCAGGATAATAAAATATTTAAATAAAAAGACTTTGTTCGGACAAAAAAATCTCTCAACGAAATTTGCACCACAGCCAATAATTTTCAACAAAAGAAAAAATATTTTTCAATCTCTATGGCCGGCTTTTATGACGTAATACTATTTTTAATTAAGAAAATAATGATTTCATACATTTCAAAAAACAATACCTACATCGAATAAGAACTCTTAATTTACTTAGAAGCACTTATTTGGTTAATGATTCGTATTTATCTGGCGTATAAATGAAAAAAACACACTCTTGAGAAGTCTCAGTGATGCCTTAGCGACCATTGCTTATTGAAGCAATAGTATTACAAAAATGAAGATATTTATTAATATATGCGTTGACACACTTTTTTACATTTTAATTAGTTTCTCAGGCATTCTTGTTGGTACGCGTTCAAATGTCAACACGCAATTGAAAAAAAAAACATTGGAAAATGAGAAATATTGAATAATACAATATGATACTCAATCGACATTACGATTGTCAATTCTATTCAATTCAATGTCAAATTACAGAAAGGAATTATATTTATATAAAGAAAACATTGTTTTTCCTATCTAGTACTACATTTTTTTTAATTATTTTATAATAAAAATATTCGCCATTTGTGTCAACTGTCAATATTTATTTTGTATATATTGTCCTTATTAAATTTATTTTTCTTCTTTACTAAAGCTTAGTAGTAAATGTTGTTATGTAAAAGGTCTTCAACGTTTTAATAATACAGTCGGACCTCCACTTTCGCACACAATTGGTACCTGAAAATATGTGCGAATGTTGAATGTTCGAAAGTAAAGGGATGTAAAAAAAATACACCAAAAATTGTCCTTTAAAATTTTTATTTATCAAAATTTACTTATGTATTTGATAAAAAAAATATTTTTTTAATAAACTTGTCGAGAGTTAGTTATATTTTACTCTTTTTTTGTTTTCTTCATAGAGTTCTGTGGCATGCAGTGCTTTTATGGATCGCCCTACGCACTTGAGATATGCGTTTTTCATTGTGATCAAATTCTTCCATAATATTCAAAAATCTATCGCAATGAATGAAAGCTTCGTTCATATTTTTTATTGTAAAAACTTTTTCTGGTTCTTCTTCCTCACTTTCATTTGTGCGAAATAGCGAATTGTGCGAAAGTAGAGATCCACCTGTATTGATTAAAAATAGTTTATTAATAATTTTTATAATCGTCTGTAAATTCTTGCCATATCTCTTGTAATAATTGGTCTTGTTCAATTGTAATAATTGGTCTTGTTCAATTTTATTTTAAAAGAAAACCCATTTTAATGTATTCTTCATCAAGTGAAACCGGTCCTAATTAATTTAAAAATGTGGAGGTATGTAATAAAATAATTGTGGTGTATTTTTAAATTATAAAATTGAAGAATGAGTACAAAAAGGCACTTAAAAAAACAATAATTGTTGATTGTTTTTACTCAGCAAGTTGCCATTTATTTAATCCACTGCAAAAACATAATTTATTATCCAAATCATATGGCAATGAAATACAAATTTTATATCTGTACACGGAGTAACATTGCAATACGTGGAATATGATCTCATTATAACGTGTTTTTTAATTTAATTCTGTAAGCAAGATGCATACACATTGCTATTACCAGTGCATGTGACGCCCCTATTCGATAAAAAATACCTTAAGCAATACATGATAATTGCGTACCGTAGTTATAAATCAGATTATACGGTATAAATTGTGTGAGTATTATACTAGGGAGTGTAATATAAGTAGTAATCAAATATTACAATAATCTATAATTATTATTGAAATTAATATTGAAATTACTACATACTTTTGAAAAACTTTAGTATTGCATAGATATCTAAAACAAAAAAAGGCTTATTATACCTCAATGATATTTTGGGTAGACAAGCATGTTTTCAAATTTCAAATAAATTCATTTAAACAATGAAATATTCGCTCCAGGGAAATGTTTTTCTTGAGGTCGCAGTCTACAATAAACGCCGTCGGCTGCGTTTAGCATTACCTGACGCTAAGCTACATGCAGCGTGATAAAGAGACCACAGTAGTTCATTTTCATAGTAAGAATTTATAGGTCGCGTACGGCGTCCCGCTACAATCAATTTTATATCCGAGCTTTATAGATTTTATATACAAATGTGTCGCTTGTTTCTGTATTTACTTATTTGTCGAACTCGTGTTTATAAATGATAGCGGTATTATAAAGCCTTATTCAGACCAACTCAGTTAGCGGCCGAGTGTCTTCGGTCAATTATTCGGACAAGCAACAATATTGATTGTAAACACGCATATCAGCTTTTTTGAGGTCCAGTTAATTTTATGTGTGATTTGTTCGATTCAACAACACTTTTTTTAGACGCCCCGTAAACGTAAACAACAGTGTGCTCACGCCAGAGGAAATAGAAACGGCTTATATTCACTCGCTCACTCGAATCACTCGTTGGATCGCTCGGCCCAGTCCCGTGCGTAGCGGTTTATGCAGCCTATGCATACAAAAAATATATTTACAAAATTAAATGTGCTGTTATACATTTGAAATTTGTTTCTACTCTAATGAAACATAAAAAAGGTATTAATTTGTTGCATATAAAACACTATGTTTTATTTCAATATTGTTGAAAATAAAAGAAGTACTTTCAATATAACAGATACAATTTATTGCCTATAATATACAAACGTCACTCAATTTTATTTTAACGCAAGTGTTGCTGAATAATGCAGTGAATCTGCAAAAACAAAACACCGTTCTATTTTAAAACCGTATCCGAAGAATCAGTACAAAATGAGAACTAGATGTTAATTAATTTATGTTATTATTTTTTCAACTTATTACATAATCTACGTTCAGTGTCACCCATTCTTATTACCGACCATTGTCGGAGGAAAAATAATTTTAAGAGTATTTCCTTAGAAAAAAAATCAGTTGAGACTTAATAATTAATGATAATTCAATATTTTTCCCTGGGCCCAAAATTAAAGATGAATTAAAATAAACAACTTTATATTTAATTAACAATATATGACGTATAAATATTATAATAGCGATAGGTTTCCTCAGTTCCAAAGTGCAATAAGTCAAAAAAAAATCTTTTTTGAATTCCTTAAAATACCAATTTGTAACTGGTTATTTAGAGTGGCAGTGTTGAGTTAGACCCATACTGTAACGACTACGAAAATCTTGTAAAAACTTATTTAATTAATATGAGAAATTTAAAATATTGTTTGTAATATTATAAATATAAAGACTTTAAATATCCAAAAAAAATACTAGGGTAAAACCTACTATTATTGGCCACTTGCAGATAAAATCTATTTTTATAAGATATTAAACTAACATTACCACTCGTTGACCTAATAATGAAGTTCATTAAGTATTCCTCCGTTGGTATACCAGATAACTGTCATTTAAAGCAGTATCAAATAACCTAAAATCTGATTTTAAACTTACTGTTGAAGCGTTGCCGTGAAACCAGTGAGATTTGTTGTAAAAATCGCAAGGGTTTGACTTCTGTGTAGAAGTACGTTGCACATTTATATGTTCATTGAATGAATTGAAAATTGACTTGAATAGTTTGTTTTTAGTGTATTTATAAATCATTCACTGATTGAATTGGATATATTTTTCTAAAAAGTTATAATGGTGGTGGCCAATAACTAATTCCAATTTTTTGAAGAATTTCTATTATTGACCTGGCTAGCCAATAATACAATATATGGCTTTTAGGTAAAATATTCAATTTTATTTCGAAAACAGTATTTTGAAAATATTTATAATTACCCATATATTTATCAGATTTTTCCAACAATCCTATATAAATGTTGGCCACCCATTATTGTGGTTTTGATGGCCAATAATTAAAACTTTTTTCACGCAATAGAGTAAACATCATCAAAAAAAAAACATTATCATTAAATACAGAAAAAAATCACTTTTAAGGTGTTCACTGTCAATACTTGGTGGAATGGCATTATAATAAAAATAATAAAACATTTTTAGTACTTTTTCCACATAAAATTTATTGGATCAAGACAGGTTTCGCTCATGCTGAGCATTGTTAACTGATAAGAAATACAATTAAACAGTGATATTTATACAAAAGTTAAGTAAGAAAAACAAGGTATGACAAACAATTGGTATTATAACTAAGCAAATGAATTGAAGCAAAATACAAGAAAAATAAACTATAAATAAAAAGTTGAAGACGCTTAGCAATGAAAATGCATGAAAAAAGATATAAGTAATGACGAAAAAATTTTGTAGTCCATATGCTCCACATCGGGAGCGGACATGGTTTTTTTTTTTTAAATCCTTATAGGTATTTCCGATTTTGAAATTTATGTCCATTCAGCTCGATGAAATGAAAAAATATGATTCTAACATGAAAATGATATTAAAGTTGCATTGATCACTTAATTTTACACTTGATGTGGGAACACAATATAAAGTTCATCATTAATTATTACTTTATTTTTTATTATTTTTTTACTGCAATTTTTGGTATGGCCAATAATTGTATTTTTTGATGGCCGATAATTGAAAAAAGTGGCCAATAATTGTAGATTTCTGCCTTTTTTTGTTAATTTTTTTTCAAGTGCAAAATATAGTTTTTTACATGTTTCGATAATTGATTATCACAAATAAATAGGCAATTTAACATATGATATTTTATTTTATTTCAACTTTCTAATGATACGTGTCCACATATCAAGAACAAAGTTGAAAAAATCCTTAAGTGGCCAATAATTGTTTGTTTTGCAATATACTTTTTGAGTAATTATACTTTAGAATCGATGTATCGATATATTTTCTTTATGATATAAACAAACATTAAAAATTGCTGCGTCTATCGTGGAACACGCAGTAAGCTTGTTTTTTGTTGTACTTCGGATACCTGATCAAAGTCATTATAAATATAAATTTGCGTCTTAATATTATATCATAATGGACATTGAAAGTGACGACGTATTGTGTGGGTTGTCATTGAACACGTTCGTAATAAAAAATAATTCAATTCAACAATTGAGGAGCAAACATTCAAAAAGTGATTTGCCACACAAATACAGAGCTTAGGAAATGATGATTGTGATTTATGTTTGTGATTATTTTTGTGATCAACTTTATGATTTAATGTTTATTGGAAAAAAACCTTTTTCTGAACACTATTTGTGATTTCCATTCATAGGTTTTATTATAGACTATCAGAACAGAACTTATATAAAACGGCATTTTCAAAATTTGTGAGAAATCACTTTTTGAATGTTTGCTCCTCATATTATTTAGGTGGCTTTAGGGTAAAAATTATTAATTCATATTTTGTTAAAAATGAGATATTAACGTTATTGTATCGCATACGATCGACTCTAGGTGTAGGTAAAAATGCTTACATGTTTCAAATGAATTTCCAATTTTTCTCTTCTTTAAAAACTTTTGATTTTTTATGCCGAAAGATGTTTATTTATTTTTTAAATTTTGATCTCCCGGAAAAGTAATAACAGTAAAAAAAGGTTACCAGAATTAAGATAAGAATTACAAGATCGATATCTGTTTGAATGCGTTAGTATTTGAGATATCTATCCCTTCCACTTTTCCAATCCTAAAATTAACAGGGCAAAGCGAGAGCGATCGTTCTATCTTTACTCGTAAAAAAAGGTAGATTGAGCAACTGACTAACAAGCAGTTCTCGTAAAAAATACTGTACTTAGAAACCTCTATTAGAAAGCTATGCTGTAGCTATACATTATTGGAATAAAAAAAAATGAGTTACGGCACCTTTTTTTTCAAAAAAAGCACTGCTATAAACACTCATATAATTATTTATGTTTTGACTTATTTTTTTGTGGTGAATTCCTGCAATTATCTTCCACGAACTTTAGTGTGCTGTCGTTAAAAGAAGTAGTGTCTGTGAGACGATTTTTTCTCTATATATTTCTTGAGAAAAATCATCTGTCAACAGACCAAGGATCAACTATCTACAATTTGTATAAACATATTAATCTCTAATTGCGTATAGCTTTTTAAATATAATAAAAAGTTGTATTTACATTAGGCTGACCAACTTTCTGAGAATCCAAGGAAGGAAAAAAATGTGTAGAACTCGTTTCGGTAGTTCGTTTTTGCTATGATGAGTTACAGGGGATCTCATCAAGATCGTGATCTTAGTCAAATACTGCATTTTAGGACTAAGAAAGACGTAGGTTCCTCACAGTGTAGTATGACAGCTGGATATCAGCTTTTCAGATTTAGCTTGTGTTTACTTATATTACCAAGAAGAGTTTTTGAATGTCAATCTGACGTATTTTAAACTATTAACTTAAACAATTCATTATTAATTATTGCAATTATATTGTGAGTGATTTGTTTTCATTAAAATGATGAATAAATAAATATCTGTAAACTTCTCTACGGTGTTTTCATCGTCATTTTTTTTCAGAAGTCGACAACTGATTTATTTTTTATACAATCATTTGCCTTAGGTTTTAAAGATTAATTTGAAAGTTTGAATAAATTTATTGTGTTTGTTTCTATTGTATTCATTATTCTCACATCACCATTAAAAATATTCAACCTCGTTACTCTGTAAAAGGAAATATTTTTTTAATACCAAGGTGGTTTTTAATTATCTTTTTTTATTACAGTTAAAAATCCTGGCCCGCCGTGACTGAGTGGTTAGTATTGTTGGCTTCGATCACACAATATTCACAGGCTCGAATACATCAACACCAGTTTTTCGGCTTTTAATATTAAATACCAAAAAGTATTCTTAAAAAAACTAATAAAAAACAGCCAATTGGAATTGCAATACTTAGCGAGAAAATTTGGATATTTTATATAAAATACCGTCATTATATGAGTCGTCGAGAGGTGAAGTGACTCCACCAGTAAAATGATAAAACTTTTTTCTTGGATTCTTAAGTACAATCACGTCTTCATTGGTGTTTTGGTTGATTGCATATTTTTATTTTACGGAGATAACACTATTAACTGAGGTTACTTCACTTTCTACGATACTTTAAGACGTGAAGAATATTACAACGCATCTAACTTATTTTTTTCTAAAATACCACTAGGTTCACTTCACCTCAAATGAGCCCATAATATATCATAAACGGATGATGTTCATATACACACATATATATATATATTGGTTTTTTTTAAATAATAAATTCTGAAACCAATAAATATTGACAAAATTCTTGGCAAATTTTTAATACTTCAATTCCTTGCGAACAATTTTTATTAAAATATGCAACGGTTTACCCACATTAAAAAATCACTTTTGGCTAATTTCCAAAACCGAATAGCCTGTATTTTTGCATTATCAAAACTGGTATTTCGGTATTAAAACTGGAATTTCGGTTTTGGTAATACCGGTATTGCAGTTTCTACTCCCCCCACCCGATCCTTTAAACCAGTGGTTCTTAAAGGGGGCGTTTAGAAGTCTGGGGGTGCGTTTTTAATTTTTCAGAATTTGGGGGGCGCTGTAGGATTTCAAATTCGTGACCTAAAAAAAAACCAGTTTCGTAGATATTTTGGGAAAAAAGTATAGGGAATTGGGGATTTCAAATTCCTTGGTGAGGGAAGGGGCGTTAGATAATTTTGGATAATTTATTTCTGCAAAAAGGGGTGATTCTTTCAATACGGTTCAGAAACATTGATTTAAACGGACGCAGATAGGGTGATCCGCCTACCATACGCCCTGTCCTACCCCTATCTTTCTAAAACAAAACAAATAATATAATTCCTAATTATATAATTTAAGATCACGGGTGGGCGTAAATTATTTTCACAGGAAATTTCAGAAATAAATAGGTCACAGTTAAATAGTTTACCAATTTTAAATGACCATGTAAATCTGCCAAATTCTCCACTCTTTTATCCTATATGTAGATAAATATAATTATAAATTTTTCAGCAAACAGAATAAATATAACTCTTGAAATTCCTCACCATTCAAATCTGTGGGCATTGCCATATGTTGATTCATTTTGCAGCAATCGATTTAAACTTTGTGATACATTTGCTTCTTATAAAAACACGATAAATTTATTTGCTAGGCGCCAATTCAAGTTCATACGTGCACTTGAACGCCTGAAGATGACGAAAAGCGAATCCCGGGTCGTAAGTGACAAAAATTGTGTGAATGTACATAATTTGAATGATTCAAATTATTAATTATATACTTGAAGCATATTGCGGATGCTTATTGAATAGGGTTGTACAAGTTTGGAACGGTCTCTCTCAATTTGATCGGTTGGTCAACCAAATACACACAATAAAGACGTCAAATCCTAAGGTCGATTTGAAAAAAAATCTGAATAAGATGTTGCTAACTTAGGTAGGTAGGAAATTTTATTGATAGTACTGCCAGTACACCAGCAACGTGTTGGATACTTGTATATTGACACAAGGATTATTGAGTACGTCACAATTATGCTTTGTAAAAACACTGAGAAATTGGACAAAGATTATTCAACCCACGCAAGGTGAATACAACAATAACTTACCGTTCCACAATTGTAATGAATATTTAGATGGCAAGTAATGGATAATTTATTTAATAAGTATTACTTGGCATTTTAAAATATGCAGTAATTTATAACTTAGCTGTTTGCTTAGAACAGAGGTTCTTAACCCTGTGCCCGTGGAGCTGTTTTCATGCGGCCTTATCCCTTAAGGCAGTATTCTAGTGTAGAAATTTGAAAAAGTCGATTCTTTTTTTTATATTTTTTTAAAGTTTAGACATTTGAGAGTATGTCCACAAAAAGATTTTTCAAAAATTCAATTATACTGAGTTGCAGCGATTTTGGGGGCGCAGCAACTTGCCTGGTACGACCGGAACAGATCGAAACTCGAAACTTTAAACGCGTTTTTCTCGAAACTATTTTTTTCAAGCTGACGTACATGATATTTCAAGTTCTACCTAACCGATCTATTTGAAATTTTGTGTGAACTTTCTTTATACATTTTTCTAGAGCCCGTAGCAGATTTAAGTCAAAATTTTAATTGTTAACTACTTTTAAAAAATTTGAAACTTTTAAAAAAAAAACGTAAAAATTCCATTTTTTTTCAAACGGCTGCCATTTTCAGAAAAAAAAAATTTTACTTCTTCGAGGAAGGGGCTCTAGCGACATTTTCATTTATTAATAATTCGTTATTTTTTTTTTCAAATGACCAGAAAGGTTGGAATCGTGTACGTGAGGACACCATCTTTTTTTTGACCCCTCCCTTTACCAGCCGATAACTTTTCGAGTTTTGAATTTATTTATTTTTAAAATTTTTATATATTTTTTAAATATGAATAAACGAATGGTAAAAAAAATCTTTGTTTATTTTTTACAGAGCTCGAAAAAACACTCAAAATTCGAGCCTCTACACTACAATACCCCCCTTAAATGCATAGATGAACAAACTTTTGTTTTGGCTTCTTCGCAAAACAGACATAGAAATGATAAAATATACATACACTATTTATATTGTTTCAATATATGTCTTGTCTACACGTGCCAAATTACCTTACCTACGATTACCTTCATTCAAACAGAGCAAGCTGGAGTTTTGGCGGGCATTGATTTTTGACTGTTTTTTAATACAATTTTCACAATAAAAAGTCACGGTTCATCATAACATTAGGTAGTTAAATTGTGTATTATTTTTTATTATTATTTATATACTGTATGGAAATCATGTTTTATGCTTTTCAAACGTATTAAGTGTTTTTTTTTGTAAAAATATATTGAAAGAAAACTATTTTTCCTGCAATCACACCCACGCACTGTATATGGAAATATTTGTTTTATTTAAAAGTAAAAAATCATACATTTAAGGGTTAAAAGTATGCTTTAACAAAACAACAACAAAAAAATATAATTGTTTACGATTTAGATAATCTTACACTACCAACACTAGCCAATTAGTTAGTCAAATGCAATCTCAAAGATCACACTGATTGTTATTTTCAAAAATACTTTCGTACTCTGTTCGTATGTTATCGGTACTTATTTTTAAATGCCTTCTTATGCATATAAAATTAAGCACATGTACAATTTACCGAACAAAATAATAATCGAGTAATAATAACACATATTACGGAAATCGTGTTATTTTATAAGCCAGGCGCCCGTCACTATTATCATAAGTCTAAAATGCGACCGTTGCCATTATAAGGTTAAGTACCACTGGCTTAGAGTATATGCCATTGTGGAAAACTAGACGGAAATTGAAATTTCCTTGATAAAAACAGAATAAGTATTAAAATTTTAAAAACGTTCTTTTATTGGTATCCGAGATTAAGTCCAAAAGTCACAGTTCGTGACCAATTTTCTGCGAGTGATTAAAAACTGAAGTAATTTTAACATGTCTCTGCCGATAGCTTGACTTGCACAATGGTTTTCTTGTATGAAACATTACATTTTGTATCCATTAACGAAAACTGCACTGGTATTATATACACAATAACTGCCGATAATATAAAAGCTCATTTAGATAAATCTATATTATGTATTTTACTTCCTGATTAAGCGGATACACCCTTGCCCTAACCGATTTGCTAAATTGATGCATATCGACTTTGGAAAGGAAAAAGGACGTCACCCACAGCTTTTCTTAAACAACTTTTTTTCTAAAATAACAATGTATACAACATGATACACGTTTTATCAAAAGTATGTAAGCTGAAAATGCTAAATTGGTATCCAAATTTAGCTTTTAAGTTTGAAAAAAGGAAGACCTATAAAAAATAGCAATCAGGAAAAAAACTTAAAAAATGGTTTATTGTGAAAAAAAAAATTCTTTGCTCGATAAAGTCAATTAAAAATCATTTTTTCAGTCACCATGCTCTTCTATGTTGTGTTAAAAATCATTGAAACACGTTTTTTGTGCCACCTGTAAAATGTTCTATGTGTGGGTTACGTTCTTTTTCTTTTCCACAGTCGATATGGTTTTAATTGACAGAGCCAATTGGTTTCTTATGGTAAAAAGTCACAGACAATATTATTATACTGCTAATTGTTTTTATTTGTTTTTGTTAAATTTTTGTTATTGGTCTAATTGGCTTTAACCTTGTACAACTCTTTTTAAGTGTTGTGAAAAAGTATTCAAATAATATTTAATTAAAATTTTATTCATATTATATTTTGGTCTTCCATCTATTTCTGATTTTTTCTACTTTGTGTGAAATAAAACAATGAAAGATTCGGCCTTTTTCAAAGACACAACTCTTTGATTTTTGTTCTCAAAATAAATAAATCCTGAATGGCTACTACGTGCTTAGTTCAACCGCTTTATTTTTAAGATATTACCAAATGTTTGTTACTTTAAAAAAATCACACAACATAATCAATAAAAGCACATAAACGGATTCGGCAACAAAAGATTGAACGACTTATCTTCTTATAGAAAACTCAGTAAAGATCAGTAGGAACAATCCTATTTCTATTATATTAACAAAACTGTAAACTCATGTATAACGCAATCGGTACTTTTGAACCCATTCTCCTCCAATCAATATAATTGAAACGTACTTTGAATTCGTAAAAAACACTTATTGTATATTATAAAAAAGTCTGTATTTGTATAACGTGAGGTAGTGAAATATATTACCAAATGTGTATTAAGTTTACTCCACACACTGTGTCAACGATTGCTGGTCTAATTCTTCTCACAACCAACCACTGTTACAGATAAATTAATCATTGTGAGAAAAAAATCCTGAGAACCAATTACATAATGGTTCACTATGTTAATATAGTTGACTAAGAATAAATACATAGATTTTGCTTAATCAAGTGTTTTCATAATGACCTGTTTAATCCATTTTAAATTTTGGACATTTTATTCTCACTATTATTATAATTGCAATAATTGATACAAATGTCTTCCTTATTCTTTTTCTGGTGTTATACACTATAGGGCGTCGGTGATAATTTTGGCAATTATGCATGGCCGAAGTGTTTAGCCTGAATCAGTTTTCAATACTCCTGCCCATGCGTCTCTTACCAAAATTATTTACATAAAATTTTCGGTACATCGCATTTGCCTTCTGGCGTACCTTTAATTTAAAAACTTACTTCCAATGATCAATGCAAGTGATAATGAAAATAAATTCTGATGTGTGAAAGTGTATAATATTGTTTAGTTTCATTCCAATTTCAGTTGCTTCCGTAGCCTAACTCGACGGCCAAACTTTTATAGAAAGCTTGTATGCAAGTTTGCAGCGCTTAACGAATTTTCTTACGGTACGTCGTACCTGGGCGAAGTCACTGCGAGCGCGATTGGAACACGGTTTAAAGCGAATCAAAATATCTAACAATCTGATCGCGTCGTGTGTTTTGCCACGTGGACACTCTATAGCGGCGAAGACAATTTCATATTTTCGTGCCGCACTGAATTGCTTTGCATTAGCTTTGATTTCGTCCACGTAATACACTTATACACTTAGAGTGCGACGTTTCCATTTGCTAACTATTTGGCCAACTTGACGCAGTTTTACAATGATATATTATAATTTAAAATTTCGACTGAAGGTGCTTGATGGAAATTGAATGTTAATTTAGAATTATTTTAATTTTGTACACTTCCAAAAAATTCTTGGTCTCACGCGACCCGGGTTTCGCCGAAAGGAAAGTGGACGTGGAAGTGGAAAGTGGATGTTTTGGAAGTGTACAAAATGAAAATAATTCTAAATTTTAAAATGTTATGTTAAAAATCTATTTCATATATAATATCCTATTCTCTTATCAGCTGATATTGCTCTTATTTAACGAAACCGGCCCCGATATTATTTAATAAAAGTGTAATGAGTACAAATGAGTATTTTATTATTTTAGTATAAAGCCTTTCCAACAAGTATTTATTGACAGTGAATAAATACACTAAAAGTAAACAATATTGATGATGACAAATAGAATCATGACAATTGTATTAGTTTCTTTTAATATTAAACAAAATATGTACGATCACTTTTAAGGTGTTTACTGTCAATACTCGGTGGAAAAGTATTATATTAAAAAAATAATTATTTTGACTAATTCCATTTTTATTTTATATAACCAGAATCGGGTTTGCTCATGACGTGCATTTCATCAGTTGATAATGCTCGTCATAAGTGAAACCAGTACCGATCATATAAAATAAAAGTGGAATAAGTACAAACGAGTGTTTCATTTTTTGAATTAAATATATTGACTTGACCGCCATCGTTACACATAACACGAAACAAAATATGCACTTTGATAGTTAGTAACAGTGAATGCGTTGAAAAAATTTGCTGATCATCTTGTTTTTAAAAACATATTTCTTAACAAGAAATAACGAATAAAATTTTAGTAAATTAGAGAAATTTTAACAGTTAACAGTGTTTAAGTATACAAAATGAAACCTTTTTTACTATTTTATTCGAATTATCCTTTTTTGATACACTAATTTAACCCGAATTGTATGAAATATTATTATTTGAACAACGGTTTTTGTGTAAGTTTTACTGGCAACCAGCGGAGGAAAAGCCTTATTGTAAAATAGAGTGGAAATATTTTATTTTCTCGATTCTATGGCAACGAGTCATTTTTCAAACAGTAACCGGTTTCCTCAAACGGATATATGTTTTATAGTTTAACACGAATAACAGGTTAATAAAACTTTTATATGACAAATCAGAAGTATTTTATAAAAATAAAGAAAATCACTTCATCTTACTTGTCGTAAAGTATGTTTTCTTTAAACTCGGAATAATATGACAATAGGTCACTGACCCAAAACTCAACAAGCGATTGAATAAAACTGACTCTCGAAATTTATAAGTATGTACATAAAATAACGGTACAGATATTTAGAAGAAAAAAACTTGCATGTAATTCAGCTGTAATATTTTTTAGTATAAAAGCGGTCTCGCTAACAATAATATGTACATAAATTTTTTGATAAGAAAACGTGTTAAATATCCAAAGCATTATAATATCATATATAGAAAGGGTTTTATGTATGTACTAACCGGTGGTCGGCTACCTAACTTACACTTAACTTACCAAATAATTTACTAGTAAAATGCACGAAAACTCAGAATCAACCCAAGACTCTCATCTATCGTTCTCAAATCTAATTATTTGTTTTATTTACAGTACCACGTGCCAGTAAATTACTATACGTTTTTAGCTTTGACAGTGACTAGGGATTCCAACTATTTGTCATTATAAACTATTCAAATATCGAATCGTAAAACTGAAACTATCGGGATATATTCGGATATTCGTATTATCGATAATTGATTGATAGCCACATTAGACAACCTTTTACTTTGATTTTGATAAGTTATATATTTTGTAATATACTAAACTTATTTTGTTGTTTATTAATTGCTATTTTTCTACCATGGAACTAATAAAAATACCTTATTATAATTTAAGAGATCGGTCGCGAGGCCTATTTTGTTGTATGTTTAAAAGTTTATTGCTTTTGATTATTCGAAATAGCCTTCCAATTCGTGAATACTTTTAATAAATTAAGAGGAAATTTTAAGAATTTTGACTGGACAAGTTTTAGAAGCATTACTTTATCATTAATTTAAAAAAAAAATCAATGATTAATATTTAAAAGGAATAGCTACATAATTAAAATCGTTTTAATTGGCACACATAATATTATTTATCAGGGTTCGTATATAAAGCATAATTGTGGGAAACCTTCGTTTTGTTTATTTTAAGGAGTACCTTTTAATAAGTGTTTTTTTATTTGATAAAACATCATAAACTTTCAAGGCAAGTAAATTATACAAATAAATTGATTGTATATATTAAATTGAATATGTTTACTTTCAGAGTGTTCACTGTCGATACTTGGTGAAAAGGCATTATATTTTTAAAAATACTCATTTGTACTAATTCCATTTTTATCCAATAAGATCAATCCGGTCCCGCAATATTTTTAAAAAATCATCCATTTCGTTTCCTGAAAATTTTAGTGGCCCGAGCCAGATATATACTAGAAATGTATTACTTTAACCAATTACAAACAGGAACTGACTTACGTGGTCAATTCGTTCCGACGGTGTTAGAATAAGACTTGAAATCGAGAATTTTTTAAAAATAATATCTGTTCGCTTAAAAAGAAATGTAAAACATAAACACACAACTACTTTATTATTTATTAAAATAAATACGTTAATACATATTGTGCAAAAGCGTACAAACATTTAAGTAGAAAATACTTATATAAGTGCTGGTCTAGTATTGTTTGTTTTTTAGCATTTTTTTCTCTTGATAAATTAATTTATATTATGAAATACCATCATTTACTGCTTTTAGCACATTTGCAAATCGTTGGTAATATTTTTTCTTGTCCTTCTTGATTTTCTGTTTTATGGTCTCAACTTCGTTCCTCAATTCCGTTTCATATTTATTAAGTAGTTAGTAGACAACACATTTTAAATGCATGTATTAATAAACCTTTATCCACTGGTTGGATGATGGTCAAATCTATCATATTTTTAAACACATACGCAGCTTAATTATGGCGAGCGGAAAAGGCTTTGGTCATAAAAGCATTTTTTCTGCAAGTAGAGGATTCGAATTTCTACATTTGAATTTATTTTCCTAGAATAATGGGAAATATTTTTAAAAAATCACGTATACTCGTATACCTTTAAGAATTCATATGTAATGTAAAAATAAGAATGGCTCTACTTTAAAACTATGCTTAGGGGCGGCACATAGCCTAGGAACGTCACTGAGTATATTATTGTAATCTAGTGTGAATGCCGTAAAGGTAAAAAAGTGTTGAAATGTCGATTTCTTCTGATGACGCTGTTAGCAGGACGAGAGCATATTATTATGCCTTTGAATCTAAATCAGTCGATTAAAATAATCAAACAATATTTTTATTCAAACATAGCTTCCACTCCACGCACACTAGTGGTCTGGAAAATGTATACATTACATATTTTTTTTCTTCTAGTGAGTAAGTTGTAGAAATAGTTTATGGTCAAGATTCACGTCAATAGTTTGACTTGAATTCACCAAGCTTGTGTCTGGTCAATACCGTTACGGCGGTCTATTTTACACGTAACGTTGTGTTCAGTCGTAGCAAGAGAAATATTTCACGAAATTTAGATTTGAGTTGTCTTCTGAAATCACCAGATCAAACTGACCTCTTTTGGGGGGCCATAATATAAATAAACAGGTTTCTTTCAATTGACCAACCAATTTACAGCTCTCAGGGCCAAAATTCAAGGGCACTACGTCATGAGAAATTAGCAAGAAGTGTCCAGCAAAATGGTGGTTCTTTACGGTATATCAATTTCAAACAATAATACACCGTTAAAAATATTAGCCTCTCACTTAAAACATTGTTTTCTATTTATTAGGACCATCATTTTACAGTTTTATTTTTAATCATAGTACTATTATTTTTAACAGAAACAAAGTTTGACGAAAATCGCCCAAGATTCAGAATTTTTATAAAAATCATTTGCAATATGATTCAGTAAATATGAATCAATGAAAATAAACAGCTTTAATTGAGTCTGACGCGTTTTCAATAAATGGTGGTATATTTTTTTTCCATGTCCGTTTCCAATCTGGAGCATATGGTAAAGAGTTTATCTCAACAAAAGTGTTTCTACGAGACTTTCGTTACTCAGTTGTCCAACCATCTCTTTTTTTCAAAGAGAGTATAAATATCAGGATAGGTTTAAGACAGGAGTAGTGTTTAGCTAATTGTTTTCACTACGCCTCATTTTTTTTAATGATAGGATTGGTGGGAGGGGGCAATTCAAGACATCACATATATCCATGCCTTCGAAAAGAAATTTATAAATCGATTGAAAAAATCAATTGACAAAACCGTCTGTCACAGAAACCAACGACGATGGCCACTTAACCACAGCAAAAATTTACGTAAAATTATATTAACTTTACTTGGTTATCGTGAAAACTTTTGCAATACAAGAATTATTCAGACAAAGTTCGTTATAAATGTAAAAATAGTGTGTTTTCCAAGAACCTTTCATATTTTTGTCTACACGTCACAAGAAAAACTTTTGACTTGAACCTAGAAGTTGGTTTCAGAACTGCCAATATACATATCCTTAATACAGGTACGGAAAATCTGACATTTTATAATGTACTTCATCTATCACGTAAGGGTTTGAAACATTTTTTAATGTTATTCTTGAACAAATATATACTTATTTAAAAATATTTGACATTACAGCTATTGCCAATGCGCCAAATATTTTTAAGTTGAAAGATCATACAAGGAAAACTAGTAGAATTTTTTGTACGTCACTCTCGGTCAGATAAACTCGAGGCAAATTTACATCACACACACCCACGTCTTCTTAAGTCTCAATTTAAAGTTTAAAATCTAAATTTGACATTTACCTCACCGGTAATCGAACCTAGACCAACCTGGTCGTAGAGCAAGCTCCAACCAACTAAATAACTTGAGTTCGCCTTGAAGTCAGTACCAATTTTTTTTGAAGATTTGTATAATACGGAAATATTTTTTTCAAAGGCCGGGTAAAATTTGTTGGTGGTCGGTCTATTCTTGAACATAATGATATTATCCAACCATGATTATATGCAGGTTCTTCCAGGACAGTCCCACATCGTCCAGTCCAATTACCTACCCATGCGATGAGGTCGTTTTTATCAATTATATCTTTCACCAAATATATTGTTCTTTATGTTATGCTTTCGACATATCAGGTGGCAAAATAACTGTTAAATTCGTTTGTTCGTGAAACGTTCGTGTTTATCGTGAAAGAACACTATCGAATATTTATTATAAATATGTTTCTTAGTAGATTTGACGGTCCCGTAAACAATTACTGTTCATAAATGTGAGTTGATTGCTTCAATTTGAATGAAACAATGGTGGAAAATCATATTATGTGTTCGTTAAAATAAATAAATGTACGTTTTCCAGACACGCGGTGTGGTGATGCCAAACGACATTTTTTGAACAACTTGCATTTATTTAATTGTCATCCGCTTAAAAACTGGGTTTATCAAGCTTGTTTATAAGATTTTTTCAGGCATGCACGTTGGTGATTTTCTACGATCTCGTATCTAAAAAGTACAAACATTCAGTTGTCTTCACACATCAATTTATAAACACCACTGGAATGGTTTTGTCCTCAATATCTTTGATGAAGTCAATGAGATAAGATGCAAAAACGTTTCCATCCATGCCAACCTTCCTTCATGCTTGAAAAATACAGGAAAAAACAATACAATGCTGAAAATAGCACATGACCATATTGTTTTTTTTGCGTACGTTTTTGAATTAGTTTTAAATAAAGCATGATTATTTTGGGATGCGAGATAAAGGAATATGTGTGTATTGAAATATTGAATTCATTACATAAAACTCAAAACTGACAAAAATTCAGATACATGTTTGTAGAAAATTAACGAGGGTATAAACTTTAAAATAAAAAATGTGTTTAATATTTTCAACTCATTATAATCGAATTGTTTCTTAGAAAACGAGAGCAATCTTGTGTTTAAAAGCCTTTAAAAACGCCTATCAAAAAATAGTTAATCTATTTAAAAGTTTGCTTCTTAATTATCGTATAGAATAATTAAAAATACTGCAACATAAAACTTGTAACAAAAAAATGTGTTGTCATCTATTACATACTATCATTTAAATTATCTGATATTGTATATCTACATATTTAACAGGGCTGTGGAATGGTTAAAAAAACGACTCCGACTCTGACTTGAAATAAAAAAATAAATACGACTCTGAATTCAGTTAAAAAATAGTGGAAAAAAAATCGTCCTTTGGTCGAATGGTCTTCTATTTTTTTAATCATGTCCCTTGTTTCTAGTACAAACAGTCATTATTCCACCAATCAATACTGAATAGGCTAATGTTGTATAGCAATGTATTTAAAATTGGCTAATTATAATATTATTTAACTGTCTTGCACGTACTTACGGATTACAATTCCCTAGGCTATCGGATATGTGAATTTCTCATATCAGTATTTTATCCTATTATATCGATAAAAAATATTCGGTTGCAATCTTACAAAATTATATGTATTTATTCAATTATTTAAATGTCTTAAGTAGATTTTGACTTCTAATATTTTTTGGCTTAGTGGGAAGCACGCATTGGCGCCACTTTTGACTCTAGTGATTTTTATAAACAAAAAATTTAAAAAGAAGTAGAAGTTGTAAGAACCGTCTCCGGTTAAAACGGTTCGACTTCAAAACTTCGACTCCACAGCCCTGGCATTTGTTTATATTTATACTATTCTGATGACATGGCGATTCACACGCTGAACACGTTTTAATATTATTTGTAAATGTGGTAATAAATAGATTCAAAAACATTTCCAATGAATTGATAAAAATTTTGAAGCTGCGATGAAGCAATAGTTATGAAAATGATGGCATTGAAATTTTAAATTCACAAAATTAAATTATAGTATTGCACATTCGACAAAAAACATTGGAATGAATGAAAATATTTGACGATAAACTTAAAATTGATGTTATTCAGTAAAACTATTGTAAGTAAAGCTTTGTACATTTTGTATTACACTATTTTTCTACTGAAATTTTTACATTACCAAGAAAAGCTTTGTGATTGTCGTTGACTGAATCTTGGTTGAATTCAGTATAATTCATTAAAATGTAGTATAATAATATAAAAAAAAGCCGCCTGTTTAGTCGAGTGGTCAACGTTGTTGGCTTCGGCTACGGAGGGCCCGGGTTCAAATCCTGGTACGGACAGTTTTATAAATTGATTTTTCAATTGATTTATGAATTTCTGTTCAAAGGCATGGATGTTTGTGATGTCTTTAATTCCCCCCTCCCACTTATCCTATCCTATGAATAGGGCGTATCGAGAGCGATTAGCTTACCACTAATCCTGTCTTAGCCCTATCCTTATATCCCTACTCTCTTTGGAAAAAGAGAGGTTGAGCAACTGAGTAACAAGCAGTTCTCGTAGAAACACACTTCTGTTGAGATAAACTCCATTAAGAGTCCATATGCTTCACATTGGGAGCGGACATGGTTTAAAAAAAATATTATAAACATGCTTAAACATGTAAACCATATCAAAAATAAATGGTCACATATAAATTGTGATAAAAATACCCTCCTCCGGAACACCGCAAAAAATATAATATTAAGTGAATCCATTGTTAATGTATTGGCAGCCCATCGCTATCATAAATGGGTTTTATGTGTATTTTTGGAATCGCTTAAGAAATGCAGATGTGAACAATTTATTAGATCTCGAATTTTCATATCAAATCTGATACAACGTGATGCGTCAAGGTTGAAAATTCTTGTTTTCACCTAAGAAGATCGGTAAGATGACGCAAGATTAATTAATTCAAAAACAATGTAAAGAATCAGTTAGGTCACTTTTAGACATATTTTGTATCTTAAAAATTAACGTTTAAAATTAACGGGAACTGATTATGCAATATTAGAATTAGGTTAATCAATAATATCAGTATTAGCGATTATATTATATAACACAATTCAGTATTGAAGACCGAATAAAAAAAAATTAAGAATCTTAAACCTTAAATGCATAGATGACTACGAAAATTACAAACTTTTGTTTTGGATTTTTCGTAAAAAAGAAATCGATTTTACCATGTATTCTTATACCATATGGTAACATACATACTTACTCTTCACATTGTTTCAATACACGTGCTAAAACATTATTACCTTCATTCAAACAGAGCAAGCTGGAGTTTTGGCGGCCATCGATTTTTTTATTGTTTTTTTAATACAATTTTCACATTAAAAAACATGGCTCATAATAATAGTATTAACACCTCCGTGCCCATGGTATAGGCATAGCCGGTCGAGTCATTAAAACATTCAATATTTCTCTTAATATTGTCAATAATTATTTATCATTTTAGGTATTCCTAGAAAAAATAGTTTTACATCCAAATATAAATAAATAAATTCAAAAATATTACGTCTTTTGCACAAAATCATTGCAATTGTATTGCTCTAAATGATTTATCGACATTTGTATGCTAAAATGCGATAGACATATACAAATTGTAATATGCGAGAAGCAAAGACATCACAAATACCTTAGAGGGAGACCTACCAATATCCATTTAAGTCAAACAAAGACGACGATATAAAAACCCTAACACCTAAAAGCTTAAACTTTCGTGGGTTTATACAATAGAGTTTTTTTCATCCTTGTGCTTATACATACAAGTGTCCAAAAGTCGAGTGTGCCGTTTTTGCTAACATGTGCACCGAAAGCAAATATTTTCGTTTATTGTCGCGAGAAAAAACTACATGAAATAACATGCTATTATAGGCAGAAATTGTAGTTAAACCTTTTAGTGACTTATGTTGTAAGCTGGGTAATAAAATTTTATTGGTTTGCAGAAAAGTAAAATTACGCCTCCAGTAAATAGTTGCCGACATCTTCAAAGACAACATACTTTTAAACATTGCTAATTAGGGCAATAAATCAAAAATTATATGACTATTTATTATGCTTTGCGTCTTCATTTCCTTAACATATTTTTTCTAATGCTAATAAACTTACTGCAACGAGAAAAATATAAATCTATTCAATAAAGTCCAACATATTGTAATTACATGAAGACATGGTGAATAATTTGAATAGTTCGTTGCTTTTATTTAATTTAAATATATATGTATGTACCTATTTATAGTTAATCATATTTTGAAACGGTGATATTAAATATAAAATATTCAGTTAAGATTTTAAGATGAGATACTCAATGAACTCATATTTTATTTAAAAATCATGAATAATTATAGGATGTGTAAACATATTATCATATAAGCAAATAACCTGTAAGGAAAAAGTTTAAAAGTCAATAATGATACTTTTTTTACTTGTATATATATTTCACTAAATATTTACAGTCTATAAAACTTTATCTGATTGGTAAATTGTATTCATGTTAAAAACAACAATTTGTAAAATAATTAAAATTAATATAAAATATCGACACACTCTGCAATCTTTCCTTTTTTCTTTATATAATATAATATGCAAAAAATAAATATGACTTCTTATTGACGAAATATTTTTGGGATAGTCCAAATAATATTTTGAACTTCTCAAAGAGCTGTATAATCAACTTATGTTTGGCTATCGTTACATCCGCCTCAGCGGGGCAAGTTTATGACCAAAAAGGTACATTTTTTTCATTCATCGTTAGACCTTCACGTATGAAACATGCTTGAGACATCGCTTTGAGGGCGAGTTTTGAATATCAAGCATTCAAAATATTTGAATTTGATTAAAGCTGATTTTATGCCCTTACTAAAGCATTTATTATTAAAAGGAAGGTGAAAATGATACCTAGAATATATTTGCAAGCAAAAATAATTTTTTAAAATTATATTTTAGCTTCTAAAATAGGTTTAAATACTGTCAATAATGAGTGAAACTGAGATGCCACCATGGCAGGAAACGTGATTTTCTAGCATGGCATGTCACGGGTTAAGTAGTTTAATTGTGTATTCTATAATTGATTTTGTATTCTAAGTGTTAACTTTTTATAAACTGCATGAAAATCATGTTTTACACCTCTAATGCCGAGATGCTTTTTAAGTGCTTTTGGATAAAAATATTTTTCCTGCAATTACACCTACCCGTTAACGGTACCTATATAAAAATAATATTTTTGATTCAAATACGAAAATCATGCACTTAAGGGTTAAAATTGGCGGTACTGAGTAATGCAAACATTACAAAAACAATGTTATTTTATGTAGGAATCAGATTAACTGATTATTCGTGAATTAGATAACGTGTTCCTCATTTTCTTTAAGTTGTTTGGAATTATATTTTGAGATCATTTATATCTTATCGCACTCGATTAAACAAGACAACATACTTGCACATTAAGGTCATGGTCACATTTATCATTTTTACTGTTTTAATAAAAAAAAGTTTAATTTTAAAGTTTTTTTCCAATAAATGGCCTATTGACATTTGACCTTTTGTTGTTAACGTAGAAAAATATGTGAAATCGATTTCAATTGTATTCAAATTTGATTTTTCATTGTTATTCAATGTAACATTATTCAACCAATCAATAATTTCACTAATAATGATTATCAAATTGCATTTGTTTTATAAAACCATAAATAAAGAGTATACATTTTTTGAGAAGATGCAAAAAATTAATAAACTATTTAAACCCTCCAAGGACGAGCGTCACCATATGGTCACACAAAACACCGTTGTCTATCGATCCCACTATTTATACTTTTTCTACCTGAATATCGTTGCTTTTGCTCATATTTGGTTAAGAAGGGTACGGACTACAGTTAGTCATCAGCCGTAGGAACAGGAACGGTCTCCAAAAGCACATGTGATTTTTTGAATTTCCGTTTTTTTTAATTTACTTTTTGAAACTGTTAGATATTTTTTTATAAAAACATAAAATTATTTACAGTTATTTTGCTAATATATTTGTTTTGAAATTATGTTGATCTAAAGAGGTCAAATTGTAAATATTTTTAAAAAAATCACGTTTAGCTATATTTCATCCCCGAATGTTTGCAAGCCCATACGGTCACTTTTGTCCTTATACTGTCCGTACTCAATATTACACGGTAATAAAAGGATGAGCATGACCATATAGTCATGCGGGGTTTCTATACAACGATTCTATGCGTTTTTTTTTTTAAATTTTGTATAGGAATAAAAGTTATCCGTGACTTCAATATGGCTTAGAAAATATTTTTTTATCGGAAAAAAGCTCTCGTCTCTGGAGGGTTTTAAGAACGAACTTAGCTTCATGAAAATGTCTCTTTGGTTGACTTCCTTGTGTACTGTATGTGTGTGCGCATATATGGATATAGTATGAGGGGAATCACATAGAATGTGATTTGAAAATTAATGCATATGGAGGCCCCGTGATTTCTTACCTCTGTAGTGATGACGCCCTTCCATCAGCATCGATGGTAAGCGAGCACAATTTTCAAAACATTAGCGATGAAGGAGACTCGAAGAACTTTGACGCTAACGCGCCCTGGTACTTAAAGATCCATAAATTTGATTTTCAAAAAAAAAATGTAATACACAGCACATATAAAACCCAATTATAATAATACTTGAAAATTTTAATATTATTGATAAAACAACGATTTCGAGATCAACTCGAGAAGAAAAGAAGTAACGAGCACCCATGTCCATGACCTCAGTTGTTGCTTTAAAAGAATTCAAATTTGATATTAATCTTGTCAGAGATATAAATTTCTACATACGCATAGTAAAAAGTTGCGTAGAGGGGCCTTGAATGACGTTTGCATGATTATCCTAAAAAAATTAGCTATGCCGCTGTGCTAGGCTAAAGCTATTTGCCACTACATAACATAAAATATGTTAGTTCCACATAAATGTATTTAATAGAAAAAAAATACTCAAAAATGTTAAATAAGAGTACCATGGATAAGAATAAATGTTCTAATCATAAATTTGGTGGACTTACTGGTTAGATTTTTTCATTGAGTTATCAATTGAATCAAAGCGTACATGAGAGCACGCATCAAATAGCATCGATTGTTGGGTGATTTGTATTTAGGATACGCTGGAGAAAGTTTAAAAATGAGAAGTGGATATCATTGGCTAACTAACAGTGTTCAGAATTAACTTTTCCATATATTATACTTGGCAATTTCTAAATTACAATATGGAAACTTTTTCATGTCATGATTTGCTTAATGTTTACTTACTCATTATTAAAGTTTATGATTTTCAATCAATACACTACCTTGATGTAATATTGTGCATGAAAATACGAAAGGAAAAAAATAACGACTTTGATATATATGAAAATGTGTCTCCAAAATAAACGATTTTATGCTAGTTATTTATCTTATTCACTTTTAAGGTGTTCACTGTCAATACTTAGTGGAATGGCATTATAATAAAATCTAAAAAAATATTTTTCTTATCAGTTGATAATTCTCGCAATGAGCGAAACCGGTCCTGATCCAATTAATTTTATGTGGAAAAAGTACTAAAAATGTTTTATTATTCGCGTATACCTCACCCGAGTAAATAATATCTACAGCTATTTTTTGAAATTGTTTACGTTAACCAATAATTGAATTGGGGTTGTACCCGTTATGAGATGCAGTTTGTTAAATTGTATTTAACTGTATATCAAAATAAGGTGTGGCCGTACACAAATATAATCGAAAGAACCATAAGTTTTCAATACACATTTGTGTACCTGATAAATACTCCGACTTGACAATGATGACCATTTAACTCAAAAGTAAATTACGAAAATAGAAGACGTGATAAAATTTATTTTTTTATCATGACATTTTGTTTTTAGAATTATTATGGAATATTATTTTAGTTTTTGTTATCACTGACGTAGGTTAGTGGTTATCTTTAATCTTATATCATTTAAAACATGACGAATTCCAATAAAAGTAACCAATGAATATCAAAAAAAAAATCATTTCAGACAATTACAATATTATTAAAATTTATGCAATTAACCGTAATTAATAAAATTGACTTCATAGAAGAGATGTAAATCAAGAGGTTAGTGTAACACGTTAATTATTTTTCAAAAGTTCGAAGAATTTATTTGATTATTATTAATTTATTGTTTGTTCAAATATTCATAACTAATATTATTTCTTGTGCCATTATTGATAACTAAGCGAGGTTGTCTTAATTCCTAAACGTATTTTAAATAAGATAATCAATCAAAATCAATATATAAAAACGTCCACCTTGTCTTAAGTGATTGACTTTTTTATGTGTTTTGTAAGTATTGTCCATATCATTTAAATTGCAAATGATTATAAGAAAATTCTATAAACCAATTTATCAAATCATCTTAAATACCCAATTAAATAAATACTGTTTTTAACTAGCTTTTAATGATTGTGTTGATTTATAAACATGAATAGACAATGAAAATATATTTAAAAAACTAATTACCCATTGATGAAATCATGCAAGAATCATGTAAGCTAGTGTATTAACAAATTGTGCTGGTTACTGGTATAAAGAAATATGTTATGATATTGTATCGCAAAGCTTAATTTAAATAGTGATTTATAGAATAAATATTGCCGGAGGAATTATAAATACTATTTATGAAGAATGTTTTGAATCCATCCATTTATTTCAAAAATTTACTTGAAATATAGATTTGTGTATGCATTAATATTTAAGCTCATTGAGAATATTTATAGACGGCTGGTTAGTAAAAAAAAACACCAAGGCGAGACTGAATTACCGTACACGGGTTATCACTATCTAATTGCCATCGATATACCAAAAACTACGATAATATGCTTAAAAATAGTGTCTAAAATAGCAACCCAACATAATACATAATTATATTGCAATATCAAATTAAATTTTATAACTTTATATTCCACTTGTTTTTCAAAATATGATGACAACAAAATCCCAACTTTTGTCTTGCAATTTATAACTTAACAATTATAATCATTTGTTGTTTCATTCCAGGGACGTTTCTAGGCTATCTGCCGCCTCTAGGCAGAGTTTAAAATAGCGCTCTTACTAGTTTTACATGTGAATCGAATAAAGCCATACAAATATAAGTGACATTTTTTCGTTATTTCCCATTGTTCTAGGAATATATAAACAAATATGGAAATTCGAATACTCTAATCATTTACTTACTCAAAAAAAAGCTTTCATGACGACATTTCCGCTCGCCTAATAATATTTACGCCAAAACTGCCGCCATCGGTAAATGTCATTACCAGTAAAAATGTATTTATAGACATTTATTTTTTATCAAATACATTGAGGCATCATATTTATTTTAAGCCAAATTCGTATGCTAAAAAATCAGTCATTTAAAAAAAATGTGATAATTTGCCGCTCCCTAGGAACTGCCTACTTGCCTATGCCTACGGGACGTCCCTGGTTCATTCTTAAACCTTAGAAACACAACAAGTGTAATAAAAAAGTTATGAAATTTAATTTTATATTAAAAATTCACTTTCACAAAGTCACCGCCGAATGAAACAACATGCAGTTTTTGAGTATGGGTTCATAATATTAAACCATACTCAAAGAGTGCGTGTTTTTTTTTCTAAATTATAGTAGTATCGAATATAGTTAAATTAAACAGTTCTTTAGAGATACACAATATTTCAAATTTTAGAAAATGTATCATTATACACAATATATTGAAGAAGAAAAGAAAATTAACAATTCGTCACTTGGAGATATCTTTAACCTCAAAATCAATTGGACATAATTAATATGATATAATAAGTTCAATGGGTTCGGCGATAACGGTAATTTTGAGGAAATTTGTTTTTAGCAACAAAAATTCCCTAACTTTGTTATTACAGTGTTATAAATTGTGACACGTGTTTCGCTTTTAGTATTTTATTTACCAAGCCAAAGTCAATGATTTTAAGCAACATTATTTTAGAATAAAACAATTTTATGCATGATTAATAATTATAAAATATAGTTAATAATTATATAATAAAGAGAGTAGACCTTCAATTATTGAGAGCACTAAATGTATAATAATTATATACTTAGACAAAAATAATTATTGTGCATGTCGAATCTATCATTGAATTAAAACAAATTAAAATCAGGTAACGCGGGGCCGTTATGCTCAAAAAAATCGTGTTTAATATTTTGCCTTTTCAATTTATCTTTATACTTTATAAAAAAATCTACATTCAAACCGAATTGGAAATGAAATCACAAAAACTTCTGTTATATTTTGAAAAAATCAGTCGATAGAGTTAATTAATACACACTTCCCTTGATCAAACGACGAGTTTTGATGGGATTAGGGATTACAATATATGTATTATTAAAACCGGAATCCCAGTATTCATGGTCATTTTTAATACCGAAAAACCGGGTTTTAATTTTTTTTATAAAACCGGTATTGCGGTATTGTAAATTAACCAAACCTGAATTTTGAACGTATAGAATAGTGATGCACTTGTGGCTCATAGTTATATTTAATGCTGACCAAGTACTTCACCATAAATTTATATTAGATATGTGATAAAATTGTTAATTCGAAAAACAAACCTCCAAAATAACCAGAGCTGTAGTAGCGGGTAAAAATAAAAGGACTCCGACTCCGAATTGATTTTTTCGATAATTTTCGTTTAACTTACTAATCTGTTTACCATCAGATATATTCTAGTCACTTGATTAATTCTAGTACATTTCAACAATCAATATCGACTGTGGAGGGAAAAAGGACGTAATCCCCAGTTTTTTTAAAAAACAGGTTTTTTTCGATAATCACAATACATCAAACTTGATACACGTTCTACCAAAAGGATGCAAGCTGCAAATGTCAAATAAGTATCTAAATTTAGCTTTAACGTTTGAAAAAGATGACCTTGTAAAAAAATAAAACCAAGAAAAAAGACTGAAATAAAGGTTTTTCCTAGACAACTTCTTTAATTAATATTAGATTATGTCAATTACACACCAGTTTAGAAGCATCCGTGCACTTCAAGGTTGTGTATAATTCATATATGTCACAAAATCATCAAAACACGTTTTTAGCGCCTCCTGTAAAATTCTATATGTGTGGGTTACGTCCTTTTTCTTTTCCACGGTCGATATGATGAATCGACTAATCCTTTTTCAATATATAAAAAATATTTTTCTCCAATTTTTTCGACTCCACCACCGAAAAAACACCATGAGATCCGATCTCGACTACACGGTTATAAAAAAAACATAATATTCATACTGATATCGTTATTATGAATCACTTTTACTCACGCGGTTTCGAGAAAGTTGTCCACGATGAATTGAAATGTTTTAAATCTGCTAAAAGTCGTTTAATGTTGACAGATTCAAGTTATTCGTGAAAATCATTTATGTTTCAAGGCAGTATTTTATTTAAAATATCAATTTTGATTTACTCGAACGGTACTGCGCTCCTTATTCACTGCATATTTTTGCTTTCTTTAAACATTTTTGTAATACCGAGATGATTTTTTAAATACTGGTATTTTATATGAATTGCCGACTTACCAGTATTGATATATTCTTCCGGCATTGCAATCTCTAGATAAGATAAAATACCAAAACCAATTATTATTTCGTGTATTTTTCCGTATTATTAATAGCGGTAAATCAATCTGACATCAGTATTTTTTATTCACATTTTTGAGTTAACTATGAAACAAGTACTAATAGGTTAATTTACTCGATGCAACTTTGAAAAAAAGTAAACGTTCATTGTGCAATTCTTTACTTATTTTTTATACGGGATTATAAATTGTATTTATTCTTAAATATCTTAATAATGACTTAATGTCGCAGCAGATAAATTAAACTTGTTTCAGTATTTGTTTTTAATTCATCTTATAGCACGTCTTCACAAAATTAATTGCATATTTGGCTGCTCAGAAGGTTTAACTGGTACTCAATTTTTCAAAATTGAATCACAATACATCATCATTAATCATTACACTTATTTCAAATTCAAGCAAATCATTTCCTTGTGGTAAAGACTTTCTTAATTATTCTTCAGAAAGAAAATTATAGTAAGTGATTTATTTTTAATTACGTTTTCGGCTAACGTACTCAGTATTTGAATGATGCTGAATTGCTGCCTAGTGGATCTTCTTTCCAAAATTCTCAACCAAGCTAAAACTGCTGAATATCTCAAACCTGATCTACCACGAAAAAGATTATTTAGAAGAGAATGAGTTTTGTTTGGGAAAGACTGTGTTTCACTAGAAAGTAAAACGCCTACAGGATATGATGGCACTAAGCAATACCCACCATTTACCATTCCACGTGATTTCTAAATCAATGTAACACCACCGAAAAAAGTAAAAAGAATGCTTAGAAATCCGAAACAATTGATAAAAGAGCTACACCGAATTTGTTGATAAGAAGTCCATATCCAACAAAATCGGTTATAAATACCAGAAAAGATTTAATTGATAGATGGGAAAATGCTCATTAATTTTAAATGTTTGAATACACATTCGAACTCTTGTAATACATAAAGATATGGAAAACTTGACATGTTTATATGAAATTAATAATAAATTGATTACGTTTTTACACTCCCCTAAGGAATTAGTTGTAGTTTGTAATTATATGAAAATATTTTTTTTATTATACGTATTTTGCCGCCTACTTATCGTCACCACATTAAGTTTGGCTCATTTATCTAAAGTGGAACTTATCGTTTACATACAAGATTTCGAAACATTATTTTAGTCTTGAAAAAAATGAGATTGAATAAATAAATAAAATTAAGTATTGACCTTTCCGTACAACGTAAGTTGGGTTTGTATATTTTTTTTAGGAAATAAGCTGTAAGCACACATTGTAATAATTATGAAAAAATATCTATTAATCCAAATTAGAACTATAATTTGCATACATACCCTGTTTCATTTATATTTTTTATGCACCAACAGATAATTAATATAATTAACGTCGAAGTCAACTCAAATATATTTTGAACATTTCCGCTTCCGATATAGACCACGTGGTACCATAGCAAGGTGTTTCATTTGCAGGTTTTTATATGATTTGCTGTCAATCAACCGATTATGATTACACTCTCTTCTGAGTGATATTGAGAGACATGTGGTTAAGACAAATTGTTAAGTGACTTTTTTACAAACATTCATGTTATTGATAAAATATAGCCTAATTGTATTTTCAAAATATCTCAGTTGAGTTAAGCATTTCAAAAATGAAGACTTTTCGCATTGAATTAAAAGTGAATCAGGTGGTTTTTGCAGAGTACGTTTATGATATGAGTTTCTCTGTAACCTGTCCATTTTCTACATATTTATCAAATTTGCCTCAGATCGGAAGCAACGGCTACATCTCGGTCAGGTGTAATTGACTTTCTCACAATCAAGTCAAAGATTACGATGAAGAGGAATGGAGCTAAGCCGCAGCCTTGTAACTATCAAAGGTCTTATTTTAATCTACAAAACAACATGCCATAGAGCTGTTTAATTCGTTGCTTTGTTGAAAAAAAATCAATGGTTGTGTATGAATCCCGCACAGAATCGTTCAGATAGGAACAGGAATCCGGCCTAATTTTCCCTGAGAATGCCCATAACTGAAATCTTTATTCCCGCCAAAACTATAAGACCTTGTCAAGCACGCTGAGCAGCGTGTTACCTCGACAGCTGTCACAGCAGAATGGGTCACCTTTTTGTGGATTGTGACCACCTCACCGCTGACCCAGTCCCTCGCGGTCCCTCGGTCAGCGTTTCTGCTTCTACACCTTACTGAAAAGTTGGTGCAAGGGGTGTACAAGCACCTCCAGCCCTCTTTTTAGAAATTCTGGGTGAATACTATTTACGCCCGGCGCCTTTCCATTCTTAATTAAAAATGCTGCACAGCTGATATGATCTCAGCATGCGTCAGTGCATGTTTGGGTAATGTCAGTATCTTATAACGTTATCAATTTTCGGTCAACTTAAAAATTAATTTTAATTTTAATTTAGCTATAATATAATAATTGGTAATTATAATTTTTACCTTGCACTATCGAGGTTATTATTCTCACAAGGCCGGAAAAAAATGTGCGTAGATCTGTCGTCACTCGTCATAGAATATTATATATAAGTTAATTATATATGCTTAAATTTCAGTGTCAAATAGCGAAAATATTTTTCTCGATGGTACTTTAGTATTTCCGTCAAGTTCATAAGTCTAGTGGATATTATTATTTATTGTAAATGCGGCGAGTCTAGAAGTCTAGTGGGAACAAATTCCTTGTGAAACCGATAATAATACCTCTCAAAGAAATAAATGTAATATTCATCATAAACATAAAAAAAGCAAACACTCATTTGTGAGAAAGTCAAATATATTTTTTTTTCTTTTTTTTATACTTGTATACATTTGTTATTGATGACTCAGTAGATATTTTTTGATCTGTGAAAATAATAACCAAATCTACCAATAAATAATATTGTTTTTGTTATAAAACAATTCGTTTATCCTGCTTCAAAACAAACTCTTTGCGTTTTTCTGGATTTGTTTTTTAAATTATACATCTAACCGGTGTAGCCGGTCACAATAAATTTTGGCAATTATTGTTTTTCCGAGGTTTAAGCTAAGCGCATGATGTGACGTAGGCGACAATAATTTCACTCTTACGCCACTATTTAAAAAAATGTATATGGTCCCTTTTGTATACGGTCAAAAATTATTACCTTTAATAAATGAAAACAGCACATTTGATTGAATAATAACAAATATGGTTTCATAATACTACTTAATTATACATATCGACTGTGGAAAGGAAAAAGGACGTAAACCACACATATCAAATTTTACAGGAGGCGCTAAAAACGTGTTTTGATGATTTTGTGACATATGCAAATTATGAATTATACACAACCCTGAAGTGCACGGAAACTTCTAAATTGGTGTTTAATTGACATAATCTAATATTAATTAATTAAAAGAAATTGTCTCGGAAAAACCTTTATTTCAATCTTTTTTCTTGGTTTTAATTTTTTACAAGGTCATTTTTTCAAACTTAAAAGCTAAATTTAGATACTAATTCGGCATTTACAGCTTGCATCCTTTTGATAGAACGTGTATACATTGTGACTATCGAAAAAAACCTGTTTTGAAGAAACTGTGGGTTAAATCCTTTTTCCTTTCCACAGTCGATATGTATATACATTTTTCTCCATCCGGCTCCTTTTTTCTATGAATATAAAGTATTTTCATTTTGTTTTGAAAACTGTTGATTTTTAAATCATGTATTGATATGCTACGCTTTTCGAGGATAGGCAGAACTAAGTTTAAGCCTACAAGATCTGAACTGTGATGTCAATGTGAATCTTTATATTACAAATAAAAAAATAAATGCATTAGTTCAAAACTTCAGGAGACAAAAAGAAAGTTTGAGAAACTCAGTAACAAAAAACCACTGCTAAAATTCCTCAATTAAAAAACCATATTCTCCACATAAGGATCGAACATGAATTAAAAAAAAAAAGCTTGTCAAGAAGTATATTCATTTATATTTATAAAATATCCTAGAAACGCCTTTTCGTACGAGGCAATGCCGCACTAGGAATCGTAATACCGGTTTAACCAAAACCAAAATCAAAATATTTATAATATTTTTTCAATACCATAACAATTCAATTGCATAAATACCAGTATTTCGATATTGAAAATTAAACAAAACCGAATTTCGAATGTACAGAAATCATCACATTTTAATAAAAAAAAATTGTTTCAATATTGACGGGTTCCACGATTGATGACACTTTTTATTCGTTTTTTCTTATTGTAAGTAAACAAAAATGTTTATTTTATGATTATATATTTTTTTAATGACAGTATTTCGTATAAAATATTGAAATACCGATTTCTATTTACTCCCCCGATATTTCATTTTCAATTATTGGTCGTATTTTTGTGCTTTATTTAAACTTATTTTTAATACCTGTATTGATATTTGCAATACCGGCATTCAATTATTGATATATTCGTTCGGTATTGCAATCCTTATGCCTCGTCTATTTTTTTATAGCTTTTTTACTTCCCTCGGCGAAAATTGGTCACGAAACGTTAAACAATTCTTATGAATCGAAAATTGAAAAAATTTTCATATTGATAATTTAATGTTAACGTTATTTTTTGCGTATTTTTTTTCAATCTTAAAAATCAAAATTACTGTGCTGACATAGTGATGAGAGAAAAAAAAGTAAGATACAATCATCACTTTTAATTGTAATTAAGTCGTTTTTTTGTATATATGTACATAACATATATACAACGCAGCAACGATTTGTTTATAATTTCATCGCTAAGCCAGACCTACACGCGGTGAGTGGCTGAATATTTATTCTAATTTCTGCTAGAATTCGAGTCCAATATGTAGCAATTTGTTTGAGTAATATTTATAAAAAACATTTTTTTAACCATATCCGCTCCCAATGTGGAGCATATGACATCCTAATGGAGGTATCTCAAAAGAAGTTTTTTCTGCGAGAACTGTTCATCCGTGCACTTGAACGCCTGAAGATGCCGAAAGGCGAAACCCGGGTCGTTAGTGACAAAACTTGTGTGAATGTACATAATTTGAACGATTCAAATTAAATATTGAAATTCCACCAAGCACCTTCAGTCGAAGTCTTAAATGATATTCTCAATTATCAGAAGCTGCCTTTAAAGTTATTGATTGAATTGGCATTTACTTAGTAGAACTCCATTGTAATAATAATTTTAATAATATCAACAATTGATATTATAAATTAGGAGGTTAGAGCAAATAACAAGATGTATTGTGTATCTCTTCTAAGGGAGTATATATAGCTGAGTATATGCAATCTTAACCCTTTGGTTACGGAACGATGTTTATATATATTTTCGAAAAAGACGGGTATGATTTTTGAAAATTGTAGGGGTTTCGAAAAGAAAAACATTTTTCAAATAAAGTCAATGAAACAAAATGCATTACATTAAAAGTAGTATATATTTAGAGGAATCGAAAAAAAAAATATTAAAAAAATATTATAAAGATAAAATATACATTTTTTACATAAATTGTAATTTTGACAGGAAAATGCAATCGTATCTAATATAAAATGACAGCTTTTAAGTTTATTTTCAACGCCAAATCGCCGAACCATTCTCATCCCACCCGGCAAACATAACTAAGATTATAAATATAAATTAAAAAAAATATTTCAAAATTCGAAATAAATCGAGTGATTTTTTTATTTTGTTGGTATTTTCATATTAATATAAATATAAAAATAAACAATTAATAAAATATATTTGTTAGATTATCATAGATAAATGTGTACTAGTGCATATTAAAACAATAGTTGGATCGATATCTGCCCGTATGCAAAATTACGGTACATTGAATTGGAGCTAAAATCGTCGGCGATAAATCGCTGCGTCGGCTTTTTCATTAGAAAAATGATTAGCGACTTTTTGCTGCTCCGTAACCAAAGGGTTAAACATAGTTCCGACGATGTCGCACGCCGAAATAGATGGAAAATCAGCTTGTAAAAAATAGTAAAACTAAATACGTAGATATTTTTTTTACCTCATCCCCTTAAAGTTTTTCGACCACTTGTGATTTCCGTAATGTGCCAAACCGGTGTAATTTTATATGAAAAAAAAGTATTATAATAATTGACTCACATTTAGTTGCATTATAGTTATATGTTATATCGCTACATGAAAGCAACAATGAAATAATTTAAAAATACTTGTTTTTTTTTAGTTTAAGGTTTGTCATACTTTTAAAATTGTTTATAAGCGTTGTATTTAGTTTCTTCTATAGTTTATGTTCGAGAATAATAGTATACTTTTATTTGTATCTAATTATTCCACTTACACTAGTGATCTTTTGAAGTTGCAGAGCAATTTGAATTGTTTCTTTTAATATCTCGGTGTTTCATTATGTTGATTAAGTTTTTATAAATCGATTGCCATACTTATCTCAAAATCGACGTTTTTATTTTATCTCACTGGCCATTTCAATGTGTCCTCTTAAGAGTATAATTAGAATTCTTTTCGGATGCTTATTATTACGCTTAATGTGGATAAAATTTCACGAATTAAAAAAAATCATTAGAATATTATTATAAAGCAAACACGGTGAGTATAAAACGAATATACATGATTGATTTTTTCCTGGTGGTATTTACAAGTCAATGTTCATCTTCAATATTTTTTTATTACCGATGAATTATAATTAAGTATTTTCCCTGTTATCTAAAGTAAATTATGAATACTTGAATCTTAGACTTTTTAGTTGGTGCAAAGTTAATTCGATGAAATTGACGTGATTGAATTTTGAATGTCAAATCTTCAATTATATAAATATGCAAACTCATTTAAGACCAAACTGAAAAAATAATTCAAACAAAAAGCCTCCCAGCGATAAACTGTAATGGAATTCTGGACATTGATGACAGGGCATAAACATTTTACTTTTATGCAATCATATATTATTTGAAAAAAAAATATTGCGTAACTTATTATTTCCGCAGAACTGACATGGTCAAGGGAACCAGGTTATTTTTGTTTTGTTACTTGTTTTTTTTTATGAACTACTCTACTCTTTTATACAAAACAAATATCGTTGTAAGTAATTCGATTCTGATTGAATGTCGACTGATTCGACTCTGATTGGCTATCGTTGAATATTCATTTTTTTTTCTTCGAATAAATGAAAAAACAAATGAATGTTTCACGTTTAGTGTTCATTCTTTTCGATTCAAACTATTTTTTTAAAAATGTACTATTGTTTACTCTAAGAATTGACTATGTTTAAAACGGAAAATAGTCACAGAATTTAGAGAGATTATTACATATTTAATCAAGAAAAATCTTAAACATAAAAAAATATATATTTATTGAAGCGGCTATCGTGATCGAATTTAAGAATTGGATATGATCGGGAAATTTTTATCGAATATAGGAAGAGGGTTTTTTGCGAAAGCAAAAAGTAAAAATAGTTCGAAACCTGCTTCGAAAGTTATCATATAATTCCGACGAAATGATGGGTAACTTTGCACAGATCGAGCCACAACTCTGCATTTGGTTGCGTTGTCAAAAAATTATCAAGAACTTCTAAGACTACACTTCAATAACGATGACGAAGTCATGTTTAGCTATACGCCCAGAGGAACGTATAAGACTTTTTGATTAATTTATTTTCTATCGCTTCAGGGCAGACAATAAGATAACATTTGCTGTCGCATCTTCCGGAACAGCTGCAACTTTTATAACTGTTGGACGAACATCGCAAGGCTTCAAATTTCAATCAACTTAGCTCATAATAAAGCACAATAGCAAGAAATTATGTGGAAAGGCCAAAGAACTAATGAAAGCTTAAGAGTTATTGTGGGATGAAATTTCAATACTCAAGACATTTGGGATAAGAAAGATCTTATGGGTTGTTTGATTGTTGTCCGTACTGGTGAAGTTACAACAAATTCTTGACAAATTAGCTCTCATTTGTAAAAATGTGTCCTACAGCAAAGATTTTAATTTTCAATCAAGAGTGTACCATAATATCGGAACAAATTATTTGAATCAAAAATGGTTTAATTAATGTACAATTTTGACGAACTTAACTTTACAATTCAAGAAATAATTTAAGCACAATCTCAAATATTGTTTAAAAAATCACTATAAGATTCCACCTCACAAATTTATACTAAAAGTAAAAGTACATAATCCCCAATCATGCTTTAAAATAATTTGGAATTGGTCAAGACATACAGGGCTAGATATCTTTGTTATTACATCAACTATAATAATTGTTTTCATCTCAGTAATATGTATATATATTAAACTATATGATTTATTATTACGTCATTCATTATTACTATTATGGAAAATATATAAAGATTTTTTTAATTATCCAACCAACAATTCATATAAAAATAAAAGCCTGCGTATATTTCTAGCCCTATCCTTCTATCCCTACTCTCTTTGGAAAAAGAGAGGTTGAGCAACTGAGTAACAAGCAGTTCTCGTAGAAACACTTCTGTTGAGATAAACTCCATTAGGAGTCCATATGCTCCACATTGGGAGCGGACATGGAAATATTTAAATAATAATACTAGCTGACCCGGCATGCGTTGCAATGCCACTCAAAGAAATAAAGTGTTTGTGCTTTAATTCTGTTTATTGAAGAGCTTTTGGATATATTTTGTTTTTTTGTCTGGTGCGTATATGAACAGATCTTAAGGTTTTTCAACGCGTGAGCAAGCCAGATACAGCTTTCCATGTGAGAAGCATGAATTTTAAAAATTTAGTTCACACACTTGTAGCGATTGTCCAAATGCGAGTCGCACCGGAAACTGCAAACATTTAAATTCAAATGGCCTATCTGTCGGAATTATTGGGATGCTTGGCAACAGTACATCGTATCCTTTAAATTTTCCATTTAAGATTGTAGCTTAGATGATATTGTTCATTATTTTTTCACTGAAAGCGTTGCAAAGTCGTGGTGAATTTATATTTCGGAGAAGAATGATAGGTACGCCAATTTTCAGTGTTAAAACGTGCGGTAGCATGCCTGGCAAATCAAGTGAGTTTAAGAATTCAGTTGGATAATTGACAACTTCGGCTTGATCAATTTATAGTATCGATGAACTTATACGTTGTTTCTTTGCCTGGTAGTTCGTTTGGAATCCTGAAGTTGGTGGCATTATCATCGTTGTTTTTGACTGCTAATATAACACGTTCACTGAGCCACTGATGATTTTTGTAATTCTGTGTGATATTTGGGAAAACTTTGTACATCAATTCGCTTATGGTTCCTGTAATTTTACAGAAGCTTGGTGGCAATGTGTGGATTCATCGATTTCCATTTTTCCTTTCCCAATATCCGACAATTGTTTTTTGAAACGTTCAGCGATGCGTCATATTGTAATTCTACACGCATATTAGCTTTCAAAGTCAATTTATGCACATTTCACCATAAAACTGATGATTTGAGACATGCACTTGATTCATCAGCAGCTGTTGAACGTGATATAACTGGTAGAGTTTGTCAAAAATCACCAGACAATAAAAAATGTGCGCCACCAAAGACCTGTTCATTTCCTCTCAAATCTTTTAGTGTACATATAGTGAAGATTTTCCAATGCCTTTTTGTGCGCTATAGTAAATTCGTCTCATTTAATGAGTTGATATGATTAAAGTACTTCATCCATTCAGGACTTTTTTTTGATATTGCATGTTGGTGTTCAAAGGCAATTTCTTTGCTAATGCGCTGTTTGACCACCATCCAAAAGATTTGCTGCGATTGCAGATGAAGCGATTGCCAATGCAATATTGTTTCGTGATCCAACGTTTTGGCTTGTGTTTGATTGCATGCATAATTCTGTCATACGCTATGCGTTGTTCTGGGACCAATTTCGGAAGATTTTTTTGAACGAATATACCCAATTTGTCGACATCAAATAGTGTTTCTCGTTGCAAATCACGGTCAAAAGGGTTGTTTGCCTATCATTGTATCAGACGATCGGGCTTGAGCAGTGCGAACGGTTTCCAAACTTGCTCGTCTGTTTCTGAAGCTCGTGATGCCGTTTTCTTTCGTGCTTGAGGTCTAGATCAACTAATAGCTAGTCTTTTAGGTGGCATAATTGTTTGACAGCGAAAGAAATGCTTTGTGACGACTATTACAAATTCACTTGATAATTGTTTACAATACCCTTTGATTGTTTGACCTAACCATGGCACGTATCAAACGTAACTAAGGAGTTCTAAGCAACTTGCTTATTTTGGACTTAAGTTGATGCGCACTTAGCGCCATCTGTCATTCAACAACATAAATAATTTCGTTGTTTAAAATACGAACGACGGACGTCAAAAATATTGAAAAAAAATTCTGGATAGGGACATCCTTCACCTATTGGGATGAAATATACTTAAAAACCTATTCTACTATCTAACAAATATAAATTTTAAAAATATCATAAAAATCGGTCGAGCCTATATAGAGATAGAGATATTTTTTAGAATAATTGAAATGCTTAAGTTTGCTAACAAATATATTTCGTAGAAGAAGAAATAGATTTCGGGACATATATCGACAGCCTTGCAGTATTTAAATTGTAAATAATATAATTTTTAGATTAATTTAAAAGTCTACAAATATATTTCGTAGAATAATTGAAATGTCTAAGTTTGCTAACAATTATTTTTCGTTGTAGAAAAAATAGACCTCGGTGCATATATGGACAGCCCTGCAGTATTTAAATTGTAAATTATTTAATTTTTGGAATAATTTTTAAGTTTGCTAAAAATCATTTTTCGTAGTAGCATACATTGACCTCTGGATCGACCTCAGGGCATATATCGACTGCCCTGCTGTATTTAAATTGTAAATTATTTAATTTTTGGAATGATGTTTAAGTTTGCTAACAATTATTTTTCGTAGTAGAAGATTTTAAAATAAAAGTCGAAATATAGTTCTATAAAATATCCATACTGGCATTAGAATATTCCTAATGCATGTAAGAAATTAGAAAAAATTTCAAGGCCGGATGCAAAATATAACCATACCCTCAATAATCGAATCAATGACTCTGATCAAAATCTGTCAAATCAGCTCCAAAAAATCTTCTCCCAGCCCTATAATTAAAGCTTCAAAAAATCGAATCAGTACATTTGATTATTTAAAAAACTTCGTAGCGATGCAAATTTTCAAATAAAGTTTTCTCAATATTATTACGATGCTTCAGTTCTAAGCCAGGAAATTTGAATTTTGAACATAAAAAGACGATTCGAACGACGCATTTCAGGAATATTGAAAAAAAAATCTGGATAGGGATACCCTTCACCTAGCGGGATGAAATATACTTTACATTCTATTCTCATATCTAACAAATATACATTAAAAACATTCTTAAAAATCGGTCAAGCCGTTTCGGAGGAGTTCGGCGACAAACACCGTGACACGAGATTTTTATATATATAGAGATAATAGATGTTAATCCATAGTTATGGGTATTCAATTAAATACTTTATATTTTATTAATGTGATTACATTAATACATTAGAAATACCAAGCGATGTCGGGCGGAATCACTAGTGTACATATAATTTATTGAAAAAATAAAATATACATTTTTACTAATTTCAATTTTATGTAAAAAGGTCCGGTTTTGCTCATGACGAGCATTATCAACTGACAAGACAAAACAAAGAGAAGACAATACAAGATAATTCAATATAATGCCTTTTCACCTAGTATTGACAGTGAACACCCTAAAAGTGATTTATAATCTATGATTAATACATTAAATACATTGCAACCAATGTTCCCTCTAAAGCAAGAGGTTAGCTGCGTGGAGGATGCGCGGACCGATCAAATATTAATTGACCAACTGTCTTGTAGTGCGCGCCAACCCGGAATGAGTGCGCGGGGGCTTACCAACTGCTGCGCGGCCGCACATGCTCGCAGCTTAGAGGGAACGTTGATTGCAACCATTCTTAACAAAACACATGCTAAGTAGGGCAAACCAATACCGCTCCCTTTTTGGGATTTCAAAAATGACATTTTTTTCAGGATTCGGCCTTCCGGAATCCCGGAATTGGTCACTTACCATTATTGTGGAGAAAGTGTCGGCTTGATAGATTCCAGAAATATTCTTTTAGCTCTGTTTTACATTTGTTACGTGTTATAGTAAATACCAAATTCCCAGGATTGGAACTAACACGATCCCGAGATTTGAAGCCTTAATGCTAACCAACTGATAGACCGAGATTGTTTTAGTCAGGAAAACCAAATATAAGAATCGTTGGTTTTGTAATAACTACAATAACAACTTAAAAGATATAAATTATAAAACACTAACACGTATTTAGCTTTGCTCAATACTCAATCAATCAGCACTGAAGGTTGAGAATACTATTATGCGTTCCATAATTTAACTGTCGGATTGGTTTTATGTATCGGGGTATATGCTGTATGTAAGGCCTTCATTAAACAAAAATGATATTTTTATTATTTTCAAATCGAATTTCCCGGAAATATTTGGCAGTACAGATACAAAAGATACAGTTAGATACAAAAGCTCAGTATTTTAAAATATCCTTCAAACTCGCCTTATTTGTACGGAAAACGGTGTTCAAGATTAGTATAAAATTGTTATTGATTAGGGCATCTAATCCCAGACCTTTTTTTCCCAGACCGATTTCAAAAACCTGGGAATTTACATATTTCACAATTTATGAAAAATGTAAGAGCTTTTTTTTACGGATTGCCATATTATTAAAAAAATGTGAGAGATTTTATTTTTAACTCGCTCCACCTAAAAAGTAACGAATTCACGGTTTCCACGGAAATCCTTCGTGTGTACCAGATTTAACGAATTTTTCGCTTGTTACCTTAAATCCCAAAATCCCGGGATTAGAACTAACACAACTCCGGGATTTCAGGATCACAAAATTGTAAGGAATCCCGGGATTGGCGGTCGTAGTATTGATATTGTCGTGTCACTAACTCACTAACGTAACGCTCCATACAGGCCCAAATGCATATCCTTCTGATATCAATTAAACCTTTATAGTTTACCTCTCGAAGTTACTCAAACTTTATTTTTTATCCGTGTCCGCTCTCAGTGCTGAGCATATACATTCCTAATAGAGGTATCTCAGCAGTTTTTTTTAAGAAAACTGCGTGTGACTTAGTTGTTTAACCTTTCTTTTTAAAGTAGGGATAGGAGGAAAGGGCTAGGAATTTTCAGATATCACAAACACCTACGCCTTCTTACCAAAATCGATTGAAAAAAGCTGTTCGAACCCGTGAGATCCGCCGTGAAAGCCAACACCGTTGACCACCAAACCAGGTACTCTTCAGATAAATAAAAAAAAACATTATATATTTATAAATAAATTCATCGGAGAATCAATATTGGTGAAGCGAACCAATTTTCCAGAGATAATAATATATTACACTGTTCCTAATTTTTTTTAAGACTCACAATTGTTTTTCGTTTAATGGTCGATTATAATTTGTAGCGTGGGTTGAGGAGACAAAAATAATATGTTGGATGTAATATTTATTTTATCACTAGATACTTCCGAATAAAATAATGAAAAAATGACAAATAGGTAATACAATTCATTGAATTCACTATATTTTCCCGATCGCAACATTTAATTATGCAAAGTTACACGTTTTATGTGTACTCATGCAGCGATTATATATGATAATATGATGTACCTAATCAAAAATATTTACTAACAATTTTAATTTAGTTTCAGGAAAATTTTGACAGGAAAGTTTATTAATGCTGATAAATTTTATATTAAAATCGTCAAGTCAAACTATCATGAAATTGTCATTTTTCTCGTAGTACTCCACAGCCCACTGTATTTAAAAATAAAACAATATAGCTGTTATTTCTAGAAGGATTGATAAATATTTCATCACCACGCCTGATTTTGATAGTTTTCAATGTACGTACAACTTAACTTGTAATGTTAATTGATCAAACCAATTTTAATGATAAATAAAAATAAGCTATTTTATACCATGTAAGGTGCTTTTAAATATTTAATTAGTAGACTCAATTTTTAAGACTTTGTGTCATTATTGTTTATGAAATAATATATAAAATCTACAGTAGAACCAGGTTATTATAACGAACTACAACAGAATATTGTATGTTAACCAATCCTCCGATCAAATTATTCTCAACAGTCTTATTAATAATATATTCAAATTAAAAAATATCTGTGAACTAATTTTACCTTAATATATAAATGTCTGTGGTATTTTTAACTTTCCCCACTCATCCCCTTTTGTAGATCGTAAACAAGAACATAGGGAGAGTGATATCTGTGACTACAAGTCATTTCCCACCTCCATCTATATATTCACACCATATCTGAAAAGAGAGATTGAATGTACTTATAACACAGCGGGTCTCGTTAATAATCTGTGACAATCGGATGTCTAATTTAATCTCTCCTTTTATGTCCCACAAAATGTTACGGAAGACCAAAAGTCATGTACATTAATGTCCTACGTACCAACAGCAAAACCTTTATATGCACCGATTTTACAGCTGTGTATATGTTTTAATGTTTTTAAAACAGAGTATCAAAAAATATATAAAGTAATTCAGGTTTCAAAATTTGGCTGTCATAAAGCTTAAAATTTTTGCGGCCACGGTCAAGATTATTAAGATTTGTCATCAATCACGCAGTTGCACGATGTGTGTATTCCGGAGTCATCTGTTGCCGACCGCTGCCTCAGTGTATAAAAAACACGTACTGTTTATATCATGATCAACACCAAGTTTTCCGCTGGGTACAGTGAACATTTGCGTTAGCGCTCATTCGCGATCTTTCCGACAGACCGCGAGGACGCCATTTCTGGCAGACGTCGATGCAATTTTGACGTGACCAGTTTTCGTAAAGTTTATCAAAGCTGCTCCACAGTTTTCAGGCAGTACGTTCGCGCGCGTCTACGCCATCAAGTGTATCAGTGAAATAAATACGTGATTTTTTGGACTACTGTGAGAATAAGGTAAAAACTTATTTTATTCTTAATTCAAGTTAAGCAATTTAATTCAAGTTTTCAGTTTCAAAAGTTTCTTTCTTGTTGAAATATGTGAATATAATTATCGAATTAAAGTTATATTTACAATGTGTGTAATATTGTTTCGTCCATTAAATAATTAGAAACATTATTTAGCCTATCATTTATACTTATATCATACAATTATGCTATTCTATGTATGTTTTTTTTTAATATTTTTATTACTTACTTGCTGAAAAACAATTTTCTTGGTATTCACAGCGATGGTTTTTTTCTTTATTCCAATTAACTAGTCAGCACTACAAAATCATTTAATATTATTTTTAAGTATCGGATTTATATTAAATTTTTTTTTTTTGGGGGGACTACAACATTGCCGGGTCCTATGGCGCAGTGGTTAGGGTTGTTGGCTTCTGTGCCGGATCTCACTGGTTCGAGTCTCATTACGAACAGCATTTTTTCGATTGATTTCGAAGGCATGGGTGTTTGTGAAGTCTATAAATTCTCTCTCACCCTTCCGATCCTTCAATTACTGGGCGAAGCGAGAGTGATTAGTTAACCACTAGTCCTGTCGTAGCCTTATTCTACTGTCTCTACTAGTCTCTTTTGAAAAGGAGAGGTTAAGCGACTGAGTAAAAGTTATCATATAAAAATTTCTGTTGAGATACCTCCATTACGAGGCCATATGCTCTACGTTGCGAACGGACATGGATAAAAAACTACAACATTGTTTGGTATTAAAAATGTATCGAAAATATTGTGTTTCAGCTAAACTATTTTAAACCATGTCCGCTCCCAATGTGGAGCATATGGACTCTAATGGAATTTATCTCAACAGAAGTGTTTCTACGAGAACTGCTTGTTACTCAGTTGCTCAACCTCTCTTTTTCCAATGAGAGTAGGGATAGAAGGATAAGGCTAGGACAGGATTAGTGGCAAGCTAATCGCTCTCGATACGCCCAGTTCATAGGATAGGATGAGTGAGAGGGGGGAATTCAAGACATCACATACATCCATGCCTTTGTACAGAAATTCATAAATCGATTGAAAAATCAATTTATAAAACTGTCCGTACCGGGATTTGAACCCGGGCCTTCCGTAGCCGTAGCCAACAACGTTGACCACTCGACCACACAGGCGGTCAGCTAAACAATTACATCATATTATATAGTATTAATAAAGTATGACTTTGTTCTCATCTATTTGGAAACGATCAAAAAATTATCATATATATTGTATTTCAACATAACATATTTCTGTCTGTTGTCAGATCTAATACTATCTCTTATTATTTCCTCTGAGAGATCTGCCTTGGACGGAATTAAATCTTTCAACATACTTTGATAGCTATTTTGAATATTTTGAAACACATTCGATAAACCAGCTTTACCAAGAAATTTAAAAAACAAATTGATAATTTCTACTATAATTACTACGGATAATAAAATAAATATCAGTATTACTGATTTATTTCGTATTTTTTATGCTTTAAGCTATTTAGTTTATTGCCTAAAACGCAATATGATTTAGTAAACTTAATACAAAATCAAAATACGTTACTTTCACATCGAAAAAATATCAAAGGTCCATTGTTAAAGTGAAAACAGTTTGAATTATATAACTAGTAATGTAAAAAAATATAAAACGATTCTTTGGTGTTAGAAATATTTTTCACAGTTGATGTCTCACTTTTTTGATCACCACACAAAAAAAAATGTTTCAAGAGCAAATACAACGTATCAATGTTTTGGTAATATTAAATGAGCAATAGTTTTATATAAATAAGCTTATTGACAGTTTACCGAAGTGTGCGGTTTTTATTTTTGTTAGTATTTTTTGTTTGAAAATAATTGTATCCATAAGTAATAGAAGTTTAGAAAAAAATATTCTTACGGAAAAAATGTTTTTGTCAATGCGACCAGATTTTAAAATCCATTCAATTTTATTTAGCAGTAAACAATTCAAAATAAAACAATGTTGGGCCAACGTGATACTTTGTTGGAACAAATCAATTCAAACTAATTTGATTATTGATGTCAAGTGCAAATTATGCAATTGCTCGTGTATAAATCGAAGACGAAAATCAAACGTGTCACCAGTGTCGCATCAAATAACTTTACATTGTTTTAATTTGCATAAATAAAGTGAAAGTGGGTTTTTAGAGCAATTGAATATATATTTTACTTATAATTCTAATGAATCAGTTATTATTGTGACGAAGCTTCCGCTGTCCATACACGTTAAACTTATATTTTTAATACCTGTTAAAAAAATAATCGTATTTCCGAATGGCTTAGGAAGCAGGGATATGATATATAAACATAATATAGTATAATTAAAAATAACATTCATTAGCATTATTATCGCAATTTTATTTTAGAAAAAAAATCTATTTTAGTAAATACTATTTCAATTAAACTTATAATATAATTTAAGATTGAAAATTTGCTTACGTTTACTGAAAAATATCGTTAAAATTCAATCACGTATTCAATGAAATATAATATATTCTAAGACAGCGTACACAGTTCAATCTGAAATTTCTTTTATGGAATTACACATTTTTTCTGTCGATAAAGTAAAACTTATGATTCACATTTGAATTTTTTTAAATTTTAATCTTTCGCTTGTTTGTATATATTTAAAAGTTTTAACATTGTATCCAATGACTGAAATTTGCTTCGACATTTTTATTAAATAGTTTATAATAACTCACAATATTATATATACTATCGATATTTTTTATTATAAATAATTTCGTTCATAAAAATCGCGATATTATATGAATCAAACGATTTTAATTGATATTTTATAAGTACGTTTGCTGTGTATTTCGTTTATAGAGGCAAAAATATTTTCTGGAATTAAATCATTAATCTTGTCACTTATTTATAATAAATAATTTGTCAATTTAAATATGTGAAATCCTGCCGATTTGATATAATAAATACATTATTGTATTATAATCACATTTGTCAAATTTATAATATTGTTTTATTTAAAAGATGTTAGTTTCTACCTTGCGATGGTATTATATCTAAAAGTTCACGAACTATAATCATGGCCCCTTGACGGGATTACAAATAAAAATACCGCTAATAGCATTTTGAAACGTATTTTTGACAAAATATGAAAAGAGGAAAACATCTTAAAATAATATTATCTACACGATCTTCTTCAAAGCGTGACAAAATGTAGGTATACCGAAACGAAACAGATTATATCTACAGTACATATATTAAAAACAAAGCTTGACAAAATTGTATCTTCTTTTGTGCCGTTATCTAATAAAGGTATGCAAACAATTACCGTGGTCAAACTGAATATTAATGGTTTTACAAAGGGATGTTTGTGTAGGAATGCATGTGTACTGCAGTGATTTTCTTGGTGCAATTAAATCTTGATTGCCCTCCTCCACCCACTCCTGCTTTCTCATCAATTAATTGTATACAGCAGTAGATAGTGACGATAAGTGTAACCGTATTAACAGTATTTTTTTCCAAAACTTGGTGGCGTACTTTAAAGCAGTACTCCGCAACCAGTGTGCCGTGAGCCGGATACAGGTGTGCCGCGGTAAAATACAAAGTGAAAAATTATTGTTTTATAATGTTGTTTATTTTTCAAAATATAGTATAGAATAAATATTATAACTAAATATTTTTTCAACGGTCCCCTAGCGCCTGGTGCCAACTGATGGCAATTGCGTAGTGTGCTTTGTACACGCCCACGTCTGTGATACATATTAAGTTTTATCCCCCTTTAAATATGGATATTTTTTTGAGATTCTTCTTCACGTACAGATGATGAAGAACCTAGCACAACTATTACAAAAAATAAAACTTTTGTGTTAATTGAAACAAGCGCAGGGTATCACATATATTAGTTCTTATTTTATAATAATTATTAAGATTGCATAAAAGTAAATATATTATAGTTTTAAGTATGTATACTTTCGAAAAAAAACGAAAATTGATTGTAAAATTTGTGTATCAATTTAATACCTATATATTTTTGCTTTTGGTGTGCCGCAAATTCTAGGAATAATTTTGGTGTGTCGTATGTGAGAAAAGGTTGCGGAGCACTGCTTTAAAGTATGCAGAAAATCAATCTCTCTAGATCAGTGAAGCGCACGGGGTACTTTGAGTGCCACTTGTTGCACTCAAAGTATTCCTCGGCGGTACTCAATGGTTTTATAATATATAAAAAAAGTATATTCAAAAAAAATCAAAAAGTTAAAAATTATTAAATGTATATATATATTCCTCTGATCTCCATCCCACAATTTCCGATCCTTCAACAACTGGGCGTAGCAAAAGCGATTAGTTAACCACTAGTCTTGTCCTAGTTTTATATTTCTATTCATACTACTCTCTTTGAAAGGTGGAGAAATTGAGTAACAAACAGTTCTCGTAGAAAAACTTATGTTGAGATATCTCCATTACGACGCCATATCCTACATATTGGGAGCGGACATGGAAAAAATAATATATATTTGTATATTTATTTTGCTGTTGTGATTGAATAATGTTTGTATTTGAATCAAAGCGAATTTATAAATTATTTTAATTTATAAAAACATTTTTTTTTTGCAACCTACATACATATTCTATTTACACAGTCATTATTATGAAACTCACCGTTTTAAGTGAAGTCTGAATTTTGAGCTCGCTGCGAAAGGTCATCCGCATTTTAATGTAACTTGTTTATCCAATATGGCGAACAGATAAGTAGGAAACTGTTTGAAGATTTACTTTTATATTGAGTGGCACTTTACTAATCTAAAATTAAAAAAGTGACACTTGCTGTAAAAGCGGTGAGCACTTATGCTATAGAAACTTGAACGAGTTTTGCTCTACCATTTATAAGTATAACGCCACACATTAATTAATTAAACGCCTTGTAATTTGTGTAATTCCATCTGTATCGATCTATCGTTTGACGCGGCTAATGTCATTAATCTTTGGCCTCAAACAAGTACTGACTTTACTGCCAAGGATATTTGTCGCCTTCTAAATCTGCAGAATTTTGCGCGAATAAAGTCACCCAGCGAAGGACCTAGTTATTCTACAATAAAACTATTTACTAACAGTAGATCTTAACCTTTTCGAAGTCACGGTGCATTTTATGTCATAAGAAAAATGGCGGTGCACCAAAATCAAACTAGAAAATAAATAAAAATATGCGGACATAATCTTTAACAGTTATACAACAACAAAATAATTTAAGAAAAGATATACAATATATAGTACATACATATATAACACCTGAACTAAAATTACCCTTAGTAAAATCGAGATTATTAGATGTGATATCTGAGCTTGTTGGCTTTTGCAGATTTCATAAATACTAGGTCGAATATTTAATATAGCTTCCCTCAATTCTCCGTCTAAATTCGTAAGTGTTTCTCGTTTTTTAGTTTTCATATTAGTTATTGTTGAGAAACCGAGCTCACGCAAATATGATGTTGAAAACGGTAACATGATTTTCAGTGCCCTTATGTAGAGAGCTAGGCATTCGTCTTAGACAGAAATCCAAAATTTCAGCATTTATTCGGTTTTAACTATTTCCCGGATTTTTAACTTTTACCATTTTTCCAACCTGCACTACAGTAATGTCAAAAGTTAAGTATTTTTGTAAACTTATGTTCGATACTCCTTGCTCTGTGAAATCCTACAGTGAACTCCTCCTGCGCCATACTAGGGTCTTCAAGTGCTACGTTATTAAATTAGCTTATTACAAAGAATCAAATCTTACGTTAATTTCAATCTTATAAAAATACTGTGTTAAAATATCTGTGACTCAGAAGTTAACCAACGCTTGTCGAATTTTTACAAATTGTTCCGGATAACGTAAACAAGTTTTCATTAAGCCGCTAACATAATCATAATAAAACATATTAATCATTGAATTAAGATCATTCATATGTGCTATAAGATATGACATTTATTATTTAAAAGTTGTTTTTTATGAGTACAATATTTATACCTCTCGAGTATAAAAAAATGTGTGAATATTTTTGTTAATTACAAATTTTCACACCCCAAGTCCGTATAAATAACAAACCACAAATAAGTATTAATATTATGTTTGTATTTATGATACCATTTCTTCAAATGCAAGCAAATTTCCGTTTTGTTAAATCCTGTAGTTTAAAGTGTTATGTGTTTGTGTTCAGGTATCTAACAAGTGGTAAACATTTTACGCGAGACTGATTTCAAGACTAAAAGTGCACTTGCCATATAATTTGAACGGCTATCTTATTTTATATGGATAAACGACAAACCATATATTAGAATAAAATACGCTGATTTTAAATATTCTAAAAAATAAAATACATAAAATGTGAACTGCGAATGGTTTACTTCTGAGCCACAGACATTTTGAATTATTTCACGTAGAAAATTATATTCAAAACGTATGCGAGTCAATTACATTACCGTCGAGTCCATCTGTGGCAATTTAAATGAAACGTAATTATAAAACGAATGCATTCATTTTGAAGTGTACAAAATTATTCGACCTATATTGCAATGACTTGTAATCTTTAAATATGCAGATATCTGATGCATTAGCTGTATTTGCATGGTAATAAAAAAATATTTGATTACTCTGCAAATAAAATAAATGGACAAATTCGCTTCCAAAGCTATTTATGTGGACTTTAAACCGAGTATAGAATGTATAATACTATTCGTATGTGTTTTCATTATGATTTACTTCTAGAATGTTTAAGTACTTCGCAGATTTAAAACAAATAAGACATGTAAAAATCGCAGCCATGGTTTTGTTTTAACGATAATTTGAACTGACTGGTATCTTCTTTGCCCCTGATGCCTTTTTTCTCTTTTTTCCTTTAGTCAGTACTTGTTTGATCTTCATTATAAATTATGGTCAGTGTCAGTAATGTAGCGCTAACTAAAAATTCTGAGAGATTTTATTATTTTAATGCACTCTAACCGCATTGATACATTTACTGTATCAACAAGTTTCCAACAAAATTTTCTCCCACTACATTATTACAAAAATCGTTTTAATATTTACGTAAAAATAAACATTTTTCGGAAGATTACCAAATCGTCTAGTAAAGTTGTCCGACCCCATGCGCCTCCGCCCTACTTCACCATTGGTCAGTGTCCTTTTCACCTGCCCGGGGTGAGATGAAGAGTGGTGGGGTGGGATATAGCGTGGTGGGTATTTTTGATGTAAATTGTTTGTTCTTTATTGAATATCAATAACTAATGACTAAATGTAATCTTTAAATGTCTAAACTTACAACAAGTTCGTTATTAATTGGCTTAGCTGACACCATTAAGTATTTCGACTGAGGGTGCTTGATGGAATTTCAATACCAAATTTGAATTGTTTGAATTTTGTACTTTTCTATGAACTGACAGTTCAAGTGCATCCGTGCACTTGGAATGCCTGAAGATGCCAAAAGGTGAAACCCGGGTCGTTGGCGACAAAACTCATGGAAAAGTACAAAATTCAAACAATTCAAATTTAACTGACACCCCTCGTTCTTACTGAAACCAAAGGAAACTCTTTTGAAATTCTGTGATTTTTCAAAAAAAAGGAATTTACGGAATTCCCAAAAATGAAAACAAGTGAGACCTTCTTTTTCAGCTCTTCCAAAATTTCGAATTTGAAAAACCTACGAATTTTCGAAAAAAAAATGGGACCTTTTTTTTACCTTAGCCCAACTTTCTCAATTCCAAAATCCCGAGATAGGAGGCCCTAGTCATAACGCTATCTCAATAGTACAATAAGGTAACTCAGATTGAAAAAATGGTGCTATGTACAATTAAATAATGTTCAATTGAATTTCGTAAAAGAATATATGAAATCACATTTGATAACTATCAGAAAAATATTAAAAATCAAGTTACCTAGTTGTAGTATTGTGGTAATCTATATAAAGTTATTATAATTTATGAAAAAGCTGGCTAAAATATCACCAGACAGAAATAAACCAATTATAGATTCCGTTTAATAATTTTGCACTATATATTCCGTTTTTTTTTTTAAATTTTATAGTTAATAATCTACACACGTAAGCTTTAAGAAGTCAATATTCCCCATTGATTGTTTTGTTATAAAAACCTTCGTCAATGCAATGACAAACATGAAATTTATAAGTAAGGAAATAAAACAAAACAAAGAAACAACCTCCGTCCCGGTACCAACCTTAAAATATGAATAAACAGACCATATTTATTCACGCAGCGATTCGTTTGAAAATAAATTTATCGTTCAAACAATAATCAAGTGCTTTCGATGTTTGACGTCGAGAATTCCGTAAGTTAAGTTGTGAAACGTGAAAAAACGTGAATAGTTTTATTTCAAAATAGCTTTTTGATATATATTTATTTGCAATAGGCCAATAAAAGATGTGTACATAATATTTACATGTTTGAAACTGACTTAGGTTCGATCAATTTTAATCTTCGAAAATCATCTACATAAATACAATTTACAACTGATAACTACTTCACTCAATTAATTATGATTCTACATATCCGATCAACATAAAAATTTTAACTTGTTTTCAATATATTTAAAATGCATTTAGTTGTCGAAATAATACCTACGGTAAGTTGGTATTGTTTATGATTTATATCAATCATAGTTAAGCAAAAAGTATTTATATTTATCTATACTTTCATATATTATGCAACTATATACATACAAATCAAAGTGTCTAATAAGTTCTACAATTTTTTGTTGCTAGGTGAAGTTTAATAATATAGATTATTAAACATTTAACAATATACTCATTTACTATTTTGGTAAATTTGTCAGTTTGTAACCAAATAACCAAGTATAATTCTTCTAAGCTTTCCTCAGAGTTGTTTGTGTGGTAAATAAAACGAATCCGCAACACGCAACATTCGTGTAGATTTTTTTCAGGCAATGTATTGATTGACAAGCATCGAAACAAATGCACGTATGATATGTTTTCATCGACCTTGACCTACCTCTACCAGATCTTGAGCAATAACTATTGGTGCTTTTTCTAACCTCATCATATTCTTTTGCCTCTCTGAATATAGAGATTGAGTGATTAATCTACAGCTATATTTAAACAACTTTTGTTTTGCTGCTTCATTAAGATTTCATACAAGTCGACTTAGTAGCGGATATCATTTTTAAAAGTACCGATACTGAAGGTGTTTCAGATGATTGATAATTTGAAAAGAAGAATCAAGCTAAGCAAAAAACATATTCAAAACAAATAACAATCAATCAAACCGCGTGTTATTGAAAGTATATACTTATAAATATAAATATTTTTGTGGTATCAGAAAAACCATTATAAATTATTTTAATAAACATGTTTGTGGTCGCAAAAAATTGTTTTGAGAAAAAAGATAATAAGTATTGAAACACTTGTGGTAATTATCGGTTGTTAAATTGCATTACGGTGTTATTTATTCGGCATTATTTTCAAAGCATCGTGACATAAGAAATTAATAATGAACTTATTATATTATCTATTCATTTTTTAGCCATGTCCGCTCTCTGAACATGGTAATGTTTTGTATTATGACATTAAGTTATGAGTGTTACGGTTGTTGGTACATAACATTTAAAAATAATCTAAGGTGGGGGACAAATAGCCAATGGTTTCCAAGAAAAAAAATCAAAAGTTTTCAAAGCAAAATAAAATTGTACGAATCCATATTGATTTGAAACACTAATAATGTCGAAGAAATGGTGCCGGAACGCCGTTCCACCGCGTTAAATGGGAGGAAATTTTTGTGTATAATAATATAATATCTTTAAACTAACGCATTTATAGTATAAATTGAATATTAAAATTTACTGTAAGGAATGGCAATTTTTAATTTTGTATGGTATTTTTTTATTTATTTGAGGTTTTATTAGAAAAAAATGGGACAAAATAACTTAAGGAAATGGTATATTGTTTCCTAAAATTTTAAGCAATGCTAAAACAAGTTAAATTCGATGTGTTCAGCTAATCTTAATCTCTATGCTTCGTTTAAAAAAAATCGGATAGGGTGAAACGTCACAAAAAAATTTCGCTTGAATACAAACCCTCACATTAAAGCGATATAATATCGTGAATGAGTTCATTCATAGGTATGCATGCCACCAAGTGGGACGTACGCCCTTAAACGTTATTAATATATTGTAGTAATTATATTAATGCGTTAGCTTCATTAAACTTAGTGGTCAAATTTCCGGGTGTTTTTCGTTTAACCATTTCTGAAATAAATTTCCTCCGCCGAAACTCATAATTTAATATCAAATAATTTCATAATATGTGTAAGAAATTACACGCAAATATTGTGTTAGAATTTTACTGTCCTCATAACTGACACATTTTTATAGTAAATATTTAATACATTTATAATGAAAACGGTTATGTATGATAGAGATACATTTCTTTTAAACGATGTTCATTTGTTTTAATTATTTCAACCAATCGAAATTAAGGTTAAATAAATTTAGTTACGGTGCATCATTTTGTCTGAATTCCAACTTGAACATAATACAAGTTTGGTTTACAAAATTTTATTACCGGAATTTTTGTGTTGAAGATGTGGAGAGTGTGTGTGTGTGTATCTTGGAGAGGTAAACTTCAAGTGACTAAAATTAAGAATACTAGTGCTATTTTCAAAGCCTTTCCAAAAATAACAATACGAGAGACTGCTCAAAAACTAGAAATGCATTCAGCAATTATATGTACAGACATTTAAAAACCTCGAGAAATCTTTTATTTTTTTACCTCTTAAAAATTACGTGAAAAATACGCAGACAACTAAATATATGAAATGAGACATGTTTTATGAATCGAAAGAATGAAAGAGCCATACGAAGTTTAAAAAATACTTATTCGGCATTTACAGCTTATATCATTTTGATAAAATTTGTATCGAATTGTATTCATTGTGAACATTGAAATTTTGAAAAAAAAACTGTGGGTTCCGTCCGTTTGCTTTTATACAGTCAATATATAATATTTGACATAACTTATTTTTACTCAGATGTTTTCGTTTCGGAGTTATATCAAGATATTGATAAGTATTTTTACCGAATAATATCAAGATATGCATATGAACCCTTAAAAATTGAAGTGACCCAAGTAGCAAAATGTTCAATCGTTTCTATTGGGCTTAAGTACAATCACGTTTTTTTTAATTGTTTTTGTGGTTTGCATATTTTTATTTTAGGAATAAAACATTACTGCTACTAAGTTTAATTCATTTTTACGATACTTTAAGACGTGTAGAATATTATAACGCATCGATTCTGTCAATTCATTTCTTAGTGTCTCATATGTTATTAATTAATATAATATTTAACATAAATTATTTTATCACAGGACTACAATAATTCTTTTTTTGTGGCTAAATGAGTAAATGTTTTAATACAAAAATAATGATCGTATTTAATTAATCGAATGAAACGAAGCGATTAATAAATTTTGTGTGACGAGCTGAAGTATCCTTGAAGCGTTCTCTCGTTATTATTGTCAGTTTGTGTGAAGTGGAAAGCGATCAGCTGTGCTAACTATTTTATTTCACTCACGTATGATGATCAGTTTTGAAACAGTCTGATCGGTCGCAGTTGGCCAGCGCAACTGATTTTAATGACATGGCTATATGACAACACCACATATGCAAACTCAGTTAACCAAAATGACGTTTCTAATGACAAAATTATGGCAACCATTACAAGTAACAGCCCGATAGGAACGCATACATAACAGTAACCGAAGCATCTGATTTTAAGTACATAATTTGAATTGTCAAAATTGAATTAGTCAACAGAGATTTTTGTAACATTTACTTCAATTAGACATGCAAGTTTTTATTTGGCATTTGAAATTGCTCGAAAAATACATTCCAACCTGACCAGACAAAGTTCCACTGTTCATTTTAAAGATATTTTATCATCGTTGCTACATATGTTTGGTTTGGATTACTGTGCACACTGGTTTGAATCCCAGTACGGACAGTTTTATTAACTCGATAGCTGCCACAGACGAGATAGCTAGTAAAAATTTTCGTGCTCGACACGCTAGTTATGAGTTAACTCGTCAATAACTAATTAAATTAATAACTGCAAACTATAACAGGCGTGCTAAGTAATTACGTACTTTTTTCCACTGTAGCTAAAAGGCTAAATCATTTTTTCCCAATTGAATATTAATAATTCGCGTTCAACATCATAGAATTTTGTTGTATCTAAAGTTTCTTCCCGTCTATCTGGTCTTATAAACGAGGCGTAGCGGAACCTTTTAGAAAACTCCTTGTCCTGCCCAAGCCGTATCATTCTATATTTACTATCTTCGGAAAGAGAGACGTTAACCAACTTAGTAACAAGCAGGTGAGTACCATTTAGAGTCTATATGATTAACATTACAAACGGGCTTGGTGACAATTATAAATTAGTATTAACATGATATTGTGATCATAATAGTGTTCTTTCTGGTATGAAAGAAGCTTAATGACAACTTTTTCTGGAGAAAATTTGATATAAGTTCATGTAACCAACATCAAAGTTTTTATCAGGGGATAATATTAACAACCAGTGGTGGATTAACCACATGGGAGGCTCTAGGCGCAATCAAATTTGGAGACCCTGTTTTTCGGATAACATAAGAACGTCAGAAAATTCAAAGTAAAATAATATAAAAATCTGAACAATAAGGATATGGATTATATTAAATAAGCACTGTTAACAATTTATTGTTTTTTTTCATCCATGAAAAGTTAAAACTGTAATACTAACTGTTACCACCGTAGTCAAATGTTCAATGTAATGGAATTTGGTTATATTAAATTAGAAACATTTTTGCATTTACTTAATAATCAATTTATAAATTCGTAGCTGTGATCTTTTCATTCTTCTTCCTGAAAAAGAAGCCATTCTCTCTCTGAGAACGATTAGCTTTTTAATGGTTCCCTTTCCTAATCTAATAATTGTTTTCGCCAATTTCGACTGATCAACCATCAGTTCTCGGTAAACATCTTCTGATGAGAAGCTCTGTAAATAGCCCATAGTTCAAAACTGATAACGGACATTATTTTTTTCAATTTTTTTTATTCATATTCCATTGTTTCAATTCATTTTTATAAATGCAATATAAGTAGGACATGAAATATTTCTGAGTGTCATTTTTTCGAACTTGCATGTTTGTTTTACAAAATAATGAACAAAGTTGCACAAGACAATTGCAAGAAACAGTGAATTGCGACTCGATTTGTAATCGAAAGTGTCGGGAAAATTGCCATTTCTGTTGTCACGCTTGGATGAACTACTTTTGAAAAAGTTGATTGTACAATTAAAAATTGCTGAGAATTATTAATTAAAAGAACGTATGACGATTTTTTCTCTTAGGATTTAGATACAATGCAAATTTTGTAATATTATTTTTAATTAGCACAGAGATATTAGTCGTCATAACAAATTGAAACCTTTATTCCAAAAACTGCTAATGTCATCGAAATCAAATTTTACAGAAAATACTTAAAACTGTAGAGCAAAAGTTAATCAATGTGAGATTTAAAAAAATATTCCTTGTATAAACATGTTGATAGAAATATACGTTTTAAACCCACTAGAGCTACAAAAAATGAAACGGGGAATTAGGTCTACTCTGAAATTTCAAGTTTTGTTTTTATTTTATGACATGTTTTTGTCGAACTATTTTGAAGTTTGGGCTTCCGTAACGAGAAACATGCTCAGTTTTTGTAAATTTAAAATATATAGTTCTGTAACTTATTTCATTTCTTGACCGACATAGACAGCTTTTGGAAAAAAATACTTAAATTGCAATCTAAGGGTTTTTTTTAAATGATCCAGATTTATTGGCTGTTATCAAATATTATACATTGACACGGTTACTTTGTTCATATTGTTTAATGGTTTTATTTTTCTTTTACGAATCTGTCCTACTCGCGCGTTTGGATCACCGCGATACTATTCCAATACAAATAAATGAACGATACAACGATTTTGAAACGTGAATCTTTGATATTAAAAAAATATATATATTTCCTCGTTTCAGAAATAATAAGATAACCCCATGTTATATTTCCAGTAGTTAACATAGAAATGCACAAATCGAAGGTTAATTGGAAATAGCTAGTCAAATTCGTACCTTAACTTCTATTTTAGATGTGTTCTCAAATGTTTACAGAAATTATTATTACTTGTATTTAGATGTTAATTGAATATTTTTTTTGTCATTCAATTTCTAGAATTTTTCCCAGCACCTTGCTAAGACAGACTTATTTTCTATGTCCGCATTAGAAAACTTAATTTTAAGGAGAAAGCATATGTATCTGGGTTACCTATAATTAGTGGTCATCCGATGACGTAATAATTATCATCAGAATTATTACCATAATGTGATATCACTAATTTGTCCATACACCTCAAATATTATTTAGATAAATAACTTGTTTAATAAACAGATGTTTTATTTTTATGCTGACTGACTCGAAAACAAAATCTTTTATAATAAATTATATTATTAATTCTCTCATTCGAATGAATAATTTACTTGTGGTGTTGAAAGATTTCTGAAACATTTATTAAAAACGTATTATAAAAAAATAGGCGCTTCCGAAATGAAATCTTTAATTCTTTATTAGTCGTACCTATTGATGTAATATACCTATTGATGTAATAACGCGTTCATTGTTGCATGAATCCACCAAAATTGCATTAATTTAGAAATATATGTGTATGGACCAGGGCTGGATGTACACTTAACATATGGTTTAATACGCCATGGCCGTCAAATAGCTCCAAATACACTCTTCTATTCGTTTTCATAACGAATTTTCGTAGACTTTTTCAGTCTTATTTTTCAAACTCTGACTCTTTGTCGAATCGGGAACCCTGGGTTGTAGGCAGTGTTCCCTATAAGCTGCACGCACGCGGCCGCGCAACTATTTGTAACCCTCCACGCAAACATTCCAGGCGGGCGAGCATTCCAATACAACTATTCGAATAATATGTTTTCAAATTAGAATAACCCTTATTAACCTATATTAATTAGAATTTGATTTTAACTTTTACCAGAACAAAAAATCGATTTAGGTGAAATATATACAACTTTTATGTATTTGTTGTCAGAAAAGACATGAAAACTATACAATTAACTATAACTATAAACTATTAATTATTAACTTAACGAGTGACTGATTATTTATTGCATTCTGATTTTTATCTTAATATGTGCTTGATTTTATTAAATGTAAAAAATAAAATGAATTCTGACATTTTGATTGTTTTTTGTTAATACACATATGAGTATAAATAATTAAAATATGATTTCGCTGTACAAAGCAAAATAAAAAAAACAACATTTTGAAATTGTGCTGAGCATTTGTTGAATTGGTTTGCTCAGCCTTTAAATTTCCCGCGCAGGTAGGCTCTCGTATTTGATGGAACATTGGTTGCAGTCCATTAACAACAATCTGCCACTGGTGCGAGTCGACATGAGTCTAATATTGTGGTCTCGATTTTGAACTTGACTATTATACAACTAGTGTTACACTTGACCAATTGCAGCGAATCATGTTGGCCTCGTTTATTTTAGAATAGTGTTTTGTTAGAATTTAAAATTCAATTCTATGCAATTATAAATAAAATACAATGAATGAATATGTTATTTATCATTTTTCAGTTTCAAAGGGTGAAACATCAATTAAATTTAAAGTAAAATAATAAAACTACAATATCAGTTTCTTTGTCAAAAATATAAGTAACGCGCGATGGATAAATTAAGATGAGTCTATATAAACTGTTTTTTTTAATGAAAATATTTAATTAGCCTTCAATCAAAATGATAATTTATAATATTTTTTAACACGTACAATTCCTTAAATAATTGCTTTTCTTTGCTATGTGATATTTGTTTAAATAATTATTCTAAATGGCTAATCACATATTTTTAAAAATTTTAATGTAGACAAATAACTCTATCATCATTGAACTACTATCATCATATTTGTATTTGTGCATAAAATTAAAGGACAAAAAACGCCCATTTTAATAATCAAGCCTATTTGAGTTTCAAAATTTTTGAGGACATGAAATTTTTAAGTCAATGCCACTGCAAAGTAGGTTAAGATTGCTTGAAGGCCATAAATGTTGTATTATAATGTGATATGAGGTTAAGATGAATTTCGAAATTCTTAGATTTTGTTTGCACAATAATAAATGATTCCTAGAATAATAGAGAATCTATCCGATAACCTTTAAATTTGGATGTCTGTCAATTTAAATTGTAGATAGAAGTTTATTAAAATCAATTTCTAACAATTTAAGGTATATTACACGACAAAATTAAAAGAAGACACGTTTTTATTCAATAGAAAGAATTTGACATTTAAAGTGTTTCAGTAGAACTAAAAAAAATAATTGACCATATTACTTTTCTTTGAGAAAACTATATCGATAATGATATTTTAAGCAACGAAATCTCTTTAATACTAATTTAAATTTTATCAATTTGTTATTCCACTTGTTACAAAAAAGTTTATATGTATTTAATTAGGAAACTCCAAAAAACTCTATCAGCATTTTCATATTTGTGTACAAGAATAATCTACGTATTATTTTTACAAAACAAATTATCAGAAATTTAAATTTTTTTTTTAAATTACACATACTTGATATTATAATTCGTTGGCTTAATTCTTTATTCATGTAAGTCATTTTTATTAGAATTTAATATTTTAGGGATTTCGGTTAAAATGCATGTTGATTCGTTTAATATCCAATTTTTCAAGTGGAAGGGGATCAAAAAGCAAACAACACAATATAACGTATCTCGTCTTATATTTATTTATTCTAATACAACGTAAGTTCACATCATTAATTATATATAAACAAAACTAATGATAGCATAATCAAGAAAAGTAAAATATTTTACTACAAAAAATAAATGAGCAAGATTTTTTTCTATAAGTTAAAATATTCAGTTTTAACTGTCTCCTGGAAGCTTAGAGTAAACTTACTTACGTGCCGTTAGAATTAAGAGGACGAATTCTCGATTTTTGTTTATTTTATCAATGTATAGTGTTAATATGGTTTCTTCTACTATACTCATAATTTGGTGAACAGTGCGTGACAAAATGGTTAACCGCTGCAGAAAATGACCTTAAGCCATTAACGTATCCTCAGCAATCACCCACAGTCTCTGCTCTATGCTGTATATGATTGCATATTCAAGTATCAGATATAATTTGAGTTTATATTAAAATAATATTGATGAAAACATCATTCGTCGATATATTGGCAGAAGGCGATAAGTCAAAAACCAGCCGTTCTGAAACGCGCTGTATTTTCTGAAAAAACAGGTTCAACCATATTTTGTCTATTTTCAATTATTTCGGACACAATAACCGTCAATTCAATTCTGTTTAAAGTATTTTTTTTTCAAAAAAAACTATAAATAACTTGACGATTTTAAATATGTAAATCGGATTCGTTAACCACTATCGAATTTCATTTGAGTTTGTGAACGTTTAGTTATAGTGCATAAATAAAGATGTTAAAATTTAATGATTATCGAAAATAACGATTTTATAAAGAGGATAAGTTTTTTGACTTATCGCTTTCTGCTAGTATACCAACGATATTTACTACGGGCTTTATTAAGAAACGAGGCATTACAAATCATAGGCGAATTTTTTATCTATGCTGCACTATTTATTTATTCATCTTCTATGTAGGATTACAAAAAGATATGATTTTTTTTCTTATTTAAGTATAACGTGGCGCGCAATTTCACGGTACCTACGTTATCTCTTTTACAAAAAAGCCTTTTAACTTGCCCTTTTCGCTCTCTTTTAGTTACTGTCCAATTTACATGGGAAAATTTTCAAAAATATTGAAATACATTTAATGCCAAAGCTATGCATAACACAACGCACAGTCTCAATATATCTCTGTTAGCGCATCGTGCGAATATTGACAGGTGGCGCTGTCACTTAGTATTCATTGTTATGTTATAAAATATAATTCTTTATATAACTATTCAAGGTCCATTTTTGATTATTATTGCCAGTGCTTCAAGTTTCTCGTGTACATGATCCACCCGTGGTACTTATTATACTTAATAAACCTACTTATAATAATTGTAATGGCATTGTAAATTCTAGTATATGGTAAAATAGCGCCGCTATAGAATATAAGAGAATAGAATATAAGAGATAAATCGAAATAGAAACCTGTTTAAAATCTAGTTTATTTTATCTCATTACCAGAAGTCATTGACTGAGCAAAAGAATAATATCTAGTAAGCCACTTCTTTTAAAATTCAACTTAACCTCATTGGCTTTTATCATTTAATATTGTTTTACCCTTCATTTTTTTTAAGAAGATCGTAAATCAATTTTAACAGTGACTAAGTATCCACACGACATTTTCCGAATGCACGCGTGATGCAAAATAAAAAAATATATTAGTTCTGAGAAACAGGTGTGTAATCATTAATTTTTACGACTATCTTGCGTTAACCTGCGAGTCGTGTCATACAATAATTTATAATCAACTACCGAATACCAAATATATTTCATTAATAATATTTGGCAAGTAATATCAATCACACGCACGCTTAAACGCACATTCCTTCTCTTTTTACACGTCTTAAATCGTGAGTCGTTTACAATTACAGTGCTGTGATATGCGTTACAAATGAAGATAGATTTGATGAATCAAAACTTGCAATGTTTTTTTTCCGCTCCGAATTTGGAGCATATGCAGTTACGGATTAAGAAATTGGGATGCCACAGAAAAAATCAAATTTGGAGGGCCACTTTTTCGAATAACTAAAACTAAATTTAAAACATTATTTTAGATTAATAGAATATATGTTATTTTGAGGCCTCAAGTGCGCGTCTTTTGCGCTTATGGGGTAACCGTCACTAAGCGCATGCCATGCTTGGTACTCAGTTGATCAACCTCTCTTTTTTGAAGAGAGTATGGGTAAGACAGGACTAATGGTTAACTAATCGCTCTCACAACCCCTCGCTAATTTTAAAATTGGAAGAAAGGGAGGAAATTTCTCAACATCACAAACAACCATGACTTTGAACCGTAATCGATAAATCGATTTAAAAATACTGTTCGTAATGGGAGATCCGTCATAGAAGCCAAAGTAGCTGACCACTACGTCACAGACCTGACAAAACTATGTAAAATTATAATCATATCAAACTACATATTCAAACATTTAATATTAAATAATACTAAGTAAGTTTATTAGTTTATTTTGCAAGCTCTTTTATAACGATCAGGATAAAATTTTGTGTATTGAAATGGGTGCTTTAACTAATAATGTTATTTTTTTATTTTCTCAGCCATTTTGAACTCTCAACCTTGCTTTACTCACCACTCACCAGTGACGCCACGCCACTGATGAAAATGCCTTGTATAAGTTTAGCGTACATATATAGCTTTTGAGTAAAATCCATTATTACATGGCCTTAAACCTTTCTAGCCAGTGCTTTCATACGACGACAAAAATGTAATATTATTAATGATTCTAAAAAACAATTATTCCAAGCTCTCGCTTTTTAAATGCCGGAAAATAAAACTATTTTTTTAAGAATTCATATTTACGATCTTCATTTAAAAAAAAACTATGCATTTCGATTATGAATTTTAATGACTTTTTTATAAGCGTTAGGTACATACAAATTGCGTAAAGAAGTATTCTAAAAATGATTTTATGTGCATAATTATGAAACTATTAATTTATGAAGAAACTAAAATAAGAAGGAAAGGAACCGAAAAAAATGAAATCACCAATCTACCAACATATAAGGCAACCAAGGCAATCTACACGCATATTTTTTCTAACCATATTCGATTTTTTTTATTCATGATTATACTATCAATGGTTTGATTACAATGTATTTTGTTCGATGACCATAACAGTTTTATCGATAAAGTTAAACGGTCCACTATAGTCGATTTAAGATCAAGTTTTTCATGTTTAAATTCTAGCGATACACATAGAATTTTAGTAGACGCTTTACACGTCCGTTCTGTCAGTACAATCTTTGATGTGTCATAATTATGACAGACGTATCTCCATCAACTTACGTATATTAAAAAATTAGTTTTTTTACTATATAATCTATAAAATAAAACGAAAACTCTGTTTGTCTCTCCGTCACAAAAAAATAAATGAAACGGTAGTAATAACATTTTTTTTTTTTTTTTAACCATGTCCGCTCTCAACGTGGAGCATATGGACTCCTAATGGAGTTTATCTCAACAGAAGTGTTTCTACGAGAACTGCTTGTTACTCAGTTGCTCAACCTCTCTTTTTCCAAAGAGAGTAGGGATAGAAGGATGGGGCTAGGACAGGATTAGTGGTAAGCTAATCGCTCTCAATAAACCCTGTTCATAGGATAGGATGGGTGAGAAGGGGAATTCAAGACATCACATACATCCATGCCTTTGAACAGAAATTCATAAATCGATTGAAAAATCGATTTATAAAACTGTCCGTACCGGGATTTGAACCCGGGCCCTCTGTAGCCGAAGCCAACAACGTTGACCACTCGACCACACAGGCGGCATAACATTAGCGAATTGAAATTTTCACACCACATTTTGGCTGTCTTTTCTATGTCAACTATACTTCTATTAACTTTTATTTTTTAAGTGATTACTTTCTATTTAACTTTCCAACGTGAATTACGAGAAATCATCTTGGACGGTTATTACTACCTGATGTCGTCATAGGAACTTAAACTTTAATGACGTCGCGTAGAAACGAACAATATTATAATATTGTGTGACATATAATAACTTTTCATGCTAAAATTGTAAAACCAAAAATCAACGCGGAAAATTATCCGTTATTTCTTAAAAAAAATGCTTTTCACAAACGATATTCTACAGACGCAAATTTTGATGTGCACATGGAATACGAGCAACATAATATGTATTTGCACGATGACAGTTTGCAAGATCGTCTGGCCAATTCACCTATCACGACATTGGCGAAATTCTTTGAGGTCCAGTTTTGCAACGACATTACTAAAAGCAGTGCTTTTTTCTACAATTTGTTTTTCACATTAATAAGTTGTGAAATTTACACTCAAATTTGATTTTATACAATGTAACTAACTAGTACAGAATTTATACAAATATCGACCGCTTAGCAAGATGGCTGCCACAGACGAGATATCTCATCATTTTTTTCGTGTTCAACAAGCCAGAGACGAATCATCTCGCCAATAACTAATTACATTAATAATTGCAAATTATAGCCGGCGTGCTAGGCACAAACGTACTTTTTCTACGGAAGCTAAAAGGCTAAACGAGGGAAAATAGAGAACGCATATATTTATTTTTACATGAACATTCGAAAAGATTCACAAATTAAAAATTAAAAACTTTTACAATGAAGAAAAAACAATACAGTTTTAAATATATTTATTGATATTGCTTGACCGTATATCAATAATAGCCGCTTCGATTATGTATTACTTAAACGTTAAGGATTGATGAGAATATTAATATAATATGTATAGAAAGGGTTGAAAATACAAGTAGACTATGTTCACTTGTGTTCAAAACTAACATTGCCAAGATGTGCATATTACTGAGAAACGTTTGAAAAATTGACAATGCCCAAATAATAAATAATGCACGAAGATTCTGTACTTCTGACGGTTTGCTGACGGTTTGCAAACTGTTTTCAAACCGTCAGCAAACCGTCAGAAGTACGCAGAAGAACAGAGCTTACATAATTTTTAGTAGATTATGAGGTTTTTTTGTCTTTTGATCTACTCGTATTCTGTAGTATATGACCAGCTTTTGAAAATTAATGTAGATTAATGACGTTTTTTTAAATAATATATTTAACACTTCCCCAAGGGTGCTAAAAAATACTTCCGGTATGTTGCTGACCCTCAAAGAATCAACTGAAAAACAGTGTAATAAAAAAATTAAAGCTTAATTCTTTAGAAGTAGATTTTTTGTCGTTTGTTTCAGTTGTGTTTTCAACTTTTATTGCAGAATCTCGAGGGTAAAATTCAAATACTTACGAGTAAAGCTTTTGTAAATTATACTGCATATAGATTTATACTTTTTAAATGATATTGGTTATCAACGTTTTATATTTTATACTCTTAACGTCAGTTTTTTTCAATTTCACTGACAAAGTGATGTTACTCAAAAGCACCTTTAGTTATATCTGAGGAAGATCAAAGATCAGCAAAAATAAAAAAAATATACTTAAATTATAAGCTTGTTTACAATGTTGCCACCATTCAGTACGCAAGGAAAATTAATCATATTATTGACACGTGTTAATTTGAATAGCTGTCACTCATAGAAAATTATATGTATGTAGACTATATATATGATCAATGCTCAATTTCATATTGTAAGTAAAAAATCGATTATAAATAAGTAATAACACGTTACACCGTATCAAAGTGTCGTTTATTTCAAACGTGATATGAAACCACCACAAAAAAAAAGATAAGTCTGCAGGCACTTTACTTTCGAGAGATGAACACACGAATCTACAATAAATATTATATATAACAGGTTTTCTCAACCGGGAGCCCTATGCCCCCCCCCCCCCCCCCCAGAGTTCCACAGGCCACAGAGATTTTTTTAGATTTGGGGAGCCGCATAGCTTAGAGGGGCCACGGGAAAATTTCCCGAAATCCCAAAATAACTGCAATTCTGCAAATTCCTAGGATTTAAAAAAAAAATGATCCTACGCTCGTTATTTTGGGAAATCCGCAAATTCCTGGAAATAGCAACAAAATTCATAAATTCATGAAAAAATTTCTTTCAAAGAAGACAAAACAGGCAAATAAAGACACACAAAAGGGGACACGAGCCCAAAAAGGTTTAAAAACAATGATATAAGATATTTAATTTTCTTTCTGTGGCAATTTGAGAGAATTTTTATTATTTTTTATTCCGTTTAACATGCACGAAATTCGACTGTTATATGATTATTACACGATCGTGTCACTTAGGGATTGCAATACCGGACGAACATATCAATACTGATATTGTCGCATTTAACGGTTAAACAGAAGAAAATAAATAAAGGCAAAAAACTACGACCAATTAGCATTGGAATACTGGTTTTTAGTTATTGTATGTATATAAAATATCGCCAATAAAAAATATATCATAATCATAAACGAATGATTTTCATGAATAACTTACGGTTTCTTAAAATATGAATACATTATTGAACGGCTCGTAAATTCTACAACCGGTTCTCAGCAGATTTAATATAATTCAATTCATCGTATGCATTTGAAGTTTAATTTTCATATTTAGGGTTTTCACTGTCAATACTTGGTGGAAATGCATTATATTTTTTTTTAAATACTCATTTGTACTAATCCCACTTTTTCATATATTTTTTTTAATTTCATAAAAAAATATTTGACATTACAGCTATTGCCAATGCGCCAAATTTTTTTTAAGTTGAAATAACATACGAGTAAAACTCGATGAGAATTTATAGTAAGTCACTCGAGATCAACTCGAGGTAAATTGACATTCCAAACACTCTGTCTTAAGTCTCGAATTTAAATTAAATAATCTAAATTTGACGTTGACCTTACTGGTAATCGAGCCCAGACCCGCCTGGTCGGTAGAGCAAGCTAACCAACTAGAGCACAGCGGGTTTTTATTAAATATGCTCAGGAGTCAGGACCGGTTTCACTCATGACGAGCATTATCAACTGAAAATTGAATACAATATTACAGTGTTATTTATTTTGAAAAAACCTTAAATTATGTCACAATTTTGTGATATTAGTTAAAATGAGTATTTGAATTTTTGAAGTTTAATTTTTTAATACAAAAATACCGATATTTTTATATTTTCTAAGCCGGTATTTCGGTATTAAAAAAACACCATGAATACCGGAATTCCGTTCTTTTATTGCCAGTTTTGCAATCCCTAGTGTTACTCTGGCTTTGACTGAAGAATACACAAAGCCACTTACAAAATATCTGCGGTCAACGATTTCTTAAATGTATGATGCTGCAATCGCTTGAATACAAATGTATCTTATAAACTGTAGTGGTTCGAAAATTCCGATTGCCAAGAATATCCGTAAAAAATTGCGTACGTATAAAGCAACCTTTCACACGATTTGACACGCTTTAAATTAAGTACCTACTATAAAGATATTGAGAAAAGTATTGACTATGATGTAAAACTCATTTTAAGTGATGTCTTGAAACTTGAACAACCTACTGTCGAATACAGATATATATTATGTAGTTACTCATTTTGGGTATGTTTCACTGACTGAATTAACTAGTTCTACATGAGGCATTTAATCAAATTTGATACACGAAACACACGCTTCATAAAACATCATCGAGAAATCCATTTTTAATCAGTGTAAACGATTCGGTTGGAGTGTTTCAAGTTACATACATTTAAATGAAAAATGGTCGAGAACCGAACACTTTTTAATCTAGTAGCTTCACTGAACGTTCTCATATTATGATTTTTCGATTTGATATTGGACTTATTTTACTATATTATAATACACCACCAACTACAAAGAAATGCATTTGAAATTATTTGCTAGTATCACTGCATGTGGCCTTAGCAGTAAAGAGTTTTTACTAACTGTTTTTATACTTCCCGACCACTCTCTGAGATTCCGAAAACGTAGGCATAGAGCAGGGGTCACCAAACTTTTTAAGAAACGGGCCGGATAGAATTCTTGAATTGTTTGTAATGGAAACAATTTATTATAATGTATAGGTATCTAATTATACATAGGCCTATTGTATATCCAATTAAAAAAGAAGAAAGTTACAAAAAAGGCATTCCAATTATTGTTTTTTTTTTTTGTATATTTTTACATATTGTATGGATGTTTTTCATTAATTTATTTAAACAATTGTAAAAATTACGTACATATATGTATTCATACATATTAAAATACATTTATTATGCCTATTTATTTAAATATGATACTATGATTACACATTCTCTGTACTCTGCAAACTTTGAAATACATACAACTGAATATTGTCGTTTGATGTTATTATTTGAACATTTATATTGTTTTTTTTTTCACTACATTTATGGAATATTCAATAAATGAGAGTGTCTGAGAAATTTTCGAGTAAAAGAAAATCCGTTGTCTTACCTCCAATAACTCGTTTTAAACCTAACTTCCTTCACTTTGTGTCCACCAGATAGTTATATCCCAATTGATGATTTAAAATAAATAGTTGAATAATATATGTATATACCAAAATCGGAAATTTTTGGATTGCCGGACGAAAATCTTTGACGGTATATATATATTGGTAACCGCTGACATAGAGTATGCGATTAACTTACTAAAATAGTCTTTCGATTGCTGTATCTTCCCATCTACACGTTCTCTGACAAGAGAGGTTACAGCTTTAAACCAGTTACCGTTATTTAAATTATGTCGAAATGCTTCATTGCCAGTCACGTGTTTCAAATCGGAAACGGACACTTGTCTTAAAAAATGTTAATATTAAACATTATATGCACTCTGATATAAACACTGCTACATTTTATTTCGCCACGTCAATCAACTTGACTTGTCAATCTCTTTGCTTTACAGTTTGCATGTTGGTAATTGGTATTGCCAAGAAATAAATTTTAAAACAACATCGCAAATTTTGAGGTTATTTTTATTCCACAAAAAATACATTGTCAAATACACAAATTAAAAATAATAAATACACATGTGGGTTCGATAATTTTGAAGTTAATGAATTTCTCGTCAATAAATCAAAGACATCGAGGCCGTCTACATTGAACCTTCCGCTTTACTTAAACGTGTGTTAAAATGGCATTGAACTGTAATAAATTACAACGAAAGTTCATGTTTGATGAAATCTTATCCATTAAAATCGGATTTTAAAATTTGTATTAAATCGACAACTAAAATTATGTCGTTTTTGTTTACATCACATCAATTCAACTAAGATTTCCTTCAACTAAATTGGTAGGATATAGTCTTAATGTGTAATCACTAAAAACCATCTACAAACAATACTTCAAGAAACATTCTTAGAAAGTACAATTCACCAAAACGATTATCCTGTTAATAATATAATATTTTCTCAATCTAAAGCGTATTCAAAAGAACTACTATACTTCTTTACATGGCTTTTTTTCATGTGACGTGGTGGAACGGCGTTCCAGCACCTTTTTATCGGCAATTTTATTGTTTCAAATCAATATTCGCAAAATTTAAATGTAAATCAATGTCTGTTTGTTCCCATCATGGCCCCTTTTAAAATTTAATGTAGCGTATACCATAACACTAATAAATAAATTTCATTGTACAAACCAATACCAGGTCCATAGACTTACTCTGTGACCAAAACCAAGGGAGGGGTATAATGCTTTATATATTGTTTTATCGATTTCTGTTCGAAGACCCCTGTAAGTTGTGAAAATTCTCTACCACCATTCCAGTCCTAAAATTGACAGGCAAAGCGATTTTAAGTTTCCATATTTTCCTACACAATTGTTAGTTTGGTTTGGCTACAAATATTTAACAAATTTTTACTCGAAACTGGTGTTTGTGGGATAAATATATTATCATTTACAAGACTGACGACAATATGCTCTGGCTATAAATAGACGATAACGTAAATAACGATTTAAGGAGTTATCAACAAAATATAAAATTTTGTGTAAATTAAGTTCAATGATTCTTTTGGTGTTTTTTTTTCAGTTGAGAACAATTCAATTAGTTTTAAAGTGATAACTAAAGTTCATACAATTTAAAAACATTGAACGAATTTTAAATATTTTGAGCAATTGACTCTTCAAATATCTCATTTATCTAAAAAAAAAAAACATCAAAGATGATTATCATCGATAAAGACTCAGAAAACAGTCTAACAGAACATAACGCCTCCGTCCGATTTCAAACAAAAAAGTAATGTAACATCTTCATATCGTTTGACGTTTCTCATTCATTTGCGTCGTTGTTCTGCTGGAGAAATGATATTATTATATATTGCTGCCTTAACTATCAGTGGCAGATCTAGAAATTGTCCCAAGAGGGGCCCATTCAATTTGAAAATAAACATGGTACATCAATAATAATACATTTAAAAAATAGACGATTTAAAGATAATATATATATATATGTATATAAAAATAGTCAATACATAATTAAGTATGTATTCTATAAAACACAGTAAACTAAACAATTAAAGAGCCCATTTCACAATAAAATTTTAATAAACTAGAAAAATGGAAAATAAATTATCATAATGGGAGGAGGCATGGTTCGTGGGCAGCACATCCCCCCCCTCCCCATTGATCCGCCAATATAACATATAGCTTAAAAAATGTTTAATACGTCTTGGATATATAAGCAGACAGGCTTTTAATAAATAATAGTAGCCTAGCGTCAGTATCCACTCATGTCTTCAATTTAAGCATCCATTTGTAGTGATTTTTTTTAAATAACTCGGAACGCTTGTGCATAAGAATTGTTTTGTACTTGTTATCTCTGTGGCAGGTCTACAAAATGATTATGTTTACAATCTGATTGCAACGAGTAGTCTGCCACTGCCATTTCACATGACATTTGTATCACTCTATCAACAAACGATAATTTTATCTCCGCCTGTGCTCATTTGGACGGACGACCTTGCGAGGCCTTTTCTTTAATCAAATCTTAAAATGAAAAGAGCATTGACCCACATGTTGTGCGTTGCATCATCGTAAATGAAATGGAATAATGCAGGGCAGTGTGACCGAAAGCGCGTGTCAAACACCCACTACCAACCAGCGTTATGTTAATGCATGCTTTGACCGTATTCATAGAAATATGGCCTTTCACAATAAAAGAGACTTCGAGAATTGTTCATAATCGAAACTGTTTGTTGGATTGTGAGACGAATGAAACATATTATCTTTTGAATCTTCTTCGAACACATGTATACTTAAACAGACGATTTATGATTCTATACTCAGTCTAAAAAATACATTTGTCGTCAAAACGTTTTTAAAATATAAAAATGCGAACTTAAGCCGTACAATTATTATCAAAAACAGTTCAAATATTTATATAATACAAATTGCTTTATATAATTACATAAATAAATATACACAGTGCTTTTTAAAAAAAAAAAAAAGTTGCCGAAATTCACATCTTTTCAAGCTTTTAACTAAAGGTTTTTTTCCTAATCCATGTCCGTTCCCAGTAAGCACATGGCTTGCTAATGGAGGTATCTCTACTGAGGTTTTTTTACGACAACAACTTGTTACTCAGTTGGTCAACCTCTCTTTTTTTAAAATATTTGGCATTACAGCTAATGCCAATGCGCCAAATATTTTATGGTTGAAAGATTATACGAGAAAAACTCGTTTTTTTTAGTATTGTAAAGTACTCGGGTAAGGTAAATTGACATCACAAACACCCATATCTTAGGTTTCAAATTTTCAATTGAAAAATCTAAATTTGACATTGACCTTACCGGGAATCGAACCCAGACCCGACTGGTCAGTAGAGCAAGCTCTAACAAACTAGACCACAGCGGGTAGCAAATAAAACGAATAACGTAAGGATAGAAAGATAGGGCTAGGACAGGACTAGTAGTTAACTGGTCGCTGTCGCTTATTGTCGCTTGTCGAATAAGGAGCGCGCTTGGGGCTCTTCAAATTATTAGGGGCCTCAAAAACAGCTTAAATTATATAACCCATATACTTTTTGTTGAAATTTGAATATATTTTATTATTTTACATGGAATTTTCTGACGTGCTTATGTTATTCGAAAAACAAGCTCTCCAATTTTTAATGTGCAAAATAAAAAATATTTTTGGCGAATCAATTAGAATTTGGTGTATTATTATATTTTATATTTAATGACCATTTATCAATAATATGTATTCATTAATTGATCAGTCTTAAATAGTTAAAGTCTTAAACTTAAAGTCTTGTTTTCATACCTTTCAAAAAAGGTTGTTAAAAAGTATGTTTTAGAAGTAATTAATCAAATTTCTTTATTTTGAATGTAATGTGTGCCGACAAAATAAAGTTACCTCTTTCAGTATCGCCGATTTTTTATCGCTGATAAATAGATAAAAAACATTTACGATAAAAATACGGTAATCATACGATATGACAAACATTTCCATTTTTTTTTAATTATGGAAAAATAGCGTGAAACTAATTTAATTTATAAATTAAAAATTAAATTATTTTACAAAAATAACATATCTTTGTAGCATTGTGTTTTTAAGGGGGGGGGATAATGACTATGCATGAGGTTCTCTTATTTTATCACCATTATATTTAAACAATTTTAAATCTCTCTCTGTGTCTTCCAATTTCATCACTATTAGCAGGCTTCACCAGCTTGGAGAATATATAATTCAGGCTATTACTTACAAACCCGGCTCATTCTAAAGTTGTTGAAACATGTACCATGAATGTAATTTAGTAGATAAAAATAAATTTTGAAAGTATTTTTAGAAATCAGTTTCAAACACGGCTTGACAACATCTAAAATATCATTCTAAAGTAATGTAAGACTAAAAATACTCTTGAAATGTACTTTTTTTTTCAAAATGAAATTCATGTTTCATTTTTCAACCATTTTGGAATAAGCCGTGTTTGCAAGTAATACCCTCGACTTCCCGGTTATCCATCAGGAACATAATCAAAATACAATATAAAGGTGGCCAGGTTTATTCAAACTATTTAACGTTAGTAGACAAAGAGAATGTCAAACGCCTCGTGTAATATAATATCCATGGTTAAGAAGTTCATGCATTCATTGTGTTTTTCATTTTAAATTCTGCTTTGTATCAAAATTAAGATGAGTAAAAAATGCGATACCAATAATATCTACAGGAAAATAAACTTAGAAGATCTGAAACAATCTTCGATAGACGTGTTTTTATTACAAACTATCACAGTATAAAAACATGTAGCAATATACAATTCATGAGTAAATCTGTGTTCGCTAAATTTTCTTATTATTTACCTTGTCAGAGAATTCTGATCGTTTATGTTATCATATAAATGTAGGTATCTTAAATTAAATTTAAAGAATCTGTTTCAAGATAGCCATGCTGTTTTAATTTCATCAACAGAATCATTCATAACAACATATAATTCTCATAGAAACGTTAATAAATTTAATTTTGTATTTTATCTACAGTCAGGAGTCACCAAACTTTTTGATAAACGGGCCGAATGATTTTTTCAAAAACGTTAGAGGCCGGACAAAAAAAAATCAATATTTTTTTTTAATCTGATATTTCGCATGTGTAAAATACTGATACACTTAATACCATGGGCTGGATTGAGATCTTTGGAGGGCCGGATCTGGACCACGGGTCGTAGTTCTGTTACCGCTATTCTACACGGTGTAAAACGTGTGCTCTTGTTATCTTATCACACAGCCTAGTCAAAGACATATAAAGGTTCAGAACGAAAACCGTTTCTGACAGTCTCAATCTGAATTTTATGTCTTTTTGTAGAATTACATAATATATTTACAATTACCAAAATAGATTTATATGTGACTATCATAAAATCGCCTTATCAAAATGATATCACTAGCGCCATTTGAATCATTTGACTGTTGTCTGCATTACTATTTAAAAATAACAAAATTAATCATGATTAATAATGTATTTATTGATAATTTGGTTTTAATTTATCATACTAAAGCAATATTTATGATAAGTCTTAAGTTATCTTGATTCGGGTGTTGGTAAAAATTGTAAATTCTATAATTATTATTTCTATGACACTTCGGCTACTGAAACATATTTTTAGATTTCATTATCAAATTTCATACGTGATGAAAACAACGTTCGAATAATTGATAAATTTCTAATGACAACAAACTAGGGAGCGCTTTTATATTAATGTGTCACATTAAATTAATTACATACACTGCCCTGCTAAGTAAAAACACAGGCATTACAAGTTCAATAGTTTGTCGTAATCAGGTATCAAACTCTAATTTACTTGATTGTATAGGTGTTACTTATATTTGGATATTGATTTACTTTTAGGGTATTCACTATCAATACTTGGTGGAAAGTCATTATATTTAAAAAGCAGCATTATAAATTGATCTCGTCGAATGGTCGTCATGAGCGAAACCGGTCCTGATCTCAATAAATAAAAGTAGGAATTGGTACAAATGTATATTTTATTTTTTGAGGATATTGATTTATTGGGGTAATGTACTTGGGTGGTATATTTTCTATTAAAAAAGAGAGCTGAAGACAATTTTATTTACAAAGCTGAATTTACTTAAAAACATAATGCAGCTATGTTTTTACTAAAAACCTGAATAATAAGTACAAAAACATTTTGACCTTTCTTTAAGATAAATCATTAGTTTTATTGCGTTTTGTCTTAGATAATTATTACATTTTGTTTACTTTATCATACTTTTAATTTTATTTCGAATTTTTCTGGAATTACTGTCCTTACGCATCCTGAAATAAATTTATTTCTTATTATATAATAGGCAAATGAGTAATATTTAGAGATTATTACAATTATGTTTTAAGTCGCTAGTTTGTGTTTAATCTAAGGTAACCTTCAAAGTATATATTTAAGTTATTAAGACGTTCATTCAACTTTACACATTTTATAATTAATAATGTGAAAAAAATTTAAGGAAATATCGTAATTAAAATACGAAAAAAACTTACATTAACGAAAATTGATCAGCTCAAAGGTTTGCAGAGTTACAACTTCTACTGTAAGTATTCACTTACACCGTCGTCATTATTAATCGCCGATGAGATATGTAATGCCAAGACGCGTGTAACGTAAAATACCGTGAAATGTAACACGATTTTGATGTATGAACGTAGCTACGATTCTTACATAAAATTAGTGGCGGCTCGTCCATACGCGCTGCAACTGTAGCACCTCCAAGTAAATTGAAAAAAATATGTAAAATTATGCATATAATATATTAAGCTTGCCCGCTCACCGATACATCAAATAGTTACCATACACTGCTGTACTAATATCAGAAAGCGACGCAACACGTACATACACTTTGTGCAGTACGGGAGTAATTTCTTCCTAATTTCTAACCTTCTCCTGTAAAATTTATAAATTGTTGGTTACTATGTTCTGCCTATTAATCGTCGGTACTCGTTTTGTACATTATAAGGTACATTACAATACACGTTACACTCGTCTGGACTCGGCATAAGACATTGGTACATACGAATTTTCTTCGCGTTAAAATATAGGGTTGATTATTTTGATGTTTTAATTTATGTAAATAATTACAATATATTTGGTCTTGATGTATCTGTATGTCTGTAACGCAGCACTCTTTCTCTCTCTCTCTCTCTCTCTTTGACAGCTCATGCTCATGTATTATGTAAGTTTGATTAAAGCGAGCACACTATCACTACATATGTCTGCGCATCGATCGTGGCATTTGTATTGACTTGATAGTGACGAGAGGCACTAATGCATGATTATGAATTATGACGTCTAGATTTCAATAATTACCGTAAAAATGTATCCTTACTATTTAATCATTTACGCTGAGCACGACAGTGGGTGTATTTACGTATTTACTGACTATAGTTAAACCGACCATCATATATTGAAACACGCTAAGACAAAACAACCAATTAAGTACATAGGTACGCAAATCGCCAGACCACATTCCTGGGGATTTCCCACACTCAAGGTCGACGTGGTCGTTGCCTACCCTCCGTGTTATTTATTATAAAGCAATTGAACGCGTGAGCAAAATATCTGTGGACAGATTCTTTCATAAGTTCTTTTTGCAAATGTGAAGTCCAACACAGAATAAATCATATCAGCGGTATTGATATAAAAGATATTTTTTTAAAATCTAAAAAGTTATTTAATCTCCCAACCGATTAGATAAATTAATAGACTACAGAAATGCTTTCATACATGGATCACTACAAATAATAATACTGATCTGTTATTAATTATGTAAATTTATTTCATAACTAAGCATTGACTTCAAAACTATAGTATCCAGAGAAAAGTATGTTTTACCAAGCAAAAAATATTTTTTACTCATAACCTCAAACGAAACATCTTTAGACCAAAAAAAACACTTAAACATATTTCACAATGTTATTACTTATTGATTAAATTGGTATTGAGTATTGACTAAGTTAAACTCCATCATAAAAAGTTCAAAATAACATTGTATTTAGTGCCACATTTTTGTATATAGTTAATATCTATTTCGGCATCACGCCATCGTCAGACAGCTATGAAATTAACATATTTTTGTAGAACTAAATACAGTGGAATTTAGACCTGGTGTATTTACTACCTATAATTGATTAATATAACCGGTTTCCCTCAACGAATGAGCATCTGAGTTTAATTGAAAATTATGTACACTACAACCAAAAACAGTATAACGTCATAATACATTTACTAAGTCTTTGGAAGGGATTCAGATTGATTCCAGAAATAAATCGATCTCAAAAGATATTTTACGCTCAATATTATATCAATGTTTACCTTTTTGCAACACATAATAAGAAATCTGAAGAAATAACAACAAATAAATAAAAAAAATATGAGAATGGCGATAGATAATAGATGACAAGATACTTCGACAGGGTTGAAGATGTTGTTTACTTATTAGAAGTTTGATTGATTGATTACATGTGTAAGCCGTAATATAATTGTTCATATTCATGATAATGGTGTTATCATTACGACTGACGTAACAGTGACAATCATACAGTTGTAACAATTAGTAATCCTTATCTACTAATTTATCACGTCATAAAATTTAAAATCCTAAATATCTTATCGTGTATCTCTGCAATAAAAATTACCGGCGTTTCACACAGTAATTTTCTGAACACGGGAAAACTTTTTTAATCTAGCGGAAAATAGATTATTTCCCTAGTGATTAATTAATAAGTATATGCCATTTAGATTGTACTAGCTTTATCTGCAAGCTTATACAAGAAGTTTGTAGTCATGCTGACACATTAAATATGGTAAATTGATGACAGAGTGTATATAATACGAGCGTTTTTTTTATGGACTAGGAAGCGACGTATCTCGCCAGCTGTTGTCAAACATCTCTCCTTATTTAAATAGATCGGCGACCTTTATCGTCGCTGAAATTAGAATTTGATGTTGCACGGTGACGCAGATCGCACAAACGTCACCGCTGTCTTTCATATTTCTAGTAACGGCGGGCCAGATGGAAGAAAATTATTACGCGGAGCGTTCGTTGTCAGTATCATAACTCGCGTCCGAGCTTTTGAAAACGTGAGTCGCGGGCACGACACCATTTGGTGTCGACCGCCGGCCACTCAATTGGGAAGCCCGCCGAACAAAATAAAATGGCTCATGTTTATTGCGTTACAAAGGCGTCGAGTCGAAAGATTGAGCAAGTGCAACCAGCCAGTTGTCCACGAAATCATTTTTGATTCCGGACAGGTACTTACTTTCCTACTCACGAACGATTTCAAACTTAATACTAATAATCTCGTTATATTCTAAGTAATATTTGAAAAATCCATGCTTTAATACCACAAATTAAAAAGTGAAAATGAGCTGATTTTTTTTATCCATGCCCACTCCCAATGTGGAGCATATGGCCTTTTAATGGAGGTATATCAATAGATTTAGATCGCTCAATCTTTCTTCCCCAAAGAGAGTAGTAGGGATAGAAGGATAAGATTAGGACAGGACAAGTATTCAACTAATCGCTCTCACTACGCCCAGTCAATGAAAGGAGGGAAATTAAGACATCACAAGCATTCATGCCTTCCAACAAAAATCGATCGAAAAAAGGCTGTTTGTACTGGGACTCGAACCCGTGAGATCCGGCACGGAATCCAGCAACGCTAACCGCTACGCCCTAGGATCCGACTTATTACTGATTAGTATCTCAAATAAATATTGGGAAACCGTTCATATATTCTGAATCCCTACTCTTGTCCCTAGCCTACTTCCAACTTCTTGGCCTTCTTATCTTGCCTCAGTCTAACGCAACCGGTTGTTATAAAAACTACTAAATATTCTCAAAATAATATTGAATGAATTAAGCCGAAAAGTTTTGGATTCACTTTGTACTAGTCAGAACATAAATAGTTACTAAATTCACGTGATGACATTTACTCTTTTCGTCACTTTTATCTAAAATCACAGATGCGCGATATCAAAATTTTCTGAAGGTTTCTGTCGTAAGATCTGAACAGAATTTCTGTAGAAACATTAGAGAAATATCCGCATTTTGTATTCAGTCATTAACCGAGAAATAACGTAGTAGGTCCCTCGTTCCACTCGACCACGCCATCAAAGGTACAAGTCCCTTAACGAACATATTCAAACTTCGTTTTCAATATGTTTACAAATTTGCATCCAAACAGTATGGATACTCGTGACATTTTGATACATTTACGTCATCATTGATCCTGAAAAACCAAGGCAAATGACCTTCCGGCTATTTTTTTATAAAACCTAATCTTCTTTTTTACGCATTTTAAAAGAATTCTGGTGAAGCCCTTTATACTCTACAATCCATATTGGGAGGCAGCCATGGATATAGTTTTGCTGTAGTTTTGAATACATTGGTAAACGATATCGATGACTTAGCGCTACAACTACAATTTGCTAGTTTTGAGATATGGATGACCAAAGTTTTGACACATCTAAAATTAGTTATAAAACAGTGATAATTATTATTTGTTTCACATTTTTAGTGAATTCAATTTAAATTCATTGAAACTTTGACAGAGCAATAAAATGATAAATCGGGTTTTTTTATATGGAACTAATAGTAGATTTTTTTATATTACTTTATTTCCATATGCAAACACCTACATAGAGAAAACAAGTAATTATTTCTAGTTTTACTTTTTTGGAGCTCTAGAAAAGAGGTATTCGAATATAATGGGTAATATAATTCAAAACTTAAAAATCTTGACTTATCGTTCTATGGAACTAGGCCATCGATATATTTCAGATATTTTTAGCCGTATCCACTCCCTAATCGTACCACCTGGTCATCACACGGTATCTACAGGATTCTATATTCTTCGATAGTCTCTTAGCTTCTTCATTGGTCACACCAGCGTTCCTTAACTCCTCCGAGTACATCCTATGTATGGTCACTAGTGGCCTTCTACGACGACGGAAAACAACAAAAAAGGCTCATACATAAACTTATTGAATAAATTTATTGCATTATAAATTTAAATGACAAGCACTGGTAATAAAAATAAAAAATGATTTCTTGCCAGGATTATCAATATTTTTGACAGTTTACCTGTAATAAAACAGTATACATTTTCCTCGTGTTTGTCAATAAATTAATTACGTACGATAAATAATATTTACTATGAGACATATTTAAATATAAAAATTAGTTATGATCTTCTTTTTTCTCAACTTATTCGATGGAGTAACTAAAATGTTCTGATAAACGCAAAAGCCATGAGTTACAAGACGTTGATATCGTATTTTACTATAATTTATAAGTCAGGGAGAGGCTTCGCCGCTAAACAGGTTATCTGACCTAGAGTGGCAGGTGTTGCGAAGAGCTGACCATTATTTAAATCGACACATCTATATTTATCAATCCGTAATTAAAAATACCGCTCAATTAATTTCAAAATCATAATTCTGACACAGTTTGCTTGAAATTAATTCTACAAAAAGACGCGACACAAATACATGCAATGTGACTACTTTGCAAATTTTGAGATAAATTGTTATATATAAAAATTATAATCGTATAGTTATAAATATAGTAGAATTTAAAAATATAAGATGATCTTGTTTATGTCTGTAAAATCATCACCACCTATAACCAATTCACATATGAATAAATATTTTATTAATCAGTCTAAAGATGCTGTCGATTTATCAAAACTACGAAATCATGGATCACATTCAAAGAAAAACAGGCCAGGCAATAGAGGTGCGGAAGTATTTATAACAACATGTATAATTGTATTTTTCGGAAGTCTGCTTATAAAAACAGGTATTATAGAATGTTGGCATACTTGCAACATCGTCATAAATCCTAACGTGTACTTCTATTGGTGTATCCATTTCGATATTTAGATCACCATCTTGCCCCGCGGTCATTTTGTTTATCATTATAAATATTATGTTTTACTGTCAGCGTCGTATTTTTTATACAATAACTTCAAATCAAATTCAATATATGCAACGTCATCGTGAATTGTTTTTCAATCCATAAAAATACTCTTCATCTATCAGTTAGTAATTTAAATATAAAAAAATTACGTTACCACAAATTAATGCAAGTGTGATTTAATATGATTGTAAGATACGAATAATGGCTATTGCTAAGCTCCATAAAGGCAAAAGGTATAAAATGGAGTTAGGGTCGGTAGGAAACTTTGTTTGCAAATTTAATTGTGTAATCGTTTACAGTTTTACACCTTTTCCATAAATTCAGTTTATTAAAGTATAAGACCGTGCTATTGGCTAATTTGTCAACACTATTTACATAAAAGAGCTGTATTTAAAAAAAATCTAATTCGAGAGTCAATTATATTTTATTACATATTAAAAAATTCTCGGAATTTGTAAAAAATATTTCAAAATTATTTATTGCATTATTATGATGAGTAATGGCAAAATATAATTCTTCAAAAATACGTTAACAGCAATTAATATTCCTAATTGCAAAAAACTGCACTTTTATAAAAATAAACTACCCATAAACGAGTTGACTGCCAATTAAGTAATCACCTTAGTTCTATTTTTGAAAATAGAAAATATTATTTTTCCCGGCAAACTTTATATTGGTTCGTTCGTTTTGACGATGAGCGTTGCTCATGCTCATTTATGCAACTTTTGGCATAATATAATATATGTATTGTATGCATAATGTTATATGATAATAAATTTTGTCTTATTAGACTGAAACTGTACAATGTCATAACATCAATAAATTCCATGCAATATCACATTAAACTAAATGTTTGTTGCCGGTTGAATATTTAGGCACATACCCGTATTTTTATATCTATAAAAAAATACATTTATTTATGCAGCTTTGTTAATTTAATGCATAAATTTATTTGCATTTTCATTGAGATATTTTTTATCACACTAGTGGTGAGATTTCAAATAAATTGATATAATAATGACTAATGAATGATTATTTAAAAAATAGCGTAATATTATCCCTCGAAATATTACATTAACTAAAACTATCGGTTATTGGATTTGACAAACCTTAAATGGCCAAAGAAAAAAATAAACCAATTTAGAAACATCTATATTCTAAATAAATGTTGAATAATTTAAATTTAGTACCATAAGCTGTGTCACTAACGGTTTTTGCCTTTATGCATCATAAGGCATTCAAGTGTACGGGTGAAATTTAACTAAAAATGTGTAGTGTTTAAAAATATACCTGAAACATAGGTAAGCATAAGCTTTATGAAAATTATCAATACATTTTTATTGAAAATAAAGTTCACTGTAAAGTTATTTTAACTACCATTCATTTTGAAATGAATCTTTTAGTAAAACAACATTTTTATAATTCACTTTTAAGGTGCTTACTGTCAATACTTGGTGGAAAGGCATTATAATAAAAATAATAAAAGATTTTTAGTACTTTTTCCACATAAAATTTATTGGATCAGGACCGGTTTCGCTCACTGCGAGCATTATCAACTGATGCTCGCAATGAGCGAAACCGGTCCTGATCCAATAAATTTTATGTAGAAAAAGTACTAAAAATCTTTTATTATTTTTATTATAATGCCATTCCACAAAGTATTGACAGTGAACACCTTAAAAGTATTTCATTATAAATATATAATCAACTTAATGATTTCGTATTATTGGGAATTTTATTTGCGGATTATTTTAAAACTCAGCATTTTTTTATCTTCACAACAGTGTTTTATCTTGATAAAATCTGTTGAAATATTAGGTTGGATCCGTGAAAACTTTCTTTACCGAGTTTAAGGGTAATTTGCGAGACAGATTTTAAATTGATCGAACTCTGGATTTCTAATTCATAATACACTAAATCAATTATAATAAAATTGAAAACTATAATATCAATGGACGGAATATTTATTAAAATCAAATTATGCATATACATAAACATAAGTACACATCTGGCTGAAAGAAAAGGTTCGTGAATGCCGTACACCAGGGTTTCCCAAACTGTGTTCCGTGGAATCTAAATAGATGTTCTGCGAAAATTTGGGATGGCAATATACGCTGCAGCACATTTAATCATCTTCTATTTTTTATTAAAAATGGAGTGGTGGTAAATCTCCACTGATGTTTAAAACGTCAAATATCTAGGTACAGGCGTAGATTTTGAATCACTAAGAACCTTATTTACTTCTATTTTAATGTAGCATGTTTTAAAAATAACTTGTTAATAAATAATAAGTGATTTAATAACATATATTTTTTTCAATATTTTTTACTATTATGAATTACCATACTTTAAAAAATAAGCTGTGTTCCGGTAAAATTTCCAGATTTGCGAAGTGTTCCATTGCAAAATAAGTTTGCGAAACCCTGCCGTACACATTAACCCAACCTAACCTAAGCGGTTTTTTCACAGATTAATCTCACCAACAACCGAATTTTGTTGTTTGGATTGCAGGTCAAATCTAAAACCTCTTAGCGTATAAGTTCGATGTGAATATTAAAGGCAGTGGTAGGCTGCCAATACATTAACAATGGCTTGCTTAATCTTATAGTTGTTTGTGATGTTCCGGAGAAGGGGTGAATATGTTCATACAATCAAACGCAAAATTAATTTAAGCCATCAAAATTTTCTATATATATTATGAAAGTATGTAGCAATCAGCAATTTATCGTCATTTATTTAATATCAATAGCTGAAAAAAATATTTAACTACACTAGATTTCAAGAGCAAAGAGTTCCAAGATTAACACATTAAATAAAGGTTATATTCTTTTCGTTCTATTGTAATTCCATGTTTTAATTTAGTGGATAATAAATGTCAGAAATAGTAAATGTTTTTCATTTCGTTTTTAAATTTGAATATAATGAATATTTATGCATTATAAAACGTATAGGTATGAGAATAGTTTTTCCCTAATTTAACAAGGGGATTGCGGAAGACCCTGCAAGCTTCCTCCAGTCCACCCTTGATTACAGGTATTTGGTTAACTTTAATGCATTATCTGTTATAATTAAATATGATTGGCATTCAATACATGCATACTAAACTGACTAGCAGGTTCATTTCATTGTATCCATTTGAGACCGTTTGCAACTTTAAGTAATATGTGACTTCATTGCGTATATAATTTAACATTGTATGCTGCATCATGATTGTCGCTTTGCAATACGATTTTCCCGCGCCCTGCATACGAATGAGTTCGATAATAAAATGATTTTGTTTGGTTCTGATCGCTCTACTTTACATCAGTGCTCCACAACCTTTTATCTTCCACGGCACCCCACAAATAAAAATATGCATATACATAAATTACATAAGAATGTGTTTTTATATTATACAAACAATGATAAAACTATATGCAAATGGATAATTTTATTTACCCATTGTTATAGCACTGTGAATGAAGTACTGGCACAAGTATAAAAATATTAAGATTCGGAACAACCGGTAAATGACGGATTCTTCTATTTAAAATATTTCCTATTTATTTTTTATATTTAATTAGTAATTAATATTACACATACATATAACATGATAATATAACTAACTAATTAATGAGATATTTCAGCATGTTTTGGTCAACACGTTAGGTTTATATTTGACTTAATAATTAAAAGACAAACCCAAAGTTCATGGTTAAGAAAGAACCTTTAAGCACGACCGAAAAACATTTGTTCTGCTTATTTTTTTCTTCTATTGGAGGTATGTGCCGCGGCACACTCAGATTCCCCATTTTATAGTTCCGCAGCACCTCGGTTGCAGAGCACTTCTTTACGTGATACTAAATTCATACAAGTGATAAAAAGAACAAGACAACGTCACAATATTGATATGTTGAGTGTGAATTGAGGCAAGCTTAAACTATCACAAGGTTAAGAATTTTAAATAAAATAAATTTAACGCATCAATAAGATCAAAAAAGAATATTTCTCATAGTCAAAATAAAGATGTCCTCAATTAAAACTTAACACTTTTGCACTGCATTTAATTAATGTCAAAATTTTGTATTACCTGTATAGAAAAGCTTAAATTATGAAATAATGAATAAAAATAGAGTAAATTTAGCATATTTCATTTAGTTTTCTGCTCTGCAATATGACCACACGTCTGCAATTGATCCAATTAAAAAAATGAATAGATTTTAATATTAACCGATATCATACACCCCGCTATAATAAAATATTTTAATAGTGTGTGATCAGGGCCGGAGCTAGACATTAATGACAAGGTGTGTTTTTCCTCGCTAGCTATAAATTTCCCTTAATCAAGGGCCACGAAACATCACGCTCTAAGTAAACAAATTTTGTATGAAAGTTTGCAGCGTTTAACTAATTTACTTAAAGCGTAACTTTTCGTAGCCATCGGATTACGGTCTGAGACATTTTGCCGAATCTCCATATGTATCACTATAAGCGGTTGCTTGCTCGGCTTGCACGTAGCGCCGGCACTGCGTATGATGATATTGCTAAAAATGCCCGAACCAGTATAGTATGAAGGCTTAGCTGTGAAAGCGGTCAAATACAAATATAGAGATTTCAAAATATTTCATTAACACAGTGAAAGCGAGAAAATATCAAAAATGTTGAAAGAATCACCAAAAAAAATCTTTTTGGTGATTCTTTTTAACTTGGAATAAAAACACGTAGAAACAATTATTTTTCTTCTCTATTTCTTCAAAATCTTGTATAACTTTCAATAAAACCTCTTTTTCGAAGCAAATACAAGATTAATTGACTATTTTTCTTTATAGTGTATTGTATTTTATTTATGACTGTAACTTTTGCCAGGCAAACCATTTTTTCAAATAATTTATTGTATTCATAATTCACCTTTGGTAGACAAATGAAAAACATCAATTAGATGAATATCAAAATGCATTAGCTTTCTTATTGAGGAAAATTTCAATAGTCACATGACGATGTCCAATAAGAAAAATGATTTTATCAATACCATCTTACCTACGTATTTTTACTCAAAAAATATTTCCTGATCATATGACATTCACTCAAGGTTAAAAAGGTTTTTGAACATGGGTGAGGGCATAGCAGTCTTAAGTTCCAAGCAGTGTCGTAGAAAAAACAGCAAAAAAGACCGGGCCGTTAAATCCCAACCTCTCCTAACAAATTGCATGGCGGTTATACGTAGATCAACTCTAAATTCCAATTTATGAGCTTATTTTTCGTTGAATATAACATGTATGTTTGAAAGATTTCTTGTATGAATATTCTGTAATTCTTTGGTATTATTAATTTACAGTTTACGATACATCGGAAGGGCCATACATGCAAATTAAGTTATGGTTGTAAGAAATATAGCGAATGGCAAGAAATGCGATGTGTGGTAAAACAAATAAAATTTAACTTCCCACTATTAAATATCACAGTTATATAAAATATTAACCCTCCAAGGACGAGCGTCACCATATGGTCACACAAAACACCGTTGTTTATTGATCCCACTATTCATACTTTTTCTACCTGAATATCGTTGCTTTTGCTCATATTTGGTTAAGAAGGGTACGGACTACAGTAAGTCATCAGTCGTAGGAACAGGAACGGTCTCCAAAAGCACATGTGATTTTTTGAATTTCCGTTTTTTTTAATTTACTTTTTGAAACTGTTAGATATTTTTTTATAAAATCATAAAATTATTTACAGTTATTTTGCTAATATATTTGTTTTGAAATTATGTTGATCTAAAGAGGTCAAATTGTAAATATTTAAAAAAAAATCACGTTTAGCTATATTTCAACCCCGAATGTTTGCAAGCCCATGCGGTCACTTTTGTCCTTACTACTGTCCGTACTCAATATTACACGGTAATAAAAGGATGAGCATGACCATATAGTCATGCGGGGTTTCTATACAACGACTTTGCGTTTTTTTTTTTTTTTAATTTTGGATAGGAATAAAAGTTATCCGTGACTTCAATATGGCTTAGAAAATATTTTTTTTATCGGAAAAAAGCTCTCGTCTCTGGAGGGTTAATTATAAATTACATAAAACAACAGTAAAAAGCGGAATCCATATTATATTATATACGATTTTGACGCCTATTGTGATATTATGAAATAAATGCTGCGTCTTATCATATAATAATGGCAATATACCAAGTAAATGATGATTTAATCAATAATAATATTTAAAAAATAGTGAAGTGAAATGTGCTACCCTAGTTTGACTTACTGATTTTTGATTACTGATATGACTTGAGAAATCCTATGGAAAGATTGAGTAACGAACCAGTGTGCACAAATAAATTTTGAGATTAATTATTAATTGATTAAAATCCCAATAATGACGTTGATTTTTTTAATGAACTATCCAACCTCATATTCTGTATTGAAATACTGTAAAATAATAATTTTAATAAAATGATTTCCCTTCTTTGTTTGCTTTTGTTCTCCGAGATTTTTCTTCAAAAACCTTAGAAAATGTGATTTTTTCTTATTTTGAAAAATATGTAATTGAAAAGATATAAAATTACAATATAAATATGTATTTCCTACATTATATCAGAAACAAATGGCTTCATAATGATTTGATATCACTTTGAAAATTATGACGCCGGCCCGCTTATCTGAAAAAAGTACCTGTTTTCAACTCCATAGCATGGCTTTCACTATAGGGGGCTTTGGTGAGGGTCATTTTGAGGATATTCTGTACAAATAATAACAAGGAATGTTTAGTAGGCGAAACGAGTTCTTAGATTTGCCATTTAATTAGATATTACTTCTAAATAACACATTATAATTTCAATATTTGTGTTTCCAAAAGCCGTTAATCAATTAAAAATATGAGCTACCTAGAAAAAAACATTTTAAGCATTTATTCTCGTTTAAATAATTTGAACCTTTGAAGATTCAAAAATGTCCTTAATATCATGATAAAAATCGGGTTTTTTGATAAGAAAAATTAAACTAGAATACTTTAATATATGATAAAATAATTGACAGAAAATAACGATATGAAAAATAGCTTTTGTTTATAATGTTATACTAAGAAAATAATTATAGTCGTACAATTGGTTTAATTTATATTATACATTCACCGATTCATGCATTTTATATAAAATATGTTTTTAGAATTTGTGCATTTAATGACCGTGCTTCTTTATCCTAATAACTGCTTGTCGTCATAAACATATGTATATATATATATAGGCAATCAACCTTGTAAGTTGCTTAACCTAACAGTGGGCTGTGATTGTGACCTTTGAAAAATATTTAAATGTATCAATATAAAGCCTAAAGATAGGATTTGAGTTTTTTACAAGTCCCGTCTTTGCGCATGCTGGCAAGGCCTTTCCAATAAAATTATCGCAAGATTTTAGTCAAACTTGTTAGACCTCCTTCAGTTGAACTATTCTGCCGGAAGTTACACACTTTTAACCGTAAATAATTTAATATACTATATAATTATTATATTATAACGACCTTCTTGCCACCTAACATAATGAGGTACACATTAAAAATAAAATCTGTAATAAGAAGCTAGCACATTAATTCACCAATATACTAAAGCAATAATAGCTTCATACGTCTCTGCGTAGTGTAGGAATCGTAGTAAGAGATCCAACTATCTATATCAGATGAAGCATGTTTTACGGCAAAGGGTGTCCAACCTTTTCTGCCCTGGGATTGACTTTTCAATCTTAAGTTTTCTCGCGATAGACTTTTAACATGATTCTTATAAGAAATTTCATTTAATAGCGTTTTTTCTCTTCTTTAAACTTAGAAATGTTTATTTTAAGTGCGAAATACATATCATTAGATAGGTAAGTGCTTACAAAATATTTCAATATTTCAATTTTTGTATTTTTGTATATTTGTATATTTTATTTTTAAATTATATTTTTTTTCGAAATTCACGGAAGCTTTCGGGATAGACCAAATTTTTCTTTGGGATCGACCGCTCGATCGCGATCCACCGGTTGGACACCCATGTTTTACGGTACGGTCTTTCGCGGTGCCAAGTAATAATTATATGTATGTATATTTCATAACGTCAACTGAAAAATACACTCGTTGATGGTCCAGATTTTTTCCGCCGGCTAAGAAAAATAAAAACTTCAAAAAGTTTTTGTATAGTTTGATAAAATTGTATTACTATTACCAATAACCTTCATCAAAACGCGCCTTGAGCGCATCATCAAAGATATCTGATAATAACTACGAGTACTTTCCTATATATAGTATCTAATAATAAGATTGATAAAGCACAACTTTTCATTTCAAAAAGAAAACTCAATCAAAACTAATACTGACTGATTGATTTCCATAAGAATATTGTCATAACAGGCGTCAAAATCTAATATGCAACAATTCAGTACAAGAGTTGAGATATAGACTATTTTTGGCTAAATTACAATGAATTCTGGTATATTTTAATGATACAAAATAGTGAGTGAGTAAATGTTAAATATTTGAATGTGGCATTGTGATACTTCTTTATAAAATATACAACAAACGTACACGTGAAATAAATCAACTTAACTGTTAACATAAATGAATGTTGGTGTTTAATTATATGGAACAAGAATTATTATGAATACTAGTGCATAATTTTAAAATATTGTAATAATCAATCAACAATTCAAATTGTGATTATATTACGTTAGAATAAATCTGCCCTGCTACACATAGAATTTCGTGTCATTTGCTAGATTTTTTACAACTATATAAATAATTACTAAATTTGTATAATATGTGGATTTTTAGGTGTATCTTTAATAATAAATTGATAACACTAAAGAATCTTAACTTCCACAAAAAAGATTTTTTTTAAAACGTGTACGTTAATATTAAACGAGTTTACCTACGTGTAATCGCCAAAAAAAATGTTGGTACAGGCTGGTACTCGTCGGACTACTCGTTAATTGCTTTAGGTTATTATAGGTGTCCGCACTTATAAAAAATGGTTTAATTCGATACGCTCTACAGTCTACATTCTACAACATCAAATACTTGATATTATGTAAATTGATTTTGAGGGAAGTGCATTACACATGATTGACTCCGCGCCATGAATTCAAATATGTTTACCGCAAATAGTGTTATTATGCATCTCATTGTTCTATTCTTTACAACAGAAAATACAGTTGTTGTGTCATCATAAACTATTAGCTCAAAATTGTTTAAAAAAATACTGCTAGCTTAACAGTAAACTTGACTAGGCGTGTCGATTTAAATCACGTTTTTTTGTAAATAACAATCTGCTTTATATACATGTGTGTGCAGTGATGGATCAAGCCATTGGGAGATCCCACGCGCAATACGGATCGGGAGTCTTGTTGTTAGATAACACAATTTGATTTTAATACAATATAAGCATTATTGAGGACCCTAAGGTTCGGAGGCCACAAAAGCGCCGCCACTGTGTGTGTGATATTCTAAGCATACTGAAATGTAAGTCTCATTATTATAACACGGATGAAAAAGTATTTCAAATTTTCTGTCCTATTTTAACGATGAAAAATTGACGTTTGACTGTGATAATTTTTTATTCAAACTAAAGAAACAGTCTGATTATATAATTATTATTGAATTTAGACTAACATCTTTTTTGGTATTTTTGCGATTAGTTATATTTGTATGGTGAAGTCACTTTAAATCATCCTGAACTTATGTTCAGAAGTTATGGAAGAAGGTTAGGTATTTATTTATCTTCCGAAGTCCACAATTTCCCATTTAATATAAATTGCTTATAAATATGTCTGTAATAATTTATGATTTTCTTAGATATTTGTATTACATTATAACGGAGCGACAAACAAAAAATATCGGCAAAAAATGGTGCCATATAACTATAATAATATGCCGTCATAAACAAGTCAACTAATAGGAAAAACCATATTCTGTGTAGTGGAATCTCTACTCATTGTTTTTGAACATATGTATCGGTTATTTCCATTCCTGGTACACCAAGACGAATAAAATGTCTTAATAAATATTACTGTAGTTGAAATCATAATCGATTATATATTTTTTGTCAGAACTAAGCTGTCATAGACTAATGTTTATATTTTTTAGAAAATATACATACAATTCCACCGAGTACCTTCAGTCGAAATCCTAAAATATTATTTATTCAAATACAAACGTTTAGATCGATAAATTGTTTCGGTGTTTTTATTATCTCTTGTTTTATTTTTAGTGATAGATAAGATATGCTCAGATATTTCAGAAGAATTCGTGTAATGAGTCAACTTAGATACAAACATTGTTGGTAAAGTAAATAATTCACAGGTACTTGTCATAGTTCCCAGTGTGCTGCATACGGCTTCCTAATGGAGGTATCTGAACATAAGTTTATTTACGAGAATTGCTTGTTACTCAGTTCTTCAACCTCTCTTTTTTAATAATTAAGTAATCCTCTGAAAGAGGCGAAACACGTGTCACAGTTAGTAACACAATACGTGGAATAATCAAAGTTAATTTAAATTTTCTATTATTGTTTCTCAGTTGCCCAACTTCCATTTTTACAAGATGATGGATAGATAGAATGATAGGGCTAGGGCTGGAGACTGGTGGTGAACTAATCACTCTCACTTCGCCCGGTTTTTTAAAATATAATTGGTGGGAGGGAATTTCAAACATTACAGACATGTCTTCGATTTTTTTTGTAACGATAGAAGAGAATTTATGAAACTGTTCGTGGTAGGATTCGAACTCGTGAGCTGTTAAGCCAAAGCCAAGATCGTTGACCTCTCGACTGCAGGCCCAGAAAATGTTAGAACACTTAATTTGTATAACTCCAACAAATCGAAAAGTTTTTGCTTTATCAATCCAGTCACATAATATTATATTGTAAACGAATATTATTTTTTTTTCTTAAATGACAAAAAAACTCGTTCCAATCAACCAGAATTAGGAATATCAATTAAAAAAATAGCTTTAATGATAAAATGACATTAGAAAAATTCAAATTCAAATTCTTTGGCTGATTTTTTGTTTTGTTTTTATACGTGATTCATAATTATGTTTAAGACGGCCTATTTTGTCATTCATTCAAGAAAACTACTGTTTATTAAAAATGTATACGTAATTTTACACACGTGAATATAATATATTCTTGTTTGTCTACAATTAATAGTTAAATTTTATTTAAAAAATCATTCGGTCTGGAAAAACCAATCTTTACTAACAACTCCGAGCAGACAACTGTCACTAACGTTCTTTATGACTTTCGTTGGAACTTTAGCACCATACTATCTACTTAAAACGTGTATTTTTAATATAACAAGTGTCAATAAAATAACGAAGTTACCTTAAACCCCGCTACGCACATTATAAAAGGGGTTTTGTGCATTATTGTTGGTTTTTGCCTTGACATCAATCATTATTAACACGCTATCTTGACAAAACTACTCCGTAATATTGTAACGTGATATTAATCTTTAAATTATTTTGCATCAATTGAAATTAAATGTGTACTGAAATTTTACGAATTTTGTCCAATGGTTTGATCATTTAATCTTTTATGTTTTTATTAAATTAAACATTTCTCTACCAGCTACCTTATACATCATACTAACCATTTAACACAGCAGTGTCAAACCCGTTACCAGCATACCGATTCTATGTCACCCACATTATTTTTTAGAAATAATGTTTTTCTGCAATAATTATACGCAAGGTTGCAAAACAGCATCGTATAAATAAAATGTCGTTTTATTTAAATCTTAACAGACATATTAATTTGAACTTTACACAAGAACTAAATATTATATAGAAATAACTAACTGTACAGTAAAAACCATTAATTATGAACTTATTTCCATATTTCGTTTTTATATCATAGCTTCATTCCGACCAATTTTGGTATTGCATGCCAAGCAACGGCTTGTAATACTTGAATTGCTCGAATTTGATCCATCAGTTGTACTTTAGTACCTTCAGTTGATATCTTAAATTTGACTTTTTACATACTTTTAATTATGCTTTTGTACGAGTAGTATTTTCTTAGACAAAAGCTGTCAGCTTTATATCGACTAACTTAAATCTATACGGATTAGATTCTAATTAGGTATGCTAATTTAATATATAGCCAGTCTTCACAGCTTAATTTTTATAGAAAGAAGAATGTAATTTTATCGAAAAGGTTAGATGACTTGTAATAGTGATGATACTGATTATTGATAGGGCAGAGTTTATATATCTTCTCATAATTTGTGCACAGTCGATGTTATTCAAAAAAAGAAGGACTTCACCATCCTGTGAAATAATTATGGAAGATGTCGGTTTTGGTGATTTATTTCAAAACAAAGTTTATGAAAATAGATATTATGTACTGGAATAAAAATATGATAGGTACCTAACTATAATAAATTTACTATGCCGGGCACTGGATGTGAGTTGCGCGGGAAGCACGTGGTGCTCACATTTATCCCCCGTTCGTCTTTGTTCCCCTCTTTCTGACAGTCGATTTTTCAGTTATTGAATGTGGCGGTTGCGAGTGGTTGTCGGGAGCGCGGTCGGTAAAATTACCGCCATTGCAATTTCGATACCATCGGATTGAGATGATAACATCCGCGAACGTTTTATGTAATAACCTTAATGAGGTTTGCTGACGGCCGCGCACCGCATTTCCGCCGAAATACCAAAGAAAATTTCAAGGCAATTTAATTTATATTCGTGTTTTTCGGCAGATCCGTGGTGATATGGGCGTTACTAGTTCTTTTAACCGTAAGTTCCACCCGGGGTTTTCATTTGTTTACGGCAATACTGACGATCTGTAAGCGGTGGGCGGTTTTGATTATTTCACTTATTTCTGACAGAATGTTCATTGAAGAAAACGAATCCCAGCTGTCGACCGCTTTACCGACGCGATTGTGGCCGTATTCGATAAAGCCGACTGTACAGTTTCTAAAATTACGTGATTGTAAAAACTGACAGCCGCCTACGGCCGGTGACAGATTAACCGTGTCGATTAATTTTAAGAGGCAATACTTTTATTTACTCTAAGTATGTATCCAAGACTATAATTGTTTCACTCATTCTTTGAAGTTAATTTATGTGCGTATGTGTGTGTTTTTTTTATTGACTTTTGCTTGTGTTTTTCTAATTTATTTCCATACGGTTGTTACAGAATCTTCAACGATGGCGTTGCTGCTAAGATACATCGACGACATGCACAGTATTATGTATAAACACGGCGGTGAGTATGACATAATCTCTACTTTTTAGTTTTACCGATACCGAAGTGTCATACCTGTTACATTGTTTAGGTGACAGATGACATTATACTTACATTATAGTTAACTAATGTTCCTTGAATATAATAATTTACCCTTCAATATCTGTGTTATATAATTGAACAAACGTGAAGAAATTAATTCCCACGATAGTTAATGTTGATATATGTAGATGGTGAAAGTTGTTCATGGAAAAATGGGATTTAGCTTCATTTAATATTGGCTAATCTTATTCCATTGTCTGCATTATCTTGCTATAAAAGAATTATAGCATCTCTGGGATTCAAAAAATACAGCTTGACTTATATTTTCGGTACGGAAGATACCTGTCAGAAATTTTGGCAATTTCATTTTTACAAAAGTCGTTATTATACCAGTGCACATTTTATTTCTAATTATCAGTTTTTTTACTTGCATCACATATGTTGTTTTTTAATTTTAAAAAAAATTACGAGCCACTTTGTATGTACAAATAATTTTTATTTCTAGCTAAAATAATGAAAAAAAAAAAAACACAAAGACGTTGTATAAAAAAAGCCTTCCTTGTAATTTTAATACATATTTTATATAACTATGCCTTTATATATTAAGAATAACAATATATATTTTTTAATCTATACTTTTTGTACATTTTACAAATTATACAATTATATAGAAAGAAAGCATAAATGAAAGTTACTCCTGCTTAAAGAATTTAGCCCTACATATTATAAAATTTTCAATCAATTTTGTAATTATCAAAATTATTTATTTTCATGCGATTTATCTTGAAGCCTTATTGCCAATTTTTATTTTTATTGAGGCCATCTGTGTTTCTGGTGATCCTATTGACATTGATTCCCATTTGAGAATCAAATGGAATTCGGCCTTTTTTTTCACATGACTACATGTATATATTTCTGAAATTTTTATCACTAAAATATAGACACACTCGTCCTCTGCTTTAAACATTACTATAGAGTTGTATCAATATTGTCGCCCGCTGTGGTCTAGTTGGTTAGAGCTTGCTCTACCGATCAGGTGGGTCTGGGTTCGATTCCCGGTACGGTCAATGTCAAATTGGATTTTTTCAATTTTAATTTGAGATCTAAGACATGGATGTTTGTGAAGTTAATTCTTTCAATGACGTTCAAAAATTCTCATCGAGTATATCTCGTATGATCTTTCAACTTCAAAATATTTGACGCATTGGCGTAAGCTGTAAAGTCAAATATTAAAAAAAAAAATACTAACAGGTTTCAGAATTGATGACCCCTTTTAATGGTGTATTATTATTTTAAGTCATTTGTGAAAATCACCCATTTACGTTTATCTATATTTTTTATGAGAATTGAAATACCGAATTTGCTTAACTCGCCCGGTATTGAGATCCCAATTGGTCTTTTTTACCAGTATTGATATATTTATCCGATATAGCAATCTCTAGTCACAATATTATAAGGAGCAAACATTCAAAAAATCATTTGTCACAAATTTTGAAAATGCCGTTTAATATCAGTTCTGATAGTCCATGATAAAATCTATTAATGAAAATCACAATTAGTGTTCAAAAAAGGTTTTTTCCTATAAAATTTAAATCATAAAGTTGACACATTCAAGCAAATCGTGACTCTCTAATCTCCAACACTCGAATCATCATTTCCCAAGCTAGGTATTTGTGTTACAAATTACTTTTTGAATGTTTGCTCCTCATTTATGAAAAAATAAACACATTTTAATACAAATTGGGACCAGTTTGGGACCAATCAAGAGCATCATCAACTGATGAAAATATAAATCAATAAAACCCTGTATCTGCTTTATTTTTTAATTTACTGCCTTTTCATCACTGAAAGTGAACACGCTAAAATTTAATAAACTCATCGATGAGTGTACCCTCACTTAAAAAGCAGCGTGTCAATTTCAACAATCACAACACATGATAATGCAATATTATAATCTTATCACAAATATTTTTTTACCAACCAACATACATATTGTTCAACCAAAAAATTTGTTCTCATGTTACAATCGCTGGATTTTACACACAACTAGGTACTCCAATTGAATATTTGGTATTCAAATAAACTCAGATCATTTTTGATATTCGATTGTTTGATAAATTATTTGAATAACATTCAAATCTATCTCAAAATAGGTATTTATTCAGCCGTAGGGTTACCGAAATTGTCATACGGTGTTGCACTATATTTTGGTAAAGTTTTTTTTTTTTATTATTTAACCAGTATTTACAATGTCTAGTCGTAAGTATTATGAAAAATAAAGAATATTGGCTATCATAAAATTATTAAATTAGTAAGTACATAAAACTGAGAATTTCTTTTACCAAGAATTGACAGTTAACACCTCAAAAGTGATGTAAGCTGGCATTGAAATTCTGAACTCTGTTTTTATTGTGATTTATTTGTAACAGATATTGAATGAATTCAAATTTTTACAAAGGTTAACACTCTAAGGATGAGTGTGACCATATGGTAACAGCAATCTCCTTTATCTATTGAACCCACTATTCATTGAATTTTTTACATAAACATTGCAAAAGATTGACAATTTATAAATTTAAAACTTTTGAGAAGAAGAAGAATTTAGAAAAAAACAATATTATTGAATATTCAAAAGCAAGGAAGTCAACTGAGTAAGCTCCAACAAACTACTTTAATACATTAAAAATAGCATTCGTCAGAACTCACCAACATCCGAAGCAATATTGTGAAAAACTATTAAAGCTCTTCATCCCTCTTCTACCTGAATATCATTGCCTTCACGCAATTTTGGTTAAAAAAGATACTGACTTCAGCTATTTATCAGCCGCGAGGACAGACAAAACTGCAAAAAGCACATTTTTTTAAATTTTTATTTTATCAAAGCTTTGAATTATTTACACTACTTTTACTAATATATTTTTATTGAAATTATATTGGTCTAATGAGTTAAAATTGAAAATATTTTTTAATATTTCACGTTTAGCTATATTTCAACCCCGAATGTTTGTGTAACCATTTGGTCACTTGGTGTTTCTATACAACGTCTTGATTATTTTTGTTAGAAATAAAAGTCTTTTGTGATTTCAATATACATAGACATATAAAAACAATTTTATATAAAAAAAACTCTTCTCTGGAGTGTTATAAAGCCTATTTATGCTATTGAAAGCTACATAAAAAAATATTCTTAAGTACCATGAAGAGTTTCTAAGTAGTGTCAATATTGACTTCTTTATAATATAATATCTTATATTTATTGAATATTTATTTATTTTTTCAGATCCACGCACAAATGATTGGTTTATGATGAGCTCACCTATACCTACTCTAGCAATATGTCTTAGCTACGTATATTTAGTCAAGGTAAACTTACTTATTTAATTAAACACAAAACATCTCTTTGTGCAAATGTTAAATAGTTTTATAATGGACTGCAATTCTCTTACAATTCAACGATTACTGAATGTATGTTTGATTAAGTCTCTTAAAGAAGTTATTAAAGATTGCTTGCAGATAAAAGTATACAAGAATGTATTCAATACTTTTCAAATCTTCACAGTAATAAAATAATTCTAATTTTATATATAATCGCACCAGCAATTTAGTATTCTCCTGTGATCATTTTTAAAGGATGATTGTGTATGTTGAGATTTTGATATCTAGCTCTTTTACTGAATAGTTATAATTTAACATCATCGTCATTACATATTTAATATAACATAACACTTCATAAAACATAGCTTCAAATTTACAAGAAAATTTAATATTTACTTACAAAAACACTCAAGCATTAATCGGCAGCCTAAAATTGCATCAGTAGTTATTATTTAACTAACTTCATTAGAAAACCATTCTCAATAACTTATACAGTAGAACCTCGATTATCCGGATTGTTTTCCGGAACAATTTTTTTACGAATTTGCTAATTTTCTCGTGGCGAATTGATTCCACCGTTGTTTACATATGTGATGGAGTGCATACCATTTTGTTCGTTGTTTTGCGTTGTTTGAAATCGAAGAAATCTTCCGGTTGAATATTACCATCAGAAAAAAACCAGGATGAATGGTGAAATTTTTAAACGATGAGAAAAACAGATCATTCCAAAAGTAAAAAAATATCAAAACTGCATAAATAAGAGGAAAAACATTATTATTACTAGATAATGCATCATCTCGCCTATCAATAGAATGTTTTAACCAGATCGATGAACTGTTTACGTTTAAATTTCTGAGAGTTGGAATTTCTTAGATTTGTCAATGGTGAAAAAATCATGGAACAAATTCTTGAAAAGACTTAAAAAGTTCAAGTAACACACTAGAAATTGTTATAAGAGACATTATAGAAGCAATAGCACAAATTTCAATATGTACTGAATGTGTCTTAGAATATGTTACCAAGTGGTTAAATTTTGATGCAAACGATCTTGGATTTCAAATTTTGAATGATGTGAAAATAATTAAGGAAATATTTGTCTCAGCAAGATCAAGAAGACAAAGAAGAGATATTGTTCCTGTTCATTCTAAGGATTTTCAGTGCTTAGATGTCGCCATGAAGTGGTTTGAGAGCCAAGAAGAGTGTATCTCAGGATAACTTATATGTCTTAAAAGTATTCGCGATTTGGCAGCTTCAAAAAGAACAGCTAGCTTATTTAAACAAAAACTAATAAATGAATTTCTTTATCAAAAATAATTTAATACTAAAGCTTTATGTTAATCTAGACCAGGCGCGGGGAACCTGCGGCCTTTTGGCTACTCTGGTGCGACCTTCTGGCCAATTCTGTAATTCTGTAAATGTATGTAAATTCGTAAATTCCTGACATATTCTGACCGTAAAGTCCTGTTTCCAGCCAAAGAATGTTTACTGCGGCCTTATGTCAAATCAGAAAAATAAATACGGTTTTTAGAGAATAAAAGGTTCCCCACCCCTGATCTAGACAAATAAAAATTATTGACACTGATTGTACATGTCTTTCCGTGTAAATTATGTTATTTTCGATTATCCGGATTTTTCCTTATCCGGACTACCTTCATCCCCAATTAGTCCGGATAATCGAGGTTCTACTGTACCTAAGTTTTTCTAGTTGCCGAAGACTTGAAATGTAATAATTTTTACCTTGATGTTTTTCAGGTGCTCGGCCCACGAATAATGGAGGGTAGAAAACCGTTAGAGCTCAAAAACACCCTCGTAGTCTATAATTTATTTCAAGTTTTGTTTAGTACTTGGATGTTCTACGAGGTAAGACTATTCAATCTTCTTTCTCTGACTCTTACTTAATTTGCTGTTTTAATAAAGAAAAGAAAATTTCCATTTTCAATTTTTTTCGGCTTTACACTTAACAGGTTCACTACCAGCGTACAAGATAAGTGCAGACAGAACGTTTTGGTTTTGTAGTGACTGCTGCCGTTTTACATTAAAAAGTCTCACATTGCAATAGTGTTGTTGCTTTTAATACAAATAAGATAATATCTATTCAGCGTTCGATTTTTTGTTACTTAATGTATCATTTGAATCAGTATAATTCAGTGAACCTGTCAAGTGATCAGTATATCATCGTTCTGCATGCAATGTCTAATCAATATTTCATGTAGAAATAGTGATTGAATCGGCCATTCTAATCTGGTTTCGATTGCAACCCTATAATAGAATCAAACGTATATATCTCCTGAATAATTTAGTTTATATCAGATTCTAGATATTCATTGCATGACCAACGATGATATGATATTATTCGACTAAACAGTCAAACCTCGGTTTGCAAACAATGCATTCTTGGAAATCTGTGAAATTGATTGAAAGTTACGTGTTTGCAAAATTTTCAATCTCCAACCCTCGATGGTGTAGTAGCAATATAATTTAACATACTATTTCAATATGTTTCACTTGCGGGGTTATTCTTGCGTGCATACGTGAAATACCCAACACTGTTTTGTGTTAGCTTTCGACGGTTAGTATTACACAATCACGTCTATGTTCACGGTAGTAATGTTTTATCTGTCAAACGATTCACTGTTGTCATCGTAAAAGTTACTTTGGTTCCTATAGTCGATCTGTTGAACACATAAGATGTCGGGAAAGGTGGTCATTCACCGCTTAGACATTACAAATTTGAAAGAATAAAACAAAAATCTGACATCGTATGCGTTTGACAGATCAACCAGAACGACCGAATGTACTTCTCTATAAAAACAACAATGAACATAGGTGCAGTTAATACATTTGTGTTAACCTCCAAAAGTTAATGCAATAATATTTCAAACCTTCCAAAATATGTGTCTATATCTTTATGCACATGGGAATAGTCCTGTTGAAATCATCTTTGAGTATATTATCAACAATGACATTGTTTTTAAAAATAAAAATAAATTATTTGGAAGAATATGGAGAATTTCAAAATTTTTTTGTTATAATAAATGAAAAGTTTCAAAATCAAGTGTTTACAAACCAAGGTTAATTGTGAAGTTAACAATTGTGATATAAATTTCCCATTTTGATTAATTTTGCCATGCTAAGCACAGATTGCGTATCTGCTATTTAGGGTTGTGAATTTTTTTTATTTTTATTCATTAATACATAACATCCTATTTTGATAGTGTGAAATACAATTGAAGCTATTACTTGCAAACCCGGCTCATTCCAAAATGGTTGAAAAATAAAAATTTTAATTTTGTAAAATATTATACATTTTAAAAGTATTTTTAGTTGTTTGGAATGATATTTTGTATGGTATCAAGCCATTTTTGAGATTGCCTTCTGTATTTACTAAATTACATTCATGGTTCACGTTTCATCAATTTTAGAATGAGCCGGGCTTGCAAATAATACCCATATAGTAGAGATATACTGATATATACTCATAGTGCATATAAAAAAATCATAAAAAATTGTAATTCAAGTAAAACTCGTAAGATCTTAAAATCAGATACCCTGTCTATGCTTTGCAGTTTTGTCATGTGCTCAAAACATTCCATTTGTAAAAAATACTGTTTTTCTACTCTGGCAAGACAAAATAAAATCTTTTGAAATGTAAATTTGAATCAACAAATTCTTCTTTGCTTAATTTATCTAGACATCCTGTTAAAGCGACATATTTTATTTTTAATGTTTTACCCTTAAAAAAACGTATGTGCAACTTAAAACTATATATGTAGAATCAAATGGCACACTGGCCATGAAGACATTATAAATATATAAAATCAACAGCTTTGCCAAGATAACTAGATGCATAGATATGATGATGATGTATTTAAATTTCATAGAATCATTAATATTGGTTGTAGGTGACTGACTTTTTATTGCCCCAAATAATAAAGAAACTATGTTGTGTAATTTGTTGCTATACAACATTTAATTAACCAAGTCATATTGAGTTTTACAGTATTAGAACGATCTTTAAATACATTTATCAAAACATAATCTATTTTACCCTTTACTCAATTTTTACTCTTTCAAAAAATAATTTTAATATATTTAAGTATTTATTATTCATAACTATGTTTTTCTGAACAACACTTTAATATTTTTCCAATCCGAAAATCCATTTAGCTTCATTCATCCTTATAAAATAATAAGCTTCAAAGTCCATAATTTTTTTATTTACCGCTGCCTCTTGATTAAAATAAATATGATGCTCATGCTTAACCATGTCGCGGAGGTCAGCGTTCTCAAATTCTTGCAAACCTTCATCTGGAACATTCACATATTTCTTTTACTTTTTTTTTAAATTTGTTTTTATAAGCATGTGATGATCCAGGTTCTCTACGTCTGTAGCAATATCTGCACGTTCTTTCAGATATGTAATTATTTAACCCTTCAGATGCGGATGTCTAAAATAGATTTTGAATAGCGGCTGATTTTTATCCAATGAATTGCAGAATAAATCGCAAATGAACAAATAAATGACGTAAAAGATGATTTATCGTTTTGATAAAACATTTTTCGGGACATTCTAGGCAAACAGCTGGCTGGATTTTTTTGAATTAAAAGTTTTAACTAGCAGACCGGTGCTTTATCGGCGCTATATGGTAACACAAAAACTCCCACCATAGTAATGAATATTTTTTTTCCACCATTTTAAATATCACTTGTATATACAGCTTCATAAAGTTAATTCTTTATGTGCTTACAATGTGTCAAATTTCAAAATTCTATAAAAAAATCTTTAAAAACTTCATATTGAAAAGAAAAAAAAAAATTTTGGATTAAATAAAATATGATAAAAAGTGTAATTAACTAAAACTTCAATCTAATCTTTATAAGAAATCAAGTCATTTGATTGAAACTTTTGCTATTATAAATAGATATCAAAACAGAGCATGTTTTTGGCGTATTCTCATCCGAGCCGGAAGGGTTAAAAACATTTCTGAAATACTTTGCCACACAAGTGTGCGATCGGTTTCGAGCCTTGGGATGTTTTAGAGTGTTGTTCCTATAATATGTAGCCTCCCTTTTTATTTATCCAGTGTTTAATGGGTGGATGGTGGAACGAATACAGTTTCACTTGTCAACCGGTGGATCATTCGGTGACCGGCACAGCTATGCGTGTAAGTCAACGGCCCAGCCACAAAAATATTCCACACAAATAAACCGCCGTCAAATAATTTCTTCCTCCCGCCCCTTAAAAGCGCAAGCTTTATTTGGATGGGGTTTTCTGTTGCCTCCGAAATAATTAATCATTTTGTACATAGTTTTCATGCATTGTAGTTACTTTTATATTTCAGAAATGGTATTATGTGTCGACAATGGTGTATCATTTAGCGTTTGATTTTCTGTAAATATCCTTTTTCAGGTGGAAAATCAACATTGTAAATATTTACATATGTATTTTGTGTCATTTTCTTTTTATATATTAACACAAAATCGATATAATTGGTGGCTGCCTGAAAAATCGTAACTCAAAGAATTAGTCGAGCAAAATTTTAATTCACATTTCAATAGTGAATAGATAGTCACTATTCTACTAGTGAAGATTCATTCTGTGTAAATATTGTTAATACTCGTTTCGCAAGGGACACCTCCAGATATATTGATTTACATAAATCATCCAAAGAAAAAAATATTTTTGATAGGCAAATGTTTAAAAAATGTAAGTAACACACTATTGAATTGAAATTATCTGGCTTAAATCTTTTTTCAAATTATATTTTATTGAAATACTGAGTTTAACTGATTTATTATACTGTATTGTAAAATTTATAACAATTCTAATGTAATGTCAAAACAATTGTTGGAATTAATATTTTATATAAGCCTTATCTTAGTGATATATTATTCTAAGATCTATCAAGTCAAATTATTTTCAATATTAAATTAAGATTGATAACTTTGTTATTCCACCAGTTGTTTAACTGATCGTGGCTTACGTTTTTTCTTTTTGAGAAGCATTTTCAGTGTGCTGTTACCACCTAATCAGTCGAAAATATTTACCGTCAACATTTTTTTCTTGAATAATGGATAACCCTATAACACTGGAATAGGATAATACCATTTTTTCATTTGTTACCAAAAGTTGAAACGACAAATGTTTGTGAATATATTACAGTTAACACTTACTTCATCAGAAAAATAACTAATGATGTAATTTATCGACTAATAGTAGTTGTCGTATATCGCTGTAGATATCGCTTTCCTCCTGCCGTACCATCGTTTCTTTCAGGGTGCCATCGTCGACTGCCGCAGAAGAGTTTCGGTTAGACTTTTTTTGAATACCTGATCCGAAAATAATGTACATGAAAATTCAGTTTTGGGGTTTCTATGATTGTTTCAGCTGTGTATGTCGGGTTGGATTACTGGCCGCTACAGCTTGAGATGTCAGCCGGTAGACTACTCCAATCATCCAGATAATATAAGGGTGATTCATATTTGATTAACGAAAAATATTGTCCTTTTGATTTGTGTTGTTTATGGGCCTACTTTGTTTTTGGATCGCACTTTTTTTTCATATTAAATTTTGTGAGATGACTTGTTCTACCTTTCTCGATATATTTTGAAATTTTTCCATTAAAATTGATATCCACGTAGGCATGGTAATAATTTAGTAGTATATTCCTAATGCATCGATTGTAAATGCGCACACTCGCGGCTATGCTAGTGATAATAATTTTGTTTTCAACTATTCAGTAGACGTCTTTTTTTTATTTTTGTTTTTTTACGACTTAAACGCTTTGGATAATATTTAAAAAAAAATCATCCTCAAAGAAATTGTCATAATATTAAGAGCAGTCGATCATCTGAAGGTGTGGGTTTCAGCTTAAATACTTTTGTGATAACAACTCTGAATTATTTTTCGTTACAGTTATGCGGTGAGATAAAAAAATAATCAATTGAACCGTTGATCAATTCTTAGGAAAAATCTTTAGTCTCGTGCTTTTATACATTTCACGAAAATAGAGATTCAACTATCCGTTGGTCAACTGATATTGTCACTAACCGACTTATATAAAATACTTACTAAAATATAACAGCTTTCCTGTGTACGGTCAATATTGATTCATTTTATTTCACGAGTCTTCGTACACGATTATTAATGTACTCATATATTATATGGGCTCATTAGAGGTGAAGTGAGCCAAGTGGTATTTTAGAAAAAAAAAGTCAGACGCGTTGTAACATTCTACACGTTTTAAAGTATCATAAAAGTGAAGTAACCTCAGTTAATACACATTGCAATAGTGTTTTTTTTCTCTGTAAAATAAAAATATGCAATCCACCAAAACACTAAATAAAGACGTGATAGTACTTAAAAATTCAAGATTTTTTTTATCATTTTACTAGTTGGCTCACTTCACCTCTCGAGGGCCCATATTACTGATGAATTGAATACTGAAGTTTTTTATAAATATGTGCTGCTTGTAAAAAATAAATTAATTTGTATAGAAACGATCCCTTATTAGCTTTGCTTAACATCTTTCACTCATTTGTATTCAAGACTTCAAAAGTAGCACATATCAAAACAAAAAGAAGAATTCATTTTTTATATATGTGTATAAATAATATGTGCTATCACGCCAGTTTAATCAAATATTATTAGAAATCGATAGAGCTTACTATTTAGATGTAAATATGTACGCAAGTAAACTGTGGATGACACTATGATGCGACAGTCTCGCTGTCACCGCTGTCATGAATGATAGTGCACTGGTGTCAGCTTTTCTTTTCAATTTTGTGAAATAACATTCCAGAATAATAGGAACATTTGCCTTATCCCTAAAAAAATGTTTCACATTTGACCGGAAAAGGTAGATCTTCCATTATTGTTAATCAATATATTTTATTGTGAAATAACACTTTTCAGGATCATGGCCCAGTGTAAACTAACGCACTTTCATTTGACATGAGTCAAGTAAATTTATATTTTACAAAATATGATATTTTTCAGTATAAACCATTGTGGGAACTGATACCCTTCTCTTAAAATCTTCTTACATTTATTTGATTAACACGGGAGTTTTTTGTTATTTGAGGATAAGGGAAAAAATTCGAATATTAAACGATGAAAAGAGAACTCTGTCTTGAAAAATTAAGTTGTCGTTAAAATCAATTAAATTTTTTTACCATTCCTTTGAAATTGAATTGTAATACATATTATAAATTTCATTTTTTTTTGTAATTATGTTTTTTATTCTTTTGGTGTTTTCCCATCAAACCAAAGGGAAAGGGAAAACTGCATGTTTCCATGATGGTTGAATTGATAATAGTGAATTTATGTAGCTACCTACAGGCAACTAGGTTAACAAGCTTTGACCCAGGAATCGAATCCCTGAATGAACATCTGTGCCTATAAGCACATATGTGCCCGTTGTTTTCATCCTTTCCTGCACTAACATGAAATATAGTGAAGAAAGAGTTATTTAAAAAATGGTCTTTTCTAAACATAATAGATTCGAGTCTTTGCCAAATATCTATTCTTGGATTGACTCTATTAGGAGACATCTACGTTAGGAGTAGACGCAGTGCTATTTGGTATGTGCAGTCGCAAGTACTCTGTCTATAATAAATTCTTTTATAATAAATAATCTTAAAAACATTAAACATTGTGATTTAAATTAATTATCCATTTAAGATATTTCCCTCATTGAGACTGCGCACCCCCTTATAATTACAAATTTAAGAGTGACAATGGTCCCGGCCGAGGCACGGATTCATGAGCATTCCTCCTATCTCTTCATTCAACGGGGTGAACTCTATCTTCGTAGATGGCTTCCGATGTTAATCAATATGATGTACGATATGTTGCCGTAACTGGTAGAAGAGATCGGAGGGTACTGAGAATCTGGTACGCACCTTGCAGTGGGCGTGTCCTCTGAAACGTTTATTGGTGGAAAAGTTGATCAAAACTTCCCTGCAATTTCAACAGTCAATGAGATACACAATTGGCTATTTACAGGCAGATACCAGACATGAACGTAGCATTAATGATCATCATTTACATGTGTCGGTATCAATTCTAATATTTATTACACTGCAGTTTTTCATAAATATATAAAAATAATACGAAAGCCTCGAACATTTCTATTTTTTTTTTTGATATTGTTCGTTGTCAATTTTTATTTGAATGAAATAGAATGTAACACAACATGCTCGTTGAGAAAAACTGTTATAAATCGAAAAATATCGCTACCTTAACCCTTTGACCGCGGTTGACTGCTATAGCAGCCCAATCTGAACCGATTTGGATCCGAGCCGCGGTCAAAAGGTTAAAGCAACAGTGGGATAAATCAAAAATACTAGCTTCGAGTTACTTGAACGTTTAGGTTTGTGTTGTACCTTTTTAAATAGTTAATTTTGGTTTTATTTACTTTCCTTTACGGTTTATGATAAAAGATAATAGTAGGTTTTTTGTATACTATTATTTGTTCTATCTAGTTATTTTACACATCTCGCTGATACTTTTTAGTTACTTATATTTATTAATTGAAATGGAGCATTTTTTTTAAATTAAAATATTTCAGTGCTTCATTACCTTTCAGTAATCGATTGGCTATTTATCTCAAATTGTCTTTATATCCCACTGTTGCTTTATGGTAGCAATTTGTGCAATTCTTTTGTTTGAGATAAGATATTTTAACCCTGATTATTTTTTTGTGTATTATGTGTTGGTATTCTTATGTAAAGTGATATCTACTTTTTGTGGGTTTAGGTATAGAATAGAATTACCAAAAAATGGGAGAAAACGGTTTCCTTCTCTGAATGGCATCTATTGCAAGAAAAGAAATACAATGAAAACAAAATATAAATTGTATTTGACTGCCGTTATCTTCTATGATGACATTTGAAAGAATCTCTCATATCTTTGCATTTCAAATCAACTTATATGCGTAACAAAAGAATTGTTATAATTCTGTAAATGTTATGAAGCATCTATAGATAACTGTATTTTAAAAATCAGAGTATGCCAAATGAAACGGTCATTGAAAAGTTATTGAGGATTCAATTTCAATTTTGATGGCAACATAAAAGCAAAATCAAAAAATTAAATTTATAATTGTAGGTCCGAATAGAAGTTGAAGAGAACCAATTAATTTACTGAGATACCAAATAATATCTACTCAATAATATTGGGAATCGGAAACAATTTTTTGAAATGTTATACGTTTCATTTGAAAGTGACATTCCAAAATGAAGGAATTCTGAATTAAATGTGCCCAATTCAGTAGAATTAAAATTTAAAATTTGGTTATCTATTATAATTTGGTACTTTTTGGAAAGCTACTCTTCAATTTGCATGTTCACATTTTTAATGGGATACGGTTGCCTGGTCTGTATAGGGATGATGGTTTATTTTTCCCAAAATTTTTCATAAATGTAGAAATTTGTTTTTAATTATGTATAGATTGCTTTTTAGCGCTTGCATATGCATTAAAATGCGTACCTCGTTATATAATGTATACATTGTTTATAAAACGTGTTCACAATACAAGAGTCCTTCACCTAGCTTAAATAATCTATATATAAAACAATCATTTTATTATCCGATGATTGAATACTTACTCAATCTTTACTAAAATTTATTTGCACTTTTTTTTATCCGTTATGGAAGGGTTTCCAAATATCATATATTTATTAAAAACACATAGTATTCAAATAATATAATGTAGAATTTCATCATGTATATTCACTGTTTTTTCATATTTCGGCGAGACAAATTAACCATTGGCAATCAATTATTGGCACCTTTTAGTTTTAGATTACTCAAATGAAAGAATATAATCAAATATTTGACTGGAAGCCCCTAATAAGAGTGAAAGATTAATATTGGATATAAGTAATATGTCTCTTGTCAATCAGCCTATTCTAACAATATAAATGTTTTTATATTGAAGGGTTCTTGTAATAATTTATGAGTGACATTAAAAAGTGTATTGCAAAATGAAACATTTCCAAAGAAAATTGATTTTTGAAATAATCAGTTTCTGAAATTTAATGTCAAAGTATGTTACATTTAGGTCGGAATTCATATAAGTTTGATTATTTCGAAATCACAGCTATGTATTTTGTTTCACTCTTCATGATCTGTTGTTTATGATCTTTTCCGTCGGATCACATTACAAATTTATTTATTCTTAGGAGATTAGAATGATTGTAGTTAAATAATTGAATTATAAAACACCCACCAATTTTCAAGAAAGTTCAAATCGTTTTTTTTTTTAAGATAAATGATAGCTTTTTAGTTATTCAAATTTAACAATATGGCAGTGTTTTTTCAATGTTATCAATATTTTCAGATGGTCCATGTGTGTTGGTGGTACTATTTCTCAAAGTTCACAGAGTTCTTCGATACGGTAAGGACCACTTTTCATGACACCACAAAACATAATTCTTTATTTCTGTGTGTAATATTTGCAGACCTATTTATAAAACTTGGCTACAGTTTATATGAACTGAATAATAAAAGTCTATCCAACATTGTTACGTAGATATCACAGTTTTAATGAAGATAAAGATTGTTGAAAATAAACTTAAATTTTTGCACATCTTTATTTTTAACAATCCTTCTCCCGAAAGATGTACATTTCAGTTAAACTGCAATATCTTGTAACTGCTAAAATCTAGATACGACCTATGATAATAAACAGGCAATATACACAAGTTACAATGACAGTTTTTGATTTATTCTTATCATCTTAAACCAGAATTCAAATGCTATGGATGAAATTGAAATTAAAAGTGGGGGCGGTGCCACTCGCATTCCTAAATTTTTCAAACAACCTGTCAGCCTGTTATTTTTACAGTGTTATTTTTTTTACAGATATTCTTTGTGTTGAGAAAAAAGAATAGTCATATATCGACACTCCACGTGATCCATCACGGCTGCATGCCCATGTCGGTCTGGTTCGGAGTCAAGTTCACTCCCGGCGGCCACAGCACGTTCTTCGGTCTCCTCAACACGTTTGTCCACATCGTCATGTACTCTTACTACCTCTTCTCCACGTTCGGTCCCCGGTTCCAGAAGTATCTGTGGTGGAAGAAATACCTCACCGGACTTCAAATGGTAAAATATGGCTGCTCATTATACTAGTTCACTAATAATTAACGGTGCACACACGTAACCGGCTATGTCTAGGTCTATTTCGCAAGGAACCTATAGACCAGTGCTTCAAAACCTGGGGTCTGCAGGTTTTTCAGCGAAAATTTTCGGTAGAAAGTACAAATATTTATTTGTGAACATTTTTCTATGTATATGATTTTTTCCGGGGGTCCAGAGATTATTTTTTCTGATTTAGGGGGCTGTGGCATGAAAAAGGGTGGGAAGCTCTGCTATAGACTATTAAGAATAATTATACTAACATTATTAGTAAGTAGTCTTCTATTTTTAATCGATTGTCCTATTAAAATATCTGTTTTTTGAACATTTTTTTTGAATTCATAATCAACTGGATGAAAAAAATCATAACGTATTTGTAATTTTATTTAGAAATATTGCCAAGTAATGAAAAATAGCCAGCTGTGGAATGTCAACGTCGTCGGCTTAGAACGTGTATTTGAATCCCAGTACACTTTTCAATCGACTGATGGATTTCTGTACAAAGGCATGGATGAATGTGATGTCTTGAATTTTCTTCAATACTTCATTATTAAATCATTGTTAACATTATCCATTCATATAAGAAAACACTCGCCCCTAAAAAGGGTTCAAAATAACTATTCTTTTTAGGAACGGTTGATTATGACTCATAATCCCAATATCAGTGCTATACTGGATTTCAAAACATAATAATAATCTTTATTTACAGATCCAGTTTGTGGCAATCATGGTGCACGCTTTCCAGTTGCTCTTCATCGATTGCAATTATCCGAGAGCTTTCGTCTGGTGGATTGGAATGCACGCCGTTATGTTCTTCTTCCTATTCAATGAATTCTACAAGCAGTCTTATGTCAAGAAGACAAATGTGAGTGAATTCGTCATTTATTTTATTTCGTTCGAGAGGCTTAAGAAAAATTCCTCTTATGTTAATGTATAGATAAAATAAAAAATGTGCGTCTTCAATAATAAAGCTTTGTCATAAATAATAAAACCAACGACCCTTTAATATTTATTAAATCATGCTCCGTACAACAATTTAGATCTCTAGTTTTAATTATTAGATTATGTCGCAAATAGATGTTTGACTGTTGTAAATTATTACTTGCAAAATGTTTCAGGCCGCTAAATTGAAAGCGATCAGTGAATCGAAAGCCAACGGCGGTGTCCACGAGAACGGCAAGCCGTACGCTAACGGGGTGCCGAACGGCATCAACGGAGCGTCGCAGAACGGCATCCATTCCGGTTCGAAAGCGTCCGATTACTACATGATGGCCACAGATCTTCACATGCGCAAATCTCACCCCGTCAGCAACTGATGAAAAATATTCTGCTCTCCGATATATTTACTTTTTACATTTAAAACTTACTCATTTCAGGCGCGTCTATTATAATAGAATGGGTTGTGAATAGTAAACAGTGCTGAAAAACTTTTGAATAAGAAAATATTTTTTAATGTTAGGCTAATTAAAATAAATTGTACAGTTAGTAGTGTAAAGACAATACTTATTGGAATTGTGACTAAAATAGTATTTTTTGTGGATGTATTTTATAAAAATTATTTAATGTTATGGTGCTCCTCGTCCGCCAAGCTTCGAATATCCTACACCGTGTTATACGAGCCAATTTCTCCTCGGATACACATTCTTGCGTATTCAGTTACACATGCCAGTGCTCAATTTATTAAATTTTACTATGACCAGCTATCTAGTTCATTCTTATCCAATACACTGGCTGTCTCGAGACTCAAAAATATTATTGAATCAATCTTTCGCTGTTGAAATTGCCTCGAGTTTGAGAATAGTAATCCGTCAGAGCGACTCCGAGTGAATATAATTCACCGGTAGTTTTGTATGAGTCGTTCCCAGTATGTATATTATGTTTTCAAGTTCAGAATTTAAACTTTAAAGAAATGTTCTTCCCAACACGATTTTATCAGGTACCTTCCCGCAGAGTGCTTTTTTCTCCTCAAAAGCCTGATTATACCTGTGGTAATTCCGCCCTTTTGTGATAGACTAATAAATTGTCTGGCTTTTTGTAACAATTTAGATTAGGTTAATATGACAATTGAAGCGATGTAATTAATTGATTTTCTCATCGCTCATAATTGAAATCAATATATCATGCATTATTATGTATTGTAATATTTTGATTTATCATGTTAAACAGTATGCTAATTGCGAACTTACGGTTAAACAGTTATTTTTACCCTTAAGAAATTGTGAATATAAATGAACAAAATTTACTGAAAAAAGCGAATTACTGTTTTATTATTAGGCTTCCTTCTTACATATTTACTACTGCATTTATCTGTCTGTTCAATTTTTGATTTTTCATACATAGACTTCTTGACTATATTGAACAAAAAGATGATGTTTACAATCTCTCCCAAATTATGGCTTAGAATACTATTCTTCGCATAATTCGATAAGCAGTTACAAGAAAAAAAAATTCTATTCAACATCTGTTCCGGATGACGGGAGTCTATTTTTTTTTATCTAAAAATCATAATATTACAATTTGCGCACAGAAATATTTACAAACCATTGTCAACATCACTATTTACTCTTAAAGACTATAATTGATTTTTTCTTGCAAACGTGTTTATAATATTGAAGAATATATAAATCAACTGTTGATAATATTGAAAAACTGTATTTAATGAACAATAAGCTTATTCCGTTTAAGGCATTGTTAGTAAAGTAAGTATTTTTCAATTGAAGTATAAATGAAAAAATTGATCTGTATTGTGATACACGTTAGAATTTTTAGACAAAATATTACTCTGCATAAATATTTTATTGTACCCACATATATATTTTTAAATATATCCATCCCATAACTTCATTTTTTTAAGAATAGAAATGGTCGACCTTTCATTTAGTGAATTGGACTGTCAGTCAGTAGAAAATTGAACAGATCGGAATGCAATAATAGACTTAGCGGACTTATAACATAACGTGACCTTCCTCAATGGACACAAAATCTGGGACCTATCATTTAAGATGCGGACAGTCGACGTATTGTTTGACGCGGGAGTTTAATTCTAAAGATCAGTATTTAACTAACATTTTACCACATTCAGCCGTGTTCTGCGTGACATGAATTGAATTGCAGTTACCGAGTAGAGTAAAGACGAGGACGGGACATAACCTCGCCTAATCTTCCATTTCATGCAGAAGTTGTTACATTTTAAAGTGTATATATTCTTAACAGATATGACCAATGCGGTTAATGTGAGGCGTGGCCTTCAAGCCGTAGATTCGTATTTGTAATTAAGTAGTGCGTAAACTTATCGCTGAGCTATTGGCATCTTACCATTCCGACTTGTGAAATGGAAATGTAATGTTTACAAAATTTATTTTTAAGAAAATTAAATGAAATGAAATGTGATTTTTCTTATCGAATAAGCATACAATATAATAAACAGCTACGTACTTTTACATAACTCGCGTTCACCTCACACCTAATATAAAATTTCAAAATGATATATTTTACAGCATTTTTATATTATTAATTCGGATACCAGGGAGGGTTAAAAATAGCTAAGAAATTTGGTTTTTTAATGTAAATGGATTGCCTTTTATAATTGAATGATTGATTTCTAAAAAGTAGTGTGTGGTAATTATTTAGTCACCGTATTTTTTTCTTATTTTTATTCTACTCGCTTCCGTAGAGCATAGAGTAAACAGTCAAAGAAAATTGTGCAATCGTTCTCTACATATACATACATATTTATATTTTATTTCACCTCATTGCGGTGTCTCATATTGTGTGTGTACCTTTTATATGAAATGCATTGATTTTAATTATTTATCTTAATAATTATTGTTGTTTTTTTTACATAAATAAACGGGTTTCAAAAACACTTATTCTATGGTTTCATTGCACAACCTTCTCCCCTCCATATGAACATGATTTTTGTTTGTTAACACTTTGAAAACATTAAACAGTGATAGCTGTCAATGGCTTTTAGCTCTAGGTGACGTGTTTTGCAATTTTGTATGAACACAAGTCCACTGCATCACAGTTTCTTGACCGTATGTCCGCAGTTCAAAAATAGTCATAAAAGCTTATATGTATTGGTGGTCCGCAAGACATTTTTTGATTATTTGGTGATTCGCGGATGTAAAAAGTTCAAGAAAAATTGCACTACATGACTTACAATGTTAGTGTAGACCCACAGCTACGGCCACAGGGTAACTCACTCGTTCTGGATTCATGTATCTATCTAAATATGAACACGGATTATTATCAACCTCACGCCTGAACCCTTTGTTCCTACAAGTCAACAATGAAACAAAGTTGTTGCAATTCGAAAGGAATATCCTATTTTATTGAGCAAGTTGCTTGTCGCTTGCTTTTGGATGTCGTCAATTGTGATTAAGGAAAATATTCTGGGATTAAGGAAAAAATATTTATCCATAATTCTGAAAATTTGATTAAAAGTGTCTCGACTGATGGCCACAGAGAAAATCTAATTTCAGGGGAGCTATAGCAGTTATGGGGGGCCATGGGCAAATCCATAAACTTCCAGGTTTTTAAAATCGTGCAGTGACAAAAATTGTTTGAACATAAATGTACACAGAACCTTAAAGAAATCACAAACCCCTAAGGCTCTTTCAATTCAAATTTATACTGTTGTGGTAACTTAAAATAAAACCATAAAGATGCTTTTTTCTATATTTATTCAACAAATATTTTTGAACAATTTTATGTATACATAAATGTGAGAATATAAAACAGCCACAATTTCATATCTAGCATTTTTAATAATCAAAAATATAATTAAGCAGAATGCCAGTGACTCGTTTGAACCGTTCTCCATATTTTTATGAATCAATAAATAATTGTTAAAATTGCACAAATTTCACATTTTCATTGTTTAGTTATTTCAATGATTGAAGAAGAGAAAAATGACTACTCAAACAAGAGAAATTCGTAAATATTCCTCACACAATCCAAATCATACAAGGAATGAAATGTTACAAGATTCAAAAAATATATTTCATTTAGTTTTAGTAGAAAGGATATTGTAATACAAATTATATCAGTGTACACATGCGCCTCGGGTTGATTACAAAAGATTTGAAAGAGGATTCTTCATATAAAATACTGCTAATTTATAATCATATAGAAAATACTAAGTTGTATTAATGAAAATTCCCAATAAATTATTTAGAAAGGAAGCAAGGTCGCTATCGATTGACTGTAAAATATTTTTTTTCTGACTAAAAATCTTGCACTTCCCTAATTCGGCCGGAAATCAAGATCTGAGTGAACACACTTATTTGTACAATCTACCATTATAGTTTTTTTTTTTGTATTATTATGTTAATAATTAGGACCGCATAATATATATATATTTCATTCAATCTCATATTTTATAATCACATAGAACTTTCGATTTAAATGGTTTAGTTTTCAACTTCTATGAATGCATTCAACAGGCAGTACTTTGTATAATTTTATGTAAAAAAAAAATATTATATTTTCTAGAAATGGCAACTTATAAATATGTTTGTACAAAATATATACAAATGTCAAGAGTGTTGCGAAGACGCATTACCAAATTTACTAGTGTGAACACCGTTAGCAGAAACAGTTCTAGTCGACAAATACGTGAAGCGTCGAATCGTTGACTCAATTGATTTTCAAGAGTACAATTTAAAATTGGTCAGCGGTACGTAGTATTCTTGCGACGATTGTTTTAGCACAGTGACAGTAAATAGTGATGATAAATTTGCAAATAAAATCTTAAAATATCCACCGAAATATAATCACGACAGTTTACAAGTGGGAAACTTTTTCGAAGAGATGCAGGAGATAGGTTTGCGCCACCGCTTCTTGCCGCTCTGATGGTGCGACTGAGACCCGTTTGCAGTTTTACAATTCGGAGTGTGATTCTCATCCGATGAACATTCGATCTGCCTCTTCTCTTCTATAAATCAAGAATTTTACCACATGAGTTACATATAATCCTTCGTGTAAATATTTAAAAAGTAAATAATTGAGCACACTTGATTTAATTTCAATATGATCTATTTAAGACGGCGGTTTCCAAACTGGGAGGCGCAATAAACTTGACATTAAAATGAAATTTTCATAACATAATTTATGTAAATAAATATAAACAATTTAATAAACTAAAATATCATAATGTAACACAGTGAGGCATCGGTGACTCTTGATTTCTCCATGTTTGCGTGGATGCAGTATTCATTTTGGATAATCAAGATGATGAATTTGAGCTGATAACCATTGAAAAAGAAAATTGAGAGATTTATCATGCGATCATCATTTATTAAAACAAAAGTTTCAAAATGAAACCTTACTAAGTCATTACAAATAATTTGACAATTGTAAGCTTTTAAAAAAATTAAGAATACGGTAATATATTATTATCTCTGGAAAATTGGGTCGATTCACTTATATTGATACTAAAGTCTAAAAATACCCTCCCACCTTCCAATAATAAAATAACGGGATGTAGCGAAAACGATTAGTTAACCACTAGCCCTGTCCAAACCCTATCTTTCTATCCCTACTGATCTCTTAAAAAAAGAGAGGTTGAGTAACTGAGTTACAAACAGTTTTCATAGAAAAAACTTCTGTTGAGATGCCTCCATTTGAAGACCATATGCTTCACATTTTGAGCGAATATGGATTAAAAAAATATCGACTGTGGAAATTGCTATCAGGAAAACTTAAAAACCAGTTTATAAGTCTCCATGCACTTCAAGGTTGTGTATATTTTATAATTTGCCTTTGGCCCAAAAACATCAAGAGATTTTTTGTGTCTCTTGTAAAATTGTATGAAATAATAGGTGTGAAGGCGCGAAGATATTTTTTTCGAAAGGGAGGCTAGGTAACATTAAGTTGAGAAACCACTATTTAAAGGTGAAACTGTGTGTACAGAAGATTTTTTTACAAATGAAAGAATTTTGTTTTTGAATCATTTTCCCTAATAAAACTTATTAAGACGGAAGTTATTCCACGAGAACTACTTATTATTTAGTTGCCTCGCCTCTCTTTTTAGGAAATATTGTAGTAAGGCTAGAAGGGGACTGACAGTTTAGTAATAGCTCTCAGTTTGCCCTGTTCTTTAGGATTGAATGGGTGGGATGAAATTTCTGAATTCGTCAGTTGATCTGTCGAAAAATCAATTTGCGTGTTTCCTACACACTGCAATTTGAACCTGTGGATTCCGCAACCGAAAAGCATGAGGTTAACCATTCTGCTCCAGCCCAGAATTTTTTGCATCAGAAAATCAGAATTGATATGGTACAAAAATCTGTTCATATAAAGTTATAAAAAATTTAATTATTGATTTTCCATTTATGATTATACTTTAATATGCTGAGGACCGAAAGAAGATGAAATATAAATTAAGCAATAGTTTCAAAACTTTTCAATACACAATCAGCCATAGATGTTATTTTTTAATAGGCAAAAAAAGAATTTGTTATTGTTATGGAAGCAAACAAAATAAATAAATAATTAGTCAAGAGCACAAAACACATCCAAAATGATTATTATTATCAACCCGTCATCAAAGACACAGTCCATAAAACCCCCATTATCACTAAAGGGGAAGTGGTATTTAATTGAGGAAACCAAGCAAAACCGAATATGCTTTTGCACAAACCTAACGGTAATTGTAAAATGTTGTGCTAATGGTGTCATGCCTCTCGGATATGTTTCTGAAAGTGTGATGAAATGATCGTCAATCATACCTAAGCCTACAATAACCTATAGGAAAACAAATACAGATAATGCAATTAATTTTATGTATATACAATGAATAAAATAAGTGTGTATGTGAATCTAGATTTAGACCAACGGGGCACATTAATCCACCAATAAAAACAAAGTTTTACGAGCAGACATGACCGATACCGTAAAAGTTTAAAAACAGTAGCTCACCTATGCAAAGTTTAATCTAATGTTGAATCATCATCTATGAATAATCTTTATGAAAAATTAAGATATCCTTTTCAACAGTCGAGACTATTTATTCTATACAAGTACTGAAATCATGGCTTTGTCGGAGTGATTTAAACGTCGATTTAACATAACAACTTTTCCTCAATTAGTTTGCAGCGTGCATTGTCATTGATATGTTCGACCGACGTTAACACAACAACAACAGTACGGTATCAGTTTTCATAGAATAAACGTTAGCGTATTAATGTTATGCTAATATCAGGTAAACTTGCCCTCCATCAGTATAGAATCTAATTATAATCAATAGAATTTTACCGACTAAGTTAGTCCGTTTGATGCTTATTGATGCGAACACAACTCTGATCGATGGTAATAAAGTAATACAACTACAAACTTGAAATCAGATATATTGGCACTAAATATTTCGACAAAAATTCTGGAAAAATTTTAATTGATTTTGTCATTTACACAGAGGATTGGTCTTTGAGTGGCCGAGGTCATCAAGTGTGCATAGTTACAAAAATACGTAAGTGAAAACATAATGTCAATAAATACATTGTATAATCGTTCAATTTTATTAATCACTACACGGTATGCGAGTGATTCAAGCACGAATTCTATTCATAATCTGAGAATACCATATGTGATGTTACAAATCTGACCAAATCTCTAATTGAAAGAGAATTAGAAAAACGTGACCGCCAAATCTATCAAGCCAATTATTTATGAAACTCAATGTGAACATGATTTGAGATATTTCTAATATTCCTTTGAAATATTTTATCTCAGTATCCGTCTAAAAACAAATTCAATTTGTTTAAAGATAAGCACAGATTTAATCAAAATTATAAGTTTCATCATATTTAGTATCACAGTGATATCAGCTCAATTGTTATGATCTGAATAAAAATTACACCATCGATTTAAATATTGTGAAATATTATCAATAGAAAAATTCACCTTGAAATTTACAGATAAAATATGATTGTAACAGAATATTTGCAATAAGTGAAATCTTCGATCAACCTAAATTAAGTCAATACAGCTTAATTAAAATAGTTTTGACAGAAACCATTTTAAATGAAATTAAATCAAGTCTACCAATCAAAGCGACAGCGAGATAATAAATGTACAATTAAAAATATATCCTCACCGTTGAGGTCATGTTCCGTATAATATTTGGAATCATTGGACACATCTGCCGCTTCGTAATGATAGTCCATAAGGTACGGCAGCACTGTCATTTTGTGCAGCTCGTCGCCCTGCAAAGGAGGAATAGGTACCCAATGTTCACCAGCGCGCGGCGGTTTTTTCTCCATCCAACTGTAATAAATTTATCAAATGATACATCAGTAACTTCAAGTTAATTTACATAATTAATTTTGCCAACTGCAGTCTAGCGGATTGTTTCTCAGCCTTAGGATGCCTAAGAGCTTTTCCTTTTATCTCTTCTCAGACATTCCAATTTCTAAAACACTACTGCTGTGGCTGCCCAAAACTGTACTGTGGCTCCCCTAAAAAAACAATTCTCAGTGGCCCCTCGTTGAGAAACCCGGGTCTAGCGAATAGAACTTCAATCTAAGATTTTTTTTTTACATTTGGTACTCTAGGAATGAATGCATTTTCTCCTCAAGTTAATCTTGAGTGACTTTATTATTTTTATTTTTTGCTAAAAATATCGAACATATATAGAAACATTAAACCAGTACAAAGGAACAAAAGTTTTATAAAATATTGAGATATTTTACAACCTCTCGATTTGTACTCTCATTAAAACTTTTATTTTACAGCAGGTCAAGACGTGAAAAAAAAATTGTCAGTTTAACCTGCTGATGAAACCCGAAACTATTATTTAATATATTAAAATTTGAGTCCTGCTCACCTGTACTCAAACATACACGAAAATTTTGACCAATACAGAGAACATTTCGATTTTTTTTATTATTGTTATTCGATAAACTTGTTTTTTCTTTCTGCATCACACCGATGATATCTCCTCAATGATAATTTATTTTATATTTATCAAAACAAATAAACCACTAGGGCGGCAAATGGCTTGTGAGGACACTTACGCTTGACGCCTGATTTCAGGTATGGACAGTCTGGTCTGAGGATCTCTCTGCAACATCCCTTGAAGTAGAGCAGCGAGAGATTCTCCCAATCCTGCTGGAAGCGTATACTCCGCACGGCCAATACATTCAAACAGCCGATATATATTGCCACCTTCGAATGGATAGAGACCCGTGGTAATATTATATCTGAAATAAGTAAACAAAATATTTGGAAAAAAGGCCAATAAGAAACACACGTCAACTAATCATGCATTACTGTGTCTCGGTGTTAATATGTTTAGTATAACATTAATCTAACAAAGTTAGTCTGAAAATGCTATTTAAAGAAGCAAAATACATGTCACAATTTGCCAAACGATCTTTGGAAGAACATTTAATTTTAATTTAATATAAAATATGAACTTCCAAAGTTACCGCTAAATCCACGAAAAAAAAAATATGTTTTGCAAAACAATGCAAAGGTATTTATTATTGGTGCAGTGGTGCCGGGGCGCATCAGGGCGTCGCCCTGGCAGTTCTTCTTGGGATTTTTTTTAAAATTAATTCCAATTATTCGCGCGTATTCGTATAGCATTTAGAAAAAAAACATAATTTTTTTATGTATATAATATCAAAATGGTAGTCTCACAGCTAAAAAAATCCTTTGGTCAGTGATGGATAACCTTTTTAACTCAGCGTGACAAAATTCTGAAATAATCTCCGTGTCACATCTAGGAATATTAATAATTTTTGCAGCCCATGGAAATACTCTCTTAATTCGTGGGTGAAGACCGTCCGTAAACAATGCGTGTCACCCAAAATGTCTCAGTGTTTACTGCCTTACGTGAATGCAAATAGCATAATGCTAAAACATCTTCTTTGAATTTATTTTAACCATGTCCACCAACCACTCCAAATATGAGCATATAATACAGAATCATAATGGAAGTGTTTTGATAAAAACTGGCCGTGACACCTTTCTGTGAAACCATTTTCTGAATCAGATATTGTAACTGTGAAAGCAGCTCACATGTAATACCTTTGAATACTCTTCATGAATAAATTTAAAATTCAGTCAAAAAATTATCAATTCAGGTATTGTTGACAGCGAAATCTAATAGAAGGAAGAGTGTTACCACTAAGATATTGCACTCAAGTGAAGAACAAAAGAACTTCAGAACATACATTTTAAAAATAAACATCATTGCTTTATCACATAATTTATCACATTCCGTTTTGCTGTAATATAAAAATGCATATTATCTATTCTTTTCTAGATAAACACTTTGATTGTTGTAAAAAAATGAAGTGGCACTTTAATGACATATAATTGCAATTACATTCAATATCTATCTATGGATCGTATTACACTTTATTATTTATATAATAATATCAACTTTACCGCTGTCTCCGTAAAAAAATATTACGTTCCTGGGACTGAAAATGGGCCTCAGGTTGCATAGCCTGAAGGGTTTTTAAAGATTTCACTGCATGAAATACATAATATTTAAAACGATAGTGCACATTTGAAATTCGTTTTTACTTAGGGGTAGAGGTGTATTAAATAATTTCACTGCAGTAAAAGGGATGACAGACAGAATAAGGTTAAAAAACAAAGACCTAGATGATGAATTTAAAATAAAATATTATAAAATCATAAAGATAACTACAATATCCATGAAAATGTAATACATAGCTATATTGTCGAGACACAAAAAACAATGCTTCACTTACAACGTAACACCGCTACTCCAAATATCAACCTTGAAGCCGGCAAATTTTTCTGCTCCATTGGCAATTTCTGGCGGTTGGAATGCTGGGGAGCCCTGCCCAGTATGACACGTATCACCGGGAGAGAACATATCTAAGGCCTTAAAAATTGAGAAATGCTTAAATATATCTTCATTACATATTATTGATACCAAATTTTTTTTACAAATATATGTTTATTTCTACTTATCATTACGCAGTATCTATATATTAAAGGACAGACCTGTGCAAAAATATTTTCTTTGCTAGACCAAATGCCAAAGAGTCTTATTCAAATACAGCTTATATCTATGGGCATCCTCTTGAGTTCTCAGCACCCAAACTCGATGATTGAATTTAAAATGTAACTCGGCACTAATGATGATTTTTTTAGAAAAAATATTTACGAATTATTTTAGTTTAACTCTTTGCACTCGAATAGGATGGTATGAACACCTGAAAAATGTTCCGAGTGCAAAAAGTTAAAATAATGTTTTGAATTCTTGGACCAGTTGGATTTTTAAGTATGTATACCAGATGTATCGTGAGCTGCTTTTTGAAACGTCTAATTGAAGTGAATGATGACAAACTGACATCACTGATGTTTTAGTAAAAATTTCCCTCACTGCAGCCTTATTTTTAAACAGAGTCGAAACAATATCCTAAATTTTTTCAAATTAATCTTTGAATTGATATCATTTGTACCATTACTTCAAATGAAAATTCACAACTTTCCCTGTAGTTATGAGTTTTAACTATAATATCATACTATTGGTATTTTGTGTAGCATTTACATATATCACGAGATTCACAGATGGCGTGACATTTTCATTTGGCGCTCTTATTGCGAAATCTTTGTAAGTAAAAATCTTTTGCAGCAAAAAATTGCTAATGTAATGTTTTGCTGTTTTATATTAATAAATGAATGTTGATGAAAATTTTACTATCATCACTATTTGGTAATATGAATTAAGGATATGCACAAAATTACATAACCACTCATTTTCAATGAGATAAATAATATTGCACAATCAATGTAAAATATTGTGAAAATGTTGCACATTAGTTGCGCAATATTGTGCAGTATGAGTTGGTCATAGCATTATTTTCAGATTAATTGCTCAGTCAGTTGCCACACTGACAATCTCCGCCTTTAAGCCATTGGAACACAAACTGTTGGAAAATCCGAAAAATTCAATATTTACACGGCTTCAAAGTCACATTACACACAAGATATTAAATATTTTCAAAATAAACAACTTTAAAGAAAGTTTTATTTTCTTCCATATCCATATTCCATTTAAGTCAATTTAATTTTTAAGATGTTCACAATTATTATTAAAATATAAAACACATTTTTGTACCAATTCCACATTATATTTTCAGTAGCGAGTTATTTTTTAAGAAATTAGGTTTTTTCATATATTTTGATTATTTTTACTATTACTGCTCACAAAAATATAAAAACAATATTTTTTTTGTTATTGGTCAATCTGGAAAAAATATTACTTATTATTTTCAAGTATAGTGTATATATCTCGAATTTGAAAACACATTGTCAAAAGTGTAAATGAAATAATTCATCATTATTTTGTAATAATTTTCTGGATAAATTACTTAAAATTCAAACAGATATCTATTGCGTTCATGACCGGCATGTGGTTCTCTACTGAGATTCTGTGTGTGGCATCAAGCCGAAATGAAATTGTACACTTAATTTTATATAAATACTGATATTTTTGCCAAATTGAACCTTTTTACAATTATGTTCATTTGCAACAATTTATAAAAATAATCTATCAAAAATCAACGTAAATATGATCCACATCTGAATAAATAATAACTCAACAAAAAAAAATGTGTGGCATTACTAATAAAAGGATTAAAGATCAGAACCGCCTTTACTTGAGGAGCAAACATTCAATAAGTGATTTGTCACAAATTTTGAAAAATTTCGTTAAATATCAGTTCTGATAGTCCATAATAAAATCTATGAAAGATTTTTTCCAATAAAAATTAAATCGTAAAGTTGACACATTCAAGCAAACCGTGACTTCTTCAAAGCTCAAATCATCATTTCCCACATTTTATTTGTGTGACGAATCACTTTTTGAATGTTTGCTCCTCACTTATGATGAGCAAGGAGTGCTGATCTTTAACGTGGTTTATAATCAGTATTTTTTGTTTTTCATTTATGACAATTTATTTAAGTCAAGATATTCCTGTTAATTTATAGAACGGTGAAAATTCATAGTTACCTCTGCAACACCAAAGTCGGAAATTTTAAGCGTATGATCTAATGTCAAAAGTAGATTGCCCGGTTTAATATCTTTATGGACAACACCTTGACTGTGTAAATATTCTAGTCCGTCCATCAGCTGGGTGAAATATGCATGAGCTTGGTGCTGTGGAAACCTCTTTTGAGGAGTTGAATCCAGCATACCCTAGTTATTACAAGTAAACAATTCAAATCAAAGTAGGTACATAGGTAAAGGAAAAAAATTAAAAACAATCCACTAAATAATATTGAAAAACTTTTCTGTGTGACAACTTGACCAATATTGTAAATGCTATTAATAATGTGAAATATGAACATAAGATTTTTAATCGAGATGAAGGCAGTTAAGATATTTATTTTTAAAAATATTTAATTTGTTACTAATAGTCATGTAAGAATCCACTGGCGGACCCAGAAAATATGCCAGGGGATGGCCATTGAGTTTAAAGTAAAGAAATATACCGAGGGATTTACTAACATCACAAAGTTTAACACAAGCAAACAGTGGCGGATTACGCACATGAGAAGTCCCAGGTGCAATAAATTTTGGAGCCCTGTTATACGAATAACATGAAAGCGTTGCAAAAGTCTACACAAAATAAGAATAAATATTTAAATCTAAATTAAAAATATACGGACAATATATGCTATTTTTGAGGCCCCGAGCACGCACCTCCTGCGCATTCGGGGTTATCCGCCACTGCAAATAAAGACTTATTCGAAATTAGTTGGCCTATCACCTGTAATCAAGTTTACCGACCTCGCAAGAATTAAATTATCTTCAAAACTCTAACCTGCAAAACTCCTACGCAATATTCCATAATCAGGTACATTTTTTGCTTTTCTTCATTGTATAGAACATCTACGAGTTCAATGACATTTTTATGCCTCAATATTTTAAGCAGTTGTATTTCACGCTGGACATTCTGTTCACCATTCGGTATCCTCCTTAATTTCCTCTTTTTAAGTATTTTGACTGCTCTTCTACACAATGATTCTGAATCTAACATCTCTTTCACTTTGCCATAAGATCCTTCGCCTAACATGTCTCCCATAACATACTTCCCGATCATTTTGCATCTTTTTTTTTTACTTTGATAAATTATCTCAGCACTATCAACTCTGTGAAAAAACAAATTCGTTGGATCCAAGTTTACGTCTAATTGATCAATTTGTTCATCATTCAACCATTTTACAGAATTTAATTCGAGAGTGTCGTCGTAAATAAAATTCTCTTCACTCTCCTGCCCGATTTCCAACTGAGAGCCTTCACAGTCAAGATCTTCATTCCTATATAAATTCTCGCTGCTTATTCTTTTACACATTCTTGGGTCCATTATCCCTCATCTATCCTTGGGAGACAAAGAATTATTAGCAGACATTTATCTCTGTCTATTGGGTACTTGATTATTTTCACGGAAATTTCTCATATATATCACATCACATAAGTTACCTAAAAATGCGTATAATACCAATAATTTTTTTGAAGTATAATAATTTCATTTCAACTCTATCAAAACCCACTGAATCAACTTTGTTGGTTGACAAAAGGTAAAAAGATTACATAAAATCTATGGTCAGCCGGTATTTTATTATAACCCGCTAACAACTGGTGAACTAAGAGATTTAGGTAAATTGACAAATATTAGTTATGAGATAATCAACTTGTAAGGTTTTTGTTAAAGTTTTTAAAATACTTGGTTGATTAAAGTTTTATTTAGTTTTTTTGCGGTCAAAGGATTAAAAGTCAATTTTGTATACTTTTATTTTTATATAGTTATTTTATTTATCCTATGTATAAAAGTTGATCGTCTGTTTCAAAAAATATAATTGTGTTGGAATACTGATTTCTCATGAGCATAGATGGTTTTTTTTTTTTTTAATATTTCTGTTTCATAATGTAGGTTTAATTTTTTGCCATCAATTTTCATACTTATTAACTTATTAAAATTATGTTTTGTTATTTAATCAAATAAATTATTTTAAAGTATTCAATTAACAAAGCGAATAAAAATCATATTAAAAAATTTATTTTGTTTTACTTACTTTATTTTATAATAAATTGAATATACGATTATAACATTTAAAAAATGCCAAATATTTAAATTTGCAAAAAAAGTCTTATGAGAAACGATTTTCTAATAAAATTCAATATTTTATTTTACCTAAATAGTAAATATTTCATAATTATACACGGATAGATAATGTAAAATTATACCGCACTGTTCATATCTATAAAGAGTGCAGTGTCTACGATTTCAATAACTTCTGTGGCTACAGTCAAGGGTGCATGCTCGAAGATTAAACATGTTAAATATTTTTACACCAATTTTAGTTTTCAATTCATGTTGGTGCTCGAAATCGTTGATAAAAGAGAGTATATTGAACTTTTCACCTTCTTGATCGAGTGTTAAATATAGTGATAATTTATTTTAGTTAAATTTGTGTTTGTCTCGTGAATAATACCAATCATGCCTAAAGGAAAAAGAAAAGGAAAATACGGTAATTTATACATTTTTTAATTTTACTTTCAAAACTAGTGAAAGAAAAAAAATATTGTGTTTGGTTCAGTCAAAATTGAATTACTGTCGTAAGAAGTATTGGCAAATTGACAGTCTCTTAAAAATATGCTCGTGTCTCATGGTTCCTCGTATTTGCAGATTTTTTTATTTGGTATTATTGGCTGACGGTTTGACGTGCGCGCGAAAATATATTACAAATATTTTTTTGTCGCATTTCTCTTGTTATTCTAATAATAACAACTGTATTGTAGTCTAATATATTTATTATAGTAAAACTGGGTTTCAATACTCGATGACCTCAGTTACCTACTATGACAAGGCTATCTAGCTCCATATGGACCGTTGTTAGAACTGTCACGTCACATTTGTAGTAATAGTATACCATTATTATTCCATTGTCTCGTAATTAATCGTCATATTGCTGTATATCTTGAATCGAAAAGAACAGAAAATATAGTAATTTTGTATATTTAGACAAATGATTATTTATCATAAATATTATGTAATAAACATTGTGGGATTAATATATTATGACTCAATATGCCATGTTTACTAATAATGGTCATTTCACAACATGTTGTAAATATATTTACCACTCCTTGACTTACATTGACTAAACTTTTAACAATGTAGTAGCATAATCTCATTTTTTTCCATTTTATATTAGTCCCTAATAATAATTATTATACATATTTTACTCAAAACAATATTTTTTATCTGTCTTGAATAATTGAATTGAAGATAGTCTTTATCTGCAACTAGTTCAACCCTTAATAACTAAGTAGAATTGTATTATATAAATTTAGTATAGTATCTATTATATTATAATATTCAGTAAATTTTTTATGAAATGAATTTTTTCCTCAACTGTATTCTTATATCTTTTTTTGCTACTATTACTTATATTTATAGCTCACCCAAAGAATGCTGTTTATTTTATACCATATGTTGAGCTTGTGGATAACTAATAGTAAATTTTCATTGAAACAACTAGAACTGGGCTGTGGTCGCTTGCCCAACTTCTTTCTAGATTTCTAGAGAGGTGAGAATAGAACTATTTTAAGAGAATGGATTAGTAATCATATAATTGCTCTCAAACAATTTTTTCCGTATTAAAATCTCAGTGTACTGTTATTTCTAAAGAATGGAGTAAAATTACGGACTCATGAAACTGCTCGATTAAAATCCTTAGAGCACATGAAATCCCATTCGTGAATTTATCCAAAAAAATATATTTGAAAATGCTAAAAATCAAAGAAAAATCGCAGATAAAAAATATTATGTCTTTAATTCACACTTTAAAAAAATGGTTATGAATCTGGGATGGTGGTCAAGGTCAATAAATAAATTAATCCATACCTTGTTGAAGAAAAAAATATTTTATAAACCTTTAGAAATACTTATTTTGACACATTTAAGATTTAAGGAATGTATGTATTTCTTATTTCATACCACATATCACCGATTGTGAATTCTTCTTATTGCGTTCACAGTAATATGCCCAACATTCGCAACATTCAAACTGATTCGAAGCTTCCTGTTGGTGAAAGTTTAGCAAGTTCAATATATTTCTTTAAAATTACAGTCAGATGTTGCTGTCACGGCGTAACGTATGCCAGCTATCAGAAATTTGATAAATCATTGCCAATTGGTTTACAAAAACATTCTTTCTATCAGTTATTATATGTACACATTATTAGTAGAATCTGTAATTTATTATCTAGAATAAATGGAGACATTCAATATATATTTTCTGTTATCAATAATTAGGCAATTATTATGATTGAACTTTGAATTATTAAGTAATGCCTGCAGTTGCCTACATTAATTTATGATAAAATTTCATGATTAGTTAGGAAACTAAGACTTATAAATAAACAGACCTTAATCTAATAATTATGTCAATTTGCATTCTAATTTGAAGGTTGACTACCATATCAGCTATACTTTCAATGGATACTGAATAAAATTGAAGCTTGTTTTTGTTTTATGCTCCATTGATTATGGATTAACAAATCTATTTTTAAACAGTTTTTTTCCTGGCCTAGGATACTTAAGACTGGTGTAATTATTGATCTTGATTTTTTCTTATTATGATGGATTATTATGATGAATGAATATTTTTATTATGTCAAAAAAATACCATTTCCTCTTCCATTTTGAATGCTTCAAACATGTCAGTGGTTATCAATATCTTGATGTAGAATGATGGTTTAAGTCAGTGGTGCACAACCTTTACCTTCTAGCGGGTCGCATAAATTATCGTGGGTTCAGGCCGCAAAGAAAAAAATGATTTAAAGTACGCTCAATTCTTTTTCATACAGAACATATGTACGTTTTATGTAAAACAGCCTTAAAACCGTGTAAAAAAGATTAAATGAATTTAGTTATTACTTATAGTTTTAATTGAGTTCCATTATATTATTTTGACCGTGTTATTTCGAAAATAAATAAGCCATGCAAAAAAAAAGATTATGAGTATGTACTTGCTTATTAAAAATCGTTTCGTTGTGAAATATTTATGTTTCATTTGTATGCAATTCATAAGTTAATGCGTTCTTGGTTTTTGTTAATTTTTAACTTTTCTTTTAATTTGACATAATATTTGTAAGCCTGTTTCTATGAACCGATTTATTCTCCTTCATTGAAGAAAAAGCTTGCTTACATTTATTAAATAAATGTTTTACGTGAAAAAAATATGTTCGAAAAGGAGATTTAAGGGCCGCCACAAAATTCAAAAAGGGCCGCAGTTTGTGCATCACTGTTTTAAGTCTAGCCTGGGAAAACTTTTTGGCTGAAGGGCTACATTACGAATTCAAAATAAAAGGTGAACCGAGCCGGAAGTAAAATACTATTTTTAGAAAGGCATTATTTATTATTGCGGAAAAGGAATTTCATTATGATTACAGATGATCCTCTAATAACTTAATGAGACAAATGGGCAGCAAACATATATTCCTCGAACCGCTATGTGCATGTGGGCTATAGTTTTCCCAGGCCTGAGTCAGATGTACGAAACTGTACCGCTCAAAATCAGCTAAGGGAGGAAAGACGCCCACTCCCAAAATTGAAATACCAATTGACAAAGATCAACATTTGATATCCAACCTTGCTAGTACACGTTGATTGTTATCATGTCAATATTATTATATTATGATGTCATATGACATTGAAATCCTTTTCATGTTTATTGTTATTGCCAAATGAGCAATAAGATAATTATATTCCATAGATGGGCACATTTTGTGTATCGGTAGTAAAAATTTGTCTGGAAATTTTAGTTTTTGCAAATATTATTTGTTCTTTACAGAGGGCAAGAAAGGAGATGTCGCCAACAACTCTGCATCTGAAGATGAATCTGGCAATGATAATGTGTCAGAGTGGTCTACCCAATCGGAAACTCGAAGTGTCCACGAGGACGGAGGTTAGTCTAGCCTTATCGAATGTGTCTTGTTCAAAATACTTATCTTCACATGTAATATTATTTGTTATATTTAAAAAAAATAATAAACTTACAATTGAAACATTTAAAAATTTAACATACAGTACATGATATTACAGCTGACGCCAATTCGCCATGCACTTGACTTGTATTTAAATAATGAATATGGTAAGAATGATTGTAAAAATTATGCACAAGAGTTTTATTCAAATTTGTATATTGATTTTTAAAAAAAATACAAATGTAGTCGTGGAATTCTTTTGTATTTTCTGTAAAACAAAAAGATTTGATATTTTAATATGCGAAAGAAAAAATCCTCTTTCGTTATCAAATATCTTTAAATTGAAAGTACCATATTTTCTGGATGAGATAACTCTGGATTTTATCATTTTTCATATCCCTTAAATATAGAAAAAACTGTAATACCTGAATAGATTTTTTTTTTATTACTTAAAACTTAACATTTACTTGTCCTGTGAGAAAGCCTGTAAACGAACATCAAAAATTGCTCGTTGTGTGCATCATTGCCAATAACATTGCAGAAACTATGGTCTGGTGTTACTATTGTGGTCATAGGTCTGGGCAACGTTTGTCTGACTACGTCTCCGCATCATTGCTGTGCTAGGATGGCCGATTATTTAGTGCGTACACACTGAAGTGAGCTAAAACAAAATGGCAGTCATTGCTTGTTTGCCAGCTGTTACTTTATTCGCAGTGTAATATACTTAAAGTACGATTTAACTGATCAGTTGTTCACGTTTTCCACTACACAAGTGCAATTTCTGCAGTTCTGTTTCATCATTTAAGTACATGTAATAGCAGCTTTTATGTTTCTATTTTCCGTGATTCACATCTGAAATATTTTATTTTAAGATGAATTAAGAGACTAAAGCTATTTTACTAACATTGTTGATGTACAAGACCAAACCTTCCAATCAATTTATTGAATCTAAAGAGTACTGGTGTAATATATTATCAATAATATTGATAATGTCATATTATGATTTGACGTCAAGAATATATCTGACAGAAAGAGAAGGAAATAGATTTATTCCTGCAATGTTGCCATATTTACGATGGCGATCAATATTCAAATCTTGCTGCCGGGAATATGTAGCAAAATGTGGCAGCATACAGTAAGAGTGCCAGACCAGTTGGCCATTTTGAAACAATAGTCATATGTTGCATAGTGCATAGGTTGCAAGGCTTTTAGATTAGATATGTATGTGGAAAATAGTTATCTAACACATTCTTAATTATCCTAGAAGAAATTACTGAGGATGCAGTAAAAGACGCTGATCGCTTCGAAGATGCCTTGGCAGAAGCTGTTGATGGCTTGGGCCAGAAATCAGCAGCTGGAAGAGTGCGTTGCTTCACTGCTGCATCTGGGGCACTCCGTTCACGCTGGTCACCGAGCTCTATCGGTACCCACCGCCTCACTCTCACCGATCACATTGAGAAGGCATTACGTAGAGGACGACCTGAAGAACAGGCAGCTGCTGCAGAACTTGCAACGCTTATTGCTATCCAGGTTATTATGCATTTCAGTTTACAATATTTTTCTTTTTATTTAGTTCTAAATAAAAGAAAATATTAGATAGTCTTATTTTGGATATTATATGAAAAATTCACACAGTTTGGCACTCCCTCTAACTCACCCAGTACCCAGGATGCCTCTCACGCTAAAGCTGCACTTACCATGAGTGTACACCATGCTTAACCGACCGTTACATTTTTTATGCATTTATCGATGGGGTACCACGCCAAAGTTTGCGGAAAAGTTTGGGCAGTGAATGGGCTAATCCAGGCGTGGGAAACCTGCAGATTTTTGGCTACTTTAGTGGGGCCTTCTGCTAATTTATGTAATTTCATAAATTCCTGACATTCTGACCGTAAATTCCTGTTTCCGACCAAAGATTTCCTAGTCAGTGTTTACTGCAGCCCTATGTCAAATCAGAAAAATGAATGCGGCCTTTAGAGAAGAAAAGGTTCCCCACCCCTGGGTTAATCAATATTTTTCGAGGAGAAGAAAAATTATATCTGCAAATTTAGTATCATATCCTTATAGTGATTTGCATTTGCTCGTAAATTTTGGCAAATTATATAAATATCCCGAAATTAATATTCCACTGTTTATGATTTTCAATTGTTTTTCAGTTTGGTGCATCTGACTACTGCGAAGATCTTTGCAAAGACTTAAAACCGGTACTGCTGGCTCATGCACTCGATAAATCCGTCAATGTAAACGCTCGTGCTAAGGTTTGTTTATGTAATAAATCACTGATTTCTATATTACCAACGATTGCTTAGAAAAATGTGAATGTTTACAGTTTTCTAACTGCTTATTTATTTTCAGTGTGTCAGTGCTCTCGGATTAATTTTCTTTTTGGCAGAGGATGATATGGGAAGCATATTAGAGTTGATGAAATCCTTCGAAACAATATTCTGCGGCAGCTATCTGAAGGTAATTTTGTAATCTATTGTATTTTCTATTCAGAGGTCGACAAACCCGAATGAATTGGCGTGCCACAAAACATTTACAATAATGTCCAGTACAATTCAAAGTACTGGACATTATTGTAAATTTGGTAAATTTATTGTATATTAAGAAAATTTTATTTGGTTATAATAATACGAGCTATATAAAAAGAATCATAAAATTTATAATATTTCAACATTAGAGATTCTCTTGAGGTTTAACTTTGGAAGTTGACAACTTAATATTCGGTTCATAGTTAGAAGTCATTTTCAAGGCGTGCCACCCAGTTACACGTGTGGCATAAGTTGCCGATCGCTGCTATATATCATCACTATTGTTGTTGGTAAATAAATATAAAAATTTACAATAATGAGATTCTTGAATATCAATTCTTTGTCTGGAATAACTCAGTTTGTGGTTTTATTATACCAGTTTGGCAAAAACGTCATTTTTTAATATGTAACTATTATTAATGCAGATTTAAAGGCAGGTGCCTATCCCTGTCTATTAATTACTTATTTTATTTGTGTTGGATCGGCATAAATCCATATATGGTTTGGTACTTTAACTGTCTATGTAACATTAAATATCAAGGCTAGCGGCATTATCTTCAAAGCTCTTATTTTAATTTGCTGTTTACTCAGAACTATCAATTTGTTATTTATTTATGGTGACGATAAGTCTTCAGTTAGTCTTAAACTCACATGTTTTTTTATTAAACTTAATAACAACATTGACTTTAGTAGGACTATTATTTCAAATCCTCAAATTTGATTTTTCAATCATGAGCACAGTACCTACTTAAGTTTTTGAATAATTTTAACTGATCTTTTTGTTATACTCTTACATTTCACAATATACACTTTTTTTTTAATATAGTGGCAATAAAAAATGTATTTAAATTTTAGGGGGATGGTAGCATTAATAGCAATGTCAGTCCAGAACAAGAAGTTTTACACAGTGCAGCTTTATCATCTTGGGCTCTTATGCTATCTCTCTGTTCGCCGGGAGATGTTTGCATGATGTTAGGAGGGTCCACCAATACATTTTCACCGTAAGTTGTAATATTTTATTGTCCATCAACATGTTTTCATACTACAAATATCACTGTAAAAAAATTATATCGCTTAACTGCTTGTTTTTATTTGTTTCTTTTACAAGATCTCTACGTCAACTGGGCGGTATGTTAGCATCGCCGGGACTGGAAGTGCGTCTCGGCGCCGGTGAATGTCTTGCATTGGCTTTCGAACTCGGCCGTGAACACTCTGATAACTTCGGTGAAGAATATCTTCCTGAATTAATTGAAGACATGAAAAAACTGGCAACCGATTCCAATAAATACAGGTAAGCAATTCAACCACAATCTTTCAAGATCTAAAACCCTTGTAATCTAGTCATGTTTTTTCTATATTTTTTTCACATATTTATTTTTTCAGGGCTAAAAAGGATAGAAAAACACAGCGTGCAACATTCAGAGATATCTTGCGATACTTAGAGGTATTACTTTTTCCTACTCCAAAGAAAATACCTGCTCCCCATAATTTTTTAAATAAGTTATTGATATATTTACTTTTATATTTTAAAAAAAAATACTACCTATGGAAACAATTTTAAATAAATGAGATTAAAATACTTCAAACGCACCAATATTTCATTACAGGAGGATGAAATCGATGACATTGTAGTAAAAGTTCGCAATGAATCTGTTTATGTGGAAGGATGGTGTGCCAGGCGTCGTTATCATTCGCTGGGAGGAACCCTGGGTGCCGGATTGCAAGTGCATTTGTCAGTTTCACCTGCTTTAAGAGCAGCCCTCGCTTTGCCTCCGCCCGTAGCTGTACCTCTGCAACCTCTCAAAAATAACAACAATAAGCTCATGAGAGTAAGTAGTTACTTTCGCTTTGACACGTCACCAAAGTCACATATCACCAACGGAAGATTTTAAATCCAACACATTTGTAAATCAATCAATAGAAAAGTCAATTTTTAGGGTGTTCACTGTCAATACTTGGTGGAAAGGCATTATATTAATAAAAACGCAATGCTCGCAATGAGCGAAATCGGTCCAGACCTTTTAAGTTGAATTAAGTACAAAGTGGAATAAAGTACTAAGGAATATTGTGTTTTTATTAATGTAACTGTTCACTCTGGGATTACATACAATCCTTGAGAACTGTAACTGACTATTCTGCTAAAGGCTTGACAATACTGAATAACAGTAGGTTGGTATCGGTTTATAATCAATAAAATGAAAATGCTGCGAAAACTTTGCATTTGTCTTTACCTAAGTGTTCGCTTTGTTCTCACAGATATGTGGAATAATATTAGAACATTAAAATCTCTCAGTCTTTGAGACTTCATCATTATAATCCAACACACAAACATAGCAATGGCGCGTCTTCGTGTTATGCAGAATATCTTGCATTGCTATTTTTTTTATATGTATATTGTCTGAACTTAGTCATAATTAAGCTGGTACCATCGGTCCACTTTTAAATTTGTCTGCAATGTAACTTTATTTATTATCTTTTAAGGAAACCTGATAAGACAACTGTTGCTGATTTATGTTTGCTTTTTTGTTCTGTTTCAGCATCTACAAAACGCAGCCGCCTTTAAAGCGAGGACCATCTCCCGCGGAAAGAACCGAGACAAACGCTCAGCTGCTTTATTATAAATATCGATACCGACTCACTTGCATCCAGTTATAGCTGTTAATTTTATTTATATTATTTAAATTGAAATTATTCAGTTTTGCGCTTGAAATATTATATTTTTGTATATTTTGTTAATATTTCAATAATGATTGTGTTTTTATAAAGCTTATGCTTTTTTTTATTTGACTGGTTCATAATTTTTCTTCATTTTGAACTAGAAAATACGTATGTAAATATGTTGTTTGTTGTTATACACTATAAGTGAATGATCGTTGACTTAGATGAAAAGTAGTTTGATATGGAACGTCTTATCAAAAAGTTTGTCGCTCACGACATCCGTGTTACCATTGCTAGAAGTAATTTTCTCTGTACGGGGGTGTACAGCTTTATCGATAGTGTCGCAGTACTTTAAAACAGTTTTTTTAAAAGTACTTATCACAATATTTACTATAAAAAAATAGTATGTAAATATTTTAAATTCAAGATTAGCGAGTGTAGTGTGACCAAAGTTGATCGGATGGCGACACGTTACTATAATGTGCCATTATTTGCTCCAACTTTGAATTCAATTGTGTAATCAATAAAGTTTTTACAAATAAATAAGTAAACAACAGCAAGCTTTTATACTGTAAATCCTTTTCCAACCATCTGTTTTATCCTATATCAGGTGAGTACCGATCGTTTCTGTGATCAATGGCGTGCAGAAGAAGAGAGGTTGAAATAGTTATGAACAGAATGTTTACATATAACATTCAAATTGCTTACTTCCTTACTTCACTGGTGATCCACTAACAAGCACGTAATTTTGCAGGAGAGCAAAGTGTGATTTTTAAAAAATATTAGTTTGAATGAATAAGTTTAGAATTCATTGTAATAATTAAAGCCTTAACCATTTAAATGCTGCAGGGTGTTAGTTTAGTGGTACCTAGGGCTTTGGATCTCGCAATCAGGGGTCCCGACCAATTTGGAGATCCCGTAATCCCGGGATTATCTTACAACCGATCCGATTTCAGGATTCACTATAACATGTAACTTTTTTAAATGAAGGAGCTAACACAAAAAAAGGACTGAATAATTCTGGAGTATGTCAATTCATCACTTTTTTTGTCAGAATTTTTGAAAGAATCTCGGGATCAAAAAATTAGCCTTTTTCTAGTGATATAAATGTAAATGACCAGCATAGGTCATGTTGAGATTGGGTGTAATGGTTTGTGATATTTAATTTTTAAATAGCTTCATAATTTCACAAGATGTATATTCGAGAATATTTGGCATCATCCAAAACACTGTTGGGAGTGACAATTAAATTAAATATAAAGTGAGCGTGTTTACATGCTCGGAAATATAGAGTATGTTGTCGCTTGAGGCATATTTACATTCAATATAAATTGATTTATAGTAAATAACATTCCTACAAAATGGCTTAGTCAAGTTACTGCTCTATTCGTGTCAACATTGACTCCTAATCATGCCTTGGAAAAAAACTTATTCAAACATACCAATATAACTTATCACCTTGTAGATTCTAGAACTTGATGAAACACTTATTTCCGAGATGTAAAAGAGTGCTCCATTTTTAAAAAATAAATTACTACCTTATTTTTATTAACATAAGAATAATATCGACTGGAAAGGAAAAAGGACTTAACCCACAGTTTCTTCAAAACAGGTTTTTTTCGATAATCACAATGTATCAAACTTGATACACGTTCTATCAAAAGGATGCAAGCTGCAAATGCCGAATTAGTATCTAAATTTAGCTTTTAAGTTTGAAAAAATGACCTTGTAAAAAATTAAAACCAAGAAAAAAGACTGAAATAAAAAGACAATTTCTTTAATTAATATTAGATTATGTCAATTAAACACCAGTTTAGAAGTCTCCGTGCACTTCAGGGTTGTGTATAATTCATAATTTGCATATGTCACCAAATCATCAAAACACGTTTTTAGCGCCTCCTGTAAAATTTGATATGTGTGGGTTACATCAGTGGCGGTTCCTGACCTGAAATCTTGGGTGGGCTAGAGAAAAGCATAGCATTGTATACTATTTACGAAATTTTGCATGCTTCCACTTCATCTTATACATTAATCTACAAGCAAATTAACAAATACTACGACACTACTGCAAAGCATAAATTACTATATAATACAATCAATGCTAATGTAAGTAAGAAATAATAATACGTGACCTTAAATTTGTCTCTTTCAAAGTGAAATAACAAGTAAAAAAAGCAATACAGAACTGTCACTGAGATTCGATACCTGTCACTTTCATAAAATACAAAGATACTGGTATGTTTGTATGGGCCACGGACTAATCCCAATTTAGCCCCCGATGAATGACAGAAGCCAGTAAATTTGAAATACAGTCCTGTGTGTTTGATGACGTTTCCGTACATACAAATACAAACAAAATCGAATCGTGCTAGATTGCGTTCCAGTGTAAATAAATATTGTCTATGGTTTTGGGCTGGAAGCTTTTAGCCCCTGACCAATAGCATGTACATAGGTGTTGCCAGACTGACGTCACGTTGAATGTTCTCTATGAATTATTTATAGGGTTATTGTTTTTTTTATGCCGGCTCAGCTTAAAATTGTAATAAAAAACAATCGAAAATATTATTGTAGGTAGACATGGCATTGTCTTATATTGATAGAGGAAAATTTAAACAAAGATATTATATTCATTTGGGGAAGGTTAGTTACGCTTATAAATGTATTTATTTTGTTCAGTGGCCGAATTGCTGTTCATTTTTATTCAGCCATCTAATGTTTTGGGTGAAAAATGCAGGTCGGGCTTAGCCCACCTAGCCCAGTACCTAGAACCGCCACTGGGTTACATCCTTTTTCCTTTCCACAGTCGATATGTTGGCTTAGATGTATTTATGGTATCGTTGTAATTTGGACTTGCACATTCGGTTTGCATGTCTGGTTAGGAAAAGCTTTTTGGCCTCTATTTGTTATCTGTGAACTGTTTGTCATTTAGATGCGTGTATATTTGGCAAATCAATCATAGTTCATTCCTAAATATGTTGGCAAAATTTCACACAGGAAGAAGGATATTGGTCGGCATTGAAACTATTGAAAAACACATGACTAGTTTAATTTTATCATCGATCCATCGTTAAGCATAGGTACATGAAAAGTAGTCGGTAACATTTGTAATATTCATACATTTACAAACACAGACAGCGATTTATTCATAACCTAACAAGACATCGGTGACATAGTAAATTTACAATTTTGATTTTTCTCACATCAGATTGAAGAAATATTCCAGTACGATAACATAAAAAGGGAAATACATTCAGTTTGGGACTTCAGTCATTACAATATCTACACCTTTGTTTAATAAATTTATCAATTCAAAAGCTACCTTTCAATAGATACATTACAGAACAACATTTTGACATTGATATACAAATATGGACAAATGTCCAATTTGTAGCACTTCTATTCAGATGACAGTTATCGTTTACCAATTGTAGCCCCGCGGAAAAACACAATTTATCCAAATTTCATGAGACGAGATATTTTACTAAGAATTAATACACTTTACAATTACAACCAACGCTGCTTCAAATGTAAGTGTACGTATTAGCTTTACGGTGTCGGTAACGATTCGATTAATACAAATTTAAATATCGGTTAATGTAAAAAGAATTTTCGTCTTTCGTTGTTATTTACCAAAAATACAGACTGTAATTTGATTAATAATATTATGTAATAAGTTTCATTAATATAAATTTTTCATGGGCATTTCTTAAATATGAATTTGTGAAACCCCTTTGAGTTTCACCGTACAATATAATTGTGCAACAGATTCATTACAGAGATAGAAGTATCAGTCAGTGAAATAACGACCACTGTGTTTGTAAGACAGGTTCACCTGACATAAACATGCTTAAAAATGTTTTATATTTTTACCCTGCGTTATAAGTATAAGAACTATTTATTTCCAAACAGCGATTCCAGTTTCTTATAAATTGTAAAACATTGATCAAAAATATTCTCAATCGTCGCAAGGTTACTTGTATCATTTCGCAACGGAGAACCTGAATCCGTTCTATTAAAATATTTTTTACACAGCATTGTCTATATGTACAAAGCTGGAAAACAAAATGACTACGATATCAAGGTCGCTTCTCATCTAACACGCTTCAGAGGAGACTTACAATGCAAAATTTCCGAGCAGATAAAATTACAGGTGTCGTCATCGATGTATCAGACGAGAGGCGAACGTGATCTCTTACAAATACATAAAAGTGTATGGATGGACTGTATCTGAGCTAGATAATACATATATATTTTCAACTATTCCAGACTACTGTTACGGTAATAAAATATATCTGCTTGATAATTTAAGGAATTCTGTACAAAAAAGGCAAATTGTGCTGTGTTGATAAACGATTATTTGTTAATACCTATACGGAGGTAAACAATATCTCGTGTGTAAATATTATTTCTAATATTGACTTATTCTCTTTAACCATATTAATAATCAACAGGTTTTGAAATAAAATAAATAAGTATATTTAAATCACTATGACAAATATAAATAAATTAACAGTGAAAATCCATTCAAATGTTGCAGTCGACTGAGCGGTCCGAGTGAGTTTAGCCCGCCGCAATCCTATCGATGCGCACCGACGTCGGCAAAATCAAACGACGATCGATCACAAAAAGTAACATATGCAAATTCATCCGAAGCGATAATAATTATCAACCACTGTAAATATCCTATGAACAATTGCGGCCGTTTCGAAATTGAAATGGGTTCTCAGTTATTATGTACATTGGAAAAATGAAACAGAAGAAAATTAGTCCCGTATGCTTGTAAGTATGTATATTATGAGGTGTGACTGTACATAAGATTTATATTGATAGTAATGCACTTCCTGTTATCATATTTATTATTACAGTTTTATGGAGTATGAAAAAGATTGTAAACTTCATTAACAAATTTTAAAACGTCAGTCATTGAAGTGACACTCCGATAAGTGATTTTGAGTAGGTCACTTTTTCATGATTTTCAACGTTCTAGTTTCACATTTTTAGCTTTAAAATAAATTCTGATACACTATTTTTTTAGTGGTCAGATCTATTTACAAATATGTTCACTCTTCAAGTGTGACGGTTTCCCGAAGGAAATTTCATTTACATTCATTATATAAATTTAAAAATTGGGAATGTAATTGCTGGTCCCTTACATATGGTAAACACCAACAATCTACTTTGAATGTGACCAATATTGCAATGAAATATACAACGTTCTACTCGACATAGCAATGAATATAGTATGCAGCGGAATTACTATCACACAGTTGACTGTATGCGTTACAAAAATCAAAAGGTTAATAAGATTCCTATGATATTATGTTTTAATATTATTTGGACAAGATGAACTTCTTACTGGAAAGTAATATTTTATTGAGAATTTACGAAACCGTGATTTGTTTGTGAGCAATAGCTCTAAGTGAAACTATGAACATCAATCATTTTAAGTGTAAACTATTCATGCTTTTGAAATGCATAAATCTCAAAAAAAGTATCGTCGATTTCACTCTAAAGCAAGGATCGGCAACCTTTTGCTGTAAAAGTGCCAAATATTTTATGCGGAGATTAGTACAGGCCGCACTTGGGTCACATGTCATTACACTGTAATGACATGTGTAAGCAAATATTTTAATCTAGAGAACCTTGAGGGCCGCAAGTTACCGACCCCTGCTCTAAAGGATTAACAAAATACAATAAGAAAACTGAACTTTTCCACATTGCAACATAAATGGTTGTTTCTCAAAATAGTAATTCTATAAAACAAAATCTCACAAGACCGAAAAAGTATGCAATGCATTTTTGTATGAGTTGACATTTTTCCAAAATGCTCTGAGTGTAATGATTCCGCTGCACACTTTAATTATCAACAGTTCTGATAAATTCACAGAGGAGAAAACTCAATTTATAAAAAACTTCAACACGATGGCGAGGCTCTCGGATTGTTTACATAATAAATATTCACAAGAAATATATTGAAATATGAAGTGAGCATAAGAAGGAAAAATAAATTGATAACCACACGTCACATATTGTCAAGATAGACAAACGAAGCTAATAAAAAAATATTCTTTTCAAAACTTTGGACGATTCAATCTACAACATATCTCTGCGTACACTATTATAATACCTTAAAAAAATTAGTGACTATTTGTCATTTTAAATTATCTCGTTTTTGGTAAGTAGCTCGCGCTCCGTAAGTCCTGTCATTAACGATGACGCGTAAAGCTCAGTAAAACATTTAAGTGCGTTCACTTAGAATCAATCGAGAAATACTCCATTTTAATTTTGAATTCGAGTGAAAACTACGGAGCCCATTATGTGTTATTATATAGTAAGTAATATAATACTTACTGAAATCTTTACACATAATTTGTATGTATTCGCATGTTTCATTTTCAAGTCATCAGTCAATATACTACAAAAAAAAACTGCAATGCTGACCCAATAAATAATAACGGAATTGCACACCAATAAACTTAATATGGAAAGTTAAACAAACAAATTCAATATATTAATTTGAACAGTCCCCAGACATGACTTCACCCATATTCTCTGTCTAAACAAAATTATCCCTAATTTTAAAGAACATTTTTAACATTTCAAACGAGTGTTATCTCAATAAAAAAATTATGCGGAACATTTAAGATACAGTAACACGATCAGGCCTCAAAATATAAAGACGTCGCAGATAAGATTGCAGTATCGGTAACGAGAAATGAAGCGAAGATCGTTCAGAAGAATGCGAGCCTTCGTTCTGTACGAGACAAGCCGAAGGGTGAGTGGGATCAGTTGAAGACGTCGAAGGATGCGTTTAACTGTAGCGGCGAGCGCAGAGGAATAGTGATGTGAACATGTCGAAGATATTCAAACCACTAGCTTATTTTGATCTTCTTTGGAGGAGAGGGCGATTCACATTTCATGGGGACAGTGACCAAATCATTAAACTGCGCATTTTCTTCAGGTAGATCTTCAGGTTCGAGGGAACCGTTGATCGGGTCCTTCTGGTAAATATATTAATCACAGTTGTAAGCAGATATTAGCATAAATAGGGATTGATATTCATATTTTTTCCGCAAGTATTGACATAACATATTTCATGTGAACAGGACAGTTGCCCAGACATTCTTCATGAGATATTAAAATAGATTAAAGTGGATCATTTTTTTTTTGTATGTACAACATGCTGTCAGTGCAATTGATTAACATTGAAGGTTGTTATATAAGATTCAAAACATGTCATATTAATTATTTTGATTGCAATGATTGCTTTAATGTCTTTGAAATTTAATATTTTTTTTTGAATGTTGAGTAAATGTATATTTTTTAAATTCCATTAATCCAATTCTTTCCAAATTTTGAACACTTTTGAAAGAATACCATATTGGCTTCATCGATTCATTATATTTAAAAACATTTGAGGAGAGAAATAAAATATAAATGATAATAACACAACACTAGGTATACAAGAAAAAATTACCTCAGCCATCACTTGAATGGGGGCACTTCCTTGATGAGCTGCGACTCGATGTTCTATCAAGTAAAACATGTACTCATCGTACAAAAGCCGAATCAGGTGAAAAGAGCCAAAAGATGCCGCAGATCGAAGGGTGAGATCCCGAATCACCATCGAACTGTGCACAAAATTAAATTAATAATAATATAAAGTTTAAGGCGACTCAGTAGGATTGCAAAACTTAAATTTGACCTACAGCATAAATATTGCACTGACTTAAATAAGTAACCACCACAATACGTATTTTTACAGTATCAAAACAAGCAAAACATTTGTATATTTCATTACAAAAATAGCAATACCACCTAACACACGGATGGATATTTAGACAGTAATAAGGGTTTTTCATATAAAACAATTTGTTATTGACGAAAATCAGTAAGTACTTTTTTATCTTCGTAGCAAAGACTGACAATCTAATTTACTTCCCCAAATATCTGTTGCAAAAATTATATGTAACTGAAACAATGCGTTAATTATATATACCGTGAAAATGACTTATAATGCTACATATGAGTTATTGATAGCAACAGTAAGCCATCGTATTTAATAAATGTAAATCAGAGACGGTGTTTTGTCAAACGAAATAATAAAAGAAATAAACAAGATAAACCATACAATACAAATTTCTCAAACTTTCTCTAATATATTGAAAGAATTTGTTTTTATTTTTAATTTTGTATAACCTATTTGTTATGATATTGATTTTAATATGAATACAATTAAAAACATTCTGTTGAATAAAAAATATTGACATAATAAGATTAAAATGGAAAAAGTATTGAGTTCTAAAATAAATATAAATTTCAGTTGATAGTTATTTCTGGTTCACGCCATAGTTCTGACAGTGGATTTTCCGAAAATTATATTAACTATGTCTTATATTTCTTGTTGGACATCTAAGCTATCTTGGAGGATATTTGTAATCATTTTCAAAAAAAAAAAATACTGAATTCACGGAATAAAAACATGTTTGCTATCAGAAAACTTAGTTATTCCACTGATTACTTAGAATAAAGGTAAATTTCATTAACTAATAATAGCTTTAAGATAGTTGGTATGAAGACGCTTCTCGAAAAAGCCCAAAACGTGTTACAATTTGTAAACAATTAGTGGAATGACAAAGTTTATTTGTTAATTTGTTATAAAATGATTTTGTCTTTAGTGAATGCCGAAACTATCGAAAATATTCATAATCCATGCATGTCTTTAAAGTCATAACCAAATGTTATGATGTGTTTATTTTTACTTTTTAAGTTTTTATATAGCCTAACACTAATTCAATAAGGAAGAAACTAAATGAATAGTATGCCTGATCAAAAAAAGTTATTTGTATAATTTATATCAATTGCATAAATATATTCGTATTTTTGTATAATGTTTGGGAACTTTTTTTCTCTCGCCAATATACAAGTTCGACATTCAGGGCTGTGACAAAAAAACATAATACTAATAATATTAAAAGTAATTCAAACCATGTGATTGATTTGAATATTAATGTATTGTAGGTATAATATTGTTACATAATTTGGTAAGTTATCGAAAAAATATGGTTTTCAATCATTTAATATAATAGATAAATTAAAGTCGTTAAGTTATATCGGCTGCATCGGACTAACTTTGTTGGGTGGTACAAAAAATGACTTAAATGTATGAATTAATATATTTCACAAGTTTATTATGTATCCATACATATGTATATATATATTTGTCATCTATCAATTTCGAATATTTTCTAGCATTCTGTTTTATTCAATTATAACTTAAAAAAAACAAGTTTGACGGTAGAAAAATGTATTCAATCAAAAAAACCAGGGCTGTGGAGTCGGAGTCGCGGTATTTTGGCCGGAGTCGTGAAAAATGAGCGGCTCGATTTTTTTTTGAAAAATATATTTAATGATGTGTATGTAAACAAAATAGTCAAAAGAATTAACATTTCATACTTGGCTGACTAAAGATGATCTGATGGTACACATATATATAAGTTAAAATGAAATTATTGAAAAAATTCCTGATAAAAACTCTACGTTGCAAAAAAACATGGTTTACCATCTGTATAATGATTCTTAAAAAATATTAACTGTTAATATCTTACCTTATCTAATAATTTTCAAGTTTTTTTTCGATTTAGATGACGAACTTTGTTTTTTTAGCAAAAATCTTTTGAAATATAGAAATGATTCAAAACTACTAATGTGAAAAATCTTTTTATTCAACTACTGCTACTATTATATTGAATAGAATCTCTTTTTAAAAGCATTGCCAAATAAATATTTCAAAATGCTTATCCATTAAGCTAAATACTGGTCTTTAAAATAATCGCTATTGGAAAAGACATTATTGTATTATAAATAATAATATTATTTGTAAGCGCATTGAGCAACCCTAACCCTAACCGCTATTTTGTGCAACAACTTTTTTATCGCAAAATAAAAAATACATTTCTTCGATTCATTTGTATGACCAGTGTTTTAAGTTAATGCAGAGTAATATGTGACACGTGCACTCAGTACAAACGTCTTTCTCACACTGACTGGGTCTGCGAAATTTACGGCAAGAAAAACACATCCCCGAAAAATAGTTATTATTTATTGGTATGACAATTTTTTAATTTTTTTTTTGCTTTTAAATGTAAACAATAAAATGTTTTATTATTCCAATTTTTTTTAGAAGTATTTACGATCCAATTATGCTTTAAAAATCAGTCAGAAAAAGTGGGAAAAATGGTACATTTCAAATAGATGTACAATCATTATATTACATAAATTGGAAATTCTGCTCAAATCACTTTCTTAAACAAACCTTTATCTGCATTTCTTTCTAAGACATTAAACTTCGGTATCTTACAATAAATTCTAAAAATGATCAAAACGAAAGCAGTTAAAAAATATTTTGTGAACTTTTTGCCTTTTATTCTTGAAAATATGACTATTTTCATGAAAAAAAAAATGTAATAGTGTAAAAAAGCGTTTGGAAAATGTAATATTTGAAAAAAAATTTTTTTTAAGTGAACGGTTCACGAGATTTCGTCGATGGCAAACGATCGATTTACTCTGTTTTCAGGCGTAAAGGTACTATATCCTCTTAATATCAATTATTACCGGAAGTTTGTTATTGAAAGAATTATGTATGCACACCTGTAAAAGCTCCATTTGAGTAAAAATTGTCGAGCGTGGTGAGCGTAATGGGGCGAGCGCTCGTGCGGTCGAAGTGCTTTCCGCACTGCGGCCTCTAGCCACGCCGCCCACTGCTCTAGCGAAGCTTGCCGCTGCAGAGTCCTCTTGAAGTCTGCTTCTAATGCCCACACCGCTCCACCGGGGCACTGGCACACCCACGATGCTTGCTCCTGAAATTTGATCGAGTTGAAACGTGTCTTTCTTAGAATGAGAACAAAAACGCTATGAATCTAATAATTGAAAATACCTGAACGTTGTGGAAATCGACTCGGTTGAGATCGGCGAGCATCTGATGAATCTGCTGAGAATTGTGCAAGACGGCGCGAGCGGCTTGAGCCAGATGGTTGAGGGAGGTGTACCGCCGCAGAGACTGTGCCAGCGCACTCGCCGGGGTCGCCTTCGCTCGCACCATCCCTGCCGGACACCCCACCATAGCTCCAACCAACCAAGACTCCATCCCTAGTGCCGGAGAAAATTATCAGTCAGTTGAGTTTTTTATTCACTTTTTCGAATCAGAGATTTACGATTAACGATCATACCTTTTGCAAAGTTTCTGATAGCTTGCGTGAGCGGGGAAGGGATGGGACGGAGAACGTCAGGCAGTAAAACTTGAACCAGACGCTGATAAAACGCCACATCGACAGTTCTCACCCAGGTCTGCACTTCTGTCAGCCCGCATAATTGATAAAGTTTAGTTCTGAAAAAGAGATACGATTCATTTAATTGCTAACATCACATATCCGAGAGAATTTTAAAAAAATGTACAATATGAAAACTCACTTTGAAAGATATTTTTCTTCTTCGCATTCATCTGAATCATTATTGTTATTCTGACGCCAGAATTCTCGCCAAAGAGATTCCACCGTCGAGAGCTCAAGGGAAAGTACAGCATCGAGGAAGGCTTCACAGTGTTCTCGATATATCGATCTAGAAATAAAATTCGTAATTTAGCAAATTAGTAAGCACACAGAAATATTTCAATTTTATGCTTCAAATCGCTACAGAAAAAATATATTTACCTAAGAGTGTCGACATCTTCAATAGTACATTCACCGGGAAGTTCCACAAACTGAATTTCTGGAAAGTCTGGAATCGCACCGTTTCCATCACCGAGATACTAAAAAAATTGTAAATACAGTAACCTCTCTCTTATCCGGACTTATGCTGGAGAAGGCTAGCACAGATAATCAGAACTATTAATTTTGTCGCCTGCTGTGGCCCAGTTGGTTAGAGCTTGCTCTACCGATCACGCAGCTTTGGGTTTGATTCCCAGTCAGATCACAGTGAATTTGAGAATTATTTAATTTAAAGTTGTGATCGAAGACTGGGTGTTTGTGATGTCAATTCACATCATTTCCTCTCCTCCCATCCTTCTGATCCCTAAATATACGATAACTGGGTTTAGCAATAGTGATTAGCCAACCACTAGTCTTGTTCTAGCCTTATCCTTCTTTCCCTACTACTCACTTTGAAAAAAGTGAGGTTGAGCAACTGAGTAACAAACAGTTCTCGTAGAAAAAACTTCTGTTGAGATTAGGAGGCCATATGCTCCACATTGGGAGCGGACATAGATTAAAAAAAAAAAAATATTTTGTTAAAAAATACAAACAGGCAATGAAATTTTTTCATGTTTAATGCTTATTCTTTATAAAGAATAAATGTGATTTAAGTTGGATTAAGGGAATTTAGGAATATTGATCACTCTTTAATGATTTCTTTATGGACCATTTGAAGTTTTGTAAATTTGGCGAAGCTCTCTTGGTGAAATTTTCTATCACAACCAAGGAGTCTTACTAACTTCATTTTGTACCAGGTAGGGTTTTTGTTGTTTTTTAAAAACCGGTTTTGAAAACCCAATATTCAAGCAAAATTTGTGACATTCGAAAGCCAGTTTTTTCAATCTGGTAACCCGGTTTTATTTATTAGAATTAATATTCAATTTTATTACTATTTTTTGTTATTAAAAACATTAGTATTTTGTACAATTTTGTCGATAACAACCCGGGTTTCGCCTTTCGGCATCTTCTGATTTATCAAGTGCACGAATGCATCTGAACTGACGGGCAGCAAACGGTTTGTATCGTTTTTATTCAAACATAAAAGTGAGTCCACACAGCAGTGGCGGCCAGTCAATGTGGCATTGGATCAATGCACCCTTTGTATATGCAGGGGTGGTTATATTTCATGAAATAATATTATAACATAACATTTATACCATTCACTCATTTTAAATTCTTCATGTATTTATTATCTATAATAAATATTTAAGAAAAAAATATTATATTTGAATTTTATTGAATTTAAAATGAGGGACTGGTATAAATGTTATTTTGGAATATTATTTCATGAAATATAGCCGCCCCTGCATATACAAGGGGTGCATTGATCAAATGCCACATTGACCGAGCGCTACTGCCACACAGTATAATTATTGTTAACCTAATGATGACTGCGAGAATTTATGACATTAATTAGTTGTAATGAACTTACAACTAATTAACGTAAGTGTTCCATATATTGAGAAAGATAAAAACATACCTGGTGATGCTGATGCATGTGAGCATTTGGAGTCTGCGCTTCGACAGAATCCGGTCTCTGATGATTTGGTGTCCCGGAATTGTTTCGATTAGAAAATCGACTGTTAGAAGATCGTCCGGCGGATCCTCCTAATCCTCCCACACCATTATTGACCGCATTACTGTTGTCATTCTGGGGACTGGAGTTGCTAAGAGACGAGCCAGGCTTTACGCGAATACCATAATAGTGATATTTTGAGTTACCCCTGAAATATAAATGCATCTCTTAAAAAAATAGATCTATCAGTCATTTTTAGAGGTCATTTAATTTAGGCACTACTCTTTTTATTCATCTAAGCAGCTTTCGGTTTTTGGCAATAAAATTAATTATATTGAGATTTACAGAAAATGGATGCAATTAACTCGTTCAATGCTAAGAACAGTTGTATTTACTTTATGCATGGGCGCAACTCGCTTTGGCGTGATTTTATTATTATTTCATTGTTTTGCAATAACGAAATAATAATAATATCAAATCGGTAGTGCGGACCTGCAGAAGTCGTGTTTTTTCATCTCTTTTTTTCACAAAAATATTGTCTTACACTTTCGCTCAGAACAGTACTTCCCAACCTTTTCATGCCATGGACCCCTAAATCTGAAAACAATAAACTGCAGACCCCCAAAAAAAATTGTCATACTTTACCACAAAGAAAGTTGAAAGAATGAACATTTTCGCGGACCCCCGTGAAAAACCTGCAGACCCCAGGTTAGGAAGCACTGGCTTAGAATACATTTACTACGTAAGTTTCAAATTTTAATTTGCATTATTTACTGTTCTTCTTTTTACATTCTTTAAGATTCTATAATATTGAAAGGTTCTGTCTAGAATTTTATACATAAAAAGCTACAAATAAAAAAATTAAAAGAAGTGAAACCGTGATAAAATATACTCCCGAAGGAATATGTGTAACTAAATGGAAAGACCGCTGAGACATTCTGACGATTTTGTCAGAATTCGATGGCGCATCAACAGTAACGTCTAATCGCCGAGGAAATGTTTTGGAAAAGCCGAACATGGTAATACAATAAAACAAGTTCATAGCTGGAGTGGATTACTATGATCAAATGCATACTACCCATGTAGAAAGAAACATTAAGATAGTTTAAAAAATAGGGGATCATTTATTTCAAACAATACTACTAAATTCCTATTATATGTACAATTTTCAAAATTAAATTAGAATATCATTATATCCAGGCTTCAAGTTATTGAAAAATTAGTGCCCCCCCTGCAAAACAAAAAAATAAAAGAGTCCATCTTCTTATTTTCTGCAAAACAGACCCAGATAGAAAAACCAAAAGAAGATGGTGCAAATATTTTTGGAATGAAAAAAAGGAGAGAAAAGCCTCTCTTTTTTTGTCCGGAATGTCAAAATGAACCGAGTTACTTTATGCAGGCGAGAGCTTATTCTTAAGTACCATAAAATATCGAGACAGGTACGCATTCCTAAAATTTGTGAACGAGAATAATATTATAAAATCAGCATGCTACAATGCATAATCCATTTTATTTCGCATTATACGTGTTAAACCTTCTAAATGATTTGAATATTGAATTTATTTACTTCAATTCATAGCAGCAAATATACCTTGTGCCTAGCCGTCTTGTTCTCAGTCCCAGAAAAACAGATCTAATGAGTTTCCCGAATGATGCTGCATTCACAGGTTCTAAGTCACGCTGTCCGCAGTGTCGTAAATAATGATTGTACAATGTTGACCGAGGTAGACTCACGCCTTCAGCATTTTCATAATTTTCCAACAGCCATTGGACCTATTGAAAAAATTATCAATTCAATATACATTAACATATCTTCAGTAAAAAAAAATACTGCTTCACTTATTAAATTTTTACTCAATTAAGAAAGTGGAAAATAACAATGGACTACTACGCCAGAAAATATAACAGATCGGTCATTGAACAGGAGCAGTGTTCGATGGGATTCACTCTAAAGGTTTGGTGAAAGATATTGGCTCAGTACTGACATGAATAATACGTAGACGATAATTACAAAAATAATTATGTTCACCGTGAAGGTGCCGAGTATTAGTGAGCAATACCTTATAGCAAGAGTATCCAACCTTTTTTGCCCTGGGATTTTGACTTTTCAATCTTAAGTTTTCTCACGATCGACTTCTAACATGATTCTTATAAGAACTTTTATTTAGTAGAGTTTTTCCCTTTCTTCAAACATAGAAATGTTTATTTTAAATATGAAATATATATCATTAGATAAGTATGTGCTTATAAATTATATATTTTTTCAAAATTCACGGAAGCTTCCGGGATCGACCGGTCGATCGCGATCTACCGGTTGGACATAAACTTGGACATAGACATGGACATGGACTTATAGTGTCAGGACAAAAATGTAGTTTCTTTAAAAACATAAAATAAACAATTTCAAAAAATCTGTAAACTGAAATTTAAATATGCGTAACCATAAATTTACACCTTAAAAAAATTACATACCAATTAATCCTTTAGAAACTTGTAACCTGTGCCTGCAAATCAACACGGTTTATTTCCTAATTTGTATTCAATGGGTTTTCAAAACATCATTGCTTTTTTGATCTTTTAATTTTTTCACTTTAAAATATTTGACATTGTTACATCTAATCTACATCTCAAAATCAGTAAAGCAAACAGATGCTGCTTAGCTTCAAGGAACCGTTAAAGTTCTGGCTGATGTTCTGAAATAATGGTAGTAATCTATAGCTGTATTAAATTTTGTAAGAAACAAAATTGGTTCTAAGTACATGTGGCAAAAATCACTATTCTAGAGTAACGATATTTCAATATGCAAAAGCTCAAATAATAGTCTGGAGTGTAGCAAAGAAGAAGAATAAAATCCTAGGAGGCTCAATACCTACCAAAACTAATCTCGGAAAAGTATCTAAGATTATATATAATCATACAGCATGCCATCACTTTGTACGTGTCAATTCTTTCCTGGTGGATATTTTAAAAATGCTCTTCTTTTTAAAAATAGTCCATGCAATTGAAGAATAGGAATAAATTTTTAAAAAGAGAATCTACATTAATTATATTTTTTGTTAGTATCTAAAACAATGATAACCATACTATTGGATTAACTAACAGACTACATAATTCTTGACTGACTAAATTGATTTTACTGCATGGATTAAAAATGATAACTTAAGCAGAATTCAATAAACACGTTGGCTTCTGAAAACGCGCCAAGCGCGTTTTCCGTGACATATTAGCCACGCGCACAGTGCACCTTGTCAACGAAGCCATGCGCTAAGGTAAATTCACACAACTATATTTATTTTTTTATTTATATAATAACTCGAGTAAATACAAATGCTTCCAAAGTCTCCTTACGCCTCACCTTTGACACAACGAAGAATAATTTACGAATGCACTCCAACAACCATTTCATAAAAAGTCAGCGTGACAACAATTACAACGAATTTTATTAGCAGTGAATGTGTTAACCCTCCAGAGACGAGAGCTTTTTTCTGATAAAAAAATTATTTTCTAAGCCATATTGAAGTCACAGATAACTTTTATTCCTATCCAAAATTAAAAAAAAAAAAACGCAAAGTCGTTGTATAGAAACCCCGCATGACTATATAGTCATGCTCATCCTTTTATTACCGTGTAATATTGAGTACGGACAGTAGTAAGGACAAAAGTGACCGTATGGGCTTGCAAACATTCGGGGTTGAAATATAGCTAAACGTGATTTTTTTTTAAATATTTACAATTTGACCTCTTTAGATCAACATAATTTCAAAACAAATATATTAGCAAAATAACTGTAAATAATTTTATGTTTTTATAAAAAAATATCTAACAGTTTCAAAAAGTAAATTAAAAAAAACGGAAATTCAAAAAATCACATGTGCTTTTGGAGACCGTTCCTGTTCCTACGACTGATGACTAACTGTAGTCCGTACCCTTCTTAACCAAATATGAGGAAAAGCAACGATATTCAGGTAGAAAAAGTATGAATAGTGGGATCAATAGACAACGGTGTTTTGTGTGACCATATGGTGACGCTCGTCCTTGGAGGGTTAAATAGATTAGTAATCACCAATTTATGTATTTACACTGTTAATTAAAATGGGATAAGTTTTACTGTTGGCATGTATTCTTTTTTTACAATTATGCATTTTGATATTTAAGCCAGCACTACATTATTATTCAAAGTGAAGAATCACAAAAGCAGACGACAAAGATTCATTTAGATATTTCTCTCCGATTGTTTCATAATTATTTACCTTGAAAAATAAACATTTTTCGAATGCTCCTTTGTTTCATCAATAGAACTTTTCTTTTTTTTTTAATAATAGAAGTGTAAGGCAAAAATGCACGATAAGAGTTCTCCGATACCCGAAAAAAAATACAATTATTATTAATTGTATTTTTTTTCATTTTTAAATTGGCAGTTTTTTTCAGAAAAATAATTCATATTTCTTCAAGGTCTTCTCATTAAAATCACGTATTTCATAACGCTTGCTTTTTGAGCGAGCGTGAAGTTACTACTCGCTTAGATGAATTACAAACGAAGTCAGAATTTGGGTTACAAATATTTTTCGGATAGAATAAATTTCGGCCTCGGGCCCGTGAAAATTGCACATTAACATAGTTAAAAATGTATTTTTTTTTTGTCGACACTGAGATTTAGAATTTAAATAAGCGTCGTGATGGCAAAAAGTGTAACTTACTGTGAACTGACTTACAGTGGCGGGGGAAGTGCGTGCGGCGTGAGCGGCCTGCTGGGCGGCCGACTCCTCGCCCGCCACACTGCCCGAACCCGAACCTCCGGATCCGACGCCCGCATTTGATAAATAAGCCACCTCCTGCACCGCCAAATGCACATCCACCAAAATCCACATATTAGGGTTAGTTAACCTCAGTTAGTAGTGTTAAAGTGTACAATTTTAACAGATAAATAAGGACTTACAGGCGCATTGCGCATAAGCAGTATATTTCTACGATTTTTATTAGGGTGACTATTGATTAGAAGCAATCATACACTTGAGCACTTTAATAGAATTCTGTGATGGAATAGTGTTACCAAATAAGAGATTCAAGACAGTAATTATTAATAATTAGTAGGATATAACAGTTCATAAAAAATATTAACAAGTCCGTTCCGGGAGAGAATCAAAAAATAGAATAGAATAATACATTAAAGAGTAGGTGAAATGTTAGAAGAAAAAAAAATGGTGTCAGTAATAATATACAAAATACAGCTCACATAAAAGTGTGAAACATGAGGGTGGAGGTATTCGCTGACATTCTTTCATATGTAATATTTCAAAGAGAATAACTGGGAAAATGTCAAGTGTCTACTTCCTCACTGTTCAAATAAAATGTGCAGTTCTGCGAAAGTGGTCAGCATTTAATATTTTAGAGAATAAATTACGTAATTGACACACTCGATCATGCAATTCTGCGCACTAATAAAAAAGATCATAGAGTAGATTCACGAATTAAAGATATAAATGAAAATAAGTTATTCACAAACAATGAACAGCTATATATTCCATGAAAAGGTCGAATAGACATTCAAAGCCAACAAGACACCGGCACCAATGCAAATGGATAAATGTCATCATTTCATCTAAGCTTATATATATATATATATACATGTTTAAGAATTTTTATATCTCAATTCAAAACATAAAAATACCCCTGTTATCTGTTTGAATTTATCAAGGAAATTAAAATCAGACAATATTTACTTTTTATTAAATAGAAAGTATTTATAAATCTTTTTAAACCTTTAAAATATTTAACATTAACCATTGGTTACCAAGAGATTTGCCAATTTCTGATGTGTCAGGAGAAAGATCATATCTTCTCCATTTTTTTAACTTGGTTGAAAAAAAAAATTCACTGTTTAAAAACAATATGCGCCATAGTATTCATAGAAAAAATAATAAGAAAACTCAAAAATACTATAATCTTAAACCGCGCATAAAATAAGTTATTATGTTTACCTTATACAGTGGAACCCCGATCTACCGTTCTCGCATTGTTCGTTTTCCCGCATGGATCGTTTATTTTTCATAGTCCCGGCCAAACACCCATAAGAACAATGTAAAATAATCCCGCATTAATCGTTCCCCGCTTTACCGTTTTCCTCGATTTATCGTCTAAATATTTTGGTCCCGTCACAAATATTATCTCGATTGGCCGTTTTCGTTGAATATTTCTCATAAATAGTCCCGCCTCGCATTTCGTTTTGCGTTTTTTTTTTCAGTGGAACCCCGATCTACCGTTCTCGCTATCGATTGACCGTTTTTGTAGAATATTTTTTTGCATTCATAAATAGTCTTACATCGCAACTCAAAAGTCAAAACTGAAATACCTAACTGAAGAAAACTAGAACTCTAACTGAGAAACTGAAAACAATTCAAGACATTGGAAAAAAAATCCGTAGAAAAACGCGTTGACATAGCAAAAAAAGAGTTGACTTAGAAATGTACGCGATTTTAAAGGGTACTTGATAAAATTTAAGTGCCAAACTGCAAATAGACTACATACTTAGTTAGTATTAAACAATTTTAAAATATATTTAAGTATTCATTCTTTAATAAAAATAGTGAAATAAATAAATAGGTTTTTTGAAAAGTATACATTGTTTTAGTATTATTTGAAGATTTCCCGCATTATCGGTTTCCCACATTATTCGTTAATTTTTTACGGTCCCTTGAAAAACGTAGAATCGAGGTTCCACTGTATATTATATTATACAATATAGAGCATTGGTGAATAAATTTAAAATATATGGTTTTGACTTTTCATTAAAAAAATACAAAATAAAAAAAAGATGAAAAAGGCTTTTTTGCCAATTTCTAATGTGTCAAAGGGAATGAAGATCATATATATATATCTCTTTTTTTTGAGAGGTCATTGTCAAAAAATTAATTGTTACCGATTAAAAATAATATGAACTATAGGATTAAAAGAATACTGAAGATTGATATCGTTTGTTGGTCGACTACGTGCATTATTGTAGCATGCCACACGATGGTTATGAAATGGAGATTTATTATCGAGTTCCGCGGAAAGACCATTATAATTTACGATGGTCAGGTTCAAAAAACGAACGCCTTATGAAATTAACGGCGCGAGGACAAAAGATATTTTACCAGAGACACAAATATCGATTGAAATGTCAATGTTTAATCCCTATATATGTTATTCATATTGATGTTTCAACAATAATATAAAAAAATTAAATAATATTTTTACCAACATATAACGTGGTCTTTTTTGCAACAAATCTGATCGGCGATTAATCACCGCTTGGTAACCAAAGGGTTAATATAAATTTACATAAAAGTATCAATAGTGATACTTTTGATACGACTGTTACTCAATGCGCTGCAATGAAAACAGCCTTTTCCTTAAATGAAATTTTGTGTGACATTAGTGATGTAATCAAACTGATTATTTTACAGCCCACACTAGATTTACAAAGTAACCTCCACATGCAGAAGCGTTGATCTAAGGTAAATCTATAAATCGGCTGATGATAGGGCAATCCACAAGATAGCAATGTTAAGAAAAGGGTAAATGTAAAATACGGCAGTGTTTCACTTACAGCCTGAACGGTGTGAGGTGATGACCTGTGCAGCTGAGGAGCGGTGTCCACGTCCACTTGCTGCCCGGAGAGAAGAAAATGGTGCGCCGCAGAAGTGCCGGTGGACGCAGACGTAGAAGTATGTTCAGACGGAATGTAGGCGTTCCAATGAGCCGTTGAATTGTTAGCCCCGCTCTCGCTGTTGCTTCCGTTATTTCCTCCTCCCCCGCCACCGTAAACATTACCTCCCGAGCTCGCTTCGCCCACAGAGTAGACCGGATAGCTCCTGCAAATACCGTTCGCACTCATCACAAATTGATTCAGTCAGACGTGATACTTTACAATATTGGAGGTGGATTTTAAAGATTCATGTCACATGATAAGATGTTAGTTAATATTTTCTAGCCACTATCGATAAAATTAGATGAAAAATGTAAGTATTATTGTACACAATATTATTGAAAAAAACAATTAATGATATATCAGTTCATAGCATAGAGACGTACATTTGAGTCTGCCCTTGTTGCGATTGATTGTATAGCTCCTGAGGCTCCACATATTGTACGTGATAGCCGACTCCGCCGCTGTCACCTGATTGACGTGATCAAAATATTAATAATAACAAATCATCGCCTTATGAGTCAGAAGAGATTGCCAACTAAATTGATTAAATTAAGATTTTTAAAAAGACCGATTGAGGCTAACTCGGTAATGAAATTGATTCAAGATATTCAATTCTTCATCATCCAAATATAATATATTTGTAAGGGTAAAGGCATAATTAGATAATACAAGCAAAAAATAGAAAAATGTCAAGATGTTTTCATTGTCCAATAGACCATATTTGTGGAACAAATGAGGATTCTTACATTCACTTATGTTTACTTGTTCTGTTACAAATAATCAAACTAAAATAAGCACTGCACAGGATGTAGTTATTACTAACTTATATAGAAATATAATATCTTTACCATTTTTAATAAAATTCTCAAAATAAATTTTGCCACACCCAAAAATGAATATATCTTCAAAGACAAAAAATACAGATTTGCACAATAAGTTTCACTAAAGAATATAATTGGTGTTCGTAGATAGAGGCACAGAGGGTGGCGCAAAGAATCCATTTATCCTATACGTAGGAAAATAATGAATGTAATATCATAAATGGAAAATAGCATATTTGCAAAACGGTTGTATTAATATTTAATAGCTCGCATCAATGAAACTATAACATCACAATTGTCAACATGACAGAAAAACCAGACAATGGATAAAAGCACAGACAAAAAAATTCTCATCTGACACGCATCCTCTACTGTCTGCGGCATTGAGTCATAATTTTACTAGAACAAAGAGGCAACATGAGAGTGCTCCCGATGTACGTCAATTAACCGAAGAGCTGAGTTGAAAGGGCTCTTCGGCGATCCCATCAATATTAAAGGGGAAGACACCCACCGGTAGAGTATGGCTGCCTATATCTTGCCATTTCCATGGATACACCCTAACCGAAGCGTCCCGGCTACGAACGCTGCCAAAAATGGACGGAAAGCGATATCTCTGAAAGTGAAAGTGTTTCCCAGACGACTGGTTCAACCTGACTGGCTAGCAACAACACCAACCAGGCTCCGCATTCATCTAACCCCTCTCGTACTTTCCCTCTCTTTTCTCCTATATACCCCCCGACACCCACTTCTCACCTGGGAGGGGTGGATTGATCTTTGCTTAAATTTATCACGGTGCTGAATTGAATTTATGTAAATGAGGATAATAAAATAATAGGTATTATTAACTATTATTTTATTTTTATTGTTGAGATGTAATTAAATTATTTTTATAAAGTTAACCTTTTTGTATCTATATTAATTTATATGTATTGCAAATAGGGTTTTGTTTCATTTCATACGAATAACTAAAATAAAGAATTTGATTAAGGAAGTGATGTTTTTATAAATATTTTTAGTAATGTAATACAAATCTATTACTATGTATATCAAAGCACGGACGAGCATATTATCATATCATTCAGAAGATTTGCTAGAGTATATCGCCGTTAATTGTCTACAAGCACGTATATCACCTCGTCAGTTTTGAGTTTTTTCATGTAATGAATTCATAATTTCAATAAACACATATTCCTTTAACTTGTAGCCCAAAAAAATAATTGCAAGCTTTATTTAACCTAATAAAAAAATATTGACAAAAAAATAATTTGGCACATAATATGATCATGCGCTATGTTTAGCTTGGAGGAAAAGATGGCATGGGTGGAAACGTCTTCGTTATTAACTTCCTCAAAGATATTGAAGAAAAAACCATTCGAGTGGTGTTTTATAGCGGTAGTACTTTTATGTGTCTCCTGAAAGTTTTTGACATACAAGGTGATAGAAAATTACCAATGATATCTTGTTTTTAGGAGTGTCAAAAAATAAACACATTCCACCCTTGTAATTACATATTTATTTTAATGGATCAGAATAATTGCTTGAATGACTGCATAAAAGATTTTAAAAAATACTCATTTGAGCTGCATTATTACCAGCAGGGCTATTTTCAATTTTATTACAAGCTATACCAGGGGTGGGGAACCTTTTTCTCTAAAAGCCGCATTCATTTTTCTGATTCGACATAAGGCCGCAATAAACATTGACATGGGCAGGGGCAAATCAGTAATTCCTGGCTTTTGAGATTTTAGAAATGTGATTCTCGCCGCCCCAAAAAGATATTTTAGATTGCGCTGTAAGGGCTAAAAAGGTTGGTTACCCCTGGACATCTTAGCCGGAAAACAATTTTATGCCAATTTGTAAAGCCCAGAAATTTGCGGATTTCCCAAAATTACCAGCGTGGGATCAAGGGATCCAAGGATTTTGACATCGAAAATCCCTAGAATTTACAGATTTGCCCAAATTAGCAGCGTGGTTTTTTTTTATGTCTTCCAGTAATTTTCAAATCCAAAATCTCAGGAATTTACGAATTTACAGAATTGGTCAGAAGGCCAGGCCGCACCAGAGTAGCCAAAAGGCTGCAGGTTCCCCATGCCTGATCTAGACACTAATTAAGGGGAGTCTATAATACTCAATACGATTTGTCTGTTTGGTTTTCGGTATAAGTTAAATGTAACAAATGTAACAATTGTGACTATGTTTACTGTTTTTACGGTCGATCTTTTAAAATTTATTCGACCGATCAAATTATTATAAAACAAACTGCCAAAATTAATGTAAGTTCGCCAAGTAGCGTGTTGTAAAGCACATTCATCATATTAAAATAACTCTAAAAAGTAAAGCCAATAGACATGATTAATCAGACATAAAATAAATGGAAAGAATTATTTTTATAAAGATTATGATCGGTTTTGCTCATTGTGATCATAATGCTCACAAGCGGTACATTTATAAGGTGGAAAGATTTTGAAATATATTATGATAAATAAAAATCCAGCACATTCATTCAGACCGGTACCTTAAAATCATCCCATTAGTCACTGATCGCCATCACTTCACAACATAGTTCCATAGCATTCCAACTTTTCACAATCAAAAATTTCTCAGTGATCTATCATATCACACACCCATTACTTTTAACCTTTAACCCTCCCCAGCAGTCATGTACTGCAGTGCTTCCCAACCTTTTTCATGACAAGGACCCCTAAATCTGAAAACAATGATGTGCAGACCCTCGAATATTTTTTATTTCACATTGTTCATATTTTATCACAAAGAATATTGAAAGAATGAAAAACCTGCGGACCCCAGGTTAGGAAGCACTGCTGTACGGGACCAGTGATAATGGTACATTTTGTGATATGATTACACTGATTTATGATAATAGTATTCAAAACATGAATATTAAGCTTACATAAATAATGACTTTGAGATACCAAGTCATATTTTCAGTTTCGATATTTTTTTTCTCATGAGTAATGCAATCATCTGCATTACAAGGTTGACTCTTGGGATAGGCGTTGTGTTATATTATATTAGGCAGACTGTAATAAATAAGTTTATTTTACACCATACAATATATTTCAATGGGATGGGATACAGATTTTTTTTCCATAGCTAGATGATCCTTTAGGGATATAAAAAGTTTTGTGTAATTTTTATATTTTTAATTTTTCAATTTGAATGTATAATTATATAAATTGTAAATAAATCATTTGTAGATTACAAACATTCTTTTTTTTCGATAATGCTTTATACTTTTACCCAAATAAGTTGACTAGTTTTAGAGATATAGGTTATGGTATCAAATATTTTTTTTTTCACTGTTTTAAATAACACTTAAAAATATAGCTTCATAAAATCGATTATTTGAATGTGAATTCGAAAATTCAATAAAAAGTATTTATAACTATAAATTCAATCTGATCAATGTAAGTTATTTGAATGAAATCGGTGAACAAATGGATATCAAAACAGAGCATTTTTGTTTACTGGCTTGATGGTTAATTAATTATTGTGTACTTGTGCTTGAAGGATCACAAAAATGTTTTTTCATAAATCATTTTTATTCAGTTAGTATCCACATCCCTGGTGAGTACCTCCGTATGCAACCGGTAAAATGATTCATTTGAGGTTCAAAGAAGATTTTTAAGCAGCATCCTATTTAACCGATTTGAGGAAATTTTGTGCAAAAATATATTTGTATGAACGATTGAACAAATTTATCAGGAAATCCTGAGCTTGAATCTATACTAGTGCTTCCCAATTGGGGGCCGCGGGATTTCTCCGAGGGTCGCCGCAGAACATGTTTTGTATTGAGGGGGGTCGCGGATTATTTTTTTTCAGATTTAGAGGGCCGTGGAATGAAAAATTTTGGGAAGCACTGGTCTATACAATTTAAGCATTATTGGCCTACAATAGTTGTGTGAAAAATGTTTTATAATCTGGAAAAACTTCACTACATTAAATATTCACGTAAAAATTTTAACCGAGTGTGTTTACTCGAATAAAAAAACAAAGATTAATTTTATAACTTACAAAGTTTTAATTTACCTATACTATTATTACACATACGTATACTACCAATATATGGATTTACAACTCTAAGACTTCATTATATAAACAAGTGCTAATCTATATTCAAGATTACAAAAAACAATGGCAATGTGCCAAAATAGCTATGCATGTATAAAACTACATATTGGTTCCGACAAAATTTATAAACTATTGAAGTTTTATCTTTCAAAAAAAAAAATTTCACAAGCCAAATGAGAAAAACTTCAAAGAGCGGCGATTTTAATATCACTCAATACATTTTCTAACGATTGAAATAGGTAGTTGTAAGCATTCAACGAAAGTGAATCACTTAGGATGTTTTGAAGATAGATTTAAAATAGGGTAGTGGCTTATAATATAACTGCATTATTGCTTTGAGATATATATTAGAGATAAGCCTTAGCAACAAATAAGGGCTGCCAGCCAGGTATCCAATAGAAATGGGGATGATCAAATATCACCCCTGATAACAACTCAGGTGAAAAAATCCTTTATTAATGAAATACGAAGTCCCCCTGACATGATACAATAGGTAAAGGTTGTCCTTTTATTAAACCTTTTAGATGATTTAAAGATAATATTATCTTTGAATCTTCTAAAACATTATTATATAAAAAAAGTAGAATCTATTATTTTCAGGTGAAATAAAAAAACAAGCGAATTAAAAAAATTAAAGCCCCTCTATGAACAATCCTTCAAAACCTAAATTTGTGCGATTACATTTCTAACAAAATTTGGGAATTGATACATAATGTGGTCGCGAGATATTTTCAGGAAAGCGACAGTCTTTTGATATCAATACTGTTCATCTATTTAAATGATATTGGAACATTGATGTCCAGGGTTCGGGGTTTCGTGTTATTTTTTTTACGTAACAATCTTCTATCTTACGTATAATTAATTTGATTCTCACCAAAAATATTTATTTTATTTTGTATTAAATTTAAATAAAAAATAGAATTTTAAGTGTATGCCTGAGCTATTTATTTATATCAGGCAATGTTATATTTAAAAAAAATATTGGTGATTAAAATGCATTATTTTTCTCTCAATTGAAGAAATTAATGTTTGATTGCAACTTGATAATTGATCTACGGCCAAAATGAAAAAAATTAGGAAGCGCATCAATGGGATCAAAAAAGGTAAGGCAGGTTGTTAAGCTTATAAATTACACAGGTGCATGAAAGAAAAAGTGGTACTTTTAGGGTGGTATTTATTACAAAAAGAGGGTTTATAGAGACAATCATCAGCTCTTATTATGGGGATAGAGCGTAGAAACACGTGTCAGCTACTTGTTGCCCGACCGACTCGGATTACAGAGGGTGGCCGCCGGTGTGTTTTTCACTAGATGAAATTATTTTCAAAGAGAGACAGATCAATTTACTCACCTACTGGATTTACAGTCGTAAGAGATGCGTAAGAACGAGCAACAGTCCCTATGCAGCATGAAATTGTACAGTGGGACATTCATAGTTAGTATCGTTAGCAATATTAATGTCCGAATTTATCAATATTTATTTAGCTAATCGAACTTATTAGCAAATGAAATGTAATCAATTCAACTAATTCAATGAGGCAGATAAATATGATTTTTGATGATTATTTTGTGAATTCAAACGCAAAAACAAATATCATATTGGCAGCTGACATGTCTCACCTGTAACGGCAATATAGTGCTGTCCTTGGGCTGCCTGCACGACAGCCACCTGGTGCTCGCTGCCGGGACTGCTCCGTCCTGATCCACCGCGCAGACTTCGCACGTCCAATACCGTCACCCCGTTTGCAGAAACCTGACAAAGTATTCAATATACATATTTCACTTCAAAGAAGGTACATTTCTCAGAAACAATTTTATAATTACTATGCATTGTAAAATATACGAATTGAACAAAATTTTGATTACAATAACAATTTTTAGATGAATTCATTTTGCCAATGTAAGAGTTGTTTCTGAAGAAAGCCTTTTGAATTAGTAGTGGGGAAAGGGACAACATAGATTGATGGATTTTATTATAACTGTGTTTGCATACTATTAATAAGAAGTGATAGATTTAGTCCCGTCGATGATAGCGAATTAGATATTGATTTTATGTCATGTAAAAGCAGATGGTGATATTTTTAGATAAGATAAAGCATATTGCGTGTAATCTGGCACAACCCAAAGAGTTACTAATCTGAATTTCTAATTGGTGTAATAACCAATGGCGACAAAGATAATTATTGTAGAGTTGACTGATTTCAAATATTATAACGTAAATAGTCACGCTATGTACTATTACAAAAAGGCAAGTTCAAAACAGGAACCTGCTGGATGGCCTGCTGCAATTGCGCCGCGTCCGCATCAGAGGGAATGACTATGACATCTCTGGGAATTCCCACTTGATCCTCTTCGACGACCGGAGCTCCCTCGCTGTCTTCTTCGTGCTCCCGGGAGCAATCCAAAGGATCGGCGTTATTTCCTACCGAGCCGGACGAGCTGGAGGAGGTGGTCCTCCGCTGGAACACCTGCCCGGCCAGACGGGCCGACATAGCCGGCCGCACCACGGCCCCCGACGGGGATACCGGGGACGTCTTCACCACTATCTCGTCAGTCGGGCAGTCGAAGTCTACGATAGAAGAAAAAATATTTATTATTAAATACGTAAAATAGAATAAAAATGATTTCATTACGGGCTTATTATTGTTTTCAAAACTTACATCGACAATAACATTAGTCAATAAATATATTTTTAAAAATCGTTGTTGAATGACATAAATCTATTGATGTCATTGGTATTGGTTTAGTAATTGGTTATTAATAATGGCATTTTAGATTGCACGAGAATGAATATACAGATCTTCATTTCATATATATAAATGGTCCCATCATTTACAATAAACAGTGATCGAATTATATTTTTGTTTACTTTTTCTAAGCTTGACCTTTCAGATCATTTTACTTCAAGTTTTTAAACCTGTCCAAAGTCAAAATATATTTCATTTAATAAATATGGAATGTTAAAAGACAACATCACAGATTGGATATGACAATACTGATTGGACAGAAATTGCAGGAGTGGGATGTGTATTTTTTAATAGTTACTTCATCGTACTTTGATTAACTTTTATTGAAGAAGATAAAGGTTATAATGACAAATGATGCACAATTTGAAAGCAATACTTTCCAATTGACATGAATTGTCAGTCAATGTTTATTTATATGCGCCGAATGAGTACACGTTAAAGACAAATCTATGCAACATAATATTTTAAATGAAATTCCACGAATCTGCTGTCGAACCCATCGAAAATAGTTCATTTCGAGCTCAACGTGGAACTTATTTAGTATTTCAAAATTCGGTACTGGTTATTGTCAGTACACAACAAAGCCAGATCGGTAACCATAGCAGCGAGGTGGCACCGCCGGCCCGATTTCAATCTGGTGTTGCTAAGAGGGGAGAAATCTCAAAAGAGCCTCACCATGGAAACGGGCCTACTGAAATATCTCACTCTCGATGCACGCAGATTCCGCTCGCAATAACAGCCACAACAATGCTAAGCTTACGCAAATTCTACTACGCTTGGTTATATTCAAACGAAACGATTCGTATGCTTATTACCACTTTCTGTTTACACACAAATAATATCTTTCAAAGCAATAGCAATAAATATTCTTTTCCTATTTTTTTTGTGAATAAATAAATCAATTTTAATAAACACTAGATTTGAGAAGTTTGATTTCTCAAGAGTTTTGTTACAAAGCAGTTCTAGTAGTAATATAATAAGTTTGCACATTATAATTTTAAAGAAATATAATACATTATAGTCACGCAGCCGCAACTATTTTATTATTTGTAAATTTAAAAAAAATGATGAGGCTTTTATTTACAGTTGAAAAAAATTCACAACAGTATGAGAATAGTAAAGGCATTAAAATTATCGAATTTTAATAATCGTATTAAGCCAAATATTATAATAATACAAGAGTCCACTCACTTTCTAAATAAAAAATATTCTCAAGTCCCATGGTTGCCTCGGCTCGAGTGACAATGAGTTAACTACAGGTAACGCAGCTAACTGATACTCTCATTATCTCACTTTGAACGCGGACATCGCACAACGGAGAAGCCTATGCGCTTTATTGATCAAATAATCTTCATGATTAGTACCATATTAATTTCAATGCTTCAAAGCATTTGCAACTAAACAATACGAGTTGGGGGAACAAAATGCTTCCATTATAGAAAAAAAAGATATTACACACCTGCCCAGGTGTGGACAACAGTGTGATAATATTACTATTATCCTAGATTAGAGGTATAAAAAACTGTGCAGGTATTATTCTAAATAAGATATTACAACAGCACATATTCCACTTTTGATCAATTTGTAGCAACAAAATAAATGTTCGAATATTTTTATATGAAGCTCGGAAAGCATACAAATAATAAAAGCCTTCACAAGCACCAAAATTAGAAAATAACATTTAACTCGATTCTCGTAATTATTTTTGAATGTGAATTTTTAATTAGTAATCCGCGGAATCAGTAGAAAATGATAATTTTTTTATTCCGGTTACATCTCATTCGGTCATTGGTATATGGTAAAGCATTGCCTATATGACCGTTAATAGCTGAATTGCATATTTCAAATATAAACATACCGCACTGTGAGTGAAAAATTAGTGTTAATTTAAAGATTTTGAAATATAACTACATAAGTCACGATCTTGATAATGTAAAAACAAAGTAAATGCAAACTCGATATTTTTCACTAGAATGATAGATAATTTGGTTTTACAATACAACAATTTACTTTTCTTGTTAGTGAAAAACGATATTAGGACATTTTATTGTGAAACACGAGTAATGGTCCTTTCTTTGGATTTAACAAAGTGATTTTCTCTAATTTTTACAAACTGCTCTGCACAAAGGGAATAAGTGTTTTCACTATTTATAACAATGAATAATAATTATAAATGAACAAATAATATATTGTTAGAAAAATTATATCCACCCCTGGATATGAAAAATATAATGAGTAACAATTGCCCCCCTAATGCAATATTGTCTACCTTTATAATGGGGGTGGCTTTAATCTACATAACTTAGGGTCAAAGCACACGGGTCTGCCAACTGGCACACCTGCCGGCTGCCATTCAAACTGTGACTGTTGCAACATGTTTTATGCAGGTATAAACAGGTTTACTGATAATGATTTTGTTAGAAATATTTATTTATATTCAAAATATTTTGATAGAAAACAATACATTTTTTTTAATCATCAATAATACTAAAATAAATAACAAAGTAACCAAAAAACCTCCTCGGACTGAAATGATCAACTATATGAACTGAGGTTTCTTGATCGAATGAAAAATCCAGGGCTGTGGAGTCGGAGTTGCGGTATTTTGGCCAGAGTCGGAGTCGTGAAAAATGAATGGCTCGATTTATTTTTGACAAATATATTTAATGATGTGTATTTAAACAAAATAGTCAAAAGTGTTAACATTCCATGCTTGGCTGATTGATGGTATACATATATATAAGTTAAAATGAAGTTATTGAAAAATTTCCTCGGAGTCGTTAATTATTTTAAAGCTAGTCGGAGTTGTCAATTATTTTAAAGCTGGTGTCGGAGTCGTCTTTTTTTCACGTGACTCCACAGCCCTGGAAAAATCTCTTAATATCTTGAGATGTAATTTTTTCCAAAATAAAAAGAAACGAAGACTCTTACAACTTATAAAATATTTATAAAAAGTGAAAAGAAAAATAAAGTAAATTAATTCTTTTGAAAGTAAGATTAAAAAAAACAAATATGGTCAACAGTAAGATTGGACATTTTTGTGGTCCGTGGCCCCTTTCAGGTGTCTTTATTTTTCTGTGGCCCCCATACCATTCTTTTGTCTTCCCACGACAGTCCGAATTTCAAAAACCATGGAATTTGCGGATTTCCTAAATGAACAATGTGGGACCTTTTTTTAAGCTCTTTCAAGAATTTCGAATCCAAAATCACTGAAATTTTGGGATTTCGGAAAATTTGCCCCTTGCTCCCTAAAACAAAAATAAGTCTCTGTGGCCCCCCGTTGAAAAGACCTAATCTAAAGCATTCTTTCATTATATTATTATTAGGCATTTATTTTCATTATTACAGAACATAGACGCTAACAAACAGAATATGATAACATTTAAACAGTTGTCAATGAAACAATGAAAACGTGACCATTAATTTTTAAAAAAAAGGTTTTGTTCCGTCTTACTGTAAATAGACGTTAGGATAGCAAAAAAGCTTGTTTTTCGACACATTTTTAGGTTTAAATTTGACAATGTTCATAAATTTTACGAAAGATAATAGGTTTAATTCTTAAATTATACAATTATAATGATGAATAACACAATTAAAAAAAAGACTTTTTGTGTTGTATAGTTGCATTATTTTAACAAATTTTTATTCCAACTGATATTGAACCTTTAGCCCTGGCACCTTATATGATGACAAACCATAGCAAACAATTTTACCCTTGAAAATGAAACAGGTAGATATATGATTCATAGGGATGCTTGATACGGGATGGTACTAATGCTAAAAATACCCTCCTAAATTGAAACCTACTATTTTCCCCATAGAAAGGTAAACAAAACATACATTATTGGTAAATTCCATATTATGAGTAAAATTAATGAACTAGTGACATAAGTATTTTATTTATTTTTCATTAGTATCATTTTCTCAGAATCAAAACAAACAAAAATATTGGTTAGAAATAAGTCATTTTTCTTGAATCATAAATATTAGATTTTTTAGATAATTCAGAATTATACAGGCAGGCGGGGAGGGCTTGCACAGATAATGAACTAACAGGGATAGTGGAAACTTTTGTTTTATGTTTTATACTTATTTTTTTTTAAGATTATGTGTGACTTCAAATTTTTTCAAGAGCTATCTGATCATAACATTCGAGTATTTATTGGTCAATATACTCAGATAAAGTTTCCCCAGAAGTTTGCATTGTGCCTAACGTGATTGACAATTTCTTCTTTTCTTGTATCCTCACTCTTTTGCACTTCTGATTGACTGAGATTGAAAATAATATTCACACCACTTTAAGCACTATTCAGTGTTTTCTTTATCGACATTTTCAAAGCCTTGTAAATTTACCATTAGCTGACATATTTCACTCGTCTCAAGCTCATTAGTATCCAAAAAATCTCTCTAAATCAAGTAGAACTTTTCTCCACTGTCAAACGAATCTCACTTACTTTTGAATCAAAATATTCTTTAAATTTGTAGCGGAATTTATCAGGGGCTTCAAAAAATTCACCGAGACCTCTTCCGTGCATCTCCTTAGAAGGAACTACATTACAATATCTTGTAAACTCCTCAAACTTTTTTTGTTTAATTTTATTGCTAAAAGTTTAGGCAAAAACTCGTTCAATTATTGCAAGTTTTTTTAACAGGGGTCACCGGTGACCGGCAAGGAAGAGCAGAGCAAGCGGACACGTGTACTGTGAATGTTTTATATGAGGTTTTATATAATTAATACTTAAAAACAAAGAATCATTTTACATCAAAGATGCTCGGCGATCGACGTCTAAAAGTCGACATTCTGGCAATTACTAAGCATTTCTATGGTTATCATGATGATTTTTTAGGAGTTATAACATTACAAGGATAACATTACATTATAAGAATTTTTGACTTTTAGGGTGTTCACTGTCAATACTTGGTGGTAAGGCATTACTACGATTAAAATCCATATCTGCTAAATCCATTGGGTAGACATTTATACAATAATATCAGTATATGGTTCTCGTATACATATTGTAATTGTTGAAATCTTAACGTTATTGTATTTTGGTTGTTATATTATATAATTTAAGGCATAAGAGTTAAGCTTAATATTGTTGGTTGTAAAAATTGTATTTTCACCCTATGAATGCATTCATATGCATAGTTATGAAGACTAGTTAAAACAGATAAGGGACCTTAATTGTCATAACAGAAAAACTTTTTCCACATGCTGTCTAAATTTCCAATTAAAAGCAGACTTCGGGTATTTCAACAGAAAAACTGGTTAAAAGAGGATATTATGTAAAAAGGAGGTATGAATCAATGACCCTAGACATTACAGAATGGGCAGGGAAGTGTTAAAAATTTAAATAACATTAGGTAATATAACAATTTGGGATTGTTACTGTTTAATAAAACATAAATCTCCTGTTATAAATGTCATTTTTTATTTAATGTATGATTTTTGCAAATTCGTATATAAATTTAAATTGGATATTGCTTTGTTTTCATACGGCTAATAATAAAATAAAGAGTGAAAAACATGTGTGGCAGCCATGATTTCTTTCGAATATAGTGCATATTTAAATAATAGATAGCCCCCTATCCAATGTACGTATAATTTAAAATTATAATGGAGATCTTCATCAACAATTAGCGTATCTATTCTTAGATACATACTAGATTATGGTTCCGATATATGTTGCGTATGTTCACATGCAATCCAGACAACTGAAATAATGTCATGCCAGTCTTTAGATACATTTTCAGGTAAAATTTTAGCATACACCTTGTCGGACCAATATTATTAAAATCACCAGTATCGGTGTTCTAGATTTGGCGACAATCAAAATAATCAATCTTTTTGTTTTGCGGTGTCGTCGGGTAACTACACAGTAAGTGAAAATGATTACATAATTTAAAATCAGAGACTATTTAACCACATACCATCGAAACACAGAGTAAATCAAATTTTCATTAAAGCAGTATGATATAATCTAATTATATGGCGAAAAATATGTCAAAAATACCTGTCAGCCATTTTATTAGATGATCCCGTATGTCAAATCACAAAAATAATATAAATAAAGTATATTAGCGACAGCAAACAACACAGGAATTCACACTGATTATGTTTATGTAAAGTAGCGGTGATATAAGACTGATTTAAACACAATTTCAGGTAAACTTGGATATTTTTTTTGTTTAAATTCTATAAAAGAGACAAAAGTACCAAGTTGTTGACTCGTTGCTACGCCAGTCGCCTAGGCTACGGTATAATGGCCGACGCCAACCCAGCAACGCATGCGCGCCAACTTCAATTTATTAACAGAAGGTACCTGATTTTTGAATTTTGTATGTGGTTTCTTTGCAAGTCGGCAATAATTTATGTCGTTATGAATTATTGATAATCGCGAACAATCGTGATGTAATTATTCAATATACGTTCATTCTTTCGGATAAAAAATGATTTTTTAACATGACCTAACTACCACGTACATTATCTGTCACAAGGACACAATGATTTGTTATCTTCCTTGAATAAAAATATGCACCTGAGTATGTAATAATTTATGGCATCAATACTTACAGATTCCAATAAACATGTCGTTTTGTGGTACAAATTCGTTTGATAACACACATACTTTATCATTTTCATATATCGGTAGTCTATTCATCCTCGCCTTGAGTCATAAATGTAATGTAAAACAATATTATAGCGTACTTTATATGCAATCTTCAAGCTAATAATATTACTGTCGCTCATTCATTTGTTTATAAAAGAACAAAATAAAATTACAAATCCATAAAAAAATAACACTTACAGAAAACCATGAACGATGCAGACTAAAATACCAAAACTTTACTGGATAGATTTATTCTGATTGTTTTTTTTATCCTTATTGATTTATATTGGATTTTTCAAAAAGAAATATGTTTCCAACAAAGTGAAGAGATTACATATTGAAGGGTCTCGTATCTAGTGGCGAATCAAGTACTTGGGAGACCTCAGGCCTAATATAATTTACAGACCCTGTTACAGTGGTGTAGGAAGGGGTCCTGCCGCCCGGGGCGATCCTTGAATTTGCCGCCCCAATATTTTGTTTTTAAATCACATCATTATTTTTTTATCTATGAACTAGGAGTTTTAAATAGAGATGGCTTAATGTTTTTTATGTATAAATATAATTTATTGAAACATATTGCATTTATTTTTGAAAATACCGCATCCAAAAATGTGCCGCCTGGGGTGGTCCACTCCTGCCACACCCCCCTTGCTACGCCACTGCCCTAGTATTCGGTTAGCAAAAATGTCGCAACTTTTTTACGAGACTATCATAAATTACAAATTCTATAAATGAAAACCTTTATTTGTTATCTCGTCTTATCACAGATACCTCATTATTAATGTTTAAGGCGTTTCAATTCGTTCCATGTTCCAAAAAAATAATACAGTAACAATTAAAACAAGTGAAAAATGACAGATGAGTTATCGATAGTACATGCATTCAAAATTTAACACCTGAATTTATTTTAATCATCATTGCCGAATGCTTTAAATGCAATTATTGAGTTAACGAATTCTGGTAATTCTGCATTACAAATAACTAACATTTGAATATTATAGAAAAAAAATATTCAATATGGTTTGTTAAACCCAATTGTTAACTTTTATAATCAGACACATACTCGCTTCCAGAACTTGTTAAAGCCGATTTCTTCTGTTTTTCAATTCTTGTCATTACTGAAAATTGCACACTAATATGTTGACGACGGTCAGTGCCGCGTGAGGCTATTTTGCGCCCTAGGCAACGGTTATTAGCACGCCCACTTTTTAACAAATCGTCCCATTTATTTTGAAACAATGAACAAAAAAATCGGGATCATTAGATTTATATATATGTATATATACATGTCCGCTCCCAATGTGGAGCATATGGCCTCCTAATAGAGGTATCTCATCAGAAGTTTTCTACGTGAACTGTTTGTTACTCAGTCGCTGGACCTCTCTTTTTCGAATCTTACAAAATACGATACTGGATACATTATTACAACGAACAAACATCAAAATAAAATATAACGTTCTATTATTTATTGTTATAAGAGTATATAAAAATAATTGTAATACTTATTTATCTGTCCCCCTAATGGTTTGCACCCTAGGCGGTTGCCTTTTTCGCCTGTATGGTGGCGCCGGCCCTGTTGACGGTATAATAAAATTACGGGTTGCAGACAACGTTCCTTCTAAGCTGCACGCGTTAGCGCAATAAGACTATTCAAATGGTACGTTTTTAAATTGGAATAACCCTAATTGACTGAAATAAATTATAAATTGAAAATTTAGATAATTCGACTAGAATTAAATTATAATCTTGTAAAAGAACAATAAATTAATCTTAATGGAGTATATAATATAAGGATTAGTTGTAAGTAATGAAGTAAAAAGCTAGAATTTTGTAAGTTAAAGTATAAAATATGTTTATATTTACAGGCGACTGATTATTTGTTTCATTTCGCTTATTTTCCGAATTTTCCTAATGAGTTCTGTTATTTCTTATTTTTTATTTTATACACTTATTAATTAACAAATATTTATAAATTATCAAATAATTATATTATTTATTATGTAAATCAAAACACAAAAATAACACTATTTTTATATCAAACTAGCTGACCCAACGAACTTCGTTACGCCTAAGAATCAATAAGTGTTATGTTAATTAACTTGATAACTTGAAACACAATGACTACCGAGCCAACCTTTAGTTGATTGTGCGGTGGAAAGCCAGGAAGATAGTTGATTGCTTCGACTTCGTTTGTTACACGGTTGATAGATTTGAAGGAATGTAGTGGACCAACGATTTGATTTTGAATTGTGAAGTTTAAATGATCCACATCTTTGTTCTTCGCCGCAAGAATTGCTCGTTCACTCAACCAATTGTGATTTTTGTGATTAGATGTTTGGGAACATTTTATTGATGAAGCCTTCTTAAAATTCGGCGGAAACGAAATCAATACGTTCGATTCGTCAACAGGAACACGGTCGTTACCGACGATAGTCGAAGATAGTTTTCAAGTTTTTCTCGCGTTTTTCTCATCTCCTTCGGGGCCGAGTTAATAATCCTCAAATTCTCATGACTATTAATTTACATGCTCCCAATTTATTCTTACGTGGGCGAAACTATGAGCAAAAACTTTTATTTCTAAAAACTTATACCTCGCTTAAGAGGTATGAGTCACCAGTTCCAAGGGCCGTTAGATTGATCAACGCAATGCCTAGAGATGTGGACATTTTTAGTGATAGTATTTGTGAACTATTTGTGAAGTTTTACTATTTTATTTCTTGATTTTTTATGTTGATTTTGATGTATTATGTAGTTTTATTTTATATTTTGTCTTATTATATTTTCAAGTACATGGCGAACTGGCGTCAGCTGTTATGTCATGTACTGTAATTTTAATTTCTTACAATAAATAAATAAATATATAGTCAGCAATTGCTTGGAGAAATCTTCGGCAGATGGATCGTTTAGCCATGCAACTCGCATATTTGTCGTCAGCTGAAGTTTCTTCACGTAGCACCAGAGTCAATGATTTGAGGCAAGCGTTTATTTCATCGGCAGTGGTTAATCTTGGAATGACTGGTAGTGTTTGGCGGAAATCGCCAGACAGTAGAATCATTGCGCCTTCAAAAGATCTTAAGTCATTGCACAGATTTTTCATAGTTCGATTAAGTGCTTCCAAGGCGCATTTGTGCGCCATTGTCCATTCATTCCAGGTGATGATTGTATTTGCCACCAAAAAAATTGCCATTGCTGAGTGTTTCGCAATCTTGCACGTCGGTTTTTCAATGGTTTGAAGATTTAACGGCAATTTCAACGCTGAATAAGCCGTTCGGCATCCTTCTATCTACGTGGCCGATATTCCAGAAGAAGAAACTGCTACAGAATTTTTTTATCTCGCACGAACAGTGGCCATAATCAATGTCATGAGGAATGTCTTCTCAGCTCCACCGGGCGCACCGAGGAAAAATAAGCCACTATTTCCATCATCAATTACCTTCATTTACGTATCGTTCATTTCCTTCTGTTGAGGGTTCAACAGTGGTACATTCTTTCAAACTGATTGGATTAATGCATCTCGATCATATTCACGTTCACGTTCCGATTCTCGATTGAAAGCGTCGTTCATTCCACGATCTAGCGTTGGCATTCCTAACTTGATTAACATTCTGCCGTACATAAAGTAACATATGTCTTCGATCAAAAGCAAAGCTTGGTTATGTATCTCTTCATTCATCTCGTGATCGGGATTCCCTGAATTGACACGAATTCGATGTAAAATGTATTCGTACATGTCATCCTTGTACTTCTTCCACAGTTCACGGGGATTCAATGGGAAGCATGTCAAAATAATGATAGAAAATAATGTGCGTATCTGACTTGGAGATTCAGAAACAATTTCTTCAGCGATTTTCATGTCCCAATGAGTATCATTTTCAAGCAAATTGAGCTGTTGACATGCAAGTAGAAGCATTCGTCATTTTTCGGATGAACTGTGTAAATGTGACCAAGAGCATCAGTAGTCATTCGGATGATCAGGAACCGCATCGCCTTGCTTTCGACGTTAAAATTTCTTCGATGTAGCTTTCCAAGTGTAATAACGTGGCATCTTAGAGTAGAACAACGTTCGTGCAAACAGCGTAATATTTTTGTCAAAAAAATTATCATACCTAATTATAAACATAACCTTATTTCAATATTATCCGATTTTCTTTCGGTTTCATTTCATATCATCGATTTTTTTTGTTCTAATTCATACTCTAAATTTAAAATTATTTAAAAGTCAATCGTATGCAAAAGAAGCAGAAATAAATGAATTCTGGAAACAACTTACCATCTAGCGGATAAAATCTGCATACGACGACATTTTCATTATTTCAAGCTGTTCGTCATTTGAATCTGTATGAGAATATTAATTTTCTTCATAATTTCTTTGCCGTGTTATTTTTCCGATGTTTTAACCCTCCAAGGACGAGCGTCACCATATGGTCACACAAAACACCGTTGTCTATTGATCCCACTATTCATACTTCTTCTACCTGAATATCGTTGCTTTTGCTCATATTTGGTTAAGAAGGGTACGAACTACAGTAATTCATCAGCCGTAGGAACAGGAACAGTCTCCAAAAGCACATGTGATTTTTTGAATTTCCGTTTTTTTTAATTTACTTTTTGAAACTGTTAGATATTTTTTTATAAAAACATAAAATTATTTACAGTTATTTTGCTAATATATTTGTTTTGAAATTATGTTGATATAAAGAGGTCAAATTGTAAATATTTAAAAAAAAATCACGTTTAGCTATATTTCAACCCCGAATGTTTGCAAGCCCATACGGTCACTTTTGTCCTTACTACTGTCCGTACTCAATATTACACGGTAATAAAAGGATGAGCATGACCATATAGTCATGCGGGGTTTCTATACAACGACTTTGCGTTTTTTTTTTTCTAAATTTTGGATAGGAATAAAAGTTATCTGTGACTTCAATATGGCTTAGAAAATATTTTTTTATCGGAAAAAAGCTCTCGTCTCTGGAGGGTTAAATGCTTATTCTGCTATTCTAGGCGGATACGAATTTAATAAATCAAAGATCATTACAATCCGTACTGCCATTCTCGAGATATACGTGGTGTAACCAACCCCACTTTGTTTTATATATATATAGATAGATAATAGATATGATAAATTATGCTGCGTATTTGTTAGATTGACCCGCTCAGCCTTTGAATTACTCTAAAACCTCTTGTCTAAGAGAGAAGGGGGCATTGGACTTGCAGAGCTTTTTTGATCTACGAAGAATATTAAGCTTCGACGCTAATACAAAATGCAGAAAGTTATTTAATTTTTATTTTTAAATTATCGTTGTTCTGTTAAGATATTTTTTTTATTAAATTATTCGAAATATTTTACTGAGTTATGTTAGATTTGCCACCCAATTAGCATTCTCCAAAAATCTCTCGTCCAACCCAAAAAATCCTACGAGAACTCGTGAATTTGTGTCATTCGATTTATTATAAGAATCAATTTTAGCTCCTTGAATCAATACTAAGAGTAATCTTTTGAAGTAAGCTGGTCCTGATTTATATTTATAAAAAAAACATTGTGCATAAATCAATGTTATTGGAATTACGCACAGATAACCGCTTCATTGGGACAAGCTTGGACGTGTGTATACTAGTCTATGGACTCATTGTTTTAACTGCGCCGCGAAAATGAGAGTTAAACTAATTGAATCTGGGCGAATTAAACCTTGTTTGTACGATACTACTCATGTAGAACTACTCTTAAAAGACATTAAAGAGTTATTGTGGATCAATGTGTTATTTATTTGTCACTTACTTGACCAGTGATTTACAAAGCTCAAATAGTGTGTGTTTTTTTGTGCAGTGGTAGGTTTTGTATTGTAGAAGTTTTAAATTTTATTTACTGAGTCTTCTATTTGAATTACTCGTTAAAAATTAACTTTGAATGTTATTTAGAAAAGAAATATACATTTTCAAATTATTTAATATTATATATGACACTTGTGTGACGCAGATGTTAAAAGCATACGGTGATCGCAAATTTCTACTTCGCCTGCCCGTACCGGCCAATTCTGCGTTGCCCTGCATTGCGTCGCCTGCATCCAAGGCCGGCTCAATAAATCCTAAAGCCGGCCCTGCCTGCATCTCAACTTAATGGTATAAGTTTAATATTGTAGTTTATGGTGTATCCAATATGTACCAAATTATGAATGGATTGCAATTTCAATATGTTATAACTAGAGAATCCGATCCCGGGATCTAGTATAGTTTTTGATACATTTGAACCCTGGGATAAGAAAACGTCATTCGACGTCTTCGATTTTCTTATAAAACAGAATCTTCAAACTCTCACACCTCCACGAACAATTCCAATTGAGAAATCATTTTCATTTCGAAGAAATTCGGTGTGAAAGTTTTGCCGCGAGCCACATAAAAAAACCGTAAAATCAAGTATTTTTTTTTTCAAATTGGAAAGATAAGTGGCATACCTTGAGTTGTTGTCACCTGGTTTGGTTAATCCTGTTACAACCCTTCACATTTTTTCTGGTAAAAAATGGCATCAGTGCAAAATAAAATGATTTCACATTATCAGGGTTAAACTTAAAAATTGATGTTCCAATATTATTTATATGTTGTTCTTGATATTATGGTCCAGGCCATTCCGTTCTCCTATCAATTTACGCCAATGCTGCCGCCTATAGTGCTGCCATCGGTAAATGTTATAATCTATCTTCTATCTATCTATCTATCTTCTTCTTCTATATATATATAAAAATGAATGTTTGTATGTTTGTTACCTATGCGCTCCTATACCGCTCATCCGATTGCGATAACTTTTTTGGGGAGTTGTTATGCGGACGCCAGAATACGTTTATGAATCAGCGGTGGGCTGCCAATGCGTTAATTTGTTTGTTTGTCTGGTATGCGTTCCTATACCGTTCATTCAATTGCGATAAAATTTCGGTGAGTTGTTGTACAGACGCCCGTGAATGTGTATAAATCAGCGGTGGGCTGCCAATACGTTATTTTTTTGTTTTTTTACCGTATTCGTTCCTATACCGTTCATCCGATTGCGATAAAACTTTGGTGAGTTGTTGTGCAGACGGCCGCAAATGTATATAAATCATCGGTGGGCTGCCAATACGTTAATTTGTTAGTTTGTCTCTTATGGGTTCCTATTCCTATACCGTTCATCCGATTGCGATAAAACTTTGGTGAGTTGTTGTGCGAACACTCGCAACGGTATCTGAATAAATACAGTCAGTGGTGGGCTTCCAATAAGTTAATTTGTTTGTTTGTTCCGTATGCGTTTCTATACCGTTCATCTGATTGGGATAAAGCTTTGGTGATTTGCTTTGCGGACACCAGCAAAGGTTTTTGAATCAAAACATACAACGATGGGCTGCCAATACGGTAATTTTGTAGTTTTTCCATTATGCGTTCCTGTATCTATACCGTTCATTAGATTGCAATAAAACTTTGATGATTTGTTGTGCGGACGCCCTTGAAGTTTTCTAAATTATCACAGCCAGCGGTAGGCTGCCAATGCGTTTACAAGGGGCTCGCTTTATATCAAAGTAATTCTCTGTATTCTGGGAACAAGTGGGGTTTTTATCATTCTGATGGACTACTTAAATAAGCAATCGATTTTTACTTAATACATTTACATTATGTAACAATATACAATTTACTGTAAACTCATCAATTTAAATGGCCGAAAATGTACTACTGTGTATACTGATGCTGTCATAGATGTCATATTTAAGTCAGAAATTGCAGTTATGAACTCATTTGATTTGAGAATATTGTTTTCTCTTAGATTAACAAGAAGCTGGCCGACCTTAGCAAAATTTCGCAAAATGCTTGCGCAAGCCCCTCTGAGCTTCTTCCAGCCCACCCCAGAGTGCAGCCATTTTACAATGAGAAATTTCGCCGAATAAAGCGACCTGCGTGCCACGGCTATCAGTTTCATGGCAAATCATAGGTCACGAAAAGTCAAATTTGGACCCGTTGATTGGCTATTTTTAGGATTCTCTGTGGCGCATTTTCTAATAATTATCGCCTTTTCTGGTGACTTTTATCAATTTAACAAATGTGTGTATTTCATATAGTTTAGCGTCAGTTCGCGTTCCTTTGGTGTGAACATTTTTGGATGTTGTCGAACAGCGCATTCAGCACTGAAATTGCATTTTAATGCAAATCACTGAGACACTAACATGCAATATCAAAAAAAAAATCGTAATAGGTGAAGTACTTCAATCATGCCAACTCATAATATGAGACGAATGTACTATGGCGCACAAAAAGGCATTGTTAGCTCTACACTATGCACTAAAAGATTTGAGAGGAAATGAATAGTGGTCTTTAGTGGCGCACTTATTTTATTGTCTGGTGATTTTCGACAAACCCTACCAGTTATACCACGTTCAACAGCTGTTGGTGAATTAAATGCATGTCTCAAATCATCAGTTTTATGGCGACACGTGCAGAAATTGGTTTTCAAGGCCAGCATGCGTGTAGAACTACAATATGACACATCCGCTGAACGTTTCGCAAAATAGTTGTTAGATATTGGGAATGGAACATTGGAAATAGATGAATCCACACAATGTATTACATTGCCAACAAACTTCTTTAAAATTACAAAAACAATAAGAGAATTGATTCACAAAGTTTTCCCAAAAATATCGCAATTAATTCTTCTGAATTCTTAAATTCACTTGATTTGCCAGCCATGCCGTTATACGTTTTGAAAATTGGCGTACCTATCATTCTTCTTCGAAATATAAATCCACCACTTTGCAACGGTACCAGACATTCAGTGAAAAAGATAATGCACAATATCATTGAAGCTAAACAAATTAAAAGGAAAATTTAAAGGGGATAATGTACTGTTTCCAAGCATCTCAATAATTCCAACAGATATGCCATTCGAATTTAAATGTTTGCAGTTTCCGGTGTGACTCGCATTTGCAATGACCATCAACAAAGCACAGGGACAATCGCTACAAGGGTGTGGACTAAATTTATAAAATCTATGCTTCTCACATGGACAGCTGTATGTGACCTGCTCACCCGTTGGAAAACCTTCAGATCTATTTGTATACGCATCAGACGGAAAAACAAAAGATATCCAAAAGTACTTTAATAATCAGAATTAAAAAACAAGCACGTTATTTCTTTGAGTGGCATTGCAACGCATGCCGGGTACTCGCTAGTATATATATAAAAATGAATGTTTGTTAGTTTGTTTGTTACCTATACGCTCCTATATCGCTCATCCGATTACGATGAAATTTTGGTGAGTTGTTGTGCGGACGCCAGAATAGGTTTATGAATCAGCGGTGGGCTGCCAATGCGTTAATTTGTTTGTTTGTCTGGTATGCGTTCCTATACCGTTCATTCAATTACAATAAAATTTTGGTGAGTCGTTGAACGGACGCCCGTGAGTGTATATAAATCAGCGGTGGGCTGCCAAAACGTTAATTTGTTAATTTGTCTTTTATGCGTTCCTGTTCCTATGCCATTCATTCGATTGCGATAATACTTTCGTGAGTTGTTGTGCGGACGTCTGAAAATGTATATAAATCAGCGGTGGGCTACCAATACGATAATTTGTTTGTTTTTTTTCGAATACGTTCCTATACAGCTTTGGTGAGTTGTTGTGCGGACGCCCACAAAGGTTTTCGAATCAAAACAGACAGCAGTAGGCTGCCAATACGTTAATTTGTTAGTTTGTCTCTTATGCGTTCCCGTTTCTATACCGTTTATCCGATTGCGATAAAACTTTGGTGAGTTGTTGTGCGGAAGCCCGAAAAGTTTTCTGAATTAGCACAGCCAGCAGTAGATTGCGATTGCGCTTACAAGAGGCTCGCTTTATATCAACTCAATTCTCGGTGTTCTAGGAAGCAGTGAGTTTTTCTGATGAAGTACTTAAATAAGAAATCGATGGCTACTTAATACATTTGCAATATGTAACAATATGCAATTTACTGTAAACTTATCAATGTAAATTTCAGAAAATGTATTACTGTGTATACTGATGTTATCATAGATAATGTATAAGTCAAAAATTGCTGTTATGTACTCATTTGATCTAAGAATATTGTTTTCTCTTATATTAACAAGGGACTCGCCGACCTTATTACAGTTATAAGAACCATAGGTGAAGCGAATTGATTCACAAAGTTTTCCCAAAAATATCGCACAGAATTACAAAAATCATCAGTGGCTCAGTGAATATGTTATATTAGCAGTCAAAAACAACGATGTTAATGCCATCAACTTCAGGATTTAAAACGAAGTACCAGGCGGAGAGACAATTTTTTAGTCCATCGATAATGTAATGAATCATGACGAAGTTGTCAATCATCCAACTGAATTCTTAAATTCACTTGATCTGCCAGACATGTCGACACACATTTTTACATGAAAATTAGCGTACCTATCAATCTATTCGGAAGTATAAATTCGCCACTTTGCAACGGTACCAAGCTTTCAGTAAACAAGATAATGAACGATATCATCTAAGCTACAACTTTAAATGGAAAATTTAAAGGAGACAATGTGCTGTTGCCACGCATCCCAATAATTCCGACAGATATGCCATTCGAATTAAAATGTTTGCAGTTTCTGGTGCGACTAGCATTTACAACGACCGTCAACAAAGCACAGGGACAATCGCTAAAAGTGTGTGGACTAAATTTTAAAAATCCATGCTTCTCACATGGAAAGCTGTATCTGGCCTGCTCACGCGTTAAAAAACCTTCAGATCTTTTCGTATACACACCAGACAAAAAAACAAAATATATCTAAAAGAACTTCAATAAACATAATTAAAACACTTTCTTCCTTTGAGTGGCATTGCAACGCATGCCGGGTACTTGCTAGTAGTATATAAAGAAGATTGTTCTATAAAGTTTGGTACTGTATATCTATTGGTCATAATATTATTACCATTGAAAATGTATTGATATTTTTTTATCGAAGACATTGAGGCATCATTTTTTTTCTAAACCTAATTTATGTGTCAAAATTAAAAATATATATATATTTTGCGATCATTCGCCGCTCCCTAGGACTTACCGCCCCGAGACAACTACCTACTCGCCTATGCCCACGTGTTTAAACTGATAAATAATGTTAAATAATATTTGAATTTTAGGATTTGGAGGAACATTTTTGTTTAGTAAGTAATTAATTTAGTTTAAAAGTGTCAGTATTTACCCACAATACATTACGAACTTACTTCAACGGTTGCCTTTCTTAGTATTGGTTAATTATTTGTGCTATGAACTATATAATTTTGACGCAGCCTCTGAATTAAATATCAGAAAGATATTATACTTTTAAAGATAACTTCTCTTCTCAATTTTACTACGTTACTTATATATAACAGTTACGTTTCAGCGTTATAATGAGTAAAAATCAATCTAAATATGAGAAAAAAATTAACTCCCAAAGTTACGTATACCGAAAGTATTGTAGATTTTAAACCGGTTTTTATTATTTTGTTTTAAAATAATGTAAATATTAAATTTACTACTACTACACTTCGCTACTATACTTCGCTACTATACATTGCGCTACTATACTTCATGCATAGAAATATTAGCTATTTTTTTTTACAAAAAAAAAATGCAATATGTACTATGGTTTCGGGACGCGAGAATTTCCCAGGACGTGAAAGTAGCCGAGACTTCAGAATACCTAGTATTTACAAATTATATATCTGGAGTCTGTCTTGATGAACTAAAATTCTGATAAAATGGAGATCAGAATTTTAGATATTAAATATTCAGGTATTTTTTTATAATATTAAATTAGTTAATTATTAAAGATATATATTTTTTCACAAGAAACATCAGAACACGTTAAGATATTAATGTGATTTTATGAATCGATAATAATTTCTTCATATTATTATAAAAACGATTTTTTATTAATACTGTAGCAATAGAACAAAAATTGCTGTAGTTTGGAGAAAATAAAAAATCGAAATCTTTCAATATATTGTGGTTTTTATTTAGACATGTAGTTATCAGATGATTTTATAGAAAATCTGTATACTATTGAATTACATAGAGCAGACTGTGTGAATATCCTGTAATTGTATATAAAAATCGGTATTTTCTTGAAGCTAATTCTTGAAAATTAGAATAGGAGAAGAATGAAAATTCAAAGAAGGCTGAGGGGGAAGCTTGAAACTGCCTGAGGCTAGCGGAGAGAGAGGGCGGAGGGCTGAACGGGTGGGGCACGCTCGGAGAAGCTCGGAAAATCTCGGAAAAATCCGTTGCTTCTCAAGCCTGGGAGGGGAAACGTTTGGAAAAACCGATAGGCCATCAAACATTAGGATAATATTAAATAAGACAGTTTATCGCCCAATTCCATACTAATTACCAGTGGCAATCGAGTGCATTACTAATTTAGAAGCAGTTCAGCGATCAGAAAAGTGATTTTAAGTGAAAACGGTTGTAGAGTTGTAAAATTTGTGTTGTATTGCTCCCGCGGTAGGCAATCGACGGAAGGCTGAGATACTTACAAAAATATTAATGTTTCCACTCATCTCCGATAATCTTTTATAACCTAAGCCTTATTTAGGCGTTGCATTCAAACTACGATATAACGGTTGGTAAATGTGTGAAGATAATCTAAAAACATATGCCAGCGTGATGGAGTAAATACAGAGCGTAGTCCAATTTCGTGTATATGTACACACATTGAAAATATTTTATCGATTCGCTCGTAAGCTGAGTGCCGCGAAAAACTCTTTTTCGATTCGGCTTGCGGCGGGGTGCGAAACTGATTATATCTGTGCACGAGGAATAAGAGCTCTCATGAATGGGCAATTTACAAACAGAGACGATAGTACTCGAAACTCTGAGCGCATGCAATTAAAATGCGCGTACGGCACGCCAGCGCGGTCGTAAAGCGCGACCGGCGAGATGGGATTTGTCATCGCGCCGATAAGATGATCATGACATATCTGGACGAGGTGAAGTCTTAGAAGGTGGGACATGATTTTTGCGGGCGGTTCGTCAATCAGCCGAGGCGACAGCGACCGCCGCCGGGGGCGATGGCCTACCATCGGGTGTGATGGGGTCGTGTGAAGTGCGGCAGGCCGTGGACAGATAGCGCCCCGATGCAGTGGAGGAAGCTGGCGCGCTTCAAGACAACTTCCGGTGGAACGTCGCGCGCACGCAACATGCTTTGCTGCGGCCGCAGAAAGGTAAAGAACATATCGTCTCGCTTTTTGACCCCCCACCCTTTTCGTGGCATGCTTAATATCTCAATTTATAAAAACGACCGTGGAAGACGTTAACGCCTGATGATGGAACAATCATGATGTTATTCAAATTAATGCTTTATTGCCGTATGATCATTTCTGGACCAATTAGACTAAGCTCATGTTTGTATGTATGTCATATCCCATATTATATTTAATAGAAAAACTGGAAAAAAATAACAATTTTACAATTGTTCATGTTCTCTTACAGTAAGTATGTTTTTCAGTACACAAATTATTTCAGTGATACGAGTGTGTAAAAGCCTTTTTAAATTTTCAATAATTTTCCCCGCCTAAAAATACGACTTCGTCCGGAAAATTCCGAACTACGGATAGTGGGGTAGCAGTGACGTCACGTGTCTGGCGGTCGGAGTGGGGGGCAGCGGTCAATCGATAGAGGCGTGTGGAGCGGTGTGGGGTGCCTACTGCCTAGATAGTACAATTCAGGGGCAGACCGTCGCGCCATTTTCCTTCATACATCATTTTTTCCGATTTCGTATCGCGCGATCATTTATTTTTATTCGGTAAGAAACGACGTTAATGTGTGACAGTGAAGGGAGTGGATGCTTCTTTACGAGAAAGGTCAGTCATCGGGGCTATTTTATTACATAATTTCATTTGTACGAAATTCGCAAGATACTATCGCCGACATATATAAATATATATGCACATATAATAAAACGAGTGCTCGTATCGATGTACAAACACTATACAATTTACTGCCACTTTTAATGATCGGTTCTGAGATACTAAGACAGCGTCAAATAATTAAACAACCTGTAAAAGTTTTCACACCTAAATGTGAGTTATATTAACTGAGTGAAGATTCATTTTATTTCTCGTAAAAGTAATCAACACTGCGATAAAGTTAAAAACATGTATACAAATTTATAAAACAAGCCCATTTATTTTTAAATAAAAATATACTTCAATAACTAATTCTTAAGTGTTTTGAGTTTTTATCTTAAAGTGAAATTTAAACTTAACCTGTAACATCCTTATGAAAATAGTAATTCGTGATAAATCCGAATTGAAATCAACGAATTTAATTAGTTTTATGTGTTTTATGTATGCAATATTATTAAGTTTAAATACATACAACAAAAATAACGGTAAAAAAAACTTTTCCTAAGAATTTTATAATATTTCTAATGATATTTCGAAAGATATTTTGAAAGCTATTTGTTGCTATTACGGTTCCCTTAATTATGCTCGATAAATCCACATGATATGTGTTTTGTTATTGGTTTAATTTTTATTTACACATTTTGTGTTTATATGTCACATTTCAAAAGTGATTTACGAGAGAGTGTATTACAAAAATCCGCCATTAAATAAATTCGTGATATGGGCGACCTCTGAATTTGACAGCGGGCTGGATTTCCCGAGATGTAAAACGCGCATGCGCCTTACGGTTTCCGACACTATTTGCAACACTCCACTCGCCGTATACTACACGGCTAATACATTCATTCAACTCAGGCCTACTACGTTTGTTCTAGTAAAAAGAACGAATAGCAATCTTTAGATTATTAATTCAAATGCAATGGAGTCGTGCATCAATGATAGCAAATTACGTATGACACTGCAGTTGTAATTTTAATACTATTCATTACAATTTCAATTGGAAAACCTTTATACTACTTTCAATAAAAATATCAAAATCAATTGAAATTACCGACTATAAACTAAGAACTAAATTTTTCCACTAATAAGACGTACTTTACTTATACTTAAACAGTGACAGGAAAAGACATAATTATAATTATCAAACGTATCGATCGAGGGACAAAAATTGTGATAATATATATCGATGGCCTAGTTCCATAGAACGATAAGTCAAACATTTGATGTTTTGAGTTATATTAAAAAATATATTCGACTACCTTCTGTAGCTCCACAAAAGTACAACTAGAAAAAATCGCTAGTTTTCTCTCGGTAGACAGATGTTTATATATCGACTGTAGAAACGAAAAAGGACTTAACCAACAGTTTTTTCAAAACACCCTTTTTCGATAATCACAAAGTATACAACTTGATACACGTTCTATCAAAAAAATGTAAGCTCCAAATTCCGAATTAGTATCTAAATTTGGCTTTTAAGTTTGAAATATTAGGATCTGTGAATTTTTCAAATAGGAAAAAAACTTAAAACTAGGTTATTCTTGAACAATTTATTAAATTATGTTCGATTAAGTCAATTAAACACCAGTTTATAGGTATTCTTGCACTAGAAGGATGTGTATATGAGGAGCAAACATTCAAAAAGTGTTTTGTCACACAAAAACAAAGCTTGGAAAATGATGATTTAAGTGTTGCAAAAGTGACGGTTTGTATGAATGTGTCAACTTTGTGATTTCATTTTAATATGAAAAAAAACCTTTTTGAACACTAATTTTGATTTCCATTCATAGGTTTTATTATGGGCTATCAGAATTAATATAAAACGCCATTTTTCAAAATTTGTGACAAAACACTTTTTGAATGTTTGCTCCTCATATTTCATAATTATTCCTTTGGCCCAAAATCATCTAAAAACGTTTTTTGTGCCTCCTGTAAAATTTGTTATGTGTGGGTTACGTCCTTTTTTCTTTCCACGGTCGATATGCAAATAACGGAATAAAAACATTATTCAATTACACATAATATACTATTAGAAATATCGTTTACGGTTTTATCAAGTCACAATAAATTTGAATTCAATTGGGATAAATGACTAAATGAAACACTAAAAAGATGAGATAAATGACAATGATCACTTTTTTAAAACTTTAATGTTTAGATGTGTCAAAAAATTTGTCATCCACATCTTAAAACTTCTAATTTCTAATCGTAGCACTATGGAACTGAGCCATCGATATGTAGATATAGCATATATTTTTAAAATAGTTAAGTTATAATATTAAAACGACTTATTCGAGATAGATTCAATAATTATCAACTCTATTAGAAAGACACACGAATAAAATAATTGAATTGAATAATTAGTAATAAAATTGATTAACCCAAGAATTTCTTATCGTCGTCAATCAATATTTCTAGGCTTCAGAGGCTGAAATTAATTCAAATAAAATATGCACAAACACAATTAACAGTTTTGTATTTTATTATTAGACATCTAAGTATTTTAGTTGATATAAATCATTGTTTATATTGTTAAATTGAACATAATTCGTCGGTATTCATGCAGAAAAAGTTAAGTCAAAAACTTTGTTTTGAGGTAATCGCAAATTTTTATTATCGTGAAATTTAAATATCTTTATGTATCACTACTACTTTTAAATATTATATAACAAAGTTATCAAATTTAACTTCCCGCCGAATCCATCGAAGACACTTTCATATCATTCTAACTACTTCATGAAATTGGATAACGATTTAGAAATTCAATCCAAATATTAAAAAGCGTTATTGAAATTGACATTATGCATACTTCTCCAAATTACTTAAAAATATATAGAATATGACTGAACTTTTTTTTCAGAAGATATGACGTGTTGAAATCGATTTATCTGATAACTCAAAACAGTCGATTTTTGACATAACGTCTTTTGTCAGTATACCGACTATACAGGCTTAACTTATGAGAGAATTTTTCTTAATTTTAATTATAAATAATAATCATTAAGTAGTTAGTTACTTTATAAAAAATATTAAGTTTTATCTGTTTTTAATAAAATTGTTTTAAATGATTTCATTTTTGCATAAGCTTTTCAATTAAAATAAAATATTTTTTATTCTAAAAGCATCAATAATAAACTTTCATAAGTGTAGGTAATAAGCTGTGCTTACAACTATACTGCCAGCTTGTTGTAAACGTTAATTAGTTTTTTCTTTGCAACACTCTTTCTTTTACATACAAGCGATCTGCTAAGCTCGTATTGAGGGAATCAAAAGCTGTTGAAATCTAGTGATTTCATATTTGGATGTACATAAAAGAAATCCTTGAAAGTATTGACAGAAGTCTCCATTGCCTTGAGTTTATCAATTAGCCAGAAATTGTTTACTGGTAGAAACACTAATGGACTAATTGGGTCGATAGACATAGAATGAAATTATTTCTTCGATATCGCTTTCGCCCTGATATATAAAGGAAAATATTGTCAGTTTTTGAAATGTCATGTGATGAAAAATATCATTGGAAACGACAATTAAACTTCAATCTACTATAATGGGCGCTGATTATTTTTAACTACGCCAGTTTCAAATGTACATATTTTAAACCCAAATTGAAGAATTTTAAGAAACCACTTTGGATACAAATTCATATATGCTCGCTTATGTTCATGTGGAGGTCCGATCACTCCGAAACATTGTTTACGAAACGAGATGGCACGAAAGTTGGAGATCATTCCACAGTGACGATTTAATTAATTTAAATCATGATATAAATCAGATGAAATATTCTTGCTATAAATAAAAGAAAAAAAACTCGCACACAGGAAAGTTATTCCATATAATACATGTAAAAGCAGACCGTTTCATGAAAACTTGTATATATATACACACTTCACAAAATAAGTCTCAAAAATTAAAGAGTTTTTCTACGTGGTATAGTAAAATGTATATTTCGTATAACACGCAAGGGTCGTAAATAAAAAAATGGCAAGTAAAAGTGGCAGACACAATAACTTACGCATTTATCTTAAATAAATAAAAGCAGACCACATTGGTCGGAGAGTGGATCATTCCTGGACAAGTACAGTATGGTATATATTTTTAAACACATACCCAATGTTGAGTAAATTGACTCCTAATATAGCTTATCTGGGAAATTTTGTTTCATGAACTGATTTTTACTCAGTTGGTTGATCAACCCACCACGTATTTGTATCAATTCTACATTTTTTAATAAAGATCAAGACAAAGTTTTGATCCTAATAAATATATATGGAATTAGTTTGTTATATTTTTAATACCTTTCTAACTTACTATTACATATATTATTCATTTAGGTGTCGCGTCACTTACATGTGGATATTGACTGTTTCTGTAATATTATACACATAAAATGATGCTTACAATATCTTACTTAAATATTTTCATATATGTTTGACATTTTAAGCCAATTTTTGAAGATAATGAATAATTGTTAAGATATTATATTTAGCTATATTTTGTTTCAATTCTGATAACTTAACAACAATTAGTAAAGTATATTGTACTAGCCATCCGGATAGTGAAGTTCCATTGCTTCTATTGGATTTGTAATCATGTCCACTCTTAACGCGGATTATAAGGACTCATCGATCGTTAGTCATTCGCTCAAGATTTTCGAAGAATGTTAAGAAAGAAGGCTTTGGATAGTAAATTCCCAGCAGTTAGGGTCTTTCTAGAAGGCTTTTTCAAATTTCGATTGAGAGTAAGTGACCAAAAATGAAAAAACCTCCGAAATTGATGTAAGTAAGTCTCCGTCTCCTCTCGTCAACTCAAAACCTTAAACGTAGCATCGAGTAAGTGACAACTAGCCTACGCAATCTCAATTATTCAATTTATAAATTTTCATAGATAAAACAATCGACATCATGTGTGAATTTTAATTTAAATCTTATAGTGAAATTATAAAATTATCTGATAGTACTTCAAGATTATTTTTTTTCATGAAAAATTATAGGTATTAATTTAAGATATATCGTATATGGAGAAATATAAATGATTTATAAAAATGTGATATAAACTGTTTGGTTATTTTGTTCGCAAGTCACGAATCAAAGACAAATATACATACCCTTTATGACATAAAGTACAGTTGTTTATAATGGCTGTTGAACGGAAAATAGAAAAACTCTTATCCCAGTATGGATTTCATGAAATGAGGTTACATATAGGGCCTCCAATTCCGGGATTGTGATAGTACCAATTCCGGGATTTTGGGATTGAGAAAATTGCGCGATGGCCAAAAAATAGGTCGCTAATTTTTTCATTTTGGCGATTCCTTCGGAAATCTTGGAAGAGCTAAAAAAACAAAAATGGTCTCGCGTTTTTTTTATTTTGGTAATTCCGTAAATTCCTAAGATTTTGGATTCGAAAATTCTGGGAAGAGCTAAATTTTTTTCTGGGTTTTTTAAATCAACAAAAAATATTTCTTTCTAATTTTGTCGAGCAACAACTTCTTAATCCCGAATCCCAAATTTGTACACGATTTTATGTTGAATGTTCCATCCCGGGATTGGAAAAATTGTCAATTCCAAAATCCCGGCATAACAAAAAGGGACCGGGATTTGATGCCCTAGTTACATAGACTCATAAATGGGTTCTATTCGTCGACGAAATAGTGAAAATGTCTTTCCAGTAGTATTAACCACTAGCAACGCGGGCAGCAATATTTTTTTATTATTAACAAGATTCAAAATTAAAAAAATGAACATACAGAAAACATGGGGAAGAACTATGACTTATTTTTGCTTTTTCAACATACTATGAAACAATTATCTCGATATGTTTTGCTTAAAAAATCCAAATTTTACGATACAAAGGAAGAAGAATGATGATTTTGAATTAACAAATTCGTTTTAGTTAAAAATTAGTTTTCCCTAATTTAATTCATAGTGATCATGTAACTCTATCATAGACCATTTTTAAACATTGTCATATTATCATAAAATTGAAAATAAACACTGCAATTTTCTGTAAATAAAATTATTTAATGTCTTTCTAGCAAGAATTAAGAGTCAAGTCAATAATATTCAAATGATGTATTTCCGATATATACATACACATATACATCTTAAAACGCATAAGTATCTTGTCACCCAATATATAACTAACGGAAAAAAATAGTTTTTCGTGGTATTTATTTAGTCCACAAAATTAAAGATATATCAAAAAAGTTTCATGAATTAAAACAAAATAGAATGATTTTAAAAAAAATATTCTTATTTTACTTGATTGATGTAAAATTGTAACATAAAGACAAGAAAAACTTTTTCAACTTAGAACGTTTTTTGATGCTAAATTATGTAAAAAAAATATTTACATCTTATAAATTGAATTGCTTTTCAAGTTGATATTTAGAAAACGGGCATTTAATTAAGTCGGTAAATGAAGTTGAAATCCTTTATTGATGTCACTTTTTTATAACAAGCCGCAAAATTGACAGTTTATACTCCCGGCACAAAGCAATCTAGTGATACAATTTTCCTCCCCGTTACATCTTTACTTCGAATTTCATTCGGTTTCCGGTGACTTCTGCTTTTAAGAGACTCGCAACTCGGCAGCCTGCGGTCGGTGGCCGACGGTCTACCACCGCCACTAATCTTATCGACATGCCAACGTTTCCGGACTTTTTTAACAACCTATCACAACCAGAAATTTTCGCCATCAAAAATAGATTACCCAATAGCACCCGTGAAAGTAGGCAATTTTTAAGTAACGTAAGAAAATTTGAAGGGTAATAATACCCATAAATTGAATCTGATAATATTTTTAATTTATTATTTCAAGATGGTGATGTATTAAGAATTTATATTCCTACATTATACAAAAAAATATGCCGACTGCGTGGTCGAGTGGTCAACGTCGTTGCCAGTACTGACATGTTTTATAAACTGATTTTCAATTGATTTATGAATTTCTGTCCAAAGTATGAGAATGTATGTGATGTCTTGGATTCCCTCACATCCATTCTATCCTAAAAACAAACATTGCAAGAGCGATTAGCCCACCATTAGTCTTTTACTATTCCTATCCTTCTATCCTAACTATTTTTGAAAAAAAATGGTCGAATAACTGAGTAACAAAAAAATCTATTGAAATAACTCCATTAGGAGGCCATATGCTCCACGCTGGGAGCGGACTTGGATTAAAAAATATATGAACCATAATGTTTAGGGCTTTTTCTGAATATTTAAATATAATGTACATATTATGTTGTACGTGTAGACATTGTTTTTTGGTCATTTTTATGAATTTGAATAACGAGATCTAATAACATTTTTCATAGAAGCATTGGTATTACATAAATTCAAAATTGTATCAAATGTATTATTGTGTGTGTATACCGAATTTATGTTTTCAACAAGAATTTTAAGAAGGTCTAATTTAGACTTTCTTTATTTATCAAAATATTTTCTAAGCTTATAAAAACCTGAATCTCGTATCTAGAGTTTTGATTTAACGGCGGTTGGTGTACACCAGGAATGACCAGTGCACCGATTACAAAGGTATTTTTGATCGATCGCAGACATTTAAAATAGATTTTTTTCTCATGATATAACCACAAGCGATATCAATCTATCCCAATTAATAATTGTATTAACTATTTGATCCTAGAGAAAAAGTGTGGCCATCCCTGGTATATACGATTCGAATATTAAAAATAAAGACATAATATTTCGATACACATTTAAGAATTAATAAACTAACCAAAATTTTGTATGTCAACCAATAGTTTTTCTATAAACGTCACTAATAACCAACTTTATCTTTAAATTATTTAAATATGAACATGATACAGAAGACCAAAACTCAGTATTAAAAAAAGTATACGTTAAATTTATTTTCGTTATTCACAAAATCCATATTTCTTGAAAAAGTGTACAAGTGTACAACCATATAAAAAGGTTCAGTGAGAAGTTTTTATTTTAAAATCGAATAGACTGGTTATAAAAAAATTATATTATACGATTCATATACATATTATTTATAATTTTAAACCTCACTACAAAAAATTGCTCCATTGGCGTTTCTAAAATCCAAAAAAATGTGAAAATCTTAAATTGTTATAACTATTTCGTGTACATATTTGAGAAAAAACTGATGCTGATTTTGATGTTTTTTACCATACTCTTGGATTATTTGTAAAATATCTAAAAGGAATTATTTGTTGTATTGTAATAACGAGGTATTTACTTTCAAACCCATTTTATATGTTCATTGTATCGATTCCGAAGAAAGGTAAATATCCTAGATATACATTTATGTGGTGTCATTTGTAGTAAATTATTGTTCATTTGGACAAAATTGTCAATTTCGTATAAGTATCTATTTGAAGAATAATCAAAAATTCATGTGGATTTTGTGGATAATAGGCTTTATAGTATATATTGAACAATGCACACTATCCAATGGTGAGACGCATTAGCAATAATTATGATTGTAATCTACAATAGTTTTTACTTTCGATCAATAATCTATAGAGTTCAGTAGTCATTAACAGCCATTGTTCTACAGAACACAACTTTTACATTACGTATTGATATTGGATATTTTAATAGCAGTAAAATGCAAAATTATAAGTTTTTAGTTTTAAAACATACTGTACATAAAAATATATGTTTAGTAATCAAGAAAGAACTTTGTAGGATTCAATATATATAAAAGGTGTTTTTTTCAACACATATTTTATTAAAATATTATATACTAGGTAATAAACTAGCGATTATTACCTCAAAAAAGTTGGTCATTTTTGTTTTAATACTCAAATATTCAGTTTCCATATCGACTGTGGAAAAGAAAAGGGACGCAACCCATACTTTATTTGATAATCACAATGTATATAACTTGATGAACGTTATATCAAAAGGATGTTAGCTGAAAATGCCAAATAAGTATCTCAATTTAGTTATGATTGAAAAATAAGTGCCTGCGAAATTTGCGATCATAAAAAAGGGTTAATAATTTAATTAATATTAGATAAAGTCAATTCAGAACCAGTTTATCAGTCCCCGTGCACTTCTAGGTTGCGTATATTCCATATTTTTTTTTTGGCCAAAAATCATCAAAAAACGTTTTTAATGTATCCTGTAAAATTTGTTATGTGTGAGTTACGTTTTTTTTTTCTTTCCACAGTCGATATTGATTTCATTAAAATATTTAAGCATCGGTAATGTACCTTAAATATTATACTTGAAGGTATTCTTAGTTTTTTTAGCTTTCGTGAAAATATTCGTAATTATATACATATATAAAAAATAAAGGTTCCTAAAAGCTTCATAAACTCTTAGAATAAGTAAAAATACGTGTGTTTTTATTCTGTTAAATATAATGCAATTACACCGTTAGTTGACTGTAAGCACTTTTAATTTATAAGTGATCCACAATTATTATTATGATTGTTTTACATAACATTTCATGTTGAAAAATTAATTAAATAGTTGTTTTGTGTCAAACTATAATAATAATGACACATTGTTTAGCTCAAAAAATTAAGAATTATCTAATAAGAAAAGTTTGTTCTATAAAATTATTTGACAGTAAACACGATTAGATGAAAACAGTACGTTGAAATGTCGGAAATGAATATTGCGTTCAACGAAAGTTTCTTAGCTTCGGAGAGAAAAGGGTGGTACGCGTGTAACATTAAGGACAAGCTGAATTCACGTATCGAGTAGAGGGTCGGGGAAGCAATACCGCCCCTTCCGGTCCGCGCGCTACGCCGTAGCTCGACGAGTTTCTCGTAGGCAGGTTTTCAGCGGCGGGCGCGCGAGGCAAGCAAGTCAAGGGCCGTTGAAACGACGCCGGATGCTGGTGGCACCCTGCCAAATGAACTTCACCTCGTCCGAACACCCCTAAGCTTTGCCAACAAAATTTATATCTAGCTAGAGATACATACATACATGTTCACACCAGAAGCCAACACACTCTAAATCTTTTGTCATCTCTCGAAACGTTTACGTCACTAGGAAAGCATTGACATTTAACTTTGTAGAAGGTTGGCGTATTAAATTAGTAAGAAAATAATTAAAAAATATATTTTTGAATTATTTGAATGCCACGTCAGTATATGTGCGTTTTTTTAGCTTAGACGCCTTTGCGTTTACTAATTGCGTTCTTTGTTTGTTATTTAAAGGGCTTCGAACAGGAACAGAACCGAAAACCGTTAAAACCGCTATTTTCGCCGGAACGAAAACTGGAACCAAACCGAGAAAAATATCGTTTTTTATCGGTTCACGCTAATATAGGATTTTGAGATTTTCAAATTCCTCGGTGAGCGAAAAAAAACGAGCCACGGAGATATTTTGGGCAAATCGGTAAATTCCTGGGCTTTTGGATTCGAGCTGAACCGAAAACCGTTATTTTTGCCGGAACGAAAAAAAATGCGGATCGAAGCCCTGGTTATTTATGTACATAGTTTCAATTTCGAAAATATCTACGTTTACTTCACACTAAAACAATGACAAATGGCCTTACAAGGTAACGTTATATTATTTCTTACACGACCGATTATTACGTTTTAAACATTGGCAAGTATAATTTTAATATCATTGGGTTACTGTCGAATAGGTGACTATCACAACATTTTATTGGATAATCACAGTTTTTGCCATCGTTTTAAAAATCTTAAAATATTCGTTTAATATATATTTCAATATTTGTTGTAATTGTTCAGAAGCATTTTTCAAATTTCAAATGGGAGACCGTGAAATAGTGAATATTTTTTTAAATCAAAGGGTTGCTTCTTATTAAATTTAATTTTGTATTTTTTTACAACTCCACAAGGTGCAGCGGGGCAAGCTTAACAACCACAGGTATCATTCGTACAAATAATAAATTTAAAATAAGCTTTATATGTTTTCAATTTCGTTAAGCAATACTTATTATTAAGCACAACTCTCCAACTTCCAAAAAACCGTGATGCCGTGAGCAAGATTATAATTTTTTAAATTCATTTCACAGAAAGTAAAGTATTATAATAATAATTTACAAGAAAGTCTATGAATACAGAAAAGTTGAAAAGGTATTATTTGATTGAGTATACTCAAACGTAAAACTGTATTAACTATTTAAATTGAGTTACTCTAATGAAATAACTTTTACAATATTGAGTTATCCTTTTATTCGTGACCTATTTCATAAATACGAGAGGAGAATTTTCCAGCAAGATAATTCGAGTGTCGCAAAGTTTATGAAATACTTCTCTGGGATCCTCTTGTATCTACTTTTCGGTCTCGTCAAAGCATCTATGAAGGCGAATTAAAGTGGTGCCTACTTGCTGTGTAATAATTTAATGAATCTTGTAGGGTTTCATTAACAGGCATTAAATTCGTCATTATAAAGTAATTAATATGTAATTGTAATTGAATAGGTTTGACATTTTAGATTCATTTAATAGAAACCATTTTCTTGGAAGACGTTTATCAAATTTGAACCCAACAAATAATTAATACAACATTTTGTTAGCAGCAAGGAATAAGTATAATAATTAAACTATTCTCTATCTGATTTGAGAATGTACATAAGAAACTTTGTATTCGTCGTGTAAGCAATCTCAATTAAAAAAGCAACATTGTTAGTGAAGACCATTATTCAAACAAATGAATTCTCTGAATATTTTATTAAAGAGTTTGAACGAATAAAAAACCTCAGTAACTTTAAATGAATACTTTTTAAAATTATCAATATAATGGTGAAAACACAAAACTTGTTAATACAATCAGGGCTGTGGAGTCGGAGTCGTGAAAAATGAGCGACTCGATTTTTTTTTGAAAAATATATTTAATGATGTGTATTTAAACAAAATAGTAAAAAGTGTTTTCATGCTTGGCTGACTAAAGATGATCTGATGGTATATATATATATATAAGTTAAAATTAAATTATTAAAAAAATCCTCGGAGTCAGAGTCGCCTTTTTTTCACGCGACTCCACAGCCCCGAATACAATGCTTACAGCGAATGAAAATAAAATTGGTAACAATTAAATGTTAATTTCGTTCATACCAATTATTGGAAGTATATTATACTGTCAAATTACCTTCTAAAACGTTTTTAAGCAATTGGTTCATACTGCAATATGTTGCAGTATTTAAGCTGCATTGACTCATACTATAATATGAAAAATATTCAGGGCTGTGGAGTCAGAGCCGCAAAAAAACTAACGACTCCGACTCTTTTTTTAAATGTGTATACAAATCACAAGAAGCAAAGGTGGGACCCCTGGATGCAATTACACCTTAAACATATTAGAGGTCTAAACCAATTAGGAAAAACAAAAAAAAGGCACCTGTGTGGTCGAGTGGTCAACGTCGTTGGCTACTGCTACGGAAGTCACGGGTTCAAATCCCAGTACGGGCAGTTTTACAAATTTATTTTTCAATCGATTTATGAATTTCTGTTCAAAGGCATGGATGTATGTGATGTCTTGAATTCCCCCTCCCACTCATCCTATCTTATGAACGGGGCGTATTGAGAGCGATTAGCTAACCACTAGTCATGTTCTAGCCTTTTCCTTTTATTCCTACTCTCTTTGGAAAAAGAAGAGGTTGAGCAACTGAGTAACAAGCAGTTCTCGTAGAAACACTTCTGTTGAGATAAACTACAGTAGGAATCCATATGCTCCACATTGTGAGCGGACATGGTTAAAAGAAAAACAAAACAATTAACCCTTATGTACCGAAACGTCGAAAAAAGGATCGAGGAGCGACGGGGTACAAAGTGACCCCAGACAAAATTGTGTAATATGTATTTGAATTGCATTTATTGAGGCATCGTTGTGGATTACAATAAATATTAGCTAGATATTATTGGTATTTCACGAATGGTTAAAATAAACAAAAATTGCAATGTGAATGCATGCCATATGAACTCCAAGGATAAAAACAGTTAATGAAATAAAATAATGTTATGAGTAATTCACACCCCACTTCACTTAGAAAATTGTAATCCGTAAGTAAATAAATTTCGAAAATTAGCCTTTCATCTTATTGTATAGTGACTATAAAATGTTTATAATAATTTTTACTTTTTTTCAAATCGAATTCAGAGTCAGAATCGGAGTCGTGTTTTAATTTAAGGTCTGAGTCGGATTCGTTTTATTTTTCAAAAAATCCACAGCCCTGAAAATATTATAACTTTTTATACGCGTTTAACTTGTATAACCTAAATATACCTAAAGATTATTTTGAATATTTAACGTCAGTCATTTTGTTACTAAAGTATTATGCAGAACTAATTTATCACATATATATCACATAAAATGGCAATTTTTAATACTACATCGGAGATAAAATCGTTGATTTAGTTTTCAATGACACCGATTCGGCTCGATTTCTTTATTAATTAATGCGTGCATCGTAACGTGATCCATATCGGACTTTTCACAGAACCATATCATATTATACAATTTCGTTCGGCAGACTGGAAAATCGGCTCAGTGCAACACAAACCTCTCATTATATATATATTTTCGCAACGTTCAGAATGCCTTTGAAATTATGTGATGAAATGTGCGCATAAATCTACTGCATCAGGACAATTAAATTAATAACAGCCGGCAAAGCATCGTGGGTCTCAAAATGCACACGGATAGTTATTTCTCCACTAAGTATGTTAGTGCACTTCACTGGAGTGGTTGTAAATTAAGTTTAAACAAGGTACTTCGGTAAGTCCCTACAAACATCACGAAGAGCACGCCTATGGCATGTGTGTAAAATAGGGATGGATAAATCGTTTTTATTACCATTCCACTCAACCATTATCATAAAGCACATTATGTGTTATATAAATAAATGTCATTAGTACTATTAGTTTATTTGTAAATTTGCTTATGTCCGCCCCAAATGTTAAGCATATGGACTCACAATGGAACTTATCTAAACAGAAGATTTCAACGGCAACTGCTTGTTACTTAGTTGCTCCTCTCTGAGAGTAGACTATAGAACAATGAGTGGTTAGTTAAAGATTATTTCAGACATCACATAAACCCATGACTGCGAACAACAATTCATAAACATCTTGAAAAGACAGTTTAAAAAAATTCTCCGTACTGGGATTCGAACACTGTAACCATAGCCAACAACGTTGACCACTTGACCACGTATTGTTATTTCATTTAGAAAGAAATAATTTTGTAATTGTTCACATTTTTGTAAAAAAAGTAATATAATCTAACAATAAAAAAATCATAGTCTACGGAAATAAGCAACTTTTTTCGTGTATGGAATATTGTAATATGCAAACTATCAATTAAATAACATTTTTTCAAATTTCAAATTTTGACCTCTAAAAATCAAGAGCATAAACGTAAGTACACGTAAACATACGAATAGGAACGTATTAAGCCGTTTTCGAATATTGTTTTCAAATCTCATTGGCATATTTTTAAAATGTAATTTACAAAATATTACTAAAATCATCTAACCTGAAAGTCAATGAAGTTATATCACGTAACTGTGGTTGACGTCAGTCAAAGAAATAGTAAAACTATCAAAGTGGAAATATTATTATGAAATGAAGACGTTTTATGGGTCCACCCCTGACTGTCGTAGTGGGCTGTAGTTTGTGGGTCTACGCCAGCGGCTGGTGTTATGCAACACGTCGCACACGCCAGCCGTGGTGGCTGGTGACAATGACCTGCGATATAAAGATTCTCGCTTATATAATGAGTGACCCACTTGCTCAAATCGGGCGAGACACCTCTCGTAGGGGTCGCGCTTTGATGAAGGGGCAATTAATCCGGCGGCCTTGGTGAATAACTTGATGACACTGACGCCTGGGGATAAATACACCCTCGCTCTCACCTGCCAGGTTGCCGTTACGTACTAAATATTCCGACTGTTACATCATTTACTTTTTTTTCATTATTATTGAAAAAGTATTTACATCTGTACTAAAATTAAATAGTTATAACAGCATAAATCACAACACTACTGTTAAAAGAAGAACAGTGCCTTTGTTGTTTATAGTATTTATTTGATCTTTTTTTAAAGAATGGTCTCATAATGTAATGGTAAAGTTAAAATATTTCACTGTAAGAAATAGATAAAAACTACTGTCAAGATTAAAAATTCATTAAAAATTCTGTAGTCACTAATATATTCGCAGTAGGTTTTCGGTATTTCGGTCTTCGGGCAATATCATCAATCCTTATTTTATTCACATATTTAAAATTGAGGATACCATAGATAAGGAAAGGAGAAGAAAACAAATTGTTTTATTTACTTAATGGCATTAAAAAAATAATTAAAATAATGTCATTTGATTACTGACTACATGCATCGAAAGATTAAAAACACATTCACAAGTGATTTTTCCATATAATATTTTAATTTAAAAAACATTATATTATAATGAGGCGCTGTGTAACCGCCACTGCTTATAAATATATATATTTAAGTAATATACGATTGACATAATCTCAAAATAAATTATTTAAAATAATTAACATATTAAAACCCACTTTGCAAAGCTAGAAGTTACAGACAGGTTTATTTTTGTATTGCGCTAAAATTATTAGTTTTATCGATTGTTAATTTCATTTCTAATAAAAAAACTATATATCTATTTTTTAAGCTTGTCAACCACTAATTTCAATAAAAATTGTTGACATAAAACTGAACATACCAGCATTGAACTTCCCGCCCTCTACTTGTAATTTTCGTGACAATGGAAAATGTTTTTAAAAATTAGGTGCTTTTGTTGGTTGTTGCACATTGTAATAAATCAATAAATTCTAAGTGAAATGATTTATCTTCGTAAGATTTTGACAACACGTGGACTTATTTTACTCTTCGATTTGCAGTTCATAAAATAATAAATATATATATGTTACAGTGGCAACTATTTTACTAACGGCAACGATAATTGTCACCAGATTAAAATGTGTTATTTTCATTTTGAAATTATTCGCTTTTATTTGACCGATACTGTTTGCGAATCTTTATGGAATTGTCATACCTATAATATCAATAATTCTTGAATAATGTAATGGTTACGTAAATTCGTATTCATTTTTCAAAAAGATGTCCCGAATTATAATTTATTGTTTCTGGGTAATGTATGGAACGGTTAAAGCAATTTAGTGGTAAAGTTCTCCTTGTACAAAGATTACATAAGCGAAGTGATATGGCAAGCAGCAAAGCGGAAAGACAATGTCATAACTACGTTATTAACACAAACCCTCGCTGAGACACATAAACCGCTTTCGCTAAACGATTTCACGAAACTTATGCCTTTAAGATTTGGGATTCAGGTAATATTACCTAAATTACTTTAATAACTTATTGAACAAAAGTAGGTGATTATCTCCAAGCGAATTATATTTTTGATTATTATTCGATTCATTTAAGGAGAATTTTGGGAAACTAAAGAAATATATAAAAAAAACGATCAGATTTAAAAACAATAACTAACTCACGTGAATAAGCGGTGATAGACACATCTGGAAGAAGATCCCATGGTATTAAACTAAACATGATCACATTGCAATAACTTCTCATATAGGGTTTTCAAATAAACATCCATGTATTATATAATATATTACGCGATGATTGTATTCCAGTTTTATTCTATTAGTAGTGCATAATTGTATAATATAACGAATTAAAATTACTTACACGATAATTCTCGAAAAATTATGTATTCTTGGTGTTTTAGCGACTAATAATTTCAAATATAAATCGAATATGACACACGCATAAATTCATTTTCACAATTAAATAATATAAAATATCATAACGTCTAGTTTTATTAACTCACTCTTCAGCTTAGAAAAAAATATTTACTAAATTTATAAATTTATTTTCCAGGAAAATGGGCGCAGTGTGCCGGACCTTACAGCGTCACCTGGGAGGGCGCCGCCCCCCAGGAGTCTCAAGGACCAGCCCCCCATGGTCATCCAGAGCGACTTTCGAAAGGTAAGCTTATTCAGATATAAATTACACATTAATCTCGATGAAAAAACCGTTTAATATACAGCTTCTAGATGTTTTCTTTTGAAATAATCGAATTTGCTTAATTGACGTGAGAATATTGTTTTTATAACTATTTTTTTGAATTAAAAAAATATAAGGCATTACAGCTAATGCCAATGCGCTTTATTGTATTGTAAGTCACTCGAGATAAGTTCGAGGTAAAATGACATCACAAATACCCAGGTCTTAGGTCTCAAATTTATATTGAAAAATCTAAATTTGATATTGACTTTACCGGGAATAAAACCCATACCCACCTGGTCGGTAGAGCAAGCTCTAACCAACTAGACCACAGCGGAGCACTATATACGTAGTTCATCATAATATCAAAAATTACATGGGTTACTTGAGAATGTGTCTAGAAGTAGTTCCTAACAGAATGTTAGTGGAAATGTGTCGATTAATTACTAACTCGAATGAAAAAATATCAAAGTTTTGATTTTTTTTGAGACAAAGTTATAAATATCATAATAATGATTCTATAAATACGATTATTCTAGACATTTTTTTCTGCGTTCGTCGAAAGATTAAAAAAAGAAGTTCGTTTGCAAATTATAAACAGGTATAAAACTTCCATTTTTTAATTTTTTATTGTAATACGATAGGGGGAGAACTTTTAGCATTATTTGTTTTTTTCCCTCAGGGAAGAAACCTTAAAGGTTACAACATTTTATTTGACATGCCGTGGGTGGTATTATTTATGTAATATAAATGGGAAAAAAACGAAAATAAACTCGGTATCGTTTTTCATCTTCTTCTGCCGTTAATAAATTATCTCGTATTCGTTTTGGACAGCCGAAATGTAAAAAAAAACTGTTATTGCGCCAAGACTTAACAATTTAAAAACGCCAATTTTATAATATTTAGTCATACATAACCATCCGCAATAAGGTGATTTTCCGTTACATAATTATGGATATAATGGCACATATTTTTTCATTACATTCTACTAGATATTTTTTTATCCAAGCAGAAGGGTATTTTAAAGATTTGATTGGAACATGTATTTGGTAACTAACTATACGTTTTATAAACAAATTCATCAACAAGTAGTTTGTATAAATCGCTAAAAAGGAAAAAAAATAGATGGTAAATTCTACAAAAATTTGAAGGCTTTGCTAGGCCCATTTTTACCCTCATAATTAAACTGTCCGTTTAGGGCTTTCTTTGACGTGGGTAGTGATAGCAGGTAAAGTGTAAATTATAATTAATGGTGAATTTTTAGTTCACTTTAGGAACTACCGATTCATACACATTTAATTACTCTTGAGATTTAAATAAACCGATTAGCTATTCGAGTGGCACTTTTGATATCAAGCAAATATTCTTCTATCGCTATAGCATAATTTAATTAATAAAGTTTTGTTTACAATTCTTTTTAAACTTTTATATTAAAAACTAAGTAAGTTACATAAAAAAAGACTAACAAAACTAGTGATTTGACTGCCGTCAATTGATTTTTGGAATATTGAAACGGTCGAATAGGTGATTATATTTATATTTTTACGCTACTGACAGTGACAGAGGATACAAACAATTAACATACACCTTTTTTTTTTTTTTTAGGATTTCGACTGAAGGTGCTTGGTGGAATTTCAATATTAAATTTGAATTGTTTAAACTATGTACATTCTCACAGATTTTGTCACTAACGTCCCGGGTTTCGCCTTTCGGCATCTTCAGGCGTTCAAGTGCACGGATGAACTTGAACTGACAGTTCAGTTCAAGTTCATCCGTGTACTTGAACGCCTGAAGATGCCGAAAGGCGAAACCCGGGACGTTAGTGACAAAATCTGTGAGAATGTACATAGTTTGAACAATTCAAATTTAACATACATCTATTTGAATTTAAGTTCAAACGTAAATAAGTAAAAAAATAAATCATATGAATTTTAATTCTTAGCAATGGTGTACTGCTAAAATTCTATCAACCGGCTTGCACCTTGGTAAACACCAACTTCCAAATATATAAAAAATATATCATAAATACAAAATTATTATTTACATTACATAATTTATACATGACATAACTTCATTCCATGTAGTGCTGTGATTTTCATTCGAAACTTTAACCTGATGGGTCTATTACTTCTATCATCTGCTGTGTGATGGTGACTCGGAAGCCATGATTTAAGGAGTTGGTGCGTAATTCCACGAAGTCAGTGGCAAACCTATCAAATTATTGGTCATTAAGTTTGATATATGTTGAATTCTTACAAATAGTATTCATCAACGAAAATCCTCGTTCCGCCTCTGCAGAGTTTATTGCAATTGTATTAATAATATTTTTAGCTTTTCTGACCGTTTTCATCGCAATTATCTCTTAAAATATTATCGATATAATCTATGAAATCATTCGCGCAAATCGTGTGCGTGACTCACGTACGAGTACATAGATATACTATGCAAATAAAATAGTATACAAAACGGTCGCAAGCGCTTACTTTATCCATATCGGATCAAGTATTTTGATCGTGTAAAAATTCGATCTCGGAATCACGATAATTAAAAATAAAAAAGAGCAACTGTATGTCAATCGACTTTCTGTTCACCGCTTTACGCACATTTTCACTCCTGCTAAATATATGAAATCTCGCCTCGGTGAAACCACCTCGTAATACTACTGACAACAGGTATAATAGTACTGTACGTCACGCATTATATTTCAAATCTCAACTAGATGTAATGTCAAATATAATATTTTATAACACGACTTGTGAGTGTTTATCCAAAAATTCAACTGCGAGCGATGTTGTTATCCCTACATTGTACAAACCGAACAAAGCTAAAAGTTGTTTAGTGAATGTGTAGTATAAATAGCATTACATAGAGTGGATTTTATTAAATGCCCTCTAGACATCAAGATTAACACATCAGCGCTGTGATACGTGAAAATGTTATGGGTTGCGATACCGTCTCTCTTGGGATATTTAATAATAAAAGCTAAGCTTTATATCCTAGGCGTAGAATTGAAAGCTTGTAGGAGTGCATAAAACGCAATAAACTTTTCATGAGCTTTATTAAAGATGTTATCAAGAATCTTGAAAATTGTTTTCAAATTTCTATGCTATAATAATTTTAATAAAGCTCTAGAGTTTTCCAAAGACTTTTCCACAGTACATAACATTGAGAGTTTACTGATCGAAGTCATAAAAACAAGTTCTGCGATAATGATGTTCGAAGCATTTTTTTACCAAAACTCTGTCACGTGCATAAGTTCTTAATGATTAAAATTAATTTTAGTTCAGTATAAAAAAATAACATATTTGGCATAGTAGTCATAAGATTTGGTATCGATGAGTGGTATATAAGATATAAAAATGCGTTTTTAACTAGACTGCTGACTTAATGCGTTGTTAGTACACAAGTCCAAAAGAATCGGCGTAGTATAAGATTCATACAGAACAGAAGTATATGTAGGTTCAAGTGAATCAAAAATAGCATGAATTGCTTCTAATGATTCAAAGAAAGTTAGATGTGTTTCAGAGAGAAAAAAAACATGTAAAACATATAAATCAAAATAGATTGGTAGAAGGTGTGAGGGTAATGAGGGACTGTCTAGAGGGCATTTAAGAAAATCAACTATATGTATGTATGTACACTACACATTAACTAAAAAACTTATAGCTTTGTTCGGTCTGTAAAATGTAGCGATGACAACATCGCTTGCATGTAAACACTATTATAAAATTCATAAATCGTATTATAAAACATTGAATTTGAGTTTGCATAATAGCGTCTGGTAAAGATTTGAAATATAATACATGATATATATATTTTACTATTATATTGTAAGTAGTATTACGAAGTGGCTTCGCAAGGCAAGATTTAATATACACGATATTACACTTAGTAGGAAAGACAATGTGCGTGAAACGATGGACGGGAAGCCGATAAACGTGCAGTTATGTCTGCATATATATTATTTCGGGAATAAAATTTTTGATTGAATTGGTTTTGAATATTATAATATTGATGTGTAAAAATATTCTAAAACAATTCCGGTGCACTAAAATGGCTCTTGTTGATTTTTTTTTTACAATAATTTATGTTACGACTAGTGATTGCAATGCCTGACGAATATATGAATACCGATATTTCATATTCAAATCTGGTATTTTCAAAAAATAATACGTTCAATTGGGTCTGCAATACCTAGTATTACTAGTATTTTGATATTTTATGTAAAATACTGTCGTAAAATATATCTCGAGCGTGTGATTTTTATAAATATCTTACGGTTTTGTTTCAATAATAATACACCTCATAAATTCTGTTGACAAAAATCATTAAGAATTCGATTTTGATTAATTTTTAATATCGAAATACTGGTATATTTGCACTTTCATAATTGAAATTCGATATTTAAAAATAAATACTGGGATCCCGGTTTTGGTAATATCGGCATTGCAATCCCTAGTTACGGATTAAATGTTTTTCCTAGCTATTTTAAGACATGCCACTTATGACATATTTTTGAGGTGATATCATGCCGGATGAGCAATTTAAAAATGATTTTTTTTGCACATGTTCAATATATCAAAATTGTGGATTTGTGTAGAACACCGTGTGAAATTTAAAATTATACATATAAACGCATTAGTCCGGTAAGGTTTTGAATCCACTAACGTAATAAAATACTGTTAAATGATTTCATCGGGATCACCAAACGCCGATAAGTATAATGTTCTAATGAAAACCTCTACAATTTGCTTAGTTTATTATTTTGCTTTATTTTAAAAGTTTATTCCTTAGATCAGGGTTTCCCAAACATTTTCTGGAATGGGACACTTGGCAAGTCCGGAAAATATAACGGAACACTTAGCTGAATTTTTAAGATATTTTTGTAATTTAACTGTGTTGCAGCGTATAAAACCATTCCAATTTTTTTCGGAACACTTCCTCTGACTCCGCGAAACACCAGTGTTCCGTGGAACATAGAAGGAACCCTGCCTTAAATGATTGATGTAAATGTTCTTAGCTAACAATTATGTGTGACAACTATGACATAGCCATTTTTACAGTGATGTTTTGTAATTTAATTAAAAGAGCCCTTCAAAAAATGTTCGTACGTTACTCTAAGCAACTCAAATAAAAATGGTTGTTTTGGATAAAGGAGTTTTAAATAATAAAATTTCATGTGATTTTGTCAATAATTTATAAATCTTGGGTGCCATTTTGAATATTCGAGTGTAAACTGAATTTAAGATAAAAGCTGCGAGTGGCATGAAAGCTTTTCTAGCAGGTGGCGCTGCTGTTGCATGGAAGCTTTCTCAGGTGTACGTGTACGTCATTATCTGAGAAACTTGAAGGCCTAACGTACGTTTTGAAAATTTTAATGAAATCGTTTATTATTCTGAGCAAATAAATCCTTTTTTAAATGTTTTAGCGGACGGCGCGGATAATTTAAACGATACTTTGCAAAATAACATTGGTTCAATATAGAAAGATTACGCAATATTTTTGTTATCTACGGTGTTAAGCTTGCTTTTGTATTATTTATAAAAAAATAGGATTCCCAATAAAATATTATATTACTACTGTATATTATTTGTAATTTAAAATTTTGTATTTTAGTAAGAAGCAATGCGCTTAGGTTTAGTTTAAATGATGTTGAAAAATACTTTTTTGAGTTAATTTCATTTTTTTTAAGCATCAGGACAGGCTTCCCTCACCGCGAGCATTATCAACTAATGAAGATATAAATCGATACACGTGTGATATATAATTTTATCTGTTGATAATGCTCGTGCTGAGCGAAACCGATTTTGATATTCATTAAAAAATGTGGAATAAGTTCAAAAAGTGCTCAATGTTTTTTTTTATCATGCCATTTCAACAAGAATTATCAATGAACACTAAAAAAACGTGTAGATGGCTTAAACATACATACTTCTGCAATTTTGGTTCCATTAAGAAAAATAATTAAAACAAAACCTTAAAAAATATATATGAAAACCACTGGAATTCATACTTCCGTTCCATAAAACGCATATGTAGTACATATATGCGATACCCATTCATTTTATGATCTATAATATAATAAATAGATCAGTGAAAGGCTTTTTATATTTTTAGCGATACCTTTTTTATATTCAAATTCCAAATATGTTTTATTTATTTATCATTTGTTCGCATTTCTCACAATAAGAAATACAAATTACCCTTACTTGCCATGCAATGGACAAAATAAAATAAATATTTTTTTAAGAATAAAGAGATACTTTTTTTGAAATTGACAAACAAATAAACGGCATCAAGAGATGAATTATGTACACATTACTTTGTTATAGTTTTCTAAAACTGTAAATTACTTACCCGTAATAAAACTGGATGCATTCATTCTCACTTCGCAGTGTGCTTATATAGACCTCGTTTGAATACTTTGTGACATAAGAATCTGTATTCCATATACTGTTTTTCTAGAAGTCATGTTTCGTGTTATGTATAGCTCTCATGCTACTACGTATAGCGTGACGAGGTCGAAAATCCCACATAAGTTAAGAACTTTGTTAACCTAAAAATCCAGTACAATTGTCATAACGCCATTACTAACAATTTCTGTTAATAAATGCTACCCCTAAAAAGCTTTCAACTGACACATTTTTTTTATTAATTTACTAAAAAAGCAAAGAGCTCACTACGTATACCGCGCTACATTTCCAGTAGGATAGTAGTGATAAGAAAAAAATCATAACTTTTACTCTCATTGTCTCATCAAATATTCGACTTATTTGAAACACTAAGGTTATCATCACCACTAGGACAACCAATCCCGGTATCTTGATCAATTTGGCAATTCCGCTATGCCGGGATCGTTATAATACCAGTCTTGGGATTTCGGGGTTCCCTCTAAAATCTAAAAAGACAAATTTAAAATCTAAATTCTTTATTAAAACAATTCCCAACAGTGTTCCTTAATTTGTTTATACAAACATTTTTGTATAATACCCACATAATAAATAAATGAATTGTGCTCTTACTCCTTTTTATATTTTGTATCAGTCATAGACAGGAGCAGACTTCAGATACAATCATTTCTTTTTTTATGGCGGTATGAGATTTTTTCAATTTTAATTTGAGATCTTGGACACTGGTGTTTGTGATATCTCTTATACTTATATTAATCTAACCAACTGTGGTTTATGAATAAAAAAATTGTCGGCTTGGCCGTTAGCTGGAATTAGAAACAGTACTGAAATTATGGATTATAAATGATCAATCCCGTTATGCGAAGATCCATGGATGTCCTAATTATCAACAATCATACCACGGAAACTTCCCAAAAAAATATGTATAAATAAACATTAATAACTGCGATAATGTATAATAAAATATGTTTATTTTTTGTTTCAAGGTTTCGGGAATAAGCTCAGAGATATTTCGACAGATAGAAACGGTGGAAAATGATCACGATGCAACCACGGCTGCCGCCTTGGAGGTTTGTTTTTGCAAAAAAATACGTAAAATAGTAATTGTATAGTTATATTATACAGTCAGCCTTTTTATAATACGAATATGTATTCCATGTTATACAAGTATTGAGTTTTTTACAATATGTCGGCTTAGGTTTGGCTTATTTATTTTCCAAATCACACAAATACAAAAAACTAAAATAATTATGGTGAAAATTTTCATGTATTAAGAACATAATATAAGTAATTGTATATGCTGAAAATATTCTAAAAGAAAAATTTCTGCTGAAATCTTCGTTACATTTTTCTTCGTGTCACTTACACCTATAAAAATGCGTGTTAGAGAAACTTTTACTGTATTTCAGTGATACGTTATACCCTTAAATCTTTTTCAGGCTGTAGAAAGGAGGGGTGAGATGATAGTTCGCATCTTGGAGCCTAGACAAGTCGGTAGAGCAGCAAATGAAGCAGCCAAGCGATTTTTCACGCTCCAGGTAAGAGTACATCCACTAGATAATATTTTATAAGACAAGCTGGGTACAACCACACCTGTTGCGTGATGTTTATCGAGTATATATGATTTAATTTCATCTTTGCGTAATAGAAATAATGATAACAAAATATATACACCAATCTGTGTGAATCAGATACAAATATATGATTTATTTGTCCATAACCACATGACAGGTTCGTAATACATCGAATACAACGAAAATTTATTGAGCGTAATAGCTGGAAAGATAATAATAATTTAACTATAAACTGCTATTTTATTATACTTTTGGAGTATTCAATTTTCATTGAGACATTATAATTCGAAGACTAATTATATCCATTAGATTTTCAAGACGAAACCCCATTGACTTTCAGCTGTCAATTCAACCCCTCAATGACAATAAGACGTATCCCAATTTAAGTCGATTTCGAGCTATTTTTTAGTATTGAAAATACATACAATGTTATAAAACTGTAAAAATAAGACATATAAACTGGACCAACTCATATAAATAAAGTTAAATATGAAATCATTTTTTTTTTGTCAATGATTGATTACTTGCGAAGTCTTTTTCGGTTTATTTGTAATGTCATGAAATATTAAATAAACTTTCGTCTCTGGTGAGTCGAATTGTTTTAAAAATCAAACTGATAATAAACAAATATTGATTTAAGCGATCTGTGTGCTGTATTATTTAACCGAAAATTTACTGCGGGTATGCTCAACCTCTTACTAGTGGGTCGCATAAAAACAAATTATGATGGGTTCGGGCCGTAAGGAAACAATAAATTTAAAGTATACATACTCAATCCCCTTTTACACGGAAGGATACGTTCCATGTAAAACAACCGTGCGAAAAGGCTTGTAATAGGATGTGAATATAGATTCCATTATATTTGACCGTGTTTTTTTGAAATCGTGTAAAAATATATAGTACAAAATGAGGATTATTGACAAAAATGTTTTTATTTTGAAACATTACACATACATACATGTTTAATTTATATCTAAATCAAAATTTAATGCGAACTTTGTCTTTGTAAATTATAAACTTATTCTATAGAATTTGACTAAATATTTTTCCACCAGTTAGCCTATTTCTTTCTGAGATGTCTGCGTGGTCAAGTGGTCAACGTCGTTGGCTTTGGTTACGGAGATCACAGGCTTAAATTCCAGTATATAGTTTTATAAATTGATTTTTAGCTTGATTTATGAATTTCTGTTCGAAGACGTGGATGTATATGATGTATCGATTCCCCCCCCCCCCCCACTCATCGTATCCTAAAAAACCGGACGAAGTGAGAGCGATTAGCTCACCACTAATCATGTCCTAGCACTATTCTTATATTCCTACTCTCTTTGGAAAATAACAAAAGTTTGAGCAACTGAGTAACAAGCAGTTCTCGTAGAAACATTTGAAGTTCATATGCTCCACATTGGGAGAGGACATGGTAACGAAGTTTATTTCTATCAACCGATTTAGTCTGTTTCATTAACAAAAAGCTTGTTCAAATCTATGAAATTTAATAATTTGTAAAAATATATATACAATATTTTAAGAAAAAGCATTCGAGGACCTCAGACGCCTTCAAAACGGGCCGCAGGTTAGGCATCTCTGATTAACAGGATTAAATGGTTGGAAAATGTAGTAATTAATTTAATTTGATATTATATATCGCATATTGGAAATACAAATTGACTTCATAACCATAACATAAAAATGACTGCATGATTCCACCGAACAATTAATATATAATATATGCTCATATTGTTTATGATGCATTATTACATATATTTTTTATTATAGTTTGATAGAAATATTCACATAAGAGGGAAAAAATCCAAAGCATAATTAACTTTTATGGGAATTGAATTATGCGGTGCATAGGAGTCCAGATTCATAAAAAATGTAGTGGAAAGCTTTCCAAATGTAACACTAAAAGTGAGACGTCATAATATTTTATTGTAGCAGTGCAGTAAAAACCAATAAAACAACGTAATGAAAATACTTTTAAATACGTAAAGAAAATTTCTAATAATATTTCTTCACTATTATTGGATTCTATGATTTTTTATTAGCCACAATTTATGTAAAATTCGTCAAACCGTAGGACCGTTTTTTTGTGTGAGAATAATTTAAAAAATAACAAATACAAATTGAGAAAAATCACAGCGCCGAAATATTTGTGTTAACATTGCTTGTTTCTCCATGAAAACTTAAGTATTACAATCCTTCAGGCAAATGGTTTTAGTACAATTAAATTATAAATTTGTATGTCAAAATATACAATTGCTTGTCCATTTTAGTCAATTACAGTTTATATGAGAGAACTAATGAACAATTTAGTCAACGTGTACATTAAATATGTAGACTAAGTTAATGTACACATTGACATTCAAAGAGTTTATAAACCCACTAGTTAACTCTTAGATTGACTAGTCAAAGGGAATGTGAATTTTAACTATGTAATCTTCAATTAAAACTGCTAGTTAATTTAAAAATCGACGAGATTTCATACTTTAACTGTGACATATACATACTTTAATACTTCACCTTAGTAACTTGATTATATAGGTTTTTAGAATAGCTACTGAATCGTAAACTTTAAGTTCGGTGTATGTAAATAAAATAAAATTTGACTATTATTTTGCCAACAATGATCAAATCAGAATTAACTAGGGGTAGTATTGAAGTGGCAATATGTAATGTTACATTATTTACCACCCAGATAATACCGCATGTATTTATTACCTTGGGTTTAGCCGCAGAAACGTTTCAAGATTTAATATCCGATCAGCAGGTGGTAAGACCTTGATTTTAAATGTCTTGTTTGAAATGAATAGCTATAGTCTCAACAAAACATGAAATGAAAGACAAACCCTTAGAGATTGTATAGACTTCAACAGCGGAAATCGTTTTAATTGCCACATAATTGTGAACGAAAGAACACTTTGAGCTAAAAGGGAAAATTGAAGAAAGGAAAGAATTTATCGTCAACATTTTCAAAGACAGTACTCAGGGCCAGTTGAATTTTCTCATCCCATTTTAATTTATTTTCTGAAAGACAATTATTTATAAATGGAAATTTAATTAATATCGTATGTTGTTTATTTTGCAGGATGCCAAGCACTCTGTTCAATTGGTTGAGATAGTGAAGAGGCCCGGGCAGACGCTCGGTCTCTATATCAGAGAGGGAAATGGAATGGATAGGGGTGATGGAGTCTTCATTTCGAGAATCGCCCTCGAATCAGCAGTCTATAATAGTGGCTGTCTTAAGGTATTCTATGATTTCTACATTTTTTGTGTAAGGTCATGTCAATACTTTTTATAAATCCACCTCTTTATACATAAGTATCTTAACGGAAAGGGAAGAAATAAACTATACATTTACTTAATAGTCTCATAAATATAACCTACCTTCTATGACACCTGTGTGATGTTTTACCAATGAGCTTCTTCTGCTGGGTGTCAATGTCGCTGATCATCCCACCTAAGAAACATTTAAATCTTAATCCTTCATACTAAAGCAATCATGAGAGGAGTATGATCAATTTGATAGAATGATGAGAAATAACGAAATATCAAAAAAATAAAAAGGCGCTACGACAAAATTACTAATTTTCAAATACTTATTCTTTTAATTAAAGGTCGGAGATGAAATATTGGCCGTGAACTTGGTAGATGTGACCCACATGTCTTTGGACGATGTTGTTATAATTATGTCCATTCCAAGAAGATTAGTCTTAGCCACCAGGCAACGCAAAGGTAGGTCACAAATTTATTTAAATCTTCATCGATGTTTTTTGTTTTCAATCACAAACGAAGGCAATGGATTTAGCAGGAATCAAAATTGAATAAGTTCCTCTTTCAAGTGTAATGTCTTACATTCTTGCTTGGAAGTAATAAAAAGATACGAGTTACAGTTTCGTAGTTAATAAAATTAATTAATACAGTATTTAATTTGAACCTTGTAGGTAGAGTTGATAACAATAAAACGAAACTTTTCTAATAAAAAAGCTTGCGCCGAAATACTTAATACACACGGTATTCATTTTGCAAAATATCATTTAATTCTCATAATTAAAAACATGTAACACTATTTCAAGGCAATAAGGGAAGTGGTTCTCCTAGTTTACCTCCGAGATCGGAACACAAACCTCCTCCTGTGGTGGTCATCAAGCGAGAACTGCGAGATGAAGACATGATGGATGAACTCGACCACGGTCATTCTAATAGGTGTGTGTAACCCGCTATTCTCACTTCACTAAATAACATAATATATATTGAATACAACATGTTTCAATGGTACAATTTTCATCAGACACTTATTGAAGTCAGTTTCATTTTTATTAAACATATTCACAGTTATTATCATTATAGCCCACACATAACAAATTTTACAGGAGACAAAAAAAGGCTTTTGAATGATTTTGGGCAAAAGGCAAATTATAAAATATACACAACCTTGAGCATGGAGACCGACAAACTGATTTTTTAGTTGATTTTATCTAATATTAATTTAATATTAAAAAAAGTCTTTTTTCATGATCGCAATTTCCACAGGCCGTTCTTTTTTAAAATTTAGAAGCTAAATTTTAGATAATAATTCGGCATTATCAGCTTACATCCTTTTGATAGAACGTGTATCAAGTTGTATGCATACATTGTGGTCATCGAAAAAAAACTGTTTTGAAAAAACTATTGGTTACGTCTTTTTTCCTTTCCATAGTCAATATGTACTAAACATGAAATCAGAATAAACAAATATCACCTTCAGGGTGTTCAATGTCTCGGTAAAAAGGTATTGTATAAAAAAAAAAACACTTTTCTACTAATTCCCACTTTTATGTAATAATATCAGGACCGGTTTCCTTCATGACGAGCATTATCAACTGATAATAAATAAAAGTGGAAATTAGTATAAATGTGTATTTTATTTTTTGAATAAACAAATGCTTTCTTTTCGAAAATGTTAAAAGTCACATGATCGTTGAAGTACCATTGAATTTACCTAACAATCTTTATAGCGTAACATGCTAGTGCGTTAAAACAATATTGTGGATTTTTTTATTTATAAATTTATATATATGTTTAAATAGGGACAGTGGAAGCTTGAGGCAACGGCATACTGGCGATGGGAGAGAAATGACTGAGTCTAGATCAAGGTTGGGATTGGGACTGGCAGGGTATTCCCCGGACCAGTCCTCCAGCCTCGACCTGTACTATAATAGTAGGCCCCCTTCCGAAACAACATCGAATCATTGGAGGTAATGTATATATTATACATTATCGCACAAAAAAATCGTATACATATATATTATTCAACATCCAAAAAGCATGGCCATGAAAACAATTAGAACGTACGGGTTCATAATATACATATTTCGTAAAAAATATCACTCTAGTGTTTTATATACAGGAAATCTTTGAATCACCATTATTTAATCTTCGATATCATTCAATACTTTAGGCAAATTCTTCGTAAGTGTGAGTGTTTGTATTCCGTTGGGACCAATATATGAGCATAATATAAATCTAAATATTACAGATAACTATTTTCGGCACCATTTCAATATAGCAAACAGGTTTATTATTTTATTAAATAATCTGTGTATGTATATCTAATGCAATTTAAATTAAAATAACCGAAAATAATATTTCAATATCGTTGTATATCAATACTAATACCACCATTATGATCGGACTCATTAATAAGACAATTGCTATTGTGAAATAATGTCGACTAACAAGCTGTAAATTATTTGAAAAATATTCAATACAAACGAAAGTTTTAAAGCAATATCTTTACAATCTCGTTATATTTACTACTAAATTTTATTTCACATCGTTAGATGTTTAAAAATATAATTCTATCAGATATTTTCCTGTTTTTGAATTTAATATGTGGTTTTAATATCATATACGAATTGATAGAGTTTGATATATACTTTTTATCAACTTTATGAACCTTGCATGATAAGTAAAATTTTATTTGTTTAAATAAATATCATCTGGGATAGTAAGTATTTAATTAAAAAATTGACTTTAAGCAGACCGTTTAATTCTTCAATTGAAATTTAATCCGAAAATACTCAAATAAATTCCATTTATTTTCCTTTTCGGAAAATTGTCACCCATTAACGGAAATTTACAAACACTTAAATCTAAGTAAAACTTTTAACGATAGCGATAGACGGGGCATAAATCCAGCGTACCGACTGTAATAATGATATTTACGATCATTTGATCTTTTAAGTTTAAGTTTATTACTCATTCCAAAGTTTATCGTCACCAATGAACAATTCAGGGAATTCAATACGATGCCTTTGAAGGAGAGTGTTGATTGAGTAATAACACTTTTTTAAAGTGCAGAACAGAGCAAGAATTCATTCGTCGGCAGACATAAGCCAGGCGAAATAAATTAGGTATAAAATGCATTGACGACCGTACGGAAGTGATTTTAATCACCCAAGCTCAATAATCTGAATGATCTGCTTTTGCAGCTACCAACCCCCGCCGCCAGTAATAACAGAGCAGCCCAAGTCAAATGTCCAACACTTCCAAGGGTACGAGCGCGGTTATCCTAAAACGTTAGAAAGCCTCGCTGAAAAAGTTCACTCGTTTTACACGGGACCAGTTCTTCCTGCTCAGGGCTCGCGGAGACTCTCCGCAGGAGGCCAGCCCATCACATCCTCTAGGTTAAATCACATTTTAAGAGCGGTTTTGTTTCAACAGCAGTAGTGTGCCCAGTACAAATACTTCGCGTAGTAGTTATGCGAGAAACCCCTGCTGGATATTGCCTAGCTTTCACACGTATAGACAGTCGACCGTGGTAAAATAATTGAGACTTGCACTAGTGATTTTAAAAAGATGCTTGTTTACCATGTCACAGCCTATAATGTTTGCATTGTATTTAAATGTTTATGCACTAAATGTGATGTGAAGAATTTCACTAGATTAATTAGAGGATTGTGTTAGTTGAAAAAATCAAAGAAGAAATACTGTAGAAAAGAACCACCATATTCATGATCTCCATTATTTGCGAATACGTTCGAAACAATCAGTTTCAGCGTAGACTTCAGATGCTCCCGTGTATTTCATTGAACTGGGCACGCCACTGCACACCACCCTATACACAAGCCTAGTTATTATTAGCTATTTGGTTTTTTTTATTTGATATTACAATATATGCACAACAATAATTAAAATTATGAAAACGTAATATTATTATGCACTATTGCAAACGGAATACAAACAAAGCACATTCAGCACCTTTACTTCACATCATCATTAAAAGTTAATGGCAATTTTACCATTCGCAATATTAAAAAAGCAATTAAAAATAATTGCATAAAAAAATCATAACTAACAAAATATGTAAAATATTATCTTTAATTGCTTCTTTGATATCAAAAAAATCAAAATTCAGTAAAATGTCGCACCTCTTAAATAGAAAGTTTTATAATGTCAACGATGTTTTTATGTTTATGAAGGGTAGAGGGAAATAAATTGTTACATCACATTTGTTTGTATATCTGGTAAAACAATCCTCTGGGTTTTGAATTTAAAAGATTGCGTTAACAGTTTTTTTAAATGTGATATTATATGTACCTCCCCAGTAGTCAGTACCCATCGTATTTAAAGTATTCACAAATCATTATATTATTCAATTGAATTTTATTTTGTGTGTTTCTGACGAATACTAATTACAATACAAATGATACAAAAGAGCTCACGGACTGTTATCATGATATCATGTTATAATAATGGAACATCGGTGTTATTCTTTCTCGATCAAGAAAATTGTCAAATATTCTGTTACTTAAGAATATTTCAATTGTTTATTGACATTATAAAATTTCCCTATACAAATTAAGTACAATTAAATCTAGATTGATGTTATTTTATGGACTATTCAAAACGCACATTTATGTTTTGTGTTAATGGTAGAAAATATTTTCAATTTGACCGAATGAATTAATGTTTATTGTTTACACAGATTTTCATCAAATCAACGCATCATGCCGAGATCTGGTTCAGATCAGCATTTACCGCGGGTTGAATATTCAGACTACACATCGATATCACCTGCCGGCAGGCACACGCTGCTACGATCGAGTCTCAAGTCAGGTCAGTCAAGTAAGGATCCCACTTTTCAATACTATTTTTATTTAATCATTTGTTTTAATTATTAGCATGAAACTTAATCAGGATTCGAATTCAATCTGATCACACTGGAGCTGAGCACTGGTTATTGAAATCTGCGGAAAGTCTTAAAAAAACTAAATTTTCACTGTGATACCTGGATTTATAATTGAACCCATACGCCAAATAACATTGTTGAACAATAATAAAAGTTAGTCGTTGTAAATATGCCCGATTTAATGATTGTTTAAGTAATTTTTATTGTAGACATGGTTTATTGATCATAATTTCGTTATTGGAAAAACAACACTAAATAATATTAACGCTGTTTTACCGCACATGTACCCAATTCGCGGGCTTGGGATTCACAGCGATCTATTTACAAAAAACATAGTTTTAAGTTCACTAAGGTCTAACAGATGATTTACTTTTGTGAGTCTAGCATTATAATTTCATTTGTCGATATATCCAACTGTTTTGTGTAGCTTTGTGTCACTAGTAAATATGATTATGGCATTGCTAAAACCGAGCTTAATTCAAAACACGCATTTTTACAGTTAGGCTCATATGATCCGAAAGCCTTAAATTTTCACTGTACAGTTTAGACACAAGACGCCATGAAAACTATAATATGAGGCGAAAATGTGATACATTTTCGTGTCTATTCTAAATTTAAGTAATATGTATATCACTTTTAAGGTGTTTACTGTCAATACTTGGTGGAATGGCATTATAATAAAAATAATAAAACATTTTTATTAATAATATATATATGTAACTTGTTGGGTTAACTGAGTGCGTGTATATCCTGTATTGAATCAAGCAATTTCCTTCCCTCAAAAGATCTGTGGATACTATATTTTCGTAATGATTTTAAGGTTCTACGCTATCTCGATACAATCAAAGATATGCAACGACAGGGCCAGACTCCCGGGGATTGAGTAACAAATACGTATCGCCCAGCACACTAACGGCGCAAGCCACTCTCACAAGAAGAAATCGCAGCTTAGATTATTCGTCTGATACTGAAGCAACATGCGGCTCTAGATCGAACTACTACTACTATAATAGGTAAACTATATATTATAAAATAGGCTTTTTTATATGTGCTCTTCGTTTTCGCATAAACATACATTTTTATAAGATATTAAAAATCAGCTACATTTTATTTGTAATTGATTGTCCGTGAAAATCACAGACTGTTTTTATATTATACTACAATAAAAAGATGAACCCAAGTTTTATACTTAAAACTTTATATAGAAATGAGGATGTCAGTTTCTGGTCTCTAAAATATATGTTTGAAGTGTAAATTTATCAAGTGTAAGTATATTTTAAATCACACACATTATAAACACCCATGGTCGAGATTCTAAATTTCTAATATTTAATTAACAACTGGCATTGAACATCAACCCAAATTTTTTACCTCTAATAACAGCTTTCATCGTTTGGCTGCAGAGGTTAACACATAAGCAAATTAATCAAATTAGAGGTCTTAGGCGCAATGAAATTTGGAGGCCCTGTTTTTCGGATAACATAAAAACGACAAAAAATTCCATGTAAAATAATTAAAATCTGAAAAAAAAGCATATAGCTTATATAATATATAAAAGCTATTTTGAGGCCCCAAGCGTGCGCCTCATTCGCTTATAGAATAATCCGCCACTGGATCAACAACCTGTAAATGCATTACGTTATAATAATTTCTTTCCAATTTTAGGTGAATCGCAAACATTTCTTTATTCTTCGTACAATTACCACTGTTTAATATGAAGACATTTTGTTTTTTAGCACTAGAAATCCACCTTCAGCAGCATTGAACTCAATATCCCGCACAAATGCAATAACCGGGACAGACTTGGTCAATAAATTCAATTCCCTTCCTAGAGATACGAGAGCTTCCACGAGGTTTGCTAAACAATTATTTTTGTGTTTAAAACATTATTTCAAGATTTATTGTTCCGCATCTAAATCTAATATGATTTTTTTAGTAATATTACATATTTAAGAGATAATTTCAGATTTTTTTTCAAGGGATGAAAATGTATAATATGAAATGTAGACATAATATTTTTTTTTTGTTATTTGCCTATTTCAGTACAAACATAAGAAGCAATTGTTTCACGTTTCGAAAACGTTACAAATTTATTTCTTTATAGTTTGATAAAAAAAACAGAATATAAAATACAATAGTAGTTGTTACACTGGTAATGTTCCTTAAATAATCATTACCAATATTTTTTTTACTTAATAATAGTACTAAGTTTTATAGTATCATGTTTTTTAAGTATATTCCATTGTAATTTTAATGCTTCTTGTATTTTTATATAGGATGGCGATGGGTAAGCGATTTGGCACATTAGATCGAGGAGGAATTTCGTCTTTGTTAATGGATGATACCGATGGTAATTTGTCGGCGCCTGAAATGCCTCATCTTACTGGAAGGGGAGGACCGAGAGGTATTTTTTGGAACCTCTTGTATTACGTGTTAACTTACCCGAAGACGTTGTCTCTGTAATATATATTTTTAGAGAAAACTAAATATGGCGAACATACAATTTCGTCGGATCGTTAATTACGAGCTCTGTGTCCGTCGGATTTTTTTTATTTCTATGAAATTTTAATCCCGTCTTTAATAATTTCTACAAATGATTGTCAATTTACAAACAGTGATTATATTTTGTGTCTTAAAATTAGCTAGAATATTCTAGGGAATACAGTTCTAATATTAAATTATTACAAAAATATGAAAACGGTTGATATTGTAAATGATCCAAGATATATTGTTCGTGTTAGGGATATTATTTTATTTTTACATGAATTATTGTTTCAGATGAATACCGCGCGTGGCTCTCTCGTACCCCTTCAACAAGTGCAATCTATGAGCAAATAAGAGCGAGTAGAGATGTTCTCAATCAACACAGAGCGGCTAGATTTACTTACAGTGCAGAAAACATTCATGACGCCCTGAAAAATGTAAGATTACTTGAACCAGTTGAACCAAATGAATTTCACTTAAACAATTCTAAGTTTCGTTTGTTTTATTTATTTAAAATAACCGTTTAATTATTTTTAATAGGCTGAGAATTCAGCGTTCAGCTCCTCGTATGGATTATACAGCGGTGGAAGATCTGCGTTGACTGGAACCCTAGACCGAAACTTTACAGGAAGATCTACAACGCACACCTCAATACCAGCAAGATCGCTTTCCACCCAGCACATCACATCATCAGGTTATTTTTTACATGCTTTCATTTAAAAACATATACTTTCATTTAAAAAAGGAAACGAATATATAATATTTACAATAATTCTGTCTTCAAAATGAACTCTTTGTGACAGTTGAAATTTATAACAAAAGTGACGGTGTTAAATGTTGAACGAATAAAAATATATTTTGTATTTTTACTGTTGATCCAGAGATAATATAATATTTCATATTTTAAAAGTAATTTTGTACATCAATAATTTTGATCGAATTCTCCAGGTATGATGGGTTCTCCTTCAGCTCGAAGAATGCGCCAGCTTCTTGAGCTGGGAACCCGTAGTGGAGTCGTCGGAGGAGCAGGGCCAAGTCCAGTTCCAACTCCGTCATCAACTCTTCCTAGAAATAGGCACGTCGACATTAACCCCGCAGGTACTAAAAGTTATCAGTTTGTTGACTTAAAGCTTAAAAGTTTGCATTAAAGAAGGGATAAGTGTTTTTTTGAATTTCTGATACTTTGAAGGTGAAATACTTTTACTTCTCATGTCCGTTTTTATGGTTGTAATTTTGATTCACATTTGAGAATTATTTCCTCCCAATATTTACATTTTTTTAATTATACGTTAATTATAGTTGAGTTATTCATTATGAACGAAAAATAGTCGTAACTACATTCTAATGGAAAAATCAATATTCATTTTTTATGATGTTTGAGTCATAGTTTGGTTAATAAGTTCGATACTGTTGCTTTTATCTTCATATGATTATGATATTTCTTTTCAGAGTTCCTAAAATATAAAATAGATAAGCCTGGAATGAGCATGTCGTCTTCGGTGTCTGCTGGTATGCCAGGTTTGGGTGGAGTCGGAACAGCGGTCGGTGGTGTGTCTGGTATGCTGTGGCTTCATCTTTTGGCCGGCAGAGGGCTAAGATCCGGTGGATCAGGCCCTGTTACGCCGACCGCACCAGGAGCCCCTCAACCGCCTCCGCATGCTGTGCCAGCCGCCGCTAGAGACCTCTATTGCGTACTCGAATGCGACAGGGTTCATAAAGCTAGGACTGTGGTGAGTAGACTTTAACAACCCCACTGCATTTATAGTATCTGTCAAACGATGCTTGCACTCTTCTTTTCTCGAAGTGAAAAAATATACATACTTGCAAATCTAAAATAATTTTCCAATTATTCTTACGATACACTGATAATTCTTGTTGAAAATTCATTTATGCTTAAAAAATGACACAATTACCTATATGAAATAAAAAACAAAAACCTTTATATTTTCGAACATACACTTGATGCTTTATCCAATTTTATGTGTCAAGAATGAATGAAACGTCCAAAATTCTCAATATTTTATTTTAAACATTTTCAGGTCCGCACTGGAGATCTTCAATTTGATTGGGACGAATCATTTGAACTGGATCTTGTTAACAATAGGCAACTTGACCTTCTAGTTTACTCTTGGGATCCTCAACATAGGCATAAGTTATGCTATAGAGGAGCAGTTAATCTCGTCCAGTTGCTCAACCAAAGTCCGCTTCATCAGCTGGCTCTTAAAATTGAACCAAGAGGTATAAAAAAATCAATTTAATTTGAGAGAAAACAGACGAAAATCTTCTTTAAAAATATGATATCGTTGAGATTGCTCTGATTAAAAATTCGTTGATTTACATATTGCTATAGGATATTTCTTGTTGAAGACAATTAGTTATTATTTAATTAATATTGATTTTAATTGGGTTAAAGTATGGAAAACTGTTACAATATCAAATAAATTCATGCGTTCTGTATAAAAGTATCAAGTTAACGATTCTGATTCACCTGATAATTTGTAATAATAAGGTGAAAATATAAATTTTAATTTAATGACTTTGTTATTGCACCGATTGAGCCACTAAACGTGACACGTGTTTATACCTCATATTGAAGATTTTTTCCTGTGAAAATATTTTTGTGATTAGTTATCATTTTTTATAAAGATTAAGAAAGGCTTAAAAAAACTATCATGACTTTAAATAAAAAAATCTTCCAAATGTATATATATATGTGTTGTAATTTTAATTTTAGTAAAAAAGACTTAAACTAAATTTCGGTTAAAGATAATTGTAATTTTTTTAATCAGCTATGTTTTGAACATTGAAAGATACAAATCTATGATATAATTATTTTATATTCTTCATAAAATGAATGTTATTGTAAAAAGATATATCACATTAACTCATTTTTTCAGGAACTCTCTATCTGCGATTACGATACACGGATTCGTCGACTTTGTACAGAAGACGAGGTCTTCCCTCGACGATACCTCGTAGCGGAGGTCCAAGTCCACCCTTATTCGGTGCCGACTTGGAGACGGTGGTGGGTCGGGAGGCGGCGAGGTCTGCTCCTCAGCACGCCGGACAGCCTCCGGTACCTGTCATCGTCAGGAGATGCGTCGAAGAAATCGAAAGGCGAGGACTCGATATAATCGGTGAGCGTTGACTCATATCATTACACTCTTTTTTTTTAATTTGTACGAAAACACTAAACGTAATTTTAAATATTTCAGGGCTCTACCGTTTGTGTGGGTCAGCTACCAAAAAGAGGATACTTCGTGAGGCATTCGAAAGGAACAGTCGATCAGTCGAACTGACTCCGGACAATGTACCTGACATCAATGTTATCACAGGAGTACTGAAAGATTATTTAAGAGAACTTCCTCAGCCACTATTCACCAAGTGTCTTTACCAAATGACTGTTGATGCTTTAGGTGAGTCGGTTTGTTTTGTCTTCGATTTTTGTTATATTAAACATTCAAAAAAAATATTTAAAATTTGCAACCGTTGCTTTTAAAAATGCATTGATTTATCGGAGCGAACAGATTGGTATTTTCAATTTCAAATTCTCATTATTTTATTGGAAGAAATATTGGCTTCCGTTGTCACTCACTAGGTAGAAAAATAATCAGGAGCCGTAATGAATAAGTAATACTACGCCTACCATCTTTTTACAAATAAAAATGCAGATTTTTTTATATAATTCATATCCACTCCCAATGTGGAGTATATGACCTCTTAACAGAGATATTTCAACAGATTTGTTGCTAAACATTTTTTTTCAAAAACAGTAGTAATAGAAAGGATACGGTCAGAACAAGACTAGTGGTTGGTCTATAGCTCTTGCTACGTCCCTTTATTTTAGAATTGTCAGGGTGGGAGGATTTTTTTTAGACATCGCAAACATCTATGCATTCGAACAGAAGTCGATTGAAAAAATGCCGTTTGTACTAGGATTCAAGCCTTTGTAATCTTGCAAGAGAGCCAACGATGTTGGCCACTGCATCACGGAGTCGACAAAAAATATTTAATTAAAATTCAGTTTTTTTTCAGTGTTTCAATAGTCATGTCAAACAGATAATCAATAATAAAGTAAATGAATTAGTTACGTCTTTTATGTGTGTGATGTAAAGAAAATATTAATCGATTTTCTATTGTTGCTAGATCTGGTTGATGAGTGTATACGTTTTTGAAATTTTCAGGAGTATGTTTACCCGACGACCCTGAAGGAAACGCCAAGCTGATGTTCAGCATTCTCGACTGCCTGCCCAGAACCAATCGCGCCACCCTCATATTCCTCCTGGACCATTTGGCCATGGTCGTGTCGGTATCTGACAGAAACAAAATGTCGCCGCAGAACCTGGCCACGGCTCTCGCCCCTCCCCTGATGCTGCACTCCGCCAGCGATGGACACATAATCACGACCGACCTTGACTACGCGCAGCCGATAGGAGTACTGAAATACCTGCTGCAGATATGGCCTGCTCCGAAGCACTCAGGTAATGTTATTCTGGATGGCCTAGACGAAATTTCCCAACGTAAACATATTTTTCAATTTACATTCGCTGAGATGGTTAGGGGAAAGGATTCTAATACCGGTGTTGCGTAAACCGGGATTCTAGTATTTCGGTTGACTTGTCAATACCTTAATCGCCCAATTAAAATGTTTAATACCAGTATGTCGGTACGTAGCGCATGGAAAATATGTCCAATTAATTGCTTACAAAATTAAAATGACTACGCTCAACGAGCGTTGAATCTGAAGGGCATTTTCTTTTTCCGGTTTTACTTGTTCGATCAAGATTAACAGCTTCTATTGACAAACTAATCTGATATATTAATTAAAAGAAAACATAATTCAAGGGATTTTATTAAAATAAGTCTTTTAGTTTTATAATCTACTGAGATAGTTTTCTTAATATCGGTATTTAAAAAGATAGTATGTATATCGAGTAATTGTTGTTTTTCTCATATTTATCTTTTTCATATATACCGCTATTGCAATTTCTAGTTAAAAGTTAACAACATAAAAAAATGGGTTTATAGATTTGTTTTTTTACATGTTTTACATGTCGATGTTACACAGCGACAAAATTTTATTGCCTGTGAAACTATTTAAATTAACTGATATAAATCTAATTTTTTGGAAAAAAATTCATCTCCTCAATTCGTTACGTGATTATGATTTTTAGTCATCATATTTGGTGCTTAGAAGACGATTAAATATCTGCCACATTGCGTATTCTAGACATATTTAAATATTCGTATTTATAGTAAATACTATGTCTTTGCATTTCAGTTCATAAAATCTTTTGACTTGCCTCGATCCATAATTATTGGATGCTTTTAAAAATCTAATTGTTTACTATCGATTTCTTACTACTAAGGTATTTAAGCGCTGTTGCATATTATTTAAAACCTTGCTTCAATGTTTAAATGATATATGTTTAGTTACGTTTTTGCTTTTATTTGATGTTGTAGAAGAAAGCATTTTGACGGATAAATAATTTTATCTTTGAGTGAAAATTGAAAAAGAATATATCATGTGTGTGGTGTTTGTTTTACTTTTATAGATTATAATTTGTTTTTTGGTAGTGGGGAAACTATAATGCTCAGTGTAATATTTGTGTAGGCAATCGCTGTTTATTTGATTGTTTGCATATTTAGTCAACTTATATGTGTTAGATTACTCGTTTCTAAAAATACTTGCTTCAAAAACAGCAATATCAATCAGTACATAAAAGCTCCACACATCAACCCACTAAGACACCGTGGCGTGAGTGTTCAATGCGTATAGCATTACAAACATATTTTTTAGAGATATCAATTATACAGTGTAATGCAATAAATATAACAAAAAATAAACACAATCAATAAACTACGATACCAATGAAATTTCGTAATACTTATTTTTGTAAGATTTTATTTTGAAGGTTAGTTAACCTAACATTTTTTTCGGATCTACAGTGAATAAAATAACTACGTATCATTATATTTATGCTTTCAAAACTGTATATGTTTTTTATAGTTTCATTATATTTTTAAAAAAAAACTTAAATAAGCATGCAAAAGTAACACAACATATATTTCAATTGTGATGCTCAGAATCAGAGTTTAGGGAACTGTGTTTTTTTTATAATTTTAATACTCATGCTTAATAATGAAATAATTCTTCTGTCGATACTAGGCTTCAGTCACACATAAATATGATCGATTTTGAAAGTCACATTTACGAACATTCGTAGCAGTTATCATGAAAGTTAAATTTACTCGACGCATCGTCTACGTCCTACGAGCTTCTACGCGCTCTACGACATAGTAATAACATAAATCATAATACGACAATGTGTGGGGTGCATTTTTACAATGTGTAAATGAAACTTTTCAATTTTTTCAGTAAAACTTTTATTCTATGTGGTTACCTAATTTAATTAAATAATGCTTTTTTTAAATCGCACAAAGGAAAGAATCGAAAATGATATTCCGCCGATGTTGACAATGTATGGCAGGGCCGGCTTCAGACATTAAAAATCGAATATTTATTTAAAATATGCGAGAGCAATGCCATCGAAGGGGAGACGAGATATTCGGGCACGTGGTTAATGCGTGTATGTTTGTAGACAGTTCGGCGCGGCGAGCCAGTGCCCGGGCTGCATGGAAACAGAGCCAGTGCGTCTCCAGTGGGACACTCCACGGCGCAAGGTAACCCATTCCATTTCATATCACCACATACCAACTCACCACACGCAGCACACAACCTAACCTAACCTAACTTTACAATTTTAGCGCAGGCATGTGCAACGCAGGCTTATTCGGCTTTGGGTTTGACAATCATTGACATGAGGAGTTTTCTAGATATATAATAATTAAAAACATACATATTTTTTATTACAAATAAAAATAACCTGAAAAATAGACAAGCATCCAACTAAATCACGATAAACAAACAAAATCTACAGATTAAATATACATTTTAACTTATTATCATAATTAAATTGAACAATTCAGATATTCACCATTCAATTATATTGATATAATCAATAAACATTACACACGAATATGAAATATTAATGTTTACCACCAGAATTTTATTTTACAACTGCATTAAATGTTATGATTTCAATTGACATATGAGAATGCTGTATACTTATTTATGGACATATTTATATAAATGTATAATTAGAATATTGGATATGGAATAGTTATGAATTATTTGCCTTATATGTTGTACTGCAGCAATAGTCAATGTTTAAACGTTACCATTTCAGCCATTTCCTAGTTTTTAATATTTAAAATATGTCGTAACAATTTTGTTCTGTATGCATTTATTAACAGAATAATCAAATTTGCATATGTTAGTAATTCATAGTAACGCTTTGGTTATTGATTTGATTTGACTCAATAAAGTAATGTTTATTCAATAAAATGGCGAATTACTTTCACTTATCAGCTCACTTTGAAATAGTCTGCACATGCCTGTGAAAACAATTTCCACTCCAACTCAATGAACATACTATCTGAAAATACTGCACGAAAGAATAAATTCATCAATCATGGGCATGACAATTCAAATGGCAAGAAATCTGACACTTTATAAAACTATAGATAATTCAAAAACAAGATATTCAAGCTTTTACTTTTTCTAGAAATAATAGCATTATTTTAAACAATTATTTGAAAATTCATTATCATACATATGAAGTAAATAATAAAAATATGCACGTCTATTTTTCAATTAACGCCTTATGATTTTACTCACTACTCGATGAAAACTTCTCAAAAAATGATTTCACAAAATCAATAACATAGATATTTGATTGATATTACTTGCCACATGCTCAGCTTCGTTTTTAGATTATTTTTGACATTTACCTTTAGTTTAGTTTGAAAAGTAGTTGCTATAGCTTTTAAAATGTCTTTGTGGCACATGATTTTTAGTATTATATATATTTATAATACATGCAAATTATTTAAAAAATCATAAACATTAAAAAAACGTTTCTTAATAAAATACAAACCTTCAATCGTAAGCGACGTACAATGGCGAAAGTAGAAACGCTACATTACTTTTATCTTAAATTTAAATAGTTTTACGCCGTGTTATATTTAATAACATAACTGACAATATTACTTGAACTAAAAAAATATATAATTGATACAGTACTAAGACTTTTCCCATTTAAACGTTTTTGCTACAAAGCCGACATCATTCTACACCAGAGTCCTGTAGACATAATTGAGCAACATTGATAAATATTTATAAGTATTAATAAATTAAAAGTGATTGATACTAGTAAAAGTTAAAAAAAGATTTAGTTTTGTTTATTTCTTGGCATAAATTAATAATAAAATACATGTACCCGCTAAAATAAATGACGAATCTGCGCTAGAAATTCCGCTTTCAAATTAATCATTCGATCTGATAACCCAATAGCCGTTACATATGCAATAATTAGTAATATGAAGTATGTTATGAATATTCACGTGTAACATGTTTTTAAAATTATTCTTTAGTATTTTTTACGATAAAGTTTGGACAGTCGAATTTAATGCAATAATAACGAATTTCAATGAAAAACAAACCGGTTTAAATATTATATTTAATTTCAGTCCCGTGTAAATAATTTAAACGACATACGCGCATTTAAAAATATCCAGCCCCAGGCAGTTAGCCGCTAAGATCGCTCGAACCCTAAGGCGGCCCTGCCATATTTAATAATAATTCAAATATTTCGTCAGTCAAATTCCAATATTGTATAAGCTAAAATTTTATTTAGAAAAACAGTATGCACGAAAATTCACTAAATTTATAGGGAAACAATTACCTACATTTAATGATTTTTTAATGAAGAATTAACTATGTTTTCGATGTTTAATGAAACGATGAGAACAAACCTCGGTTTTCTTTTACTTTTTTTGTACTTATAGATAAATTAACTTGTATTGTATGATGTCCTTCGTAATAAATACTACAAGATCAGTTTTTGAAAAAAGTCGTTTGTAAACATTCTTATATAAAGTAAAAAAATATTTTCATCAGCTGATTGATTATCCACTTGCGGCAGTAAATTTGCTCGTTCCTTTTTAAAAAAGGTGTGAAACTTTTATGCACCCGTTAATAAGTCAAACACGTGAATTAGTTTCCAGCCAAAACTCAAATTTATTTCTAATTAACATGAATTGAAGCGATCTTGAGCAGTGTCATGTTATTTTTTCGCCTTTTCGACATCGCTCTATTGGAATCTGACCAACGATATTTCGCTAAAGTGTGATAACTATGTTTTATGAGGTATCGGCAACGTTAGATATTAGTGTAAATAGATTGTTTTAGAAGTATGTTAAGAGTACAGTGTGGTCCCATAGGCCAGTATCAGCACTCAGCCAGTCAATATCGGCCAGCAGCAGCAGCATCAGCAGTATCGCCAGCTCAATTGGGTCGGCCCTCTCCCGCCCCATCACAGGTAGGGCATGTAAGTACAACACATCATTTTATTAATTACTTCCATCTTTTATCTACACCTGCTGCAACAGTTTTAACAAACCCCTCCACGGGGTGCGCTTGTGAATCAACACGGTCGTAGCTGCGTAGAGTTCAGAGCTGTCCTTCTACGCCAAAATACAGTATTCGTTTTATAATTTATATCTTAGTATAGAGATTGACGTAAAACATATATGACGAGCGTTATAACATTTTTAAATACTACAAAATGTTAAAATATATACATGCATATTATTTTGGAAAGAAGCCGTGTTGAATGTGGTGGTAATTCATCACATGTATGTGAATGATAACAATCAACTATAATACCACGGTGTCTGTCATTATAATATTCGTACAATACATGAGCATATTATTCATATTTTTTAGACAACCAGGATCAAAAAGTCTGTTTTAAACTTTATATTATAATACGAATAATGTCATAATAAATTAACTTGTTTAGTGAGTTTTGTTCATAACTAGAGGTTCCATCCAGCATCCAATGTATTATTAATATTATATAATCACATCTTGTATTTAAAGTTTTACCATAGTTATGAATGCAAATAAAGTGGAGCCTCTATATTCGTAATTAACCCGTTCCTGACGGCCTAACGAATATGGAATACGACGAACAAAGAAACAGTTTGATCCATAAGAAATAGGGAGAATTTATTATTATGTTCCCAGCCGCTAAAAATTGTGAAAATGTAAAAAAATGTGGTTAGCACATTATCTTTATTGTAATAAATAGATAACGCGACAAAAGCGGAAGATAAGGAAGGTTATTATTGTTTTAAAAGAAGCCACTATTAATTAAAACATCAGTTAATTCCAATTCTGGTCATGTGGCCCGTTTTCAGTATTCAGTAGAACTTGATTTAATAAACTTGTCCAACGGTCTTTGTTTTTGTATGCTTTTTAAAACTTCCCAGAAGTAGTCGAATCAAGTTATCGTTGAAAAGATTTATATTTTGTTTGCCACTATCTCGGTATTGCTTTTACAAAATTAAACAATAACGTAAACACATTTTATTGGTAGACATTTTAAAAATATATGAGGGCTCGTTACTGTTTGCTGCTCTTGCCTAAACTAAATAGAAATAAGAGAGAAAGCATCCGCAAAACAATAAAACAGATACGTTCAAACAGATCAGTTAAGATTTAAAAAAAAATAGTTACCATCCTAGAAAAAGTCAAACGCTTTCATATATGGCTAATAAAATAATAAGCATTCATTAGTTGCTCTGTTAAATTTATTTAAATCGAGAATAGTGCGTGTTAAATGTCATTCATTAGTTCTTTTATTAAACTTATTTGAAAAGCTATTTAGAAACGCACATATGAGACACGATTTAGACACAAGCCAATCAAAAGTCAATTATATACAACGCTCTTTGTTTCATATATAAGAGAATATTTTAAGAACGTATTATATTAATATGAAGTTACAATGAATAAAAGCAAAAAACATCGAATGTTCCAAAGATCACATAAAGAACATCAATTAGATGAAAACTTGAATTTAAGATACGGTATAAATCGTGTCATCAAAATGATACATATCATTCATACAATCAATTATTTCTTAACGTAACTGAATTTTCTAAAACACAAATGTCTTTTTAAATTATGTTTCAAAATTTTGAGGAGATCAATGAAACTTGATTAAATTTATTGATCAATTGTGATTAATGCATTTCAATCAATTGAACACTGAATATTTTCAAATAGGTACTCAACCAATTAAAAAAAATCCATTTTAATGAATTTAAAAAAGTACATTCCTCACAACATGTCCAACATGTTACATTTTTCAAGTAAACTCAAGTCGTGGTGAATGATCAACTGAAAATATAAAAAATATTTTTTCAAATCATAAAGAAAATAATATATCGAATTTTTAATTTTGATTGCAAAATGGTGGCATTTTCCTTCACGCATGCGTAAAATTGTTTTGATCGTTTTTTAAGGCCGTGCGCAGTAGTTAAATGACATTTATAAGCGGGAAACAAACGAAATCTTCTGCGAAATTGGAATAAAAAATACGTCACAAAAAAAGAAATTACGTTAAAAATGTGTGACACATTAAAACGAATTACATTGTTCCATCTAAAAATGGATTTCCAATTCTAGTTACAACTCTAGAATAAAATCATATAGTACAGGGATGGCGAACCTTTTTGGGTCCGCGTGCCAGCTATCTTCAAATATTTTTTCTCGATTGTGTGGTGTGCCCAAGCAGTAAAAAAAATAACAAAATAGAAAAAATTAAAAGTGAACGATTGTCGTCTATCTTGGAAACATTTGAAAATTAATAATTCACGGATTATTTAATCAAAATTTTAATTTTTGAAACCTAAAAATAAAAAAAAATACTTTGAAATCCTTCGCGTGCCATTGAAATTCTCAAAGGTGTCACCTCGGGCACGCGTGCCATAGGTTCGCCATCCCTGATATAGTATATACATATCATAGATTACAAAAATAAAACATGTTTAATAGTCGCTCTATTTATGTTGCAGGCTCAATTATCAGCCAAGGTCGGCCCATATCGTCCTCAATCGCCGCGAATTGGGCCGCTGCCCGCTCCGCCTCGCTCCCGACAGGTACATGAAATGACTATCCAATAATTGCATATTCTCACATTAAAAATGCCAATGTTTATTATTCACTCTTAACAAGTTAGTGTCACGACCAAAGTTTAATACATTTTTTTAACGCACATTTCTAGGTGATAGTATCTTCGCCCGGTTCACCAAGCAGTAGTTCCGATAGCCAGTCGGGTAATGAAACCTTGAAGCACGGAAGCTCCGTATCATCGATCGCACGTCAACCGGCGCGAGCTTCCCCCGGAGGCACTACGACTCGTCCCGCTTTTCAGCCCGGCCCTCCTTCCTCGCAGAGCTCGGCGTCGGGGCGCCACTCTCCGGCGCTACATCAGCAGATCGCGGGACGGCATTCGCCAGCACTCCATCACTCCGGTAGGCATTCTCCTGCTCTGCACCAGCCGTCCACGGGACGACACTCCCCAGTGAATGCGCGTTGTTCTCCCAGTCCCCTTTCTGCTGGACTGCTTTCTTCTGGGACGGGACGGACGACTCCTTCGTATCACCAAGTTTCGTCCGTCGGCAATTACGGTGGTCAGCAGTCGTCTTCATACTACACAAGCAGTCCTTCTAACCAGATGTATTCCACCAACGGCCAGGGAAAGAGCCCTCGCGACTCACCGAATATGACGCGAACTTCCTCTCCCGGTCATCTCATGAATCGGACTTCGTCTCCAGGAATCCCGGGAACTAACGCTGGCATAGCCGTCACTATGAACCCTTCGCCGTTTCTCACTGACTTGTCGTCTACGTCTCTCACCAGCATGGAGAACACTCTAATATCAAATCTGCAAAGCACAATAAATAACATCAGCACGACGGCAGACTCAATTTTCAACCACACGAACCTCAGCGGCGGCGGCGGCTTGAAATCTAACGATCCCTTCAACACAAAAAGCGCCATGTACGGTCAAAAAATGCCCGCCGTAAATTCGACAGCCGTGAGTTCAGCGATACCGGCGTACGCAACCTATGGATCCCAACAAGGCGGTGACGCGTACAGTGGCTCTCAGAATACGACCTCGAAGCAATCGAGCGGCGGAAGCTACGCTTCACACGGCTCCGACCTCTTCAATTCTGGTCAAGCTCCTAAGCAGACAATCTTGAGCGGGTACGATAATTTGAATTACAGCTCGACTAATCCGTTTCTGCAAAATTACCCCGCGGAAACTATAGAAGAAGAGAGCGTCACGAACGGCGACGGAACTTTCTCGTCGAATCTCTTCGGAACCATGTCAGGGGGAGGAGGTGGAGATTTGTTAAGCTGCAGACGGGAAGGTCGAGGGATGGAAGAACTGACTCCCACTTCGAGTGCTGGAACGGAAGATTCTCGGCCCCGCGACCAGCAGGAGCGAGATATAGACGGAGACGCGGAGCAAAGCGATTAAAAGTCCTCAATAAATAAAACACTTGTAATAATATAGTAAAATTTACTACTTTTGAAATCAATATAACTAAATATTTAAATAAAAATACGTTATTCGAGCAACTCGAAATCATGACCATAGATTAGCATGGTTTTCAGAGGCTCTAATTTTTATAACGATCATTATAAATTCTAATGTCATATTTATATTATTTGGTATTGTTAAAGTGTCTGGACTAAAAATGCTTGTCGTATAATCAAATTGCCAAAGTAAATAAGTACCATTTTATATTCCCATAATGTTTATGTCTAATGGCATATCTGTATTACAATCCTCAAATTATGTCCCGCTTACATTTTCTTTAGGACTCATATCCACCATTTTTTAGATTCATTAAAGTGTTGAATAGTGTTACCGGGTACCATTGTTATACAATGAGTACCGAATTAATTTAATAGTTATTCTATCGCAATAGGTGGCCGAGTACTGAACATTAAGATTTATACCGTCAGTCAAGAATGTATGAATGATATTTTATAGGTACCTACGCTTTGACACTTTTTTCACTTTTGAATGATGTTTACAATTTTGAAATCAAAATAAATACATTCTTAATTATACATGGATGAATAATATTTATAAAATAAGATAATTACATGAACCAAAACAATCGAACAAATCTTTAACACTTAAGCAAGAAAATTTGATAATCTGTACATTGCAAAGAGGTTTGTCTTTAAATTTACACTTTGATTAAGTGTTTTTACTTGTATACTCCTGATTGTTGTTAATATGTTATATCTTCTAAGGAAAATCTTCCTGTAAATAGGAAAACATGCAAGCACAAAGTGGTGTGAATTATGTATCACCATCGTAATAATATTATGTTATTATCATAATTAGCCAATAATAGTATATGCATGAGGTAGGAATTTGTATAGTCGTTACGTTATTTTCAATTATTCTCAAGTGACGAGTTACTATTATCAATTTGTAAATATCTTTCTACTTGAACAGTTTGCCATGTCATTATGTTTTGTGTTTATCTTTGGCAGAAAATAAGCTATAAATAAAAGTGAAACGTTTTAGATACTGTGCTAAATGAATACTCATATGGACTAAAGTAGCTCAGCTCTACAAAGTAAAACGTACGGGAGTAAGATGTGAGATAAAAAGTATCGTTACTTCGGTAACGAAACAAATTCAATGCATTTTGCGTGACACAATAATTAACTAGTCAAAACCACTGAAATATATATACATAAGTGTAGATATTAATTTTTCTGCCACTGCCATCCTAATTGTATATATGGAAAATAATTGATTATTGCGATAATAAAAACATTTTATAATATATAAAGTATTAAATAATATAAGTTTTTTTCACTGATAAATTTAAAAATCGTTACTTATAATTTTATTGAAAATTAGTTTAGTAGGTAGGTAAGCTTAATTCTTTTTTTAAGATTAAATTCACAGTCCTTGTATAATTCTGGACCTCGTACCATATTAAATACAGAGTATCGCCCGCTGGTATTGTTGATTTTATACTATCTTTTTTGTTGGACCATTTTTATTTATGATACTAAGTAAAGACTCTTAATAGTTTTTTACAACAACAAAAAATCTTACTCACTTTACAAATAAAAATTAACTCATTTTGTTAATATTATTATTATAAAATTCTTTTTGGTCAATTTGTGTAAATAAATAAAACTGTATAATTCCATTAAAACTATTATTTAGTGTGAGAAAAACTCATAAAAAAACATTAATGTGGTGCTAGAATCACAGCGGACATATATGCATCATAACAAATATGAAAAATAACAGATGTTTTTCAATATAGGAGCACAAATGTTCCTTTATAAATAATTAAATCGTTGAATTCCAAACATTCTGGACTTTATTATAATAAAATATGTATTCATCGAATTTTGCATAAATATGTATTTTTCAACTGACACTTATAATTATTCTATGCCAATTGATTGTATTGTATTGACAGGCTTCCTGATGTTATAATAAGAAGTTTTCATTAGGAAAAAATGTTATTTTAAATTATAAAATATCATTTTCATAATTTATAAAGGAATTGTCCATAAAATGGTTAGGCTCGTATACTTTTCACAAATAAAAACGATTGATAATGATTATTTGATAAAATATATATAAATACTAAAGAAACAATTCATTGAAGTACTTGCTTCACTTTTATTGACTGCAAATTTTGATACAGATGTTTTTCTAGAACTAATAAATGGTTTTTACAATATAGCGTAACAAACTTCTCTCAATTTTTCTCTTATCAATATAATAAAATTGCTTCTCAATAGGTAATATTTATTAATAAATATTTTCAAAGCCACGTAATAAATAAACTAAAAAAGGTTTTATATTGTATACAAAGCGACAACTACTGAAAATCAGTTAAATGCTGACGATATGTATACCTTTCTATGTATCTTAATGAACTGAATAAAAAAATAAATAGAATAATTTTTTAGAATTTTAATAGAAGTCCAATCATTAAAATTCAACACCATAATAATATTATTTTTCATAAACACACAAATAAGAGAATTCAGAGGAAATTTATTTATATTCGTTTTATATAATTTCATATGGGAATTGAATAGTATTTGTGTGTTTTTTTAAATCAATTATTTACTATATGAGATGTGAAATTGAATTTGAATGATTTGTTAATATAAGTGTAAAATTATTTGATCCTTATTAACTCATCTATGGAATCAATAAAGATATAAAACTATCTAAAAACAGTTTTGTTTGATGGAAAGTTATATAAAAATATAATTCATTTATTTTGGAAAAAAATGTTTGCTTTTGCGATAGATATGGTTTATGGTCGTCAATTTTCTACAAGCGTGTATCTCAACTTTTGTCAGTTTTGAATTTTTTGATGTAATGAATTCATAATTTCAATACTCCTATTTCAAAAAAAATATTACATACTTTATTTAACCTAAAACAAAAGAGTTGAAAAAAAAATATAGGGTCATGTGCTATGTTTAGCATGAAGGATAGGATGGCATGTATGGATACATCTTTGCTTCCTTTCTTATTAACACCTCAAAGATATTGAGAACACAACTACTCCAGTGGTGTTTTATTTCGATAGAAAGCGATAGCGATCGTGGTAGAATAAAGTACTTTTATAAGTCTCCTGAAAACTTGTACTATTTTATATACGAAACTGTAGAAAATTACCGACGATATTCTTCACTATTAAAGTATTTGAAGTGAAATTTAATGTTACAATATATTTTTTTGTTTTATATTACGTATCTAATACAGTTTTGTTTGTAGTTTTGTCTGCGTAAGTAAAAGTGACTTCTTGAAGATTGTGCACATAAAATAGCATCGGTGTTAGTTATTCTATCTGTTACTAATAATTTAACACGTTAACACATAAAATTTCCAATTAAAAATAATGCTTATTCTGAATATTGTATTATTAGTTGGAAAATTGTATTTTTTGTTATGGCTTAAATTTACAGTAAGTTCTCTTACTGCCTAAGCAATCTGTCATTATGTTGTCACTTTTCCCTATACGGAAAAGAAATCTATAATATTTTTATACAATAATTATGTTTTATGATTTTGTTGTAAATTAAATGGGCTTGTAATGTTAGTGTTGCTGAAAAACGTTTGAACAACTATCAGACGTTCGGAAGAAGCAAAGGTGTGCTTGGTAATAAAATATAGTCAATTTGAATTATGTTATGAATTTTACTAGTTAAACTGATACAATATTCTAGTCAATTTTTTATCACGTAATAAATCATGTTATAATTGAATTTAAATTTATATAGATTGTGAAAATGTTTAATTTCGAAGTATAAAATTTTATTCGTGTAGAGATGTGTAAAAGAGTGTCGGGTTTTTTTTTGTAGTTTTTGTTGACCGGATCACTTAGGTACGTGGATTGTTCCTCAGAGGATTGATTTATTATTCATAAATAATGATAACTCTACTATTTGAAATGTTTAAAATTAATATAAATATATATATGTAACATAAGTAAGAGAATTGTTAACTGTTTGAGGTACAATTAAGATTCTTTTTCACTTTTTTGAATAATCAAGTTAATTTGGATACAGCATTATGACCATACTCATAGAAATTTGTGACTGTAGGTGTGATATTTGTATATACATAATAATATACTTATAATCACAGATTAGCAAAAAAATCATAATACTTTTAATTTAAAGTCGAAATTTATGTACAGTAAACGATAGATGTCTATGTTTGCTCTCATTACCGAGTGACTTGAATATATGGGTTAGACGAAAGGAGCGATCGATCTCCATTTGAAGCTATCAACAGTCAAAAAAGCTTTAACTAGGGTGTTTCTACATAGTAAAATATAGTTGTGCATAATGTTTGTAGATGAAATGCTTTTGATGTGTATAGAACAAACTAAAAGTAATACTCCTATGACATCTGGAATTTTCTCACATATAAATAACATTTTGCATTGTAAATTTTATCACAAAATCAAAATGTAGTATGATCGACTTACGGTTTGATAACATATCACTGTTAGAGAAATGTAAGGAACAGAACAGGTAATACCTATATGCGAATAGTTCAATGTTTGTCGGAAACGTTTGGAGATAGTCATGTAAAAATGCTAATGATAATGATAGATTTTGCACATTGTTCATTTAAATATAATGTGTCGGCACTGAGAGTATAACTTTTTTTAACTCATACGGATTGTCAGGTACGTAATCAGAATCTGTGTTTATTTGCTTATCAGTTTTCTTACAATTAATCACAGGCGTCAGAAGATTTTAAAAGATTATTTGCGTTTGAGAAATGGAACCGATGATAAATAAAAAATACTTTGTTGTAAATCATTTTTTTCAACGCAATATTTTTTTACTATCTATACAACTCAATCAGCTTAGAAAAAAACATAATTTTATGAATAAATTTAGAAGTTCAGATCTGGCTTTGCTAAAAGACTTGTTGAATATTACATATATATCAGTAAATCAATAAGCCTTTACCCCCTTTTCATATTTATACTTTCATAAAAAATACATTTGTATCAAAATGTTTAGGGAGGCTTGGTTTACAAATGAATAAATTCTACTTTATTACTTTTCATATCATATACTAAAATATGTCTAAGAAGTAGAGCAAAAATATTGTACTTACTATTTAACCTAAAATTTGAAATTGTTTCATACAACTGCTTAACAATCATAAAAGGTGTTTCATTATAAGGGTTTATCAAATTAGTATTGTCATTTTATTACTTTTACACTGATCAAAATAAGTAAAATAGCTGACTAATAAGTATTGCTGTCGTAATATAAATTCAACAATCAATGTGTTATTTTATTATGTATTAATTTTGTACGATAGACATCATATGTATGATAATTTTATTTACCCACTGTTTAGTTCATTCACGATTGTATAAAACACTAAATTGGAAGATATTAAAGTTGACTATTTATCCCTTATTTCTCATTTTTAATAATTGTTTTATTAGTAAACGATATGTATGTTAAATATTTGAGTTAATAGTATTATCAAAAAATGTTTGTGTTAAGTACTTAAAATTGAAGTGTTGAATGTTTTGATGAAATATCAGTATTTAAATCCTCATTATAAAATTAGCATATATCATGTTAGAGAGTATTCCTTATTATATCAAATCTACCATCTACGAAAAATAAATAAACAAAATGTTAAATTAATATTTCCGAGAATTTTATTTCATCCTGGTTTTATTACATTTTGATGGAAAATAATGAAAACTAGCGGTAAGCCCGTTGACCCCAGCGGGGGGATTTTTTTGCATTTCTATAATAAATCATAATTTCATTGACATGGACAATCAAATGCATACTTACTTATCAAATTAACAAGTAATAGATTCTCCAAATGGCAAATATTTTTAGGAATATGTGTAAATAAAAAAATTAAATTTAGATTGTTAAATAATATTGTTTATTGGAGAGATGTTGGAACTGGCTGGGTCGTGTGCTACGGATGCCTCCAGAAAACCTTAATCCTGCCTGCTTCTTCTTTTGACCGGTGGGATTCCGGCGTCCCGGACGATCATCGCGTACTATCCATATGATGTACTCGGCGGAACCAGTGGCGTACCAAGGGGGGGGGCAGAGGAGGCGGACCGCCCCGGGCGGCACATTTCTGTGGGCGGCATTGTCTAAAATCAACAGAAAATTTCGAAAGTAATATGAAAATAAAGATTGATATGTATACAGAACCAATGTAAGCAAAATCATTTTCACTATATTTTCTTCCGCCCTTTGACAATATAAACTTTTTTGGAGGCGGCATTTTTGAAATTTTACAAAAGGTAAAAAAACAAATACATTTTTTTTGGATATAGAATCAATTTCAATATTATGCTTTCTTTCGTCTAATTTGTGCTTTATGACTTTGGGGGTCGCGTTTTTAAGAAATAGAAAAAAAACTTCAGAGGTAATAAACAAAAATTGTTTCGTATAAATAATTAATTCGCCATTTTTTCCTCGCATGATTATGCTTTGTAAAACACTAAAAACAATGCATGGTGCTTGGGAAAAAATAAAATTTTTGTTGCTGTTCCTGCAAAGCAAACAGAGAAGTGAAGGAAAATTGAAATACTCTTATTTACTCTTATACTTTTTCAATTTATTTAAGAAATGTCTTCCTTATTTAATTTACATTCATACCAGATTGACCAGTGGCGACTTTTGACTTTAGCAATTTGTACACTCAAAAAAATAAAAAAAACACTCGGCTTCGTTAGTTTTTTCCGACTACGGTAACGACTCCAACTCTACAATCACGTTTTTAATTAATAAAACTTTAATTGTCAGATAAATAACATGACAGATGTTGATAACGTCACTAACAATTTTGTAAAGAGAAAAGCCAGAAAATTTAATTTTAAATATGTTTTTATTTCCAAATGTTATGTTTACAAAATAAAATCTGGTACCTTTTGTTATGAATCAACTTACAACTTTAAATTCGTTTATTTATTTGTAAAATGAATACTTATAATAATAGCAATAATTTTCCACTTTTCCTCCAAAGATAATAAAAAGACATTTGACTAATATTTTGTTTGACACATTAAAAAAAGTTCCTGCTCTGCAAAAAAATCCAAAATCCAATACAATACAATATTTTTAGAGAAATTATATTTATGAATAAAAAAAATTAAGCCACCTGTAGTATAATCTCATAGTTAAAAAAAATGGAAGTATTTTTTTTTTAAAAGTGGAGGAATTATTTAGGGGGGGGCGGCAAATTCAAGAAACGCCTTGGGCGGCCGGACCCCTTCCTATACCACTGGGCAGAACTGAGGGATGCTGGCATGTCATGGGAGGAAGCAAAGCGATTGGCGGGAGACAGATAAAATATATCCAGATAGCGACATATCAAACCAACATTATTCGCTATAAATATAACAATTATACAAACAAAACCTAAATAAGAATAATTGAATGAACAAATACAACCATAACACAATGGTTATTTTCCCTACCTTATTTTCTTCATTATACATATTGACTGTATATTAATATATGATAGAACATTTTGAGAGCATAGCATTACTCTACTCCAAAAGACCAGAAGAAATTATAAAAAATAATCACTTTTTTATACTAATTTCACATATAAAATTTTCACCGTAAGAAATATTTCTGTTATACAATAATTAGCAGTAAGTATACTTATGTTGTAGTGAATGTTAACGAGTTTTGCAGTTTTTTTGACTTACCTTATTTAGAATTCGAATTTTAAGCGTAGTTTCTACAATCAAAAAAAAGGGTTAATAGATCAATCAATGGGATTTACCACTTGTATTTATTTTAGCCAATTTTGACTGTTTAAATCATAGGATCCCAAACTTATTTGACCCATGGCCCCCCTTTCAGACATAAGATTACACAAGGGCCCCCCTGGAAAATTACATTTTTTTAAAATAAATAAAACAGAAAAATGTAGTGAACTTATTTTTTATAGTGTTATAAATAAGATACGCCAATACTTATATTGTTGAGTAATTAATATGTATTAAATAATCTTAAAGGTATTTCGAAAAAATAAATTATAAAGGTAATTACTGCAATAAAATAACAACATATAAATTGCACATGTAGATTGCTTACTATTATTAGTAAATAATATCGGAGAAAATGTAAAATTAAATTCACTTCTAATGCGAAGAATGAGCTTGGTGTTTTTCCATTAATTTTTCTATATTTGGCTCTATTATTGTCAGCAGCATCCGCAAATCTCCCCGGTCAGCTATTTGTAGTCGGTTCCTTTATTTAGTTAAATGACTTGTGACTGTACTAAATCCACGTTTCATCAAGTATGATGACGGAAATGCAATCGAAAATTTTCTTACCAAAGCCCATAGTCCAGGATAAAGTGTGGGTATCTGCTTTTGTCACCAGAACTCTTGGTATCCGTGTTTGAATTTAAATTTTAACTCACTGTTGCTCGATATATCAATCAATTCCTCTTCTATGTGCAATTCCGATTCTTCGGTATTTAAGAATGGGTCTAATATCCATTTTTTTAGGTTGTGTTTTGGTTCTTGTCGACCGACCGTTATAGGCCCTTAGTAGTCGATTCATGAACTACATACTTGTGTACGCATATGATTTGAAACATCACAGAATCATAGATGATATTTATTTTTAAGGTGATTTTATCAAAAACCTTTGGTATTTAACAAATTAGATACGTTTTATGTGGTTCGGTGATTCTTCCGAACATGATTCTCCCGAACACGAACTCTCCGAACAAGAATACTCCGAACACCGAATCTTTCGGACTCGGAACCTTTCGCACACAGAACCTTCCTGATATAGAATACTTCGCACACCGAATACTCCGAACATTTAAATATTTTTAATAGAAAAATCATTGTTTTATTGTATTGTGGAATGTTTTATGGCAATTATGCCAAATATTTTTCAGAACGAAAACAAGAAACGTATTTAATTTTCATGTGTTTGTGTTTCATTTTCATAATTTTCGTATCGAGAGCGATTAGCTAACCACTAGTCCTGTCCTAGCCTTATCCTTCTATTCCTACTCTCTTTGGAAAAAGAAAGGTTGAGCAACTTGATTTGTTAAAATTGTTAATTCTTTCATCGAAAATAGTTTTAATCAATAACTATAGTCTAATGTTTAAATTTCAATTTGATAAAGTATGTTTAAAATTTGATATACCTACACATTTTTTAATTAAATGTTTAATATATGAGTATCAGTAAGATAATAAAATGATGTTTAAAGTACTGTGGATGTCAAATTGCAATTTTAAATGTTTATATGCATGGTATTTCATTTTAATATAGTCAAAAATATCAGCCCAATTATAATACAACACAATTTTTAAAATTCATAAGCCAAAATATGAATAAAATTATAAACTGCTTATATACATGAAAATTAAATACGTTTCTTGTTTTCGTTCTGAAAAATATTTGGCATAATTGCCATAAAACATTCCACGTTACAATAAAACAATGATTTTTCTATTAAAAATATTTAAATGTTCGGAGTATTCGGTGTGCGAAGTATTTTATATCAGGAAGGTTCTGTGTGCGAAAGGTTCCGAGTCCGAAAGATTCAGTGTTCGGAGTATTCTTGTTCGGAGAGCTCGTGTTCGGACCATTCTTGTTCGGAGTGTTCGTGTTCGGGAGAATCATGTTCGGTAGAATCCGTTCACCGTTTTATGTACATCGTGTAATAACGGATTTTTAAAATTCTTATAAGGTTATAAATATTGGCACCTTGTGGCCCCCCTTTTGCTCCCCAGGGCTTTCCATGGCCCCCTAGGGAGCCAGAGGGCCCACTTTGAGAACCTAAGGTTTAAATCATTAAGTACACGTATTTTAAATTCATGCTGGATAGCAGTGTGGCCTGGGTGTGTTACATTTGATGAAACCATTGAAACATTGGCAATATAAGCTGAAATTAATACTTTAGCAAATGAACTTGGCGGAGAAGGGTTTGATACCTTTAGCGAAAATGATATTGACAAACTACTTATGGATAATGAATGCTATAAGTGACGGTGATGTCATTAGTTTAACTTTAACTATTGACAAAGAACCAGAAAACGATGACGAAGTGGAAGAAATTCCAGTTCCCCTCACTGCGAAAATAATTCAAGAAGGTCTCCAACTTTGCAGTAAATTGGAAAACCATTTCATTTCAAATGATTCAAATTCTGAGCGGGCATTTAAGTTTCAATGAGAGCTTAGAAATTGTATTTCTGGGTATAGTATACCGAACTGCATAAACAAATTAATCATCGAAAAAGGAAAAACCAAGCAAACCACTAATTTCATTGTTAGAAAAAAACCAAAATAGAACGATAGTGTGATTGACACTAATTCCACGTGCAAAGAACCATCGTGTTTTGAAATTTATGGGCACACTATTTCTTCCGAAGAAGGGACTGATTTCAAAGAACATGCAAAACGCACCTAGCATTGTCATACAGTGAAAAAAGGTTTACTTAAAATATTACTTAAGTGAAACAATAAACCAACAATTTTATTTTTTAATAAAAATTATTTTTAAGTAATTTTTACGCAGTGCCTTAAGCTTATTTTATGCGATTTTTATTATATTTTAACTTGCTATTTCCCCGTATCCCCATTTTTTATGGAAGTCAAGTTTTGTTTTATGCGATATACCGTGAAACTTATCCACCCATAACCACCTCTATTAATTAAATATAGGGAGTTATGATCAGTACCGCCGCAAGGTTATTGGATGGTTATTGGCGCGCCCTCTTTTTAACAAATCATAAACTATTTCGAAATAGTGAAAAAAAAACAGCTTGGGTTCATTGGAAATATTTTTTATATATCCATTCTATTATTAGAGTATATAAAAATAATTTTAATACTCCATTCATGCGCCCTAGGCGGTTGCCTATTTCACCTGTTTGGTGGCGCTGGTCCTGGCTATTATCTACTGCAGCGTTTCCCAAATGATGGGTCGCGACCCGGTACCAGGTCGCAGAAAGCAAAATGCCTGGTCACCAATTTCCTAAAATAAATCTGTATATTTGCTATATAATTTTGTAATACCTCTCATTAATAAATTATTGGTACATTTGGCTTCTATATAGGTTTATCAGAGTAAATTGTTTTGTATTATAACATATGAAGACTATATGGACATAAATATACTGTTTTATTTTACCTATAGGCTGGTGGTATAGGCCAAAACAAATTTAGAGGGTCACGAAGGAGAAAGATTAAAATAATCGGTACGTTTGGGAAACGCTGATTTACTGCATAAAAAGAGGATTGACAGTATTATTGTCTTTAGACCACGGCTTCCCAATCTATGTTCCGCGGAGCCAGAGTAGGCGTTCCGCTGGCCAAAGTGGATTTTCCACAAAAATTTGGAATGGTTTTATACGCTGCAACACGTTTAAACATTTTCTACTTCATATTGAAAAGCTAGTGATAGTCTATCTCCACATAAGTTATAAAATATTTAGGTAAAAGAGGAGGTTTTGAATATAAATTGAATACGACAACAAAAATTGTGCCGAATTTCTATCGCCGAGGGTGAAAAAATATTTTATCACACCCAAAATCATCAGTCATTAAAGGCCAACAGTACGTTGTATGAGTTTTCTTTGACCCTTCAAAATAAATATTGAGGTGGACCGAAATAGATTTCCAAACGCAATACAGTACTAAACAAGAAAAAATAAACAATGGTTGTACAATCATTATATTCAATTGATTGAAAATTCTACAAGACTTTATTTCGCGATTTTTTTTTTGCAATCCTTTCTAATACATCAAATCTCAGTAGGCATATAATCAATTTTTGAACGACCACGGTGTAAAGCAGTTTTAAAGCAAACGTCAACTTTCTGCTATGCAGGCTTGAAACTATTACTATTTGCATGAAAAAATATATGCCATAGCGTAAAAAACAAATTTTAAAAAATAAATAAATTCAAAACTCGAAAAGTTATCGGCTGGTAATGGGAGGGGTCCAAAAAGGGGTGTCCTGGCGTACATGATTCCAACCAAAAATTGAACGGATTCTTAATTAATAAAAATGTCGCTATCGCCCGTGCCTCGGAGAAATAAAAAAGAACCCTTTTGAAAAGAAAAAAAAAATCAAATTCAAATCTGCTACGGGCTATAGAAGGATATATAGAAAAAGTTTACACAAATTTTAAAATAAATTGATTTGGTAGAACTTGAAATATTATGCACGCCAGCTTGAAAAAAGTAGTTTCGAGAAAAACGCGTTTAAATTTTTGAGTTTCGATTTCTGCCGTTCGGACCAGCTTAGTTGCTGCGTCACCAAAATCGCTGTAACTCGGTAAATAACTAAAATTTTTAAAAATTCACTTTGAGAACATATTCTCAAATGTCTAAAATTTAGAAAAATATAAAATAGAAAGAATCGATTTTTTTAAATTTCTACACTAGTATAGATTTATTAATTCGTATGTGATATTTTAATATTAAAAAAACTATTACGAATTACCCATCCAAAAATTAAACTAAGTGTTCCGTTGAAATTTCCGGAGTTGCGAAGTGTTCCATCCCAGAAGAATTTTGGGAAACCCTGCTTTAGACAGTGTATATTTTTACCCATAGACTGTGCACACTTTTTGACTTATTGTCTATGGTATATACTAAAAACTTAGTCTTGTCTATGACTTAGTCTATGCATGCTATGAACGTCAAAAGGTTGTACGAAGTTTACTAGTCTATGGTTGGTCGTTTGTGATGTCAATAATTATTTTACGGTTTGCATCGCTGATAATTTTTAGCGTGATATAGACGATTTAATCAGCGTTACGGATCGGGAAAATAATTTGTAAACAATTGATAAAACAAAATGACTACGCGACCGGAGGACCACCGAAGAAAGTGGGACAAAGATGAATATGAAAAGCTTGCGACCGAACGCCTACAAGAAGAACTTGATTTGGAAGAATCCAAAAAGAAGAAAGGTATTATAATTGTATTGCAAAATTAATCAGACTGTAATTTGACTAGACAAATTTATACGATTAAAACGTTATTATTTCACTAATTGCTATACTATGCGCACCACAGACACAGTTGCTCACAGCACCGTCAACCGTCGTGTAAATGTTGATACCTTAATTATGAAAGACACCGTAGATTCGTAATTTTTATTGTTAGTAAATTCTATACGGAAATCATAAAAGTTTTGTGCTAAAATAGTTGCGCTCTAGCTTTAATTGTTTATCAAATGTACACATTTTTATGAGAATATCAAACAATGCTTAAAATAAATTTCCTTACATTATTACCGCCGAACGGATCAAAACAATTCTGTCTTGTTAGTTTAAATCGGTTGACCGTCAAATCTTGCTAGAAAACAGGAACCATGTCAATATGCTTTACAACATGATACTATGTTTCTACCTGTAAATTTACCTTGTAATGCAGTGGTTTCTAACCTTTATGTTACTGCGCCTCCCTTTCAAGAAAAAAATATACTCGCGCCTCCCCATCTTTTATTCCATATACACTTATCCCTCAATTTTTTCGGTAGATACGTTCCAAGAGAAAACGCGTAAATCGAGACTCAAGCTCGTATAAAAACGGAAGATAGGTTCCAGAAAATAAACATCCGCGTAAATCGATAATTAAAAGAGGTTTTGTCATGCAATCTCCTGAAGCATTACCACAAAACATTAACGTTACTCTATCTTTAGCAGCTTTAAAACCACTGGACGTTTTCTCAGATTTTGCAATAAATGTTCTACTGGGCATTTTCCAGTTAAGCCCTGTTTCATCAACATTGAAAACTTGATGCAGGGAATAACAATTTTAAATTTTTATAACCATCCCTTGCTCGCTGTAAAATCTTGTTTTTTTCGTCAGATGATATAGACTTATTATTTTCTGATAGAAACTTATAAATTCTTTTAGATTTTTCTTTAATTGCGTTAGTATCAATTGGTATTCTTTTTTGTGTGTGATCTTCTATCCATATCATTAAGGCTTTTTCCATTATGGGATCTCTAACGTATGACGTACATTTAGAACTAATAAGGGATCCAGAGGCGACACTTCTTCTGACAGTTATTATGTTTTTTTAATTATACGGAGAGTAGATTCATTAATTCCATAAGTTTTTGCAAAAGATGCAAAACTATCACCTTTCTGGAGGGAATCAAGAATTTGAATCATTATATCCAAAGAGATTGTGTTTTTTTCTTCTTTAAAATACAAGTAGACATTCCTGGGGTTAAAAATACATAATTATTTGCGACATAATTGAATAGTTTTCAAATGTGATTTTTTTCTGACCGCGTAAAAGTGAAACCGCGTAAAATGGGTACCGCGTAAATCGAGGGATGAGTGTAGTTATAAATACACGTTTTAAAGAGTAAATAAATATTTTGGAATGTTCGCGCCTCCCAGATTGGAAATCACTGTTTTAATGTATTTAATATTTATGATTTTTATTTTTATAGGGCCACCAGTTAAAAGGGAATTATTGAAACAGAGAGATTACAAAGTTGATCTTGATTCCAGACTAGGAAAAAGTGTAGTTATCAATAAAAATACGCCTTCTTCACAATCCGGTGGATATTATTGTAATGTCTGTGACTGCGTAGTTAAAGATTCCATAAATTTTTTGGATCACATCAATGGTAAAAAACATCAACGCAATTTGGGAATGTCAATGAAAGTTGAGAGGAGCTCTCTTGATCAGGTAATTATAATTGGGTTATTGTATGTAAAGTATTGAGAAATGAAATTCAACACTTTTTTACTATCTTTTGATATCTGAAGCGTATCGATAGTTACCTTCAAAAAAATCTTCTTTGAATATTTATAATAGTACTACGAATACTGCCATCTTTGTATAAAAAATATTTATGCCTAATATAATTTGTTTAATATTTCGCTTTACTTTGTGAAACATTTTTACACTTGAAATAATTTATTGGCAATTCATTGCTAGATACTATGTCATGGCCATTCAAGTGACCATAAATTTTATGCCAGAATTCTATTTTAATAAGTGCATATTGATGGTGGTATAGAGCAGTGTTCCCCAACCTTTTTACACCTGCGGACCGGTAAAAGAAGAAAAAATATTTTTTTAATCTTAAATTGTTACAAATGGACATAACTGTACAACTCTTTTCAGTTGACAATGCTCGCAATGAGCGAAACTGGTCCTGACCTTTTAAATTGAGTAGAATAAAGTACAAAGGAATATTGTGTTTTGAATAATATAATGCCTTTCCACCGAATATTCACAGTGAACACCCTAAAAGTGAAAACAATTATGTATTATGAAATTATTGGTTTATTTAGGTAGGATTTTGCACCTGGGTTCACTATCGAAGAGCAAATATATGACTGTCGATTCTGAAAAAACCAGCGACCATCGTGTCGCACACAAAAAATAATAAATAAGAAATAATTATAATAATAAAAGAATAAGTATCCGCAGTAAACTTAACTTTACAAATTTGAAGACGGATTTTAGAAGTAATATGTAACCACATAAAAATGGCCAAGAAACAAAATACGGAGCCGCACTATTGATGTCTTCTTATTTAACAATAACTAAAAATACAAGTAAACGTGCAGGCGATAAAAAATCCTATATTCAATATTTTTGCATGGCGAATTTCTTGAAATTTGGCATAAAGTTTGGCATAAAGCGACACCGGGCCGCAGACCACCGGTTGGAGAACACTGGTATAGAGTGAATACCATAGTCATAAAATTTTAAGATAGTTTAGATTTTATAAATTATAGTGTCTTTATAACTTTAAGGTGATAAGAGCTTGCTCTACTGATCACGCAGGTCTGGGTGTTTGTGATGTCAATTCACATTATTTCCTCTCCTCCCATCCTACTGATTCTTAAATAACTGGGTGTAGCTATAGCGATTAGTTAACCACTAGTCCTGTCCTCATCTTATCGTTCTATCTCTACTACTCTCTTTGGAAAAAGAGAGGTTGAGCGACTGAGTAAAAGTTTTCATATAAAAATTTCTGTATAGATACCTCCATTAGGAGGCCATATGCTCCACATTTGGAGCAGACATGGATTAAAAAATAGCTTTATATTTTTTTGGGAAATAGTAGATTAATGCCTGTTCTAGTCTGATCACCCTTGAGTAAACTTAAATATCTCCATGGAAAACCATTGAAACATATTTTAACTGATTTAAATAATATTTCAGGTAAAAGCTCGTTTCCAGTCAAATAAAAAAAAATTAGAAGAAAAACAGAAAGATTACGAACTCGAAAGTAGGTTACGTGAAGCAGCCGAAGAAGAACAGCGACTCAAAGAGCACCGCCGTGAAAGACGCAAAGACAGGAAGCGTAAACTTCAAGACGACGATATAGACGATAGTGTTCAAACTAATCCTGACATAGCTAACATAATGGGATTTTCTGGATTTGGTGGATCAAAAAAATAATATATAGCTTTCAAATGAAAATGTTTTCTTTATTCACATTATTATTGTGCCTCGCATCAAACAATATATAAAACCTTTGTAATTCAATGGACATGGAATCAGTGATTTTTTTCCACATTTTATATTATTCACAATTTTAATCCAATATTATATGATAGAATGTAAACATGTTCTTTTCGCCGATACGCAAGCTTCAATATTATCTATTGTATAATGAGAATATTCCATACAAACAAAGATAATAAATTGATCACGGCAGATTGGTTAAACTTTTAGTTTGTGTAAAATTATTGCTTTTATTTTCCTTCACTCTGCTATACCTACTCGAGAAGACTTATCTATAAATAAATTTATGATGCTCTGAAATGCGGAGGAACCATTTCACATAGCTGAGGATCATGAAGTTTCTGAAACAATATTTATTGACTTCATTTTTTCACACTAAATATTATAATATTTCTAATTTGGGATTCAACACAATTCATAATACTAGCCCATTAAAAATAATAATTACTAGCTGTAAGCCCGTTGACCTCAACGGGGGGGATTTTTGTTGCATTTTTAAGTAGTCAGAAAATTTACTGGCGTCAAAAATAAATTACAAACTTATTTATTGAATAAGCCAGAAAATCTAAACGTAATTAATTCTCTAAATGGATTTTTTTAGGAATACACCCAATTCTCTTAAAGAACTAAAATACACCGGGACTGCAAAACAAAATATGCAAATAGCAGATATAATAAAATATATTCATAAAAATCATATTTGAGCTGCCCTGCTGAGCTGCTATATCCAATATCGACAGCCATGCAGTATTTAAATTGTATATGATATAATTTTTAGAATAATTGAAATTTTCAAGTACGCTCACAAATATATTTTGAAGAAGAAAAATACCCCAGGACATAATGAAAACGAACTTATTTGTGATTTTTTGTGAATTGTGATTATTTTATCGACTATTAACACTTACCGACCGCACTATTTCACCTGAAACTTACGCCTGAAACCGCATGTTTTTTGAAAAAAATTGACTGAAAACAATAGATTTCGTAAATTTAGCATAACTTTTAAACCTTTTAACCGATTTAAATAAATATTTAGGTTCCTATCGTTTTTTAAAACAATGAATAATGGTGTTTTTGGACGCTCGGCTCGAATTTCACGCCAACGTGGCATGAGTGGTCGTTAAAGTGTCAATGTATAGATAATATAATTCATCTGTACCCTTAGCCTGGACACTGTCGAGCGCGAAAAATCAAATTTTCCCATTAAAAGTTCAGCTCATGCTATAAATCAAGACCATTAAAGTCAAAATCGAGTGAATTATGTTCGCTGCCGAGCGATTACCTGATATTCAAACAGGCAAACTGTCACATAAATGCACTAAATTGCACCATTCAAACTAAATGACCCCATAAACAACAGTAAAAATGTTTAAATTTCAAAACAAAACATAACATCTTTGCAAACATTTGCGGAACGAAAGGATATCCAATAGGTTGGAAGTTCAACTGGAAATGTAGGTATATCACATATACCGTATATGTATATATTTTTTAATTCAAATCCAATAATAAGTAGTTTGCATTGCAAGTACATTATAAAACAATATTAATTATGCAATTCTAGTACTCTATAATCAAGTTCTAGAAAATCTATTCCATCAGAATTGGACGTATATATTATGCAAAAAGATACAATCTCTCAATCATTTGAAGGTTCAACAGTTAGTTAATCTTAAAATAATACTGAACTTTATATTGTGTTACAGTATTGATTTATATTGTCATCAGTTTATAACGTCTGCGATAAACGAAGCCGGTCACGATCGTTATAAAAATAAGGTAAAATTAGTACATAAGAGTAATATTTTTCGATATCTAAAATTTCATCCCCCTCTCCGATCTATAAAGCAACGTGCAGGGAGAGCGATTAGCTTACCGGTAGTTCTGTCTTAGCAAAATCTCTGTACGATTATATAGACTCGTAATGAAGATTATTTTAACAATTTTTTTCTACGACACTTTGTTAATCAGTTGATCAACTCTTAAAAAATATGTAATTTTATATCCATAGATTCCGCATGTAAAAATTCCTCATAAATATATATAAAATTTTCATTATTACCTATCAAATTAAGAAATTATTAACATTGCTTCAGAATCGGCAGATATCTATCTCTTTATCCTTTTGATTTTAACCCTTTGGGTAGTGAGTTTATTTTTACTAAATTAGGATTTTTTGTAATTTTTGATTCATTTACCATTGATACACACAAAAATATATAAAACAAATTGTTTATTGGTCAGTCTGGTAAGAATATGGAATAATATTTCAGGTGGTAAATATTTCTTTTATAATTTTACAATGCAAAATCAAAAATGTAAATATACAAACATATTATTACTTATCAACAATTTTCAAGAACCTATTACTTCCAATTTGGGCCTAGATCTTTTTTTCCTTTTTACGGCTACCGATTTTGTACAAATATGTATAAACCTTTTTACAATTTTTTTTTGTTCATTTGCAATAAATAATAAAAATAACGCAATCGTCAAAATTCACAGATTCAAATGTTTTTTACCTATATGTGAAAAAATAATGACAATTCAATTAAAAGCAAGAGAATAGCAATAAGCATTAAGCACCAAAATATTTGTCCGTACAAAGCGACAATACTCCTCAAAGGGTTAAAAATATACTTCCTTATTTTTGTTTTGTACTTCGACATTGTTTACAGCTAATGGTAATAAATTAGTCAAAGTGAACAGTGTCAGTATAATAAAAATGTATGTTGACGAGTTTGCAAAAACCGCAATAAAATCACTTATATCAGTGGTGGCGAAACTTTGTGCCTGAGCGAGTCCCATTTTTTTTTTCAATTTAATAACGCGTGCCACATGCCATAGAAATAAAAAATGTCTAAATGACTTTATGACTCATGACAATTAATGGCAAAATAAGAGACTAAATTTAAAAAAAATGTAGAACCTTCAAAACTTTATTATAAGTGAGATGCCAAATGTTTTGTATAAGTGAGATGCCAAATGTTTTATATCGGTATCATAGTTAGTAGCTTTTAATACTTGTTGCTTCTAAAGCATTTTCAAATCGTTCTATTATTTTCCGGCATTTCATGAATTTCCAGATTCATCATGTATTTTTTTAGGTTAGGAAAATACTTGAAATTTATGATCATTATATCACGTTTAAATATTTGTAACTATGTTTTAAATGATTTGAATTTTTTGTACACTATTTCTAAAACTTTTTTGATTTTTTTGTATTATCACTTTATTTTTTTTTCTTCGTAATAAAACGTTCGCGTGCCATAGGTTCGCTATCCTGTAATGTACTGGCGTCTCTGATGAAAAAAATGTCAATAAGCGAATACACACCTACACCTACCTTCAAATATTGTATGTCTACAAAAAATAAGTATCCAGAGGCGGATGAAGTTCTTGGAATGTGAAATTTTAATATTTCGTACTTACACTTACACTTTATATGTAAACCGAAAAACAAATGCATATTTCGAAAAACGATACATTGAGTAATTATCAATTTTTAAGTGTTCAATGTCTCAATTATATTGAAAAACAATAGAACAATTATTTTTTTTATACAATTAATTTATTGTCATCAAGACCAGGAATATGGTATATATTTTTTCAGTTGAAAATGCTCATGGTGAAATGTTGAAACCAGTTCTGATTGTGATAAATTAAGCGTAGAATAAGAACAAAAGAGAGATTCATTATTTTTTAGGGTATTTATTAAACTCATACATAATATAAACCAATAATAATGTCTTATGTGCTACTTCGCAAAAACAAATACAGCGCATTTACACTACAAGCTAGATAAATAGTCTTAAAATAAAAAGATTTTTTGTCTATAAAAAATATTAAAACAAATTTGACTGGACACATATATTTCTAAATATTTAATATAACCAATTTTATTTAAGTACACCCCTGGAAGTAAAATCGATGGCGCCACACAATAGCCTATTCACCAAGTCACCAAAGTGTGTTGACCTTGACATATAATTAGATGCTTGCTGCATTTTCGCTAATATTTAGGTCGACTGCCTTATGTAATATTTCTTAATTTTTCATTGAACAAAAAATTATATACCTCATCGATCAGAGTAGTTTCACATTTGACTTAAATAAAATCATAAAAACAGAAATCTGTAATATAATGTTTAATTATGTATATCAATATCGATTTCAAATGAAACGGGAGCTCAAATGCATGAATTTCAAGAGGATTTAGTAACAAGAATGTATTTTTCCAAAGATTTCTGCGAATTTAATATAATTTGTATTTCCGAGGTCATCATTGCTGTTTGTTTGCAATTGGAAATAATAATCATGACATTTAGAAACAATCAATGGAACACTTTTGTACTTATTCCGGATATTGTAGTTACTGGAGTGCTATATTTGCAATTTCTAGTCATTGTATTTAAAACTATAATGAAGTTTTGGTTGTCTCGTGAAATATATTTCAAATAAAACCGCAGTTTTCTCCGACGATGGAAAACATGAAATTGTTTAAGCTTCATTCATAACTAAAATTAGCCAAAATGCAGACTACGGCAGTTTACTTATTAAGAGTGTTTTTATTTGGTTACGCGTTGGAATGATGGGTTTCTCTCGTCAATGGGCTTTAAAAATCCTGCCATCACGCAAACGATTAATGTCACATTTAATCGGTTTATTACCCGACGGTTTTGAATTTTGGAATGATCATGAATGGAGACCCTTAAACGACATTTTAAAATATAAAACTGAATTTTCGTAAGGTTCGTGAAAAATTCTTGCGCAGACTATATGACATACATGGAATATTTACATTCAACTGTCAAGATTATATGTAAAAATATATTCTGAAGATTTAAATGAGATACAATAATGTATCATAACATAGAGATTTTCTACATTATAATCATTTATTTTGAATTGACACACTCATTATTTGACATATTCTATTGATGAATTTTTAGTACAAACAATCAAAGTCACTTTGAATCGCAAAAATAGTTCTTTTTCGAATGCTTAGCATATATAATCTAATTTTATCGCCTCTGACAATTGTGACTTTACCCCAGCGGCAGCGATCTCGGGTGATAATTCAAAGTTCTGTGATCGATCCTTGGCCGCGGCGCTTTTTGTATGTGAAATCAAATTTTCAGTGATTTTCTACGACACAAAATTTGCTTCTTCAAATGTCAGTGTAATGAAAAAATATGTGTAGTATGAAAAATGGTGACAAGGTGAGGAGGGGACATCTTTCTTGACGTCATCGAAAAGGCGAAATCGCAGACCGACAGACAGACAGACCTACCTTCCTTCCTTCCTACACTCACGTTACATTATCGACTATTAATATATAGATGCTGCTCAAGCGAAAATTTACGTATCCGTCGGTCCTAACGTCATCATACATTTTTTCTTATGCATTAGTTACCTTTCCCTACATAAGTAAAACCAGGTGCAGACGACTGCAGAAATATCTGAACACACGTGTCAGTGGTGCAATGTGACAACACATTATTGTTTAAAATTAAAATAAAAAACATGGAGTTAGAATCTCTTCACAGGATTGATAAATCTGAATGTTGATTTTGCAAAACTGCTATTTGAATACTTTGACAGTCATAACCATGAATTCGTCAAAAGAAAGATCATGATCGATTCTTTCATTAACCACTGCCATGATTAGCTGATATTACAAAAACACTCATTTTGTATGCCAAAATAAAATTTAAATTCTTAAAATTATCTAATTTACAAAATACATTTTTGTGCTGCCAATTTTTGTGACACCTGTAAAGTGTTGGATGGACAACGTTAGGTACAGTTTGCTTACAAAATATTAGAACACAAGTTACTTGAAAAGATTATTGAAGACATCATTTTACTTGAAATATTTTTATAAGCTATTTTATACACATTTTTCATTAGTGCTCCTTACTATATTATATTCACTATATCTTGTTACGTGATATTTAGTCTTTTAAAGCACTTATAATATGTCAGTGGTCGATTAATCCATAACCCCACGAGGCGCGCACTTGGGGCCTCAAAATAGCATATATTTTATAAAGATACATATTAATTCAATGCAATTGTGACAGGAAAAAGGGATTTAAAATTTAAAGCGTTACTTAATTATTTGTAACATTAAGTATAAATATTTTGGTAGTCATTAACAAATTTTGCATGTTTATGCCCAGCAGCTGAGATTTTTTGTCAACAAATCAGTACAACTGACAGTCGAGAGAAGGATCCTGAATTCATATGTTAACTTTATCCAGGTCACTTATTGATGTCCCCTTAAATTATTATTTGATAATGAAACTTTGACAATTTCATTATCAAATAATAACATGGTAAAAAAAACCCTACGCAGCTGTATGTTGCCATGTCTTGTAATTCCGTTGGTTTCAGAGCCAGTCAACTAAAAAACTCTGTAATGTCCTGGTTAACTGAAAATTCTATATTTTTTAATTTACCTAAACCCTTCAGCTTTTTTTCAATAAAAAAAATATTTTTTAAGCCATATTGAAGTCACGAATAACTTTTATTCCTTACAGAAATTTAAAAAAAAAACGCAAAGTCGTATAGAAACCCCGCATGACTATATGGTAATGCTCATCCTTTTATTACCGTGTAATATTGTGTACTTACAGTAGTAAGGACAAAAGTGACCGTATGGGCACGCAAACATTCGGGTTTGAAATATAGCTAAATGTGAAATTTTAAAAAATATTTACAATTTGACCTCTTTAGATCAACATAATTTCAATTCAAATATATATTAGCAAAAGAACTGTAAATAATTTGATAAAGAAATAACTAACAGTTTTAAAAAGTCCATTCAAAAAAAACCTAAATTCAAAAAATCGCATGTCCTTTTGGTGGCCGTTTCTGTCCCCGCGGCTGATGACTAGCTGAAGTCTACCCTTCTTAACCATATATGAGTGAAAGAAACGATATTCAGGTAGAAAAAAGATGAATAGTGGGATCAATTGATAACGGTGTTTACTGTTACCATATGTTCACGCTCGTCCTTGGAGGGTTATTATATTTCTAGCATTACTTGTGAAATTCTTGCTCTTAAAAAAAACATATTTTTTACTTGGCCAAAACAAATCAAAACTCTTATTGAAACAGGCTTTAATGGCTTAAGAACATATATCAATAATAATTACCTTTTAAAATTCTATATTTTATTGATGAAAAATTCACAAATAACTTATAATTACTTATGTAATTATAATTGCAAAATGTTTTGTGGAAATCACCGTTTTATAGAGGACAATCCTAGAGAATATGATTACATAAAGTAATCTCTTCACTGTCACTGGATCGAATATTTTTTCAGTAGTTTTATGTTTTCCCGATTCTTCACAGCCATCAATTATTGCAAATCACATCGCCGGTTTAACTAATCTGTTGAAAATGTTAGGTGCAGCCAACCGTAGCATTGCATTTTCATTGTCAAGTAATCAAGGTTATATCAGGACTACATTTACTGGCATATCTGTATATGCTGATGTATACTACAATTACATGAATGATGGGAGGGTCTTTTGTTCAAAAATAAATGGGTATTATGTTACAATTATTTTCAATATAATGTTTGTTCGACTGGGGTATAAAAACCAATCCCAAAGTCATAGCTCTTTCAGTATGTAATTTTGTACACGATGAAGCATTGCATTCGTTGCAGTGGACATCTTACCCTCTTTGCTCTTTTAAATTTCATCGCTTACACCACTTCTATTAAGGTAAAAGAAAAATACTTCTATGCGGCTTATACGAAATTATGGAATTAAAATAAAAATATATTTATTTATTCTAGGAAAATAGTTTCCAGTTGCAAAGCAAAGGAAAGGAGTATCATAATTTTGGTAAGTGTCTCTTATATGAATGATTATTTAATGACTACAGTGGAACCCCGATCTACCGTTCTCGCATTGTTTGTTTTTCCGCATGGATCGCTTATTTTTCATAGTCCCGGCCAAACACCCATAAAAACAATGTAAAAGAACCCCACATTAATCGTTCCCTTATTTACCGTTTTCCTCTATCTATCGTTTAAATATTTTGGTCCCGTCACGAATATTATCCCGACTGACCGTTTTCGTTGAATATTTTTTATAAATAATTTCGCTTCGCGTTTTTTTCAGTGGAACCCCGATCTACCATTCTCGCTATCTTCGTTTTTTCGCATGGATCATTTATTTTTCACTCGACTAAGACCCCGTCATAACAATATTTAATAATTACACGTTAATCATTCCCCGATTTATTGATTTCCTCGATCTATCATCTAAACAATATTATCGTACCGTCTCGATTATTATTTTATTGACCGTTTTTGTAGAATATTTTTTTTTTCGTTCAAATAGTTTTACATTGTGTTTAGTTACATAAATAAATAAGTTTTTTGAAAATTAAACATTTTTTTGGTATTTGAAGATTTCCCGCATTATTCGTTCATTTATTACGGTCCCTTGAAAAACGTAGAATCGAGGTTCCACTGTATTGTTAAATGTTAATAATTATTGTGATACCATTATTATTGACGATAGTAAAAGTTTTAACAAAAAAGATTCTGGATAAAATTATCACAGTACATATTACACATTTATATGATCAGCGGTAGAATGAATTAATACTTCAACTAGCTGTAAGCCCGTTGCCCAGCAACGTGAGATTTTTGTTGCATAGTATTTAATTTAATTTAATTTTATGTTATTTTATTTTATGATATTTTATTTTATTTTATTTTATGTTATTTTATTTTATTTTATTTTATTTTATTTTAATATATTTTAATATATTTTATTTTTATAGTTAGCAGAAATTTCGTAAATTATTTAATATTTGGAATAATGTTTAAGTTTGCTAACAACAATTTTTCGTAGTAGCAGAAACTTCGTAAATTACTTAATTTTTAGAATAATGTTCAAGTTTGCTGACAACTATTTTTCGTAGTAGCAGAAATTTCGTGAATTATTGAATTTTTGGAAAAAAAAAAAGTTTGCTAACAACCATTTTTCGTAGTAGCCGAAATTTCGTAAATTATTTAATATTTGGAATAATGTTCAAGTTTGCTAACAACCATTTTTCGTAGTAGCATAAATTTCGTAAAATATTGATTTTTTGGAATAAAGATTAAGTTTGCTAACAACCATTTTTCGTAGTAGCAGAAATTTCGTAAATTATTGAATTTTTGGAATAATGTTCAAGTTTGCTAACAACCATTTTTCGTAGGAGCAGAAATTTCGTAAATTATTTAATATTTGGAATAATGTTCAAGTTTGCTAACAACCATTTTTCGTAGTAGCATAAATTTCGTAAAATATTTAATTTTTGGAATAAAGTTAAAGTTTGCTAACAACCATTTTTCGTAGTAGCCGAAATTTCGTAAATTATTGAATTTTTGGAATAAAGTTTAAGTTTGCTAACAACCATTTTTCGTAGTAGCATAAATTTCGTAAAATATTTAATTTTTGGAATAAAGTTAAAGTTTGCTAACAACCATTTTTCGTTGGAGCAGAAATTTCGTAAATTATTTAATATTTGGAATAATGTCCAAGTTTGCTAACAACCATTTTTCGTAGTAGCAGAAATTTCGTAAATTATTTAATTTTGCGCATATATCGACAGCCCTGCAGTTTTTTAATTGTAAATTATTTAATATTTGGAATAATGTTCAAGTTTGCTAACAACCATTTTTCGTAGTAGCAGACATTTCGTAAATTATTTAATTTTTGGAATAATGTTGAAGTTTGCTAACAACCATTTTTCGTAGTAGCAGAAATTTCGTAAATTATTAAATCTTTGGAATAATGTTGAAGTTTGCTAACAACCATTTTTCGTAGTAGCCGAAATTTCGTAAATTATTGAATTTTTGGAATAAAGTTTAAGTTTGCTAACAACCATTTTTCGTAGTAGCAGAAATTTCGTAAATTATTTAATTTTTGGAATAATGTTGAAGTTTGCTAACAACCATTTTTCGTAGTAGCAGAAATTTCGTAAATTATTAAATCTTTGGAATAATGTTCAAGTTTGCTAACAATCATTTTTCATAGTACCATAAATCGACCTCGGCGCATATATCGACAGCCCTGCAGTTTTTAAATTGCAAATTATTGAATTTTTGGAATAATGTTCAAGTTTGCTAACAATCATTTTTCGTAGTATATATATTTTATTCAACTAATTTTCAAATACGCTAACAAATACATTTCGTAAAAGAAGAAAAAGACCCGAGGACATCAGTACGCACACATTTGTGAAAAGTGATTATTTTATCGACTATTAATATATAGATTTTATTTTATTTTATTTTATTTAAAAAAGTGGAGACTGGAAGGTCGAGGACACCTTACACTCACTCTAACAAACGGACCTTATCGGCTATTAATATATTGATAGCGCAATAGACACAATAATGACCATTTCAATCAAGATCAATTTGGAAAGCATAATATCAGAAAATATTTTTTATATAATAAGAATTATATTTAAATAAAAAATAGCCCTCAAAAATAAGTATCTTCATGCTAAAGTTTAACTGGGAATAGAAGTGCAAAGGATTTCCATTATTTGATAATACTGAAAAGAGAACTCACTCAGAGAAAAATTCATGTGACCTGCTTTACTTAAAATTGAACACAGTTTTATTATGTATATGAAATTATTATGAGGGTCACCGGCAAAGTTCACTCTAAGCTGCGCACGTGCGCGGCCGCGCAGCAGTTGGGAAGCCTCCGCGCACTCATTCCGGGTTGGCGCGCACTACAATACAGTTGCTCAATTAATATTTGATCGTTCCGCGCAGCCTCCACGCAGCCTTTGAAATTTCCGCGCAGCTAACCCTTCGGCTTAGAGGGAACGTTGGTCACCGGTGACCAAGCATTGAATTGCTATTCGTTATACAGCACAACCGGGCAATCGTTACATGAATTTTTGATATGAGGTGACCCGAAAAATAATAATAATCGCGTAAAAATGCAAATAGATAAAAATAATCAATATATTTTCCAGGTACCCAAACCAAAAACCGGAAAAAACCGTTATTTTTGCCAGAACGAAAACTGAAACTGAACTGATATTTTTTTCGGTTTCTAAAAATCATATTTTTTTGCAGACCACATCAAAAATAATACAGTTCATTTATTAAATTATGTAGTCATAAGTAGTCGTAGTAAATTTTATGAATTTTACATTTATTAAATTATGTAGTCATATGTAGTCGTAGTCAAGTCTATCGTTGAAGTTTAGAAAGTGCTTTTACAAATACTAGAAATAAAAGGTCGTACTTTTTTTTAATTTCAATTGTAGTTCGAGGTTCAATAATTTAATATATTTTATTTTAATGAGAATTTCGTGACAGTTTTGTTTCTTTTACTAAGGTAACTATAATAATTTCGATGTTTGTGGTTGCTTATCGCAGTAAATGAGAAAGAGATTTATCTATCAAAGAACATCTGTATTTTGATTTAATAAATTTCATGGACAGTTTTATAAATTGATTTTTCAATCGATTTATGAATTTCTGTTCAAAGGCATGGATGTATGTGATGTCTTGAATTCCTCCCTCTCATCCATCCTATCCTATGAACGGGGCGTATCGAGAGAAATTAGCTTACCACTAATCCTGTCCTAGCCCTATCCTTCTATCCCTACTCTCTTTGAAAAAAGAGAGGTTGAGCAACTGAGTAACAAGCAGTTCTCGTAGAAACACTTCTGTTGAGATAAACTCCATTAGGAGTCCATATGCTCCACATTGGGAGCGGACATGGTTAAAAAAAAAAAAATATATTAATTAATTAACGGGTTGCGGTTAGGAGAGCCTCGATGTATGTGATCACCTTAATTTATAGCGAAAAGCCATATAAAGAGAGGTATGGATGGTGTGGGTGTATTAACATTAACTTGCTAATATTTAAATACGAGCTGAACCGAAAACCATAACTGAACTGATATTATTTTTTTTTTACCGAACCGGAATGAAAATAATAACGGTTCGGGTCCCTGATATTTTCATCAAATTAATAATTAAAAACGAAAAATCATTTTACATTAAACTTGCTTGGCGATCAATAAACAAAAATACAAATTTGTTTTGCAGAAATTGAACATGGATCCGATCAACTGGGTTCCCGCTCAGAGTCTGCTAGATATAGAATGCAAGCTACAATGTTCGATTTAATGAACGATGGACTCAATAGAAGAAAAAGACAAACAGAATTAATGGACCTTGAGGATACAAAAGACACTGAGTCAGGTGAAAATCCAGAGGAAGAGGGCTTTTGGACCAGGATAGCTCGTGTCGCTTTAAACATACTGAAGAGATTTATGACTTGGTTGAATGAATGAAATATAGTGATATTACTCAATTAATTATTCATTTAACAGTTAAAATAGTTAAGGAAAACAAGGCTGTTTCATGCAAAAATAGTTAACAATGATATAATATTACAGAATCTTAGTTTTGATATCTTGTTGAAATACATATATATTTTTTTATAAAAAGAATGAAGTTATTGTATAGTGTTACACAAAAAAATCATATTTTTAGTTTTTATATACATTTGAGTCTTCAGCGAACCCCCATTTTACACTTTTGAAGCGACCAACGAAAAGAAATGCAAGCATAATTGAAGGTGTAGTTTTTTTTACATAAAAATGTATTTAATACATGTTCGTATTTTTGTATTGTTCATGTAAAACTCTTTCAATTTAAGAATTTGATGATATCAGTAAGTAGGAAAGGTAGCTTTAACCTTTTGGCTGCCGTAGAAAAAAGCATGTCTTTACCTAGTACACCGGCTATAATTTGTAATCATTAAGTTAATTAGTAATTAACGAGATAACTCGTCTCTGGCGTGTTGAGCATGAAAAATTTGACAAGATGTCTCGTCTGTGGCAGCCATCCAGTTACAGACCTTCAATTTACCTAAAAATATAGTATATCATTTGAAATGAATTTTGAATGCTTCAGATACGAATTGAATGTATTAAATTTATTAGGACTTAAGAAATTCCACTCAAATAGCAAGAAATGTGAATTCCAGGTATGTTAAATCAGGATTTTATTTAGTCGATTTAGGCATATTATACAGTCATGATTTGTGAATTTATGTTCACAACTTCACACCCATTCTATCAGATTTATAAAACTGGGCAGAAAGGGAATTGTAAACCCGATCCTTCTATTCACAACCTCATTGATAAAAACAGTGACTAACTAAAATCCCTTGAATAAAATATATTATTGAAATTTCTTTATGAAGACTTCAAATGGAGAATTATTATATGGATAACACTAAAATTTCACAACAGGTGAACGACAGATAAATATGAAAACAGGGGTGATGGAGTAAATAAATAAAAATGTAAAAGAAATCATGATTTGTATGATTTTTAATTTTCATGTTTATCTCTTTCCGTGATAATTATTTACATCAATCTTATCTTGTACGTTACAGATGGTATCAAAATATCATTTTGAGACCTTGAAGTAGACAAAATAAAATTATTTGCTACAGAGGAAAGCATAGATTACTTTCATCAATAAAAATTAGCATAATAAATATATTTTTTTAGTGTGAACTCATTCAGAGCCGCGAATTCATAGGTTGGGAACCCATAACTTATCACAATCAATGCACAAAAAAAAATGATTTCCATCAAACATGTCTTAGAAAACAATATTTCACTACAAGTAAATAACAAACCTGGGGTATACAGTGAAACCCCGATTCTACGTTTTCCAAGGGACCGGAAAAAATCATCGAATAATGCGGGACACCGATAATGTGGGAAATCTTCAAATAATACCAAAAAATGTTTAATTCTCAACCAACTCATATATTTATTTCACTTTTTTTATTAAAGAACTAGCTGACCCAACGAACTTCGTACCGCCTCAGAATCAATAAGTGTTGTGTTAACTTGATAACTTGTAACATGATGACTACCGAGCCAACCTTTAGTTGAAAATTGTGCGGTGGCAAGCCAGGCAGATCCAATGAGTTTACAAATTCAATTGGATAGTTGGTTGCTTTGTTTTTGTTTGTTACACGGTCGATAGATTTGAAAGAATGTAGTGGACCAACGGTTTGATTTTGAATTGTGAAGTTTAAATGATGCAACTCGCATGTTTGTCGTCTACTGAATTTTCTTCACATAGCGCCACAGAGTTGATGATTTCAGGCAAGCGTTTATTTCATGGGCAGCAGTCGATCTTGGAATGACTGGTAGTGTTTGGCGGAAATCGCCAGATAGTAGAATCATTGCGCCTCCAAAATATCTTGAATCATAGTGCAGATCTTTTATAGTTCGATTGAGTGCTTCCAATATAGGGCATTCATCCCAGGTGATGATTTTTCTTTCTACCAAAACTTTGGCCATTGCTGACAGTGATTTGAAGGTTTAACGGCAATTTCAACGCTGAATAAGCCGTTCGGCATCCTCTATCTACGTGGCCCCTGTTCCAGAAGAAGAAACTGCTACAGCAATTTTATATCTCGCACGAACAGTGGCCATAATCAATGACATGAGGAATGTCTTCCCAGCTCCACCGAACGCATCGAGGCAAAATAAGCCACCATTTCCATCATCAATTGCCTTCATTAACGTATCGTACACTTCCTTCTGTTGGGAGTTCGAATTGGGAATAGTGGTACATTCGTTCGAGCTGATTAGTTCAATGCATCTCGATCATATTAACGTTTACGTTCCAATTCTCGATTGAAAGCGTCGTTCATTCTACGATCTGGCGTTGGCTAACAAACTTAACTAACAAACTTGACTAACAAACTGCCAGACATAGAAAGTTTTATTAAAAAAAAAAATTGTCGAAACAATTATTGCCAATGACTCCACTCAATCTCTTAAATAAATATGCTTTATTTTTATAGCACGAATGACATGTTTTACGTTTTGTTTACAATCTTAACGAACTTAAAAAAACATTTTTATTTATGGAAGAATTGATTTAATAAAACAATCTTAATTTTATCAGCACTTTCTTTTACTATTCAATAAAGTATTTATATTAATAAAGATCGATTATCTACAACTTGTACATACAAAAAAATTCACTACAGCATCTGAAGCGACCATGGTTAAAAAAATAAAAATCGATATGCTCTCCCTTTTCAGTAGAACACCTTTACACTGAACTCCCCATTTACACGGTAGATACGTTCAACGCGACACCGAGTAAAGAAAACGTGTAAACAAATATAATAAAATAAAAAAAAAATTGTGGTAAATAGATTTCCTTGCATAAAAATCAATTCAGGATATCAAAAAATAAAATTCATTATTACTTTCGATGGTTTTGGCGGTAACTTTGTGGAAGTTCATTTTAGTATAAAATTCATTATTGCTTATTGTATCAAAATAGTTTAAAAAAATCAAAGGTAACAAAAATCATTCACCATCACTATGAGACAATAGACGAAACTGTTTACGCACATTTTGTACAACATCGCTTTGATCTCTTGAGATATCCAGAACCTGTGTAATATTTCTGTCCAAATTTTTAAATGAATCGATTTTTTTCTCTTTTTTTGCACTATGTTATTTCGAAATAGTATAAAAAGGGAGTTCAGTGAATTTTAATCGCGAGCCAAATTGGTGAATTCTATTCAAATCAATGAAATAATAATATTAAAAACTTTATGCGTCATAATTCATCGAGCTAACCTTCTTGCTGAGTGAAATTATTGTCATGTTGAAATGAAATTTATGATTTCGATACCCACCGATCAATGGATTTATCATCTTGATATTGAAATGATATACATCGTCTTCTTTCCAAAACATCAGCGGATATTGCAATGCATCATATGAGCAGTGTGTTTCGTATATTCGTTGCAGTTGTACAGTGTCGCGAAGTCTAAGCACAATATTGTTTAAATATTATTTTACATAAATCGCGCCACACCATAAACCAATCAAAATACACTGTTACTGCCCTTATACATGAATCTCGGGATAGACCATAAGGAGATATATATAGAATTCCACACCAGAATGATTAATCGGAACGAAAACTGAGTGAAAATTGATAAAAACTCAAAAAAAGTCATGATAAATTGCGGGGCACGTCAGCTAGCTGACAAATGTCAAATGCGAATGCAACTAATGCCACCTAGTGGATTGATTGGAAACAGCATACAACGTCATGTTCGTGACGTCGTTCGATTTGCGATGTTCAAAAAAAACGAAATGTATGGAGACATTTATTTTATTCGTAATTTCTTTCCCGTCATATTGTTCCGATGTTTTAATGCTTATTCTGCTATTCTAGGCGGAGACGAATTTAATAAATCAAAGATCATTAAAATCCGTGCTGCCATTCTCGAGATATACGTGGTGTAAATAACCCCACTTTGTTTTATATATATATAGATATATAAATTTATTCTTTAATTGCTTAATTAATAAATACTAAGTTGCCTATTCGTAGTTGGGTACTTACATTTTGACAGACACCCACCCTTCAAACACGCGTACTTTTCTAAGTTAACTTTTTTTGCTGTATGATTTTTTCAACACCTTGAATTGTTTTCAGTTTCTCAGCTAGAGTTCTAGTTTTATTTATTTAGGCATTTTAGTTTTGATTTTTGAGTTGGAAAAATTCGCACAACCAGATGCGATGTAAGACTATTTATGAGTGAAAAAAGAAATTATCAACAATAATGGTCAATCGGGATCGTAATTAGGACAGGATGATAATATTTAGGTGATAGATTGAGGAAATCGATAAATCGGGGAATGATTAACGTGGAATTATTAAACATTGTTATTACGAAGTCTTAGTTGAGTAAAAAATAAACGATCCATGCAATAAAACGAAGATAGCGAGAACGAAAGATCGGGGTTACACTGAAAAAAACGCAAAACAAAATACGAGGAAAGACTATTTATGAAAAATATTTAACGAAAACGGTCAATCAGGATAATATTTGTGACGGGACCAAAATATTTGAAAGATAGATCGAGGAAAACGGTAAATCGGGGAACAATTAATGCGGGATTATTTAACATTGTTCTTATGGGTGTTTGGCCGGGACTATGAAAAATAAACAATTAATGCGGGAAAACGAAAAATGCGAGAACAGTAGATCGGAGTTCCACTGTAATTTACTTTACATAATCTCCAGATTTGAAAGTAATGTATATTTCCATAATTTTTAAAATTAAATAAAAAAAGAATACAGTATACGCACAATAGTTATTTATCTTTTGAATATACCTTGTAATTATATAAAAGAAGTTTTTTCCTCTAGAAAATCTTTATTTTATCCAATTTCTAAGTTCGAAGAAGCAAGAAACTTCATAATTATTTACAATCATCACATTCTGCAACTATATTGATGATATGTACAGCACATACAGATAAGGGTTGGAATACATAGTATAAAGTAATTATATTAAAAATAATACAACACAAACACTTAATCTTTAAAACCAGTAAAAAATTGGATATTGAATTAATCAGCCTCACTGTTAATAAAGGTTGTTCATAGATGTTTCTTGTTATATTACAATAAACATTCTGTCGATCACGGAAATAGCGAGATCTTGGATCTAATGAGGAAACATTCATTGTCATTTTAGTTTATGGTTTTCTCCATACATTTATTCACTTTTATAGCGCTAGTTTTCAGACATACCGATCAAATTTTTTTTTGTTTTTTTTTGCGCAGAGCACTGAGACCACCAAGAGTCTTTAAATGGGTTGAGTGCTTTGAGGAGAACTTTAAGAACAATGAAACAAGTATCAATTTTAAATTTTATAATAAAAGTGGATTGACAGAAAAATGTTATATGTGTGTAATTAAATTTTAATAGTGTATTTTTGTTTGAATTTCGACTTACTGTGTTATGTGACCGCCCTAGACACTTCATGTCTTCATGTGATGGGTATGTTTGGAAGCATTTAAAACTACCTATTCTCTGTTATAACCAGTATTGGTTATAACGAGCAAATTCAGTTGGTCCTATCTTCCTCGTAATAACCAAGTTCGACTGTATTTTATTATTCCACACTTGCTTAGTCGATATTTTATTCATTTGAATCCATTCCTCTATTTAAGTAATTCGAAGGCAGTTCTAGGGGATTGAACATATTAGAAGATACAATTCGATGAAATGCTTGTGAGGTGGGATTATCCGTTTTGATATCGTCATGACTAGAGCGGTGTTCTCGAAAAATTCTTGTAATGCCGTGAATAAAATCAGTATGCTCTGGCAACCTTTGTTCTTTAGCTTTGGCAGCTAGGTCTAATAAGCTATAGATTAAAAATTCTTGAGATTGAATACTCAATGCAGGCGGTGTCTCTCCTGATACTATACAAGACAAGAATAAGTATAATTGCTTAAAATCTTGCATTTCATTTGGGTTTGGATGGTCTTCGAGAAGTGCAATTAAGCGAAGTGCGACAGACAATGCTTCAATGGAGGATTTTGAAGAGCTGGATTCATGTAATGCTTTAACCCACATGGATAGTGGTACTCCGTTTTGCGCAGTACGATTCTTCTGCTCCCGAGAAATAAAATCAAAATTGAGGAGTGAATCATTGCAAAGTTCCTGCTCGGCGAGGAGCTCGTAGTGTAAAAGCAGTCTAGCAATGGAACTCACTGATTTATTTGGCACTTCTTCGTGTAATTTATTAAGATCTAATGAACCATGAAGTATAAGGGCAGAAAATAACAGTTCCTTCTCACTATCAGTCCATTTATCGACTCTCGCATTCGAAGACATGATATTGACAGGTATTTTTGTAACTTTAAGATTTCTTCAATCATGTAAAACACACATATTTAAATACTTTGTATAGATAATATACTGATATCCTCTGACAGTACCATGACAAGACAACTCACAATATTAATATTACTATGCATATGTAGATATAACCATCAAACAATACTTTTGCTTATTAGTATGATGCTCATAACATGTCAAAACAATTTGAAATATAATTTCACAAGACTGCCAGTGCACTAAATTTAGCTTTCCTTAACAATCATGCGTGCCAACCTGAGGCGTCCAATATCAAGCACGGCCAAGACAGTTTTACTATTTTTTTTAGGAGAAACGAAAGTTTGTTCGACTACTTTTCAACAAAATTTTGATGCTAATCAACTTTAATATTGAATTACTATCCACCCAAACACTAAACGCCAGCTTCGTCTAAATTCAGCTTAAGAGGATATAGTACCTTTACGCCTGAAAACAGAGTAAATCGATCGTTTGCCATCGACGAAATCTCGTGAACCGTTCACTTAAAAAAAATTTTTTTTCAAATATTACATTTTCCAAACGCTTTTTTACACTATTACATTTTTTTTTTCATGAAAATAGTCATATTTTCAAGAATAAAAGGCAAACAGTTTATACAGAATTTTTCAACTGCTTTCGTTTTGATCATTTTTAGAGTTTATTGTAAGATACCGAAGTTTAATGTCTTGGAAAGAAATGCAGATAAAGGTTTGTTTAAGAAAGTGATTTGAGCAGAATTTCCAATTTATGTAATATAATGATTGTACATCTATTTGAAATGTACCATTTTTCCCACTTTTTCTGACTGATTTTTAAAGCATAATTGGATCATAAATACTTCTAAAAAAAATTGGAATAATAAAACATTTTATTGTTTACATTTAAAAGCAAAAAAAAAATTAAAAAAATTGTCATACCAATAAATAATAACTATTTTTCGGGGATGTGTTTTTCTTGCCGTAAATTTCGCAAACCCAGTCAGTGTGAGAAAGACGTTCGTACTGAGTGCACGTGCCACATATTACTCTGCATTAACTTAAAACACTGGTCATACAAATGAATCGATGAAATGTATTTTTTATTTTGCGATAAAAAAGTTGTTGCGCAAAATAGCGGTTAGGGTTAGGGTTGCTCAATGCGCTTACAAATAATATTATTATTTATAATACAATAATGTCTTTTCCAATAGTGATTATTTTAAAGACCAGTATTTAGCTTAATGGATAAGCATTTTGAAATATTTATTTGGCAATGCTTTTAAAAAGAGATTCTATTCAATATAATAGTAGCAGTAGTTGAATAAAAAGATTTTTCACATTAGTAGTTTTGAATCATTTCTATATTTCAAAAGATTTTTGCTAAAAAAACAAAGTTCGTCATCTAAATCGAAAAAAAACTTGAAAATTATTAGATAAGGTAAGATATTAACAGTAAATATTTTTTAAGAATCATTATACAGATGGTAAACCATGTTTTTTGCAACGTAGAGTTTTTATCAGGAATTTTTTTCAATAATTTCATTTTAACTTATATATATGTGTACCATCAGATCATCTTTAGTCAGCCAAGTATGAAATGTTAATTCTTTTGACTATTTTGTTTACATACACATCATTAAATATATTTTTCAAAAAAAAATCGAGCCGCTCATTTTTCACGACTCCGGCCAAAATACCGCGACTCCGACTCCACAGCCCTGGTTTTTTTAATTGAATACATTTTTCTACCGTCAAACTTGTTTTTTTTAAGTTATAATTGAATAAAACAGAATGCTAGAAAATATTCGAAATTGATATATGACAAATATATATACATATGTATGGATACATAATAAACTTGTGAAATATATTAATTCATACATTTAAGTCATTTTTTGTACCACCCAACAAAGTTAGTCCGATGCAGCCGATATAACTTAACGACTTTAATTTATCTATTATATTAAATGATTGAAAACCATATTTTTTCGATAACTTACCAAATTATGTAACAATATTATACCTACAATACATTAATATTCAAATCAATCACATGGTTTGAATTACTTTTAATATTATGAGTATTATGTTTTTTTGTCACAGCCCTGAATGTCGAACTTGTATATTGGCGAGAGAAAAAAAGTTCCCAAACATTATACAAAAATACAAATATATTTATGCAATTGATATAAATTATACAAATAACTTTTTTTGATCAGGCATACTATTCATTTAGTTTCTTCCTTATTGAATTAGTGTTAGGCTATATAAAAACTTGAAGTAAAAATAAACACATCATAACATTTGGTTATGACTTTAAAGACATGCATGGATTATGAATATTTTCGATAGTTTCGGCATTCACTAAAGACAAAATCATTTTATAACAAATTAACAAATAAACTTTGTCATTCCACTAATTGTTTACAAATTGTAACACGTTTTTGGCTTTTTCGAGAAGCGTCTTCATACCAACTATCTTAAAGCTATTATTAGTTAATGAAATTTACCTTTATTCTAAGTAATCAGTGGAATAACTAAGTTTTCTGATAGCAAACATGTTTTTATTCCGTGAATTCAGTATATATATTTTTTTTTTTGAAAATGATTACAAATATTCTCCAAGATAGCTTAGATGTCCAACAAGAAATATAAGACATAGTTAATATAATTTTCGGAAAATCCACTGTCAGAACTATGGCGTGAACCAGAAATAACTATCAACTGAAATTTATATTTATTTTAGAACTCAATACTTTTTCCATTTTAATCTTATTATGTCAATATTTTTTATTCAACAGAATGTTTTTAACTGTATTCATATTAAAATCAATATCATAACAAATAGGTTATACAAAATTAAAAATAAAAACAAATTATTTTAATATATTAGAGAAAGTTTGAGAAATTTGTATTGTATGGTTTATCTTGTTTATTTCTTTTATTATTTCGTTTGACAAAACACCGTCTCTGATTTACATTTATTAAATACGATGGCTTACTGTTGCTATCAATAACTCATATGTAGCATTATAAGTCATTTTCACGGTATATATAATTAACGCATTGTTTCAGTTACATATAATTTTTGCAACAGATATTTGGGGAAGTAATTTAGATTGTCAGTCTTTGCTACGAAGATAAAAAAGTACTTACTGATTTTCGTCAATAACAAATTGTTTTATATGAAAAACCCTTATTACTGTCTAAATATCCATCCGTGTGTTAGGTGGTATTGCTATTTTTGTAATGAAATATACAAATGTTTTGCTTGTTTTGATACTGTAAAAATACGTATTGTGGTGGTTACTTATTTAAGTCAGTGCAATATTTATGCTGTAGGTCAAATTTAAGTTTTGCAATCCTACTGAGTCGCCTTAAATTTAAATCAAATGAAGTTTCGGTTAGATCAGCGGTGTGCAAACTGGTCTGTGGTCCCCTAGGGCAGTGGCGTCCAATCTTTATGTTACTGCGCCTCCCTTTGATGAAAAAAATATCTTCGCGCCTCCCCATCCTTTATTTCATATAGTAATAAAGACACGTTTTAAAGGGTAAATATATATTTTGGACTGTTCGCGCCTCCCAGGTTGGAAATCGCTGTCCTAGGGGATCGCAAAGCGGTTTTAAATTTACATTATAAAAAACATATCCATATTAAATATGTATTTTGTTATATTTTCAACAAAATCAAAAATCAAGTTCACTTGTGCCATTCAAAACCATCTAATCCACAAGTGCAATTATTTTTAACCCTTTAAACCAGGCATGGGCAACCTTTCCTAGGTCTGGGGCCAAATTAAAGATTAAGCCATACAAAATACAAATAAGTATTTGATTTATTTTCTAAGTAATATGACGAATAAATCTGATAAAAATGTCTGTTTGTTATTTAACATAGCATTGACGAAGAATTTCTAGCAATAGTATTATGATTCTCAAAAAAATACTGACTTTGATATGTTTTGATTAATTTCGTACATTTCATTCATCACTTTTTAATGTAAATTTTTCAGACGATCTTGATATTTCCATTTATTATTATTATTTGTTTTTTTTATATTTAAAAACCAGGGCTGTGGAGTCAGAGTTGGAGTCGGAGTTGTGAAAAATGAGCGGCTCGATTTTTTTTGAAAAATATATTTATTGATGTGTATTTAAACAAAATAGTCAAAAGTGTTAACATTTCATGCTTGGCTGACTAAAGATGATCTGATGCAGCGGTGAGCTGGTAATATGTTAACAAAGGGCTCGGTAAATCTCAGCCATAATGTCTTCACACAATGGATGATGCATATGACATGGCTCGTTGCAGCAGTGGGCTGTCAATACGTTAACAAGGGGCTCGCTTTATATCAAAGGAATTCTCGGGTTCTGGGGAAGCAGTGAGTTTTTTTTTTTGCTCCGATGGAATTATATGCAATATTCAAATAAGCAATCGATTGTTACTTAGTACACTTATTATATGTAACAATATGCAATTTACCGTAAACTTGTCAATATTTATGGCCAAAACTGTGCTATTGTGTATATTGAAGCTGTCCTAGATAATATACAAGTCAGAAATTGCATTTATATATTAATTTGATCTGAGAATATTGTTTTCTCCTATATTAACAAGGGGCTCGGTATCTTTAGTAAAAATTAACAAGGGGCTCGTGCGAGCTCCTCCAAGCCCCCTCCAGCCCACCCCTGATCTGATGGTATACATATATATGAGTTAAAATGAAATTATTGAAAAAAATCCTTGGAGTCGTAGTGGTTAATTATTTTAAAGCTGGAGTCGGAGTCTTTTTTTCACGCGACTCCACAGCCCTGTAACAAACTATTTTCAAATAGGAGTTGACCACTGACTTTTTGGCAAAATAAACCATTATTTTCGTCCTATACTCATCCCTCAAACTCACATTTTATTCTTCAAACAGACTTTTTATTGTGCTTAATTATGATAGGTATCCCATAGTACATATTGAATTTTGCTATAACTTTGCATTTATCCATTATTTTTAAGTGACAAACTTGACAGGAGAGAAAGAATCTACCCATCGAACTGTCTTCATAATTTACTTTCGACAAAAATGTCACATAGAAGAAATTAAATGTGCAACGACAATATCGACACATAATCGGCAAAAGAGCTTAAGCGAGACAATTAGGAAAATTGCGTTTTAAACCAATAATTGCTCAATACCGCCTAGGACAGAGGTGGGGAACATTTTCATTTCTAAAGGCCACAGTCATTTATTTGATTCATTATAAAGCCGCAGTAAAGAAAACGTTAACACCTTTGACATTTTTTTGACCAAAGTAAAATATATTGCATTAAAAAATTGTGTAATTATTAGAAAAATATTCAGATTTATTCAAAAAAAAATTGGCGCATTATAGTAGCCATGAGGCTACAGGGTCCCCACTATTTTCCTAGGGCGTCAGTGACAAAATACATAAAGTAATTTAAAAAATCTTTCTCCTCTAAAGTTTATAAATATTGTCGGTTACGATTTTTTCTATTAAGGGGTCAATATGCTTTTGATTTGGGTAGATACGCTTGATAGTAAAATCATTATTTAAAATATTTTCATACACTTGTAATACAATTTTGAAACTTAAACATGAAATGAAATGTGGGTATTAAAGTTTCCCACGGTAATTTAAAAAAAAGTGAACATCGACAAAATCATGACTTTGCCGTCTCAACTTATTACTTTTATGAATTACTAGCTGTAAGCCCGTTGACCTCAACGGGGGGTTTTTGTTGCATATTTAAGTACTAAGTATTTATGTAAGCATTTACTGGCGTGAAAAATAAATTACAAACCTATTTATTTAATAAACCAGAAAATCTAAATGTAATTAATTCTCTGAATAGATTTTTTTAGGAATACACCCAATTCTCTTAAATAACTACAATACACCGGGACTGTAAAACAAAATATGCAAAAAGCGGATATAATAAAATATATTCATAAAAATCATATTTGAGCTGCCCTGCTGATCTGCTATATCCAATATCGATAGCGCTGCAGTATTGATATTTTATCATTTTTAGAATAATTCAAATGGTTGAGTATGCTAAAAAATATATTTCGAAATAGAAGAAATAAACCTCGGGGCATATATTGACAGCCCTGCAGTATTTAAATTGTAAATAATATAATTTTTAGATTAAATAAAAAGTCTAAGTTTGCTTACAAATACATTTCGTAGAATAATTGAAATGTCTTAGTTTGCTGACAAATATATTTCGTTGAATAATTGAAATGTCTAAGTTTGCTAACAATTATTTTTCGTAGTAGAAGATTTTAAAATAAAAGTCGAAATATAGTTCTATAAAATATCCGTACCGTCATTAGAATTTTCCTAATGCATGTAAGAAATTAAAAAAGATTTTCATGGCTGGATGCAAAATATAACCATGCCTTCCAATAGTCGAATCAATGACACTGATCAAAATCTGTCAAATCAGCTCCAAAAAACCTTAGCCCTATAATTATAGCTTCACAAAATTGAATCAGTATATTTGATTATTTAAAAAATTTCGTAGCGATGCAAACTTTCAAATAAAGTTCTTTCAATATTATTACGATGCTTCAGTTCTAAGCCAGGAAATTTGAATTTTGAATATAAAAAGACGTCCATTCAATTGGACGAACGAAAAATTCAAAAATATGCGATTCAAAATAAGCCGTTAGCATTGGGCGAAAAGGACAGTGTTGTGACGGACATATTTGTGATTTGTGATTATTTTATCGGCTATTAATGTGAAGATAAAACATTAAAAAGAAATATTGGAAAAACATTAAAACAAATAAAATTGCATCGTAGTTATATTTCTGCCGGTAGATAAAAAAACACTGTTGATGGAAATTTTATGTGGCTATATGACAGTTTTAATTTTTTATCGGCTTACAGGTTTTTTATAACAAAAAAGTTACATTATAAAGCTTGTATTTAATGGGTCGGTGTTTAATTCAAAGTGTGGTCAGCAAATTAAATGGCCAATGTGAATTTAAATTGATTTTTATCCTTGCTTTAAGTATTCGAATAACAGGACACTTAGCTAAATTTATCTAAATGCTTAACATATTATGCATACAATCAATGCTTTATTTGAAAAAATTTTAAATTTTAATAAATGAACTATTGTAATTTTTCATCGCATAAAATGTTTGTCTCAATAATTATTTCACGATACCGATACCAGGCCCGCAGTAATTAATTATTTTCATTATAGACATCACGTATCATGTTATCCAACCTAAAGATAGCATTATCCTAAGCTATTTCTAACCTCAAAAGTTGTTTGAGTGGATATCGAACTGTCAATAATTATCATGCTAAAAATATCAAATTTTACTGTTACACATTTCGGTATTTTAAATTTATAATTAAATATGTGTCCTACGAATAAATTTTTAAAGACATCTTTTTGGCGTCTTAGACGAATACGAATTAGAGAATGGAACTAGTTTCCTGGTCAAACTTCCGTGGTGGACGTAATAAGAGGGGTTTGTTGATATTATGTTTACTTTGAATTTACATGTGAATGTTACAAAAATATTATGTCCATCTATTTTCCAGAAATTGTATTTAGGCTTCTACATCAAATTACTAGTTTTTTGATTCTCCACTGTAAGTGAATGATAGAATTTTGCAATTCTTGTCTGACAAGAACTCATGTCGGTAACATTTATTAGTAAATCGGAATCCTTGACAATTCAAACATATTCTCAAGTAGTAAAGCTCATGAATATTTTTTTTCACCAAAACAATCTTTCTAATTGAGTATATACCGATAAAATATAACACAGCATGTCATAGTTTTATAACCCAAAATAATCTATTGATAAAATATAAACAAATAAAAAAATTATGACTGTTTATATCGTTCAGTAACGACTGTTTTATCATATAAATGAATTCCAATCTTTTTATTTACCTTACATGCAGTAAACTAAATTAAGCAACTTGTCTTTACATTATTTGCAGTGTACCTAATATATTATAGCTTTATCATCTGTATTAAAAAACCACTTTAATAATACACATTGTCTTTCTATTCATATTTGCTTTCAAATGGTGTTTCATGTTAACAAATATTTCTATTTTCTTAGGAGGTTTTGGCAAAAATGAAGATTTATACAAATTGGACCCAGATAAAAGTACAAAGCAAAACACTTTTGATATTTTGCAAAGTCTTTGCCGCAGACCTGATGTTTTCTGCGATATCACATCACTGCAATCAGGAAATTATTCTCCTACATTCAATGATGATGTTCCTACGGCGAAAAATCTCTCCAAAACGATCATATCCGATGCCAAGAGGCTCTCTTATCTAAATGCCTTGGTCAAATTACTGTCAAAAGATGAGACGCGTCAAAAAATCGGGTTTACTACTGAAGAATTACTCTGTTGGTAAGTAGTTGAGGCGATCACTATCAAAGTGGGGCATTTGTATCATTTTTTAAATTTTATAAACAATCTTGAGGATTTAACTTACTCGACACTCAACAATATTATGTTTCCCTCTCTCTTATATATGTTACGACATTTGTTTCATTCGCACCTAGGCTACCCGCAGGAAACACACTTATGCATCTACGTACGCGAATGAAATAGTAAACCAGGCTGATTATCTACACGCTGATTTTTTAATTATGCATTTAGATGGAATTGGTGCTCTATAAAATTGGTTCTTTGCCACGGACGTGTTAACACTGTGTAGTTTTATTTTATATTTTGTCTTATTATATTTTTCAAGTACATGGCGAATTGGCCGGCAGGGGAAATATATTATATGTCCAAAAAGTACATATTAATTGGGTTTTATTTTTTGAAAGAAAATCACGGCCCTCCATGCACGGCTCTCCATGCACGGCATAGAACAGGTTAATATTTATGGATTTAATGAGGATTTGAAGATTTTTAAAATGCAGATAGAACCGTTTTTTGAATGAGAATAAAACTGCATTAAAAAGTCATTTTGTGAATAAAATGCAGATGGAACCATGATTACCCAAAATGACGATTTGGCTTTTTTTTCCTTAACCCTCCAGAGACGAAAGCTTTTTTCTGATAATAAAAATATTTTCTAAGCCATATTGAAGTCACGGATAACTTTTATTCCTATCCAAAATTAAAAAAAAAAAAACGCAAAGTCGTTGTATAGAAACCCCGCATGACTATATGGTCATGCTCATCCTTTTATTACCGTGTTATATTGAGTACGGACAGTAGTAAGGACAAAAGTGACCGTATGGGCTCGCAAACATTCGGGGTTGAAATATAGCTAAACGTGATTTTTTTTAAAATATTTACAATTTGACCTCTTTAGATCAACATAATTTCAAAACAAATATATTAGCAAAATAACTGTAAATAATTTTATGTTTTTATAAAAACATATCTAACAGTTTCAAAAAGAAAATTAAAAAAATCGGAAATTCAAAAAATCACATGTGCTTATGGAGACCGTTCCTGTTCCTACGGCTGATGGCTTACTGTAGTCCGTACCCTTCTTAACCAAATATGCGCAAAAGCAACGATATTCAGGTAGAAAAAGTATGAATAGTGGGATCAATAGACAACGGTGTTTTGTGTGACCATATGGTGACGCTCGTCCTTGGAGGGTTAAAGTGAAGAACTTTTGCCCTATTTTGATACTAAATGCAATAAAAAAAACCAATTTTTAGTTGTTAACTGTCATTTCTTAGTGGAAAGTCAATATATGGACTCCTGGAAAATATCTCAACATAAGTGTTTCTACGAGAACTGCGTGTTACTCAGTTGCTCAACCTCACTTTGTTTCCAAAGAGAGTAAGAATAAAAAGATATCACTTTTAAGGTGTTCACTGTCAATACTTGGTGGAATGGCATTATAATAAAAATAATAAAACATTTTTAGTACTTTTTCCACATAAAATTTATTAGATCAGGACCGGTTTCGCTCATCGCGAGCATTATCAACTGATAAGAAAAATACAAAAACAGTGATATTTATACAAATTTAAATTGAAATAAAAAGGTGTAAGCAACTATTAACAATTTAAAGGATTATCAAATTACATTATAATTACACAAAATTAAAATGCTTAACACCCATAACAATTAAAAACTCATCATCAAAGAATAATAAATCTAAGTGGCAAACGATATCAATTATAAACACAATTAAAATTTTAATTGTGTTTATAATTGATATCGTTTGCCACTTAGATTTATTATTCTTTGATGATGAGTTTTTAATTGTTATGGGTGTTAAGCATTTTAATTTTGTGTAATTATAATGTAATTTGATAATCCTTTAAATTGTTAATAGTTGCTTACACCTTTTTATTTCAATTTAAATTTGTATAAATATCACTGTTTTTGTATTTTTCTTATCAGTTGATAATGCTCGCGATGAGCGAAACCGGTCCTGATCTAATAAATTTTATGTGGAAAAAGTACTAAAAATGTTTTATTATTTTTATTATAAAAAGATATGTTAGGACAGGAGATATGGTTAGATAATCACTCAAAATACGCCCCATTTTTAAGATAAGATGGATGGGAGGGAGGAGTTCAAGACATTACAAACCTTCGAACAGGAATTCACAAATCAATCAAAAAAACTATCGTACTGGGATTCGAACCTGTGACCTCCGTAAACGATGCCAATGACGTTGACTAGTTGACCACACAAGTGCTCCCACAATTATTACATTTAATTTTGATGTTTTAAACGAGTTTTTTGGTTTAGTAACCATTTTCGGCTCTTATTCTCACTCATTTTATTTACCATGTCCGCTACCAATATGGATTATATGGACCCTTGAGGGGACTGCTTGTTACTCAATTATTAAATCCCTCTTTATTTAAGAGAATATGGAGAGAAGGATAAGCCCAGGACAGGATTAGTTATAAGTTAAATGCTCTCTCTACGTGTTTAGGGATTTTTAGACATAAACATCCATGCCTCGGAACAGAAATCAGTTTTTCGATTGAAAAATAAATCTGTCAGGATTCTAACCCATAAGCTCTGTGACAGTAGCCAGCGACATTGACTACTGGACCACTGATTTGACACATTATAGCATTCCAATCAATGCCAGTAACTGTAGTGTTACCATGCTTTTGAAAAGCTGTCTACATTTATTATAGATCTTTCTGATGTAAATATTCTCCTTCTGGTTTACCCAGACAATATTTATGCATACATGAGTCCTAGCCTAACGTTAAATACTGCATGAAAATTTTGAATTTTTTTCTGCAAATAATAGTGATTCCATTATTTATTAATATGGCCACTATTTGGTCACTGTGGCAAGGAAGGACATTGTAGAATAGATAAAATATATATGATAATATGGCAATACGTTGCAATGTTTTGGGTCTCATAAAATATAAAATAAATTTATTACAAAACTTTTTATGCAAGGATAATAAATTCCAATTGAAAATATATGGGATTTCTATAGTCATTTCAGAAATGGCTTAGGCACAAAATATTTATAAAATAAATAGAATATACAAACTCTTATCTCTATTGAAACACATTTTAATTGACATATTAAATCGAGCATGATATATTGAAGATTGATATACAGTGAAGTTATTGGAAATTTTAGCATCATGAGAATGGCTGAACTCTTGGTGAATATGGCAATGGAGAGAAACATGGATGGGGCCAAATCCCTCCGAGTACTGTAGCCTAGAACAGTGCCTCCCAACCTAGGAACATTCTTTGTAATAAAATATGAACATGTGAAATATTTTTTTTTCGGTGGTCCACAGATTATTGTTTTCAGATTTAGGGGTCTGTGGCATGAAAAAGGTTGGGAAGTACTGGCCTAGAATAATCAAAAATATGAAAATCCAGTGAAAATAATACACTTTCATTAAGTGAAGTAAGAAGATTAATCATAACTTTTTTCCAGCTTGCGGGTTTGTCTCGTCCATGACGCTACGCAAGTTCGAGCGGGAACGCTCCGTGCTGTTCGTTACATTCTACGAAATGAGGCTGATGTTGTCGCGTTTAACTCTCTGAGGCTACCATATTTAGTGACCAGGTTAGTCAGACATATTTATTATTTTCAATACAATATATTTTTTTGAATATATTTATGAATAGAATCAAATTGATTAAATATAAAATAAAAACATAAAATATTTTCATTTGTTAATTGAGACCATTATTTAAAAAAGACTGCACTGAGTTTTGTGACATCTGCTGAGAGTAACTTATATTTTGTTTCTGGACCATTAATTACGAAAAGAAATTTAAACTGAATGTACTCGATAATTCGAGGGCTTAAAGTAAAAAAAACACTATCTACAAAAGTGTAACATTACAGGAGAGCCAAAAAATGATTTTTATTATTTCGTAACATTACAAAGCAGACTTTATTTGAAATCAAATGCTCATATTTTATAATTAATCGTGTATTGTAAATTTTGTACAGCTTATAGTGATGTTCAAATTTTTAGGTAGTCTTAAAAAATATTAAATAAGAGAAACTTTATGTAGTGAATGTTGAACTTTACTAGTGATTTAAAAAAAAACTAGAAAACATTGACATTATCATGTAGCCGAGAATAAAATATATCGTTATAAAAAATACATTTTTGTAGATAACATTGTTTATTTTTAAGTGCTCGAATTATTATTGGTAAAAACACTGCGGATAATATTGATGATTTTTAGATATTACCTATTCTATGATTTACTATATAAAAACCTGTTCCTTTTAACCCCTGCTAGAAGACCAGATATTTTATAAATGATACTTGTACGCCATTAAAAGAATAGGATATCAATCAAATCTTTTACATATTGCTCTATGATGTGTTACGAGTTTTTCACCCATATCTACGCATTGAGTTCGCTAACATTTAAAATCATCACTTAATTGGCAAAATTGTAGTCCGCTTTACACTGTTTGTTTTAGATGCATGGATGTGGCATTAAGAAACGAGATAGAGAGAGTGCAAGCTCTGCGAGTGGTGAGGAGAGCACTCCGTTTGGCAGCTTCTATTTGCGAAGCCGCCTTGGCCAGAGCTCTGGCGGCTGCCCCCGACGACAAAGATCGTATGCTCAGAGCCTGTCTTGCAGCACTGTGCGAACTCGGTAAGCCTACTGAGTGCTATTACTAGATCCGATTGCATTTTTCATCAATTATCATTGCTTAATATTGCATACGCAGAAAGTTGCCTATGGTATTTGCCAATGGGAACAATTTTTAAAAGCAAATGGGTGACACTTTTTGAATTATTTAATATATTTCTTATAATAAATGAATCTTTTTAATAGAAATGGTAGTCATTCTAATTTATTGTCACTATGTTTATTTATTGCAATCAAATTTGAATAGGAGTAAAAAAAATCTTTTCTATAATTTCATTTAGCAAAAAAAATCCGTTTTGATAGTGATTGGCAAAATTTTATTTTTGTACCTATTCGTTGGGATTAACCCTTCAAGTAGTGAGTTTAATTTATAACATTTGGCTTTTTGCATATTTTGAATACTTTTACTGAGCACAAAAATTAAAGAAAATATTTCTTATTATTTCAAGTAGCAACTATTTTTCTACAGTTTTCAAGAAGCTTTTACTTTCAATTCAGACCTAGATCTGTTCATGCATTCTAGATGGGTTCTTTCTCAAGAAATAATAATGATTCAAAAAAAATATGAGAATGACAATAATTAATAGATGACAATACTTGAAGTGTCCAGTATCAAACACAGCCAAGTCGGTTTCAATTTATTTTTCAGGAAAGCTGAAAGTTTGTTTAGACTGCTTTTTAACAAAAAAATTATGTGGATTAACTTTAACCTTTTGACCGCGGCTCGGATCCAAATCGGTTCAGATTGGGCTGCTATAGCAGTCATCCGCGGTCAAAGGGTTAATAACTACGAAAAAGCCAGATTCTTAACATCAACTTTTTAACGTTTAGATTTCATAAATACTGAAAGATATTCAGTCAGCTGATTCGAATTCTGCTATCTGATTGGCTCTCAACGACTTGGCCAATATGATAACAAGATGCCACTTTTGGTAGTTTAATCATTATTTAAATTTGATTTTCTTACACTTGTAGTACAATTTTAAAACTGAAAGATATATTGAATTGTAGGTATTGAAATTCCTAACTGGAATTAATAAAAAAAGTGTACATCGACAATATTATGACTTGGCCATGTTCGTTACTGGACGCCTCATTTCGTTGTACACTTACTGTGATACTAATGAAAAATAATGCATGGATTGTATAATTGCAGGAGTTTTAAATCCGAGTTTGTTCATTCGAACGGGTGGCGTAGCTGCTTTGACTAGGGCGATCTTGGATTGTCAGACTCCTAGGATTGCTGAATCGTTGTGTGGAGTTCTGCTGTATCTACTCAACGACCCCAGCACGCGGGTGCCTGCTAAAGTCGACTTCAGATGTTTGGCTGCACCGTATTGTGACTTTCATTACAGGCACGGGTGGATGGATAAGAACAGGTAGGAAAACCATTTGAAAAATTAAGAAAAATTAGTTACATTACATAACTGTTATTTATAGAATTGTTTTATGGAATGTATATGAATTAATATTATTGACACAGGGATGAAAGAGAGATGAGATTTACATGCAGTCGACTGTCTCTTCTCTCTGTTCTTCGGAGTTGGCCCGGCCTTCTGCATTTCTGTGATCCTCTCAATGAGTCTGGCCTCAGAGCTATCGTAGACGTTCTATACCTCAATCAACTGGAAGTTAGGGTAATGTTAAAACAATACATTGTATCTTTTCTCAATTGAGCATTCAGTTTTGGTGTTAAGTTTATCGTTAACACACAAAACATGACTTAGTTATATATATATCCATTAATATTAACATTGTACGGTTCTCACATTTCCGTAATAAATTTCGATTGCAATGATGAAAATGATAGAACTTTTAAACCTATGGTTATATTTCAATTAAATTTTTATAAAACACTTTAAATATATCATTCATCGAATTGTCATTTTTTAATCCATAAAGGTAAAGTATAAAATGTTTTCGTTCCATATGATCCATATACTTTAAAGGAAACAGCTTATTGCTATAAAGCAATATCATCATATATTTAGTTTATTGAACAATGCAGTAAAACTTTGAATAATTTCACTGATTTCAGTAGTCATCTGTAGTGTTCAAAAGTTTGGTCACCTGTGTAATAATATCTCTAATGGTTTTTGTTTTTTAGAAAGCTCTTCTAGATTTATTGTATGAGCTGCTCGGCTTGCCGCAACCAGAATGGACTGATGAGTTATCTGTCGCTCTGCAGGCGGTTGACCCGTCTGATTTTCAAGTAAGAAATTAACTTATTTAATTTTGAATAATAATCGTGCACTTTTATTTGAATCATGTGTTAATTTAAAATATTTTTTGCAGGATTCGTGGCGACTCAGCGAAGGATTCGTAGCTGCCGAAGGCCTGTCAATTCTTCCTCATCTCGCAGGAACCGGACCTAATTTGACAGAATTACATTTAGCTCTTTTGCTCTACTGCTTTCTTGAGGTGCACAAACAAAAGATTAATCTTCTGTCCAGAATCTTAGCGTGCTAAAATATTTTAATATTACAATCTTAAGAATTTTTTTCTAATTTTACTTAAATCGTGTTTATACAACTGAAAAATAATATACAAAATTAACTTTAGAACGAGTTTTTATTTTTAAATATTTTTCCTCGCAGGTTGGACTATTAGACGCACTGGTGGAAGTTATGGTGACTAGTGACACATTTATTTCTGTCCGAGCGACGGTTCTCTTGGGACAATTGCTCCATCTCATTCACCTTCTGCTGCCCCCGGAGACTTGTAATATTTCTCCGCCGTTGCCTTCTCTTCTATCGGCGAGACATCCGCAAGCTCTGGCCGCCGTGGCGGCTCTTCAGAACCTCAACTCGCTCTTGAAGTCTAGACCGGCTTCCAACAGCCTCTTTCTGGATCACATTCTTCAATATTGCGACTCGCCTGCTTCATATCCGGAAAAAGAAGAAGTAGTAGCGAAACTTCCGTCTCCCAAAGCCACTCTCGAGCCTGTGAAAGGACTCTACAAATACCGAGAGGATAGTTTTGATCTTTTGAACGATGCCGATTACGAAATCGAACAGTCGCAGCGGAGGAGTCTGGGTTCGCGGAACGATTACTCTCAGAAAAATGAAAGTGTCTTAGTGAAAAGTAAAAGTGTCAGCGCTCGGACTAACATCGCTATCAGAGAAGTTAAGCGGACAAAAATGTTCTATCTGTTTAATAGTTTTAAAGAAAATGATACGTTAATAAAAGATTCCAATGTGCTACAAGACAAATCAGGATTCACTTGGGACTGGAATATTATCAGAGCCATTTTAAAGGTGAGAATCCAAATTAATTATTTGCTTCTAACGTATCGGCTAAGTTGATAATCATGAAACCTTTTTACAGTCACTCGTCCTACATAATATTTTCCCGTGTCAATTTTTTTTTATAAAAGTCATTATCTTTTTAAAACGCCCAATGCAAGACCATTCATGTCTTTCTGAGGTGCATGGATTGCATTGATGCTTCTTGTTCTTAAAAAGCACAACGTGGATAAATGATTTGTTTGGTAGAGTCAGATAATATTGAAAAATAAAAAGCAGCAGGTTGTGAAGATTTCAGATATTACATCTTTGACTGTGCAAAATTGATAACTCGCTCGATTATTATAATTTTACATCAGGTGGGAAATTGGGGACTACAGCATTCGATGGTGGCCCGACGTCTCGTCTATTATCTGAAACCTCAGAGTAATCTCTTCTCGCATACCGACCTTCAGCTGACCAGTCCTAAGACCAACAGAGACCAGGCGCTCGCCGCCGTTGAACTTGTTAGTTTTCTGCTTTCATCCGAAGAGGTATGTAAAAAAAAATTTCAACAAACAACAGTTCAATAAATATTTTCACATATGAATATTATTTCATCGAGTATTTAAAAAAAAATGTTCCACGCAAACTGTGAGCTGCGACTGTTATATTGGGTTCCAAAATAGTTAACATTAACCGTGAATATATTTTAGTAAATAAAAATATTTTTAGAAATCAGTTTTATACAATGGCTTGATAACATACAAAATATCATTCCAAAGTAATTTAAAACTTAAAATACTTTCAAAATAAATATAGTTGTACAAAACGAAATTGAAGTTACATTATTTAACCATTTTGAAACGGGGCGTGTTTGCAAATAATTAGCCTCAATTGTAAGTTTCTTCCGGATGATTTTTGTACAAGAAAAAATATATATCATAGTTGATTCGGTGTATCATCGCGATTGTAACTTTTTCTTTTCCGTTCTAGATTGAATCTGCACATTTGCTGCGAGAATTATTTGTCAATATCAATTACCACATCGATTCGATATCACTCTCTAGAAGCGCTCACGACTGCCTTTTTAGCCCTCAGCACATGGCGACCACTATGTGTCAAATGTACTTCTTGCTCATTGGTCGCTTGTGTGCCACTTTGAAAGGATTACAGGTCTTCAAAGACTCCGGTCTTGCGGATAGGTAAGATTATTTTCAAATTATGTAAAAAGCACCAAATCCCACCGTTTGGTATGTATTTTGATATAAAAGAGATAAATATAAATTAAACCTATTTGAAGAAAATTATCTGTTTGTGTCTTTATTGACTTACTAAATAAGTGATAATACTAATACTGATACGTTTTAATGTTCTGAAAAATTATTTTATTTTATATTTTTTCAGCCTTCTGCGTTTATCGACGACAACTCATCACACGTGCTATGTGAAATTGATAGTCTCCAGCCTCAATTACACGATAGACTCGTACCCTAGACAGATACTCGCCGAAACCCTACAATGTGATATGGAACCATCGAGGCTTTACGCTACTCAATTCTTGAACGTGCTTTTGAGAGCGAGGCAGAAAGCCGGAGAGATGAACAGTCGGCATTATGGATCACCGCGAAAAAGGGTCAATGAAGAACCTCCGTCTCCGGAGAGTTCAGATTTTGACTTTTCGAGGGCTTGGATAGAATCGAATCAACCCAAACCTGAGGTCTGCTCCGATATGGACAGTTGGTTGCTGGAACTTCTCATTAAACAAGCGAGGGATAAATCCAAGTCTGTCTCCCTGTCGGCGCTGAACTCTTTGGACGAAGCGTGTAATGTTCCAGTGAGTATGGTCAACCACCGCTGTGAAATTCAGTGTACATTTTTTTATTCAGGAATACTAACATATATTAACACTTTCTAATAGACTAGCGCAGCAATTTCCAACCTGGAAGGCGTGGGCTATTGCAAAGGGAGGCGCGAACAGTTCAAAATATTTATTTACTCTGTAAAATGTGTCTTTATTACTATGTGAAATAAAGGGTGGGGAGGCGCGAAGATATGTCTTTTTAAAAATCAACAGTACTTCTAAAACTTCTGATATTTTTGATTGAAATTTTTAAGCGAGTCACCGCTAACTTTAAATCTCTCAAAATAAAAACTCTGAAATCACTCGATTTCAATGGCAATGGAATGCGACAGTGCAATTGGGGGATTCGCGGCGAATATTTCAAGCCAGAGCGTAATTCGGGGTAGTGTAATTGGGGGTTCCATTGTATAATCATAAATTTTATTCCAGCAAACAAAAATAAATATAATTCTTGAAATTACTCACCATTAAAATCTGTAGGCATTCCCATGGGTTAATCCATTTCGCCAGGAATGGCTTCCAAATTAGTGAGTAAACATTTATTTCTTATATAAACACGATACATTCATTTACTTAACGACAGTTCAAGTTCATCCGTGCGCTTGATGTGAAAGAAGATGCCGAAAGGCGAAACCCGGGCTGTTAGTAGCAAAACTTGTGTGAATGTACATAATTTAAATGGATGCATGTTTTCGGTCAGAATTGGAATTGGTATTTTGGGCCAACATATAAACCCGTTTTTATATATCTCCCATGATAAATCAACTTTTATATACTTATAATACCCAAGCAATCTCATTTTATGTTTTCCATGACAACCATAAAGAGGTAGCACTAATAGGACACATTTTCAATAATTGTCATTCCACTCTCAAATGAAATGTTTATTTATAATTTTAGGCATACTTAAACAAATTGGTCACAATCAAGCCCCGCCTGAAAGATCTAGGTGACAAAGGTTATCTTCTATGGGTGAGATTTGCCGGCACGCCGATGGGCTTTCAAGCACTCGTGGACGCGGGATATGTTCAAAGACAAATCAATTACTGGGTTAAACATTATAACTACAGGTATGTCCGACAGATTCTTAATCCTTATGATTCTTACATATTTATATTTCTGGTGCCCTGACGGCTGCAAATTTACTATTTAGTTTTACAAATCTATCATTTCATATTGAGCTTTAAATTCCATTTCGGGTCGATTCCCTTCCTGGAATCGATGTCAGTAGAGCGTCACATCCACACAGATCAGGTAAAAAAAGATCCAGGCCCGAATTTCCTGAAGAAAGTAGACCTATCCTTCAATCCCTACTACTTTCTTTGAACAAGAGAGGTTAAGCAACTGTGTAACTAACAGTTCTCATAGAAAAAACTTCAATTTGGATACCTCCATTAGGAGCCCAGATGTTCCACAATGGGAGCAGACGTTGATTAAATAAAACAACAGTTGATTTAAAATTTAGAGATACCAACATCTGAAAAATAATAAATCAATGTGAATTTATGAATCCTTATGTAAGGTTATGGATATGCATTTTTGTTTTATTTGTATGAAATAATGCTTAAAAACTATTATATTTGTTTTATTTGCATCAGTTACAAAATTTTTAATATAATGTTAATTCATTCAACACCACTAAAAATTCTTTTGATATAAATATAATCATTCTGTAAATTTAGATACGCCAGGTTAGTGGACGGCGATATCCACGATTGCCTGACATTACTGCAGAGATCTGAAGACGGGCGGTACAGTCGACGGCACAGCTCAGCTCGGGCTGTCAGTCCCAAAGAAGCTCCTCTTCCTACTCATCTGTACGGACAACTCGTTTTGCATCTTGAAGGAGTTCTCATGCTTGAAAGATATGCAGATATTCCTATTCTTGTTCAGGTACTAATTATTTAAAAGCATAGTGGAAACCTGATTTTTTGGATGGCCCTTCAAAACTATGATTACTATGCACAAAGGTTTTGAAATCCAAAAACAATGTTTTGTGTAGTTTAAGGTTTATTTAATCATTTTTACATTAGATTTATCTATAAGTATGTTGGAAGTTTGTGCCAGCTCGCACCTCAAGATAATTATTTAGAATTTTCAAGTTCATTAAAACTGGACTCCGTACCAAAATTTTTTTTCATGATATTTAAGTTGAGAATCGATATTTATAATATTTAAACCTAATTGTTTTGACAACCGTAAAGAAGCAGTAGTAACAGGACAAATCAGGCAATATTTGAATAAAACAATTAGTCATGCACGCAATAAATTTCCTACTTTATTATCGTCAGTTAAAACTTCGCATCTCAGATGCTGTGAAGCTCATGAAATTATGATGTAACAGATGCTGTGGCGGTCGCGGGGGCTGGGTTAAAACGGTGCATAGCAGTTCTAGCCCTGCCCTAGTCTTATCCTTCTATCATTAATCTCTTTAAAACAAACTCTAAGTGACACACTGTTCTTGTAAAAAAACTTCTGTTGAGATAAGCTTCATTAGGAGTCCGTATGCTCCACATTGGGAGCAGACATGGTTTAACAAACCAAAAATATGGAAAAACGTTGAATGCAAGAACGATAGCTTGTGGTTCCACTGTAATGTAAGATTACTAAGGATGATGTTGGATTTTTATTAGAGAGGATTGTCATACCTGTTTTTCACATTTATAGAAAGTGAAACAAGGCCTCTGTTCGACGGAACAAGACGTGATGGATCTGAAAGCAGCTCTGTGGGCGTGCGGCCATATTGCTACGTCCAATTCGGGAATAGACTTATTGGTTGCAGCACAAATGGAAGGCAGCTCCGTTTTTGCTGACACAGTGAAACTGGCTCAAACATGCCAAGTCTACTCTATCAGAGGAGCCGCTTTCTATGTCCTAGGACTCATGGGCTGCACTTACAAAGGGGCTGATGTACTCTACGGACTAGGTATGGCAATGTTTAAATTAACATAAATACTTTTGTATCTAATGTAAATTTTTGCAAGTTTAAAACCCGATTTTTCCTAAAAAATAATTCAGGTTGGCTGTGTGTCCGGCATGACAGGCATGACCAGTGGCCAATCATTTATGAAGACGATCGGTTGACGAAGACTGCTTCGGAAGATCAAATCTATGAAAATCTCTACCGTCGGCCCTCGCGAACGGAACGCAGGGTGACAGTGGACACCGAAACCAGTGAAACATCCGATAAAACTGATCAAAGCGCCTCTGATAGTTTTCATTCGGACACTACAAAACTTTTGGCTGGAAAACTGTCCACGACGGCCATTTCGGCCACTATCGAACGTTCCTTAACGGAGGAGAGCTGCGACAGCTGCGAAGGAGAAGGTGAAGACCAATCCTACGAAAAGACGGACGGTGAAAAGCCCAATACCAGGTCTGTGAGTGAGAGTTCCGGTATGTTGAAATGTAAAACGTTACCTCAGCGACTCAATCCGGGCTCCAGGAAACACCAAAGGTCCCTGTCGGAATCTAAAACTGTCGATAAATTAAAATCGGACGACGATCCCGGCGACATAGTCTATGACAGAACGTTGAACCTACCAAGAGTTTTAGATTCCAAACAAATTTGGCGACTGGAATCTGTCGATCAGTGGCGGGAAGGCATGCTGAGGAGGATTCGAAATATCAGCGAAAGCAGCACGTCCGGAGTCAGCAGCTGTGATTCTGTGCTCGGCAAATATGTTTACAAGTATGTGTATATTTACAATATTGCAGTTTTATTCATATAAAGGTTAGATATGCCTTAAATCTCAAATGAGCAACGCATCTAAAACATGTGAAAAATTTTCAGCAGTGATAGAGTGACTACCCTAAGCCCTATTCCAAGTTCTTCTAGTTTGTCCGCCATGAAATCTATGATGTCTTACAAACGGCATACGGAAGCGACGCGAAGAATATCGCTACACAGTAAGTGAATTTAGCATTTAATTTTTCTACAATAACTGCTTGTTACTCAGGTGCTCAACCTCTCCTTTTTTTTAAGAAAGTTTGTAGACATGACAAATCCGTGCCTTAGAATACAAATCTATAATAAAAATAAAAATAATAAAAGATTTTTAGTACTTATATATTTTTCTTATCAGTTGATAATGCTCGCGATGAGCGAAACCAGTCCTGATCTAATAAATTTTATGTGGAAAAAGTACTAAAAATCTTTTATTATTTTTATTATAATGCCTTTCCACCAAGTATTGACAGTAAACACCTTAAAAGTGATACAAATCTATATCAGGATTAATTAAATGAGCTGACAGTTCATAATTATTTCTTACTAAGATCTAGCAACATAATAGAGACAAAAAATATTAATAAAACAGTTCTGGATGCACGTAACAAGTTGATTTAATTCTTAAATGGTCATTATTAAAAATGAAATGTCCAATGTTATATTTTTAGGTTATACTGGATCTGATATCGCAAGCTCCCCTCCGAGCCAACGAGATTTGGTTGGTTATGCTACTATGAGAACGTTGCGCGGTTATCATCGAAGGTAAGTGTTGATATTGCACATCCCCTGTGAGCCAAGCGTTATCCTCTGGCGTCAGGTATCAGTAAAAAAATTCCACATGACTACTGTCTCGTTTTGTCAGTCCTCCGTATTGCAGTCACTTCCCACACTTATGTACATATTTAGTCAACCGTGAAACACAAAGTAAACTAACTTTTAAATGAGTGAATTAAATGTAAATATTAATTGAAATCCAAAATAAAATTATGGTTCTTTATGTTTTATATGCTGTCATTTTAAATCGGGCAGTCAAAGGTTAAGTAACTAAAACATTCAACAGAGGAGAAGTGCTTTGGTTTTTTTTGAATTTGTATGCCGCTCCATAAAATATTTTGTGAAGCGCTGATCACTGATTTGTCATGAAATTAAACGATTCTAAATAAACCTAAATAAATAGGCCGGCTAGTGGATTTCTGTGCCTCGACAAACTAGATCTAAATGAGTGGATAGTTCTAACATCTTAGTGCCTCTGTGCGCCACGCTCTTTACACGCGTCACGAACCAACCGGCCCTGATTGTATGTAAATAATTGCAGTAATTTCGCTGACACGTTATTTTTTTTTGTTTTGTTAACCTCTTCCCGGTCACGCCCGACTATACTCGGGTATTGAAAGTTGTCAAAATGTACACCACAAGAAAACTCAGACAAATTCCACAAAAAAAAAACAATGAATTCTTTCACTACTGTGCGACCGCTTTACTTGTGCGTGCGGGACCGTGGCGCTGCATGCATTTCCGGTATGACAGCCGCAAAAAAAATATTGCCAGAATTTTAAAATCTTTATTCCCTAATAATACTCAAAATATACGTTTTTAATATAAATAGTAAATGAGTTTCAATACTCTGGTTTGCCTTGATAATTTTTATTGGTTTTTAAAACCATTAAAAGACTTCAAAGCGTCGGTATTTCTTTTCTTCGTAAAAAGATTAAACTTTTTGCCTGATGGCGCACATATCAAAATCGTTTATTATGCTAGTTTTTTTTTCTTATCCTATGTTTTGTGAGTGATTTGATAAGCTTGTCTCCTGTATTGACCATATTTTTTTATATTTTGAATTGTTCTTACACTAACATCTATAAACAAAAAAAAATGGAATAGCATAAAGAGAGCTGTTATGGAAAGGACCATTAGGATTCGTTATATTTTAAAATAAGCCATTTATGTATTGCTAAAAATATTTCATATACAAAGTGTGTATAAAAAAACAGTTATTTTATTGTTATTTAAAAAAAAAACAAATAATACTTTGACTTGCAATTAAATCAAAGTTAATAAATTTCCCCATTTTTTAAAATTGGGGATTTTTTTTGGAAGTTGGTAATACAGTGATTTCATAGCTGTCATTTTTGCAATTCGTTCATTTGCTTTAAACAGTGGAATTAATTGTGATCCGTTTAGCTTTTCTTCTTTATAGAACTTAGTTACATTGGCGATGATATTTTTAGCTTGAAAGCGCAAAGGTTTAGGCATGATTGAAGCGATAATCAGTATGATGACGGCACGACTTTTCAATACAGACTAAACTCGTGGACTAAGTGAGGTAGGTAGAATGCGCTTTGCGGAGGGGGGTTGCATATTTAGTTTCAACGGTCATCGCATTTCCGTGCGCAAACTTATAGCGGTCAGGGAATAAATATGCATGTTTTATAAATATAACACATGTGTTTGGTGTTAAGCATAATAAGAAATATGTGATCTTTTTAGAACATCTGCTTAAATCAATTGGACCGGCAAGTGGTTAAATCACTGCCTTTAATATTTGTCAATAGTTATAAATTATATTAAATGAACATAATTATTTTTAGGCTTACATACACAGAGGCCGGAGATGATGAATTTTATACGTTTATTCGTCCTCGACGTATCCCGTATCCTCCTTCTTTAGTAGGGAAAATAATATCAGCGAACGCTAGAAACACACTAAGGTAATAATTTTGAAATTTATATGTTAAACACTCGTCATTTTGATAAGCTGAGATATTAACTTCGGTTGGCCTTTTCATTTAATTCTTGGTAAACTAATTTTAATTGGCTTAATTTAGACGCTAATAGAATGAAGAAGAACATGAAACATAACTTTAATCATTAATCGAATATTGTAAGTTGATTTACAACATTTTCAGTGAATAGAATATTTGATATGCGTTTTAGACAGCTAGATTTCACAAAATACGGAAAATGATTTATTACGCTCTAAATTCTTACGCGCTTAATTGTGTGACTGTATGTAAATCCTCAAAAAAAATCTTTTGGATAGAATTCTCAATTCGCATGATTAAATTTGATATTCGTTCTTGATGGTGTTATTTTGTAGTAAAATATATTTGTTACAATATAGTTTTAATTTTTCAGTCGACTAAAATATGATTGGAAACCGATATCAACGTCATCAGACGTTCGATCAAGTAGTCAGTCTCAAGTGAAGGATCCAGGCAAGTCTCAGGACACTGATACCCCTCGTCTGATGCGAGGAATACCTACAAAGTGTCGACGTCCGCCTCCAATCCTACGACCTGGACCCTGCTTTATGGGTATTAGCATGCCGCGATGTCTTCTAGACATATTTCCGACCGCAGCGCAGTATCCTTTGGACAATTCGTCGGACGCAAATTACCGAACAGCAGATGACTCCATAGCAATAGATTTAGATACTGGTTAGTGGTGGTTTCACATATTAAATATTAATTTTTCGAATTTTTTACACATGAAGTAAAGTAAGCAATTTGGAATAAATCGACATATTATTTGCAGGAACTGAAATAATTGTATTAAGTTTTCTCAACGAGTGCAGGCCAAGGAAATTTAACCATATGTAACCTTAAACTTACTTAGAATATTCGAATAGTGACTCATGCTCATTCATTGCAAATGAATAGAATGAGCTGCAGACGAACAAATAAATAAAAACAAAAATTGATTGTTTTGGAAAACAATTGTGGTGGTATTTTGAGCAAATAATTTTGAAACCAGCGGTTGTCAAGTTACTCAAAAGGTATTACTCACAGACCAGTTCATTATTGATGCCTTTTCAATGCTAAAAAGTCTTCAAATTTTATTTAAAATATTAAATAACTCCTCATGTATAGTTTAATTTTTTAAACATTACAGTTTTTTTGGATTAAAAAAACTGTTTATAACTAAACTTCAATCTAATTTTTATAAGTAATCAAGTTGTTTGAATGAAAATTATGAAGTTTTGCTATTATAAATGGACAGAACAGACCATTTTTGCACTGAGGCTTAACCACTTCCCTGACGTGGTCGAGTTAACTCGTCTATTTTCGGTATAAATTTTTTTGTTTTTATTATTTTATTAAAACATAGGATGTGTCTGAAAACCTCCAAAAACTTTTCACAAAAAATATGTCGTATTTATTGTTTGCTTGCGTGCCATATGTCGAAATTCGAAACTATTCCTTCCAAAGATCTGTTATTTTGTACCCGATATATTCAGGAGGAATATAACCAAATAGGGACAAGCATTGTCGATCCCTGTGGATATAAAATAGGGTCGCTTGTACGTAAATATTTGTTATAACATACATACATATAATGAATAGGTCATTTTTCTCCCTTTCTGAAACCTAGAAGAAAAAGCTTGTATATCAAAATATATGTAACAAAATTTAATATGTAATCAAGGCTATTATTTGTCTATAGGAAATCAACAAGATACTGCGGTGAAAAAGAATGATGACTCCAATTTTAATAGTAGTTTTTCGGACTTATCCATTGGTAATGGCGCCAAAGCTTCCAGCAAAGCCAGTCGAGGCAGATCTCGGGAACGATTCACTAAACACGACCAGCAAAGTTGCCTTTACTGCGCTCGACTGAAACCTACTGATGTTCGGAAAGCTGCAGATTTGAGAGAAATCTTTTTTGCTGGTATGTTCATTTTTGCAATACTTACCTTATATATTGTTAAGAATCTTATAAAAAGTTTAATCACCTTTTCCAGTTATTCAAATCAAAAAGATATTAATTTTGTGAATTATTTTAATTTTAATTTTACGAATTACAAATGAGCAGTAATGAATTTAGAAAAGAATAACTTCCTGATTAATATTTTAATACAGTTATAGTTTGATTTATTACAGACTCATTTCTAAAGTATCTAAAAATTGTAGAAATCTGGCGACGCATCGTATTAATTGTTTTATTTTAGGAATGGACAGTCCGAAACCTTACAGCAGCGGCAGTATGAAGAGCGGCGTATATCCTAAGTGTAAGTCTCCCGCTCCTACGAACAGTTTGACGTACGCCTCCCTCGACGTGTCCTGCGGCAGCCCTAACAGCTTAGACTCGAACCTCTCCAAGCTGTCCGACGGAAATCCCAACGTGACTGAGGAAATATTAAAACATTCAGAACGGATGGGGAATCCCGTTTGGCACAAGCAATCCAAACAGTCATTATTAGAACTCAAACAGAAATATCCTGAGTCTTTTCAAAACGTCTGTCTCTATTCAGAGATTTGCAAACTCGTCTCGCAGAGCACATACAGACTCATCGCGAGAAGGTTCCTGCAAGAGCTTTTCCTCGACTTGAATTTTGACTTGTTTTATTTAGAACCTCAACAAATACTGCAAACAAAATTTGCTGAATTGGAAATCAGCGAAAAGAATTAAATGATATTATTTATGTTAACTTTTATCGCTTTTTTGTATACGTATCTCGTTGTATCCTTTCGTAAAATTATGTACGGTTACCTCTTCTCGGCGAGAGGTATAGCTGTAAATGTGAGTTTCCCTTCCGATAGTTGTATTTGACTTACAACAAAGATATTAATGTTCTTGTGTTACTCATTCGTAAAAAAATTAACGGAGAGCTTACCATTGTAAATATCTACAAATATGTAAGGTTTGCCACATTTTGTATAGATTTCTTTTTTATTTTGTTTTTGAAGATATAAAATTTTATTTTGAAACTGAGCATCTTTATCAAATATAAATATTTAAGGTGGGCGATTCTCCGAGCGAATCGATTTTGTTTATTTCCGTTTTGTATTATATGACGATTATTATTTATCTTTGACGATTTTATCACGTAATCCTCTGATGAAATATTCGAGGTCATGTAAACCACTGCCTTTAATATAACTAATATAAGAAATGTTTATAATAAAATATTATGATATTTTCAACAATTCAATGTACAAACGGTAAAAGGCTGCGTAAAATACAAATCTTTTTTGTCACGCCGCGTGTAAATAAAATATAATAAACTACATTGTTACCGTTCAGCGGCAATAGACTGGAATGTTTTTAAAATGCAATAAGGATTATAAATAGAATTGATAAAAATATCTTGCCTTTAACGTAGGGTTTTCTACTCGAGCGAAATATTAAGGTAACTTTTTTTTCTATTACCGTACGGTACTCATTTCTATCAGTTCAATCGATAATATATCTCGCATAATAATCAATTAGTTTAGTTTTTTTTAATAGTCCTGTTATTATGTAAAATAATGAATTTATCGAGAGTTCCTGTTGCCTTTGAGTTTTTTTTTTGTGTACGCATTATAATAATAATATGAGTTTTTGTTATTGAAATTATATTGCAAAAATGGAAATTTAATTATTATCCTAGTTATACAATGATTTTGCACATAAAGCTGAGTTCGGACATCCGCCGGGACGGTCTGAGCTCAGCCGTGTTCACTATGGCAGCATAATAAAAAAATAATATATATACTATTCATCTTTGTTGAAAAAAAAAACCTACTAGGTTCAAACAGTAATTTTAATAGATAATACAATGTTTCATTAAAAATATTGAAATTTGTCTCATTGACTGTTGTGGGGATTGTTTTTTTTTATCATTGACCATTCCTCTGTTCATTTTTATGCAATACATAGCATAGCTCCAAAATTACGATGGAAAACTTTCAATCGATGCAGTTATATTTATTCAATAATTATCATACAGTTCATATATTTTCAATGAATTTGTTGGGCTTTCGATTTCAATACGGCGACTTTATAATGAAGCGAAAGTTTTTTAATTCCTCTGTTTGAACAGTAAGACTTGAGTAATATTAAAAGAGAATGCATTTTTACCGAAAGAATAGTTGTTAAGGTGCTATTATTATTTTAGAAAATATATTTTGTAGATCGCCACCCTAATTTTGGAACTATGGTTTATCAAAATAAATCCCATATAATTTGACTCTAATGATAATAATTATTGTCATATTATCGATATTCTAACTTTATATAAATTTAAACACGCAGAGTGCTCCTTTGAAATTATGTAGCTTGTATTTACAGACATTATTCCTCAAAGATGAGTTTTAGGAATTTGCTATTTTACATATATTTTTTATGATTTTTCACATTACAGAATTGACTCTAGAAACTTTATTTTCTCCGTATAGATTACACATAAAATACTCATAGAAAGTCTTGTTATATTTTCATACGACTTTATGAACATTTTTTCGTTGGGTATATCACATGTTCATATTTGTATGTATATATAATATTATCATAATACATATATATATATCGACGAATGAAAAATATTATATTGAAATCGGTTAACTGTGACAAAGTGTGTCTGTATGGTCATTTTTAACAATATTGTGTTGACTTTTCACAGGTTCATTCTAAACATAACCTTGATGAATCTTCTCTGTCCCTTATGCGGTTTATATGATTTCTGATTGTTTTGCATAATTTATTTTCTCTGACATAGAATAACTTCATAATAACTCACATTGATATTAATTTTAGTCATTTGCCACACGATTAAAATAATATGTCCAAACTGCAGATATTGCTTGTTCATTTTCAAGCAAACTATCGATAACAACACCGTATTAAGGATATTTTCTACGACAGATATAACAAAACCATTGATGTAATATAAAATGGTTTTGTGAAATCTTTGACAAATGAAATATAATTGTATCTATCATGGACAAAATATGTCATGCAAATATGATCATGTAATAATACACACCGTGCACACATTCTTGAAGTCATCCTAAAACAGTAACCGATATCATTTGGTAAAAGGGTCAACTCTCTTCATCAGTGTTTCCCAACCCTTTTCACCTGCACGCTGGTAAAAATAGTAGACATTTTTATACTACTTTTATACAATATTTTTTCATCAGTTTGTGAATCTTATAAAATATAATATGCACAGCATATACATCACATATGACTGGCACCAGTGCGAGGACCGTCAGTTGGGAAACACTGCTCTGCATGATATAAACACTATTTTTCTTGCCCTATCATGTTCAAAAAATATTTGTCATTGCATTTGTATTGAATAAGTAGTAAATCTTGTAAGAATATGTTTAATCGGGACATGTTCACGTTGCATTTATGACTCAGTAACATTTTTTTATTGTGTAAATTAAAAGAAACAGTTCAATCGCAGCATTCGATGCATTTATGTCACTAACCAAGACTGACAAAATATCTTCCTGCAGTCTTACGATGTTTGACATCATTTAACCGTCTTTTGAGAAGTTGAAATATATTTAGCAAAGCTAGTTTATTCCGTCTCGAATAACGAGGTTGCTGAAAACCATAAATCAACCATTATAAGAGGTCTGCTAAAACAGGGGGCCACGCCATATGCAGTGTTATTGATGGAAATTATCAATTCTTTTCGGAGATTTGCTGTCTTCAGATTATTCTCAGACTTCTAGATTAAACTCCTGAGTTATTTTGGGAACACTTGACATTGCCTATTTTATATATTTTCACATTATTGCTGATAAACAGTATTCGTTTGACAGCTACAAGCCCCAATTTGACAATATCAGTTCCGATTTGCCAGCGGCCAAGTTATAATGGTACGATTATTGGTTTAGGTAGAAATGTGATTGAATCTTCTTCTGTATTCATGTTCAAAATCACAAAATATTTGTTACACTTATGTGTACTTCACGGAATTTCATCATCAGATCGACCTTGATCTACTTCATTCAAACCTTTTACAAATTGGTGAGCTTCCGTAGATTTTAAATAATCAGTATAATATTGTTAGTCGCGCTAGTTTTACGGTGAGGCTCACTAAACATTGTAGTTCGGGTTAGATTTTATGATAAAGTATGCCTGATAATTCTGATGGAGATTTTTTTTTTTGAGTTTTTTTTGACAGCAAAGGGAAGATATTTTGCTAGTCAATTTCCATTATTTCAACACGAACTGTTCAATAAAATGAATAAAAATATTCTGAACCTGTGCGAAGATTTTCAAATCCGTAAATTATTATTATAGAGAAATCGAAATACTTTCAAAAATTAATTTCAACTCATTTCTTATATTATATTTTCTACACAATATCAAATGGAATTTGAGTTTTGAAGTATTAAAATCCTTAAGTCGTGTGTTTGTTTGCATAATATTATTTACCGGTTAAGTACTACTAATCTTATTAATTCATTTATTTAATGTAATTAATTTATTATACTATTGTTTACACATTATTCATTTTAATATAATTTAGTTAAGCGTATATAATACATATTTAACTAATATGTGTACGGTTAGAGTATACATTGAATAAGATATTACTTATATTTTTATGGACTGCACCCGTAACGTCATTTGAAGTTGAAATTTTCCAATTTTCCGAATTGTCGGTTCACCAACGCGATCGATCTGATAAATCTGAAATCAAAAAATCACTCGAAATATTTTTTTTATATTCATTTTGTCAACATGGAAAATTCATTGTAAATTTGCAAAAGATTTTTGCATTTGAAGCTTGGGTGAAAATAGTTTATCCGAATGCATGGAATTTATTATGTTATCGACTGTCATCTGTGAAACTCTGCGATGATAGAATTCGATATACCAATCTCCTAATTGCAACAATAGACTTACCGATAGTGTTCAGACCTTCAAGTCACCGTCTTGTTAAATATTTTGTTTTACGATAAGTTGAGTGATTTTAACAAATTATATTTACGGGATAATGACCTTCGGCATTGTATGGTTTGATTGCCCTAACTTATCATATTTATCGATAATGCAAACGATTCATGCATGCCACTTTATTATACAATAATGTCAAATACCTCTGAATAATGATTCCTTTTTTATATAAATATTTAAGAGTAACTGAGCACTGAACATAAAAATAATGAAATATTTTATTTGTCAACAATATACAGTGACATGTTGGTTATTTAAGCCTAATAAAGCAAGAGCTGTGCTTTCACTACATACTTTGTTTTTTTTTGTATCCTTTACAACCCATCTGCATTGAACGGGGTAACCTATAAAGTGAAGAAGGAATCCAACTCTGCAACAGTAAAAAACAAACTGGAATCGGCCTAAGAAAATTATGTCTCACAAATAAACATGGATACTAGATATGGAAAACGAAACGATCGCTCTCTTAGTTTTGTTCATCTGAGTCTTATCACTGCTTAGTAAAATTTGTATATATTATGTACTTATATGACATATTATTATAAAATATTAAATGCTTGCCTTACATTATGTTTGATGTATATATATTTTGGGGGCTTAGGGTGACGAGAGCGATACTTAAGCGTCTTTTTTATAAGATTTGTTTTTCGAATTAGCAAAACTTTTTTCAGCGATAGCCAATATGACAGCTGATTTGTACTCAGTTTGGTTTGTCATTTCACCATGAATAGACTTACACCACAACGATAGTCGCAAATTGTGCAAATTTTGAAAAAAAAAAGAAAAGGCCACACAGCACACAACACAATCAAATTATTGAAAGAAACATTTGATGAGAGCATAATTTTTGGTAATGGACTTGTGAATTGGCTTCCAAGGTTGTGTGATTTAACACCTTTAAATTATTTTCTGTGGGGATATGTGAAGTCGCTAGTCTAAGCTGTTAAACCAGAAGGACTGCTTAGAGGCAGACCTTATTGCTGACACTTCCAGCTGCTCCAAAAGGTGGCTGAACATTGGACTTCCGAATTGCGCTTTATTCGAGTCAGCCCTATATGACCGAAAATATTCATATTTAAACACTAATGTTAAAAAATAATTTTCCAATAAAGCCTATACTATGGCCAGTACGCTGATTTTTTTGTTTTAATTCATTTTTAAAAAAAATGCTTCTGAGAAAAACATAGAAACAGTTTTTGTCTAAATGATTTTGTATTAAAGATATATTATAATATTTAACGGTAAAAAAATACAGTTGAGAGAACAAAGGGTTGCCATTTTAATGTTTTGTAAAAATATAGTGCCCTCATGACGCTAAATCAGGCATGGGCAACCTTTCCTAGGTCTGGGGCCAAATTGTCATTCTGTCTCCGAGTCAAGGGCCGGACCAAATTATTAAACAAAGTAATATTAATAAAAATAATAAAACATTTTTAGTACTTTTTCCACATCAAATTTATTGGATCAGGACCGGTTTCGCTAAATGTGAGCATTGTCATTTTTATTATAATGCCATTCCACCAAGTATTGACAGTAAACACCTTAAAAGTGAAGTAATATTAAATTAAATAAAACACGTTGCTATTTCTTATATGGCGGTGATCATGAACTAGTAGAGTGGAGCTATTGCAAGCGCCCGTCTCATCTCCATTACTTCATCCCTCCCTGGAACTATTAATTTCTTTCTCTAATACTTCGCGCGAGATGAATCAGGGCCGGACAAAATAGCTCGGCGGGCCGGTGGTTGCCCATATATGCACTAAATAATATCACATTGGTTACGGATGACTCGTATATGAGTCTTTTCACCGGTCTGACTGACGCGTTGAAATATATACATCCAATGCGACAAATATTATAGATTCTCTACAGATATGGCGTAACAAATGTTTGATGCATCATTTAAAAAATAAAATATTAAAATATATGTAAAAATATTTTTTTTTCGGTGATTTCGGCGATGAAAAGTCAGCAGACAGTTAAAATATAACTTAAAAAAATAGGCCACCAAAATATAAGCAATTGTAGGTTAAATTTTTTTTTTATGTTTTCTAATTTTGTTTTGAAATAAAATAAATAGGAGCACATGTATATTTGGCTTGTTATTTATTACGTTTTCGATGAAATTTATAATTCTATGTCAAATACTCGATTTTCTATATTAAAAAATACAAAAGTTGAGTATCACTGATAAAAGCAGGCTAAACTATATAAAATATTATACAACAAAGTGTTGTACAACTGGTGTTCAACTTATTTTTTAAAATGTCAAATAGTTTTAGTTATACTTTTTTTTCGAAAGTACCAAATTTTTTGCAAAATTTTGTAAAAATGCCCCGATGCGAATGAGATATTATAAAAAGTAGACAATCAATAAATATTTTTTTGTAGCATCACCCTTGTCCCCTAGTCCCTGATTTAAGAGTGCATTTTCAATTATACGAATTTTGTGTCAAAATGCAATCAAATGTTTATTGGAACCAATTCAATATACCCGTCATGCGCCATAGGAAGAAATTTTGGTAATAAAAAGTGGTTGGACTGGAATGGTTCTGGCAGTGTCAAGTTGATGGATTTGCGAATCAAATAGATGTTTATAACTGGGCAAGATAATAAATAGTACATATAAAATATTGTTTTTATTTTAACAAAGAAATAAAACAAATGCAAAATAAACATTTTATAAAAAATATAATATTAATCCCAGTCAGTGCGATCTTTGCCACTGAATCATCATAAAGGGAATGTATGATGGTGTTCCTGTCAGCAACCAATCGTAAAGGTGCTCATCGCGAGTCGAGATCTATACTTTGGTTTAAGAAGTCCATATTTGAAAATAATGATTTGCAAAGATTCGTTGAACCAAAAAAGGATTGTATTTTGTATGCTGCTTTTTTCAGCAATGGATTTTTTTTCTGTCCATTATATTCCAGAGGTCCTCGGATATTAATGATTTCAATAAAATATCATTCTTGAGGTCCAAATTTCCTTGAACAACATCTGCAATACATTAAGTTATTTACATTGTATTTATAAATAAATGAAGTTTTAAATTTTTTTTTAATTAAAATTGTTGTGGTCCAATGTTGGTGGGCACACAGAAATCGTACCGCAGGCACAGGGTTGGGTATCCCTGGTATAGACAATGGCGGATTACCCTATAAGTGAATGAGGCGCGCTCTTGGGGCCTCAAAACAAGCTCATATTATATAACCCATATACTTTTTTCTTCTTCAGATTTTAATATATTTTACATGGAATTCCATGGGGAATTTCATTTCATGGGGTCCTCTCTTGTGATTAATCCGTCATTGAGTATAAATATGGATCTGGTAGGATAATAAAACATCAGAAATACGCGTTTTAAATGTTTTATTATCTACAAAGTATAAATAATAGTAAATATCATTTACAAAAATTTTCAGACGAAATCACAACACATCAAATACATACGAAATCAGTATCCTCAGGTAATTATATAAACTACATACTAAAATATAAAAAAATAATTTACAAATCGTTGGAATGTTATTATTAAACAATAATTGCACTGTCACTGTTTCTAATTACAAATTATTAGCAAATAAATAAAATTAATTTTGTATTACGTCTACTTATAAACAAAGATCGTTATTGTATGGCATATAATTTCTCATAATAAAAAATATGTTCCTCTCATAAAAAGCATTTTGTATAGGCACTGGGATACGATTGACAACATAAATCCACATATTTTATGAAAATTGAAGGACGACCACAGTGTCGCACTTAAATACACTTATCCCTTGATTTACATGGCAGATTGATTTCTAAAAACCTACTCTATTATTTGTATGTAAGATCGAAGATTGGTTTTGAAAATTCATTATATATGTTTATTCTAATCCAGTGTTCCGCAAATGGGGGTCTGTCAGCTCTGCTATGAGCGAGTTGTCTAGTAAAATCATATATATATTTCAACTTCAAACCTTATTGAAAAAAATATTTATATATTACATGGAAATCTTCTATTTAACATCGCAACGACCGTTTCTAAGCCCGAACACGTATTTAAATGAAGAGTATTTGTTGTACCCTTGAAACCAGGGCCTCGAACTGGAACTGAACCGAAAACCAAAAACCATTATTTTTGCCGGAACCGAACCGATATACATATATTTTTATTAGAAGCGGAACAAAAACCAGAATGAAAAAAATAACCGTTCGAAGCCCTGCTTGAAACAGTGGTGTGCTGTTAAAATTTTAATAACCGACTCGCACCTTGATCCACGAATTTCCGAAACCAAAAACCTAGGAATTTGCCCGAAATATCAGCGTGAAGTTTTTGGTTTTTTAGCTCTTCCGAGAATTTTCTGATTCCAAATGAGGGATATTTACTAATATACTAATAACCTTGACGGGCTTAGGAACCGGTTCTCTGAACCGATATTATTTTAGGAATCCATAGCAGCATACTTCTGCCTTGAAATGAATGTACATATTTCAATGCGAACGGAGCTGTGAAAATATAAGCAAAACTTAATAACTCAAAAAATGAGGCCCCCCTCTTATGCTACATTTTTGATTAGAATAAATGATGCCTTAGTAACTTTTATTGTGCTTCATATTTTTTTTTTTAAATTTACAACACATTTTTTTTACTGTACTTAATTATTAACATAAAGGATTTTTTTCACAAGGGGTCCGCGAAAGTTTAGACTCTTTGTCTGCGGTAGCAAAAAGGTTTCAGTTAAGACATAGAAGGTTGTATGTGTACACAATTTAATTCAACATTTTTTTATTCGTACACATCACCATAAACACATCTCCATTTTTTATTGATTAGGAATCTGAACTATGTCATGAGAATATTTTATTTGGCAAGAATGTTAACCAAGACATTTAAAACTATTGTTTATTGGTACTATGGATGTAAATCGAGGGAAACGTGTAATTCTAAAATAGGTAATAGTGAGGTTGTGAATACACCAATAATTTTGAAGCAATTCGAACCTTTCTCTACAATAATTATTAAAGTATCATACGTTCCCCATTTCTGCTCTAGATCAATTTTCAGATGCAGCCACTTTTTTTCAGTTTATTGTACTGATATAAAATATCATAGGTGCACAATTTTCAAACACAGGTATTATGATGTCAGATAAAAATAGAATTCATGGGACATTAAATCACTTGACAATTAATTGCAAAAATAGCACAGAGATTGTTTACAGGCACACTGTTGAAATAAGTGAAAGGAAAGGTTTGAATATACTTTTAAGTAGGCAGTTATACTTTATATTATATATCTTAACATTCATTTTAAAAATAATACATGTTTTATTCTCAATTTGTACTGAGTACCTATGCTAAAATTGCGGCGATCGCCGTTTTCAAAAAAAATATTTTCAATGCTTACAACACAATTTATTACAGAAAATAAATCTTGGCTTACGTCAATCGATTTATACATATTAAAATTATGTCATTACATCATAATTAACTATCTTTGATTTCGATGAGAAGAGTTTCATTTACAAAAAAATTGGCTTTTTCTACCATCAATCCCGACATATATTTAATTTGTTTCAAATATTTTACAATTTTTATCGAGTATTTTTAAGATTACTCTCGAAATAACCAAACAGAATAAAAAAAATCTTTGGAATATTAAACAAATATTAAATGAATTATGTAACCGAATAAAGTGTGCGTGAAACAAAGCATTCTGTTTCTACTGTGATATTTTTTAGAATATATTTAAAATTTAAGTCAGCAGATTCACGAAGAACTAATTAAGAACTTGATTTACTTATATGAATAAATCGTTACAAATAATGAATAAATTTGTCAACTAATTAATTAATCTAATATGCTATTATATTTCTAAAAAAATATGTATCACAAAAAGTACGATAAAACATTACACTATTCGATTTGAGTAATAGAGATTTGTCAATAAATAAAATTATAAAAAAATATCATAATTCATTAGTTACAGGAAAAAGAAAATTGAGTATTTTGTTCGCCGACACTATGCACAAAGAATAATAAATGCTCAAGTCTGAAATCTCTTGCTAACACTAATAACACGATGACATTGAATAAATTTAAAAATTACCTTATGTCTGTCGATATCTAATAAACTCGCAACGATTCAATTTTTATGGCTGTACATTTGCTATTTGCTTATAAATATTAGAGATAAAATTTTAAATAATTTATGATAATTTTAATAAACTAACAAATTCATATGTCACTGTAATTTCCGAACTTAAATTATTATTATGATAAGCGAAAAGTATTGAAATCAGTCTTGTGAAGTGATGTATAAAATTGAATAATGCTAAATGATAGCAAATTAATGAACGTAATGCTCTTCCGTTGAATTGTACTCTGAATAATATATTTTACACGAATGTATCGTTGATCACACCCTCGTTTCCGCATCATCCTCTGTAGTAGATTTCCTGAAATAATACAATTTTTTTATAGCAACACAAGTTTTAGCTACTATGGCTTAAGTATAATAATATATTGTCCGACACTATACTCTCATACAAGACTATTTTATATTTTATAAAATGAACGCTGTATTCAGAAAACATCACACCATTTTCGGGTTATGAAACAGATACGGTATCTGAGAGCGTTTTAAAAACAATCCTACTTTAATAACCACCTGATATTGATATCTCATTACAGTATAGATATCTCGAGTTATAGATAATAAATAAAGCACCATAGTGAGTTTGAATCTGAATTAAAACCATTTGCATGTAATTTATTTGAGTGAAATAATTGTGTTTTTATTAATATAATGCCTTTCCACCAAGCATCGACAGTGAACACCCTAAAAGTGAAATAACAAGCAATAGTGATCAAGGTGTATTTTTATGTATATACACAAGATCCTCATTTTACACGGAAGATGCAGTCCGCAGATGTTAAATAAAAAAAGAGACTGAAGAGATTATATTAACTTTTAGTACTTTTGAATGAAAAAAGTTTAGTTTTAAGTATGTAGAAACAAAAATGACGCTGTCCTTTCAAGCATAAAAGTTACAATGAGATTTTACAAATAATTTCATTAAATCTTTGTAACTTGAACATAATAATAGATTGTTTTATCATTTTTTGTACTATAACTAAACTGTCATTTTCTGTTAAAAAGGCATTTTATTTATAAAAATAAAATACAATTTTTCTGTACCGGATTAACAATTTTATGAATCAATCAGAACCATTTATGCTCATAATGAGCATTTTTAACTGTTTTTTTTACTAATTTTCTACATGCCTCAATAAAAATAAATTAATTTCACCATACCAATTATCACTAGATAAAGTTGTTAGTAATATTAATCTGCACTTACTTCATCTCTGAGGGTGATCAATATCCAATTATTTCCATTTCGCCAATGATTATTCGCAATGCAAACAGAACATAAGAAGGTTTTGTTTAGCAATTTGATTCATATAACCACCACCATCTAGTAAACCATATTAGCCAACATGTTAATTATCATTTCACTATTACATACAAAGGTTAGATACAGTAAAGATTTAGATAATTGTAATACAGTGGAACCCCAATCTACTGTTCTCGCGTTATTCGTTTTCCCGTATTTTATTTTTAACAGTCCCGGCCAAACACACATAAGAACAATGTTTAATAATCCCGCATTAATCATTCCCCGATTTCTTCGATCTATTGTCTGAATATTATGATCCTGTCACAAATATTATCCCGATTAACCGTTTTTATTGAATATTACTCATTTCTTTCACAAATATGTAGTCTTGACTCGCATCTCGTTTCGCGATTTTTTCTAACTCACAAATAAAATACTAGAATAAAGAAAACTAGCAGTTCTAGTTTTCTTTATTCTAGTAAGTATTCTAGCTAAGAAACTGAAAATAGTTCAAGACGTTGAAAAAAATCCAGTAGAAAAACTAGTTCACTTAGAAAAGTACAGGAGTTCAAATTTAAGTGCCAAACTACAAGTAAGCAACTTAGTATATAGTTAGTAATTTAAATGGATTCTTTAATAAAAAGTGTAAATAAATAGGTTTTTTTAAAAATTAATCGTTTATCGGTTTCCCGCAATTTTAGTTTATTTATTACGGTCCCTTGAAAAACGTTGAATCGGGGCTTCACTGTATATCCAATCAGCTCAAAGCATTAAAATAGGCAAAATAAGTCCATCAGAGAAAGTCTTTTACAATCCCTTCTTTGTCAAGAATAAATTTTTCTTCCATTGCTTAAACTTTTCAGCCTCAGAGTCAATCCATCGGACTACGAGACTATACTAAAACAAGTACTAGAAGAGCTGATCTAACACCGCAATTTTATCACCTAAAAACAATATTATCGAGTTTTGTTTTTTAATAAATTGACTTGTATATGATACATAAAAGCAGTGCTTTTTTTTTTAAACAAAAAAGGTACTGGAAATCATTTCTTGTCAAGCATGTGGCCTTCTAATGGAGGTATCTCAAAAGAGCTTTTTTTACGAGAGCTGCTTGTTAATCAGTTGCTCAACCTTCCTTTTTGTAAGAGATTAAGAATAGAAAGGTAGAGCTAGAATAGGACTAGTGGTTAACTAATGGCTCTCGCTTTACCCCGTTTATTTATACATTGGAAAGGTGGGAGAGAATTCAAATATCACAAGCACTCACGCCTTCAAATAGAACTTTACCTGAACCTGAACCTCTGCGTTTACAGAATAAAGAATATAATTCATATCGTTTCCATTTCGTTCATGGAGATTTATTTCACTTTTCAACACGTTGAAAGATTGATTTTCCTTTGCTAATTTATATAACAGCTCAAACATTTTTCTGTTATTTCTTTTTCGCGAAATAATGATTAATAAAATAATTTCAATAGAAAATGCTGAGAAAGAAGGTGCCGGAACACCGTTCCACCGCGTTACATGGAAAGAAAAGCACTGCATAAAAGTTTGCTCTGCTAAATTGACCCCTGAGGCTAAAAAGGTTAAAATCCTAGCCCTGGATACCAAAAATATAATTTAGGCAACCGTAAGAAATGTATGTTAGTAAAATACCCATTATTTTATTTTATTCACCGAGATAATCTGCATTGAATGAGATTTAATTTATTATTGAAACCTGCACCACCATCCAAAACAGTCTTATTTATTTGGTAAACATTGATTTATATACATCTAGTGGCAGAAGGCATATAAAATCCTGTTAAATGGTTAAATATTTTAGTTTGGTTATTTTGTATCCATGAGTTTATAAATTAATGTTGTGAAGCGATTATATTTTATGACAAAGAAATCTAAGTGTTCTGTTTACTCACTCGCTAGTTTCAGCCATATTTGCTAGTGGTGCAACCATTTGCTGTGAAATGCCTGAAAGGTGTAAAATACTGCTTAAAACAGAACAAATGCATCACTTTTTAATTAATATTTTTGAAGTAAATTAAGAAATTACCTGGATGAACCATATGACTATTTATAGCGGGCGATTGGTTTAATCCTCTTATGCTTATATGGTCTTCTTCAGCTGAAAGAAGAGTACACATCATATTAAACATGCATTCGAGAAATATGATTATACACTGTTATGAACGTTGAGACGGTATCTTATAGCTTATTAGCTCACTAGTCATCAATGGTCTAGTCGCACTGCCTAATTCTGACATCCTGCGCGTGCTATGTTTGACCATGCATATATTAAGGCTACATGAGGTTTTGACCGAGAAGCAAAGCTGAATTCAATAATCGCAAAATTTTGAGCAGTATTATGTGAACTAAAATAAAAAGCTAACCCATCAATTTGTGAATCAATATCATAGTGAGAAACTTGTCAGTTATACGAATTTGGAACCAGTTTCATTAAATGGCAAAATTTCATGGGAAACTTCAATCACAAACTTTTAAATGTCCGATCCAAATGAAGTGATCCATTGTTACAAACGAGTAAACTTGTGAAGAACGAGTTTTTTGTTTTGTCTTCTATGAAATAGGTGCATAACGGTTGGATAAATCATTTTTAATTATATTTTCATTTAAAATGAAAATTTACCTGTGTAGGGAAATAAATATTTGTCATGCGGATGATGCTTATCGGAAGTTTCAGACATTCTATCGACAAAATCCCCCGAAGCCATGGCGTATTGATTGTCAACTTTCCTCTGATAATCGTTTTTGAGGAATCCAGCTATCCCCGAATCTCTAAACTCCCGAGATCCGTATATACCATTTTCACTGTTCAGAAACTTTGTCGGACTGTAGCTGTAGTTTTCTGGAGCCGATAGATAAGACTTCGAACCGTAAGGCGGGCGATAGTGATTCGGTCGCATAGCGTAATCGGGTTCAGTTTGGTGTGGCATGTAATGAGGATCGTACGACATCTGGTGGTGTTTTTCAACTTCAGGTATGCCATATTTCATTTCTCCATATTCATTCTCCATTCCAAATCTACTATAAAACAGTCAATTAGTTTTATTAAGCCCACAGAGACAAACAGTGTAAAAAAAATACAAATAATAAAATTATAAAATTTTGAATGATATTTCTGTCATCAGAAACATTTCATTTTTTTGTTTGGCTTTGGCTTGATATAATCTCTGCAATTTCACACTTATAATTTTATAAACTAAGAAAAGCAAGGTTAGATTTACTGACCCAGAGAGCATTTTTAAATGATGCAATTGTTCCTGTTGTTTGAATAAAAAATCCCCATATTTATTTCATATAGTCTTTTCGTTATGCCTTACAATTTTGTTTCACTGAAGAGGAGGAGCAAACAATTTAGATGTTCAACATTTTATGAAAATTTTACAGTAAAAAAATATGACTTTTAAGCTTTTTGATATTTCTTCAATGTCACATACCAAAAGTTAGAAAAGAGACTACAATACCTATTATCCAGGGGCATCCTAGGCTGCTCGATATTAGCAACATAAGTCTCATGGATATTTTCTAATATTGATGGTTTCATATGATGTTTATTCAAATGATACATTGTGTCAGAAGTGAGATCAGGGTTTGGCAGAGGATTAGGAGACGGCGTCTTCGCATGAGGCATCTGACTTAACATTTCATTATCCGATCCTGTTTCTTGCGACCACCTACCGACTTCGCCTTCTCCTGTAAGAAGAAAATAACAGTAGGTTCTCGTTTTCAGTACTATTTCAAATGGTTTATTTCAAACAGCGTATCTCAGTCAGTTAAAACGTTGATTACTCACTATAGCGTTATAATCATAGACAGAGGTAGATCATTTGGTGTCAACAGTGAGAGAAGACTTTCAGTAATATTACTCGTAATAATGTAAACATACAAAACCTTGTTATATACGGAAACGGTTTCAAATTGAATGACTATTAATATGTTCCCAAATTTGGTTGATATATAAAGAGCTAGTTGATGTATAAAAAAGAAATGCATCAATGATGAAGAGCTAGAGAATGTCAAGAGCATGTGCGTATTTGTGCATTTGGATTCATTATCATTGACGGAAAAATAGTAACCGATCTGTGAAAAAAAACTAGTAGTTTACTGATTTTTATGGATTTACTTACCAGGGGCAGGTGGAGGTGGAGGCCATCTTGGATTTCTTACTCCAACTACTAAATTTGGAGCCGCCTCTGTTATATTTGGCAGATAATTTCCTACAATTTCTCCTGTAATAAAATGTACAAATATAGTCCAATATTTTCGGAAGCTAAGTATACTACTCATACCGATGGCATTTAAGTAAAATTTTAAGTTTCATGCGATATTAGCTAGAACCTAGTCCAATTATTTGTGTTTAAAATCTTTTTAAAATAAATATTTGAAAATAGTTTATATTAACCTGTCGGGGCATGCTTGATGGTTCCTCTTCTATCAGAAGTATCTTCGTCATCACTCGAATGCGAAGAAGCGAGATCGAGGCTTCTTCCGGCGCTACCGTCTGATTCACTATCAGATCCATTTCCATTTGTCCCAGTCCCTGGTGCCCCACCAGAAGCTCGCCCGCTTCTACGGTTACGACCGCCTCCGCCCCCCTCCTCTGCTTAACAAATGAAATGATGCATATTGAATGTTTAGAATTCTGTTAAGTGTCTAAAGAAATCATTATGCGAGCTTAAAAGAGTGAATAAAGAATTACCTTCTCGATGCCTGTGAAGAGAAGAATCGAACCCTCTTAAATAAGAAGGCATATCACTCGTAGAATTATAATTTGAGGTAGACGTACTCGTGTGTCGCATATGACCATCGCTCCTGAAGTTTTAAAACAAAACATAATTTTAGTAAAATATTCTTACCTCACATAAATCATTATGGTAAAAAAGCAATAGTTATTTGATGATTTTAAAATTAATATCATCGTTCCTTTCTTTCTCTCTTGACAACCAGTCAACGGTAAAAATCACTATAGTACTCACATAACTCATCGCTCTGTGTATAAAATTACTATATACCTATATGGACTAGAACTAGTTTTCGTTGTACTCCTGGATGTGGTGCTGGATGCCGATATGCCAATATTTCTTCGAGCCGTGATTCCTTCTAGTCCTCCTGTATTGTGATAGGCCAATGCCGACCTGTTTATTGAAAAATTAAATATCATAAGCAATTTATTTATCGCTGATGGAGCGAACATTTAATATACCATGCTGTGATAAGTTTAAGTAGACCAAGACTGGAGGTGCAGTTTACCTGTTTCCTGGAGTCACAGGTTGTCCACTTGAACTAGTCACCATTGATGTGTCTAATAAGGGTACTTTACGACCCATGCACCTCAGGAACGTTCTAGAAAATTATAAATCTTATTGTAACTTTTTTTATATTTGCAATTGATTTATGTAAAGAAATACCAAATAATTCAATTCAATTATGCAACGAATGTAGTGAATACCAACCTCTGAAGGTTTTCTCTAATGCGCACATTGAAGAGGCAATATCCAAGTAAAAGAGTGATGGCGTGCGAGGGGAGCGAGACAGCCAGAGCGATCGATAGAATTCCCCCCGAAGATCCCCCTCCTCCTTCACCAGCCAATAACAGGCAGGATGAACCGCCGATGGCCAGCAAAGGAGCTGACATCACTGCTACACAGACCAAACTTCTGCAATAGAAAAAAGGTATCATTATACCAATTTTCATTAGAATTCAGTACCACCATTCAGATGACATTCATATTGAGTATGAAAATTGCAATGGATTTCAAGAATTGATTTTTAAATATTTAATCGTTCAACAGTTTATATTTTTTATTTCAAGACGAGATTATTGAAGAAAAGTTTTTTTTCAAACACCATATCAAAGAAACTGAATAATTCCAAACCTCAAATTGCCAAAGCCCAGAATATGATCTTTGAGAGTGAAGGCAGCTCTGACGGCAGATGCGAGGGTGGCGAGGCAAGCGAGACCGAGAGCAGCCGCAGGTAATACGATCCACCACACCAGACCCTCATGCCATGATATCCAACAGCTGAAAAATAAAGTGTATTAATGTAATGAAAGTGTCTAATAATGCTCAAATATTTATATCCTTGTTTGACTAGTACTATTATATTCGGAACTATAGATGATAATAATTTATAGTACATAATTTTTCAATGAGAAATATTAAATAAAAATGATTTGGAGCAGCAGAAGTTGAGCTTCAATTATTATAAAAAACGTCGAAAGAATCATATCAGCGTTCTTTACTAACACATATTACACTTACAATAGTGCATTTCCATACTGATGAGCCCTCACCCCGGCAGCCAGGGCTACAACTACTGCCGGCGCACCGTATCCCAACGCCAAGTGTGCTCCTGCAGTTCCGTGATTTACATCTCTCACTTCACGAACCATTCGGCGCAACTGCCAAGCCTCGGCCGCTTGCCATGCGCAAGCGCACAGCCACCAGTAATGAAGCACCATTGCCAGAAGTTTACAGACAAACTGAAATATAAATAATTGTTTTACAGTCACGTAATCCAAATTGTAAATTTGAAAAAAATGTTAATGAAAATATGCTATGATAAATGTATAGAAATCTCAATCATATACCTCTTTTTGCACCAAAGTGCTTCGTCCTTTCAAGGCAATGAAGTAAAGTATCTCAGCCATGAAGATGGAGAAGACGAGATTTTTGTGAATCGTGTTGGAAATTGTCGCAGCCCCACCTCTCACAAGGCATAGAGCAATCAGTACCACAAATAATATAGGTAACGATATACAAAATGCTGAATACGATGACACATCTTCCAACAGAGATGGCTCTGGTATGTACTGAAATAAAATAATTTTTCTAAGATAAAAAGAAGGCTGAATCCATTGAAAATAACAATGTCATTTGTTTGTTTACTTAAAGAAGAGAAAAATTATATCAATCCATTGATGGATGCATACCTCTAAATCAATCATATCAATGAGAACGGTGAAAGTAGAAAGATGGTTACAGGTACAATTCACCAGCAAAGGATTTCCGGAGAACGAGTCCCAATCGTAATCTACTTCTGTCAAGCAGCCAATTCGTGACCATTCTCCTGATCTGTAAAAATGAAAAACATGTCATTTGATGAAATTATAATAATTTAATTATAAGTGCGTAGAATTAAAAAGTAAAGAAATCTCACCCTCGAGCTGTTGACCAATGCACGCATTGTGGATTGATTCTACTGTTAAAACGAGCCGGTTCAATATCCAACCACATCTGAAGTCTGACAGGTGTGCGGAGATTGATTCCACTCAAAGATCTGTACATCAGTTTCTTTGGTGTTTCGTTATCCTTATTATTTGTATTATCTGAAGTGTAAGCGAGTGCCACAGGACCATTTTTAATATCGGTATCAAAACTTTCAACATCTTTCAAATAGCTCGCTTCATTTTCTGATGCAATATCTTTTGCATAATTTTCTAGGCCGTGTTTTTTAGAAGCCGGCTTTATTATGATAGGCGGATGGTCTGTTGTCATTTCTCGGAGATCATTACTGTCATTAGGGTGTAATGTGGTTTGATTAGTTGTCATGTAGATGTTTTGTGAAGTTTCCATATTGTTATTGCTTTTCATTTGTCCGTTACCATTTTTGCTGCCTTTAACGAAATATGTCTGAGATTTTTCAGTAACATCTGTAAAGAATAGCCAAACATTATTTTAATTAGAATTTTCACCTACAAAAACAATTTCCTTTAAACTAATATAGAAACCGAAAGCCCGGATCGCAATTATTTAATTTTATTTAAGCTAATGTGAATGATTTTACTTATTTCTATAAGTTCTGATTAGTCAGTATTTGATTACATTATTAAAGATTTTAAATGTTAATTGACAACACAAACGAACCTGGTATGTGGTTTTTTTTTGCGAGATCCCAAACGGGCTGAGGCACAAGAACGGATAGTTGCATCAGGGGAGACGCAACCCGAAGAGGAACTCCCCATCGTCTTGCTACGGAAGGCGCACACCTGCCTGGAAGTAAGGATCCAGCCCCGGCATCCCATTGAGCGTAGGCCACAACTGCGCGAGACCAGGTACCGTCTTTTCCATCTGAAATTATGTAATTTGAGTTTATATCAAATATGTATATGAAAAACGTACTAAAGCGTACATGCTAAAAAATTGACAGACTTACCCTGACTGGTATATGGCTCGATTCCCAAAAGGTCAAGCGGGACGAAAACTTTAGAAAACTTATCAAACTTCTTCTTATTTTGTAAGTAATTATTGTACTTTGGAAATGAGATCATAGGACTGTCACTGCTTTTTGAAACTTTTAGGTTTTTTCCTGTACCAAAATATCCAACAGTTTGAATTGGTGAGTGGAGAAAGGCTGACGTGTCCGGCAAGATGACTCTTTCTGTTGGATAATGTTCGTTTTTATCTTCCATCGCAGATCTGAACAGCTGCGCCGGCTCGAATCCGTATATTGACTCAGTCGTCACGATATCAACACCGAGTGCTGTAAAAAATTAAATAATAATGTAGAGAAAGTGAAAAAAACCTTTTATGCTGTATATAATTATAAAGCTACAAATTTTGCAATTGAAACATATCATTATTTATGAATTATTTTTGTATTAGTTCTAATATATAAATTTCATTCCATTTAAGTTTTTTTTTAATCAAACATAATGTATACCTATATTATCAGTAACAATTTCAAATGGATTCGTATAAGTATCATGCTGGCTTTCTCCCAGTACTGTAATGTACTGGTCAAATATCCCGAGCAATCCATCAGCAGAGCGGCCCGTGAGTTCCTGAATTCTTCGCCACTGTTCTGAATAACGAGGCAGGAGAATTTTGCTTGACGACTTAACCATATTCTGAAAAAATAAATTGTCATTCATTTATTAAATATGTTAGGTTATTTAACTTTTCCGTTTCTAAGCTCAAGAAATGCGACCCCAACACCAACATTTTCTTAAATATCTATTTTAATATGGGTGATGCAATGTTTATAATTAAGGTATTCTTATATCATAGTTTTTTGGACCTTTTGTAGTTTATATAAATACGCGCTAACTCTTATCAGGTGATTAGCGCCCGCGATAACGATTGTTCGTTAGATTACTTAGAACGCTGAGAACACTCAGTCAGTAGTCAATTCATATGTGTGCTGGCATGACGCCTTTTTTACGCGCAACTTAAAATATGATTATTTATTAAAAAAACACAGATTTTTATAAAAAAATGTATGAGGAATGATGCAAAGAGATATTTTTAAGCCCTTGGACTATTTTTGTTTTTGAAATTCATAAGAATAAGGCCAATAATGAGGAAACCACTGGGGTCAAAAAAGACCCCCATCAGCTGACAAGTATTTTTCTAGTCTCCGAGCCGCAAGAGTTAACAACGGTGAAAATAACATTTATAGTATTTTTTCACACAATATGTCACCTTAATGTAATCTTTGTCCTGACTGTGAGTTAAGTTCAGGCCTGCCTGATTGTTTTCGTAGCCGATGAGTGCCATTAAGATGCCTTCTGTCACCAAGATATCCGCTCCATACAAATCAGGCGTATCGCGAGTGGCTGTCATCAAGTTCTCAGCTAACTTAACTCCAACAAAAGTATTTATTTCCAATTCACCGGCTTCAATCTGGCTTAACTGAAATATTAATTTATTTGTCAAAATTTACAATGATAATATTTATTGATATAAGTACTATATTGTGTTTTATGCTACACATGATATCTCATAAATAGTAATCAATATATGACTGTAATTGATAAAACTCTAAAATGCATACCTGTTTTCTGAGGTGTATAAACCCTGGACTAGTACAGTTGAACATGTCTGGTGCGCGCCATGGCGGGCGACGATCGGCAGGTCCGCATGCTCGAGAACCGCGACCCGCTGCTCCCGAAGGACAAGAGGCCTCTGCTATTTCTCCAAACTTGCCTCGCGACCACCACACGTCAGCAGACATCGATCGTGGGCATCCATCATACACAACTGTAAATTAGAATATTCTACATTTAGTATCATGAGAGCATTATTATTCAACCTAATTAACAACTTTCTATGAATTACAAAAGATTGTGATTCTTGTTATATTGTTGGATAATTTAAAATAGTTATACCTTGACAACCGTCGGCAGTCACTTCAGCATACGGGTTAGAGCAACTATCGCAAGCTCTACCGATGACACCAGGTCGACAAGTACACTGGCCATTGAGCGGGTCGCAAGCGCCACCTACCGATCCGACACCATAACACTGGCACGGCAGACATTTCGTGCTATTGACAGGTTGGTAATGATGTTCCTGGAATAATAACATTCATTTGTAATTTGAATGCACTTGACATATAAGCAGAGAAACAGAGGATAAAGTTTCTTGTATGTTCAAATCTATATTTTTTAATAATTAGGGTTGTTAACTCACTCTACAGTAGCACTGGCCTGTCGTTTTGTTGCAATCTGGATGGTAGCCATTTTCTATTTGGCATAAGCACGGACCGCACTCACCGCTACCCCACCACCCTGATGGACAGCTTTGGGACCGCTGAATGTTACAATATTCACCTGTAAAAAAAATATATGTGAAAATGTGACCAAATAATTAAATATTCAATCATCATAAATTTTATGATACGTCTAGTCTTACCAGTGTATAAAGTCTCATTATTGCAAGTACATTTATATCCTTTAGAGTCGGTGAGATCAGGAACGCAGATTCCATTGTCTCCGCAAGGTTTCACTTCACAAACCGGCCGACAATCGTCACCGACAGTTCCATTTTGGCAAACGCATTCAGTTGTATCCCATTTGGCTCTACACTGACCCTGAAAACATATTCAATACATTATTGAAAAAAGTAGCTTATATTTAGCTACTAAACTTTAAAAGAACTTCTACAATTCTTTACCTGTGATGGACAAGCTGATAATAAACAATCTGCTCGTGAATGACAACCGTCACGCACATTCTCTCTTACTGTCGGGCGACTCAACATAGATTGTGAAGTTCCAACTCTGACATCCTGAAAGTAATATTATATTCATAAAAATAACTGGTTACTTTGTGTAACTAAGCAAGAAAAATTCACCGATAGTATTTCATTTTAAAATTAATTGGTTGATTGAAATATATGTTAAGTGTAAAAAAAATTCTCTACACCATGGAATAAATATTTATTATAATATAATATAAAATAAGATGGAATATTCAGTTTAACATATGTATCAAATTCTATTCTATCAATTACTTGTATGCATCCTTCGAAGTAACCATAATCGGCCGATAGTACATTGCCAGCGGATAAAGAATCCGGTCCTCCGATTAAAATCTTTCCAACATACAATCCTTGAATCTTATTAGCCGACATCGGCAACAAGGTGAGTCTTGAACCGTAATCTATGGCCACTGATATATCAGCTCCGAGCCATTTTATTTCGATTCTGTGCCATTCTCCATCGGACATTATAGTTCCCGGAAGGAACATGGTTTCGCTGTTGTAAGTGTAATGGAGCAGGCCAGATTTTAGCTGCAAGGAAGGAGTACAAATATTAGTTATTCATTTGCATTAGTTTTGTTTAAAAAACCAAAATATTACATGGTAAACTTACACTTATTATAGCAGAACTATTTTGACCAACTTGAACAGACATCAGAAATGTATCTTGCTGTCGTGTTCTAACAGAGAGAGCGTTAAGCCACGGAAGTTGTATGGGCCTTAACAAAGGATTGAATGATAATACTCCATCACCGCTGAATCTCCACGGTTGACTAATAGCTGAAATTAAAGTAATACAACTAGTTTATTATCTTTTTGTAATTTTTAAATTGAGCACATCAGACACTTTATATTCTGTAACAATATGAAGACGATTTACTATGAATGTTGAATTAGATGGATAAATGTATTTTAAAGCTTACATTCACTGCAATCTTTTCCAGTATAGCCTTCGGTGCATTCACAAAAATACGTATCCCAAATATCTTTACAATCAGCGCCATTGTGACAAGGGTCCGATCCGCAGTGAGATCTTTTTTCAGGGCATCCAGCAACGGTGCCATTATCAGCGACATAACTAAGAATTTAAAAGATTATAAGTCTTAGACGGTAAGAAGATTCGTTGAAAATAAATATTGTTATTGATTTATAATGTTTTACCTGTTTAAATCAATGAATTTGTGATCAACAAACAAATCAGATATGCATCCAACAAAGTCTTTGGATTTCACCTGGAAACTGGATGGTATACTTGGCAGGCCGCCAATTTGAAGTGGCCCTGTTAAATCAATGAATCTAAAAGAAATGGAAGAAATATTGTATAAATATTTATTCGGGAATTTCATGTATATTAAGTAAATATTTTAAGTAAATAGAGTAATGGTACGACCTTTCTAAAATGTCTCAGTGTGAACATAGTCAGATGGAAACGTTTTGGTGTCTTCAAACTGTAAACATCTTTTAAAACAGTCGAAGCTATAAATTGTCATTTTTGCAAGCATAATAATAAAAAGTATTTAACCTGTGGCATGTTTCAGTGAGAAGTGCACATCTTTCTGGTAAAATGTGCACAGTGGTGTTAGCGCAAGCCCAACGAGCCCCCAGACGGGCTGCACCTGCCAACGAGACGGCTGTGTCGCAATTATCCACTGAGATTGTTGCCGTCTACAAAAATGAGAATAAGCATGAACTAATTTGAGATTTCAACTGAAGGTGTTCGGGGGAATTTTAATGTTAAATTCAATTGCTCAAATTTTGTACATTCCAACATGTTGTCAGTTCAGGTTCATTCGTGTACTCGAACGCCTGGAGAAGCCGAAAAGTGAAACCAGATTCGCCAATGACAAAACAAAATTTTAAAAATTCATATTTACACAACTAAAAAGAGAAATTAGGATTGCTATATTCTGTGCTGTATCCGAAGAGTATACCCCTTATTCCGTTTACCATATTTTTAGAAATAGCATATTTAATAGCTGAAATAGCTTTTTGTCTGAAGGATGATACTATAGAATATCGACAGTATAAAAATTTAAAAAAAAAAATTATTTACCCTATTGATGTAATACACCTCAACGGTGTGCCAATGCCCTCTGGCAAGGCCACCTGGAATGCCTGCAGATACAGATGTGACTCGTCCGCCGAGACTGAAAGAAAATTGGACTGCTCCTCCGACTATTTCCAGTGATATGAAGTCATGCCGCTCATTGAATCGACCATTGTATAGAAGTAAACCATTTGTATGTTGTGTAGCAAATCTGTAGGAAAATAAGTTACTTTGTAAAATGAAATAATAATATGACAATGAGTAAATTATAGGGAGATTAAATTTAACAAACATCCTGTACTGGTAAGTAAAAAAAAATATCAATAACTAGCAATATAAAAACATTTAAAAAGATACTACATAGTTCAGTAGTTTAGGTAGTTGCGACAAACACTCTTGAGCTTTCACACTTATAGGTTGAGTGGACAAGGGTTTTCATCCCTGTGTAGACATTTTTATGTAATGATTTATTGTTTTTAACTGAAAAACACGGATCACCACCTGACAACTGTGTAATGTGAGATAAATAATCTAACTGTTTTCCTAATTTCATCCGGCAATTGTTACCCTTTCAAAAAATGCGAATTTAAGTGACTAACTTTCAACCAATTCTCGTCAAAAAAAAATACTACATTCAGATCTGCATGCTCTACATTAGAAGCAGACGTGGAGTGAAATGAATAGTTGCCAGAACACACCGCAATTTAATGTGCAACCGATGCCTCTGCTTGAGGCTGGGAAAGGTTAGGAAAGATGTTCTGGTGAAACTTCTGGCTCGCAATTCGCAGAGATCGGTTGTGTGATTGGTGTCGATGCTGCAACCTTGACACAGGATTCCGCCTTTTCGTTTGACAGCACATTGAGAGCCACCTTTGCAAATGTCACCGGTCGCTGAGCAACTTGCCTTTTTGAGTATAGTTTCACAATCAGTACCTGAAAAATATTTTTAATAAATTATTATCATCGCACTCTATTGTATCTCTTTAAATGATATAGATATATTCAAATAATTATCATTTTACCTGTGAATCCCTTTGAGCAAACGCAGCTGTAGCCTCCTTCTCTCCGCATACATGTTCCATTGTTCTTACAAGGGCTTGAATAACATAGATTTACTTCAGCATCACACAAATAGTGCTCCTTTGATCCTTTAAAATAAAACAATTGAATGAGCAAAAAATTACAGAAAATTTTTTAACTGATTTTCAATATCGACTATGGAAAGGAAAAAGGACGTAACCCACACATATCAAATTTTACAGGAAGCGCTAAAAATGTGTTTTGATGATTTTGTGACATGCAAATTATGAATTATACACAACCTTGAAGTGCACGGATAGTTCTGGTAAAACTTAAACTGGTGTTTAATTGACATAACCTAATATTAATTAAAGGAATTGACTTGGAAAAACCTTTATTTCAGTGTTTTTCTTGGTTTTAATTTTTTACAAGGTCATCTTTTTCAAACTTAAAAGATAAATTTGGATACTTATTCAGCATTTTCAGTTTCCATCCTTTTGATAGAATGTATGTCAAGTTGTATACATTGTTATTATCGAAAAAAAACTATTTTGAAAAATTGAGGGTTACGTCCTTTTTCCTTTCCACAGTCGATATATTACATAATAAATTATAAAATACCTGTAAATCCTGTTGGGCATTGACAAGCGAAAGTTGTAACTGGGTAAATGGGTCGGAATAAAACAGTGCTGCTGTGAATAAAGCCAGATGCATTTCCAAATTTAAGAATCGTCAGACACTCCTCAAAATTTAAGCAGGGCTCTCGTACACACATATTGTCATCGAATGGGAGAACCTGAGGGTGACAATAATTTAGTTAGCCATTTTGCTTTTCAATATAGAAGGCTTGATAGTTATTTATTTTACAGTTGGTAAATGATAAATCTATAATGTACAAACCTGGACAGTGGCAAGTCTAGCTAAGATGGCTCTATTCAAATACACACGTTCTTGAAGGAAAACTGGTGAATAAAATTGAGATTCTCCTGTTGCGTCTGGTCTTCGTGCAGAAAATGACACATTCAGAATCTTTGCATTAACTACAGTATCATCCTGAAATAAAATATAAATTAAATATAGCCTGCAAAGTTGAAAAGTCTTTACATATGGGCAATGTTACCATATAAAATAATTTCTGAATGAATGGACTGATATTATGAGATTGATTGTTCACAAATAAACTCTCATACGCTTAGTTCTCTCTCCTGTGCTTAGATTACTGATAAAGATGTTTTATTTGTATACTGGAACAACTTATGCTCGAAATTACTGTTTTGTATTTGCTCTGGTAAAAAATACTATTTTGGTACAGGTCTGATTGAATGTGTAAGTTGTCACTACCTGCACACTGAAAATGTAAATATTTTCTTTCGGGCAAGGTATGATTGCAGCCAACCCATCGATGAAGAATGTTAATAATGGTGATAAAAATGCTTCAGCAGTCATCTCGTTGAGCCGAACAGTCACAGAATTGTACAGCATATCCTCTGTTATAAGACGGACGGAAAGTTGCATCATTGCTTTTACCTCATTGATGCCATCTGTAAAATAATAGGAAATGAAATTATTAAAAATAAGTATTTTCCTTAAATTGACGATGAACATTAGTTTTAATGTTTAATATGTCTTCCCTTTTACCGATAGCTAAAATAAATCATGCTTCAAGAAATAATGTTATTGAAATACTTCCAGGTTACTTGGTGAGTCAGCTAATACAACAACAATTTTACTAGACAAATACAAACCTGAAACTGATATTTCCATTGTTGCTAATCTAGGAACATTAGTATTTAATTGAGGCGACAGTATCATTGCTCCAGTAGATTGATTTAACATAATAAGATTAGCATTATTTCCAGACAGGACTTTGTATGTGAGCTAAAAAAAAGAAAGAAAACAATTCTATTAATTTATTCAATGACTGAATTAAACTGATAATTCATAGAAGATCAGGTGATTTACCTTATCAGCGACATCTGCGTCAAAAGCGGGAACCTTTCCGAACACTCCAACAGGAAAGCAGTCTTTAAAATTGTTAAAGATGACTTGAAAATCTTTGAGTATGGGAGCGTTGTCGTTCACATCAGTAACAAGAATTTCGACATGTACATCATTTCTTAGGGGAGGACTGGCAGCCCTAATAACCAATTCATATCTCTTGCGAGGACTTTCGTAATCGAGATCCATCATTGTCAGAAGTTCTGCTCGGTCTGATCCGGGACGCGTCACAAGAGTAAAACTGTTCGAATCGTCTCCACCTGCGGATGCAAAATAAAAATAGAATCAGGGAATAAAATAATTTACTTAAATTGAGTAGATGCTGCATAATTGATTAACAATAAATTATTTAAAAATTCAGTTTACCTATGATTGAATAATGTACGATAGCATTTACACCCTCATCAGGATCATGTGCATGAATTTCCCCAACAGTTGTGCCGATAGGACTATTTTCAGCAACATATAGAGTCAATTTATCACCTTCAAATGCCGGTGGAGAGTCATTCACATCTTCGATACGTACATGAACCAGAACCTGCAAAAATATCTCATGATCAGACCACAGTATAATTTTTTATTATGTAATGGAAGAAAATCTCCATTTTTTCATTATTTAATTGATTTCATGTCAAAATAGCAAAATATTACATTCATGTATTCAAAAAGTAAAATACTCATTTGTACTAATATGACTTTTATTTAATATGATCAGGACCAGTTCGTTGATAATGCTCGTCAGGAGTTAAAAAGGTCCTGATCATATAAAATGAAAGTGGAATTAGTGCTAATGAGTATTTTATTATTTGAATATTATAATGCCTTTCCAGGAAATATTGACAGTGCAAACCCTTAGAGTGATTACACTCCAATGTCAAAATATTTAGAAATTTTATTTTCATTTATTTTCAGACACTTACAGAGGTACTAAGAGCAGGAGTTCCTCTGTCCACAGCGAAAGCGTGCAGATCATATGCAGGCACTGACTCTCTATCCAGTCCTTTGTTGGTGCGAATTACTCCAGAAGCATGATCCACTACAAATGACCCATCTTCACGGTCTTTTGAAGATAGCTCATACCGAATTCGACCATTTAAGCCGATATCAGCATCTGAGGCTGATATTTGCACAACTGATGTTCCTATAAATGAAAAGAAGGTTTTTAGAGAGAGCTTAGAGTATTATGTTGTAAATAAGTTTTGTCATAGAATTAATTTTTTGTAGCAGTTGTCGATATATTGTTAGTAATACTTATTATTACCAATCACAGCATCTTCGAGCACACTTGCTGAATACATGGGTTGCTTAAAAACTGGATTATTATCGTTGACATCGGTAACAGATATCTCCACATCAGTTGTATCAGAATGTGGAGGTGATCCGCCGTCTCGGGCTGTCACTGTTAAAAGATAACCTGTAAAAAGAAAGGAGGACAATGAAATACTATACATTATCGACATAAAAGTTTGAATTTAAGTTAAATTTACCGCTGAGAGCTTCTCTGTCAAGCAATTTATTAGTGAGGATGGCTCCAGTTTGTGGATTAATTGTAAATTCTTGATCTTGTCCGAGCATCGCTTCATTGTTTGATTCACTTCCAAGAGAGTAAGTTATCTGGGCATTCAATCCTACATCACTGTCAGTTGCAGACACAACTAGGACAGTTGTGCCAATAGGAGCATCTTCAAAAACCTGTTAACATGAAAAACTAAATATAATAATATTCTAATGAAAACTTGATTCATATCATTTCAAACATCTTTCAACTTACAGATGCAGTGTACGGAGCATTTTCAAATACGGGAGCGAAATTATTAGCATCTGTAATATTTATGTGAACCATCGCTGTGTCACTTCGACCTCCAGAATCCGATGCGGTAACTGTTAACACGTATCTCCTTTCTTGTTTGAAATCCAGAGGTTGGGCCACCGTTATGAGTCCTCGACCATTTTGAGAAGTTATTGCAAATCTTCCTCTGGTATTTCCTCCAGTTAACTCATAATGTAATCTAGAAGATTTGAAAGCCAAATTGAAAACAAGTTTTTTTTATAACTCTTGATCAATTAACTTACTTTTCAATAAATAGGCAATGTTTTCAAATATATCGTTTGAAAATGTAGAATTATTCACTACCTGTTATCTTCATCGGGATCTGTCGCTGTCACAGTGACTACAGGTGTTCCTGGGGGTTCATCCTCAGCCAAATTAGCTTCATATCGTGATGGACCAAAGTGAGGATCATTGTCATTCACATCCTGAACAGTGAGTGCTACGGATGCTGTGGCAGAACGGGGTGGAGCACCCCCATCTGTTGCTATAACCTATAAGTCACAGTTAGAATTATTGTGAAATTCATAATATTAATATAAATCAATAAAAGTGAAATAGTCGATTTATCACCTGAAAGTTGAACTTAGATTGTTCTTCTCTGTCCAATTGGCGAGTTGTGTAAATCCATCCCGTCCTCGGATCGATTCCCAAAGGAAACTTTTCTGTGCCTCCCAAAGTTGCCAAGTCTCGCTCGTTGACGCTGTAAGTTAGCTCGGCGTTAGTACCTTCATCAGCATCATAAGCTTGAACCTGAAAAATTCAAAAATATATATGTGAGATTACACGAGGAATCTATAAGATTCTAATATCTTGAATTGTAAACTATATCATACCCTGACAACACTGTATCCGACCGGAACACTTTCACTGACAGCTTCTTGAAAAAGAGATGTATAGAAACGAGGAGCATTGTCGTTGACATCCTTCACGTTTACTAACAGCTGTGTTGTATTTGAACGAGAAGGACTTCCGCCATCTTGAATTGAAATAAAAACACGCTGTGAATAATAAATTGATAAAATATTTCACTCTTGAAAAATTGAAAATATAAATATGACTATCATTTACCTTGTGCTCTTATGACCAGTCTATAGTTTCTAATCAGCTCATAATCAAGAGGCTTGACAAGTGAAACATCCCCACTCAAACTGTCGATAGAAAATTGCAGTTGCGTATTTCCACCAATGATAGCATATCTGATTGCAGCATTTGGACCTAAATCAGCATCGGTTGCTCTAAAATTGTAAACAGGATTTCCTTTGTAATAAATTATGTTTAAATTACATTACAAGAGTTAACAAGACATGTAATTGAAAAAATATACCAATATCAATGCAAGTTGTCTTACCTTATATGCGCTACTATAGGATTATCTGAAAGATTGATATCTTCGTTGACGGATACCGTGTAAGTCCGCTCGGTGAACTGGGGATAATTGTCATTATCGTCTAAAACTCTCACTATCACAGTTGCGCTGGAAAAACAAAGAATTACATTTTAGAATATAAATTATTATAACACTAAATAAAATTAAGACAATATTTACTGGTTCCTTAAGATGTGAAATAAAATTATTGAAACCATTCAATAATAATTAAGATATTTTTAATAGAGATTAAATTGATTGCATACAAATAAACAAAAATTGATTACCTGGCAGTCTTCCGTTCAGATACAGGACTAGTTTGGTCTGATGCAAGTACTATAAGAGAATAACGTGATGATTTTTCTCTATCAAGCTGAGATCTGGTGGACAATACTCCCGTCTTAGAGTCCATTCGGAAAGCACCAGCATCTTCTTCTGTATCGCTGGATTCTCCTTCCGATGTCACAGACTCTATTGAGTATTCCACCTGTGGGGAATACAAACATTAACTTTAATAATCTTCCTTAAAATAGTCCTTACCATGTAATATATGAATCATTGAGTTCCAAAAACCATTTTGGACGATTTTTTATAAAAATGAAATGTGAACGCTATATTTTCTGTTAATCATTTTAAAAATTTGGTTCATTTGCAAAAAGACACGGTTTAAGAACTGAATTTCAAAAAAAATTCAAACTCTTGATATACGTTATCTGCATACAACTTAAATGGTTATATCACACTTGCTGACACATATACAGAAAATGCTAAAAAAATTATACATTTAATAATGTTAGGTAATTGGTGTGGTCAACATCGTTGGCTTCGGCTACGGAGGTCACGGGTTCGAATCCCAGTACGGACAGTTTTATAAATTGACTTTTCAATTGATTTTTGAATTTTTGTTCGAAGGCATGGATGTATTTGATGTCTTGAATTCCCCCCTCCCAACCCATCATATCCTATGAACGGGGTGTATCGGGAGCGATTAGCTGACCACTAGTCCTGTCATAGCCCTATTCTTTTATTCCTACTCTCTTCGGAAAAAGAGAGGTTAAGCAACTGAGTAACAAGCAGTTCTCTTAGAAACACTTCTGTTGAGATAAACTCCATCAGGAGTCCATATGCTATACATTGGGAGAGGACATGGTAAAAAAAAAAAAAAAAATACCAATCAACATGGCATATCTGATTTATAAGACAAAAATCCAACATGTAGGCTAAATTGAAAGTACCTCTGCATTTTTTCCAACATCCTGATCAGTCGCTTTCAATGTTATTATGGTGGATCCTTGGCTGGCACCTTCTCTCACAGTTGCTTCATATTCTTGCAGTTCAAACACTGGAGTGTGATCATTGCAATCTAATACGTTCACCTGGAATTAAATTCATAAAAAATATTTATAGTATTCAAACATTTTGAAAATTATATATATTTATAGCATAACAGCTTATTGAACATTTTAAATTAAACTGACCAAGGAGAAGTTTCGGTAAGAAGTTATAGTCAACAAAATTAAATGTACATATTAACTTATTTATGTGAAAAATGTCATACCTGCAAGGTGGTTGTGCCGGATCGAGGTGGAAAACTGTCATCAACTGCCGTGATCCTGAAGTAATGGACATCGACCAACTCGCGGTCAAGCTTGGTGAGCGTGGTTACAGATCCCAGTTTAGGGTCTACGCTGAACATCCCTTGAGACCTGGAGTCCAACAAGCTTGACATGGAGTATGTCACTGGACTATTTTCTGGATCCCTAAAACACATAAAAATATGTTTAAAAAAATATTATGGATTGAAAACATTTAAAGCTTGAAAATATGATAATTTTTAACACCGAGTTTTGAAGCTTACTCATATAATTATATGTAAAAAAATGTACGAATATATTTATAACCAGGCAAACATTTTTTTTAGGATAAAAATGACCTCCCACCCTTTTCGATCGTTTAATTACTGGGTGTAGCGAGAGAGATTAGTTTACCACCAGTCCTGTCCTAGCCTTATCTTTCTATCCCTACTACTCTCTTTGAATAAGAGAGGTTGAGTGACCGAGTAACAAACGGTACTCGTAAAAAACTTATGTTGAGATACCTCCTTAGGAGGCCATATGCTCCACATTAGGAGCGGACATGGATAAAAAAATACTTTTAATCTAATGCTGTATAATGTATGGTGCTAGTGGTGTACCCAATATGGGGAATATAGGCTTTTTTTCAATTTCACCAAACATTTGCTATAATACATGGAAAGATACTGAGTCGATCGATTTCTAGAGATAATATTAGCACTTCTTCGGTAATCCTTTTTAGGATGTGCAAAAATCTTAGTCACCTAAATAGCAGCCCTAAGTCATAAATACTAAATACCACATTGTAAACATAACTACCGAGTCGATATGAGTTGGTAACCGCTGGTTTATAGCGTAGCATTTATCATAAATGGCCACCCCCATGACTAGGGATTGCAATACTGGTATTAACGTTACCGGGGTTCCAGTGTTCATGGTGTTTTTTCAATATGGTAATACCGGTTTTAAAAATGCCAAAATACCTGTATTTAGGTATTAAAAATAAACTAAAATCGAATTTTGAATGCATACAAATCATATATTGTAATAAAATTGTTCGCGATGAATTGAAATATTTGAAAATCCACTAAATGCTGTGTCAATATTGTCAAGTTTTAGAATTTATGATCGTTTCAATGATATATCATTATTTTAAGAAGTCGTAAGTTGTTAATGAAATTCGACCGTTTATGATTGCGCTATATTTTTTTAATGATAGATGACATATCGAAATACCGATTTTGATTTACTCGGCCGGTATTGTAAAACAAATGGCCGTATTTCTTTTGAAATATCAAAATTGATGATATTAACTAATATAAAATACCGTTGTCGATATTTTAATCCCTACCCTTGACAATCTTTCGAATCCATTAGTGATTCTGAGATCGTTACACCGTTTGAAAATTTACCACACTGTTTTTGCACAAATAAAGGCTCAACGTAATATTATTTGACTACATATACCATTTTGTCATAATATATAAATGTATAATGCATGTTCTACAAATGGTCCAACAATAATAAATATCAATAATAAAAGGACTGAATTATTTTTTAAAAAAAATATACAATAGTAATCACAGTGTAAAATATCACACTGTGAAAAATGAGATGTGTGCACATATTATGTAAATTGACAAAATGAAGCCAACGAAACTAAACCGTATAATTACATAATAGTACTTATACAAAATTAATAAAATCAAGAAGGTGGTCGTGTTTCAGATTTGATTCTTTAGTACATAGGTTCCCAACCCTTTTCGGGTGGCGACTCTTTTTTATAAAAGCCATGTGACCCGCGGCCCCAATGCAATTGAAAAAGGCATTTTTTTTTCAATAATGTAATTTTAGTTTACTGTAGTTTTAGTTTTGTTATTCAAATCCGAAATCGAAAAAAGTTGGCGACCCATAAGTTAGGAACCCGTGCGTACATTTGAAATATGATTATCAGTGAACGTATACTCAATAAGAACATTACAATGTTTTCAGTAATGCGCTAGTTTAAGGGGTAGGTACTTATTTCTAAAAATAAAGACATCCTTTTTTGTATTAATTCCACAATTTTATGAAATAATTAGAAGCGGTTTCACTCGCCGCGATCATTTTCAAGTGATCAAAACAAAATTAACATTTATGTTCAAAAGCAAAACTGGTTCTGATGATTTCGTAAATTTTCTAAGTTAGTAAGTACATTTGTATTTTTATAATGCTTTCGTAAAAACAAGAATTGCCATTAAGCAGCTGTGATTTAGCATTAAAAGGGTTATATGGTAAGGGACGGCTTAGCACATTTTTACGCACTTATCATAAAATTACCAAAATAGGCTTATATTCACAATTCCTCCCATTATAGATGTGTCCCCTTGTTTTTCCACATGAGATATGGAATTAATCCTTTGTAGGCTGGCCATTGTCGTGAGATAAATCCGACGGCGTTAATCAAAAACCAACAAAAGGATTTTCTCGAGACGCACAAAAAGCCGCGGGAACATAATCCCAGCTTTAGAAAATAAATATCCCGAGCATAAAAAAGCTTGGATTAAAAACATATTTCACGTGTCCGTTCAAGTAGGATCATAGTAAGTGATCATTTTCTGTGACGTCACTAGTTCACCTCACCGAAAGAGGTCGGCGAGTGAAAGTACAATTTGTATACATACATAATAATAACATATAACTTCTTACAAAACATGACACACGACATAAATTACATGTAAAAAGGTAGACACTATAAATAATGTGATGATTTGTATTAATAAAATTCACGATGACGAAAAAGTCACTGTAAAATAGTTTTCAGAGCTTTTATTTTCGTAATCATATTATTTTTTATGTATTGCCAATTCTGTCGTCGAGTGATCAACTTCTTCGTCAACTTATTTTTATCGGTTGTGTTGTCAAAAAATACCCAAATAAACACATCTATATAAATTGTAAGTTTGTCAATAAATATATAGATTTCTGTCCAAATACATGAATATTTGCAGTGTCCTCGTTACATTTCATCCACCTTTTATTTGATTCTAAAATCGAAACTAAGCGAGTGTCCTTTTCTAAGCATATCCTATTAATATCACCTTATCTAAAGAGAGGAATTGGGTCTTGTTAAATCACTTGTCATACTTTTAACACTGGCAAAAATAAAACTAGCCTTATTCTTAGTTCGAATGTGAAATACAGTTTTTATGGGGGGTATTTAATTAGAGTAATTATGACTAGAATTTAGATAGCTCGTTTTAATTATTGTAATAAAGTCATTAGCGTTGTTTTTTTAAATGGCAAACAAACGTTGTAACGACGAAACATGAACGAGTTGTGTTTTGTTACGTTATTAATTTGCAAGCTACGCCCCAAAATATGATAACAATTCTAATTTAAATGCTAATCTTGTTATGGAGGTATTGAAGTAATCTTCATTCTTTATGTATTCGATGATAAAGCGTTGAAGTTTTTACAAACAACTTTCAACGAGCTTGGTAGACCATGTCGTTAATTTTCGCAGCCGGCTACTAATAGTTTTAAATTGTTGGATGTAACGATTTATAAAAATAACGATGGAAAATTAATTATTTGTGCTGTTTTTTAAGTCTAAATTTTAACTGTTAATACAAAATGTTTATTTTTTTAATTGATCCCTTCGTATGGTGTATTCATTATTTTAATACCATGTCGTGACTGTGAGTCGATAGAAAAAGCGGCATAGGAATACCAAGTGCTTTTTTCCCCATGAAGCGCGGTGGAACGGCGTTTCAGCACCATTTTTCTCGACATTGTTAATGTTTCAAATCAATGTTCGAAAACATTTATTTTTATTTTCCTTTGAGAACTTTCGATTTTTCAGGCCAAGAGACGTTTGAAAATATTTTTTAAATCATGATCTCCCGAAAACGTAATAACATAGAAAAAAGAACTAGAATCAGAACTAAGATTAGATCAACAAGTTCGAAGATTTCTGTTCGAAGGCGTTGGTATTTGTGATATCTATCCCTTCCACTCCTAAATCTTTAAATTAACAGGGAAAAGTGAGATCGATTAGTTAACAACTAGTTCTGTACCAGACCTATTTTTCTATCATTACCCTCTTTCAAAAAATGGAGGTAAAGCAACTGACTAACAAGCAGTTCGCGAAAAAAGTTCTCTGTTGAGATACCTTCATTAGGAAGCCACATCCTCTACATTGAGAACGGACATGAATTAGAAAAAAAGCTTTACAAGATTTAAGTTCCGGCACCTTTTTTTAAAAAAAAATAGCACTGCCTAAGTATTTATGGAAATCCTTTATCGCAGAGCGGCAATCACTTTAATTTTTAACTCATATTTTCGTAAAGAATAATTCAAAATATATAATATTAAATCCAAACACATATTTTCGTTGTTTTCGGCTGTAACATTGTGGTAATTCATCTTTAGTTTTAAATAAAAATTGATAACTTTGGCTAAGTGGCTTTGTGACCGCCTCGCCACTGTAAAACTTATTTTCTTGGAAATTTTCCGTCCCTAATATAAGTAATTTATTTGTAATAAGTGCTACCAATGCTTGCATCTCAACCCCTCAATGCATCCAGTAAAAAAAAGGAAAAATCCTCGACCTTCGTTTTCTAATGTATAATTTAAGAATATATTGTAAGTAAGAGAATGCTTTTTTCTATACCTCGATTATTTAGTTCAGGGTGGGGAACCTTTTATTCTCTAAAGGCCGCATTAATTTTTCTGATTTCTGACTAGGAAATCTTTGGCTGGCAACAGGACTTTACGGTCAGAATATATCATGAATTTACGAATTTACAGAATTACAGAATTGGCCAGAAGGCCGCACCAGAGAAGCCAAAAGGCCGCAGGTTCCCCACACCTGATTTAGTTATTAGCATTCAAAAATAAATTTGATACACCCTAATAAAGCAAATCTGATATTGTTATAACATAACAGCATTGTTCGTAGGTAAATAGGTAGGCATTGTACTAGATTTACGTTAAGTTTTGTTTGTCATCGTCTTAAAATAATACTATGTACAGCTTTATTAATATTTAAAAACCCCTTGTTCAGATTTATCTAAAAAAAAAAGAAAAAGTGGGTAAATGAGCCGACAGTTTCAATTGAAACAATTGAATTGAAGTCATTGTGATAAATGCTCCACATCCGATGATAATAGCAAAGTGCTATGAGAAAAATTATTAATCTTCAGAAGACACTTTGTACCTATATATATTCATGCCGTATAGTCATTGTTTCAAACACGATTGTGATTTTTTGTGGTCTCGTAAATTTATCTAAGAGCGAGCACACCAAACTGAAGAGCGTAAAATATTTTTGCGCGCGAAAATGTATGTCACAAAAAAACAGATTTCTCGCGCGATTAGAGCAGAAAAAATGTCTTCAAAATATATGTACATCACGTCTTTTCGTAAATGTATTCGTTCAAAAACCATTGCTATATTTTATTTTACATGGCACAGTGGGAAAGATTTAATAAAAATATGTTCCCGTTTCTGACAAACATCGAAATCATAAGGTTTGATCGGTGTCATATTTATTTTTAATCAATTTTGTTAGAAAACGGATAGCAGTTGTTATTGAATCACTAAATCTATCTCAATCATCTCTTATAAGGTTGGTAGGAAGAGAAAAAACACCAAAGACATCCGTGCCTTACCTTGCCGTAATGCCCGTAATCTATGTAAATTAAACAATATATAATATTATGCAAGCGTCCATTTTGAGATTTGATCTCATGGCCTCACAACCAAGTAGGAAGAAAACATGCATTGAAAACGGACTGAAATTTTAGGCAAAAAATAACCAGCAAGAATATTGGTCGATTATAATAGTGAATTATATGGACTGGGTAATTTTCAATAAACATATTTGTTTCGGGAATATGAATTTTTAAGTATGATCTTTGATAATTGAAGAATTGGAATCGTACTTTTGATTTTTTGGCATGCTACTCTCTACGAATTTCACGAACTAGTGTGCCGCTTCGGTTGCATTCACACATTGAGTGCTGTATATGTACGATATACCTATTTTGTTTCGTGTACAGAAAATAGTATGTTGATAATAAAATTTAGGTGCGTTGATTGTTTTTGATATTCGTCTCATTTTTATTCAGTGTGCGAACCACTTTTGATTTGTACCAATATGAAAAGTTTTAGTTCAATTGTTTCACTTTTACTGCCTTCGTAACATAAGGAGCACATGTTTACCGAAGAAACTAAACGCATTGGATGTTAATATTATGCAAACGGCGATCATGTCGCCATCTTTGAAGGTCAATACGGTTGGACTTCGAATGTTAATGCTGTCTCTTCACTTTAACCAGCGGGAAACTCATTCTCGCCTACGCGCTATTAAAAACGATGGTAAAAATAATATATTATAACATGAGATACGTTTACTACTACGAGTCAACGTTTAATAGAAAGTTATGTGGATGTTTTAAAATTTATAACCGTATAAAAACATATTTTCTATTGACTACGCAACTATTTTGGGCTATTTCTTTATTGAAGTTGTCGAGGCTGAATCGAAAGTTTGTCAATACCATTTCCAATGCTGTCGTAAATCAAAAAAAGTGGTTATAAAACTTGTGTATTGACATTTTCAATATTTTTAATTAAACGCCATTAAAATAAAACTCTCGTTGTCATAATATGGAAACATACACACAATAAACCTCAATTGAAAGGACAAATAAAAATGGATATATTTTTGGTATAAAAATAAGCTGAATTCTGTTCCATTTTCATTTATCAAAATCATGGTAAGTATTTCATATTTGGAAAGACGAATTCTTGATGTTGCATAGGGGGGCAATACACCTAATCATTTTTTACGCGATACATTGGTTCCAGAAAATGGTGCGTAAAATCAAAATCGCGCAAAGATAAATCGCGAAAAAAAAGGATTGGGTGTTTGCTTTGCTTTGTGCACCATTGCTTTGATTTAATAATTCTAAAGCTGGCTGAAATAAAATAATCTGTACCTCAAAATATTAAGTGGCTGAGTTTATTGATAAGAGTTATGAAAAAAACATTAAGGAAATCTTATCAAAAGATCCTAGTGGCGCACGAGACACGCACTGAAGGCCTCCGAATCTTAGGGGCCGTCCTTAATTGACATCAAACGATTTTTACTATTTTTGACCCCCCATCTTAATTTTGTTATCATTAGTTTAACCTTTTTTACATTTTATAGTAAATCGTTCAATTATATCAGACCTCCCTAAAACGTGACGAGATAGATTTTATATAAAATAGCTTATATTTATAAAACACATATTTTAATTTTAATATTATATATTAATTTATTTGACAAGTAGTTATAATAATATCACAATTGTAAAATAAATAGCTTATGATGTAATTGTTATTCAAATATTCCATTAGAAAATCTTTATTATTAGAAAAGATTATAATTAGAGATATGAAAATCTTGAATAAATTTTGCGTCGTTATTTTGGTATCCTAAAAACAGGGCCTCCAGTTTATATTGCGCCTGGGGTCTCCTAAGTATTCAATCTTTCACTATTAGTATAGCCCTGATGATAGTATTGAAAGAAGTAATAAGTGTGATTTTTGATATTGATTTATGTCAACACAAATTAAATAATACACTATTTGAGATTCAAAAATGTCGGCCTGTTTACTTTGCAAACACAGCAGCGGTTAGGAGCAAGAAGCGGAAGATGGCGTCGACCTCAGAAGAGTGCATCAACTTCAACGCGACGGTCGCAATGCGATGCCTACTAATTGGAATTCAATCGGCGCGAAATATGCAGACATTAAAGTGTCATCGGAATAATATAATCAAATCACCAACGTAACGAACGCCTATAAAATATTATTATGTGTGTATTATTAATGCTAACGAATGTAAAATAAGGATTATTATTCATCGTCAATACGAAGGCAATCTGTCTGTCAACAAATTTGGAATGTTAACAATTTAGGAGATGAAAACACAGATATTATAGTTTACAAATCAGCCATAATTCTACACTTTTTATTTGAATATTAGGTCATGATTCGACTTATGCATAGTGAAGTGTTCTTTTTTTTCAATATCTGTGGTCTGAGAACAGCGCATACAAATTATTTTTCACTTAAATTCTTAGTGACAAAATAATTCAAAGAAGCATAATATGTATTAGAAATATATCATAGATAATAAGATATACCACGAAGATATAGAAAAAAGAACCACAGAGTTTGAGCAGCAAAACATAGCGTTGTTTTGTTTATCACATATTGCCTAGTCGGGCGCAAATGTTTTTACAATCGATTTACACAAAACCAACAGTACAGATTTTAGATTTTATTTTTCCAGAATGACGACGAAGCAATGTGAATTGATTGAAATATGGGACATAATTGAGATAGACGATGGTTTATTAAATAATCATGTGGAAATGAATTTGTATATAAGATATTACAAAGAAAAGCTGAGCCACTTTGTTAAAATAAACTCTAAGGTAAAAAAAAAAAAAACACAAACATACATTAATTGAACCATTAAAACATTGAGTCGGAGTCACCCGCTTTTTTACGACTCCGACTTCACAGCCCTGGTATTAAGTACCATAAAAGTACTACGAGTAAAACACTACCACAAAGGTCGGATAAAATCGTTTTTTTATTTTCAGATTGTTGAATTCACTTTTATTTTATATTATATTTTGTAGTGTTTTACAATGATTTACGATCTATTTCCAATAGTTATACGTAACCCCTTTTTATCATTATTTAAAACTTAAACCCTTTCCTTACTATGCAAAAAAAGCACTCGCTCCTGAGCTGTGTATCCGTTACACATCAGGCAAACGGTAGTGAATCATGACAATTATTTAACACTACTACAATATTTCTATTATTGCATTAGTCAATGCGTAAATTTATAAGGTATTGAATTGTAGGCCGAGTATTTATTATATATACAGAGAAAAGTAAATGATTAGAAAGTATGTGTACTATTTACACATCATAGTTAAGGAAGGGTTAATACTTAAAATAAAGTTTAAATTGTGTTTTGCTAACAATGATAAAATTAGAGTTACCTAGTTGTACATAGTATTGAAGCAACGAAATTTTTTAATGAAGACAATATTATCAAATGTATTGATCTGACTCACCTTGCTCTGACGGTGGTAACTATAGCTCCAGGCTCCTGCTCCTCGGCAACAGACGCCACATAAAGGGCCTGCTCAAAGAATGGCGACTGATTTCGAAGTTCTCGACGCACTCTTTTCGCGATGTCCGTATCGTTGAACTCTTGATGGTGGTAAACTATTTTTAACCTGTGCTCCGTATCCACTAAATCTTGCCTGCCACACTTATAACTGAACAGCACTGTCACTTTCCACAGACGTTCCTGAATACACACATCCTCGCTGGCGACGAGATCGCCCTGCGTAGATTCGATCTCGAACCTGGTGTCGTCGACGTCTAGAAAAAACACTTTACAATTCAACTGCACTGTCCGCGGCAAGAAAGCCGAGAGGGAATTGATAAACTGTGACTGTTTTAAACAAATAGGATTCCATTTATCCGCAGTCGGGATGGAGAAGCTAGCGTACGTTTCAGAAATCCATTGCTTTGCCGCAGACAATTTGGTATGTATCGCCATATCGAAAGGGTAGTTTCTTCGTCTTCTACTTTTATGTAAATGAGCCATTTGAAAACTGTAATATTGCTCATCGTCAAAAATTTCCCTTTTCGGTCGAATGATTTTCGTTTCTCTATTATAAAAAATATCCATATGATTTTTGTACAGAATTGAAGCAGCGTACTCATCGTCTTCCAGAAGCCTTACATCACATTTTTCATTGTTTTCTTTAGGCAAGAAGACATCTCTTTTTTCTCTATGGTTATAATCAGAAGCATCATATTCCAGCGCGTCATTATTGACGTCATCGTCTACATGATCTTCATCAAAGTCTTCTTCGGCATGGTCCAGTTCTTCTTCAGCGAAAGCTTTGTCCATATCTCCTCCGTAACCGCAGTCAGGACCCGTGATTAATATTCGCAGAGGCATACTATAATAATCGATATCCCGTATTCTATTAGACGTGGAATCAATGTAGATGGTAAAAAGGTTTGGATATAGTATTCCATCGCAGCGGAGACGTTTTTTCAGAGAGACAGTTCCAAGTTTATGATCCACGTGGAAAATGTGGTGGACAAAGTTGGCGGTGCGCTCGGAGTTTATCTCGTATCGCCGTTCGCTTCCCAATTTGTAGACAGATGCATCGAAGACTACTTCTCCGGCCGGCGAGGTGTCCTTTACTAGAAGAAGATAGGATTCGACCAGGTTCGCGAGCGAGATGAAGAGCAGCAGGGTGGCGAGTTGGCCGAGCCGAAGCCGACATGACGGACGACGTATTAACATTTTTACATACAAAAATGCAATTACTATCTCCCGCGTCTCAGCCTGTTGCGCTTAGATGTAAACGGGAACATTTTCTGAAAACAAAAAAAAATACAATTATTCGTCATGAAGTTAGGCTATCCGAAACCTCTTGAGACGTCGTTTGCGACGTCTACATTATGAGCACTCGTAAAAATAATATCGAAAATAGAAAAGAATATTACGATATTCAAAAGCCATACTTAAAATATAATAAAAATGATTGAGCAAATTATTATTCAACATTCTAAGCCACACAAGAAGATTTTTTTACATGTATTCATTAATGAAACAACTTCCTTTACATGTATTTTTATTTAAAGACACTTAAGGATATGATTTCTTCCTTTCAAATATTATAATTTTAGTTAAAATCAATATGTTAACATTAAAAACCAGTACGACAGGATATTAAATGATTATAAGTTATACAATTTTCTTAACCTAAAATGGTCCAGTATCGTATTGTATGTATGTACTATTTTTTTAAAGTAGAATAATAGTAAACCTGCGTCATTCAATTATAAACCAAAAATATTCTATAAACATGTCAATTGTATTTATTCGAAATCAACAGACTTACTCAGAATCAATATGTATGGAATATACGTTGGTATTGCAATTTAAGTTTTTTGTGCACGATCGTAAAAATATGTCTCCCGGCAAGCAAACGAGTGTCCGAACAGTGCGTGATAGGAAAGCAAATTAAATTACATACTCAGAAAAAAGGTCCAACACATCAATGGAAACATTTATTTCGAATAAACCGGATTATGTTTAGAAGTGGCCATTCCATTTTACGCATTTCGAGCCGGAGAAGGGTGGATTAAAAAGGAGTCGTCTTCATGTCACGTCCCTAATTAAGCCGATAGCACTTGGTGGGCTTCCAGAAACGCGATAAGGCGATATAATTTTACTTGCACGAGATCTGACATAAAGAAAACATGGCGTGCTTCGTGTAAGAAGCATCATAAATTTATATATATGGCCACGTCAGGGATGCAGCCCTCACAAAACAAACACCAAACACATCAAAAGATGTATACACGAAAGAACCTTGTATATGCCTATTTAGTTAATTCTCCAAATTTAATATCTAAGAACGACGAACTTACGTCATTCTGTTTTTTCAAAACATAGACAAGTAACTATGAATGGTTTGTCAGTAAAGTGCGGTATAAAGACGCCAAATATTTTTACGCATAGTTACTCAACCATTGGAATACTAGAGGAATAAGTTATCGCTATATACATAGAGCTTTCTCTTTTGCAACCATTTTCTATCAAGCACGTGACTGTTCCATTAATTAGCGACATGATATATAAGAGGTTTGGTTATCGAAACTAAAAAAAATATTTTTTGATATTTTTGAGATAAGTATGCCAAAAAATTCTAAATGCATCACTACATAATACATATATCGAAAAATAGTTTGGTATTAAAATTTACTTTAAAAACTGTTAAAAACACTGCCAGATATAACCATCGGTGTCTAAGCTCACATTTTTAAATGAATAATATTATATGGCTAGAAAGAAGTAGCCCTGCTGTAGCCCAGTTGGTTAAAGCTTGCTCGACCAATCACGCAGGTCTGGGTTCAATTCCCGGTCAGATCACAGTGAATTTGAGATTTATTCAATTCAAAGTTGCGATCGAAGACTGGGTGATTGTGATGTAAATCCACATTATTTCCTCTCCTCCCATCCTTCTGTTCCTTTAATAACTGGGTGTAGCGATAGCGATTAGTCAACAACTAGTCCTGTTCTAGCCTTATCATTCTTTCCCTACTACTCACTTTGAAAAAAGTGAGGTTGAGCGACTGAGTAACAAACAGTTCTCGTAGAAAAAAAAACTTCTGTTGAGATAACTCCATTAGGAAGCCATATGCTTCACATTGGGAGCGGAGATAGATTAAAAAAAAAACTGATCGGCAATCAGCATTTTTCATGGTGTAATCGTGTATTTTGAAAGTGCTACTTTTTATTTTACAATTTTGAATATTTTCATGGTAATTTATAAAAAAAAATATATAATTACGAAAATTTGTTTTGTGGTTTTTGAGATTTCTCAAAACTCGTATGGCATATTTTTATTAAAAATATGTTCCATCAATTTCAGGGTACAATATAAAGTGCAAACACAGGCCATTTAAATTAATATATTTTTTTTCATTGAATATGATGAAATATGTAATCGAATTGTTGATGAAATTGATCGATATTGAAATGTGATCGAGCAAAGTGGATTAGTTCCAAGATAAAACGAAAAAACAAGACGTGCGAATTAATCTAAATACTATTATTATTCGGTAAGTATTATAGGAAATAGAGGGCGCCTGTGGATTATTTTCTCGTTTCCATTGTCTATGACAGACCCTAAAGGGATATGCAAATAAAAGCATAGTCATGATAAATATTGGATTAGGTGTCGGATCATATCATCTTAGTGATAATACGGTATAACAGGCGCTGCTCATCTAATAACCAAATTGTAAAAACACCCTATATAATAATATTTGAAGTGAAAAGACAACCTTTTCGAAGCAATACAATATTAAATAAATATATTATTGTGAACTTTACATCCTAAATTTATTATTTAATATATGTTGATACAAGTTTTTAGTATTGTTAGCCATACATAAGATCACAGTTAGTATTATTTGTTTTAAATAAGTAAATATACAATATCTGAAACTGAAAATGGCCAACATGACAATGAAGGAACAAAGGCCTACAATGCAAAGGTTTGAGGTTCTATCCTAAGTAAACAAATAAGCTTTTCATTTGTTTGTCCTAACAGGATTTGATATATCTAATATATTTTCAGCTGGTTTATCGATTTCTGTTGGAAGGTATGGGTGTTATTGATGTCTTAAACTACTCTCCCACTTATCCAATAAGAAAATAACAAGGGGTAGCGATAACGATCAGTAAACCACTAGTCCTTCTCTAGTTCTTGTAGACAAACTTCTGTTGTGATACCTTCATTAGAATGTCATATGCTTCTTATTGGGAGCGGGCATCGCTTAAATTATACATATCGACTGTGGATAGGAAAAACGACGTAACCCACACTTATCAAATTATACAGGAGGCGAAAAAACCGTGTTTTGATGATTTTGGGTCATATGCAAATTATGAATTATACACAACCTTGAAGTGCACAGAGACTTATATACTGGTGTTTAATTGACATAATATAATATTAATTAAAGAAATTTTCCAGGTAAGACTTTTATTTCAGTCTATTTTCTTGGTTTTAATTTTTTACAAGGTCATCTTTTACAAACATAAAAGCTAAATTTAGATACCAATTCGTCATTTTCAGCTTGCATCCTTTGATAGAATGTGTGTTAAGTTTATCGAAATTATCGTGATTATCGAAAAAAGCCTGTTTTGGAAAAACTGTGGGTTACGTCCTTTTTACTTTCCACAGTCGATATATATTATATATTAATGACACTGATTGATAATGTTTAATTTTCATGAAGTACAACGGCCATGATCTAAATTATAATTAAATTCAAATGCAAACATTTTTGCACAGTTTTGTGAACAAAAATATTCATATCTGATAGTTTAGACATAAACAAGATGGACGTTTTACCAAAAGCTATTAAGCTGTCGCTTAAAATTATTTCGAACGCTCAAAAATAAGCCACACTTCAATTCGCAAATAGTGCACATGAAAAAATATGCGGAAATAAATATTCAGAAACAATATACTTCGAAGTAAACGAAACGGAAAGGTTCTTCTACAATTTAAACAACGATTTCATGGCTCGTTTATTCGACAAACTCGGCGGGGGGCTTCAAAACTTTACAAATCTGAATTGCAAATTACTTCACGATATTGTTTGTTTTATTATTAATGGATTGTTTGAGAAGGCGACTGCCGATACTTAATTGAAGCGGGACAGTTTAATATAGAAGTTACTTTACATCTATTATCGTAAATATCACATTATTATCATTTATTGTCATGTTTTTATTATACCGCCATTACGATTTTACAACTAAAGTATCTCTGAAATAACAAATTGTGTTGTAAATTAATACAACATGTTTAATTAAGTAATCGTAATAGTTACAAAACATATACACGCTATAATTTATATTTCTGTTAAGCAGCTACGCAAATTATTAAAGGTACATTGCAATATTAACATATCGGACATATTTGATAAGAGGGAGTTTATTTGGCGTAGAATAATTATTATGGATTGCTATTCCGGTCTCTTTTACGATCACACAAAATTATATTCATACAATATGACTTTTAAAATATTGATAAACTGAAAAAGTGCCTAGTTATACAATAAATAATTATTAAGAAGTTTTTACGCAGTTAGGTAAACCAGTGAGGAACGCAGTGGTCAAAGCGATGTGAGTTTTAAGGAATATAACAATTTAATTTCTGGCTTTGAGAGACACTTTTATGAAGATTAAAAATAACTATAAGTCGCTTTTAAATTAATTGATTGTTAATCTTGAACACAAAATAAATACTAATTATATGATTTTATAATTCATTTCTAACCTAGTCATAAAAAGAAGCTTTTTAAGCATTAGAGATAATTCCATTGTATTTAAAATGCGTCACATTTTGGACTATTTTTTAATCCCGAAAATCTCGTGTACCGTGAGAAAATAAAAAAATAACCAAGTGGGAATTTTATACACTACCTATGGTTTCCAAATAATAAAAACTGAACAACAAACTGTACATTATTTTATGCATTCATTATGAAATAAAACCAATCAAAGTTATAACTTATAACACAACTCATACCAGTTGTTAATATTTACTTTAAAAGAACCAAAGCGTTGTTATATACTAATAAAACATTTTTATAATATTTAATAAACAAAAAACTTCCGATGGGCACAATTTTATCAGTTAAAAATATGTGTACAAGTATTATTAAAGATAAAAATGTGAATTAACGAAATTAACCACAATTTATGACACAAACTAGTGAAACTAAATATTACGATTTAATAAGGATATTATTTCCGATCGTTTTGACGAGTTTCAACACTTAAGGCTTCTGCGCTAACAACAAAATATATAATGTTCTTACAGGAGAATTAAGCGTCTTATTGCATGACATATTTCATTTCAGAATAATTGGGTCATTACATGTATTATTGTACTGGGTTCAAAATAAAGGTAAATAGTCTCAAAACCACCGAATATATAATACAAATGATAATATTACAGCGATAACATCTAAAAATGCCGTAGGAACTAATAAAATGCATAATGCTGACATGTGGGGGTAGATTGAACACAATTTCACGGTGTCACGGACCAGTGATTTAGAAACAATGCGTTCATAACGAACCCGGTGAATAATCATTGAACGGCATATGCAGGATAACAGCACCCCTAATGCAGGGTGGCACAATCGTTGGTATTTTAATTAAATTTATACAACAGAGTCAAATAATAATAAAAGCAATAGCCATAGATACGGACTATGTCAATAATATCAATAAATAGGTCACTCATTAAATATTATACGTAGCTCTGTATATTGTATTAAAGATCTGCGGACTTCGATTAAATGTGGACATTATTTATTTAAGTCGGTTCTTAACAAAACCATATTCTTTTCTATGGCCATATCCGCTTTCTAAGTTGCTCATAATGATGTATCACTCACCATTCGATTTTCTACCTCACAATTTATTTCAACTTCGAAAATTTCCAATGGAAATAATCCAACGATGGAAAAGATTACCGGAACCATTATTAAATACAAATGTGTTGAGTTTACAACATATAATATTATATGAGCATTTCTGTGCGATTATGAGAAAATGTACTGATTTATTTAATGTAGGTGATTTTTTTTAACCTGCAATTTATATATTATCTTCATGTCGATTATTGTTAACTCTAATAATGGCTTTCGTGACATTGGATTGTGTAATTTGACGTGGATCTGATAAATCCCAGCCAACAGTATGATTCATCAACCGCTATTTAAAATACTTTGTATGCTTTGTAGAATTACTAATATTTTCCATTATTGAGCAGACGCTTTGCGATAATCTAATAGAATGGTGGGGAAACTATGATCTTACATGTCTTCAATTTTCATTTAGCCGCTTTTCGCTTAAAAAAGATACCTCCACCTTTGACAACCATTTAATTCTTGAAAACCATACGTTTAATTTTGACTCAGGTATTGATTTGTTACATACTAACAGGGGCGAGTTTAAATTATTTTACCAAGAAATCTAAATTAATCGAGCTCAGCTCAACAGTTTGCCAATTTTAAACGAGCAATTTTTTCTACCAAATTCTCCATTGTTGTACCCCTTTAAAATAATTGTCATTTTATTAATAATTCAAGCACTTGCTATCATTAAATATTAATTCAAAGGCTTAAAAACAAATCAACTCATTAATAATAGGTCGGATAAAACCCTAGATTTATTTTAAACATTCCTGTTATTATCTAGTCATTAATATTTTCAAAAAATCCCCATAATTATAACAAACCCACTTAATTCATTGGAAATTGTATACATTCAATTTTCGCTAATTTACATTTTAATAGCCTTTTAACTTAGTGATCTACTTATATTTTTGTATATAAACGATACAAACTGTTTACTACGCGTCAGTTCAAGTACATCCGTGCACTTGGAATGCCCGAAGATGCCGAAAGGCGAAACCCGGGTCGTTAGCGACAAAACTCATGAAAAAGTACAAAATTCAAACAAATCAAATTTGACTTCATTTTATTTATTACATAATGCAAATACATTTTATAGTCATCATCTAATTATAATTGATGTTTAACGAATGAGGCCTTTCGCCAAGAAAAAAAATCATCACTCTCAATCTATTCCGTCAAATATTTAGTTTATTGAATTTTCATTTGATTGGCATCCCCTGTCGCCGATGATTCAGATCTAGTTTCCATTTTAATAATTAGATTAATTAATTTCGAGTCAACTCAGATAGGAAAATACACACTTAGTTTGATAACGAAGTACGTTTATATGAATCATTATTTTCCGGAGAAAAAAAAAATTAACGCTTTGTCTAATGAAAATAGCTCGTGCTATATTTTTTATACAAATGATTATCTTATTAGTTAGCTTAGGTTATATTGTTTGTAACTGTTAATTTACGATCATACTTGGTCGACAACTGGAAAACGTCATGTTTTGTAATATTATTTTTCATGAGAAAGATTCTGACTTCGTTTTTCTGCATCATTTTAGAGTATTGAATACATATTATGTTTTTATGTTAGTTAAAGAAGAATCGAATATACTGCAGTCGTTTGTTTAAGTCCAAAATCTTCAAATATTAAATCTTTTACAAATTAACTGAAATAAAAAAAAAAAACAGGAAGGTGTCAAATGCAATATAACAAGCTTTAGAGACACCAGTTCAAAAAGCTCTACAACTCATTGCTCTGATGAATTGGGTAGATTTATCATTTAAAAGAGCTTTATTCACAATTATTTATATCATTTAGGTTTTTTTATTCATGTTTGGCTTTGTGGATATGTGTTTTTTTTATCTCTAATTTACCTGTTATTTTATAATTGTGTTTTAATATTTTACAATCTAATATAAATTTATTATTTACAGTGAAAACTTATTGTCATTTTTTTTTTGAAAATGTGTTCCTGATAGTTTGTAAATATTAAATAATCATTATTCTGGAATAATGGATTCTTTATGGATAAAATACTATCGAGAAAATAATCTAATAGATTTTATTAATTTCGTCATGCAAATAAATAACGATAAAATTTTGTTTTTCTAAGAAGTAAAAAAATACTGTTACGAAAGCTTCGTATATATTCCAAGAATAAATGATCATAATTATAGAATTTCTGGATAAGTTAATATCAACAAAATGAATCTAATAGATTTAATTAATTTTGTTATGTACTTTATATCAATAGCGATAAGCTGTTTGAATATAATTATAGGAAAGGCCATGTGTTTCGTAGCCTATCCGCTTTCTATGCAAATCCTGCTCTTTTATTTACATTATTTCCGCTGACGGGGGCTCGCAGTTTAATTTATCTCGTTATGCGACACTTCATGCTCTTTTGTTTGCGCACACAGACTCCCCTTGCCGTAGGGGCGAATAGCTCTACGAATGGATTGCCAGATTAAAAACGTTTTTAAAATAAGAACATTGCCAGCAATATGAGCATTATGAATTTTGGCAACATCGTTTTATTATAATAATCATATTTTATAATTGCGATTTTAGCTGGACTAAATATAATTTAAGCAATCGAATATGTTTAATTTTAAATAACACCAGTGAATATTATCGAAACATTCACATATGTTTCAGTGACAGCGATTCGTATCGTGATACTCTTGTGTGCTGACATTTATGACTGAATCACTTGCATACTATGATAAATAATCATTGAAGTATTAAGATAAAGCTGTGGATTTGGGACGGATGTATGTGATGACACCTTTTTTCCACTATAGCTTAATCTTTTCTTACATTACTTCTTTAGAATGAGATACATTCAATCAGTTTTTCGTGCTGTTTCCACCAAAGGCGATTTGTAAGTAAGAACGAGAAGACACCATTTTGTTTTAACAATATCATCATGTTGGTTCATAAATTTTAAGCAATCTAGTGCTTAAATTAAAAATAGTAGACACAAAATAGTTCAGAATCCTCTTAATTTCTCTACCCCCACAACGTTTAAAATGTTTATCATTCTGTGATACTTGCACTATACAAGTTAGTTTAAATATTATAGTTCAACAAAGAATGCTCAATCGAGAATCAATAATGCAATGCCATACTGACTAGAGACGTCCCGTGGGCATAGGCGAATAGGCAAATGATCATAGAAAAAATGACACTCGAATATGGTTAAGAATATATATGATGCTTCCAATGTCTATGATATAAAAAATGCCGAAAAATACATAAGACAATCGCAATAATATTATGACCGATGGGTTTACAGTACTCAATCACAAAATTTGTCTTTAAATATGACATTTACCGATAGCGGCACTATAGACATGAAGCTTTTCCATAAAGTTTTTGAGTACTTAGATGTGTAGAGGATTCGAATTTATATATGTGGCGTATGTATTCCTATAATAATGGGAAATTACGAAAAAAAAATCACTTATACTCTCGTGGCTTAAGAGATTCATATGTAATGTAATTTTAAAAAACTGAAATCAAAAATGGTGAGGGCGCTATTTTAAATTCTGCCTAGGGGCCGCACACGGCCTAGGAACGTCACTGATACTGACCCTGACCATATAACACATTTTTTTATAAGTACTACTCGCTTTTACAAGAATGACAGCTTTCTGCCAATAATTGACAGTTAAAACCATTTACGCAAAATAATTGGCTGAAAAGGCCAATATGAATATTAAAATAAACTATTTGTTAACACAGTACGGATTGAATATAATAAATGATTTGATTTAAATAAATATTTTTTGTATCTATTATTTATCAACTAATATATTATTCATAAGCTATGGGGTAACAACTGCATAAATCAATAAATATATTTATCAAGTTATAGGTGCGGCTCAGACGATATCAGAGAAATACAAACTACAAACAATTTTGAAGAACACATTTTAATTGGATGTTGTTTTTACAACTCAAAACGTCAACGGTGAAAACGAGACTCAGTGATATAGAATATTTTCTTATGCAATGCCTGTAAGCCCGTTGAATATTATTTACAATTTATTGAAGATATCACAATACATATTAAATAGACCTTAAAATATGGTATCTTAAATTCGTTTTTCCATATTTATGATAAGACTTTTTTGCAATTCTTGGTATTCGATATAAAGTTGTTTCTCAACATGCGTTTTATAGGGGTTGCATACTATCAAATAATTAACTGAAAATGTATTGAATATGAAAACTATTCGATTTTGAAATTCTGTTTCAAGAAGGATTATGTACATACAACGATTCTGCTGAGTTAATGAAGTTGTTGTTTCACTCAAACGCATTGTTATAAAAATTTAACAAAGAAAATCTTTATATATTTATAATTTTCAATAAATCAGAAATAATCTTAAGTTAGCTCAAAAAACAAAGTATTCAAACATCGGATACAAATATTTAAAGCTAAAAAAAGCCGCCATTTAAAAAAAGTTTCTTGTTGCTGATGAAAATGACAGTTCGTGGCATTACAGCTGACGCTGGTTCACTATGCACTTGACTGATATAATTAATAATAGTTAAGTAATAATATTAATATTAATACATATTTGATTCCTATTTTAAATATCTTTAAAAATGTGTTCATGTTCCATATCTTTAATTTTAAACGATGCATGTTATTTTTTTACTGAAATTTCCATGAAATAATTTAGTATTTCATATTATTTAAAAATATTTCACTATCGACTGCACTGAGATTATTTAAATTTTATTTATAAATTCTACCATGTGCGGTAATTATTATAAATGCCACAATTTTACATTATTATAGAAAATGAAGTGATTTCCCACACATGCAAAGAGATACATTGGAGCTTCATATTCTGAATTATAAAAGTGACAGCGCTGTAACTAACTAGAAATCATAGCAAATTAAAATCATCCACAACCAGACACCTGAATATTATAAATTTACAAATTGGCCGTAGCAAAAACTCGATTCGTGAGCGAGCAACGATTTGCAAACCTGTACAACAGTAATCACCAACCGCAAAATTATATTAATCTGATATAGATTATATTAATTTTAATTTTAAAAAGCTTGTGCGCAAAGAAGTTTTTGTGAGTGACCGACCACTATAAAAATAGACTTTTTCGTCACTATCCGATTAAGCTGCCCTAAATTGATTTACTAAAAAAAAATTGGTAATGATTTTGATTTTTCTATATATTCGTTTTTAGAATCGAATTTCTTGATGTATAAATAGTAATCCTGACTTTTTACACACATAGTGCTATTGCCGATTTAAGAGTTGTATTATTATAAAACCTTGATTTAACAGAGCAACTTGAATTGAATTAATCGAAAATAGCTGAAAAGATTTTTTCAATTGACAAGATTTTAAAAAAATATTTGATCGATATGACCTTACCTTAAATAAAAAAAAATACAGCTTGGCAATACTCTCAAGCACTTGTCATTTGTTTTTTTAAAACTAATAAGATGTAAAAAAACGATTAGAAGAAAGTTTATTTGGTAATAAAAAAAGCTACCAATACAAAATTCAACTAGTCATTGAGGTTTTCACTTTTTCATTACGTAAGACCATTTCAATAATGAGAAATAAATAATGGCAATAAAAGATGTCAGATCTCTGTAGTAAAAAAATACTCGATCCACTTGATTGCCGCACATATTAATAAATAATTCATGCACGTCAAATTACACATCACAGTTTTGAGAGTCACGCCTTCGCGGAGTCAACTCCGAGCGGAAGTGAAATGGAGTAATCGGTAATCACTTCATCTGCCATATCCAAGTTGAAGATCGGTCGATCGCTTTGTTTAGTCAGGTTCACTAGATCGGCGATCAGAAATTAATGGCGGATTTTCCATTTGCACCTCGCTAAATTACCCAGACGTGTTCATTCGACCTATTCATAGATAAACCGTATGGTAATATAAGCTAAATAAAATATGAAGCAGTGGTATATATCGCACCTCCGATAAAAAGGTCATAATTCGGATTGGGATTTATCAGTAGAGTTAAAAAAACTATCTGAAAGTGGATCTAGAATAATATTTTTTTTTATTATAAGCCCCATTTTACATATCACTCTCTTAAATCTATAACTAGTTAACTTTGATTTGATCATAGTTGGAATAAAAAAAAATCAGATTTATCATAAGTATTCTAAGCTTTCACCGATGATTAAAAAGAAAATGAAATATGTTTTGTATAAATATTAACAATTAAAAAATATTTGATTGCACTTAGTAGAAAGAAATGTGAGATATTTTTTAATAGCTTAGTCAAAAACATTTAAAATCAAGTTAACTAGCTTTAGTATTGAGGTGACGATTTACAACTTACCGGCTGCGTTATCGAATATCAACGTCGCTGGCGTAGAACACGAAGGTCAAGGGTTCGAATACCAGTACGGACAGTTTTAAAGATTAATGAATTTCTGTCTGAAGACATGGATATTGTTGATGTCTTGAATTCCTTCCTATCTACCCTATACTAAAAACAGGCGTAGCGAGAGCGATTAGCTAGCCACTAGTCCTATCCTTCTATTCCCACTCACTTTAAAAAGAGAAGTTGAGCAAGTGACTAACAAAAAGTTCTCGTAAAAAAACCACTGTTAAGATACCTCCACGAGGAGGCCATTAAGAGCGGAAATGGCTTAAAATATTTATATAAACATTTGGATTTATCGTAAAAAATGATATTTAACGTTTCACTTACAGGTAAATCGTAAAATTGTTGAATTTTCAGCATCTTAACTAAACATACATATTGTCGGTTTACTGCAAGAAGTCATTGATTTACAATAATTATGTTGCATTTCATGCACATACCACAATGAAAGACATCATCAATGAACTTATGACATTTTGCGAAATACACTTTAATGATTTCTTGCATCAAATTGACGAATTATTCCAATAAAATTAAATTGTCTCGGTGCAATAAAGCCACTGTCAGATATATTAAAATATTAAACACTCTTTCTACTAATTTCACATTATTTATCTACCGAAAGCCAGTTTCCACTCATTGAGAGCGAATCTGGTCCCGATTAAAAATAATTTGTTACTAGTACAGAAAGTGTCATTCATTTTTAATATAATGCTTTTCCACCAATAATTGAGAGTACACCTTATAAGTGACATTGGAGTTGTTTAACAAACCAAAAATTATAAGTCTTAAGTAACCTTTTTGAAGTTCTACCACGATATTTTACTTCGTCAAATAATTTTATAAATCAAACAGCTTGTATATGAAAGAAAAGAAAATTGCGCTAATGTACTGTAATCATTTTCCTATGCCGTGTCGCTCATTTTAAATAATAAACGGTCGTTCGGCTGAATGTAGCTACTGCAAGCTATCACGAGAAAAACCACAACATCCAAGCAACTATAATATATTTAATATTCAACTATTATAGTGTACAAGAGCAAAGGCGATATGAACCTATCGTTTAACTGCAAGGTGCAAAACAGCATTATTAACTAATGCATTTCAGACAAGCGAATGATAACCCAAAGCTGTAAAGTGCAACAGTACATTATACTATGTTTTTCCATCTATATTTTCGTGGAAAAGTTATTGATATTAAGGAAAGTTGACTGAATATAAAATAACAATAAATAAAAATTAATGAGCAGCAATTTTATATTTTTTTTATGCATTGATTTTTTTTATATTCATATTAAAAAGTAGATGTATGACGTATGTATGCGATGGTTACATATCTTATCTTTCCAACCAACTCGTTTCCGATCCTGAAAACAAGGCGTAAAAGAGTGATTAGTTATAACTAGTTCTTTTAGCACCCTCTCTAAGTGAAACGTTGACGACCAGTTAACAAATATTTGTATATGTCTTTATTAAGAGCATGTCCGCTTACCGAAACGATATTGAAAACTGTTTGTAAGCTACTTATCCAGGAAGTTTAACTAGTAACTAACTAGAAATTAGTTACTCGATAGGTTGCAAAGGTGTAAGGTTTTTTTTAAATCTATGTCTGCTCCCGATATTCATGCCTTGTAATCCACACGTCGATTGAAAAATTAAGTGTATGAATGATTTCACGCTGGGATTCGAGCAACGTTAACCACAGAAAAATAATTTATTAACTTATCAAAAATGCCATCGTCCAACTTTCTCGGTTTGCTGTTAAAAGCGCGCCAAGACAAAACCGGCCCGGGATGTAATAGGCATCGACTAGAAGTTTTTTGTGCCCAGAGGCGACCATTACTCCGACTCCTTTCACAGAATATCGCGGATAGGAGAGCTGGACGGCCGAGGTTCAATCCTCGATGGGATATGACGCCGATGTAGTTGATACGTTGAACGCCGGGAGAAGTTTTAGCGCCAGATATCATCACATGAAGTCATCTTCATGTGATGATATTATGTTTTCATTAAGAAAGTTATCAGACTCTTACTAATTTACATATTCAGTAAAGTGTTCATTGCGTATTAATGAAGTTCATTACTATTTCATAGCGTGCTTGTTACACGTAACCAGATGCTAAAGTTATAATTTAATATAGGGAAAATGCGTCACTTTATCTGGTATCCGTAAAAGAGACTTATTAAGACAAAACTAATTTCAACTTCGTATATGTCAATTGTATTAACAACTCAATGATTTAATCTTTATTTTACCTTTCGGGTCGTCAAATGTTTTAAATACTAGATACAGAACCAATTGCCTCCTGTTCAAAACACAGTCATAGCACAAAGTGACCACACACTTTACTTTAAAAACAGATGCCTGTGACAAATACTAAGGGTACGACGGTCTGACATTATCATGATAACTGAGATAAAAAAGCGGACTAACCATCTCTTAATTACGACCAAAATAAAAATAAAATTGACGTTATATCAGGCTTGGAAATGTGTTGCGGATTCCCTAAGATATTCTAAACTCTGCCTGTCTCTTTTACCAACCGGACTAATCTCGTCGTTGTGGAAGGGCATTGATGTCCATCTATTGGATGTACTAAGCGGAGCAACGGGACATAGGGATGACCTGGAAAGAAGTAAAAAAGCTGGTGCGAGGTAGAAAATCTTGAAGGAACCGTGTGGTGGCCATATGCTCCGAATATCGATAAAAAAGATACCTTCTTAATAAATCGATAACACAAATTCAATTATCGTGAATATTTCCTAATATTAATAGTCAGTTTATTAGTTTTAAAATGTATGTACTGTGCATTCTTGCAGTTTCTCCGAGGAAAAACGAATACAAACATAAGAAAGTTATTACCTTAGAATACATATAATATTTTTAGTAATCTAATCATGTTAACGGCCTTGGAGGTACGAATGAATTCATTTTACCTAGGGGTTTATAACAGCCGCGAACCAAATCCTGTCCGATATCTATTTGCGGTCCGGCCCAAACCCGGTTAGATGATACGTTAATTAAGTCACAAATCATTTTAATGGTAGGAAGTACAAACCTCGAAGCTCAGTATGAGTTTTTATCCCAGAAAAAGCAATTATTTCACAAGTCAACCTGACTATTATAAGTTTACGTTACCTTTGTTAATCAAGTGTTAAAAAAAATTGAATAAAAATATATTTTTACCTTCAAATATTATCACCGATTTTTTTTAAATATTAGTGAAATCACCTGTAAAATCCCCACGTTTTCTTCTTTGCCCGTCGAGTCTATTATGTTTACGATTTGGCCCTTAATGATAAAAGTAAATGATAGACAAACATGACATATTTCCTAGATTGAATGTAAAATAAAGGTATTTTGTCCACTTCTATTCGAATATGTTTAAACTTACTTTTCTCGTATTATCTAATATTTAAAAAAAAACTTAGCTGACCTATTATTAAACTTTTAAAATAGTTTTTAAAAACGATGCCCACTTAGGTCCAGCAATTACTTATTAGAATAAAATTTAATAATAGCTAATTTAAGACTAGGAAAACTGTTAGATTGAAGGGCCACATAAATAAAAAAAAATGAACTGCGAAAATAAATGTTGGCCGTATAGTGAGTGGGCTGCACATGAATACTTCTTGCGACGGACTTTGTTTAGGCCTGATTTTATTCTTCTTAGTTATCTATAAATATGAATGCATTTATTACATCATTATTTTCATATATTGAATATCGTCGACTTGAACGTGCTAGTGTTAAATTTACAGCTATTGCATCGGTAACTGAATTACGCCTCGTGATATTGCGGAATGTAATATTTTTTATATGATAGTTAAGTTAGGCAGGTATTTAATGATTTGATATCTCTATATACGTCGCTCACGACGGTCTCTCGTCGGGAAACCATACATTAACACAGTGGTGCACAAGCTTTTTGAGAGAAGGGCCAATTTATCCATTTAAAAATTTTCGCGGGCCGCAAAGGGTAAAAGTGAAAAAAAAATATTGATATATTACACTAGATGTGATATAAATTTTATATTTTATTTTTAATTTAATAATTGCATAATTTTATCGGCAACTTCGATCCTTTTCCGCTCCACATTACGTGCAGATTTGCACGATGGAACTTAGAGAGATTTCTGACACTGCATACTGGCAGCAAGCATTTTGATGTCGGGTTCAATGTTTGTGGTTGCTATCCTTAGTACAGCACTGAGATTATCATTGTTCAAGCGGTTTCTGTGTTGAGACTTATTTAGTTTTAATATGGAAAATGCTTGCTCGCAAATGTAGGTGCTTCCAAAAAGACTTGCATAAAGCACAGCCTTTTTACGTAGGGTAGGAAACTGCTCTTCGGGGAGATATTTATAAAAACTTTGCAGATCCCCTTCCTGATATTTCGATCTCAATTGATCGTTGTTCTGCAAATCGATCAACTCTAGTTGCAATGATGAATCGGCCTCATTGATGAATACTGAGAAGGGGTTGGCAAATGTCTTAAGCAAGTATCGGTCACGATTAAAATCACAAAATCTCCTTTGAAAAGATTCTTGAATTCGGATTATGTGGCTAGCATACTTCTGGCTGGAATCAATGCCATGTAAAGAAACCATTTCTTTGCATTGCGGAAAGTGACACAATTTATTTTCATTCATCTGTAAATGAAACAATTTAAGTTTTTCTTGGAAGGCTGATATATTGTTTGCCATGTCTGAAATATAATGATTTTTTCCCTGCAATCTAAGATTCAGATCATTAAGATGTGTTGTAATATGTGTCAGAAATGCTAAGTCACACAGCCATTGAAGATCTTCCAAGACATCGATCGACTTTCCTTTATTGACAAGGAACATTTTGATTTCATTTAAAATTAACATAAATCTAATCAAAACCTTGCCTCTGCTTAGCCAACGAACTTCGCAGTAGTACAACAAGTCCTTATATTCAGCATCGATTTCATCAAGAAAGGTTTTGAACTGTCGGTGATTAAGTCCGTTAGATTTAATGTAGTTAACTGTGTGCACTACAGTGGCCATTATATTTTCAAATCCCAAATCTTTTCCAACCAGATTTTGTTGGTGTATAAATGAAGTGATATTTAATTAGTGAGTTTTCGTGGCCAAGCTCACGCAAATGTTTTTCGAGAAGGGACACCATCCCATTATTTGCCCCAATCATTGCCGGTGCTCCATCTGTCGTTATTCCGCAAAGGTTGGATAAATCCAAATTCATTTTAGTCGTGCTTTGAAGGATGCCCTGCAGCAGATCAGAACCTCTGGTCTGTCCATTCATGGAATTCAGAGAGACGAGTTCTTCATAAATTTCGAATTCTGACGTCACACCTCGAGCAAATATGCTCATTTGAGCGGTAGAAGTAATGTCAGTGGACTCATCTGCAGCCAGTGAAAAATATACGAATTTGTTGGATATTTCTGAAAATTTCGACGCAATGTTGTCTCCAATATCTATGATACGACGTTGCACAGTCATTCGAGTAAGATGAACTGACTCAAAATTCTTCACGCAATTCGCACAGCAAAGTTTTTGAGATGCGGTTACTAAACACTTCTTCACAAAGTCTCCATCAGTAAAAGGTCTCGATGTCTTCGCTATTAACTGAGAAATATTAAAACTCACTTCAGTTACTGCTTTTGATGTATCGGCTGATTTGATAAAAAAAGTTTGCTGAGCCGATAAGGATTGTATTAAAGATGCAATTTTTTGTTTACGAAGTTCTCCCTTAAACTTTTCGTCAAATTCTTTATGTTTCATTTGATAGTGGCGATTTAGATTATATTCCTTCGGTACTCCAATAATCAAACATATATATTTTTTTTATATTCAATAAAACAGTACTTGTCCGTCCATTTTTCTTGGAAAATTCTATTTTCTTCTTCGATTTTTCTTCGTTTTTTAGTGTTTTCTGCCATTATAAATAAATAGGGAGAAAATTAGTTCAGACACAATTAATTTGTTAGAAAAAAATAAAAGTTCATAAAGAACTTTATACGCGCACTATTCCACATGCACACAAAAAATGTTTCACAATCAAACTGTATTTTTCTGTCAAGATAATCGATAAATCAGTATACGATTTTTATATACATATTAATATTATATCCATGTTAATACAATCATATTAAATAATAAAAAATAACGTTGATTTTTTTATATATCGTTGCTACTGCATAAATTGTTCACATATCGAATACTATTTTTTATCATATTTAATGAAAAATTTTTTGATGAAGTATTTGTTATTTTGGGCCGCAAAAATATCCATTTCGGGCCGCATGCGGCCCGCGGGCCGCATTTGTGCATCACTGCATTAACACATATGGCGATCGGATGTTATTAATGATCATTACGTATTTTTTTTACTATCCATGAAAATTTTGCTGATAATTATCCTCAATCTTTTGAGAGTTACTCATACACACCTTAAATTATATTTTTTACACAAAAGAAATTATTCGTCGTGTTACTAGCATGGTGGGGTAGAGTAGCTAGCTGACGTGACAAACTAATATTTAAAGTTGAATCAAATCATGTGGTGTAATAAAAATAAATTGTTTATGATTAATCATTTGGCTAGTGTAAGAATCTGCAAGGTATGTATGTAAAGGAAGAACTCACTATGAAATCAATATTATGTGGATTATGCTCATTATTAAACCAAATTGCATAATTTTTCAACACGTTCTAATTGTGGTGAAATAATTGTTCCGAAGAGGTTTGATCAGTGGCGGATTAATCACACGAGAGGCCCGAGGCGCAATAAAATTTGGAGGCCCTGTTTTTCGGATAACATAAAAACGTCAAGAAAATTATGTAAAATAATAAAAATCTGAACAAAAAGTATAGTTGCTATATAATGTAAGCCATTTTTGAAGGCCCAAAGATTCGGAGGCCCCAAGCGCGCGCCTCATTCGCTTATAGGATAATACGCCACTGGGTTTGATAAATATAATCGTCGCCCTCTGAGATCTAGTACTTAGTAAAATCATTGCTTTAGCAATCAGACGGACCTGGGTTCAAGTCCCGGTGAGTTCAATATCAAATATATATGTATATTTTAATCTAAATTTGAGATTTAAGGCTAAGTCTCTAATATCTAAGTTGTATGATGACTTCCGATGACTTAATGTGATGATAATGATAAAATGTTTATTTATACGGAAAAAAATAGCTTTTCATCAAGAAGTGGATCACATATATGGGTCTGTTTATGAGTTATCTTTGGTATTAATGTCAATGGCGCAAGGTAATTATTTACCCATATTTTCACGTTTGGTCAATGATGTTTAAATGAAAATATTAAGGTGTTTCTTTTATTGAGAATTCAGTACACCCTACAGAATACAGAATACATACATTGATAATGATGTTTAAAATATATTTAAAATTAATTTTGTAACACAGAAGCTTAAATAATTTTACATATAATAAATAAACATAATATGAGAGGCGACATTCAAGCATGGTTACATTAAAAGACGAACATAGATTGTTAGTGTTTAGTAGCTGGACATACAGGCTACAATTTATAATACAGATACTAAATAAATACATAAGTTAGGCTTGTTAGTTCTTGAGAGAACAAAAAAAATGAAACGACATTAACTTAATGGCTAAGTATTAATATGACCGTTGTTTGGCCGACATTGTTCCTGGAATCGTCACAATCGTTGTGGACGTTACTTAGGGATACGAATGATTATATAATTTGTTATTTGCCACAAGATGACTAAGTTTTAGAAATATATTTTTAGTCAAACATATCGAAATCGTATCAATATAACATAAATCACAGAAAACATGCAACCGATTTGTACGAATGTAGCCAGTTATCGAATTGTGGATGTGAAACCAGACAATGAATCATGTGCTCAGATCTAGCTCAAACAGATCACATTACACCTGAGAATAATCAATCACGCCTATCACCAGAACATGTTCCGTAGACACGTCTCCGCATTTAGTTGACAACAAATAAATAATAATACAATCGCGCTTCGTAGAACGGTTCGTCGCTTGTTTTACTGAGAGCGAGAAGAATTGATTTCGATCAAAGACACGCCTCGCAGGTGGACGTATCAACGTGTACATTGTAAGATGGACTTTTTAATTATTTTAAATAAGGAACGAAAGACGGTGCCAGTGACGCCACACAAGGCTATCAAATTATCTTTGAATAATCTTTCCAATTATCTATGATTTTTTTTATGGCTATTGAATGCATCTAGGTTGCATTTTTGTACATTAATAATCAAAGTAATGGCATTTTATATGTCACAAGATTTCAATCACCAATCAATTTTGTAGTCTTAACCGCTTGTTATTAAATATTTGTGAAACCGACCGGAGAATTTAAGACGAATTATGTTTTTTACTATTTTATTTATAACTATGTGTAATAAAATATTAAATACAATAGAAAAAAACTGTCTCGAATTTAACCGTCTGAATACCGCGCAAATAAATCATTATTATGTCCAAGAGATACTGCGTGTTTTTGAGAAAAATAATTTTGCCTAATATACACCCGAATTCGATATTTTAAAAACCTATATTGACTCGGTATAGATAGCAATACACATATTCATCAAAATATCTTGGAATATCTTTTTAAATGTCTTGGACATCCGTGTTCGCTTGCATATGTTCCGGACACCTGTGTCCGCTTGGTATTCAATAAGTGGTTAAATATCATATATATATCTATAAAAACATAAAATTGATTTATGTCAATATTTTATGTAAAACGTCCCAAAATACATATATTTTTTTTACTGACCGTATCCACCAAATATTTCGCGGCAGATATATATAAAATATTGATAATTTTTACGATGCAATTAACGACGCCTTAAATTTCCGTTTTTTGATCGGATAAAGGCTTTAATAACATATGTACTAATTGAAAATTGGTTTAAACTCAGTATTTGAAGTTTGTTCAGGTTTTCTTCTTATCGATACTCTTCTCTAGATGAATAATATATCAATTGAGGTATTTAAGTATTTCATTAAAATACCAAACTATGGCCAATTGGGATCATGAATGTTTGATATTTCATAATATGAAAAACCTTCAAATAACTATTAACGAATGATTTTCATAAATAACTTACGGTTTCTATAAAAGATAATACATCATTGAAAGGCTCATCAATTTTGTAACTTGTCAATGTTGACACAGCTCTTAGCAAATTTAAAATATTTAAATTCATTTCGAATAGTATTATTAAAATATGGGATAGTTTCTACACATTCATATTTCGATTTTAATTATTTTTCTAGAACACTTATGCATTATTATATTGGAATTTCAATTAAAAATATATATATATATATATATATCAGTATCGTTTTATCTATTAAGACCGACCTACTTCAATGACGTATGTCTTGCGATTTTTTTAACAATTTTTATATTAAGCGACTTCTTTACAAACCGTTGTATATGTATAAACCATTTTAAACTGTATGATATCTCTTTACACTCGAGATCAAACAGTGAAGATAATTTACAATGACGCCTTGTGGTTACGGTCGTTAGAGATTTCACGATTGTTAATTATCGTCTCGTTACAAACGACTAGTCAACTAGTATGATATAACATACTAATTAACCTGAAGCTCAATGGTATTTTTAATTTATTCATTTTGAATGACAACCTATAAAACGATAATCGATTATTCAAAAGAAAACAGAATAAAATAAGAAAAATTTTAATGCACTTTTAGAACAAGTGCTTTGAATCGATGGTCATTATATTAATAGCGGATAATACTTGTCTTAAGTTCGTAGAAAGTTTTTATGTATGTATATAGGATAAAATATTGATGCTTTAATTTATTGGTATAAATGTAGGATAACATAATCAATACAGAAGTATATTAGCTACACAAGATCTTAATCAACGTGTTTTTAGCCAACGACGATGACACTCGACCAGGCAGCCAGCTAAGTTCATTCTTAAACTTTAATACCCGAAGATGCCCAAAAGTCGAAATTCGAGTCTTTAGTGACTAAATGCATGGAATTGCCAAACATTTGAACGTTTCGAATCTGTTAACTATAAACTCTTGCTGAAGAGGTATAACTATTTAATATTTTGACGTCTTCTTCTTCTTTGGCCATGTTCGCTCCCTATGTGGAGCATATGGCCGCCACGCGGCACCTCCATGTTTCCCTGTCTCCCGCCAATAGCTTTGCTTCCTCCCATGACATGCCAGCATCCCTCAGTTCCGCCGAGTACATCCTATGGATAGTACCCGACGGACGTCCAGGACGCCGGAATCCCACCGGTCGAAAGAAGAGGCAGGCAGGATTGAGGCTTTCCGGAGGCATCCGCAGCACGTGACCCAGCCAGTTCCAACGTCTCTCCATAACCACTGACGTGACGGGACGCTGTCTTGTACGCTCCCTTATCTCTGAATTCCTCACAAAATCAAACCACCTCACCCCCATTATCCGACGCAAGCATCTGTTCTCGAAGCTCAGTATACGGTTTTTCTGAGTCTTCGTCAGGTGCCATGATTCGCAACCGTAAAGCATTACCGGCAGAATGCAAGCGTTGAACAAGTGGCATTTGGTTTTAATCGAGTACAGCTGTGTGTCCCAGTCAGTCCGCATTGAGTTGAATGTGGCTCCAGTCATTCCTAAACGAATGGCGAGCTCGTTTTTTGTACTACCGTCTTCGGGGATATGTACGCCGAGTTATCTGAAGCTGTCAACCCTCTCGATGATCTGTCCCGCGCTAGTAAGGGTCCTATCAGAGTCATGACAGGTTTGGTTACACATCACATTGGTCTTACTAGTATTAATTTTTAGACCAATGCGACCTGAGTTAGTTCCTAACCCATCAATAGTCTCCTGGATGCCCTCAATGGATTTATCGAATATTACAGCATCATCGGCATATTCAAGGTCACACAGCTTCAGACCGGGACCAACAGCCACACCTCGATCAGGCGGAATTGACCTGCGAAGTATGAAGTCAAGGATAATAATAAACAGGAACGGTGCAAGAACGCACCCCTGTCTCACTCCGGTAGTGACCCCGAACCATTCGGTATTTGAGTCACCGATTCTCACACAACATGCACTATTCTCATGTAAGGATTTGATAATGGCCACAATCTTTGGCGGAATCCCGTAGGCATCCAGTATCCTCCACAAAGAGGGTCTGTGCGGACTATCAAATGCCTTCTCATAGTCGACGAAACAACAAGCAAGAGCACTGTTAAATTCATTGCTCTGCTGGAGGAGACATCGAAGATTGTGTATTTGGTCCGCACACGACCTTCCAGGGAGGAAGCCCGCTTGATTTTTCCTAAGTATTTTCATAATGGGACCTCTTATTCTCGCCAAGAGAATGTGTGCCATTACCTTCCCAGGAATACTGAGAAGAGTTATGCCTCGGTAATTGTTACAGCTGAGGGGATCACCTTTTTTGTGGAGTGCTAACACCTCACCGTCCACCCAGTCCCTAGGACAACGCTCACCGTCCCACACCCTGGCCATCAGGTGATAGAGAGGATGTAGGACGGCGTTAAGACCACATTTCAGAAATTCCGACGTACTAACTCTTAACTTTATATATTGATCAGGACCGGTGGTCCATATTTTACTGAATGCAAAATAGCTCACGTTCAATAACAATTAAATTAGATTTCAAGATTTGCTACGAATGTGATAATTCAGTAACGATTTTCTATTGAAACTATTCAACAATTAAAATATATGTACGTCAACTCAAATAATGTTTAAAATGAAGTGCCGAATGCTTTAGAGCTTTGACCTCAGCTTATCGCAATGAGGAAAAAAAGAGTTATTAATGTTGCATCGGTAGCTGATGTAATAAAAAAAACGGCTTGTGAGATTTGTAAATAAATATCACCAATTTATGTAGAAACGTGAGCAAAAAACCAGCTTTGATTTCAATCTTAATTCAAAAGGCATTTTCCCCAAACCGATAGGCTACCGACACAAAAAATGCATTAGGCAGTGAGAACTTCTGCCGCCAGAATTATTTTATTTTACGCAATGGAGGCTTTTTATCGGCGCAAGTGTTTTGGGAACGTATTTCGGTGAGGCGAAACAAACGTAGGAGGACATAATAAAAGATTTTGACACACCGTATAAACTCGGATGTTTACGATCAACTTCGTCCGAAAATTTTCAACGCCCGGGTAGGGGAAAAGTGAAATGACGCGAATAATTTAATTTGACATTTACTATTTACAAGAGCGCAATTACTTCATTAAAATAATTGTGTATTTTTTCAACAAATTCGCAGTTTTTTGACCTTCTTTTTAGTGAAATAATAATAATTGGACATGATAACAAATATTTTTTATTTTTATTGTCAGTAAAAATAAATTTTGAACAAATACACGATTATTGTAATGAAGTAATGTTTTTTTTAAATATATTTAACGGTAAAATGAAGAGTCGTGAACCGCTACTGCACAAAGCAAAACACTTTTGAAAAGTCTTTAACCGTTTTTATTTCATTTATCCACACTTCTCAAATATTGCGCGATAATGTATTAATTCTAAAGTTCCCGTTGAAAACGTGACCGGCCATAAAAATGTTGCATTTAAAGTCAGACAACTTCGGAATGCACACTTTTATAAAGTTGTGGTGATAAGAGGACATATTATTATACAAGCGGTAATATAAAATTTATAGCGGAGCTTTCGTTACAACTTACTAGAGGTCTGCACGGGCCGAAATTTGACAAAATTACCCTGTCCGAGCCAGAAAGACTTAGGCCCGGCCCGGACCCAGGGGTGAGCTGGAGGAGGCCCGAAGGGGCTCGTGCAACCCCTTGTTAGATTTTACCACGGTCGGCGAGCCCTTTGTTAAATTAAGAAAAAACAATATTTTCAGATCAAATAAGTAAATAACTGCAATTTCTGTCTTATATATATTATCTACGACAGCTTCCAGTATACAAAATAGTACAATATTAGCCATTTACATTGATCAGTTAATGGTAAACTGCATATTGTTGCATATTATAAGTGTATTAAGTAACAATCGTTTGCTTATTTAAGTATCGCATATAATTGCATACGAGTGATAAATTGCTTTGAGATTAATCGAGCCCCTTGTTAACATATTGGCAGCCCACCGCTGCCCGGGCCCGAGTCTAATATCACACTTGTTACCCAAACCCGACCCGAAGTCTAGATTTATACTCTTCAGCCCGAAAAAACCCGTTGTTTACAAATTTACAACAATTTACGATTGTCTCTGTAGTGTTTCCCAACCTAGGGTCCTTCATATGAACATGTGAAATAAAGAAAAATCTGCGGTCCGCAGATTATTGTCTTCAGATTTAGGGGTCCGTGGCATGAAAAAGGTTGGAGAGCACTACTATATAGAACTGGTAATAATTAAAATCATCATGGCTGACTTATGACACGAACATAGTCTGAAATATTTTTCTGAAGAAATAAATTCCTTACCCGAGCCCGGCCCGAGTCCGAATCTCAATTGCACGGGCCGGGCCGGGTATAGTCCCGGGCCCGTGCAGACCTCTACAACTTACAAACAAGTAAAACATTCGTTGTTAATATACGAACGCACAAATGCGGTTCTATAAAACCTTCTAATGACTTTATCAGCGAATGCCTGTTTGGGACGCAATAAATTTCTTTTTAATATCTACTAAATTTAATATAAAATTATCGTTGACAGGGATCGTTCCATATAATAACTTGTAAATAGTATGATGTTAAAATTATATGGTCTTAAAGGTCCTATTTTATATTTCTCTTTGATTAACAAAATGACACGATTAAAAACACAATTTTTTTTTATAATTTATAATAAATAAAATTATCAAGGACATATTACATTTTATTATGTAACAATATGCGTGTTAGTAATTCAACGTTGCAGTAATTATATATATATATATATATAATAACCATGTCCGCTCGCAATGTGGAGCATATGACTTCTAATGGAGTTTATCTCAACAGAAGTATTTCTAGAAAACTGCTTGTTACTCAGTTGCTCAATCTCTCTTTTTTTACAAAGATAGATGGAATAGAAGGAAGGAGCTAAGACAAGACTAGTGTTTAGCTTATCACTCTTCTTTCGCTCGTTTTTAGGATAGGATGTGTGGAAGGGAATTGAAGACATCACATTGATCCATGCCTTCTATCAGAAATCAATAAATCGATTAAAAATAAATTTATTAAAACTGTCCATACTAGGATTCGAGCCTGTGACCTTCATAAGCGAAGCCAACAACGTTGACCACTCAAATATGCAGCCAGCAGTAATTATATTTATGTAATAAAACAAAATACATAAATAATAAGTGCTCCCGAAATTGTAAGGTTATTATAAGTATTTTCAAATAATGTATTTCTCTATTGAGTTTAAAATATATAAATGTGTACCTCGTAACACTCGTAACGGGTCGAATCCCAAAATTGGATGGAATGTTATTTATATATTCATAAATTATGATTTAATTCTTTTCAGATGACAAACAAATTATTAATTAGAAAATAGACGCATCTCATATATTATGAAATAATCTTGAACTGGTCGTATACAAAGTTAGAAATTCGTTTAGCGAGCGGATGTGGTGCATTTGTGCATCTGATGGGCGTTCTTCACTAAATTTGTACTGACAGCGAGGTGGGAAACCGAGACAGACCAAACATCAAAGTTCGCTGAAAGTTGTTAATTGTTACAGTCAAATACCTCCAGTAAAACAGTTTGATTGAATTAATATTATATAGCCTAAGCCACATTTTAATACATTTTGAAGTTAATCGATTCATTGAATTTGAATGAAGTGTCAGTTGTCTTATGAAATATAAATTACGTTTGTATGGTTTATACAGATATTTTGCTTCTGAACAAAGAAAAGTCATATTAGCATTTAAATTATTATATTTTTGAAAAAATATTTCAACTGAAAAACAAAATGTTTCTTAATTTTGACGTATCACTTTAAGCTATCGATAAATTGATAATAACCAAAAGCATTATAAGCATTTTAATTTTGTGTAATTATAATGTAATTTGCTAATCCTTTAAATTGTTAATAGTTGCTTACACCTTTTTATTTCAATTTAAATTTGTATAAATATCACTGTTTATATATTTTTCTTATCAGTTGATAATGCTCGCGATGAGCGAAACCGGTCCTGATCTAATAAATTTTATGCGGAAAAAGTACTAAAAATGTTTTATTATTTTTATTATAACCAAAAAGGTGACCGAAAAGAATACTAAGCAATCAATGTGTTGAATATGTAAATTCAAACGATTTAAAATAGTCAAGGTATGTTATAAAATATTTTTTAGAGTCAAAAAATGATCGTAATGTAGTTTAGTAAAAACAGTACTTTTGTTTGACAAAAAGGGTGCCGGAACTCACTTCTTGTCAAGCATTTTACAACAGTTTTTTTTTAATTCATGTCCTTTCAAAAAGTGGAGCATATTGATAACTAATGGAAGTATTTAAAAAAAAGTTTTATACGAGAACTACTTGATGTTTAGTTTCTCAGCCTCTGTTATTTCGAACTATTCATCCAAATTGTGTAATTTTATTTCAAACGCATTGTAAGATTGATTTTTATTTGAAAATTTATATGCAGTTCATTTTTTTTTGCTGTTATTGTGTTTTTGCGAGATAATGATTTAAAAAATATATTTTTAATCGTCTCCTTTTTGGCCCAAAAAATTAAAGTTTTCATATCAAAATAAAAATAAAATTTTGTGATTATCGATTTGAAACATTACAAATGCCGAAAAAAAGGTGCCGGAACACCGTTCCACCACGTTACGTGGAAAAAAAACACCGAGTAAAAGTGAAACAAAATTGAAATTATAACATTAGTAGATGTCCTTTGTAAGTGTCATAGATATTTTTCACTGTAAATATATCACTTGAACTATGTTAGAATATATCCTCCTCACTCTGTAGTTGTAACAATGAGCTGTGGTGTTATAAAAAAATAAATTATTAAAACAATGACAATCATTATTACATAATAAGCCCCGACCGAGAACAGTGATCAAATATGACAACGCGTCCATGAGTTCGCGGAATCATTCGGTCGCCGTGACGTGTGATTAATGAAATTAGAGGTTACCGATTTTGTAACAAAGTTTGGTACTGCTGCCCACCTCTAGCGAATATACCGTCTGCACGCCATGTCGCCTACTATAAAAACGTACGTTTATTTATAATATATTTCAAATTGTAAAAAACGTGATGATACAACAATATCTGCTCCAATACTGTATTATAAATTGATTTTTTTATATTCCTTTTGTTATTACGGCATTATACAACCAGTGTATCGCAAATGGTCGAAAAACTTTCAGTGCAAAAAAAATCTTGTGTGAATTTTCTTGTAAGAGGTAATGAATTTACTACCGCTGTGCTCTAGGCCCTAGGGCTTGCGATTTACTTTAATATTAAATGCTACCACTATTTTATAGTCAGGGCTTTTCAAAGCTTGATTTAGTATATATTTTTTAATATCTATGTCATAAGATTTTAAAAGAATTATTTAAAATAATATTAAACACACAATAAAGCATATGATTTTAACGTTTTATTTAAATTCAATATTTTAATTGTATGTAATGTTGATGTACTCTGTTTGTAATAATCATGTGGAATATTAATTTAAAATTCTGGTTGAATCTGTTGTTCGTCAAATGTTGTCAGCAATTTTTCTGAATATATTGAGAAAAGGCTAGCCTTCATTTGACAATATCATCTGAAATGTAAATTTCTATAGAAGTTTTGGCCCAATCTAGTTTATAAAGCATATTTAGACAGGGCGTCGAAACGATTCCTGGAATTACTAACGAAGTTTAAATGGTTTACATTTTGGCTATCAATTTTCGCAGATAGCTTACGTCGGCTTTTATGTTTGATATATTGTTATGTTAGGCTAGCTTTGGAACATAATTAATTATTGACAAGAACAAATTAATGTATCGGGTAAAAACGTTTTCAGTTTTTTGCTACCTTGACTTTGTGATAGAGGTTATCTTTTTTACACAAACCCTTTTGATTTCCATAGTTTGACTGTTGCAGATTTCTATTGGAATCAACGCTGGATATTAAGCGGATAACAAAACATATGAGTTTATTATTAATTCTTCTCTATTCATAAATAATAATGGCATTACGTTGTTTCAATGCCAGTATCAGATAGTACTAAATTGTACATGGGACGATGATAAATGCCCTTTTCTTTAATATTTAAATAATTCGAATAGCTATCCACGAAACATCAATACATCCAGCAGCAGATTTCACGGACGTCTTCCAGGACGGTAAAGTAAAACAAATGAATGTACGCGTATGCTATTGTTTCATAGGAGAGCTGCACGGAACTATCATTTTAAAATGAGAATTGTAAAATGCTCAGCAACTACAGGTGACAAAATTCCTGTGTAATTATAAAATGATAATTCGTCATGGTGATAGATTTGAATATAAAAAGTGAGAAGTGAATTTCCTTTAGAATAGATTCCGTGGTTGTTGTTGTTGGTGAAGATTATTTTTAGTATGAAATAAAAATTGATTACTTCGCTGTTGGAACACAGCAATTGTGATAGCAAACAATGCATCATTTTACATTTAGATACATTTCAAAGTTTTTCGAAATATTATTTAAATATAACGTGAATTGCGATTATATTGTTTTCAATACATAGCTTGGCATTATAAGTCTATGTATTGTGTGCATTTTCTGACATAAATGTTTTGTTGACATTCTTTCTAGGTTAATCCATCAGCCTTCTGGGTTTGTGCCCATGAAAAAATAGCCTCAATTCTAATTTTGCGAAATGATTTTTATGATTGCCTTTTAACATTTTACAACAATGGGTACAGGCAATTAGTGTATCGACAATTTACGATAGCCCGAAATCAGCACAATCACGAAAAAGCAATAACGCTGCTGCAATTTATCAAAGTTTTATGTACAAAATGGGCGTCAAATTTGATAAAATTAATTGAAAACGAAGGAACACTAAATAGGGTGACTAAGTGTTAAGTCAAATAAAGGGTGGATTTTTCTCTTCTTTTTTAAGTTTCGTAAAATATTGATACATCTGAATAATATTCCCAACAGGTGACAAAGAATCCCTGACAAAAAGTTTACTAGGAAATGTGTTTTGAAAAACAATAAAAAAATGAATCGTGCTTACTTTTGGAATATGTATTTTTATTATATTTAGGTTACGTTTCGTTTATACGAGTGTATGGACATACTATCAAGTCTATAACCTACTCTAACCTATAACTTTTAATCACTTATTTTTTAACTTTACCATCAAAGCGCTTAGACAAAAAAAAAGTTTTAAGATTGTGTTTGAATATTAGGGAAACTTTTCTGTTGGTGTATATTTCATATGCTGAACGATTCAGAGTAATCTTGCAATAGAAGTACATAAATCTCGTTTAAGGTGTTCACTGTCTTTATTAGTGGAAAGGCATTGAATTAAGAAATAAAAAAAATGCAGTTATTTCACATTATTATTAATTGATGATTGCTTGCGAAGTCAATCCTGATCATCAATAAATAATGCGAAATTAGAACAAAAAAAGTGTATTTTTAATAAAGAATATATGAATACAGGAAATAAAAAGTACTAAAAATATCAAAAAATTAGGTATGCAGAAATTTTCTATCTGTCACATAGAGCATGTTGATTATGTAGATTGTTTTGTCATTCCATCATGACCCAGTGGTGTATCTTCTTCTAAATTAAAATATATTATATAGAAATGGGCGCATGTTTCGGGGGAAGCTTATTAGATTAAGAAATGTAAACAATGAAGCCGAACCGAGTAAATGTCGGGAAATGAAATTTATAAAAGTTAAATTAAGACCCGAAAAAAGTGATGGAGGTCTGATACATTAGGGTGGAGAAATACTAGACAGGTAAACCCTGCAGACTGTTGGTGCAAAAGTCGTAAACTTCACTTAGCAGAGAGCGTGTGGTCCCCCGTTAATACAGAGCTACCGGGTGTTCTCGATCAGATGTACTTAATATTACATATTTCTATTTAATGCTACTGTACAATCCAGATTTAAAAAAGGTATACCTTGATATAAAAATGGTAATACTTCAAAATACTAGCTTTAAGCCTTGAGTCCGTTCTCATGGGGAGCGTATACACAACTAATGTAGCATCTTAGCCGAAAGTATTTTAGAGAAAGAAAATTGTGTATTATTCACTCACTTGGTTCTTTTTTTAGTAGATGGGTAAGTATTCAAGAATGATATAATAGAGAATTAGTAGTTAACTAATCACTCATTCAACGCACCGTTTATAGAACCATATCAGAAGTGGACGGGAAGCAGGGTTGCCAGATTTCTAAAAACACAAATCGGGACATTCACTATTTCGAAGACTTTTATACATGTATACGTCAGGATTATAGAGGGACTTGCAATGCGGGACTCGGGATTTGTCGATTGAACTCGGGACAGTCCCGCTCAAATAGGGACGCCTGGCAACCTTGACGGGAAGTAACCTTAGCATCATATACATTCATGCTCATGTGTTCGATGCATACAAAAATCCGTGGAAAGAATCGAACCGATGATACATGCAACCGAATAAAATATATAACCAATTATTATTTAGAACTGTGTACACAAGAGAAAATCATGTGTGTGAAAATATTGCAGTTTGCCGATGAACTGTCATTCAATGGAAACCCTCGGCGTAATGATAGTCAGGCGAACGAAGACCTGCGAGGACCACATAACGGCGCGCGAGTGATTAACAAATGGCACTAGGCCAGAGGTGCGCAATCAGTCGATCGCAAAGCAAAAATTGATCGATTTTAAAAACTATTATTTTCTCGTTCCAACCAAAAAATATGTTGCCAAAATCGAGCTATTTTCTAAGTACATATCTAATGTTATTTTTCATTTTTAATGAGAATCTTGTTAGGAGTTGATCGCGAGAAAACTTAAGATTGAAAAGTAGATCCCAACGCACCCTTGCATAAGCATTGGTATCAGCGCACACATCGGTATCACATTAGAAAAATGTTCTGATTGATCATTGTAATCTTTTAGATGAATGCACATATTCATTTTTCATTTTATTTAACTTATATCCCACGATTCTTGTATAAGAACAAGCTTTACAACAGTTAATTGATATCGTAAGTAAATGTATGTTTTCAGATTTAAAGCATTTATTATAAATTAAACATTTAAAACAATTAACGTTTATATATTGTATTTGCGCATGTTTTATAATATACGCGTTGCCATTATTTCTATAAACCCTGTTCATAAAACGATTTCAAAATATTTCCTGTTCAATAAGCGAAATACAGGGGGCACACCTTAAAACATTGCATTCGTTGTTGAATTGGGTGCCTAGGTAGATATTTCTAACGTGTTATAATAATTATATATTTAATTTACAAAGAATGAAAACAAGTCGATCCCAACCACCCATCCCACCGATTGGTCAATGCATATTGGTGAATAATAAAGCTAACTACCAGGTCTCAAGTTTTCAGATCATAATGTTTGCTTAATTTATAAAAAAATTAATGTAACTATTCAGTAATAATTTCAAAAGTAAAATCATCGATGATTTTGCGCCCATATTCTTTACTATAGTTTCAACACTGTTTGAACTGCTTCCATACAAATTAGTGACATGTTTGCATTATAAAATACATTCGAATGACGAGTGAGTATCAAGAGTAAACAAGTATTCGAGCACACACATCAGACAAATTGGAAAAACAAGTGAACCCTACGCGCTTTTAACCATTTGACGAGATTCCCAGTGACCAGAGAAAATTCGGATCCCCAATCGCACAAGGAATTCGTGAATTATTTCAAACCATCCCTTACCTTGCGCTTGCTACGGGAGTCGATCTACGCCAGCATTGGTTAACTGCCGGATCGAGAGCTTCTGATTTTTTTTTCACAGCACTATTCCCGGGAAACTTTTATGTATACATTAACCTGTAAGAAAAAAAAACATCACTTAATTACATACACTTTTTGAAACGTTCTGAAATTCCAAACGTGTTTGGGATAACTTAAAAGACATTTTTCAATTTAATTTACTGTATGAAAAAATATCTCTAATCGTTTACATATACATAGGATGGTTGTTTTTAAATTGTAGCAAATGATAAAAACATAGTATCAATTGGCAATTAGTAAGGAAGTCAACCGAGTGAGATTGGACAAGATATACTGTAAAACATAAAAATACATATGTTCTCGACTGAATTTACTCATACCCATGGAGGACATGTCCACATCCGAAGCATTACTGTTTCACAGTGACAAAATTCTTACCAGTGTCATCACTGTTGGCAGGCTACTTCTACACGTTGGAGAAAGAAGCAGTTGACGTCCAAAATTCTTTGTAATGCAATGTTGGACAAACAGGAAAATAATGTTTATTGTTGAAATTGGTTGCAATAAATTTAGCAACGACGAATTGGAATGGCTTCTTGTTTTTTTCGAATACCAACAATTAGCGGATGCACACAGGAAATACAATATTGCTCACTTTTGATGTAATGGTTCGGTGATTAAAAGCCGGACAGAAAATGGACAAATACAAAGGAGATAACTTAGCATAGCCTTATCTAAGTGTGGGTTCCTCGTGTACACTTAAATCCAATCGCTGTTGTAATATTTAAAAAAATGCATTTCAAACTGCAGAAAAACATTGAAAACATTCTACATTTTTTCTAAAACATGTCCGCTCTCATTTTGGAGTATAAGTCTTCTTAATGGAGGTATTTTAACAGAAGTTTTTCTAATAAAAATGCTTGGAACTCAGTTATTGAACCTCTCATTACTTCTTTAATTATTAGGATTTTATAATTTAATATCAAGTAATAATATAACGAGTTGCCGTAACCATAATTAACTGTGACATGTATGATGTAATATAATAATAACAAATTAATCTAAGATTATGTATTCTGTTTCTTTAAAAAAATACGTTATTAGAACCACCCAAAAGTGACTGAATGAAAACCCACTTGCGCTATTTTAAAAAGTATATGACACTACAAAAAGGAAGATGTCTTGACAGAAAAACACATTTCTAAATATCCCTTGCTACGTTTCTCATGCTAATGTTTTAAGTAGCCTTATAATAAATTTGTCTTAACGAGTGATTTATTGAATCACTTTGAATACTATTTGAGTCTCGCGTCTCATTTAATTTATCCAATTATCTATGCTTTGCGAAATACGATTTATGAAAGTCTGTAACTGGGCGAAAATGGTTGTGTTTTTAAATAGAATTTCTAAAATATACATATCGCTATTTTTTCACAATATATTTTATAGTATTTTCATAAATTTTACAACAAAAATTATTCGAGTATGTTTGATATAATTTGTTTGTAAATAATTTTAAAAAAATGGTTATACTCGGCTGACGCCTGAGTAAGTAGATCGGGATGGAAAAACCGTTGAGTCGGAAAATGCGCCCACCCAGGGTTTAGTGAGGTGTACGGTCGATATACCAGCCATCAGGCACCGACCACCAACCGCCACCTACTGGCCACGAAGGGCAGGTGAAATTCGAATCCGTGCATTGTTCATTATAATATTAATACATTTGTGTACTTTTTGCCGGTCGACAAACACGAAACCCCGCATGGCATTTTTAGTTATATCGAGACAGTTTTCGCACCAATGGCGATATGAAACCTGTGGTAAAACGATTAACACAAACGAGCAATTGTAATATTTCATGATTTTTATACCAGTATAATTCACATTAATGTGAAACCTTCATAAACTATAATTTATGATATCAAAGGATTTCCTATTATGATTATATTGGGAAAAATAAATATGGGTTAAATTATGCATAAATGACGTGAGATTTTTTACTGAATAGTAATTTAGGAAAACGTTTAGTAACCAAAATAACAAAAGCTTTTTTTTATATCCGATTGAACAATAACTTCATATTTATTTAAATACATTCTTAGATCGATAAATCAAATAAAAAAAAATAAAAAACTTTATTATAACCTCACGAAGTCCTATTATATTATTGACAAACTTTGAAAATGTGAAGTATCAAACATAAACGTGCTATTATGATGGTTATGTTTCTTCGAGATTTACATTTTTTCCAATCCCAATCCCAAAAAAGAAAAAAATTGAGACATTTTATTTTTTTAGCTCTTTCGGGAATTTCACAAAATTTTTCTCAGGTGCCAATTTCAAAATGCCAAGAATTTACGGAAATCCCAAAATTACAAAAAAGTGGGACCTTTTTATTTTAGCTGTCGCGCAGATTTCAAACATTTTGTCTGCATCCCGATTTTTAAAAAAACTAGGAATTTGAGGATTTACCAAAATGACGAAAAATTAGAACTTATGTTAGGTCTCGTGAATTTCTAAAAAAAAATCTGGTTGCCTGTTTTCACAAACTTTTTGAGAACTTCGCACTTCTTATCCTAAATACCGAAATCCAGGGATAAGTATTGTTACAATCTCGGGATTTTAGAATCCCGGAATTCGACACCCTAATGAGAACGGACGTAGTATAAAAACTTATACACTACTACATAATAACTGGCACTGAAGAGCAAAAAATAAAATTAAATAAATCAGAAACATTCACCGTGAATAATAATAATAAAAAAATCTATTCAAACTTTTAAAGAACATGGAATATTTTCATACTTTCTTTAGTACACGGTTATCTTTAAATGACAGAACGGCCATGATAAATTTATAAAAAATATCTCGAGCGCTGAAAAACTTTTCCAGCAAACTTTGCGGACCAAATTTATTCAGGGATAATTAGGTGCTCTTAGTGAAATATAATTAAGGCACGATATTCTTAATGAGCTGGCTGTCCGCTTAACTCTCCAATGGACAAAACTTTATCTGAAAAAGATTTTCCGCTGAACTTACACTTCTGCTGAGATAAATTGGTTTTAATTACGGAAAGAGCGAATTTGGTTATTTCAAAAGACGCACACCTCAAGCCGCAACGAAATTAGTGAATTTAATTTCCACAGATATAACGTGGAAATCACCAAGTATTTAAAATTGAATTGAAAAGGGTAGCAAACTGCTGAGTTTTTGTTCGTTTAATGAACGCTTTTATTTGGCGTACGTGTAGTGAAAGGTTCTAAATTTTTAATTGCTCAAACACAAAATCCCTGGAGCAACATTGTTAGGAAATTTTCGAACACGTTTTCATAAAATAAAATTTTAACTTAGCTAACCGTTAAAAATATTACTGACCTACATTGTATTGTATTAAAACTACGTACCAGAATCATGGTGATATATCAAACGGAGAGTTTGAGATATAACATAGTACTTATATATATAATATTATTAGGCATCAGTTCTTTAAGAAAATAATGAAAAACGAGCTTTATTTTAGAAAATATGAAAAATATGTTTTGATTATGAAGTATGTAATATTAACGAGGTACACTTTTCCTTGAATACAAAATCTGATTATTAACAGTAGAGACCTTTGAGTTTGACTTTACCATTACGTTATGTACGTGGCAAAAACTTATAACAGAGGGAATAATAAAGCAGAAAGAGACCATCATACATCGGGGAATCGAATATAACTTTTAGTAAAAACAGCATGATACGATTTCATTGTGAAAAGCATTTTTTGATAACTCCAATAAAAAAATATTTAACATCGAGATTCCCGTATTCACAGTACTTAATACTGTTATTGTGATAACGTGATATGGATGAGTTAATCAAAATATATATTTCTTTCGACTTATACGAGGCCAAAATGAGAATTCCACCATTCTTGAGAATGTGAATCTGAATGTTCCTACTTTCGATGGTTTCGGCGGTAACTTTGTGGAAGTTCATTTTAATAGAAAATTTAAATTAACTTTGATTATTCCACGTATTGTGTAACTAACTGTGACACGTGTTTCGCCTCTTTCAGAGGCATCTTCAGACTTACTATCGCAAAGTTTGCTTAAGTAATGAAGCAAGATTGATTCTAACATTTTAAAATTATAAAATTACAAAATGGATTGGGTTTTTTTTCCTTTCCTTTTAAGAGGAGCAAGTAGGGGGGTGTAGAATCGAAATAAAGCAAACAGATAATGATACTAATTTTACTAATGAGTTGTAAACAATCAGAATGGGATTTTTCCTTTTTAATGGAAGCAAAGAGGGGATTATAAAATGTCACGTGTCGTTTACGTGTCACAGTTAGTTACACAATACGTGGAATAATCAAAGTTAATTTAAATTTTCTATCTGAATGTTCCTGATTATTTTTTGAGAAATCGTGGACATGAATTGTTTGTTCTCCCAAGGTGTAGAACCAGCCTGCCAATGGGGAGAGCTTTAACGGTGTTCAACAATATTGCTTCGGATGTCGACATATTCCACGTAGACGTGGGTGAGTTCCGACGAATTCTATTTTTTATGTATTAAAGTAGAGTTCGTCGGAGCTTACTCAGTTGACTTCCTTGCCATTTTTTTCTATTGCTTTTAATATTAAATTGTACTATTTTTTTCTCCATTGTTAAAGTTTGTCAACCTTGTGCAATTTTAATTAAATAAATAAAATAATACACCATCAAAATTTCACAGTTCGTATTTTGAATATCAATTCATCAATTATATTTGACAAGTTGTGTAGGTTTTATTTTTATTCAATGACATTTTAGACAACGTTGATGGATTCAAATACTATTATACCCACATCAAGGGACTTTGCGATAGAGATATATTCTGTTTTACAAGTAGTTATCTGATATCGCAAGAAGTCGAACCCCTTAGATAGCTCCATTATGCAGGTGTCGTGCATTTTTTATAACGCCATAACATCCCCTGACTCACTTAAGCCCGTTCCACTTTTAGGTACCTATATTACTTACGTATTTCAAGCCATTCACCTGTATGAAAGCTTAGTGAAGCTTGAGATAAGCTACAGCGCTTCGTATCAAGTTTTATAATCTTTGCTTTTTGTTTAAACTTGCTTACGAGAGTTATATTATTATTCTTATCTAGAAGCTAGTATTCTTAGTGTGGAAAAGAAAATACTCGAAATATAATACATGCCGATAAATAATACAAAGACAGTTGTATTTTTTATTCAAAACGATAGAAACAAAGTTTCTTTAGCAATATTTCTTTAGCAAGTGACAATGAAAACTGGTGTAGAAAATGTGAAAAAACACTATCAAAAAGTTGCATAATGTTGTGACTGTAGATACAATAAAGTTTTACGACAAGAAAACACAGCATACTTTCTTTTTATCGTTTAACTGCATGTTTGGCATAAATTTATTCATATCGTCTAGGTAGAAAAGGCACAGCAAAAATGTTTGAATCGGATTGAATAAAATATTATTATTTTAAATATTCAGTATAAGTTAGTGTACAAATACATCATTCAAATACGATTTATTTTGTCATTATTTTTAAATGCACAATTTACACCAGCTATTTTTATACTATATCAGTCAAAAAGCATAACAGTTACTGTGTATTATGAAATTTTTGCTCTTTATGAATATAGTAATTACAAATTGAAGAAATATTAATTATGGTATGCCTTTTTGTTTAGAATTAAAAGAAAATAACATTACAGTTTATAACTGCCGATACACCTGATATGTTAACATTATAAAATCGTTAAAAAATCGAAATCAAATTGAAAAGATAAATAATTCTATCAAATTGAAAAAATCTTGATTTAATATTGACCTTACTAAAACTAGTAATCATTTAATTTCTTATTTAAAACTTTTTTTTCTAGAGTCCAGACCAGGTATGCCCAAACGAAATCACTTGTTGGACCTGTTGGAATAAGCAATTAAATGAAGCTAGCTACGTGTAAAACAATTGGTTCGAAAGTAATGTAAGGTGCTCATCCGGTTAGCTGTCAACCGAACTTCATGTCAGTTAACACGCGGCTCACTTCTTCCCTTTCTAGTGATAGAAGCCAAGCGGGCATCACGTATTTCTTAACTGTATATATGCTGTCTTATCTTAATATACTTTTAACTTAAAACACAATCAAATAGTTTTATTACAAATCAGAAACTCAACAGGTTACGGGCCCAGGTACAATGGAAACTTTTGAAGAGGAAAAATACAAGATTGCATTATTTGATGGAAATAACTTTGACAATTGGAAATTTCGCATAGAATCATTACTAGATGAACGGGACTTACTAAAATTCACAATTGATACCGCTGCAGATATAAATGTGGGTATCAGTGAGGAAAAAATAGTGGCCGCGAATATTTTGTCAGAAAAAAAAAAAAAATGCAAGTCACTAATTATTCAAAAGATTGCCGACAGCCATCTTGAGTGTATTGAGGTGGGACAGTGTATGTACGGTTAAGAAATGAGGCGGACAGGAAAGTCCTGGAAACTCCGGAGGAGGCGGACAGGAAAGTCCTGGAAACTCCGGAGGAGGCGGACAGGAAAGTCCTGGAAACTCCGGAGGAGGCGGACAGGAAAGTCCTGGAATCTCCGGAGGAGGCGGACAGGAAAGTCCTGGAAACTCCGGAGGAGGCGGACAGGAAATTCCTGGAAACTCCGGAGGAGGCGGACAGGAAAGTCCTGGAAACTCCGGAGGAGGCGGACAGGAAAGTCCTGGAAACTCCGGAGGAGGCGGACAGGAAAGTCCTGGAATCTCCGGAGGAGGCGGACAGGAAAGTCCTGGAATCTCCGGAGGAGGCGGACAGGAAAGTCCTGGAAACTCCGGAGGAGGCGGACAGGAAAGTCCTGGAAACTCCGGAGGAGGCGAAATGGAAGTCTAATGGAAAAAAGCTCTAGTGAAAGTGCAAATGAAAACGTGGCCATGAACAGTGTCACAAAATTACAGTTCAAATGTTATGGATGTGGAAAGTTGGGGCATAAACGATCAGAATGTCGCAACGGAAATTTAAAAAAAAAAAAAAAAAAGTTTGTAAAACAAGCTAATATATCGTCAAGGTTAAATGAAGTGCATAGCACAGAAAAAGAATACGCATTCTCAACGAACAGTAATAAACATAACCATAAAACTAATTCTCATATGGTATGGTATGTGGACTCTGGGGCGTCAGACCACATGGTAAACGATAAAAGACACTTTTATGAACTTAAGAAATTAGAAAATCAAATCACAGTCTCAGTAGCCAAAAACGGAGTTAACCTATATGCAACAGAGTTTGGAAAAATTAAAGGAGAAACAAAATTTAATGGAATAAATCGGAAAATAGATATTGGTAATGTTTTATATATCAAAGATTTAAAATGTAATTTACTCTCGATAAGAAGGTTAGAAGACAACGGTTGCAAAGTAGTATTTACGAATGGAAAAGTTCAACTATGTAAAGACAACGAAGTCTTTATGGAAGGAAAAAGGAATGGAAAATTGTATGAGCTGGAAATGGAAGTTGTGCAAGAACTAGCTGGAATGTGTGAAAGCAAAAACAGCTTGGAATTGTGGCACAGACGATTGGGGCACTTAAATTCTAAAGACGTTATTAAATTAATAAATAACGAAATGGTTTGTGGAGTGGAAAAAATCTTTCAAAAGGATATAAAAATATGTGAACCTTGTATAAAAGGAAAGCAAACAAGAAAGCAATTTAAGGAAATCAATGGAAGCCGATCTGAAAAACCACTGGAATTGATACATAGTGATATATGTGGACCAATCACACCAGATGCTTGGAATGGAAAAAAAATACATGGTCACATTTGTAGATGACTATACTCACTTCACGCAGACTTACATTTTGGCGAGAAAAAGTGAGTTCATAGAAGTCTTCAAGGAATATCAAGCATCGTCGACTACACTACTTGGAAGAAAAATTATCAGGTTTCGCTGTGATAATGGAGGCGAATATACTTCAAAAGCTTTTCGTAAGTTGTGCAATGAACTGGAAATACGCATAGAGTACACAGTGCCATACAGTCCAGAACAAAACGGAGTTGCTGAAAGGATGAATCGCACACTAATGGAAAAGGCAAGAACAATGTTGGTAGATTCTGGAATTCCAAAGAATCTATGGAATGAAGCATTGCAGTGTGCAGCATACTTGACTAATAGAAGCCCTACACGGTCGCTCAAGTTGTCGTTAGCAAACAGCACACCTGCTGAATTGTGGTTTGGTAAGAAACCTAATTTATCCAAATTAAAAACCTTTGGTTGTATAGGTCATTTACACACACCAAGTGTAAAAAGAAGCAAACTGGATGAAAAATCCTCAAAACATATTATGGTTGGATATTCAACAAATGGATATCGTCTATGGAATCCTGAAACAAATCAAATTGTAATTGGACGTGACGTAATATTTGAAGAAAAACCATATAAATCAACGAATCCAGAGTTCTATACGGAAGAAAAAGAAGAACATCAACCTGATGAAGTTGAGGATTCTACAGAAATTACTTTAGATTCAGGTAATCAACATTCCGAATCGGATGAGGAAGAAATTTATGAAACTGGTGACGAGGATTTAAGTGTAACACGAACGAGAAGAAGTTCCAGAATTAGACAAAAACCTAAATGGATGGATGACTATGTCACAGAAGCAAAATGCATGTGCATTGAATGCAGAAAGCTTTGTGGAAGATCTACCAAACACACTGGAGGAATCAAAAACCAGGAATGACTGGAAATACTGGTCAGAAGCAGTGCATGTTGAACTGAATGCACTAAAGAAAAACAACACATGGACTTTGACTAAATTACCTGCTGGAAGAAAGGCAATCAGCTGTAAATGGGTGTTTAAAATAAAACGAGATGATGTTGGAAACATAGAAAAATATAAAGCTCGATTGGTAGCAAAAGGCTGCTCCCAACGGAAAGGTTTTGATTATGAGGAAACGTACTCACCTGTAGCTAGATTGACCACATTGCGAGTAATACTAGCAATAGCAAACCAAGAAAATCTCATCATTCATCAAATGGATGTGAAGTCAGCATTTTTAAATGGAGATTTAAAAGAGGAGATATATATGAACCAGCCTGAAGGATTTGAAAAGGGTAATTTTGTTTGTAGATTAAACAAAGCTCTATATGGTTTAAAACAGGCACCTCGTATGTGGAACGAGAGATTTCATGAATTTGTGGTCAAAATCGGTTTTCAACGCATGAATTCTGATACTTGTTTGTATGTCAGAAATAAGACAAAAACAAAAATATACTTATTGCTGTATGTGGATGATCTGATGCTGGTCAGTAATCATATAGCTGAAATTGAAGAAATTAAGTGTAAATTAACACAGGAATTTGAAATGAAAGACTTAAAGGAATTAAAGCATTTCTTGGGAATTGTCGTGGAACGAGATCCAGAAAAAGGTATATTAAAACTAAGCCAAAAACAATATCTTTTAAACATTCTTAGGAGGTTTCGTATGGAAGATTGTAAAGGTATTAGCTCTCCCCTGGAACCTGGTCTTCAACTACCAGTTAACAAAAATGCTAGTCAAACAGACAAACCATACAGAGAGTTAATAGGCTGTCTCATGTATGTGATGCTCACGTCAAGACCTGATTTAAGTGCATCGGTTAATTTTTTTAGCAGATTTCAAAGCTGTGCAACAGAGGAACACTGGAACTACTTAAAACGAAACCTAAGATATATAAAAGAAACCTTAGATTTCAAACTAACGTTTCAACAAACCAAAGATGAGGAAATGGTAGTTGGATTTGCGGATGCTGACTGGGGAAATGACATAAATGACAGAAAATCTATTACAGGATATGTCTTTAAAGTGTTCAATTCAACAGTGTCTTGGACAACTAAAAAACAAGCATCTGTCAGTTTGTCATCAACAGAAGCTGAATATGTTGCGCTATGTCATGCTTCATGTGAAGCAATCTGGCTGAGAAATTTACTTGAAGAACTCAATATGATGAAAAATACAGCAATAAAAATCTATGAGGACAACCAAGCTTGCATAAGTATTGCAGAGGAACCGAGAGAACACAAACGTATGAAGCATATAGACATCAAGTATAACTTCATCAGAGAAGCTATTCAACAAGGGAGAGTAAAAGTAGCATACATCCAATCAAATAAGCAACTAGCTGATATCATGACCAAAGGACTATCAGGAGTATTATTTATGGAAATGAGGAGGAATCTAGGAATATTGAATTGAGAGGGGGTGTTGGAATAAGCAATTAAATGAAGCTAGCTACGTGTAAAACAATTGGTTCGAAAGTAATGTAAGGTGCTCATCCGGTTAGCTGTCAACCGAACTTCATGTCAGTTAACACGCGGCTCACTTCTTCCCTTTCTAGTGATAGAAGCCAAGCGGGCATCACGTATTTCTTAACTGTATATATGCTGTCTTATCTTAATATACTTTTAACTTAAAACACAATCAAATAGTTTTATTACAAATCAGAAACTCAACAGGACCAAATAAAATAATGCATGTATTTGATGGGACACACATACATTTGTTAAATCTTGATAATGAAATGATATTTTTTTATATGAAAAATAAACAACTTTTTTTATGTATTTACCAAAAACAAAATGTAAACTGTATAGAATGATGAAAACCTCGAAAAAACAACACAAAACCTTCGATTGGGCCACATGTGGTCCGTGGGCGAAGGTTTGGGAATGCTTGGTCTAGACTCTTGATCAGCGATTTCGAAAGGCTTTGATGATGCTTGGCAGAAGTATCCTCCGTTTTTTAAATATGTATATATATTTGTTTTGAAAAAATCTTTAGCATGAAAGCCAATAATGACACCATCAACTTAAAAATAATAGCATTTTGAATGAAATTTTTAAGCATGTGAAAATCGATAAAGTGCATTAAGCATCGAATTTCATTAACCACTATAAAATTTATTTTGTACAAATAAGATAAAGTCATGCTTGACTTCATGGATTTTATTTTATGAGCTGTGTTTTCATGAAGTTTATCGTCTTCGTAATAATTGCAATTTTAGACGTATTAAATTGTAAAATATTTTTATGAAAATTAAACATTATTAAAAGTGTAAAAGGTGTAAATAAAGATATAACTCATTACCATTATAAACACGAAAAGCTAATAAAATAAAGAGGCATACAGTAAAAACGAATTGCATAGAAAGATCCAAATAACTGTTATCCAGTATAGTTGTATCAATATAAAAGTTCTGCGTAAAATTTGTCTCGTACTAAAAGACACCGTTATATGACAATATAGCTCACGAAACAAGATTCCAATTTTGAAACAGCTTCGGGTACTTGGTTGCCTACTTGAAAGCAGTGGTGTCTAAAATGAAAAAAAACAAACTATTCATGCTTGATTTATTAATACTGTTACTTTTTATAATACGTTATGTATTAATGTTTTATTCACATTATTATTGTAATAAATTAAATGGTATTGAGACAAAAAAATACGTTGATACTGCAGCTTTGACATGTCTTTACAAAAGAAAAAAACATTGGCTATGGGTTTATGATTTATCATTGTCCCGTGATTTTTTTAAGTATATTATTCCAAGACTGAAGTTTTTTTTATTAAACATAAAATCTAAACGTTAACAACATAAATATGGATATTATTTGAGTTATATTTAACGAGCCAATATATCAAATAAAGTTATGTAATTATGGTGTGGTCTTATTGTGACTATAGAGATATATCGTCACTTTACTATTAAGACCTCTTGAGTTCGTTTGAGTAGAATGTTCAGGGGTAGAAAAAAACATAAATAATAAAATTGGTCAATAAATCTATCATCATTGGTTGAGACAAACGAGGCTTAAATTCCATCTTTGAAATTAAGAGTCCTGCGAGATTTTAAATTTATCAATATATTTTTTCCACCATATCCGTTTCCAATGTGTAGCATATGGACTCGTTATGGAATTTATCTCAACATGTTTTTACAGGAACTGATTGTTACTCAGTTGCTCAACTTTTCTTTTTTTCAGAGAAGGATAGAAAAATATGACTAGGACATGACTAGTGGTTAGCTAATCACTCTCGCTATATCCTTTTTGAGAATAGGAAAGATGGAAGGTAAAAATAAATGGTCTAGAATACTGAGAATTTAATAGCATTTGAAATATTATTATTTTTTAAATTTGACGTACATTTACCTTACTATTTATTGTTACCGATAAATGTATTTTATAAAGGTTAAAAAAACAATCTTTGAATGTCATAGTTAAATTAAAAATAGTTTTATTATCCTCTTCGGAAATACTTATATTTCAAGTGTTGTAATTTTAAAATGGTATCGTGTAAATACACCCATGGGCGTGCAGCCAAAATTTGTATCGCTTTTCCCCGAGGAACTTTTAGACTATTTTGATAATAGTAAGAATCATACAATGTAAAATGCATCAGACGGCGCCGAGAGAGCTACGTAGATTTCTTGCAAAGTCTAGCCAATAAATACTCAGCTACCTTATTCAAGTAAAAAAATATCATAAACATTGTTTCACTACTGTGAGCACACTCAATACTCAATTCATGTACTTAATATTTATACATAAACTCATTACATATAATTAAAAATATCTTTTAACCGATTTATATTATGATTAGGTAAGTAGCAAATGCATCAATGCAAAGTGGATAATTTTATAGTGAAATAATCCAGTCTAAAAGTAGTAATACTTAATTGATAATTCATTGGACAAGTGAGTACCCTCCCAATAGAGCTCGTGAACTTCTTATTTAATATAAAATTGGATTTATTATATATTTTTTGTACCACTATTTCATATTCATATTGTTCGTCAAGCTTCAACAATCTCAGTTGAAAATACTCAATAGATGACCCAGGTTTGTATTTTATTTTTAAATTCTAATGTATTTTCACTAAGTATTTAAAATAAACAATTTATTATAAATTTTTATTGTTCCATGATTATCAATGATACAATAATAGCTTTTTAAAAGACGTTGCATTTCCTGCGATTTTAAAAAAATATTAATTGCAGTTGTAAATAATCTATAGAACCGTTGAATTTTCTACCGTTTTCTATTATAATGGGAATAGGTATTCCAATTAAATTCAGCTAACTTTTGTTATTTATAAATAATTCATTCATAATGTTGATGTTTATAAAGCCAGTAGGTTAACAAATAAAAATAATCAGCGTCACATTTGTCATAGAAATAATATAGTCTATTCTATCACCATAATAGACAATGAAAACACTCGCTGGTAATATGTATTTGTGTTCACAATATTAATCGCTAACAGTTTGTAGATAAATAATAAAAGTTATATTATGTGAATACAATAAGTGTTATTTTGTCTACATTCGAATATTTGTTTTCATCGAATATATGAATCCCTCATATGGAAGAAACATTAAACTACAAAGAAAGTTTTTCAACATCTATTAAATCGATTGAAAAGAAATATGAAAAGTCATATAAATAGTGGTATCATTACATATTACAACCGCGAAGTGACTTTGTATAGTTTGCGCATTAATGTCTCGCAAAAAAAGCCGCGGAAAGCATTGTCAAGAATCATTATAGTTTTATAAATTATTGTTAACCAATATACTTTAATGAAACTGAGAAAGAACAACTTTCTAGGCTGCAGGTATTAATATAATAACAAGATATTAAGTGATTATATTCCCAACTTTTTATCGTAGCAAAGAAAATGTGGTTAGAATGCATTTTATCGACTTCTCCTTCGTCATTTTAAATAGAAAATAATATTCCTCATCCGTTGGATGTGGTTTATCTTATATTCTAAGAAATTTAAGTCTACATTTTCTGTAGGATTTTAAAAACTCTTGCGGCGTCTATAGTATCAATATTTTTATGCGCTCAGGCTGTTCTGTGTGTCTGAATGTTAAAGGATGTTTCCATAGGAGACAATATTAATTTGTATGGCATGGACATTGTATAATTTTGAACATATTGAGAGGTGAAGTAAGCTTACTAGTAAAATGGTAAAAGATTTTTCTTGGACATTTATTATTATATTCTACCATGAATGAGAAGACCAATAAACATCATATGTATACTATATACAATAGTATCGCCGGAATAATATATGTAATATATTTTTAGTTATAACATACAATATTAGTTCCGGTTACAAAAAGCGTAAACAATGGGTAAACATTTTAATAGTATTTAAGTTATATAGCTTATTAAATATTGAATGATTATTGGCAAAATAATTACTTATCATGTTTGATTAATTATCATAACTATACTGTACAGTTTTTTTTCATAAATCACTGACGGAGAATATCGTTATATGAAGATGTACTTAAACATCTTCATAGCGAAATAAATTAAAATCGAGTGAAAACTTCACTTTCAATGAGTAAAAAACAACTGTTATAATTTGGTCGTGACGAAAATTGAGTCCAAGTTAAAGAAAGTAATTCATATTTAACATCGTGAGTGCACTTTTTGTGATCCAGTTTAAATTTATTTCGTTTCATGATGCACCTAGATAGAGAGAGTACTTTTATGAACATCAAAAAATATTTAAAATCTAATAATTTTCCTGGATACCGTACACCTATCAGGCAAACAGTTTTTAAATTATAAATAAATACACATTAATAAAAAAAATCGTAGTAAAATGCAATAAAATAAAGGTTAATGGCCAAGAATGTGAAATGGCAAAGCTCAGAAGTACATATACTGCGATAAAAAATGTCCATTTAGAATAAATCTACTGGAATTTATTTTTTGAGAAAACATTAACTTAAATGTTATGGTTGGTAAATTTATATTCAGGTAAACAAAATAGGATTTATCGATAAACGTTATATTAGTTTACGATATGGTTTTTTTATTATTCTAATATGCTTTTTCTTATGTTATGACAATCGTTAGAAAACTATGAATTCTTTACGGTCACGCAAGTTGACTCCTCCGCTATTTGAAAGATTATAATAATATGCTTCAGTATTTGACAGGATATTTTACCAAAGAGTATCACTAAATACTATTCCTCAAATCCGTTATCTTTTTAAATATTTTTTTCCCAACTAAATTGCAGAGTGGATATTTCTTTATTATCGATATTAACAATTTAAGCTAGTAAACAATGTTGATTTTCGGGAACAAAATTGTTGTACTAATTCCACACTTTTATTAAAGATTAAGACCGATTCACCTCTGTTAAATTGACAATTTTCGTTATAGGCAAAACCAGTCGCAAAATTTAATAAAAATATGTGAAATTAGTAAAAAAAGTGTTTAGTTTATTATATTAGTTACAACATGTTTCCACAAAGAACTGGAAATTGTATTCATGTTTTAAAATGTCGTTTTCGTTACGTATATAAATAAATTACAAATCATGTCTATAAGTTCAGCAATATGTACTGAAATGGATGTTTTTCATTAGGATTTTTTTTAGATTTTAAGCCGAATGAAGATGTATAGATAGTATTATTAAAAAAATATTAATTTGACACAGAACGTTAAATATTCTATATTATGATTCTGTTTTCGTATTATTCGACAGAAAGAAAAACAGTTACATTACAAGATTATTTGACAGATGGTGATATCTATGGTTCATTTTTTTTCATATACAAAAATTCAAAAATGGAATAAGGTGTCAGATGGCACAATAGGAGTTTGAATTTTTTACACCTAGAAAGCAAACTCTTCTACATTGCTTGGTTACTCTTCGAGTTTCTCTATTATGGGTGTTGTGCCTGCGAGAGAGTAGTAAAACGAAAGCAAGGTCGTAAAATTTCCTCCTGGGAGCTTTGCTCGCAGAGAGCGGGCCATAAACTCGCTCCCACCGAACGCCAGTCGGAGGGAGCCTGTTATATGAAAACTGGAAGCAGCTTTATTCACTGTTGTGAATAAATATTTTTTTGTTTTTTTTAAGCTGGCTGTATATGGTGGAATAACAAATTGCTGCTAGGAAATTTTCAAACGGGCTTCGCCACACAGAAGCGACTTGGAATGAAATTATCATTTTCCTTTGGTAACCTGACATTTTCGTATCGTATTCAAGAAACTGCATACATGGTATTAAAAGAATGTTATACACAAAGAACATTTAAGTATATACAATATAATAATCACAAGGCATTGATATAGAAATATTAAGATGCTTAATTATAATTTGTACATATTTCCAAGTTTTTTTTATTAAAAAAAGCTTGCTAAGAAATTCTTGTATTGGAATCTAAAATAATTGAATTATTTCATTAAATCAAATATAGCTGGGTAGTTTACGACAAAAAAAACACGTATAGGCATATTTATGGTATATCAAAAAATATATTATCATTATTTATTTCTTGTGAAATGACAATGACAATTGTATTGCAGTTGACACCATTTTGAGAGTACATAAAAATATAATTATATGAAAGTAATATTGTTTAAATTCACATTTAAATAAGTAATGATCTAATCATCTCTCTGGTAAGGCAATGTATTGATCAGACGATCAGCATTTTCAATTGGCAACAATAAACGGGCTCCCACTCTTATTCACAAACATCGAAGGATATTCTATATTTTTTAAATATTGAAAATTGAAGTTTTTAAACGTCAATCGAGCTCCGCTATGGAGAGACTTAATATGAAACTATCATCATAGCAAATGTGCGGATTAATATACAAACACACAAGGCTTAATTTAAAATTTATTTGAGTTAAAACATTTGATTATCTCAAGCATAACACAGAAAAAAGTATCGATAAACAATTTTTGAATTCCACAAATGTGTATAAGCCTGCAAGCGTAACATTTATGACATAACAGTTTCATGACGATTAATTTTACAACACTGAGAAATTTTCGCAATGGTAACACTTTACTATCGTAGTTAAAGCGTTCGACAATCAAAAACTTTGCTTTATAATATGAAAACAATAACGTATGAAATTTAATACTTTCAGAATAACTCAATTTAAAATATATATAACCAAGTTTTAGGCATCAATTTCCGATCAAAGAATTTTCATAGTTTACGTATTAAGATATAAGGTAAGAGCACCCATCACCGCCACTACACCAACTACCGCCACCGTAAGAATGTTCTCGAAATAACAAGAAAACCGTTAAAATCTTCTCAACAAAATATATTGAAAAGTAAACACGAATGCATAGTGATCACGTGTCATTTGTTGTTTTATAGCTAACTGTATTTATTCTATCGGAAATATCAGTTTTCTGGATGAGCTCGGAGGTACGATTGTAATTTGGCCTTTCGTTAAACACTTTGTTAAGAAATAGCTAAATTTTATTTTTCGATTTAAAACAAAATTCATTGAATATATATGAAAGTTAAGTTTAGTTTATAATAAATAACATATTTAGAACACTCTAAGGTAAGTATAAATCCACAATTAATATAAATTAAGTGATAAAAATAGAAAATATTGCGTGGCGGTGATTGGACCCATTAATTATTATATGGGAACCAAATACCGCCACCCCTGGCGGTAATAGAGTTTGAAAACATTGAATTTTTTAATGTAAATTATAAGTATTTAATAAATTTTTCAAATATTAAAGTGAATAACCCAATTCATATTTGTGTTGGTCCAATCACCGTCACTTCTACTGTACATTTCTGATCCCGTTAAAGCATCAGCAAAAATCTAGTGGCGGTAATAGGGCATTGGCCATGGCGGTGATAGGCTCGACATAAACATATATGAAAATGCAAATTTAAGCTAAATAAACTTAAATATTGCAATATTTTTCATATAATTTATAAAGAATATGATTAAATAAGCATAATTTGTTTCAAAAATACCAATGCCGTAATAATGTAATTGATAAAATACAGCTTTAATTTAAGTGGCGGTAAAAGGAACAATAATCGGTGATTGGGTGATTATTTTACCTTAATTTTCAGATATTAAAAAATTATGAAATATGGTTGGCACAAAAAATGTTTATACTCAGCTGAAACATTGGATACTGCACTGAAAGAATTAAAAAAAGGGAGTTCCGTACTGGCAATAAGTAAAAAAAATAGTATACCACGTACCACATTGCGTGATAAGATAAGTGGTAAGTATAGGGAAGGAGCTAAGCCAGGACCTTCCAAAATTTTGTCATGCCAAGAAGAAGCGCTGCTTGTGAAGTGGACACAAAAGTTGGCAAGTTTGGGATTTCCAATAACGAAGCCTCAGTTAAAGGTATCTGTCGCAGAACTCACCAAAACTCTAAGCAGAGAAAATCCATTTACTGGTGGAAGACCTGGAAAGAAATGGTTTAGCTGTTTTTTAAAAAGACACCCGTAATTGGTGCAAAGAGTTTCACAGAACCTTCGAAATCAAAAATTGGACAAAGACATTAAAGAAATGGATATAGCTGAGAGACGGCTGAAAAGAAAATTAAGATTCGACGAAAAGGCAGCGAAACAACAGAATTCGGCAAAAGTGGCTAAAGTACACAAAGAAATTATGGCATCATTTGATACTGGCGATTATGTTGTTGTGACCTATGAAGGCGAATTGTTTCCTGGTCTTGTTCTAGGTATCAATACAACCGATAATGAAGTGCAAGTTAAGACCATGACAATGGCAGGGTCAAACTGGAAGTGTCCTGCGATCGACGATATTTTAAATTATCCTGTTGCAGATATTGTAAAAATTTCTACGCCGACGTTGACTAATACTAGGGGCTTTTATTACGTCCCAGAAGTGGTATCTTTAAAAAAGAAGTAATACTTAACCTACTTGCCTTATTTCATCATAGTATGTACTTATATAAGTAGCTATTATTTAGATGAATGCCAATGAAGGTGCAATTTTTTATTTACAAGAATGTGATTTTGATTTTTTTTTGTATTAGGAATGTGATTTTTTTTAAAATAAATAATTTAAGTGCATACCTAGGTATAATAGGAAACATTTAAACATAGGTACATAAATAAAATGAATTTAATTCAAACAAACATCTTTAAATGTGTTTAAAATGGCTTTAAATTCATATGGCGGTAGTTGGTCCCTGCATTGGCGGTAATAGGATACAAAAAAAATGGGTGGCGGTAATAGGGAAAAATTCTTCAATGAAAAAACTTTAGTTAATTAATTAAATATAAAGCTCATCCTCACTATTGCTTTATACTTAAATAGGCGATATATAACAGTATAGAATTAAACAAGAAGTTTATGTTTTCGTTAAGAAATATAAGAAATACACAAAATTTCTTAAATCGAGCTACTAATGTGGCGGTAGATGGTGTCCTTACCTTACTCTTGTTTACACGATAGATATGTTCTACAAAAACCCGCGTAAAAAGAGAAAAATTGAAGATTGATTCCCTGAATTAACAAAAAACATATATTTGAAAAAAAAACATTATGTTATGAAAAATCATATAAAAAAGGTAATAATGAAATCACACAAAATATTATTCATAATTTAATATATGAAATAATATATTCATCGCTACTTGACTATATATATGGGGACTGGTGTTAAATCGCTTTCCTCGCTAGAAATGTCTGACACGTCAGATGTGTTGGATCTAATGAAGCCTTTTGTTGAATTGTGTTGATGAATTTCATGTTATTAGGAAATACGTTATCTGCTTCTGTGTTTTGTTGTGTCTAGGAATCGTGATAGTTGCCAGAGAAGAGTTACATATGTGCGTATGTTACAAAATTGTATCAACTATATAGTCAGAAAATAAACGTTTTATTCGATATGTGAGTTTTAATTGAAACAGATGTAACCAAGAAAGTATTACTCCGGTAATTATCTCAACGAATTCATGATCTTCAATACGTAATACACGATGTAGAGTAAGTAGTTAAAATACCTGCGTTGCTTAGCGTAATTATTAAACTGAGAAAATTGAATATTATATTAGTTAAAATGTATGTTATAATGAATCTTTTGTGCAGCGAAAAAAAGTACCTAAGTACGACTCTGGTGGTATTTTGTCAATAAAAATAAAATTCTTTATTTTATGTATCTGCGTTTTCGTAAAATTAACTTATACCAATAATAAAAGTCACGAAATAATTATTGTACATCGAGAACCATTACTTTTTATTTTACTACAGAAATACATTTAGTGGGCGGCTTAAGTTTAAATGAGTTTTTTTTATTATCATTCGATCTAATAAGAAACAATTAGATGTTTAAATTAAGTAAGATTTAAAATTTTAACGCTGATTAATTTTGAGTGGCAATCGCCAGGTCTATCATTAAATTCGTACCATAACTATAATAAACACCCATTTTTTAATGTACAAATATATATAAGCACAGCATCTTTTTTTCGCTTGCTTTAGCGAACGCAAAGTTTTTTTACATCAATATGAATCATGTATGTAGTTTTTACACAGAATGCACTTCATAATAACTGGTTGCAAATTAATCGCTAAGCTTTTATTCTCAAAAAGTGTATCGATATAAAAAGGATTTATAGTAAGCTATGCGCTGTCTACGCCAGTGATCACCAAGCTACTGCCCACGGGACATATCCGGCCATCCAAAGATTTTCTTCTTACCCTCGATTTGTATTTATACATATGTTATATATATGAAATATCCTGTATCATACAGTTTGCTTACAAAACCTTTATAATAGTAAAGTAAAAACAATTTGTTCCTATAGTCACAAATCATTAGAAAATAGGGGGTCAATTAGGTAATTTGACCCCTAAGCCGCACAAACGAATAGGACTTTAGCCCAAGATATTTTACCTCTAGAACCGCGTTATATACGACTGCGATCAATCGATATACATATAAAATAGAAAATCTTATAACAAGTTGTATACAATAAGATACTTCGTATTATATTAAATATAATCTGAAATTACAGAGGGTTACGCAAGGTAAGTAAATACGTCATTCCCTAAATGAATAATCGACTCTAGTCTATTAGGTAAGGAAAAACAGCGCTTCGCCTACCAGTTTTGTATTAAGGCTTTAACCAGGTTTAATTATCCCGGCGGCGAGGTTGCAAGAAGAATGTTTCATATGGCATTCCAAAAGCTCTCGCGAAACTTGGACTTTTCGCTTAAATTACGATAATGACTATTTGCGTCTCCCTCTTGCACTCGCCGCCATTAAAGGTTAAATTATTTTAATTACTTTAAAGAAATCTGAAAACGGGTGTAATTATTGGGGAAATATTGACCGGTCAATGATACCTATAAAAGACTTTTCAATATTGATTTTATCGCTTTTACCGTTAATTAAATCGTAAAAATATGTGTTCAAAGTTGATAACTATTATTTCTAACACCACGTCTTTATCATTACTATGCTGAATCGGATTTTTGATCAATTATAATTCATATATTATAGTTCATGTTGTTCAATTTATTTTACACTAAATTTTTACTTATTTCATTGTGTCCGAAAACACCCAAATAAGGAATATATAATCTTGTTAAAGTGTATCGGCTGCTTCATCTTACGAACTACGGTATTTTTTAAATGGTGTTACTTACTAACTTCTAGTTGTATAGTATCAATTTTTAATCCAGGTTTTACAAACCTATATCAAACGATTTTAAATCGTACACATAGTTCACTTGAGATATTGTGCATGATAAAATACAGGCTTGAAAGATATGGAATACTTATGTATAATCGGAAATAACGCATTTCTGCACTAGGCCGCCAATGTGTTCTGAACGAAAATGAGAATTAAAGTCTTCCACCAATATTGAATGATATATGTTAAATTTGGATTATTTAAGATAATCAAATAAAACTATATTGTTGAGAATATATCATTTAAAGATAATAATTATATGTGTATTGTTTCAATTTCGGCTTTTATTAAGCTTTTTTGCATCCTCAAGACTAATAGAAACTCTCGTGGCATTCTTTATTTTGACAGTGCATAGATTCTTATTGCAGGGAGAGTAGCATAATGCAAATTAACTCGCTGACAAATTAAAACAATGGCAATGTAATGTCGATTATTGCTGCAAATTTAGTTCAAAACGTCCAGTATGAAACTTAGATCATTATTAGTGGGAAGGCTTCAATTATAGAATACATTCCTAGTTTAATGAGAAATGACAGGTGTTTTCTTTAAGTTTAGCCATCGTCTCACGTGGTAAGTGTCTGCATATATTATTACCGTGTGGATTCCTCGGCCACTCTTGCGAATAGCGTAACATTTTCCCATGCAGCGAACCACGACAGCGCCCATTGAGGGCGTGCACTGCCACTTGGCTACGAAGCCATCATCACACTCCAATGCACAAACCAGAATCTCTCACGGAACATGGAAATTATAATAACTTAACAATGGGCATCTCTCCGACCGTTAAATATTAATTTATAATAAGCAAATAATATGTCCATGATACCATCTTAAAATCAACACTACGCCAAACTATTCCATACAAAATTTCTTCTGGATACGTGTTTAAGGCTCAATATAAGGGTCGAAGATTCGAAACCAAATGAATTCTTACACTAATCTGTTGTCGAAGTGCCAATATGCTACTTCTTCCGTTCTTGAAAACTGTAAAAAAGGTAATTTATTAAATGTATTATACAAGAAAGTGTTTTCAAAATATAATAATATAACCAGGGCAGTGGAGTCGGAGTCGGGTGTTTATGCCATGAGAGGAGTCGGAGTCAAAAAAATTTGGAGAAAAATAATTTAAAGATATTGAATAATTATTAATCTATTCATCAAATTGGTTGGTGAAATGTACTAGAATTATTCTAGTGGCTAGAATGATCTGATGGGATACATACAAGTATTTAAGTTAAACGTAAACATAAAAAAAACAATTTTGAGTCAGTCGTTTTCTTTTTACCCGACTTCACAGCCCTGAATATAACACAAACAATCACTAAACGTAAACAACAACTCTAATATGTATTCTAAGTTTTAGTGAGGTGAAGATACCGAAGTTTGAAACACGGGCCTGGGTGGAAGTGTACAAGGTTTAAAAAAATCAAAAATTTGTACTATTTCCTCTTAAGTTTCGTTCACTACCTGCTCAATTAAATATTGCAGTTTCGTTTTATTTAATTCTTTTTTAGCATGTATAAAAAAACATTATTGTTTCGTTTTACTAAAAAGTTAGAATTTTTATTACAAGTTTTATTAAAACTATTATAATATATAATACTAAGTGCGCTTTATTAAAAATAATTATGTAGAAAACTTTCGCACAAAAACAAGCATATTATGAATATTAAAAAAGTTGTTTGCGAATATTGATTAGAAACATTAAAATTTAGAGAAAAAAGGTTCCGGAACGCCGTTCCACAGCGTTACACGGAAAGAAAATCACTGTTTTCTCATGTTTAACATCGTATTGTTTAATAAACAGTCGTATAAATAATTCAATGTTAAATAAACCATTCATTTTAATTCTAAAACATCTCATACAACATATTACTACTGCATATCTTAAATTATAAAAAAGCGATAATACGAGGTTCTTTCGAGACTTTTATTAAACCATTAAAATACTCATTGAGTTGCACGAAGGTAACGTCTACTAAAAAGTCGAAACTTATACAAGGGAGCGCAAATTAATTCTAAAGAAAGATTAAGAATGTAATTACAGTAAATATACAAGTTTCCCATAAAACAAAACCGAGCGGCGGACAACATTTCACTGAGCAATTTGCAGTAGTCGTCTCGTATAAAATCGCTCAGCGACTTCACGTCCGAGGTGCATCCTCCATGCCGTAGACAATGTATATTTATCCAAAGTGATTGTTAAGAGTTTATGCGATTTGAGTGCTTATGTAATAGGTGTGAAGGATTTTATTCGTGTGCTACTTGAGTAGATTCGATTTGATATGGTGTGTAAGAAAAGGTAAAACTGGTTTGTTTACCTGCGATAAGTAGAGTTTTTTTGATACACCGGTGTGCCGGTTGTAGATCAAAATTAAATGTAAGGGGATCTTTAGCGCAACGGCGGAAGCTGTACATACATATGTACATAAAAATATCAATGATTAAATTTTAGATGTCTACTGTAGTATAGAAATTGATTCAAAGTATGTAAGATTGTAAGTGATAATTTTTTTATAACACTAATGGTATACAATTTTATTTGTAAAACAGTGAAATCTCGTCAATTTATGCTTTAATCATCCGTTATAGTTCAAGTTTGCATCATAACGATTCACATTCACTTTGACTAGTCACTGCGTGAATTAACTTTTAAGTATGTAAACGCACGACACTTAACTGACAACCGCTAGTCAGAGTATGATTTAAATTTCAGCATAGCTTAGATTAGTTATGTTAAATAGAAAGAGAGCGAGAGTGACAGCAATAAGTTGATTTTTTTTAGTTTATGTGAAATGTCAGATGACAGTAAAAACAACAACTCCGTGATTGCGCGTGCAAATCAGTGAAGATTAGCTGGCAAAACGACGTGTACAAATTGACTAGGTAATGTATACATTTCATGGTTTCACTGTGACAGAAACATACAAAAAAATATATATCATTATGGTTATAGAAATTTTACCACTTTGTATCCATTTTTATGCAAACATATGTAGAAATTTATCAATTAAGTGATTTAACTACGTCATTTTAGTTAAAATACAAATTGACTACTTCATTTATTTTCACATATATACTGTAACTGTCTAAAATAAGTATATGTTTTTTATTAATTTTAAAACTGGAAGTAATATTTGATTCTCATTTTACACTGCTTTGAAATAGCACGGCTAAGCAAACTTCACGAGTATATTTTCTTTCGAGTATAGGAGTTCTTTGGTTGCAGATATATATTAGGTTATATACAAAAGCTTAACATCGACAACGCAAACAAATAAAAAACTATGGAATTAATTAAATAAGTATGTTAATAATTTATTCCAATACAAAAACTTACAGCGATACAAGCTGAGGTCGAAATTTAAACAGTTGTTATCTCTCGTATGATTTTTGTTAAATATGCACAACCAAACTTTCAAAAGATAAATAGGCATCTATTGGTCGAATTATTCTGGTAAAAATTGTTACGTAGTTTTAAATTGCAGGTATTTTACCTGAAATAAAAGAGATAATTCGAGTATTTTTGGAGAAAAAATATTATTCTCAGAGAGGCCTTCAAAGGTTCGGTTTTGGATACATAATTCGACTCGCTGGTGTGTTCCAATTTTGTGGTATTGATGAGTTTTTTTATAAAACCAAAAAGGTTCAACATTATGCAGGCTTCTTTCCCTCCGGCGATGGATCGCTTTTTTTGACTTTGGTTTTCAACATAATCATACCTTTTCAAAATTCTAAGTATACGCTAAGAAGGTATTCAATTTTTTTAAGCATGTATAAAGTTTGTATAGTACCCGTGTCTATAAATTTATAAGCAATAAGTTGACCTTTTGATTTTGATAAAGTATTATGAAATATATTAAATTACATTACGTTAAACATAAAATAATACAATACGATTTTGAGAAATAAGATGATTTTTGTCATGTTTAATTATATAACCTAAACATTTCCATCAATTGTTGTTTGAATTTATTTTTGTAAAGTCTTATAATCCCTCCCACCCACACAATACAAAAAATGGGGCGTAACGGGCGAGATTTGATTATTATTAGTTATATTCTAGATATATTCTAATATCTATAATTTCTCAAAAAAAAACAGGTTGGACGACTGAATTAAAAGCAGTTTTCATAGAAAAAATTCTGTTGGGATACCCTTTTGAGATCGGACTCAGTTAAATAAATCTATAAAAATAAACGTTGTACAATCTTGGTAATCTAGATTCTAGATCAATGATTCCTAAACTTATTATGCAATGGAACACTTGCAAATCTGGAAATGTTACCGGAGCACAGCTTATTTTTTAGGTCGGGTGATAAAGTCAATCATAATATGTAAATAAAATATATGTTATTAAATCACTTATTATTTATTAATTAATTATTTTTAATACTTGATACAAAAAAAATATGTGTAAACAATGCTCTTAGTGATTTAAAATCTCCGCCTGTACCTAGATATTTGACGTTTTAAACATCAGTGAAGATTTATCATCATTCGATTCTTAAGATGATGATTAAATGTATTGCAGCATAGGTATACCTATTCCAAATATTCGCGGAATACATATTTAGATCACACGGGACAAAGTTTAGGAAGCCCTGATCTAGATAAAAGTATATAATATTATATTTAAAATATTAAAGAAATAATAAGAGGAACAGTTAGCTTTTTCAGAACTCATGTGAAGTGTTACAATTTCACGGAATTTAATTTAAGTTAGGCCGGAAGCTGCTTAAATAATTTCATATAATTTATTTTTAACTTGTATATAGCGTTTTTATTTCAAAAGAAATTTATCCCCAGAAAAAGAACAACAATATTTTTGTTTATTCAAATGTGAGTGTTCATAGCACACAATAGTAAATGTGTATATTATACATTCATATCCACTCTACTTTGTATTATTATAACAAAGGGAGTTTTTAAACGAAATTAAAATTTACGGAATATTATCTTTGAACGAATAAAATATTTTTAGCAAGAAAATAATGTTTTCTGGTGTATTTCCATTTGTAATGGCGTTTAAATTACAGATTTAAGAAAAATTCATATCGAGATGTTCTTAAAATGTTGTGTTATTGATATATCCTTGGTTGAAAACACATTCTCAAATATTTTGAATTGATTGAAAAAAATACTTCAATATTATTTTTTTTATTCATGTTTCAGTTCCAACATATTGAAAATAAACTTAAGTTTAATAAAGATTATAAATGTATTTAATGAATAAATACTTTTGATTTGGTAAAATTTCTCATATGCAATATATATGTAATTGTTTGTTTTTCCAAAGGTGAAGAACCAGTCTGCCAATAGAGATGCCACTAACAAGAGCTTCAATATTTTTTAACAGTATTGCTTCGAATGTATACATTATTGCGTGTACGTAAGTTCAAACGAATACTGTACAAATGTGGAATTTATTGGAGCTTACTCGGTTGACTTACTTGCCAATTTTCATTTTCTATTTTTTTTCTACTAATTTTTTACATTGCAAAAGCACATGGAAAAAAAAATAAGTGAAAAAATATTTTATTTTAATTGTAAATGAAGAAAATGTTTGTATCAACTTTGATTTTAAGAAGTCAAAGTATAGCTAGCAGTGATTAATAATTACAAAATACTTTTCACCGCAAAATAAATTACGAGACCATCTAATGAAGAAAAGATGCAAGTATAAAAGCATTCTCATTTATCTCTACTCACAATTAAGCGGAGTGCTGCAGAGAAAATTCATATTTCCCCTATTAATCTGAATAAAATGGAGATTCATGGTGAGCTGGGAAAGGGTGAAAATGTTTTTCTTCGATAGCTTTTGAAGTGTGCAATTGTATAAAAAGCAGGGGGAGAATGAAATACACAACCCGTGGACTGCATCCGGAATATTTTACATAAATTATTTTTCAAAAATACATTTCGTAATGAAAGATTTTTTTGCCCAGCACAAACAACCCAGAGTTACGAATGAAGCTCATAAACCAGAGAAGATCGAATGTAGAATACACTAATAAAACTACTTTTTTTTCAAAAACCACTCAATAATTTGTCGAAAAGTAACAAACAAAATCTAGAAAGATTTAGCAGATAACGCAGTTAACATTTAAAGCACGGTAAAAGCGAACATCAATGTAGTTACGTTAAATTTCAAAACAATAGTTGACTTTTAAAATTAGTTAATTTTGCTAAAATTCTATAATTTTAACAATATAAAATAATTTCACAAATATCGTTGAATCAACTTTTCTATGAACATTTAAATCAAAACATATAAGAGGTTTGATTTTTTATATTTTGCTCTGTCATTTTCTTTGAACTAAATAATTTGTGAGTAATGAACAGTATTCACATTTTTTAATATTTTTTACCAAATGATGAAGAAGACAGATATAAAACTATTTTAAAATTCCAAAAAAAGCTAAATGCATTTTAAGTTTTAAAAAAAGCTTTAATAATGTGCATGCAACAAAAACGGTTCCAACCTGTAAAAAATGAACACGTAAGGCTTCGTTTTTTAATATATACCGTCTCGGATTAACACGAAAGTGTGCGGTGTGGTATTATTAAATTTAGAGGTTCGTTCAACTGGCACATTAGGATTTTTTGTACAGAATTTTTATTTGTGATCATCTAGCTATCTTGACTCTAAAGGTATATTATTGCATTAGCAGCATCACTGACTTTGTAGCGCTTGATTATTTATTTAGTTGATGCGTATTTGATATGATATTAATGTTTCATGTCGGTATTGCCATGAATAAACAAATAAAACATAAAAAGAAATAATTGAAAATCTCGCGTGAGGTTCGAATTTTAAATGATATACTTAACGTGTGAATGTTTTGTTTTTTTGGTAAAAATACTATCTGAAAAAACCGTTGTAAAGTGTTACTTAATAGTAAATGACAGCTGTCAGATTCAAAATTGAATAGCGATTTTTTTATTGTATTATTATTCGGTTTGGCAGAACTGTTGAATGTAATTGCAGTGATACCATCCCGGCAAATTCATATAAAGATAACTGTGTGTTTTTGAATTTGATTCCGGTAATACAAACGGAATCAAATAACGTTGTGTTTAAGTTTCGACAAGGTTCATCAGCATACTTTGGTTTTATAAAATATGTTATTTTTTTATATATTTACCATTAACTTGAAAATATCAGTTATTGTTACTATAATTCACGGGTTCCCAACCTGGGGGTCGCTAAGGGTTTTCAGGGGGGTCGCCAACTTTTTTTGATTTTGGATTTGAACAACAAAATAACGAAAAAGTATAGAAAATCGAGGATTTAAAATTCCTCGGGGGGTCGCCTAGTCACATGGTTTTATAAAAAGGGGGTCGCCGCCCGAAAAAGGTTGGGGACCTATGCTATAATGCATGTTATAGAAAAATATGCGTGTATGCTGCTTACTGTAGCTCCATTTATCTATGAAAAAACAAATGAGTTTGTATGTGTTTATTTTCTTAATAAAACTATTTAGATTTTAAAAATACCACTGTTACGTTCTATGTTTTTTTTGTATGCATTTAGATAATTTATTTACAAACACATTTTGATCAGTTCGTTCTTTTATTATGTGTTATATTTACTATACTTTATCTTTATAGAAACCTTCTCATACCGAAGCAATAAAGCCACAATGTATAAAAAGACGGCAGGTATAAAACAGGAAGGGTGCTGCCTGCCGCCCTCTCCATTCCTACAAATTAATGGCTTTAATAAGCGGCGAACGAGATGACTTACAAAATGAAAAAACATATACAATAAAATATAATGATGTTGCAACCGAGATAAAGAAGGTAAAGTAAAAACAACACGTTTGGAAACTTAACGACCATCCCCATACTATTGTATATTTACGTATGTATTTCGAGCAACTCAAACAACAGCCGTATCAATTGGAACGTTAAAATACAAAAGAATCTTCAAGATGGCATTAAATCAAGTCTTTGTGACAAAACATCAAAAAATATTCAAAATTTACAGTAAAATAAGATGATAAAAATAATAATTTGTAATCTCACTACTCTACGCCAGGCGTTCACAAAGTGTGTCTCGCGTGAATTTTTGATTTCCGAGAGTGTTTAACATAACATTGTTCATTTGACGAAAATTTTTGTAAACCTGCTCAACGCGATACTATTTAACTCTTTCATTGTGAAAAAAAATACAATGATGTAAGTAGTTCCAAAATAAAAAAAACAATATAATATAACGTATAAAATTACATTAAGAAAGACACGTTTTGGCGTGTTATTTGTATTGATAATAGATACATTCATATAAACAAAATTTAGTTATATGTATTATATATTGTTTCCATTAACTCATAAATCAATGTTATTTCCAGCAGATCGATTATTTCAATTAAAATTATTTAATACTGAATCATAATTTTTGAACATCATAATGTAATGAATGTATTGATTTAAAATTTACTATGCAAAGTAATATTCAATTACTTTATAAGAATAAAAATAAAGACTACTCGCTTGAAATGATAATTAAATTTACAATTAAAAAATATTTAAGATTAGCTGTTATACAATAACTATTTGCGGAAGTTAACGTTATTGTGGTAAAATAAATACATATTAATATTAAAAATCTCATGCGGAGAGAAATTGACTCCTTATTATTTTAATATTATTGAAAACACAGGGTTATAAAGAAGACATATAAAGAACTTATGTACAAATATTTTTCAATTGTAATTTGTCATTAAATATAGCTTTTTTCGCTTCGTAAAGTTCTTCTCCGGAGAATGGTAAATCTCAATAATGTGGATCATGCTTCATAAATAACCATCTTCAAATACTGAAAAAAAGTTAAAATCGGACGGCTATAAAATTTTATTTTCGAAGAATAAGCATAAGAATATTTAATGTAGAAAAAGAAATGTTTGAAATAATAATACACATAATCTGAAATAACTTCAATTTGAATGAGCATTCGATAAAACCACTCCGCTTCGATATACTTGAGAAATAAAAAGAAAAGTTCTGGCGGTTTTCCGCGGCAAAGGCCCTTCAACACAAAACTAAGTTTTATTATATTTGTTTCTACGAGAGGCTTATTTTTGAAGAGAGCAATTTGAGTTTGATTCCATTGGAGCGAAGAAGCTCTGAGTGTGGAGTTTGTCGGTTTCAACCCAACACGAATAAAGTGATAATAATCATCATTTCAAAATACATTTCGGAATTCGAAGGCTCTGAGGTTAACCACGTCACAAAAACTAAATTCGATCAAGAGCTGTGTCATAAAAACTGAGCGATAAAATTATTTAAAGTGTGATATGTATAATAATAATGTATGATAAGTAATGGTGTGTCAATTTTCTTTGTACTAATTCCACGTTATTAATTTTAGCTCAGGGTGGTTTTCACTTATCGCTAGCATTATCAGCTGAGCAATATGAGCGAATAATTCTCGCGATGAGCATACCCTGTTATATAAAATAATAGTGTGAAATTAGTTAAAAAAATGTTTTTCTTTCAAATATAATACCTTTCCACTAATAATTGAAAGAGAACAACTTAAAACTAAGTAATGGTGTGTAATGGTATCTTGTAAAATAAAATAAATATTCTCTTTATGAAAACAAAGTATTGTGAGATATCGCTATTTATTTTTAGGTAATGAATTTGACGATAGTTTTGTGGAAATACTTTTTTCATACGTAAAAAAATGATTACGTTGCTATTCGACGGTTAATTAGGTGTGCTACACATTTGACTTTGAGTAGCATCTTCAGATTGACTCTATCGTCATATCATCGCCTAAAAGCTGTACTGGGACATCTCAAAAATCTAATATTGAAATGCTATGGAATGTTATGCTATATTTTAAGAAGTGTTAAAGTTTTTTTATCTAAAATAAAAAGATTTTTTCTGTTTAAGACAGATATCCCACTACAGAAATAACCATATTAAAGGAAAAGAAATCTTTTTTTTTAGAAAAACATTTTTTTAGATATTTTAGTACAGTTCTCATGCAACGATATTTAACTCTGACGTTTATATACATACATTGATCGTAGTATTATTTTACATTTTATAAATGAGAAATTTAATGATGCGAGCAAGGTGGAGGAGTTTCAGACAATATTCATTCTTACATCAATATTTTATAATATTAGTTGACCTAAGTATACTGGTTTATAAAAGTGGATTGAAAATATACATAAATTTGGTTCGAAAAAATTTGATAAACTGGAATTTTATTTTTGATAGCTAAAATTCTACGAATATGTATGCCACCTGTTAACTAACATGTGAACACGTTTTTAGGTACTTTAATATATAATTTAGAAGAAATTGTATAATAATTTGAATTCCACTTCATTATTTAGTAAATATTATTTTTTAAGCAATAACATGTGATGTTTTAGCATTGGGGCTTTGTTTTTTCGTATTTAATTACAGCGAAACAAAATACTTAAATAGCCAGAGACCAGTTTTATTAATTGGCTTGCATACATGTTACTCTACAAGAAAAATTACCTGTGTAAAACAAGTATATTTTCACTTTAATCATATAATTAAATTCATAATAATAATACTTAATATTGTATTGCAGCAACATGCGATATAAATCGCTCCACTTTCATAAATCTAAAACTTGTATCACTGTTATAATAGGGTGCATGCCTTATTATTTTCAATTGAGATGGTTCAATTTGCTAAAAAAATATTCGTTCCTGTGAACAATTGTATGGTATACAAATAAAAGCATTCAAGACTGTCTTATTTTATATAATTTAGCTTATATTTACATACATCATATATTCAAGACACCCTTGGTAGCCTTAGAGATTGAGACCGACGACAAGGAAAAATGTTAAACTATTTTTACTAGAACTTAAAATGATCGTTGTTTATAAATTACAGCTAATGATATGAAAGTCGCCAAAGATTTTGAAATCGAGTGAGATTAGCTCAATGAGCTAAGATATTATAAACACCCATGTCCAAGATATCAAATATAAGATGGAAACATCTAAGATTGATATCTACCATGCCGGGACTTGAAACCAGAACTATCTAATTCTAATTGATAATGCAACTCTCTTACCACTCTGTAAGACCACTTGGTCGAGAGAAAATGAAAATTCATTTACTTTGAAATATATTAATGCATTCATTTATTTTTCAGCAGAAATAAAAATGAACATACAAATCGTTTTAGTGGTCCATTTATTTCATGGAATCAATATCCCACCCCTCTACCTGTCAAAATTTTTAATTAGGTAACTTGTTTTCCTCTCACAGGCGAGGTGTTTTTTCGTTTTGCTCTTTTGTACCGTAGTATCATATAAATCAATGATCGGTACGATACCAAAAAAAGGTTTTGTTATACGTAGAGTAAAAAATAAAATTAACAAAAGAATCTAAACGCAGCAGGTTACTTTCGAGTGGGACCGTTTTAATTATACGTTCGCATCACCAAAACACATTTCTAACACGCAATAATTTCCAATGTAAAATACCACCAATTTTAAAATCCTAAAATAAACACTGGCCGTTTAATATTTTAAAAAATCATGTCATTTTCCGATTCGGAGGGTGTAGTGTATAATAAACAATTTTCAAGTCTTTTTCACCAGATCTGGTTAACAACATGTCGCTGATCCTGTCTTTTTTGGAGAGAGTAAGAATATAATGATGTGACTTATAAAGAACCAGTACTTAGCTACTCCTTGTTTTAAAGATCTGATGAGTGGGAAGGAATGTAAACATCACAGATATCTATACCCTTATAAATCCCCGAAGCGATGTTTTGAGTTCGTCGACATTGTCAATCAAATAAGAAGACAGCAAAAAAGACAAAAAAAGCAAGAAAACAAATGCACATTTTTTCACATAGGAGATGATTTAATAAATATTAATATTAGTCATAGAATCATGTTAGTAAGATAAAATATTGAAGAATCCTTATTTTTTGTTATAAAAATATTTCAGATAATTTTAGTTTTTTTTTGGAGATAGATTAGAAGTATTTCAGGTAACAAAACAATTTCAATTTCTTTTATTATATTTTATGGATAAAGAAGTTAGGATTCTAGGCTGAATAAATGTTTTTTTTTTAGTATCATATATTATGCATTTTTCATCTCGACTAAAAGGCGTTATAGAATAATTCATTTTGTTCACATAACGTGCTGCCCAAGTTGTGTAAAATAATTGAAAAGTAACGTGAAAATAATTCAGTTTCCTCACGCGTTAACAATCGGAGTAAAAAAAAAAATACAAACATACATCATAGACAATGTCTACCTTATTTCGTATGTAATTACCGTAAGTATAATTTAATTTAAAATGTAAACAATTTCGTATTATACATTGCGTATACCTACATAAACCGTATGGAATTCGCACACTCAATGTCAAATAGAACTCGTAAAAACCACCACACACGACAAACATTGTAAAATACTTAAGTGAAATTGAAAATTAATAGCAAGTATTTTACTGAATCATTAAACGTAACAAAAAATGCGTTAGTATCTGACAACTAACTGTTGTCATAAATTAATTTTAAAAATATTAACTATTTCAGCTTTCACGTAATTTATAGTTTGTACACGACTCACCTTATTTATGCTATAATATATTATATGACAAGTCGAACTATTTTATATAGTTGTTCCGAAATATCTTTTGTGAATTACCCAAAGCGCAATTTTTACAAAAACAGTTTTCTTAATAGGAAGATTGACAATAACAATATAATATGTAATTAAATATTGAGAAATATCATATGCACAGGCAGGGCAATAATGTAACATGCAAACAATTATAATTAGGGCATCCAATCCCGGGATCCCGTTCAATTTTCTGATCCCGAATTTCCGTGAGATTCCGGGAAAAATATAGCAAATTGAGGATTTCAAATTCCTCGGTGAGAAAATCTCAATCCCGGGATCCCGGGATTCAAAATAAATCAATCCCAAAATCCCGGGATTGGATACCCTAATTATAACATTGTTTAAAATTTCAGGTTTTTGGAAGGTATGTATGTCGCTGGATGAAAACTATCATCCTTTCGCATGGAACTTTCTGTACATTCAGAAGAATATCTGACAAATATTAATATTTTTACAGAAATAGTGATTGTATTGATATTCAGTACTTGCGGTATGGTATTTATTAAAGGTAAATACAATTTCGTCTATTTGTAATGATAAATGACGAATCGAATCGAACACGATAAATCGATATAAAACCACTTTTTCTATATTATGTGTATTATATTTTGGTTTGCTATGATAATCACAGTTTTCGCTGTTATGACAACACCGCAGATGTCACAAAAGTGTCTTTAAGAGATACGTGCTCGAATACGACTTAAAATAATACCCCTCGTGGTTTCCCGTGTAGAAACCAACCTCCAATCATCTGAGAGTGATCTCCAATTCTAAAAGCAACAGTTTCCAGTTTGGCTGTGATAAGCAATATAATATTAAAATGCGTACGAGATTATGTCCTGTGGTTCCTTAGGGAGCAGTACCGGGCAGCTCGTATATGAATTACGGTGGGTATAAAGGTATATATTTTTAATGTTTTCGGACGAAAATTTAAATAAAATTACAAATATTCGTCCCTTTCATTCAAGAGTAAATACAGTCAAGATACGATTTCTTTGGTGTAATTTGGGAAATAGTCGAAATCGTGATGCCAATAACATTATAACGATCTAAATACAATGGCAATAAAAATGACAGAGTGCTGACAGAAATAACCGTTCCCTATTATTGCCGACCCCAAGTTTTGCTTTTATCTCTCGTCAGACAATACGGTTGAGAGACGATCGGTCCAAAGTTTGCTGTATTAAAATAATACGGCCATTAGCAATCATTGTTTGTCGGATAAGCCACAAACGGAATAAAAAAACGCTTTTTGCCGTTGAATTATGTCTGTGTATGAAGAAAATTGCTCTGTAATTTTAGGAGACAAATTGCTACCTCTTCATTTGATCAAAATACTTACGGTTTGTTTGACGCTACATTGTAAAAACATATGTTGGTACACATTATTATTTGATTAGTTGTACTACAATTAACAATACTTTTATTATATAGTTATAGTATTAAAAAATGAATATTTTTTGGTACTTATTCCACAATTTATTTATTGAGATCATGACCGATTTCGCTCGTCACGATCATTTTAAGCTAATCAGTAGTATTAGCACCAAAAACTTTTTTTTTTAAATAAACCTAATGTTTTTAAATCAAGTATAAATTTACAGAACATTAAAAGTGATAAATTTTATTAAACAATATGAATATATATATCGCAACACACACACACTCTCTCTCTCTCTCTTTCGACACATTAGGCATACTATAATTATTTATTTTCAGACAACACAGGCAGAGTATGATACCAAAAAAATGAAAATGGAATTATTACAGAAACTTAAAAAATAACTTTGTAATATTTTAAACCCCCACATCTATTCAATCTAAGCTCTATCGTATTTAACATTATTAAATGCATTCTATACTTATATTACATTTAAATATTTTAGTGTACGCAACTCTTGTAGAATTTCAAGTGCACTTCAGAAGATGTCATTTGTAATGGTATTACAACCCCCATGGGCTTCGAAATAAAATTCGCGTCCCTCAAATTTAATATAATGTATTTTATCTGCAAGGGTGGAAATGGAAGAAGTCATATCGGGTTGGTAGATAAGTACTCCGAATAATAATTATCCGCAAAGGAATTAATCCTTAAATTGATAAAATAAATTTTATGATCTTCAAAACGACCGAACAATCTTTTTCTTTATTTTCAATTTAATTATAAAGAGGGCATTTAAAAAATAAATCTTGAGAAAGTTCTTTTTAATCTTACAAAAGAAATGTTCTTTAATTTTGAAAAAAACATTTTCATGGATTAAATAATTTTAAGTCGATAAAATATTTAGATTAGTATAATTTTTGAAAACTTTTAAATTATATTGATATTCTATTATATGTATATGCTTATTTTAAAACCGCATCTGTTGACAATCTTTAATTTAATTAGTTTTTTGATTGATATGGAATTGTAAAAATCGCAAACATTTTAGTAGACTTCATTTAAGATTCCAAAGTAATATATTAATTACAATTTAACATCATTCACGTATCATCTGAATTATTACCACGAATTACTTTCCTTCTCCATTAACATTATTAATTTTATCAACGACGTGTGCGTTTTATTTCTATTTCAAGGGTATTTTGCTTGAAATGTTTTTGTTAAATCTACAACATAAACTGTTACAAGTATGAAATTTTTCACGAAACCGTCTACTTAAATAATAAAGTTGACATCAGATATGTCACGTGATAAGAAGTATAATAAATTCGTTTTCCACTTGGGAAAATGAAGTTAGGTCGAGAGATCAAAAAAAATACGCGTGAAAAGAAACAAAAGATGTCCGCAAAGAAAATAGATAAGTGTCAGTTGGCAGGACAGCGACGATACTGAAGACTTTTTTGCGGGATTTTTTTTTTATCTAGAAGAATTGAAGATTGCTCAAGAGTTTAGATATGAAATAATACAATGATTTTCTAAGTTTTGCTGTTCATTCGTGCCTGAATAACTTGCTTTATAAATGCTGTACATTTTTCTGGTAAAAACAATAAAATGTCATTCTGTGCATACATACAATTTTCATTTGTTTTAAATTGATGAATCATTATTTATATGATGAATTATTCTTTATAGTACTCAAAGATGTACTCACCACTACCATACACAACGATTTTACACTCTTTTTCTAGGGTGTATTCTACAGAGTAACAGAGTTATTTGCGATCAGATTCCTCACGACTTGGTTGCATGCACTTAGTGTGCAGAATGTTAAAATTAGTTGATTTCCATTCGTGAAATTGATATACGCCTGAAGCACATCTTCACGACGTTCCGGTCGATAAATCTGCAAAAATTTACCTTCCGATTGGTGTATTATAGAAAATATTACACTTAAAATTGTACTCAATAATTGCTGCCGATAATGTGTAAGATATAACAAATATATGCATGTATTTTATGTTATATTAAGCGATCCGGCTAATGAAATTTATCATTTCTAACACCGAATGAATTTATTTGTTTTTTTTTTATGTAAATCACAGCCTTTAATTCTCTTAGTAATATTATATGAATGTTGTTTGGTTGTAACTTATTACATATTTTAAAACGCATATAAAACTTGGACATACAAACACTAAAAGCTTAAATCCACTTATTACAAGATTCTACTGAAATTATGAATAAATCTTCTGTGATTTCAGCGTAAACTAATTAGAAAATTATTTTCGAACTACATACTGTCAACGTATCTAAATTATAATTATAATAAAACTCTATGAGATTGTTATGTATGACCGAGAAAAGAGAATGCAACATTGGTTTTGTGGAGAAATCTCGCATTAACTTAACTTACGAAAAGATACCGATAAGAGGGATGGGTGGGGGGGGGGTGTAGAATCACCGACAAAATAATAATTTATCAAACATTACAAACCGAAAATTGAGTATACGAGTATTCAAAGGCGGCTTCAAACGAAAATAAATCCATGATATAAAATTCTCGTATGGATTAAATAGTTGAAGAGAAACATTATGCATTAAAATATTCTGTGGCAACAAAAATATATTATTTGGACATTGTAAACGAAATACTTTCTTAAATAATTAGAATAAAGCTTTTATGAAAGCTCCACATCATATTATTTTTATGATTTATGATAATAGTATATGTATGCATGGAATGAAGAGATTTCTCAATGATTTAGGAAAGAAGCTAAGGAATCAGATGCGAAATCGGAATTGGAAAATCCAAATTGAATGCAGTCGCCGATAAATGATTGAAAAACTTTATTTCGTCATAACCTCGCGGCCTGGAAATGCAATTTGTTAGGGGGTGCAATGTAAACTCCGCCCATACAAAATGTTTCCCCAATACTCCCCTACTATTCAGACGGGAGTCTGAGACAGCATACAGATCGTCTCACCCCAAATGCAATTCGAACAGGGTGGTCGTATATTAATTGTCACTTTTAGTTAGCTTGAAATATGATATTATGGTTAAGTACGCAAAATGGCGATGAATCTTTTCATCGTATTTTTTTACTTATAATGGCATTATTATTTTCAAACATATCTGGTCTCAGTTTAGGCTGTGCAAATTTCTAATGAAGTATTTAAAAATAATCTGTTCTATGTCAAGGACGGGAAAGGAAAATAAATTTGAAACGTTTTTTATTGTTTCCATGTTATTAAATATATAAAAAAGCGTAAAATATTTAATCCATTAAAAATAATAAGTTGTAGCCACGAGTAGTACTTGCGGCCGAAAGTATAACAAATGTAAGAAAAACTAATGAAATTATGATATTTAACAAAATGCTTCAGCAACATTATTTGTAAAGAAAAACTACATTCATGTTCACTATAGTTATAGTTAGCAGCCGCCAGTGTGTTCAAGGGCTTAACGTCGTTGGCTTCGGTTACGGAGGTCACGGGTTCGAAGTTCGAACCCCAGTACGGATAGTTTTATAAATTGATTTTTCAATCATTTATGAATTTCAGTTCGAAGGCATGGATGTTTGTGATTACTTGAATTCCCCCTTCCCATTCATGCTATCATATGAACGGGGCGTATCGAGAGCGATTAGCTAACCACTAGTGTCCTAGCCTTATCCTACTCTCTTTGGAAAAAGGGAGGTTGAGCAACTGTCTCATAGAAACACTTCTGTTGAGATAAACTCTATTATGAGTTCATATGATCCACATTGGGAGCGGACATGGTAAAAAAATAGTTATTAATATCTGCAGTATGCAAAAATAAACTATTATATTTTATATTATAAATGCTTAATAATATACTTCTTGAACAAACAATATATCTACAGTTCATAAATATTTTCTAATACAATATTTACATAAAGTGTCATAGTGGTTTTTCAATCATGGAATAATAACTTCTTAAACATAAATAAAATGTATTAAGTACTTTGTTTTAAAAAAAACGCAAATCTACTAATGGAAATCATACGGAAAAAGTTTCACGTGATAGTAATATTGAGAATTATACATTTGTTGACGAAATGTGAACGCGTATTTTCAATGTGCAAAATTAGTACGTTTTCGAACACCGAGTAAGAAAAGTAGGAGACATTTCCCGCCGCGAGTAGGTACAATCTACAACCTCCATGCTCAGCCCTCAAATTAAAAGTGACGGCTGGAAACGCTTACTTTGCCGATAATATTTCAGGGTTTATTAAGCCGCGATGTGGAATTCTCGACAGCGGGGAATTAATGACAGATTCAGCTGGAAAATTTCTTAATAATAACTGACTCTCCTCTTCGCCCGCTTCGTTTCCTTTCGTCATTATTTGACATTGGTATAACTTTTATTATTTTCTGACAGCTCGAAGCAATCTAAATATGCAATAAGATTTTCATTTCACTTTCATTTATCATATTTTTTCTTCGTTTTCGTCATAATGTCCTTTGATTTCTTTCGTAAAAAGATATCAGATGTAATCAATCATGCCACGACTTGAAAGAACACTGTTAGCATAAATTAAAATGTATTTTCAATCACGCAATACAATAGAGAGTACGGGTAATTTTTCCACAGTGTTATGCAAAAATCTACCTTTGTGAAAATTTAATTGTTAAGTTTGCTCAGTTAATTTCAGTTCTGCAGCCAACTGTCACACAATTTTTTCAGATCCGTTGGCCACTTGTGTCATTATACATAATATAAATACTATTTTGTTTGCACATGTTAATGTTAGTAAGCATTGTTTTATCATATTGAAATAAATTATTTTATGGCGTCATCGAGACAGAAATACAATTTCAAGCACTGCCACTAATTTTACTTAAACATAACCATTTAAAAAGTTTAAACACAGTACAATTACAAGTACATTAAAAATATCAAAATATTCATCAAAATACGCCAATAAATATTTAATATATGTAGTACACTTTTTGCATTACAGGAAAACAATCCTGTCAAGCAGAAGAGATCGTAAAGTCAAAGCACCATTTTTCGAAGAATTAAAATTACCCGAGACATTATTGAATTTTTTAAGTATGCTATTTGTTTTTTTAAATCCATGTATAGAAATAATGTTTACTACTGCACTTTCATTCTGCGTGATAAAGCTTCTTTTAAATAACGCAGAGCTTTAGTTTTATACTGTAAAATGTTGCAGTGGATTTTCACATCAATCTCTGCTTTTATGTCCAGACGCACGATTATATTCGATGCTTCAACGTTTCTCATCATTATAACTTCTTGAAGTAGAAGTATAACAATTGGGTAAGAATCAGTTCTTGTTTAATACCCACTGCTACAATCGCTATAAACAATTCATATACTCTAAATCTGAAGAGTTTAATTTATGTAGATGTAAAGTAGTTTTAAGCATATAAATTTTATGTTCTATATATCAAATGATTTGTTGAAAGTTTGTGTAATGAAAGTTATTCCGGTGTTTTTTAATACAGAGCAACCACAATGATTTTTTTCCGGAGGGGTAACATGAAATCTATGAATAAAAATGAAAAGGGAGCAGCGTCACACTTGCAGGCTTTGAAATTACTCGAATAAAACGAAATATGCGGTGGGATAAAAATATCGATCGGAAGCATAAAGAGAGCACCTTCATATTGCACGCATTTCTAGGTCCGTATGTGTGTGGGCACTCCCAGACTATGGCACCGTTGGACCACGCCGGAGCAACCCTCCGTAACCAAAGTGCAGATGAAACAAAGGGGAGGGTTTTGGGGCGAAAGGAACGGAGGGACGATTCGCCCTCTGCATGTGGAGGGTGCCCCAGAATTAGTAACAAACTGTAATTTAAGCGAAGCCTTGCTAAAATTACCTTCCAATATGAGCCGATTGCGTAATTACTATTGGAGCATAATAAAAGAACAAATCAAGCATTGATTCGCAGCAATAACGGTAAAAACAATGTCGTAATGAACAATATGAAAGTCGTATAGCAATCGAAGTGTATATTTCGATATGCGATATATAAGAGGTGCATAAGAGTCACTATTTTTTTGAGTATTTCAAAGAATAGAGTATTTATTAGTATCAAAAATAACAAATAACATAGAAAAAATGTGGATAAAAGAAGCTAGTTTTAAAGTGTATTGTTAAAATATGTATTCTTTCATCATGACACTAATCAAAATTTAACAATGCTCTCGATAGTTTCAGTGGTTACGTTGTAGATATTAGCTTTCAATAGATGCATACTTATTTTTTTATCTAGTTTAATAGAGTAATTAGAAGACAAATTAATTGATTTATCTTGTTTTAATGATTAAAATGAGTGAGTATTTAAAAAATATATGTAATAGCAATTAGTTTATAATATGAATGTATTTTTTTTTTGTTGCTTTGACCAATTAGAACTAATGTGCTAGCGATAATAGGGACGCCCTGTACATCCCCATTTGAAGGGTTATTTGGCAAATAACGATGTGTTATCTAACCCCGAGGGCCTGGTAGCATTCGTCAATAGCAATGCAAGAGATCCGATAAGGGCACGACAACGTCATATTACACATTACATTTAAATGCCAACTTCAAAGGACGGCAAGTTGGTTACAGCGAATTGATTACGGGCGAAATGTTTGGAGTGCATTCAACTCACTTCCCTCCGAGATTACAACAGTTGATTCTGTCTTCGTGGATCGTTTCCAGATTAATAAAACAACAATGCTAAATAATTTACTTTTATAATTAAACAAACATATGCTGTATTGGAAACGATTTTTGGTTGAGTATATTATTTAATTTTGCTAACTATTAAAATAACTATCTCTTTTAAGGTGTTAACTACTTTCAATACTTAGTGGATAATATTATTATTATATAAAAAAATAATTTACAATATATTTTCGGCCAATTAATTTAAGTGTATTACAAACCATGTTCTATTCCAAGGAATGATCAATACAACTTTTAATGTGTTCACTATCAATATATCCAAAAAATAACACACTCTTTTGTACTCATTTTACATTTATTTAATATGATCAGGACCAAATATACAATAATAGTTGGCTATATAACATAATACAATCATCTTAAATCAATTAAATTAGTGAGGTCACTAACAACGTAAAAGCTTTTTGATGCAATTGCAAGTATAATTTATTTGTAAGAGGTTAAGGCATCTTAATTTTAGTCGGTATATTGTCACTTATTCATATTTTGTATCTTTATCCCTTAATTCCTCTCATACTTCTATTGACATTGTTTGTTACTCCCTTATTAGTTTTACTTGGTTTAGTATAAATAGCCCTGGATTAATGTATATTTTTATCAGTTTAAAAATGCTCGTGATGAACGAAACCGGCCCTGATCACATTGAATAAATATGGAATTACTACAAAAAGGTGTTTTATTTTTTAAATATTATATAACTATGCTAATTTATAATATTTGTTTGTAAAGCGGACTTGAGGCTATATCACACCCTTTCACAGTGGCGGATAACCCTATAAGCAAATGAGGTGCGCGCTTGGGGCCTCCGAATCTTAGGGGCCTCAAAAATAGATAATATTAATTTTTGTTCAGATTTGTATATATATATATATTTTTTTTACATGGAATATTCTGACGTTTTTATGCTATCCGAAAAAAAGGGCCTACAAATTTTATTGCGCCTGAGGCCTCCCATATCCCCTCTCGTCCGATTAGTCCGTCATATCGAGGCTTTACCGTATTACATAATTTTATAGATACGATGTTTTCTTTTGATATAAAGATTATGTAAATTGTGATTTTCAATTGGTACAATATAAAAAAAACTAAGTACTTATTATTCGCAAGACTCCAATATTTATAAGTATGCTTGGTGAATATTTAAACACCTTCACTCACAATAAATAAGCCACACAATATGATATTAATTACATACTAATTATTGTCATTCAACATCATTCAACAATGCATCATGCCATCCACAAAAACAAAATGGCGAAAAAATCCAAGCTGGTTGCCCACGCTAAAAAACGATATCGGTTTTTTGCGGTGGGCACATGGATCATTGTGTTTTAATCATTAACGGTATTGGCAGCCAGATAATAATTAGAAACAAATGACCATCGTCGATCAAACAATAAGTCATTGTTAAGAAATATTTAATGATGAATGACCAGCATCTTGAGAAGCCAACTCCACCTATCATACCTAATTTGGAGAAAGTGTATAATTCAGTATGAAGGCTTCGAATCAAATAAAACGTCTGAAGAAATATACGATGATGTGTATAGCTCATTAATTTTAATGATTAAAATATCCTTGTAACATTTTAGCTACGATAATTAAAATAATGGTTAAAAAATGATAGATACAATTACTTGTTATGTAACGTATTCATTTTTGAGCGTAATTATTAGTTTTACGATCATTTTTATTTCGACAAAGAAAATATCAGTTTAGGTATAATTAACAATTTATTTGGGCGAACGTAACCGCGATTTTTTAAATCGTCTCCTTTCCCAATATGAAGAGTAAGATTGGACACAAATATAAATCGATATAAAAAAAAACTGTTTGCCCTGGGACTTAAAGCTGTGAGATTTGTCACGGAAGCCAACGACGTTGACCACGGCACGACGTAGGAAATAAATGTGATATCACATTCAATAGTTGTCTCAAAAACTTTGAAAAACAATTTATATATGCATTCAACCCATTCTAAAAATTGTAACACTCCCAAAAAACGTCTACAAAAAAATGTTTTGTGTTATCTAAACTTAAATCATCGGTTGAAATTTAAAAATGTATGGACTTACTTGACTTACCCGTTTTGATTGTTGTGATAAAGAGAATGGGGAGCCAATGCCATATTTGGTGTGTTTTTTACAGAGATTTCTTTTGTTACCTTTTCTTGACAAATATCTGTCAGAATACTCTCACAGGAATATTATAATAAAAGCGGTGCCAGGTGTCGACCACAGCCTGTTGATGAATTACATGAATTATAAGTTATTCCCCACGACGTGATGAGGCTCCTCCACATCATTAGCCAACTGAGACTGAAGTTTTTGTTATAAAAGCATGGCATGACGAAAGCGACGATTTGTAAAAGAAATGCACTTTGTTTTAATCCCTAATGCAATTCTGTCGTGATATTTTTAAATCACTTAAATTACAAATACTAATGTTTTACATGGTGATTAGAGCCAGTCTGTGCTTTTACTTGGTAAGTTTTCTTGATTGCTGTCTGATTGCTATAAATGTATTTCATTTATTCGTAAAAAAATAACACCTCGATAAATCAGTTGCAAAGTGTAACAAGTTTAACAAAAATATGCTGTTTTGAAATTAGTATTCAGTATTTTAACACTTTATTAAGTTGTCACACTTTGGAACTAAGGTATCGACCTGATGTAGGTAATTGAATCAAAAACTGTTAACTGTTAAAAACTATTTTTTCTGTAAAAAAAAAACAGTCTACACTACACACTTTCAAATATTTTGATCTAACAATAATTATTACTTTTCTTGAGTTGATTGTTAATTATTGGTGGAAATGCATATTTTTTATTAGTAAACATCAACTATTGTGTTTAAATGCTAATGTAATCATTATTTATATAAAATATTCCGGGCATGATATTAATTTAATCGGAGGCAATTTTATTTTTGTATCTACTATTTATAAATCTGTGTATACTTTATTTTAAATTGTCAATTTTGTATAAGCCTTCTCCAAATGATTAGTATAACTACCTGCATTCATTTAGAAATGCAAAATAGTGGATAATATATGCTTTCTCTAATAAAACCCAGACTGTAAATGATAAAAGAACCTTTACCCAAGCTATCTATTTTTGCTTAAATTTAGGTTTCTGAAAAAGAAAATATTTCGGAAAACTAACATAAAAATATAATTAAAAATCGTCACTACTCACCGTGTATAAGTTTATCACTTTTTATCAATCACTTAAACATTCTTTTATATCGATTATTATTCAGAAAGCACGTCACTATATTCAATCCTCGAACTTTGCTGTATCAGTACAGAGAAAAAACCTACCAAAGTGAAAGATGGAACACTAATTATTTTTATTTGAATAAAGTTACCAAAGAGAGTAAAAGTTGTGTTATGGGTAAGGTGAAGTTATTTATTATTTTCAGAGATTAATACAGTCATTTTCAAAGCATGCACGTAGCTATTAGTTTATTCTAATTATAAATAAGAAGTCATTAACAAAAACGTTATCTTGTATTAACGAATATACATAATCATGCTTTGGCTTTTATCGTAATAACTTTGTCATGAAAATATTTTACGAGAATGCCAGCTGTAGTGCGCCCGATAAGCTAAGAAATTTTCCACCCCTGTGAATGATCAACATGTTTTCCAGCTGCGTCATTAAAAGTTTATAAATATCAAGTTTACCTCATAAAACTCTCGTCACGATTTTCCGTTCCAAAATTATGATACAATTACACGATTTGGCGTATATAAATTCTTTATTTACCCATGATTATTTGTACTAGTGCACAATAAATTCGATTCAATATTTTCTTAGACAATCAAAACAAGTATGTACATTTATCCCACGGGTATTAATGAGATGCCTATATGAACCCCAGAATGCCCAGAGTGAACAATAACTGATTCAATAGACATTTAGTTGGAAGAACTCCATTGTAATAAGATATAAATGTATTTAGTTCTACACGGATTATACGACATAGTTGAAATTGTCTGAATCCATTCGGATAGTTTTGTCGATGGTGTGACGCCAAAAAAGCTATTAACTTTACCCTATATTTCATGTAAAACTAATTACTTTTTTAGGCTTATTAGAATGTTTTTAATAAAAATAATAAAACATTTTTAGTACTTTTTCCACATAAAATTTATTAGATCTGGACCGGTTTCGCTCATGATGAGCATTGTCAACTGATGTTTTTAATACAATCTGGCTATAACATATTAATAATGTCGGATTTTGCATTGAGCTGTAAAAATTTTCGAGTGATATTTGAACAACGAAAGATTTGTCCATAAAATACAATGTATTATACATATGTGGCACTCAATGAAAAAAAAACAACTAAATAGCAACGCTTATGGTTGTGAGTTGTTGGTATTCGATTCCTCTAAATTACCTTCGATACGTTGCCTTGCGTTTTCATGTATCCATATTTAACCTTTATTAAATGCTTCGTCGATCCAGGCCGTCGTAGACCCGCATTATTACTCTGTAGGATCCCTAAAATAACACTGAATGATTTTGTTTGATATTTACCATACACAGTATAACTATATGTCATGTTCATAACCCATTTAAGTCTCCTGAAGTGAGTCACTGTATATAAAACTATTATTACGTTCCTTTTATACCTGCTTAGATACTTCAGAAATATAAAATACTTAACATTGGTTGCAATAGTATGTCTTTAGTAACGAAAATCTATTAAATTTCGGTAAATTTTGAGTGAAAGAAAAACATACTTAACAAAATGGGAAAAGTGTGACCAGAGTAATTCCATATTCAGTACATTTTTATCTTCGTCAACTTGCTGAGCAAATACAGATACTTTTGTCAATATTAAAGAAAGTTGTTTGAAAAGTTTACTTTGAAAAGACCGTTTAGTAAGACTAAATTTACTGAAAAGTTTATTAAATTTAATCATATTGCGACATAGCTAGTATATTTTATAAGGCGGAGATAAAAAAAAGTAATGAATTCACGATCCCATATTATTTCTGAAATCTCAAGAAAGAGTATTTATTTTAAATGGCTTCATTTTTGGTAGTCGATATAAACCCCATTATTTCAAATTATAAAATCCTTGAAACTAAAAAAGTGATATTAAGAAATAATATTGAGATGTGACACAGATAATTTAGCCAATCCCTGATATTAATTATCTACACTTTTAATATTACATATCGACTGTGGAAAGGAAAAAGGACTTAACCCACACATATCAAATTTTACAGGAGGCGCTAAAAACGAGTTTTGATGATTTTGTGACATATGCAAATTATGAATTATAAACAACCATGAAGTGCACGGAGACTTCTAAACTGGTGTTTAATTGACATAATCTAATATTAATTAAAGAAATTGTCTAGGAAAAACCTTTATTTCAGTCTTTTTTCTTGGTTTTAGTTTTTTACAAGGTCATTTTTTCAAACTTAAAAGCTAAATTTAGATACTAATTCGGCATTTGCAGCTTGCATCCTTTTGATAGAACGTGTATCAAGTTTGATACATTGTGATTATCGAAAAAAACCTGTTTTGAAGAAACTGTGGGTTAAGTCCTTTTTCCTTTCCACAGTCGATATTTATTTGCATTTTCTGGTACTATGGTCCTGGTCTTATACGGTAAATCTCTGCAACTACGGGAAAAATTGAAATATTTGACATTTAATTTTATACAGTAGATCAATTCGCTCGTCGAAGCAAATTTCAACTCGACCAGTATGAATTTTGACATAATGTTTCTGAATGGTACTTAGTAATTGAATCTCTTACTCAAAACTTTGCTTCGAAGGTTATCTTTGTGGTTTTGAGTATAATTAAAATGTATTGACTGATGGTTTCAAAAACGGATGGCTGCAGCTTAGTGGTAGCGTACCCTTTTACAAACACGTGCTAAAAATCTCAAATATTATTAACCAACTTGCAGAGCAAAAAGTAAGTTTATTATATTTATTTATTTTTTAATCCATGTCCGCTCGCAATGTGGAACATATGGTATTCTAGTGAAGGTGTCACAACAGATTTTTTCTATGATAACAGTTTGTTACTCAGTTACTATATAATATACATATAACAAGTAATATCATGTAACAGTTAATATTTCTATTATATTGAAGAAAGCTGCAAATTTATTTATTGAATAACTGCAGAAAATCTTTCTTAAAGGAAGATATTTTTTCTGCAACACATCAATTTTGTGAATCGATCACGTACTGGAATTTTTTTCGGACGTGCTAACTCGTAGCATCCCTTAAAGCTTAATAGACTGATGAGATAAAGCGGGTCATGGTGAAAGACTTACGAGTGGTGTGTCCATTGATGTCCAGCGATGCAAATCTTTCAGACACCGCTTATCGGAAACATCAGTAATTTAACAATATCTCCTACACTCTACAGCAGGGTTTCCCAAAAAAAATTCTGCAGTGGAACACTTTCAGACATTTTAACGTAACACATAGTTTATTTTTTAGGTTGGGTTTTTTCACAGTAGTAACAATAAATATGTTATTAAAACACGTTATTTTGTAATTATTTTTAAATCATCAAATATAACATAAAAGTATCAGTGTACCTAGATACTTGACGTCATAAAAATCAGTGGAAAAATAAAGTTTCAAGTTCCTTTCAAAGTTTCAATATGAAGTTGAAGATTTTAAATTTGTTGCAGCGTATAAAACCATTCCAAATTTTCTCGGAACACTTATTCGGGTTCCGTGGAACAGCAGTGTTGCGCGGAACATACTTTGTGAAAACCTATTTATTCTACAGCATTACTTCATAGCTTTCTTTTCCCTATTCATCTCATCGGTCTTCTAAGGGAGTTTAGATTCAAGATAGAAGTTTTAAATCTTTTGTCATCCTCGTCTAAGTCACCGTGGACGTATGCAAACATGTAATACAGCCTACGTCTTAAGTATCAGTCGTTTATCCGCCATGCCGAGACTTTTATCTTTTCGGCAAGGCGACGACGGCAAAGCTGCATCTTCATACCGAGCGACTTTTATTTTGTGTAGGAAGGCGCACCGACTAAACTTTCAACACTTGGAAATATTATTACAGCGCTGAGGTGGGAAAGGTTTGTACTTGCTATGTAAATTTGAGACTTTTACATGTTCACTATGCTCGGAAATTTGTTTAATAAATTTGAACTCCGGAGAAAAATTATAAAACTTCCAGAAGAACGCACATTAAGTAGATTGATTGAATAAATTAATTTGCTTGGTTGTTTCTATCTGATAATCTTTTTCTTAGTGCTGATTAGATAGTTTTTATTAGTATTATATAATAATATACAAACGTCGATAATATCATCGATAGTATCAATAAAAATAGACCCTACTTCCAACTTTTTTTTAGAAGTACTTACATAGAAAGAAGTTGTAAATACACACGAATTTTAATAGATTACTATTTTTATATTGATAATATATTATAAACTCTAAAACCCCAAATTGAGTATTTGCAATGTGTTTGATAAGTATAACATACAAATTTGGAAGTTACACTATTCAAAACAGTTTAACTATTCAGATATGAATGAATATACAATTAATTGATGATTAAAAAAAATCAAACAAGCTAAACATTGAAACAAATACATACGTTCAAAGAGAGAAATTGGAAAGCTTTTTATCCAGCATTAAATCTGGTTGAAATGAAATTATAATATAATTAAAAAAATAGTATATTATTTGTGAATTTTATTTATTAGGTGAATGATACAACAGTCATAACATTTATTTATATATTGGTATATAATTATTATAATAGTTTGAATAAATTAAAATAATTTATAATAAAAAGTTAAAGATACTAAATTTTTATGAGATTGAGATTAATTTGTCTCTTTCGAGTGTATACATAATATATTCAATATTCGAATAATAAATATCTACTTCCTTACCACCTACGCGACACCTGTTATAATTTGAAAAATAAATCAAAACGACGTCTTATGTTATCTTGACTTATCATCGAAATTCACCAATACCTAAAAATATAAATATCTGGGAATTGTTTCACCAACGAAGTTTCTTGAACTGCTCTTAATGAAAGCCCATCAAAACTTTTTGATACTAAATATTTTAACCCCATTTGAATATCTGATCCACGAAACGTATTTATTTTTAGTGAGAAACATTTTTAATTCCACTGCGACCGAAAGAAAATTAAAACAGAACAATGCTTTCAGAATTACTTTACATGTATTATCAACATAACTACTTTGATCACGTGAGGATGTTTTACATTAAAATCTGTTTCAAACAAAGGGTATTTTTCAGGACTCAGCTACGTCACACATCCTTTGTGAGCGTATTTTTTTTCGTTTTGTAGACAAACAAACTGTAAATCCACAATGGACGACGTGAGGTGAGTTTAATGAATGTATTTTTAAGAGTTACTGTTCTATTTTTTGGTAACAGTTTTATCTGACCGCTATTCTACCTTCAAATACGTAAAAATGATATTCATAGTGTATTTGCAACTATCAAGTATAGAAAAGAGTATTATTTTTTTTTTTAATTATTAAGTTATTATAAAACTATACCTTTTGCCATTCTGTCTTCTTTGGGGTTTAACGTTTATTCATAGTATACTTGCTTATTACAGTATGTATTATCTGAATTTCCACGATTAAAATGCTGCATTTAATTATTAAAAAACAAATGTGAAATTAATATTAATACACAGAAACGATTTTGGTTTTCGTTATACATTTATTACTTTTTTAATGTCTCAATTACCTCCTGTAAACGAGGACATTTTGTGAGTGTCTGTTCCAATTGAATTGTATTGATTAGTTCAAACACCAGTTAAATAAAGTATTTTTTTTTAATATATAATAGTTAGCTTAACTTGCAAAATATACTTATCCGCTAGAGAAAAATGTATTTTTCAAGTTCAATATTAATTTATTTGATTGTAGTTAACATACATAATACATATTATTATTATTAAGAGTTTATTTAATATTTAAATCGTACACACCAAAATTTCAAAATGAAACATTCAAAAAGGTCAATTATATCGACTTTGATTTCTTTAATCAAAGGTTGAGTACATAGTAATACATTGAGAAATGTAATACTCTGATATTGATAAAATTTTAAATATTACTACTTCTCATTTTCTCAAATATTATTATAAATCGTCTGATCCTTCGATTAGATTATTTTAAATAAATTATGGCAATCATGGTTATGAAATCGAATTTAACTAACTAATTTTAAAAAGTATCAACCTTACGAGTCTCCTCAAATTTCCCATACTATGGTTGTACAATTTGCTTCCTTCAAAAGGTTTTTATGTGTGAATGATGTTGCGTCGAAATAGACTTTAAAAAAAATGAAAAACCATCCCGCGGAGGCAATGCAATTTTCCGTTAGTTTACAAATGCACCGCATCAGGTGGTGGCGGTATTAGCACGCCGACATTGTCAGCCAGGCTAGACGCATGCAACACTGCTTGATACTTTGCACTGCTGCAGGAGATACCTACGTACCCGCTTATTTATTAAATAAGTCAAACAATTCTCCCCAATAAATAAATTAATCGATCATAATTATAAACTTCAATTCAATAGAAACTTTAAGAGAGTAAAATGTTATGAGCCCAAATCTGCGTCGATGGCACCCCCCTGATTTACCGCATAAGGCAAATAACTCATGTAAAATCGTACCTAGTGCACCATAAGAAAATGCACAATTTAGTTTATGTATTTTTGTTCAGCGTTATGTAAGCTTTTAAGTTCTGCAATGTAGCTCCATATTATGAAGAAGGAAGATTCATACTGCATAAGTTTTATTAAAACTTAATATGTCTACCAACAGTTTTACGATTGTAGCCACAAAATGATCCATTACATATTACAATTGTCAGAAAAAAGTTATGCTCAATATATTATATTTAAGGCAAGGCTTGACATATATATATATATACATATATGTTTAAAAAGTATGGAAAGAAAAAAATCAAAACATTTACATTTATTGCGACGTAAAAGGTGTTTCTTTTAATATTTTTTACAGTTAGTAAATCTTAATTGAATACCATCATAAAAAAGGGTTTAAATACGAAACAAGTAATAGTTGTTTTTTTTTGTTGATTTTTATTTTGAGTATTTGCATATGTTGTAATTTTATTTGTAAATTCTTTTTAATAACAATTGTTTCTTACATATTTTTATTTCATTTTGATTTGAATAAATAACTCTGTAAAATTGCATTATCTTTTCAGTTTATATTCAGAAACCGGTCCTGATCTTTTCAGATAAACCTGGAATTAATACGTACAAATGTATATTTTATTTTTTTAATATAATGCCTTTTCACCAAGTATTGACAGTAAACATCCTAAAATTGATATAATAATCTGTTTAGATTGAGAATTATCGTTTAAAAATTGCCAAGCAATAATACACGTGAGGGCGAAAGGTATGCGACACATACAAGTGTACCAGTTAGGTATACCTATGTTCGGTCGGCATTGTAGGCGACTGTTGCCGGTTTGACGACGCCAGCCACGTACCGTCTGCCATCGCTATCGTAACTAGCCACCAGCTAGCCACCCAGCACCCGAACTACCCTCTCGGCCGCCCAGTACCACCCTAAACAAAGCGTCCTCGCGCAGTTGGAACAGAAGAGGGTGGAAGACCGCCGATGGATTCCCCTCCGTAAGTAGTCATAATCAGACTGTTTTTTGAGCATTTAATCATACGAAAATCATTCACAAATACAAAATTGTACTCAAATTTACATGAACTTTAGGTAAATTAAATAATTTGATTTCTTGTATGCCATAGGAATATGACCTCGTTCTCTCTGATATGTTCTATCTGGTATGTTTATAGTTTTACGTTTAAATTTTGTTTTGAAGCATATTATTGGAAACACGAATATATAATACGAATTGAAGCGTCTAATTACAAAGGGCAGTATGTACACATTTTAATATTTGCCGCAAACAAGTTTTTTTCTTTTACGTAAAAATTGTTTGTTTCAAGTTAAGATTATTTTTTCTGTTCTGTTCTATCTAAGAACTTATCTTAAAAAAAATACAGCGTATCCCAATAAACCACACAATTCAATAAATATGATCAGCAAAAAAATACTTACTAGATACCAGAATCAATCAGATTTAAAATATACTGACCCGTGGATTAATTAATCCGTAATTAAGATTTGAAATATTAAATACGAGTGCTTATTTTGATTATTTTGTTTATTCAGTTTAAATATAATCAGATATTGAGTGATGTTTCAATAAATGAGCTATCGTGGATTTTGACGTATTGACATGTTTATAAATAAATAATGTTTATTTCAGCAGTTACTTGGAATATTTGAATGTCAAAATAATCTCCATGATCGACAGAGCAGCACTCCCTGAGCGCGCAACCCTCCCCACTGTCTTGCCGATGCATACACTCCGCAAAGGAGGGTTGCATGAGTCACACCACGAAGCCCTACACTCATCCCCTCGCCGATTCAACCCCTCGTCCCGAAGCTCCTGGAAGGACCGAGAAATGAGGGGTCGGAATCGCTAATCGCATTTTGTGAAACAGCCGAACACAAATATTGCGACTAGTGTTTTGTATGGAGGCGATTTTAGATAAGCTCCGATCAAACTTTGCTCATTGATAAAAGCTTACCGCGGTATATGATACGATAAACAAGACATTCAAAATGTGAACATCGTGAAAGCTTTATATTTTATTGCTATGGATTTATTGTCGCTTTGGTAAGATACGAAGATATTTTATTATTCTTTTGGGTGATTATTTATACTACATAAAAAAATAAACATCACTAAGAACTCATATCATTAAAATTCAAAATACACAGACAGACAAAAACATAAAAGTTTTCAATGATTTTTTTTTTTAAATATATTTAAATTGGTATTCAGAAGTACGTATGTACATATTTACAAACGCATTCCTAGAATGATATTTAATAATTATTCCGTTTGAGCAATTCGCATGATATTATTAATTTATATTATATTTAGATATCAATTGTTCCGCCATGACTTTTATCGCTGCGATCTACGATGATCGATGACGTTTAATAAAATGGCATATAAAAAGAAAAAAAATGCTCTGTGAGAGCCATAAAAAACTATTGTTTTGGTTTTTAAAAATATTCACTTATTATACACGTATTATAACATGTATTATACGTTCTAAAGAAATTAGGAAATGAAAACAATACAGCTTTTTCTCAAACAACGTGACTATCTGTGAATCCAAAATAAACTATACACATTAGTTTACTTTTCAAATTGTAATGATATAGATAACTGATATATAAATATTTTTTATGAACGTAAGCATTTTGTAAAAAATGACATCTAGCTACAAGACAAAGGCGAGAACCATATTGATTATAAGGTTTCTATAAACTTTGTTATTTCAAATTAGAATACTGATTGTGGGTTGACTTTTAACGTCAACTTAAATTTAGATATACATACATAGACATATATTTAGTTATCCAGGAAATCAACTCGTTATTTTCTTTTTATTTTATTTTTTAATTTCAATCAATTGTAAATAACATGACAATACGTGTTATATTTAAATTATTAATCAATTTTATTTAATCTTGAATATTTTTAAACATTAAATTCATTAGCTGTAATAAGAGTATGATGGCGTATTTTCGATAGATTAAGTGTAAAAGTATCATTACTTTGTGTATCAAAATAAGACCAAGAGATAACATCCCAAAGAATACCTTGCACGAATCTTCATTGTACAAAAACTTCCGGTAAATTGTTGACTCGATTTTAAAGGGTTTACGTTTATTTAGAGCTGGGTAAAATACAGAGACAGGATAATGGCAAAGCTTCCTTTAATGTGGTTTAAAGCCACAACCCTTGGGTATGTAAACTATCTATGTAGGTATATAAATTCACAATTTGTCCTTAATCGACCTTCATGAGTCTTGCGTGACCTTAATAATACATTATTAATTCAGGAGCTTTCACAATTAAGCCCAACCGGCAGCTGTTATAGCTTTACTGGACATATACACAGATATTTTAATTCCAGTTAACTTTTTTAACGGGATATTAGATACTCCGATTAATTCAGCGGTTACATTTTACCGCGCGAAAAACTTGACTTTGTGTATTTCATCAATAAAAATAGTATTTTAAAATAGTAAAACGAAAATAAAAAAACATTCAAAGTATTGTCAACAACATAAAGAATGCTTATTTTATACCGGGCGTAGTTTAGTTTGTGTTTTTTGCTATAATCAAAAACGTTCATCGAGAAATGCTAGCAAGAATTCCAAAATCCTTGTCTTTGAATTAAGCAGTTATACAATAATATGTTTTTCATTTTTAAATTTGGCGAATTTATTCAACGAAAAAATCTACACAATTGACGTTATATTTCTTCGTCGTTATAACATTTTTGTTTCAGAAAAGATAGGTGTAAAAAAAATACCCACTTACCCAAAGAAAATTCTTCTAAATTACTATCATTAATTTCCTCTACCAGTTTCATTAAATAATATTGATAAAATAAAATACATTCATAATAATAAATAGCTCATGGTTAATTTTCTTAAACGAGATGCATCTGGATTAATAGCATTTTTAACTGCAAAGCTTTATACGAGATTGACTGCAGTAATTGCAGTGAAAACAGAATGGCTATTGCAATCGATTTCTCTGCCGGTAAAAGAATTATAGACACCAGTATTATTATAATGTCAATTTTTAAAACGTTGCACTACTTTAAAACATGGCGGCCATGAATATAACCGTTATCGAAGATAATTGAAATTCAGGTAACGACACACAAACTTCTATTAGTCGATATTTTATCATGACTATTTAAAGCAAAGTATAACAATAAAGGTGATATAAGTAAAAATAATATCATTGTCCATATCAGTTAGAATGATAAAAGCAATAAGCACAAAATTAACTGCAGATAAGAAGATAGTTTTATAATAAAACGTGTTTATGAAATAAAATAGTTGTTTCTTATTTTTATTCCTATCATCGATACTAAGTTTGGCGGACAAGTAAGATCATAAGCTTTTTTTATACTCAACTTGAATATAAATATTCTAAATTTCATGCATAAATAGATAATATAGCTTTCCCAAAATAAGTTAAATCTATTACACAATAATACCGTAAAAAAAATCTTTCTTTAATACGATTTTTAACAAAAAAACACGAAAAAAGTGTTCATTAATATGAGTATGGCTATTGATAAAGTAAAGAAACCCTGCTCAGAAGAATTTAATGTTTGATTTTCAATGTAATAATAAATGAATAACTGACGTGAGCTATTTACATGACAATAAATTTAATTGAACCTCGCTTAGACAAAAAGGTTCTACTGAATTAATTATTCACGAAGTCTAGCCTCGCCGCCGAAATTCGTTCATATTCCAAGAAATCACTAGACTGAAATCAACATTTCAAATATGAACAAAACACGAAACGGCGAATTTTTTACTCACGCGAAGAGAATTATTCAGGTAGATAGATACCTTTTATAAAACCGGAAACAGACTAAAGATTAACATTTTCCTGTGAATTCATTGCTTTCCAGAAATGACTAAGAGCCAAGAGCTTTTCGCGCATAGGTACATTGAACATTAAGCTAAGCACCTATGTACTTGTATTACGGATAAACTTTGTATGGGAAATCGTTTTTCAAATCCCTTATAATCTTTATTGCGATATTGTTATTATTTTCTTTTAAAGACAGGGACAATCCCTGCTCTAGACCTCATATTTATGTAAAACATGTTAACCATTATTTTATAACTGAAAACGGAAAGAAATATTAATTTATAGTAAGTATTTTAAGCTGACAAGGGTGATTCAATTAATAACGTATATAGGATATAATATAGAAACTGTAAAACTATTGTTTTGTCGTGGCTTGAAATTGTATAATTAAATAGATCAGTACAAACTAAAAGTTTGAAAATGAAGGCAATCGTAATAACTTTGATAATCTTTAAGGTTGAGCAACTTGCCTTTTTAATTGTTGCCGTGTGTGATACCCAGATAGAATTCATAACCAGTTTCTAGCTCGATTCTTATAATAATAAAATGTTATTATACCTGGTATAACCATTTACTAGAAACATCGTGGCATTGAAATAACAGAGAAGTCGAGCAACAATATAACGGCGCGCAATAAATTCCTTTATCATCTTTGTACAACTTTGCGGAAGGATTGAGAAAGCTGATGTCTTTAACCTGAGGAAATCCTGAACCTATTATTTTGTACTCTACTGGAAGAATCGCACGAGTGAACTAAAGCTCAGCTTTTCAATACATGAAAGCTTTCAGTATGCAAGCACATTAATCTTTATTACAATTTGTGTTTTATAATAACAAATATCTTTCTTATAAATTGTAAACTTTTTGGTGTGTAGAAAAAGTTTGACACATGTTCAATTCGATTCTAACTCGAAAACAATTTGCAAACTGTCAGCTAACCGTCAGAAGTAGGCAGAAGAACAGAGCTACTATTATGTGTAAGAACTCAGATGGTCTCAATGTAAAAACAACATAGACTTTAGGTTTTCTTTACTGCTATGCATATACTTATGTTACAATCAATAAAGATCATAAAAAATAAACCATCTTAAAAACTGCTGATTGGGTCACGTTATAAAAATATGTGAATATCTATCTATAGCAGAATTGTTGCAGACAAACGTTACCCACATAATTATAACCTTAAATCACCAATATTTTAACGGCATGTTCAGATACTGTTGAAATTGTACTTAACCATCATGCAAGGCGGATTATCAATTATTTATTTTAGACGCGCTCACAATTTACGAAACAAATTTTAATAACAGACTCTAGCATCGCTGTCAAAATTTGCCGCGAAGGTATCAGGCGATCAGAAAGATGAAGGAGCATCGATCCGTAAGTGGTGTTCCTCCGTTCGACCGCGGCGGTTCATCGGAGACCGTTTCAGATCGTTCACCTCTGTATAACATAACCTCTCCGCGTAGAAATACTACCTTTACCAGAGTCGCGGCCCTCCAAGCTGCGCTCCGAATACCATCCACTCACGCTCAGAGAACACGTCACAAACGTGAAGGACAAACATTAAATGCGACATAAATATTTATTATCTAGATATTTTTCTCATAATAATACGACTTTTTAACATCATTTAATTATCTAATAATAAAACTTAGTTAATCGTTATTGAGAGAAAAAAACGCTTTATTGAATCTAAAGAGACTTTAATTTTTGTTGTGTGGGAAATAATTTATTGAGTGGCTATTTTTAAATTTATAACATCAATAAAGGATCTTTAATCACTTATATGTATATAATATATCGCCCACTGTTGTCTAATTGGTAAGAGCGATCATGAGGATCTAGGTTCATGTCTAAGTTCATAGACAAATTTTGATTTTTTTGATTTAGATCTTAGATATGAATGTTTGTAATGTATCCGTGTGGTTTATAAAAAATCTCAACGTGTTTAACATAAGCTGTAATGCCAAACATTTTTAAATTATTTATAATATTAATAAATTGTATATATTGTTTGCTTACCATTTTACAGAATGAGCAAAATTATGTACATGAAATGAGTACAAAAATCGTATTTTAGTTAATTTTAAATAAGACTTCGTGGTTTACACAATAAATTAATATGAATTGATATAATTATATTAATTTTATTAAGAGACTTAATAAACTATTTTTTTATCCAAATTGAACTACCATGTTCCACTCTTGGCGATCAATATATACAGCATTGTAATAATATGATCTATATTGTTAAGAAAATGTTTTCTTCCAAATGTATGTATCGGCTAAGCTCAATATATTTTTTAAATCTACGATATAAATTCGCATGTTAGTACAATGACTATTTTCAACGGAATATACTACAGTAAGAATAACAAAATGGTTTCTCATAATATAGACTTTATTAACTAGTTGTGATTTAGATCTGAAGTTATTATTGGTTATATGGTTATAACGAAGAAGTAAAGTTGTATTTAAAATATGCGATATTGATGAGGAAAGTAGGAGTGCATGACCAAGTGGATGTGGGAAGGCAAAGTGTCGAAGATTAAAAATACTCAAAAATGACAGGTGTTCGCTGTTTTGTCGTATTGAGAATGTTTGCTAGCATTGTTGCCAACATTCAAAACGAATATGGCACCTCCAATAAGAAACCGTGTTTATACAGTTTGACGTGTGATCAATGATCAATTTAAAAAAAAACTTTTTGATTGTGTAAGTAGCAGAGCTTACCTCAGCATTTTGCTGTATGCTAAAATTTTAAATATTTTGTACGGATGTAAGATTTTTTATCTAGATATTCTAGATGCATGCGTGGATAAATAAATATACTAACATGCATCGCTGTATGATTAGTACGACGTCCACGATAACTTTTTATGGCTACATTTTACTTTCATTTCTCGGTTGATAGATCGGCACTTTACGATGAGTCATTATCAAGTTTAAATTTAGAACCAACGTTCGAATTTGGCATTTTGATCATAGACAAAGGCTACGAGATTAGCATTATAGACAAGGCGTATTTATAAAAGCGCCAAAGCAATAAATTCAAAATGTATCCAAATAATACAATCCTGTCACGGTAAAGTAAACAAATTACACGTTTTGCCAACACAAAAACGAAACATTTAACGGATATTTTTGAATAAGTGAATTCAAGACAAATAAAATTAATGACGAGTAATTTAGGAACATTTCTTAACTGGTTTTATTTTAGAAATTCAAACTTGATTGAGCATCCACTGAAGATTCAGATTATTTAAAAATATTTTAGATTCAGTAGTAGCTAAACAATGCCGACTGCGACGTTGGCTTTGAACACGGAAGTCATGGGTGCGAATCCCAGTATGGACAGTTTTTAGAGATTGATTTTTTAATCGATTTATGGATTTCTGCCGATGGCATGGATGTATTTGATTTTCCCTCCCACCCATACTATCATACAACGAGCGTAGCGAGAGCTAGTCCTGTCCTAGTCATATCGTTCTATCCCTACTCTCTTTGAAAAAGAGATGTTGAGCAACTGACTAACAAACAGTTCTCGTAGAAAAAATAGAAAAAAAGAAGAAAAAAAAAGGGGGCCATATGCTCCACATTGCGAGCGGACGTGGATTTTTTTAAAGTATGCAAACACCGTGTTTACTGCACTTACACCATTACGTATGCATATAACGTAAAATACATTACTTAAAATTTTCTTCGTAATAATTTTATCGTAATAGGTTTATTATATATCGACTTTGGAAAGGATAAAGGACGTAACCCACACATATCAAATTTTTCAGGAGAAACAAAAACCGTCTTGTGATGATTTTAGGCTAAAAGAAAACTTTACACAACCCTGAAGTGCACGGTGACTGATAAACTGGTTTTTTATTGTCTTAGCCTAATATTAATTGGATTGTTCTAGAAAAACCTTTTTTTATGTCCTTTTTCCTGGTTGCAATTTTCACAAGCCTTTCTTTTTTCAAACTTAAAAGCTAAATTTGGATACTAATTCGGCATGTTCAGCTTCCATCCTTTTGATAGAACGTGTGTCGAGATGTATACATTTTGATTATCGAAAAAAAATGTTTTGGAAAAACTGAGAGTTACGTCCTTTTTCCTTTCCACATTTGGTGAATAGGATGCTTTATTTATTATATCAGCATACTGGTTATAAATACAATGTACTTTTCTTAATTTATTATGAAACAATCAACAGAGCTTTGTAATGAACATACACTTAACAAATAGGAAAAATATATCAATGTATTTTATTCTTAAAATTATTTTAATTTTAGAATTAAATACATTGTTTATTACCTTATTGCGACAAATGTTTATTGATTAAAATAAACGTACTTTCTAAAGTTTCGCTTCGTTTAAATATTTTATTATTTTTATCGTAGTCATTTTAATTCCCGTAAGCATTTTTAATTCCCTTCTTAGAAGCATATGTTTGTATTAACAGGGTGGTTTTGTAGGATGTATTTTGTCTATGGCTAATTCCACAGTCAGATTATCCTTAAACGGTGTTAACTGCATGCTTAATGCATACTGTGAAATAATGAGTGTGTCGGTATGCGAAACTACACAATCGTTTATCATTATTTATATCTTATCCAAGCCACGAATTGTTTCAAATTTCACACATAAATAGCGTTACAATGGATTTCATGCTTATGTGGTTCGAAAGGTGAAATGTCATATAGTATATTCTCTTATATAATTAATATTACTATGTGAGTATACGCAATTATTGTTTAATATAGTAATAAATAAATCATGTTAAATACTGATCACCAATTATGTTTATGAGTATAACTTTTTAAAATTTCAAGCTTTGTAGCAAAACGTTTTTATCAAATAGTATTGACGAAAATAAGTATCATAAAAATAAATAACGTATGTACACATATTTTAATTGTTGTTAAAAATAAGGAAACATATAATAAAAATGGCAGACTACTTCCGTTTATTCGGGGTGGCTAAACAGAGAAGAGACTTGACCTATTCAAATATATGTTTAAGTTACCTTGAAGATAAAAATGATGATAGGTATTATTGACGCATGAATTTATGATATTACGAAACTATCGAAGAAAAATTTGTAAGAAGCTAGAGATAAAAATCAATTGGATTTATATATTAAGCGGGAAATCGGTAGCCCGTCATTTTTGTAGCACGGTAGATCGTAATTGATCAATAGACAATAATAAATAACAAAGAGGAAATTACAAAAAAAATCAATGGGTTTATAATACAATATAAGGTAAGTATATATTATTAATTGAAAATAAGTATAAAAAGTTTGTCTTCATTTTCTGCATCGTTTTGAATAATTTTCATTATATTACAGTGTACATATATATTGTAATATTATATATTAATTTATTGGAAGTTTAGTACAGTAATTAATCTTAACAGTGATGCCAAAGTCTATAGGTCCCAAAAGAAGTTTGATTTATTCAAATTTAAAGAGATTTTGCATTACCTTTTTCCACGATTGTGTTAGAATGAAGAAAATTAGTTTGAATGTATGTTTCACTTCACGATAGAGCTTGAAAACGAATTAAACCACAACTTCTTAACCGAAACTTTCTTCTCCAGAACAAAAACGATTTACACCTAATTCTCTTTCTGCACGGATTATTTTTACACGATTTCGAAATCGCACCGTCCAGTTTAATGGAACGTAACTTTAATTTATCTAAGGACGTTTCATCTTTTTTAACACGGTTTTTTAGCATATCTTCCGAACAAAAAGATAATTAGTTGTAATGCTGGCCATTGACTATATATATTAGTTATTTTTTTAGCCATATCCACTTCCGATTTCAAACATATACCGTAGATTTTTTTCTACGAAAACTGCTTATGATTCAGTCACTAGCCGTCTCTTTTTCGGATAAAGTAACGATAGAATGATAGACCTACAACAGAACTTGAAGAAATCTTATCGATTTCGTTACAAAGCTTGTTTTAAATGATCAGATAAAAAGGGTATGTTAAGAGATACAGCCATACCATCAAACATAAATACAAATTGAAAAATGAACACGTTCGTTCTCGGATACGATACCGTGAATCGGCGGTCACCAAACTACGACCGGATCCGGCCCTCCAAAGATGTCAATCCGATTTTTAACTTATATTTATTATATTTTTCGTCCGGCCCCCAACGTTTTTTAAAAAATCATCCGGCCCGTTTCTTAAAAGGTTTGGTAACCCCTGCCGTAGATAATGCAACCGATGCGAAAAATGCTGACCATTCGTCTGTGGGTCCGACGCATAACATAGTTTTTATAAATATTATTTAGATGTCTAGGAGCCTGCAGTTTAAATGAATTTATATTATTTAATACCTTCTAAATATGGCAGCCAAATAAACTAGCGCAAAAATAAAATGGTGGGAGATAAATCTGGTTTTGTTGATACGTTACATACAAGCTTATAGCCAGTCACTCTTTTTCTGATTAATAGACCCATTCTTTCACCTTTATCAAGCCTTCGGGCTGAATAACAATATCTAATACTGTGGTGGTATATCAGCTTAAACTGTGTAATAAACGTGTTGCGACCGTGTTACTATAAATATTGAGTTGATTCAGTTTTTTTTTTGTTGTTGGATGAAACGTGAGTCTATAATATTTTTTTCGTGTATCTTGAGGCAGCGATGAAGACATCAACAATGACACGTAATGATGAACTCTATTGCAATCAATGTCTGTCGATGAATTCACGTTTTTAATAACCGTTTTAAAGGAATGAAAAAACGTTATTACAATTCAATGATCTGGACGAAAATTGGAAACTGTAATCCCCGCTTTTTCTTGGTAGTTACGTAGTGTTGATTCGGATTTTTTTTTTATTTCTTATGAAATTTAAAATGAAGGCTACTCAGAGGGGGCTGCCAATACGTTAACAAAGAGCTCGCTTAATCTCAAAGCATTTCTCGGTGTTCTGGGAAAGTAGTGATCACTCCTAAAATAGACAATCGATTGTTACTCAGTACACTTATAATATGTAGCAGGATGCAATTTACTGTAAGCTTATCAATATAAATGACTAAAAATGTACTACTGTGTATACTGAAGCTGTTGTAGATAATACATAAGTCATAAATTACTGTTATTTACAAATTTGACCTGAAAATATTGTGTTCTCTTAAATTAACAAGGGGTTTGCCGGCCTTAGTAAAAATTAACAAGGGAATCGCACAAGCCCCTCTGAGCCCACTCCAGCCCACCCCTGATGAGGAGTACATATATTATAATTTATTTAAAATGTTATTAACCGAAAAATTATTTCTGTTTTTGTCCGATTGTAGGACATTTTGATTGAACCAGAGAGTATTCGCTTTTTCTACATATATATCAGAAGGTATACTGCGTATAACCCCGTATACCCACCACTACAGCACTGTAAAGCTGTAATCATAATATTTCTATAATTTATCAAAACAAACGGTTTGTTCGCATTGTTTTTTCGCGGTCGACAGCCGCTTGAAGCAATACCGTGCTCCATATTTTGTAACATTTTCCATGCATCACGAAGACACCGTCGATACTTTCTCGTGAATTTGCAATACCCGACAAAGCTGTCGTATATTGTAATCTTCAATATATAGCCATTAATAAAATATAATACAACATATCATGTTCTTATTCGAATGGTACCAGACAAAAGTAGGTGTGCAACAAACATTTACCTAACGTTGTTAGTCGATTAGTAATAATTATACAATTGTCGGGTCCTATCGCGCAGCGGTTAGCGTTGTTGGCTTCCGTGCCGGACCTCACGGGTTCGAGTCCCAGCGCGAACAGCATTTTTCGATCGATTTCTGTTCGTAGGCATGGGTGTTTGTGATGTCTAAAAATTTTCTTCCACCCCTTCAATAATTGGGCGTAGCGAGAGCGATTAGTTATTCACTAATTCTGTCCTAGCCTTGTCCTACTATACCTACTACTGCTTTGGAAAAGAGAGGGTGAGCGACTGAGTAACAAATAGTTCTCGTAGAAACACTTCTGTTAAGATACCTCCATTAGTAAGCCATGATCTACATTGGGAGCGGATAGATTAATATCAATAGATTAAAAAAAAACATTTGAAAAAATATTTACGAACATGTTTCCTACTTCATCGCCGATTCACATTTATTAAATATATTTTCGAATGTGAGCTTTTATCAAATTTCATTGTATATAATCTATACATGTAGAATATAGATAATACCGAAGAGCAAACTTACCCTTGTTTTCAAAACTCTCCTTAACTTCTCAAAACAAAACCAGCAGTATATTATTTACTTCCAAACGAATGATATTATATGATCAAACAAAAAGTTGTAAAAGCACAAAAAGCGACATTTTTTTATTTAATTCCATTGAATTACTATATGTAAAATATAGCGATCGCGATCTACCGATCGGTTACCAATCCAGTAATGGTAAATCGCGGCAGTATTGCGTATGCTAGCATTAAACACGTGCAAAATTGTCATTGCTTGATAAAAAGAAACCCAAACTCTAGTTTTAATCTCAAAACCACCATTTCACAAATCCAATCCTATTTTTGAATTACAAAGTGTGCTCGAAAATCAAATCGCTTCTACTCTTTCAATAAACACATCAAGTTGACCACACTCAATGCAATTGTAAAATAAGCCCAGGTAACAAACACTGCGAAGATGAATGGTGCAGCCAATAAAATTTAGTTATAGAGGAAACATGATAAATTATGATACGACCTCGACATTTATCATCATGCTATTAACCGTGAGAAATGAAATGATATTCGGAACGAACGGAAAAATAACCGTGCTTTGGTGAAGAATGTAAATATTTTTTATATTATTTATCCATAGCGGTTACGCTCAAGTAGTAAATTGATTGCAATGTTTTCAATCTAAAAACTCAAGAATGGGGTGTAATAAATACGTATATGTGCGCAGGGTTTGTATTCTTTTACTAACGTAAGTTACTACAGTTTCAAGGATCTGATAAGGCGAAGAAAACAATAGCAACAGATATTTTATTGTATTATATATTTTTAACGATTTTTTGATGGATTACAAGGATGAGTGCTTTAATTTACTAAGACCTCTTTACCCGGCCCGGGTTTTTAACATAACTAATACTGTATCATTAATTTTCAAAAATATTATTTACCACTAAGTAACTGTTATTTTGTAAAATTAATATAAGAATCTTGTAAAATAACTTGCTACTGTTATCATGTTAATTTAAAATGTTATTCTTTTGTATTAGAAACATAAATAAACATAGACAATTCCGAACTTTATATACGAATATTTAATTATTATGTAAAACAGGTCCCTTTGTTGCCCAATGTGTTTAATTGGAATGATCTTTGCCCTAACGGTCAGTCAGGTTTGGGTTCAAGTCCCAGTGAGGTGAAATTCAAATTTAAAATTGAGATCTAAGAAATGTATTTGGCGCATTGGCATTAGCTGTACTGCTACTGTGCCAATGCGCAAATGTAATTTAAATTGTCAAATAGTTTTATGTTTCATTATTTGCTTCGTTTACATTAGAATATATTGTTACATATCGTCTGTGGAAAGAAAAAAGGACGTAACCCACACATATCAAATTTTACAGGAGGCGCTAAAAACGTGTTTTGATGATTTTGTGACATATGAAAAATATGAATTATACACAACCTTGAAGTGCACGGAAACTGGTGTTTGATTGACATAACCATTTCATTAAAGAAATTGCCTCGGATAAACTTTTATTTCAGTGTTTTTCTTGGTTTCAATTTTTTACAAGGTTTCTTTTTTTCTTTCCACAGTCGATATTGTATATTCAACCTTTGTCAATAACAAGCAATATTTACAATTATTTTGTCAGTTGCCAATATTATCAAAGTAGATTATTTTTATTTAAAAAAGGAATTAGTGAATTATTAATGATGAACTTAGTATAAATAAGATTATTATATTTGTTTCCAATGAGGCATTAAGATCGAAACTAAGAAAAATCAATAAGGGTTGAGTTTGCTGTACTAATGGTGCTAATACCAATACAAATTCACCCCAAGGAGTAATGTATATTTAATTCTCTGTGCGCCCTGCTCTGTTCTCCCTTATTTTATCTTGTGAGTGCCAGCCAATATTTTGGTAATTTCGGTTCTTGTTGTCATTGTTGTCTTCTTCAAAGAATTCATTTAAACGTAAATTCGAGATTTAACTAATATTTAATTGCAAACAAATTTTTAAAAAGACTGCTACACTTAAGTGCGTATGGAATTTCTAGTTTTGCAATTAGCTACATGTCCGAAATGGGTATCAACTATATCTTATAATTCCTATATATCCAACGAAGAGATACGACATAATGATAAGGTAATAATAAAGTAATTATTGAGTATGAAATTAATTCCAATTTAATCAGTAAATCGATTTTTTCTTAAGGAGTGTAATTATTGTTTTAAGGTTTTGTCAATTCTTTGTGGAAATTATTCGAAAAATATATAGTAAGTATATTATAAATTACTATTTAATGTATGTATTAAATAATTCATTCGATAAAAAAAACTAATTTAATATTATTAGTCAATACTTCTAGCACAATGACAGCATTTCAGTATGTGAGATTTATTTTGATTTTAAGCGCAGTGTACGAATAAATAATATTATAATTTTCAAACTGGAATTCTCAGCCGTTACGGTAAATTAGCATATACGCGCGAATCAAATGAAAAAAACCTGTCGACGACATGCGGGGTAAAAATGAAAGGCAATAAATATAGCAATCATAAAAAAGATAATATTTATAAAATCACTATTTAATTCGTGTTTATATTCTGATATATTAAAATTTTGCGTACATAACATACCACTAAACGTTATAAAGTATACTTTGCAAGAAAATTGTTTCAAGTATTTTCAAAATTAAAACTTTTCAAAGTTGTATAAAACACGATTTTATATCTTTAATAACAATATTTGTATCGCAACACGGCACATAAACAATAATTATTGTAATAATAACTAATAAATGATAAGATCCAGAACTTTACTATGTTGTCTATATAAAAAAAAAAACATTAACACCTGTCGGACAGGTTGCTAGGGATATAAGAAATGAACTAAAATTAAAAATAAGTTTCTAAGTATGGAAATCAATAACAGTACTCACCAATTTTAATTAAAAAAATAATCCATTAGTCTGTATTCACTTAAAACAATGATTCACTTGAAATTTTCACAACACAGGACACCGACACGCTTCAAACAGCCATGTTTTAGAAACACTAACAAAAAACACAGGAAAGAAGTATCTCGAGAAAAGCGTGTACTTTATCTTTTAAATTTGAACAACAGATGACTCAGTACAAGAATTTTGATGCCTGCAGTTATCTGTTTTTCAATAGGCTTTACTCAACATTATCTAGATGGCACGAACAACAACTAAGTATGATTTTTTTTACAGTAAATTTATGTATAAATTTGACGTTTACAATTATAATAATATTACGGAGATTTTTAAAATATTTAATTTATTACTTTGTAATTATATATTTTAAAAGCTTATAAAATGAGATACTAGATGCCGCTGTACAGCAGCCGTGTGTGCTTTTAAGAAACATCGACAATAGGCAGGTATATATCGTCATATTTTTTCGTGTATGTGATTCAAATACAGCGACATCTATTACAAAGTAAAAATATGTTTTACAAAATTTATATGAATCTATTTATTTTTGTAAGAGCTTTCAATATTAATTTTTATAAAGCAGACTAGAAAGTTTTGGTTGAGTTAAACAAAAAAAACTTAAAACAATTAGATCACTGCATGAGCACTGTACTGGCGATCCATAATAGTAATGCTTTATTAGCTGAAACGTTAAAAAAATATTGTAAGCTAGAAATCAATTACACATATTTAACGCATATATCACTGATTAATCTGAACCTTGTCACGCAATTTTTAAAATCAGCCATCTTTTGGGTGAAGGTGTAATCGTTGTTAAATGCGAATGAAACGGTTTACAGCGACATCTATTAATAAGAAAAAATCATAAGTGACTTGTTTACAAACATTCGTGTAATTACTGTAATCGATAAAATTCAGTAGAATATAATTTGCAAATACACCCTAGTTGATGAATGCATTATTTATTATACTAATACACTAATAGTTTAGTGTATTTAATAAACAGGGAGTCAGTGGCGTGATTTAACAGCAGCTTCTTATTTTCTTACAGTAAATTGATTTATTTCAATAAAAACACCTTATTAATTTTTGAAAATTGTATTAAACATTAACAAAATTAAATATGTTAATATAACCACACGCTTTTTTCAGCATTCATTATTCATACATATTGTGGTGTAGCAAGGGGGGCGTGCTAGGGACGGACCGCCCCGGGTGGCACATTTCTGGGGGCGGTATTTTCAAAAATAAATACATATATTAAACCACCTGTAGTAAAAACCCCTAGTTTATAGATAAAAAATAGTAGAAGTGATGTTAAAACAAAATTAGAGGAAATATTGGGGGCGGCAAATTTAAGGACAGCCCAGGGCTGCAGGACTTCTTCCTACACCACTGATGGCATTTCCATGCAGATATTAAAATATAAATATTTTTATAGACAAATGTCAAAACAGCTGCAGATGATATTTCTAAAAATTAAAATTCAATACAGGTACCTATTATAATCTAAATGTGTCATGGCTGGTTTCATGGAACTCTTACAAAAGTCATCGTTAATTTCGCTTTGTACTATTAAACGATTGATAACAATTTTCTACTATTTGTTGATGTGAATGGTAGCCATAGTGACTGAAACACAGACATCAACTTTTACGAGACCACTGGTAGATAGAGAGCTTTTACACACAATTAATATACATATATTGATAAACACGCGAGATATTCACAAATGGTTATAAAATTAATAAAATATGATTGAATACGTCACACGCTGTATAGTTAAGTATTCTTCTTCTTTGACCATAATCGCTCACTATGTGGAGCATATGGCCGCCATGCGGCACCACCATGTTTCCCTGTCTCCCACCATTTGCTTTGCTTCCTCCCATGACATGCCAGCATCCTTCAGTTACGCCGATGAAATCCTATGAATAGTACCCAACGGTTACCCAGAACGCCGGAATCCCACCGATCGGAAGAATAGACAGGCAGGATTAAGGCTTTCCGGGGGCATCCACAGCACGTGACCCAGCGAGTTTCTTTATAGCCACTGACGTGACTGGGCGCTGTTTTCTACGTTCTTTAATCTCCGAATTCCTCACGAAATCAAACCATCTCATGCTCCCACATGCTCCTTTTTTGTGCTGTTGTTTTCCGGGATATGTAATATAATAATTCAATAAATATTTTTTTAAATTCGTGATAATTAATTTAAGCTTTGTGAGTTGCTTAAAACACACAATGGCGGATTACCCCATAATTGATAGAGTGGGATTGAGACCACCGAATCTTAGAGGCCTGAAAATGAGTTGTATTTTTGCTACTTAAAATTTTTGCGTTTTCCAAAAAACAGGGCATTAAAATTATATTGCGCTTGTGGACTCCAAAGTGCTAAATCTGCCATTGGAGATCCATACTATGTAATAAAATCAAAACGTAGCGTTTCAACAGTGATTGTTATACCGATGTTTCTGGAACCGTAATTACTAATCTATTGTAAATAAATTTTATATGTTTATGCTCTAAATATTGTTTTATATAAAAATACTTTTTAGGCGAATATATAAATAATTGTTTTTATACATATGTGTATTTTATATGTAACAAATATAGCGGAAATTCACCCGATCTTAAAAAGAATACAATTGATATTAAAATTTTGGTTATCAGACAAAAAATACTTGAAGGCAATTAAATTGAGAGTAACTATCTTAAATTTGTCGTGCCAACTGCGACATGAAACACGACACAGTGACACAGCACTAATTATATTTACAACGCTCTGGAATCTTCTATGTATGACCTTGCTTCATCAAATACAAAATAATTGAAAACCTGGAAAAAAATACCACTCCAAAAGTCTCTCTTATTAGCAAGTAAAATATTCTAACCTTAATGGCATTACGGTCTAAAGCGATTTTTTATTATTTTATTACATACAGAATAATATAAAACATTTCAGACAACAATCTTTTTATTACGAGCCGTTATTATGTTCAGGTCCTTAATCGTTGAACCCTCTACGAACAGTCTACGATACTACGACTCTATTAACAGTCTACGCCGAAAGTAAAGAGCAGAGTTTTTTCAACCACATTTGCGTTATCTGACCGATATCTTGTATATAACGGTGTTCAACAATACTGCTTCAGATGTCGACATATTCCACGTAGACGTGGGTGAGTTCCGACGAATACTATTTTTTATGTATTAAAGTAGAGTTCGTCGGAGCTTACTCAGTTGACCTCCTTGCCATTTTTTTTTCTACTGCTTTTAATATTAAATTGTACTATTTTTTTCTCCATTGTAAAAGTTTTAAATTTATAATTTGTCAACCTTGTGCAATGTTAATTAAATAAATAAATAAACACATAATAAATACTTCCCTGCAGATAGAGTCCTTAAATATAAAGTATGCTTTTTTATTAGTTTAAGATTTCATGTCATTCATTAAATAATAATAATAATTAAAATGTACTGGAAAAGGGCTAAAATTGGTATCAAAGGCATATGAAGCTTAAACATGTTTTACTGATCCCTCCTTGGCTTCTACTTTGACATGATATAAAAACATAGTCATCAAGTTATAAAACAGACTATATTGAATATCTTTTATTAAAATGGTCAGTTTATAAAATATAATTCGATAATAATAGCATATGAAAAAAAGTAAAGTTTTTCATAAAGTAGCAGAAAAGCATCGATATTAACAGTTAATTTGACATAGATTTATTTATACATATATCATTTAAATTATAAATAAATCGAACATAAAGCCTCTGCCGCAATTATTCATCAATCAGCAGAAATTTCATTGTACATAAATTCCAGTAATACGTTGAAGGCAATTGAATTTTACCATTAATGATACATTTTTTGGTAATATATATTTTTGTGACTTTTATAATTTCGCGGACATTATTTTACGTTCGTATACCTCTTTTTCACTCTATTATTTTATAAAGACACGCAATTTAAGGTAAAAAAAATAATAATTCCCGCTATATCCAAACTCCACACCTTGTAGAACAAAAATCCACATAGACAAAATGTAATATCTGATTTCACAGACAATTAAAATTTTAGTGTAACACAGAAAATGATATAATTTCATTCGACTGTGGAAAGGAAAAAGGACGTAACCTGTGGACGTAACCATAACAAATTTTACAGGAGACACAAAAAAGAGCTAAAGTCAAATTATGATATATATATAAGCTTGAAGTGCACGGAGACTGATAAACTGGTTTTAAATTAACTTTACGTAATATTAATTTAATTTTAGTTATCCGGCGATAAGAAGAGTTCTATGGGTACTATGGCGAAGCGGTTAGCGTTGTGGGCTTCCGTGCTAGACCTCACGGGTTCGAGTCCCAGTACGAACAGCATTTTCGATTTCTGTACGAAGGCGTGGGTGTTTGTGATGTTTGAAAATTCCCTGACTCCCTCCGACCCTTGCGATTCTTTAATAACCGGGCATAGCAAGAGCGATTAGTTGACCAATAGTCCTGTTCTAGCCTTACCCTTCTATCCCTACTACTCTCTCTTTAAGAAAAAGAGGTTGAGTGACTGAGTAACAAACAGCTCTCGTAGAAAAACTTCTGTTAAGATTCCTCCATTAGAAGGCTATATATAGTGATTTAAAAACACAGATTCTAATTCCAGAAGTAGTCTTCTTCTCTATGAAAATAAATGGTACCTTTACTTATACATATATATGTATATCGACTGTGGAAAGGAAAAAAGACGTAACCCACAGTTTTTTCAAAACAGGTTTTTTTGAATAATTACAATGTATCCAACTTGATATACGTTCTATCAAAAGTATGTAAGCTGAAAATGCCGAATCAGTATCTAAATTTAACTTTTAAGTTTGAAAAAGATGGGGCTGTGAAAATTGAAATCAAGAAAAAAGACTGAAAAAAAAGTTTTGCCTAGACAATTTCTTAAATTAATATTAGATTGTGTCAATTAAACACCAGTTCAGAAGTCTCTGTTCACTTCAAGATTGTGTTTATTCCATAATTTGCATATGGCCGAAAATCATCAAAACACGTTTTTTGTGCCTCTTGTAAAATTTACTATGTGTGGGTTACGTCCTTTTTCCTTTCCACAGTCGATATGTTTGTATGTGAGTGAGCGAGAAAGATAGCTCGAGCGTGAAACCACATAATAAGTGCAAGGACAAATAAAAATATTTCCAAAAAAGATCGCGATAAAACGATCCGACACTCGTCGGAGTCGCGTTGACCGGGGGTTACTTGTGTATATATTTCTGACTAGAATTAATACACATTAAAACATATCTGTGGGGGGTGAGGTTTTGAAAATACGGCATCATTTAGTCAGGGAATCCAAGATTTTACTGACCAACTGTGACGATTTCAAAAATGGCTTAAATCGTGGAACAGTAATATTTTATGAACGGACATTTTCTTTCATTTGACACTTGTCACAGTCGTAGCTAAAGTATTCCCAATGTCATTCCGACTTTATTTTCCCATGCGTATATATTAAAACTTTACCAACAATATTTTTTCCCAAAGATCACCTTAACTCAGAAGTTTCCAACATTTATGTTACTGCGCCTCCCTTTAAAGAAAAAAATATCTTCGCGCCTCCCGATCCGTTATTTTAAATAGTAATAAAAACGCGTTTTAAGAAATAAATAAATATTTTGGACTGTTGGCGTCTCCCGTTGCAATATACAACGCCTCCCCAGAGAAGAGCATCTCCCAGGTTGGAAATCGCTGCCTTAACTTGTATTAAGTACGAAAACTTTTTCGTTATATATCTGGACTAACAATTCAGAGCAGAAATGAAAAAACAAGTATACATCTGTCTTGTGGAATTAACTATCGTAATGCAATTACGTGGACAAATCTGCTAATAACAGTAAGGATCAAACCTCGACTAACACTAAGTTATACGGGCCATGTAGAGATGAAGTGAGCCGACTATAATAGTACAATGGTAAAACGATTTTCTTGGACAATCTCGTCTTTATTTGGTGTTTTTGTGTATTGCATATTTTTATCTAACACTACTATAATGTGTTTTAACTGAGGTTACTACAATTTTACGATACTTTTAGACGTGTAAAATAATACAACGCACTACGCATTAACTTTTAATTTAATTTAATTTCACCTCTAATGGGCCAAATTATAATTATTAATGTCAATCTTTTTATATATTTCAATGTACAAAAAAATCTCGTTATCAGAATTATATATAAATAAAGTATTAATCAAATTATATATATATATATTTGTATAAGCTTTGACAAAATAACGTAAGGTTTCCTTTGATATCCTTCGGCTTTGAAAATTTGGTACAGTGCCAAACAGCATAAGGAAGTAAGTAGCCAGATTACTACATGTATAAACAAAAATCAATAGTGTTTCAGCCTCTACATTTTTTTCACACAAACTTTCCATTTCCTTAAAGGCGTTGCTTTTCTCCGACAACGTATATATTCCATAATAATCTGTATAATTTATTAGTCCGGTGAACAACGTAAGAACACCGAATAACCGTCATAAATTTGTATAAATGTACATTTACTTAAAATCGTCATAAACTTTAATATAATATAAGGTTCCATACTCCGTATGCATACTAACCATTAACCAGTAGCGTCCAATTCAATGCGAAGGATAATAATATATAATATCTACAAAAGAAGAGTTGGGCGATCAATTTGAAACGTTAATTGTCTCATCAATTGCTTACCTTAAAATGATTAATTACGCTATTTGGCTCTTGGGTACTGGGAGTAACGTAATAGTTATACTTAAAAGTAAAATACATTTTAAATAATATCATTGGCATTTCAATGGAAAAAAAACATACTCGTTTATCTCCTTATATTACACTTCTAAACTAATAATATTATGAATATTGAATCTTTGCAAATATTTACACAATAATATTTAAGAATTCACAAAGACTTCTCTCTGTGAAAGATGAAAGACACCAGTCAGTCTAAGTATAATATCATTCCTATATAATGCCTTTTATGCAGAAATAAGCAGATGATAAAAACGCGTCAATCATTTAAAGCAGTGCTTTTCAAATTGGGGGGCGCAGGTTTTCTCCGGAGGTCGCCGCAGAATATGTTTTGTATTGAGGGGGGCCGCGGATTGTTTTTTTCAGATTTAGGGGACCGGGTATGATTTTTTTGGGAAGCACTGATTTAAAGCAGTACACCGTAACTTTTTCTACCCCACGGTATACCAAAATTTCCCCAGAATTCCGTGCCTAACAACAAATTTAAAAAATATATAGATAAATGAGCATTTACAATTGAATGTTGGAAATTATGTGATGTTTTACACCTAGCGTCCGGAGGCGGGCTGGAGAGGGCTCGGAGAGGCTCGCGCGAGCAGCTTGTTATTTTTTTTACTTAGGCCGGAGAGCCCCTTGTAAATTTAAGAGAAAACAATATTCTCAGATCAAATTAGTATATAACTGCAATCTCTGACTTATATATTATCTACGACAGCTTCAGTATACACAGTAGTAAACTTTTAGCCATTTAGATCAGTGGAGGGAACCTGCGGCCTTTTGGGTACTCTGATGCAGCCCTTTGACTTGATCAAAATATTCACTTTGATCTAAAAAATATACGCAAGCGTTTGAAAAAAAAGCGTAATCAACCCATTATATGTTTGATAGACGAAAAAAAAAGTGAGGCGGTGTCTTTACTGCAGCCTTATGTTGAATCAGAAAAATGAATGTGTCCTTTAGAAATTCAAAGGTTCCCCACCCCTGATCTAAACCGTTAATTACTTTAAATTCTCTTGAGACTGATAAAATAATTACCATATTTGGTTAATTTGATAGAGTATCATTTAAGGATTATAGTTTTAAAAGAATCAGTCAGATTAAACGATGGTTACGCCCTACGGAAAGAATGTGATGTTTCCAATTATGAAGAGCTCAAATAGTTTTTACGAAATTCAAAACGATCTTGATGGCACAACAATGTTCGTGTTCAATTAAGCTGTACGGGGTAGCAGACTAGGCGGGAAAACGCAAAGTGTATCCAAATACAAAACATTTAGATTAGAAAAAATCTAGATTTTTGACATATCAATTATACTGACGAATAAAAAATATCATACAACAATCAATCGATTTAAGACTCTCAAATGTTGATGTGATCAATGCGTGATGAACTATGTAGAATTTTTCCTAATTTGCTTTCAAGTTTCTAACATTATCATCTTACTGATGAAAAAGAAGTGATGACTCAGAATCAACGTGAAAATAATATTTAAGTAAGAAATACAAAAAATATTGATTATTAATTTATGAAATACCATTTTTGGAGAGCGTAAGTGTAAAGGTAACCCCCAAATAAATTTGTTTAATCGATAGGCTATATGTATAGATTTTAATAGCTGATGCTTTCTGCTTTCAAGTAACTATCTCATACATTATACAATGGTACGAATTGCGGTTAGGGTGCCTTGCGTCATTGAACCCCAAGCTACTTAAATGGGTTATTTTACCTATTGTACCTTCGTCTGGCAAAAAATTTGTACCAAGCTATCCTTAGAAACCGTTTATATAATATAAAAAGTCACGCTGTGTGAGGAGAGGGGTGTAATTCAATGGTAAATGACGATGGTGTTATGGGGTTATAAAATGTGACATCACGAAACAAACAAAAAATCTTGGTATTGCTATTGGCGATCTTCTCACAAATTCAAGAACCAAATGGACAGTAGTACTTATTTTTTTCTCTATTTCTATATTTATTAAATATGTATCATGTGATATATTTTAAGGATGACCCCCCAACCATATATTTCACAATCCTATCCCACGCTGAGATTTTCGTTTCGTTATTTGAACATTTTACTTTCTCCATGACTCATTTGACACCCCCTTTTATAAACAAAATTTTATCTGTTTCACTCACGCACGTTAAATTATAATGTTATATATAAATTTTGTATGTGTTCGTGGATTTACTTCAATAACTTTCTCATATGGGGTTTGAAAATAGATGGTTTCAAAAATTGTTAGTAGGAATCGATGGGCGTTGCTGAGATAAGGAGTGGGCTGAAGAAGGTTCCATGGGGCTCGATTGAGCCCTTTGTTAAATATCACGTAGGCCGGTGGTCCTAAATTAATCTTTGTGCAATACAATTTATAAATATCCATACTAATTAAATTTAAAATGATAGTGTTTTTTGTGTGTCTTACAATATCTGACATATACATATAATAATACTGTCTAGACCACCTTGTATAACGTGTGAAACATGTAATTGAAACGAAAAGGATAGTAACTATTTTTACGTTCCATTGCGTATTGTTATATAGTATTTTAAATAACACTCGACTGCTTTAGTAAATATTGCGAATAGTTTATCGGAATAATAAGAAATCTATCCTTTTCCGGAACCCCGCGGATAGATTTGAGAATAAGCGAGCCTCTTGTTTACGTGTTGGCAAACTACCGCTGGAGATATATCAGCTAATAAGTTATTACCAGATACAAGTTTTTACAAATTTTTATTCAGCTAATACTGCATATACATAAAGAAATAAACTAATTGAGAAACGTTTTACTTGAAACCACCCACCTAAAAACAATTTTTGGCCCGCTACTGTATTTAGGGACTTTGTGAATACAAATAATACATGAAGTTAGTTTACACACGAAATGCCATACATAAAAAAATATTGATTTCAAATGTAAACAAATCGATTCATACAAGCTATTATGCTTTGCAAGATTTGTATTTTCACAATTTATTACTCTCTCGGGATAACACCGTAATAATATTGGTTGTTATCAATCGACGTTTTAATATCATTTCAGAGCTCACTATAAAGGTATATAAAAATTAAATGAATACCGCAAGTGACATCTTTTGTATTCTAAAGAATATCATAAAAAATAATTCGTTTGTTTCGTTGCATGTGATATTATTTGAATGTTTTTTTTTAATTATTTTATTGTAATCATAGCAAACCGGGAACATGCGAAATAATCACATTTTTACAGAGAAACAATCCCAACTAATTATTATTTACTGTTTTAAAAATGTTTATATGATTTTCAACATAATTATTTATTTTGCTTTTTTGTTCTACGTAAGTCGAAAACGTTCACTTATAAATAAAATGACGTGTGATGTTGAATTTAATCGAAATACCAAAGTAATAAAATGAATAATAAAAATATGTGCTCCAGTTTTCCATTTCTTCATTCGTGTATAATTACGAGCATTGTTAGAAATAATAATAATTGCTAAACGCGCCTAAAACAACGTCACAATGTTCTACATTATTCGCTGTTGCCCGGTGAACCGCGCACACCTTTTTTCCCGGTCTGCAGTCCCGGTATTAGATAATTCTCCGGCTGTGTCCTGTTGAACGCGGAGTTTGTGACAGCGCCGTTTTACCCGCATTGTCTTTTCACGGTACTTATCATTCGGGAAGTATCATTCGAGCAAGAGACTTGCGAAATTGTGCACGGAATCATCAGAGCATCATCTATTTGAAGTTTTAAAAGCCTTCCTAATTCAAAAAAACGGTAAGCGGATATTTTGTTTTACTCGATTGTCTTTTGCCATTTCCCGGTTGAGTTTTCCACGCTCCTGTCAAACGCTTTGCCTTGAATTGAGATTTACTAAACGAGTGTGTTTTATAATATAACGCCGCGGCAAATGATTTTAAAACAAAACAGTGTTTAATCTTCGCTTTGTATTTGATGTAATCTACTTTTTATTTCGTTTTGTGATTTATCTTGTCTTCTTATATGTGTTGAAAAATTGTGTAACATCGTAATTTATTCAATAAATCTACTTTAAAATCCAGTTAAAAGTAAAGCAGCAACAAGTCGGCTTCCAAAATAACTACGGATTTTTATTTGCATAAGCCAATTAAGCAAATTGGCGCGATAAGGTAGTGTAGACTGCTCATTATTATAAAATTACTTGCATAACATAGGTACAAATTTTAATGTCAGATGGGACTATTCCTGATTCACCGTTTTTACATTAAATTTATAATATATTATTGAGAATATGATTTCATCATTATACATATTACAGAATACTAAATTTCGTTACGTATAAAACACGCTACCTTATAACATGCGGAACGAATTCTTTGTTACCGCATTGCGAGTACACATTTTACGAAGAAAATTGTATCTTAGAGCATGAAAATTGGAAGGATTAACATTTAATACTGTTTTTTTTGATATCATATTGCTTTTTATAACATACCTTCCAAGATTTTTAGGCGTGTTTCCTTAATAGTGAATTTTTGAATACGCCTTTACATATATGAAAATCAAATAAAATGAAAATATTTTTCTAAAAATGTTGTTATATAATAAAAAAAGTCCTTTACAGTTTTTTCTCTTTATATCATGTATTAAATTAAAATGAAATCTTTGAAGTGTATTTAACTATTTTTTTGATAATTTTTTTAAACACCATTCCAAAACAAATTACGATAAAGCTTTTTATAATACTCTTTTCCTACGATTTTTTAACGACACTGTGGCTTAACACTTCCCCTAAGGTGCTAAAAAATACTTCCGATATGTTACTGGCTCTTTAAGAACCAAGTGAAAAACATGTGTTTTAAAAATATACGTCCTGGGTTTTTACCGTCCATCAAACTTTTCACTTATCAACAACATATCGGAAGTAGTTTTTAGTACCGTAAGGAAAGTGTTAACTTTTCGCTAGTAAAAACATGAAAGTTTTACTTATTATTTTTAAATAGGATGTACTGTTATTATTTCTGTAAAGTAAACCGCGTGTACTCATGAATATTTAAAAAATAAGCTTGCAACCATGTAATAAAAGATACGTGCTTACAAATTTATTGATTTGTATGCATTTTTTGTAAGTATTATACCTAAAAACATTGAGTTGTTGATGCACGTTTTAATAACATAATAACTCGATACAAAATATTACAGCTTCATTACATTGTTATAATTTACATAATCATTAATAAGACAATTATCATCATTAGTATTGTCATTTGAGTCCGTCAAAAATATGAGATAAACACCTTAAAGGGCAGGGCTTCTGTAAAATATTATATGACTATTTTAATAATATTGTGAAAAGAATCTTATTCCATACAATAACCATTCTTTGAAAAATTGATAGGTAATTATTTCATAGCAGGCGCATTGTTTATCAATACGAAGAGACAATGCTGAAGTTGCAGAGTAAAATCGATGAAATACAGATGTTTTGAAATACTAATCCAATTTCGCCTATAACTATTCTTGAGTAATCCAATATACGAGTACAATAACGATAACATTGTACATTTTGTTCGTAGCATAACCATGCCGTACAGTTTGAGAAACGATACTTTTTTAACCGATAATAGGTACATCGATTTTTCTGTAATTTTCATTAATTTATTAGTAGGCGACTGAAAGAATGAAAGTTTGGGTAGTCGAAATAGAAGAGTGTGATTGGCTATAAACTAGAGTATCGCCTAACCACTTTTTTTTTTATTTGAGTAAAAATACTCCAATTTTTCTGGAATAAAAGTGTACATTCGAATCATTTATTGTTATTTTTAGTCATTTTTACAGTAGTGCTTAAATTATGGTACATTGTACAAATAATTTATAATTTACAACTGATAAGAGTATGCAGTGAATTAAAAATAGATTCGAATTTGTTGTTAGTGCACTCTTACTTAATAATTCTTCTTGGACGCAATTGCATATTCGTATCATTTATTTGTATAAGGTATTAAACATTTCAGTAATTCATATTTTGTATCTTTATATGTAAATTCCTTTCATATTTCAATTACCATTTTTTTGTTATAGTCTTAATCTTGGTTACTCAGTATTAATAATACTATATTATTATGTAATGTGTACTGATATCACTAGAAAATGCTCGTCATGAACGAAACTAGGTCTTAGAATATTTAAAAAATGTGGAATTAGTACAAAAGAGTTTTATTTTTTGAATATCAAGACAACATTAAAATATTATATCACTTGAATAGTGATAACTGTTATTTACTTTAAACTGCTATGTCGCAAAGCTAAGCCGGTCCTGACAAGTGTGGTTTGTTTTTAAAAAAAAGAAGAAAATATAAAGAAGTATTTATAAAGAATGTGATAAATTTAATACATACACTCAACTCTTCTTTACATAGTTTTGAAATAGCACGGTCCACTTAAAAGAACGAATATATATTTAAACGAATTATTTGCTCTAACACGATTCCCCGAAACAAAAAACACAGCAACGGTAACAGATATCTTTATAACAAGAAATTCAACATCACAAGACAGTAATAATAAACAAAAGGCATTATTAGAACATTAGACGTGTCAGACATTTCCAGCGATGAAAACGATGTCCAGTCTTTCATAAAACTTCCAAAAAAAAATCAAATAGCAACGTATAGTATTTTTTTTTCTTAATTGAAATACATTTTTTTGATAATATCTTATGTAATTTACATATTGGGTCCTCAATATTACCTTTTTTAAAACGATTTTCTATATCACAATGCTGTTATTTTTCCAAATAACACGGGTTTTTTTAAAATCAGGAAACCAATCTGTATTTTTTTAACACGGTTTTTTGTGCAACATATTATATGCCGGGTAAAAAAATAGTTGAGATTATATTTTTACTTAATCATTTAGTATAATTTCACAGGGTGCGTAGCTTGAAAGTTTCCCACGTTATTTATCATGTCAGCTATGATGTGTTCATTAAGATTATTTATGATGACATCTCGATGATTGTCTTCCGAGATTCATTTGGTTAATATGCTCAATCAGAACAATACATATCTTGAAATAATGTTCGGAAACAATTTTACGGTACATTAATTTTGCATGCCAATGTATCAATAGAATCGATTTTGATGTATGGCTATTATTACCTTCAATCATATCTACAGTACATATAAATCTTATAATATATTTAGCATATTTTCTCATTGCTTGTATTGCCGGATCAATTTTATTTAATGTACCAGATCGGAGAAATAAGCTTTGTTATGTTTACTTTTACAACGTTTAACTGTATTGCCTGTATTTTTTTTAATGCAAATTTTTCAACGTTTAAATGATAAAATAAATCAATATGTTTTATTTCTTATATGTGTTTTAATAAGCTAATGAATCTATTGATTTTTTTCTGCAATATTATTGGGGGATATATGAGCCTTCGAGACATTTAGACTTTGAAGTACAATCACATTACTTGGTGTTTCCGGTGTATCGCATATTTTTATTTTAAGAAGATAATACTATTGCAATGTGTATTTTCTGATTTTTATTTACTGATAATTATTCGCGGGCTGCGCGGTCGAGAGGTCAACGTCGTTGGCTTCGGTTACGAAGGTCACGGGTTCGAATCCCTTTACAGACAGTTTTTATTAAGTGATTTTCAATTAGCGAGAGCGGTTAACTAACCACTAGTCCTATCTTTGTATCCCTACTTTCTTGTAAAAAGAGAGGTTGAGCAACTGAGTAACAAACAGTTCTCATATAAGAAATATCTGTTGAGATACCTCAATTAGGAGGTCATAAGCTCCACATTGGGAGCGAACATCGATTTAAAAAAAATGAGCTTACTACACTTTCTCTATACTTAAAGACATGTAGAATATTATATGATTATTTTTTTCCTAAAGTACCATTTGGCTCAATTCACCTCTCAGGAGCTCGTATTTTAGTTTACCTTGATCAAGATTGTAAATGAAACCGCAAACATTTCTGACAGCTCTCGCTAGTCGCATATTTTTTCTAAATATTACGTATAACGAATTCAGGTTCGACGACCAAGAAACATTGCCTCACCATCATTGTTTTTTAGGGGTGGAATAGCTCGGCGGTTTTCGTGTAGGGAAACGCGTAATATATTTTTTTTCCAGCGAAGCACGAAACAGTGAGGGTGCGCCGGGTCAGCTTTCAAGGCCTCAGGCGCGGTGGCCTTGTGTTTACAGAATATGCATAAATTATGCCGAACCTCTTTGTTTTCTAAATTATTAACAACAAAATACTAATTCTGTTGGCTACTTTGTTGTACAAATATGGTTTCTACAAAAATAAATAAGTAAACATTTATAGTTTGTCAGTAATGTTAATTATAATTCTATTAATAACTAGTCGAAACATCCGTCTGTGGATCAACGCTGATTTATTCGTTAACATTACAATAATGCTGCTTTGTATATTTAATTGTTTTTGTTTTAAGAGACATAAACACTATTGTTGAGGTTAACTTCATTATACGTCAATATGTTCCAGATTCGGAGCGGGCATGGTTTGAAAAAATAGATATTTCATGTTAGTAAAGTAAAAACAGTACCTCAATTCAATACAGCTTCAATTCAGATATCACAGATGAGCTCTTAGTAAATAATTGTATATTACTGATCTAATCCAGCATTTCCCAAATGATGGGTCGCGACCCGGTACCGGGTCGCCAATTTCCTAAAATAATTCTGTATATTTACTATATGATTTCGTAATACCTCTCATCAATAAATTATTGATTAATTTGATTTCTATATAGGTTTATCAGAGTAAATTATTTTGTATTATAGCATACAGACTGTATGGACATAAATACACTGTTGTATTGTACCTATAGGCCGGTAGTATAGGCCATAACAAATTTAGTGGGTCACGAAGGATAAATATTAAAATAAGCGGGTCGCGGGGGGGAAAAGTTTGGGAAACGCTGATCTAATGAATTATTTATAAGACAAAAGGTCTTACAATTACACAGTTTTCCATACTATTGGTTTTGCTGCTATATTTATGTTTTACCTTAAGGCAGCGGTTTCCAAGGTTTATGTTACTTCGCCTCGCCTCCCTTTCAAAAAGAAAATTATATTTTTCGCGGCTTCCAGTTTGGGAATTGCTGCTTTAAGCTGATTTTTTCCTTCAGTGAAAAAGATATTTTTAAATAGTATAATTAATGGGCTCGTCCTCATTCCTGTACTGTAATATTATATGTAGCCAGTTGCTGTGAATATTTTATGTAGCCATTTACTGTTAATGGTTTTTGTAAAATGAAATTGGCCAGTTTTACGATAATTATTAAAAATGGTCAGTTACTATTATAAAATATGTCTTTATCGTTATCAATAATAATTTAAATAAAATACACTTAACGTGGTTTGAAACAATGGGAAAGTTATAACTATTAATATAGTAAAATTGTACCCACGACTTTAAACGAATGCTATCATATTTGATTATCCGAATAATGACTATGGTTTATATAAAATAATGTTGGGGATATTTTATTATTGTATATTTAATGCGTTAATGTTTCGTAATCGATAAAAAGTCAACTCTTTTCACTTTCGTTGCCGATATTCAACCCGATAAATTATTTCTAGCTATTAGAGGTAATTTAGCATTTTTCTATAGTGCTCGGATTATCCACTCAACTGTCAGACATGCTCTAGATCAGAGATGCATCAGAACCATTACTAACATATATTTTTTTAATAATTTAAAATAAGAATTAAATTTAGCATTTACAATAAATATTAACTCGGATAGATAAAACTGTACTGATTCGCTTCATCAACGTGGATGTTACCTTTAATTACAGTACATAATTATTTGCACATTTTAGACATTTGAGCACATAATTAATCTTTAGATAATATGTGATTTACAAAAATAAATAAGAAGATAGTCAAAGCTTTCATAATAATATGTGAAATATTATATTTAGTCCATCTGCTGCATGTTTAGATTGCAAAAATTTTAAACATTATTTTACGTACCTATATAAAAAATTATTGCACTTGTTACATTTTTTTCTAATAATATCCGAAGTCTACTATATATTTCGTTATTTGTTAGTTTCTACTTATAAAGCCTTGTAATATTTTGCAATAAAAGGAAATAAGTTTAATGTTTACATATGGTAAGTATTCATATCAATAAAAATACTACTCTTTTACTGTCTTAACAAAGTGACGATACTCTTTTTCGGATATTAAGTTTTCTTGGTGAAATATATGTATCTTTATAAATCTTTAAATAAAAATATTGTATATAAATATACTAACAAATGAACTAGTGATTGAAAGAAAACAACACGAACAACGTTTTAAGCCAGGCAAGTGCTTTTAGAGTGTTTGCTTCATATAGTTACGCCACTGCATCGGCATTTAAGCAACATAATCTGGAACCAATCAGCTTAGACTCTAGCAATTACACTATTGTAACTAGTATCTTTCATTCACTCTTGTGGGGCTAAGATTCTCGACACTATGAACTAAACTGTAAATATATTTTTTAACAATTTAGCGCTGAGATTGATTTGATAAAAAAAAAACAATTGAGGACTCAGTAGGCCAACCATTGCTGTAGCCAACAAGGTTCAAATACTTGTATGGGTACCGTATTAATTTTGAAAGCACGTGTATTTTCTGTATTGTATATTATGTTATTAAATGTCATTAGGTCATTTCCAAATTCATAAATTAGCTTATCTTAGGCGTTACTGTGTGATGATTGTGGAACATGCACTGTAAATATTATTTATATATCATGTTTTGACGATTTTATTAATATCTAGTTACCATGCACTCACTTATTTTTTAAAATATAGTAAACTTTGTTTTTGTATGGTCGCCTCGAATTTGAATACGGCTCTGTATTTATAAACCAGGTTCAGTTGCAATAATAAACAATTATGTATTGACCATTCTAATCAATATGCCGATTCCCTTCTGAGCGGGTGCATTGAGTTGTTGACTGTTTTTTAAATAAAACTCTTCGAAAACGTCATTATCATCATTCATCGCCGTCGCAGTCAAACAGTCGAAATAAAATTGATTAATTTCGGGCAAGGTACGTCTTACCGTCCGACTGAAGAAAGCGAAATATTGGCATCATATAATTAGGTAAGTATTGTGGATTAACTGTGAAATCGTTTTAAATGTGTTAAAAGTCTTCGCAGTATTCGGACCCGTGAAAATATTGAAACACAATCACGGTTAAAAAATAGCACCGCAATGTCGATCGTGCGTTTCGTCCAAAAAAGCAACTACCTTGAAATATATCAACGACACGAACATCCTCTAAATAAGGGTCTCTGATTAAACTAAATCGGGCCAAGGAAAATAGTTGACTGTTGGTCAGTGTTCAGTATTGATTTACAATGTCCGACAACTTCTCATCTAACACTGAGACGGTATATTTGTATAGGCCTCTTCTGCAATTGCTTACTTATCTCTTCGCAACGGCTATATCTGAAAATACACATTTTTTTGTACGTATTTAACGTAGATTGTTAATTTTTAAATGTTAATTACTTTATTAGGATATATCATTACTTTTTAAATCATATTACCTATCCTAGCTTAGTAAATTCTTGAATATACATTTATGTTTTTCAAAAAAATCTTCCTGCCATCTTCGTTGGTGTTTTATGGTCAGCTACATTTGTCCATACTACTTTGTAGATTCGCCAATATATCGTGACAATTTTCGAGATACCCATTCAAATTTTACATCACTCATTTCCAGAAGTTACCAAAAAAACTTAGTTTAAAAATTTGAATAAATCAATTTGGGTATATTTTTTTATGATACAATTTCATTTCCAACAACAAATCATCGCATGTTGTACACCGCGTATGCTAAAAGAAAAAAATATCAATGGACATCAAAGTCAAAAGTGTCTTGTTGTAAGCAAAAGGTAGATTAATGAAGACAACAATTAAAAAATAATTTCTGAAGGCAAAAAATCGATTTTCATTTCGTTCGTTCGACTTTGAAGTACAAGAAAGGTGTATTCCACCGCCTAAATGGCGCTAATTCTGTGAACTTTTCCCATCCCCGCCGGCGTGAAAAGCTGCCCAAAAGAAAATGTAGGCACACTGCTCCACATTTCGTAGAGAAAGAGCGGGTCGTCAACCTTGCCCGCCTAGTCACTGTGCCGCGGTTATTGTTTCGCGTAGCACGTCGCAGAACAGCTGTGAAGAAAAATTTATAACTAGCGCTAAATTATTCAAAATGTTCTTCGATACGGCCAGAATCTTTGTGCGCCCACTAATTTAATCGGTCGTATTGCTTAACGCAATGATGTCAACGTTCAACAAATCGGCAACCCTTGTTTATGCATTTTAATATTGTAAACATCTCATTGTTTGGAGTGATTTGTGTCATTTAAATAGCGTGAAGCGCGAATTGTGTTTGCGAGGGTTGAAAATTCGAATTCAGTGACACAAAATGCTGCGGACGAAGAGAAAAATCAATTCCCACAGTGAGTATATTTTATGCGGAACATCATTCGTATGCGATAAAATATGCCTCGTAGTTTTAAGGTTATCGTGTCATGAAGCTTCGAGAGCGACATGACATCCACACTTTTTATAGATTTATCGACATTGTTATTATACAAGGAATATATCCATTTCACACTAGAATATATCCATAAATATGGAAATATTTTCATAAGAAAACAATCTACGCACCAAATGTGAAAATGAGAGTGCGTAAAGTACTTTTTGTTTAATCTGACGGATTGTGAAATTACTTCCTGAAATACAAACTTGTAGTGTATTTTTCAATTACTTAAATACAATTATTTTAAAACACAGGTATTTTATCAAATTTATAATTCAAAGATTTAAATATTTTTTTTCTGGTAGGTATTTATTTATAAAGCTGATTATGAACAAAGGTTTTTTTATTGTAGAATTACGTATAAAATAGTGATAAGTTTTGCCAAAAAATATTTAGCCGCATTTTAAATGCGACAAGGTGTATCAAATAAGAATCTCGTAAGAATCGCACCGCATAAGAAAAGCATGATGGGCTTCGAAAATTAAGGTCTTCCGCGCATTGTACTCTTTTTTTAATTTTTCTTAGCAATTGTGTAGCTATAAAACTATGTTCGCAAACTGCAGAGGTGATTTTCAGTATCGTTATGTCATTATACCATTAACGGTGTTTTACGTGAACGAAAAATAATTACAATTGTTACGTTTCAGGAATGTGGCATAGACCAGCGTCAGCGACTTCCCGCCAGGAAGCGGAACTAATGAACCGCTCTTCGCGCGCTCTGTCGCACGAAGCGGACCCCATTGAAAGGTTGAGACTTCTCTGTCTGTCCAGAGGTGCCGCTGGTATCATGGGATTGGCTAGGTATAATAATTTTATAAATTGTATTCTGTGCCACGATCATTTGTTTCATAAATTATCAAATAAGCCAACGAATATTTTGTATTTATATTAATTACAAATATCTTGATTATTTTAAGAGTGTTTCGTCGAATGGATGATGATGGCAGCAAGCATCTGGACAAGGATGAATTTACTAAGGGCATTAAAGACACCGGATTAGACATATCTGACGAGGTGAGAATAAATTACCAGAATTAAAATTAGCGGGTTGTAATTTTATATCATTATAAAATAAAACATTGAAACTTGGTAATTTTATCCAATAAACTGGGAAAATAATGTGAAGATTTTGGTTTCCTCTCCAGCTTTTGAAACCTTAAAATTATATTTGAACTTTTATTTTTATAGGAAATCGACGCTTTATTTGATAAATTTGACACGGACAAAAGTGGTTCAGTAAACATGGACGAATTTCTCATGCAAATCAGAGTAAGGCAAAATGATTTTTTTTCTTTTACTCATGCAAAAAAAAAATTCTACGTGGTAATAAAATTTATTGAAAATAGTAAAATAATTTAAGAGCTGTGTTGAATAATCAACACAATTCTGCTTTCGCAAAGTTATTATACTTGTCAATTATTTATTTTTTTGACACCAAAGCTCATTTATTGTTCAAATTATTATGTGTATAGATAGCATCAAGGTAATCAAAAGATTTTAACCACACTGTCTCCAAGCCAATGGTTTATAACTTTAGCATCTATTTTACAAATTGAGTAATGATTTCAAAATTAAACTAGCAATCAGTAGACTAAAAAATATCACATATTTTTCAATTGCTGTATTTTTTTTGCGTGGATTTTTAACATATTTCATGTCATATCTTTAGCCTCCAATGAGCGATTCCCGTAAGGCGATTATTGAACAGGCCTTCAAGAAATTGGACAAAACTGGAGATGGGGTGATTACACCAGATGACTTGCGAAATGTTTACAATGTCAAATCTCATCCCAGGTATATATATCAAATTACATTATTAATGTTATTAGTACAAACCTGCACTGTGCTGACAACCTATTTTTTGCATGGGGTTAATAAACTTTCAAAATAAATGAAAAAAAAATCAAATTGAATTTGCTTCTACTAATTTATAACACTCTATAACAATTAACATCTTATTATACTATCAAATATCTATATAATCTATATTTTAAAAAAATGGCATAAATATTATATAATATATAAGTACAGTAAAACCCCCATTTACATGTGTAATTGGAGGTGTGAATCTCGTACAAAATTAGGGATTTGGTTTTTTTCCGCGGAAAACGCAAAACTAAGATTTCCCTTAGTTTTGCAAAAAAAAATATGGACGAAATATTTAGTTTTTGTAGTAGTAAATATCCCGCACACAGACAGGCGCCCATCTATGCGTGTATAGTCTGGCACGTGTTGAATACACAGACGCTAGCCAACATTTGACTGTATGTGCGTCACAGACGACCGTCTCTTATTAACGACAATGGAATGCGACCGTGCAATTGGGGGATTAACGGTGAATATTTCAAGCCAGCGCGTAATTGGGGTTCCACTGTAATATGTATTTCAACAATAATTCATTTTTAAATATCACATTTCAGATACATGAGTGGCGAAGAGACCGAAGATATTGTTTTAAACAAGTTCCTCGAGAATTTTGAACAAGATGAGAGTAAAGATGGCGTGGTAAGAGCTAATTTTTTCAATTTAAATCAATAAATTTAAGTTATATTTTGCGGAAGCCAGTAAAAAACCCGTTACATGTTAAAATCTACATTTACAAACGAGCATAAAAAATTCGATATATAAATAAGAAAAAATCTCAATGGTAAAATTGTTGAAAATTATAAAATAAATAGAATTTTAAAACATCTTAATTGATTGTGGTATTCCTCAATATACCATATATTTAAATATATAAAATATATTGTATAGCGACATATATTGATAAGAAAAAATATTTTTATCTATTTTCTAACTATTTCAACACGTAATAAGCTATGCATGTTGAATGAAAGGTCATTAAAAATGTGGTGATGTACAATATATCTTTTGTTAACGTTTAACACAATTATTATCAATAAAAAAAAATGCTTGATCGAGATGAATCTTAGTATTGAAAGTTATTATGAAAGTTATTGGAAAAAATAATATATCACTGTTTAAGCACGCCGCTGGCTCCTTGTGTATTATATACAGCTTAGTGTTAGTAGAAGAAGTGGTATGACTAATAAATTTCTTTATCAAGTGGAATGTTTTGAAATTTCTATTCAACTAGATTTTATCAATTATACGAATGTTTGTAAATAAGTCACTTTTTTTCTAAATAGATGACGCTGTGTATCTTTTGTCCAACCCATAAACAAAATCCATCAACAACAAAAAAATTTAGAGAAAACATTTATAATTCTAAACCACTAAGATAATTAAATAAACTATTTATGCATTTTTATTTGTAAAAAAAACTATTGTACTTTATGATCTATGAAATGTCATATATATCACAGCAAAAAAACAATTATGATTTGAAAATAATAAACATACATTTTTATCAAATTTCAGGTTACTTTGGAAGAATTTATGAATTATTATAGCGGCATCAGTGCTTCAATAGATACTGATGGATATTTCGATCTGATGATGAGGCAGGCCTATAAACTATAGATTTTTACTTTTTAAATGCTAGTGTTATTTCTAATCATAATTAACTAAATATTTGTATTATTTGTATCTCTTGTTTAGTTATGCTTTTAATATTTCAAGCAAACCAGTTATTGTATTATTGCACAAATCATCTTATTTAACATAGTTGCAGCTTTATGATCTGTACTATTTTCTTCATATTATAAAAAATGTTCAAGATTTTTAAAAATAAAATATGTTTTGAAATGTATCATTATTTATTATATTTATTTCTCTATTTTACCGATATTATATGACCAATTAACGAACGTAAGCCATAAAATGAACGAATAATAATATTTACTATTTGTTATCATAATTTAATCATATAATTTATGATTTTACTTATTGAAATTTGATCATAATATTATAATACTGGTGGGTTCAATTACAATCGATGCACTATTCAAGTATTTTTATGATAACTATTTCATTGATGTCACAAAAAATATATAAAAATGTACACAAAATACATTTTGTTTGTTGTTTTTTGAAAAATACCAAGATTTATAAAATATTGACAGTTTTATTTTATTTTGAATTAATCTTAAGCGTAATGAATTTCAATCTGAAACAGTATGCAAACCTATTAGTCCAATACACCAACAGAAATTTTATTGCAGTCAATTTGGAATATTTGTATCTTCTAAATAATCTAAATGTACATAATATGTTACTTCATATTGCATTTATAACAGACATAGAAGCGCGTCTTGCAAGAAGAGTGGACATGGATATTTTATAGTGAAGGGAATTCCGTAAGGTTTCAATTTTTTTTAACACAACACTGGTAAAATAAAATAAGAATACCAAAGAGAGTTTGGGATTTTTTTGAAACATTAAATACACGAAACATTTTTAAGACTCAATTGGAGAGCAATTTTGAAATAATTAGATAACAATTTAAATTATTCTTATCAGTTGCCATTTTTTCAATATTTAAACAATGACATATTCTATATTGCCTAATTTTCTAACAATATTTTAAAAAATATGCAAAAAGAAAATTATGGGGACAAACAAAGCTAGAATGTGGACAAGCAACAAAAAAAAATGAAAAAAGCCCACTCTGCTCTATTGTCAAAAAAAAATTCAAATAATTTAATCTACTCATTATTTATTTTAGTATTCATTATTTCACACGTTGCCATTATTTTCCTATGCACAAGATAAAAATAATCTTCAATTTGACATTAGAGGGCTTATAAGAGGTAACGTGAGCCAAATGGTATTTTAGAAAAAATATGTTACATGCGTAGTAATATTCTACATGTCTTACAGTATTATAAAAGTGAAGTAACTTCAGTTAATACGCATTGTATTATAATAGGTTGTCTGCGTAAAATAAAAATATGCAATCCACCAAAACACCAACTAAGGACGTGACTGTACTTAAAAGTCCAAGAAAAAAGTTTTACTATTTTATGATAATTGGTGTGTTTTTATCTTATTGTAAAAAATATAAACAACAAAAACGATTACATCACATCTCAAAATTATATCGACTTTGGAACCCACACATATCAAATTTTACAGGAGGCGCAAAAAACGTGTTTTGATGATTTTGGGACATATGCAAATTATGAATTATACACAACCTTGAAGTGCACGGAGACTTCTAAACTGGTGTTTAATTGACATAATCTAATATTACTTAAAGAAATTGTCTAGGAAAAACCTTTCTTTCAGTTTTTTTTCTTGGTTTTAATTGTCTACAAGGTCATCTTTTTCAAACTTAAAAGCTAAATTTAAATACTTATTTGGCATTTGCAGCTTGCATATTTTTCATAGAACGTGTATCAAGTTTGATACATTGTGATTATCGAAAAAAACCTGTTTTGAAAAAACTGTGGGTTACCTTTTTCCTTTCCACAGTCGATATGCACTTATTTTAATAGTAAGATTTTATAGAGGCTGTATGAAATCAAACGTCTATTTTTTTATATATACAAGTTTAGTAGTTCAATTGTTATTTTGAATTTATTCATAGCGTTTGAGGACAACTAATGTATTAAAAAGATACAAATAAAAGTTTTTCAATCGTCGACATCTTGAATCCAATTCTAATTTTGAAAGCAGCTAAAACTTATTTGAAAATAAATAATTTACTGTGCATGGAAAATATTTTTCTTATCTTGGCAACTCACGCAAACGTCAAATGAACTTTGGTATACATGACTTGCGCCGATGTTCAGTTCGCTCAGTTGGAGGGTAAATAGAATTGTGCCAGTTGGTTACCCATTGCGTTCTTGAATAAAAAAAACGCAAAAACTACGTTGTAACAATTAATATACGATATTTTTTACATATCAAAAGGGATTGTGCTTTACAAAAAATAATACATCAATATGTTTCACAAATTATTTTTTATTCTTCTCTCTACTTTCTTAGGTAAGCAATATTTAGATTTTTTTAATAACATTAATGAACGGTAACTTACTATTTTGAGTATTGCCTTATATTCATTGTATTGCTTGTTTTATTATCATCGTTCGCTTTTACTAAGTAAGTAGCATTTCTACTGGAAAAGTAAATTGTACACTTCAAAGAAAGAATAGCTTGCCTTTCTGTTTTCAATACCACATTTAATTGCATATTTATTTATTTACTGTAATAGTCATCAATAAAGAAATTTAAAAATCACCGTTTTAAATTGTTACTGTACATTATCTTCTTGGAATTAACTATTTCGCTGATATTTCAAACACAACTTTTATGACCAAAATAATTTATTTACCTTAATTTCATACGCGCAATGATACAAAAGATACCTGTTTTGCATATCTTCACGCACGTTTCGATTGCGAAACAATACAAGGTGCCTCAGAATAGGTGGAGGCAGAAATTGTATTATTATATTATTTTCATAAATATTGAATGAGTTGTTACTTATATACATATTTTTTGTTTATTATTTTGATAATATTATTGTAACATACAAAAAAAACTATATATCAATTTCAAAAGATTTTTTTTATTCCTGTCGTTAAAAAATAAAGGCATGCGATTTTGTATTGCTATGTCAGTGTAACCTCCGGTTGATCGTATTTAAGGGTCCAAAAAAGAAACGAATAATGCAGAAAACGGTGAATTTGGGCTCTTTACTTATTTATTATTATGATATATTATGTTAAGGCATTAGTATTTTAGTGAAATGACTTTTTGAAGGTCCCCAGATTTATTCTTAACGAAACTACTGAAATTAAATATTTTAAATTCCAATCTTAAAAATACACTAGTATTGTATTCATATTTATATTGGTAAATAAACTAAGCTAATAAAACTTAATTGTGGAACTTTTTATACGGGATATTATATTACCGCCTTTTATTTTTATTTGAAAGATATTTTTTAAATTCAAAAATCTGACATAATTTAATAAGGGGAGGTAAAATATTTTGTGACGAAATATAATAAGAATTAGGGGCTATCCACTCTTACTATTAAGAATTATGTAAAATTGCTTTCGTATTATTTAATTTGTTATCGAATGCGTATTTCTTTAAAAAAAAAACACTGTTATTTCTAGGGTGCTAAGTTCTTACCTTCCAAAATGTGATCGAAATGTGATTTCGAAGATTATGTTCGATATTGCACATTCGAATTATAAGTGTTGCCTACGAATTATTTCGGTAATACCGAAATCGAAATTACTGAAGCATAAAAAATCATCTGTCAAATAATGACAAACATCTTTAATTTTGAAATCGGTGTAACATTTAACCGCGATTTTTGCCAAGATTTATTTGGTTTATTTATTCAGATATTGATGTAAAATCTATTCATATAACTTTGCGGTTGTGTTGTTATTGATATTAGATATCAACACTCCACTCTGTCTTGTGGTAGTCTAATTATTTTTAAATAATGCTATCGAAGATATATATGATCTTATCTGAAACTCCTTTTTTTGTTCAAATCCAAAATCGAAAAAAGTTGCCCCCAGGTTGGGAACCCGTGCCATAACATAAACAGCAACTATGGTATTTTTCAACTATTCAAAATAATAATTTGGACCCATCTTCCAAATTATAAAGATTTTTTTTTAATTTTGTGTAACCAATCAACCTCGATTAATGGTTATGAACGCAAACATTCTTTTAGTTTTCACTGCAGCTGAGATTGAAGATGACGTCAAGTCCATCCAGAACACGTTGTCGGATATTCCTGGTTTAGATGCTTCAAAAGTTCCCTCTGCCGAAGATGCTGCTGAAATATTGAAAAAGAAGTGCATCAAAGAAGCAGACGAAGCTGCGTACGATAAAGTTGTGGTAGGAACATATTATTTTATTTTATTCTCACAAATATTGTATAGGCTTGGGATCACAAGATTTTCCATAAAAAAATGATACAGTTATCAGAATAGTTAAATACATTGAAATGATTATTAATTAGCTAGACTTATCTATCATACAATTTGTGACTGAGAAAATTTCACATGTTAAATAAAATATTTCATTCACCTACGACATGCGTTTATTTCTCTTTCATATTCTCTTGAACAATATACTTCAATTATTGCTTGAATTTATTTCCACTTCTTTCGTAAAAAACGAAACTCAGAGACGGCATCATTATAGTTCAACGCATTTGGCGACATGGTTAGTGATTATTTTTACAGTTTAATTTAACCAAATTTCCAGTGATAGTGAAATCGTTGATAACGTCACATTATATAATACAAAATGACTCACTTAAAATCTACTACACTCAGTTCCAAATGTTTTTTTTTAAATTCATGTACGCTCCTTATGTGGAGCATGTAGTCTTCAAATGTAGTTATCTCAACAGAATTTTTTTTCTACGACAACCGCTTGTTACTCAGTTGTTCAACTTCTACGTTTTCGAAGAAAGTATGGATATAAATGATAAGGCTAGGACAGGACTAGTGATTGACTAATCACTTTCGCAACACTATCTTATTTTAGAATGAGAAAGGTGGGGGGGGGGATTTTTAGATATCCATGCTTTCGAACAGAAAATCGATAATATTTAAAAAAAAAATGCTCGTCAGCCAACGACATTGACCACCACGCCATGGACTCGACCCTAAGAAATGATTTACGACCTGCTTAACATGGCTGGATTTAAATAAAGTAATTTTAAACATTTTGGCATTGCATATCGACTGTGGAAAAGAAAAAGGACTTAACCCACAGTTTCTTCAAAACAGGTTTTTTTCGATAATCACAATGTATCAAACTTGATACACGTTCTATCAAAAGGATGCAAGCTGCAAATGCCGAATTAGTATCTAAATTTAGCTTTTAAGTTTGAAAAAATGACCTTGTAAAAAACTAAAACCAAGAAAAAAGACTGAAATAAAGGTTTTTCCTTGACAATTTCTTTAATTAATATTAGATTATGTCAATTAAACACCAGTTTAGAAGTCTCCGTGCACTTCAGGGTTGTGTATAATTCATAATTTGCATATGTCACAAAATCATCAAAACTCGTTTTTAGCGCCTCCTGTAATATTTGATATGTGTGGGTTAAGTCCTTTTTCCTTTCCACAGTCGATATGTACATAAAAATCAAATCTCACGTTCGTAACTAATTCAAAACCTTGTTCTTGTCCGAATCATTTGCACTAGCTTGTTAAGTAAGTATTTCATGATAATTTTATATTGACTATTTTCATAATTTGCCTTGATAAAAAATTCTGAATCTGGTCATATTTAGAGGTCACACGTACCACAGGTGAACACAGCGAAAAAGTCAATTGACAGCCAATTTATAATATTATCTATGCGAGTGCTCGAGTTCTGCAGTGTGAAACAGGTTATCAAATTGTTTTAAAGACAAATATTTATTTATTAGGACATTTGAAAGATTTGAATTACAACATAATTATTTTTTAATCAATATAATGTCTTCGCCACGTTTTTTTATGATTATATTGTGTCGTGATAATACTACATATTTAAAATTCTGCGAAACGATTTACTTCGACATTTTTTTGCATAATGAATACGCGTGATAAACTATCGAAGTGATTACTGCATTATCTTCTTTGGGTGGAAAAAAAAAACAATGATATTTTACGGTGACCTCTTTGGTTTTTAGAGTTAGTTTATCATAATATATCTCTAGAAATTAACTTGATTCAGACATGTTTAAACACTGTTGACTGTACATTGTATTTTCACAATCATCACAATCATGTTATCTCATAGAAAATTCTAATAATTCATATGTTTTTCACAAGATCATATTATGAACCCCTTAGAAGTGAACCGAGCCAAGTGGTATTTTAAGAAAAAAATGAGTTAGATACGTTATAATATTCTACATGTCTTAAAGTATAGTTAAATTGACGTGAACTTAGTAATTACACTCTGCAATAGTGTTTTCTCGCTAAACAAAAAATATACAACACACCAGGGCCGGCACTAGACATTTGGCCGCCCCAGAAACGATTGAGTTTCCCCCCCCCCCCAGTTATTAAATTTCCTTACGTGCTAGACATTTGGCCGCCTCTTCAGAATCACCGCTACATGCAGTCGTCTGCCAACACACCAATACACATAACATAGTAAAGACGTGATTTTACTTAAAAATCCAATGGGATTACTACTTGGCTCACTTCACTTCTCAAGAGCTCATATTTCCTCTGCCAATAGTCTAATACTATTTTTGTTTGATCCACATATTTCGAGCAACAGTATTTATTAAGTCATACTGTTACGATTACTTCATTTTGTATCATTTAGATTTGCATCTCTGTTACGAGTAACGACTCAAACTTAGTTATTAGATATCTTCAACTCTACAAGCATGCAGTTAACATCGAACTGACAACCAGAAAATAGTAAATATTGTATAACTTGTTTAATGTTTAATATAACTATCGCCACTAATAGTGTGGACGGTATTTTCATGTAATTAATTAGTTTTATTTTTTTTATTTTTTTATTCAGGCTTATTCTAGTTATAGTTCTGATAATACATCGCCATTGCGTGATATTGGAAATTTGTATCGTAATTTTGACAAACTGAAATTTGAGAAATATGGGACTTCGTTTGCTATCACGAGATTTTTTATCATTGATAACTTTATCGGTTGTGAATGATAAAAATATGTATACATACAACGTTGATACAAATATGAGTATATCCGTCGATGATTAATATAAAAAATCTAATATGACGTGGAAAACATAGATTACTAGGAAAACGGGAATTTAAACATACGTCCATTGATTTTAATCATTCATGGTATCACGTGGGCATAATATGACATCGAAAGGGGGCTGCCATTATTAGTCTTACTTCACTGAGAACGGTCTGAAATATCAATCATTAGTACATTTTTTTTATGAAATGCAAAAAAACAAAACGTGGCATATAAATATGCACGCACTGTATTTCTCCCCCCCCCTACGTGTTGTATTCTGTAATATTATTTATAAAACGACCTGTTTGGTGCGTTTGGGTAGAGTGATATCGTACAGTTAACTTTTCTTGTCGTCATTTCGATGTATCAATTAGTCAATCCTTTCACAATTGCCGAAAAATGAGCGATTAGAAAAGACCGACCAACAACCAAATTAATAATTATGTAACATCGAGTAGAAATTATTTAAGTGACATATTATATGATAATGAATTCACGAATGTGAATAATAACTTTTTTTTTTACTTTTATCTCGTATTTTTATTTTTCCTATCAATCTCGCTCCAATTAATTAATATATTAATAATTATATTTTATTATATATTATTAAGGTCGTGTTCTCTTCAGGATAAGACAGTTAATTAAATCGTATATGTATTCGTTCATGTCTACACATATCTGTGTACCCTTTAATGTATAATAAGACAATGAGCGCATTTGAGTTTATTTTTTCAAACGCAGAATAATTATGTCTACCTACTGGAAATAATTATACATACAAACAATGTATAATATTTATTCCACACAATACCTACGCCGTTTTCTACATGGACTTTGAATGTTTGTCATTTTTTCCCGACTTGCAATATTGTTGCTCTAGGCGTGTCAGTTCTGTTCTTCTGCGTACTTCTGATGGCTTGCAAACTGTTTTCGAATTAGAATCGAATTGAAAGCTTTTAGATTCTAATTCGAAAACAGTTTGCAAACCGTCAGAAGTACGCAGAAGAACAGAGCTAACAACGTCTTACTTGACTGTCTATGCGAAATGATTTCTTTCGTCACATAGACATAGTTGCATATTATATGGGTTTCATCGATCATATTCCTGAAACACACATGCCAAAGTTCGCATGATTTTTCCGCGCAGACTTGGCAATTTTTCTTCAGACAATTATAAAGAAGGTTCTCGCAACTTCAACTGCAACAATAAAACAAGGGCGGAATTTCGTTCACAATACATATTTCAGGAAAAAACTCACCTTTTCCTATAGCATAAATTCAGCAAGCACGACTTTGTTTATGCATTAGAAAAAAATGCTTGCGCAATACAATTCTATCACACGAAGCCAGTGTGAACTTTTTTGGAGTCGGGTTCCAAAATAATGCAGTGTTTTCTTTAAAAATATCTATTATCAACTATGTCCGGGCACTCAACGTTTTTTTTTTAAATCATCCAACCCGTTTCTCAATAAGTTTACTGGCACTTGTTTAAAGGATCTGCTTTTTATTTGAAGTTGCTTTTAAGTAAAATCTGACAAGATTCCTATCAGAATTCTACGATTCAAGGTTAAAAAAAAAATTAAAACAAATTACTCACATAATCCCAATAAATATTACTGTCCTTATCTGTAAATTAAATCGGAAGCCGGATAAGCTGCAACTTACTGACGGTATAAATATCGGTGACTTTTTTTTTTAGGTCAGCTTAAAATTATAATTTGAAGACGAATTGTATTATACTCTCTCGCAATTCAAAACCACAAATTCATTTGAGGCGGTAACTTTCCAAGCGAAAGAAAAAAAGATATTATTTTACGAATTCGCAATCGAAATCGCGATAACCTTCCCGTGCAAATATAAATAATCTTTGCAATTAATCATTTGGAAGTAAAAAATGTTCGATAAAAAAATAGAATGTGAAGATTAATTATATTTTTTGTCAAGCTCGTGGACTTCTGAGATGCGAGGGTAGGTTCCTGGGAACACGCTTTACCAGCCTAGGGCAGGTTCTATCACTATTCCATAACGGTTCCCGGTAAATTGCTCGAATGAAAATTGCTCGAATGCAATTCCTTGAATGGAAATTGCTCGAATAACAAGTTCCTCGAATAACCAATTCATCGAACGTGAAATGCTCGAATTACAAATTGCTCGAATTGTTTATAAAAGTTTAATAAAAGCTTAAACATTAATTACTCATTCTTTAAAAAAATATGTATGCTATTCGGGAAATAAAAACCATAAATCAATAAAAAGTCATATGCTTGGTTTTACTTACAAACTATTCCTGATTTTGTATTTAGTAAGGAACTTTTCACGTGACTTATCCAAATAACTTTAAGATAACCTGTTTTTCTTAAAGTATCGTAACAAATTTACACCTACTTCATTTTTTGATGAAATACAATTTCCTTTTGTTTCAAAGATGTCTTATTTATGTATCAAGGAACTAAGTCGTTTTTTTGTTACTTTCTAAAATTACTGTCGTGATCATGATCGTCATAATTTTGAAATAATTCATAAAGAAGCGTATCATGTATACAAATTTAATTGTTCAAACGTTGAATTAAAATATCTCACGTGTTTAACGTACATTTGTCACTAGTTATGCCCTATTTTTGATATTCGAAGATTATTGGTTCATAGTAATGATGTGCAGTGGCGGATTAAGCACATGGAAGACCCCAGGTGCAATAAAATTTGCAGGCCCTGTTTTTCGAATAACAAAAGGTAATCAGAAAATTCCATAAAAAAATATTAAAAACCTGAACAAAAAATATGAGGGTTTTATAATATAAGCCATTTTTGAGGCCCCTAAGATTCGGAGGCCCCAAACGCGCGCCTCATTTGCTTATAGAGTAATCCGCTACTGTTCATGTGTATTAAAATTAAACCACAGCGTAAATAAAAAAAACGATTCGGCGTTACATTGTATGTACCTTATTATATGAAATTATGTTGTAAATTTAAACATTATAATTTATACTCACTCAAGGTAAGTGCTGAAAACTTGTATGTGTTAACAATCAAAACGTCTCATAAGAAATATGAAAATAATTATAATAATATATACTATTATATTTAAATTATTAAACACTATTCCAATTTCAAACACACCGTCGGATGTTCCTAAAACTCCCTGGAAACTGAGTCTGTAAAAAAGAATGTTCGCAACTTCGAAAAGACTTTTTATCTGTTATGGAGGTTTGTGAAAATCGCTTAGATATATTATACCTATTTGTTTTGCAATAAACAGCAAAGTGGCTTGAAGGGACTGTGAAAATTAATTCCAAGCAGTCGAACCAGTCTGCCGTGCAACGACAAGGTAAGCAAGTCGGTAATATCGTAGTAGCCTCACTCAAATAAACATTATTTAATTTAAATATATCAAAGATTTATTCGATATGTTTATTATTATTGCAACGTTATAAGTTTGCTATAACATTTGGACCACTTAGATCCCACATATTATGTTTTTTTTTACTGGCAATAACATCGATTTTTTCGATATCTGCATTTTTTTACTATCTGCGACGTACTAATTACGTTATGAACACGCTAATGCAAGTATGCTTAAATTAAAATAAGTATGCTTACATGAATGCAATTACTTGACGAAACGATTGTATTTAAGTAATTGCTATCTTGATTGTTTTGAAAAAAATATAATAAATAAACTACAATGAATTTTTCTACTTCCAAATGTGCGTAACCATTATAATTATGTGTAATTATAAAAAAGTAATCCGAATTTTATGAACAGCCCTGTTGGAAGCAATAATGCGAATATTATGCTGGAAAGGTCATTCGATAAGACGAGGTCAGCGAAGACTGTCCATTTCATTTAAAATAAGCAGTTTCATTGGTTAATTGTAAAATTAAAATTCAACCCGTTATTTTAGCTAACTTGAATGTCCTTGGGGCTAAGAAAATGTGGTTTAGATTCACATGTTATTACAATTAGTAATATCAAATCCAGTGCTATACTATATTTTTGTGGGCCCTACGTAGGGCTGTCAGATTTATTGACATCAAAACTGGGACACTGTTGATAGTTGCTCACAGGGCACATGGCATTAATTTCGGTGATTGGACGAGAACCAGTGTGTAAAACATCCTACGGCTACTATATTCGCCAGTGCTTCCCAAACTTTTTATGTCACGACCCCCTAAAATCTGAAAACCTGCGAGCTCCAGTTTCAGAATCACCGATATATACCATCCAAAATAGCATTTGGCGATTTGTTTGCATGAATATATTTCTTAAATATTTTAATAAATAATTAATAAACAAATGTGGAATTAGCATGAAAGAGTGTTATTATTTCATTAAAATTAATAACTATCGACTGTATTTTATTCTTGTATAACTAAATACTTAGATATAATACTTCAGTCAGTTTTATCAATTTTTATTCATCCCTTATTTTTTTTAATTCACTTTAAAAACTTTTACATAAAAGAGCACTGGAAACGAATTTGGAAGTTTATTTTAGTTGTACATATTATATAGGACGGTCACCCCTTCGCACATATTTATGGGTTATATTATGAAAGTTTCGCTGCAGTTACCATTGTTCGATACTAACAAGACAGCTCCGTATACCTACTTCCAGTTAGCATGACAGGATGTTCTCATATTTGTTTATTAAATCGACCCGTGCGTTTCATTTTACATACTCACACGTTTTGATATCACATATATGAGACACCTGGAAATCGTTTATATCACAATTGTGGTGTTATAATGTTATTTCCAAAAACAATTTTTTTCAGTCGAGGCAAAAAACTATAGCGAACAACACAAGCATAACATTGAATTGATTGAATCAATTAAAAATAATACAATTATTTTGAAATCATTCACCTACGTCATAAACTTATTTCCTGGAACTATGTGTACTATGTGTAAAGAAAATAAACTTATTTTATTTTCTTTTTTTTCAAAAAATATAAGAAAATATATTTAGGGAAACAGGTTAGTAAAAAATGGAAAAAAAATATTTTTCAACAAAATAAAAATAATATTATTTTATCCTAAGCAAAGAGACGATTTGCAACCAATGCGTCTGTGTAAGTATTTTTTTCGACTCAGCTCTAGCTGCGTGGCTCATAATTGGGTGAACATCAAGTTTCATTGAAGAATTCACAAATCAATTGCAATTCATCCCTGAACATTCAATTACAAGTCATCTCTTAACGTTTGCAGAAATATGTATGACCAATATGTACGGCTGTCAAATTTGTCAAATAAGCCGAAAAACAAATCTCATTTCCGCTCACGTCTGTTCGATTTTGATTTGGCCCTTAGTTTGGGTCCTCTTCCTGATTTGGTTTCCTGTAAACAAAAATATGTTCCTTTCCTTTACTGTTTTCAGAGCAGATCACAATGTTTAAAATATACAATCAAATTTGCCAACATTTGACAACTCAATACAAATAGTGCGTTTTGCAAGAAAAGGTAGATGATTTCTCGTTGGAAAACGACAGTGTTCTAAACATTTTATCGTAAAACTAATAACTCAATATCGCTCATTTTGAAAATATTGCGTTTTGCATTATAGCCCCACAATTACAACATACATTATTAGATATTAATCACTCGATGGTGAGGTAAGCCGGTACCTAGGTCGAAGTCTTTTGATTAAAATTGGTCATAATCTTCACATCCTGTAATGATATTTTTTGTTGTATATTTTATTTATATTCTACATTTCTCGAACTTTGGATTATGAACCGCTCGATTAATTTAACTGGCAAAGATCAATCGTGTATACATCCGCCGCGCATAGAGGTAATTGCGAGGAGATAATTAACAACAATGCCATAATAACATTTCTGATGATCCGTATTTCTCCGTGGATTTTGCTATAGCGTATAGGTAATCTTGTAGTTCTAAAATTGACATCAGTCCAATCTTCCGTTGGACAATTAAGAATTGGAGGTTTATAAAACAAATTTGCGACTGCATACAAAGAGCGAGTAGATTTTAACTGCTTTATAAATGCTTTGCGTTAATCTAGCTAAAAGAATTGATAACTAACTGATTACCTTATCAGAATATATTGATAAAGAATTTCATAACTATTATATCGACTGTGGAAAGGAAAAAGGACGTAACCCTCAATTTCCCAAAACAGCTTTTTTTCAATAATAAAAATGTATACAACTTGACACACGTTCTATCAAAAGGATTGAAGCTGAAAATACCGAATAAGTATCTAAATTTAGCTTGTAAGTTTGAAAAAGATGACCTTGTAAAAAATTAAAACCAAGAAAAAACATTGAAATAAAGGTTTTTCCGAGACAATTTATTTAATTAATATTAGGTTATGTCAATTAAACACTAGTTTAGAAGTATCCGTGCATTTCAAGGTTGTGTATAATTCATAATTTGCATATGTCACATAATCATCAAAACACGTTTTTAGCGCCTCCTGTACAATTTGATATGTGTGGGTTACGTCCTTTTTCCTTTCCACAGTCGATATATAACTACATAACTAAAACTACTTTACTATTTTCCCTGTTGTTGCCGCCACGATTTCCACAGCGTTATTGGTTGTTAATACAAATTCACCAAAATGGCAAAATTTTTGCATAAACTGCGTATTGACACGAATTATTTTAGAATTTGTAATATCTGTTTCATATCGTATTTATTTTCACAGTATTACTAATAAAAAACTTCAATTACTCGTTTGTATAAGCTTACGTTTAACATCTACTAACTCATAATTTTACTGATGTTCCGGATTCGGCCGGCGGCCACGATATAATTGTCGATCTTTACCAATAATATATTGCCATTAGTTTACCCATATTGCATATCAAAAACTTTTGGTCGTATCGTATCCACCGACAGTGTTAAAGCATATATTGAGAATTTAAAAATTTGAGCGTATTCAGTGATGTCTCGTTGTCAGTGAATTACTGAACCTTGCGTTTCAGCATAATGATTTTAATGAGTCTATTTGATGATTATGCGTATATTTTAGTCGATTTCAAAAATAAACTAATTTATGGATATATCGTTTCGGGGACTCGAACGAGAATTAAACCGTGTACCATTACGACTCGGCCACGGCGATCGGTAAGTATTACACAACGCAAAGTTTATAAAAATATGTTTTAATTTACAGACTTCATGTAATAATTGAATGCAACTGTTTTGACGAACGACTTCTTTGAAACATTGTTCAAAACACGCGTTTTAAGAATAACATAATGCCGGAAGTCACCACTTATTCAGTGTGGAGGTACAATCATTAAAGAGAACTTTAGTTAAAACGTCGCATTTGTAAAGACACTGCATTCTATCATAGTTTATAAAATATCGTAAGGATAAGACGTATTCAATATTTTAAAAATACTCAAAAAGAAACAAAAATGAGGAAAGTTACTCGATCAAATTCATAATTATATGTTTCAAATTAAGAGAAACAATATTTGAAACCAGGTTAAAATAAACCTACATTATCTTACCATTCTAAATATTTTTAACGTCTTGCGCTCCGTTAGCCAGTATACTGCCATCTGGACGACCTCTAGTCTGATCTCATCGCCAGTATACTGTCGTTGGTAGTCGGTCTCTTTGGAGCTTTATTTTTGGTATTTCCCGAAATATTTCCTGGGCTTAATTTTGCAATAGTGCACATAAGGGATTAAAATAGGCTATAAAATTTTAAAATATGCAAATTACAGTAAACAGCTCCCTTTAATGTTGTTTTTAATAATATGTGAAGTCTTTACCTGCTTTGTATAAATAAGTTAGTTGTTTTATCTGGAAAGTCTGTATCCACATCTTGTGGGCGTTAAAGTTATATCGAGTGTTGTGACCATCATTTTATAAAGTGAAAGAAAAAGCAATGTCAACGAAATATATTTTTGACCACCATGAATCAATTGAACAAATTTTTCATAGAATATAGTGATAACGATGCGTTTAGTTAATACAAGTGCACTACAGTATTACCCCGCTTTACGCGAGGGATACGTTCCGAAAAAAATCGCGTTAACTGAAATTCGCGTATATCGAGGTTTATGATTAAACATAGTCAAAATTTAATACAAAAAAATACAAATCATTTTAATCAATCACTTTAATTCTAAGAACACTTTATGCAATATATACTCTTATTTTTTACGGAAAAATACATCTACATATTGTCTTTTGGGTAGCGTTTTGTTTACGTTCTTGTAAAATACGTTCATAACACCCAACAATGTTTTTAATTGTTTGACACACGGTCAAGACACGGTCATCATTATTGTCTATACTCTGCAATATGTCCAAACCTGAATAAATTTTTGAAAGTGCATTTTGTATTTCTCCTGAAGATAAAACTTTCTCTTCTACCTGTTCTTCCTCATCGTAGATAGGATTATTCTGTAACTCGATCAAATCTTCATTTCTGATAGGATCGTCGTGCGTTGCTACAAGTTCTACAAGATCTTCTACCGTGACATCTTCAAGTTCAGACCCCTCAATCATTGCAGCAATGTCTTCAAGAACTTGTCTCTGCATCTGGACAATTCTTCTAGGTGCCTCCACTACATCTGGCCAAAGATTACGCCACACCCTATTCATACAACTCATTTTAACTTCCTTCCAAGTCTCTTCTATGTTGTGAATAGACTTCATAGCTTTGAAGTTTGCTATTGCTCCCTGGTCCATAGGTTGTAATATTGACGTAGTGTTTGGTGGAAGGAACTTTACGTACACTTTTAAGTCTCTGGGCGTAAGTCTGCGAGGCATTTGAGCGCGAAATTTGAAATTCGCGTTATAGTGAAACCGCGCTTAACGGGGTCGCGCTAAGCGGGGTATTACTGTATATGGTGACGTAGTAAATAAAAATGTTGGTCATTTTTAAATTTCTGTTAATGATACTTTAGAAAGCTCTCAAAATACAGTTATAATGAAAATGATTTATTTTAATTTTGATAATTTTGACACTATAATTCAGTCGTTAATTTTAAGGATTATTTTCGTTCATTAGAATATTTTAACACTTGCCATCGCCATGTAATGAATTCTTAACAGCCTTCCATACGACCAGCTCAGGTTAGCGTGACGTGTTTCACATGTGTGGAGACAGGCTCTATCTCGAGATACTAGAAAGAGGCTACGGGCATCAGATAGATGTCCATTAAGACAATATAGCATCTAATCATGTCCTTAACCTTTTTAGCTTCTGGGGGGCAATCTATCGACAAGGTTATATTTTACTTCGATGTTCAGTCGTCGCAATCGTCATGACACAGTAACAATATTTTTTATGTTGTTTCTAGATGATAAATTAAAGTTTCCGTCGTTAGATTGACTGCGTGTCTTTTTAGCGTATCTCAGCGTGTCAACGGAAAGGGAACGCTGAAGGAATGGGGTCAGAAAGGAAAAGTGTTCATGCATGAAGTACAAATTCTACAGAGTTCTCTAGAGATCCATGTTGTAGTAAAATAGAGTAAACATATCGACTCTGGAAAGGAAAAAGGACGTAACCCACAGTTTTATAAAAACAGTTTTTTTTCATAATCACAATGTATCAAACTTGATACATGATCTATTAAAAGAATAAAAGCTGCAAACGCCGAATTAGTATCTAAATTCAACATTTAATTTTGAAAAAGATGACCTTGTAAAATCTTAAAACCAAGAAAAAATACAGAAATAAAGGTTTTTCGTAGACAATTTCTTTAATTAATATTAGATTATGTCAATTAAACACCAGCTTAGAAATCTCCATGCACTTCAAGGTTGTGTATAATTCATAATTTGCATATGGCCCAAAATCATCAAAACACGTTTTTTGCACCTCCTGTAAAATTTTATATGTGTGGGTTACGTTTTTTTTCCTTTCCACAGTCGATATGGTCATCGAGACGATGACAAGAAGAACTATAAAAAAAAACAGACAAACATATGTATATACTGCTCAAAATACTGATAAATAACTTAAACAATGTACATACATACATTGATATTCAATTTCTCTGCGGATTTTTCAGGGAATTTTATGAAAATGATATTTCAAACAGATTATAATGAAAAAAAATGGTATTAATCTTATCTTATAGGTATCTACATAGTAAGTTTATTGATAACTGTATTTTAAGTGACAAGGCCGAAAGGAAGTTATAAACCTTTGTGCATTTTTATTGAGATCACGTCATAAATCTTTGCGCTTGTCGTCAAAAATGTCAAATTGCTAAACATTTGGATAATAGCCCTTATAAAATTATGGAGATCCCTGACATAGAGGATCAGGGTTAGGATGGAAGGATGAGGTCTACAAAAGTCACTCGAAATAAGCTCGCGGAAAAAAAATGACAAACTCCCATGTTCTAGGTCCGCAACCGGTCGATCGCAAACCAAAAATTTTTGGTCGATCCCGAAAACTAGTATGTTCTCGTTCCATCCAAAACTATTTTTTTTAATTAATATTATGTTATAAAATACTAAAATTAAACATTTTGCAATCATATATGTAATGAAACCACGCACTTCTAAAATATGTTTTTCTATGTTAAAGCAATGCTGTGGAATCGTGTAAAAAAGACGACTCCGACTCCAAAGATTTTTTTCAATCATTTTATTTTAACTTGTATTTGCACACCATCAGATCATCTTTAGTCAGTCTAACACAGTGTCTGCCAAACTTTTTTACTTCGCGGCACACTGATGAATGGGATTTGTTCTGCGGCACTCCACATAAACTGAATAAACGTCACACTAAATAAATGCTTTAAAAAACGGAAGTGAGGAAAATGTGTTGAGTCGACTTCTATACATATATGTATGTGTATGCGAACGTGACAAATATTTATTTGAATATGTAGATGTTGAATTAATTTAAAATTGAAGAAAATTCAAATTAATAGACATAATTTAAAATTAAAAAATTTAAGGCGTCTTCCTCCGCGGCACACCTGAGACTTCTTGCGGCACACAGTTTGGCAGACACTGGTGTAAGTCAAGACTATATTCGATAACTGAATGCGTGACAATATAATTAAATACGTATGATACCATTTAAAACGAATGTATCGACAATTTAAATGAATAAGCATTAGGTATTTAAAATTAAAAAAATTAAGGCTTCTTCCACCGCGGCACACTTGAGACTTTTTGTGGCACAGCAGTGTGCCGCGGCACACAGTTTGGCAGACACTGGTCTAACATGTAGTGGCAACACTATGGACTATTGTGGTTTGAGTACACATCATCTTTTTTTAATGGGTCTGAGTCGTAAGGTTTTTCCGACTCCGGACAAAACTCTCGACTCCACAGCCCTGGTTTAAGATAAAACAAAATAAATTTTCCGATAAGAATCATGGTTAACTGACCCGAAAATCGACCCTGGGACCTTTCGAAAACATAAGGAACAATGTTATTACGTGAGTCTATTTCAATATTTTTTATAATAAATTGCATATTTTTTTTTATTTAAATGAAACAATCAAGCATAGACAATAAGCGTTTTTAAACCAACGCTTTTGACAATGCCACCTGAAAATATTCAGGCAACCTACGCTCGTACAATATATCAGCACATCGGGCGCCTGCGCAATATAAGCTACAGACGACAGATAAAACAAAACTAATATGATACATAATATATATAATTTGTAGGTGTTAAATTTTCTTTTCTTCAATACTAAAATTTCTTTACGCTTAGGGAAATGTTTGATTGTAGTTACACATAAACAGTTTAATATTCCATTTTGACCTATGACTCTTACGGCATGTGTAACAGCTGGAATTAATTGTCGTGTCCACTATTTCCAGAAAATAAACATATCTTGCCGTACCTAACTACAATAAATCGTCATTGTTTATTTACACATTATTCATAGTGTTTGTTATCAATAATAAATTATCGTCGATGAGTGGACTTTGAAATGTTTCACGAATCCGGCTTGAGTGCACAGCATTGAATAATCTGTTTTTGATCATTATTTTCATATAAGAAGGTCAGCCGTATTGAGAATGAATTTTACTTATTTTTTTTAACAACAGAATTACACCGCAAATATTTTTTTTCAATTTTTAATTAACCTAAGCTAAAAGTGTGCAAATTTTAACGCCGTGAATTCGAAGCATCGAGTAGCAGAAAGAATAAATTTTTCCTATTAGATTTATGCCTACTCGTATAATATTATAATATAAGTAATATATAATACTTTATAATTTATATGGATGGTGAAGGATCGAGTGGAGTGGAGGAGATTGATTGAGGCGGTCAAGTTTCACCCCATAATGAAACGCCAAGAGAAGAAAAATAAGCTTCATCCGGGTTTGTCATTTTTCTCAACGGAAAATTACATGATATGTAATGTTAAAAGCAACGCTTTTATATAAAAATCTTTTATTGTGGATTTGATTTTCGTAATAAATCACACAAGAAAACTGATACACTATGCGAAATACCAAACCTAATTTTATTGTGACAAAGTCGCCATCGTTTGGCCTGGCCTCTGCTTTCGTTGATTTTTTCAGTATTTTTCATAAAACATAGGATTTTTTATCAAAATTAAATCCGCAATGTCATAGCAGTCTTAAGTCTATAGGGGGCTTTGGCAGTGTCTATTCAATATTCCATCGCACAATAAGTTGGCTTAGAGAGTGACGTTTCATGTGTATTATTTGGTGGAGACAATTGACATTACCTATTATAATAATTTTTATATAGACTAATCTTATTTTATTTGCGATGAAAATTTATTTTAAAGGGGCGCTATTTCGCGATCGCCAATGCCCGCAGTAAATATATTTTATAAATTTAAATGTAAAATTTATGTTGGGGTAAATGTTTGGTGCGGTGGCGTAAGCTACATTAACACTTTTAATATTTTAATACAAAAAATAAAAATAAATATTTTAAAAACTTTAAAAAAATAAAGAACCATAAGAAACAACAACTTGAAAATAACACTGAAAAACAACAAAAATTTAAAATAAAATCTTTAAATAATAAGACATAATTAATACACACATACATTATGGAAATATTAAAACAAATTTATATTTCAATATTACTAGATATTTTTACTATTTTGAATCGGTACAATTTTTTTAGATATGTTTGTAAAAGTGCCAAATAATTTTAAATAATATGTAATTTTAGCAGAAAAGTTATCTTATGTAAGTAAATCTTTAAATGGGCAATTACTTTTAACCCAAATAAGTACTTTTTGTTCAGATTTTTAATATTTGTCATGGAATTTTCTTACGCTCTTATGTTATCTAAAAAACAGGGCCTCCAAATTTTATTGCACCTGGGGCCTCCCATGTGCTTAATCCCCCACTAATTAGTGCGCTTATTTTTTGTGCTAAATAGTAATAATCTTTTATTATTATTAGACTCCCAGATAAACTTCTTAATAGCAATCAGGAGTTCGTGTTAAGGTCAAAATCATCTTTTATTTCAAATCGAGTTGATATTATTTGTAAATAACGTTAAAAATCATAATTGGTGTTATGTTTTTTTTATTATTTTATATTATTAAAAAAACATTTAACGTGAAATTAATATCCTGTTATTTTATTTCGGGGTCATAACTACACAATTATTTAATCACAGATTTAATTTTATTTAGAAATCAATAAACGCGCACACTTATTCGTCACTAAGGAAAAGTGAAGTGAAAAAGGAAGAACATAAAATATGCATGTTGATGCAAAATCACTCCCGGAAAAATGTATCAACGTTTGTCTACACTCGCTATAAGTAAATATGTATACAGGGTTCATTTACCTTGGTTGAACGGCGTTCCGGCACCGTTTTCTAGGCATTTTTAATGTGTCATAATATTTTGAAAAGAAATATTTTTATTTTTCTATTTAAAAAAAACCGTTGACTGTTAGTCCTATCTTGTATACTTTTTGAATTTAATGTACCTGTTACCGTAACACTCATAAATTAATTTCATAATACAAAACATTACTAATTCCATAAACTTACTCGTTTACCAGAACCAAGGATCTAATCCTTGTTATATTGTTAAATCGATTTTTGTTCGAAGGCTTGGGTGGTTGTGAAAACCGTGTATAAATTATATACATAAACATATTTACATCTGGTAAAATTTTTGCATGCGTTCAAAAATAAAACATATTTATTGTCACACCGTCATAAAAAAACTACTGCTAAATGTAAATTATTTTTTTTTAAAAATCTCTAAAGTAAATTTTCATTGCCATCTTCGATTATTTTACTCCAACTTTCCTAAAAATAAAACACCGCCGAGTAAATAATCAATATGGTAATTAAAGATCTTTTCTTTGAAGTTTCGCTTCGTTTCAACTCACTTTACTCATTTGATATTTTCCCATATTTGTTTCGCATATTAGCATACCTGATTCATTCTCAAACTTGGACATTTATTGTATTTTATCATTTTAAACGTAGTTTTACTTATATTCAACTTAGCAACGAATATACTTGTAATTTAACCACGCGCTTTGCTTGACCTATACACCCAGTCCCTTTTACGCGAATTTTTTTGGACGGCGGCACCGTTTCTTTTATTCAGGCGATTTACTCGTTGTTACATGATTTTTTCCATCCAAATTTTTTTTTTACATGAGAAACAGTGAACTTTCGCAAGATCTTGGATTGATGAATTTGTTCTGAATCTTGTTAAAATATATTTATTAAATTCGTAAAATAGCACGGCCATAAATTTTATCCAAACACAGAGAGCTGAATATGAATTAAATCTACTAAATAAATGCACACTAGATAGATGTCCGTCCGTTATATTGTAAAAAGAAATAATTAAACGCCAGATCATCAAAACAAATCTAATGTAATAATAATCGACTCAAGTCGGAGCAAAATTCAACACTTTCGTTCAAAAATACGCGAACGAGATATATATATAATATAAAAAAGATAATACAATTATGCATGTATCTGTTTCTCATTGTATTTAAGTATTAAATAAAATAAAGAATAAGAAATTAAATAAAGAAATTAATGGTTAATGTGTAGAAAAAAACTTTTTGTGCCAATTTCAATAGCAAAATTTTAGTCTTTCATACATTTTTGATACTTTTTACGCAAAATTTTGATTTTTGGAACCAATTTATCAATAAAATTATATGAAAAAAGGTTATTTTACGCGTCAATTTCTGGTACCAATGTAACGCGTAAAAAAGGATTGGGTGTACATAACATTATTTGCCGACTGCGTTATCAAGTGTACACAGGATACTTAATATCAACTAGCTTGCCGGCTGCGTGATCGAGTGTCAACGTCGTTGACTTAAAACACTGAGGTCGAGGGCTCGAATCTCAGTAAGGACAGTTTTAGAAATTGATTTTTCAATATATTTATGAATGTCTATCCGAAGGCATGGGGATGTATGTGATATCTTGAAAAAAGGGGTTGAGCAACTGAGTATCAGGCAGATCTCGTAGGTGTACTTCGATTGAGATAAACTCCATAAGAATCCCATATGCTCCACATTGGGAGTGGACATAATAAAAAAATACATCGTAATTAAAGATTGTCTCCTCACAATGTGGAAGCATTTTGAATCTACGGAGCATCTCAACAGAATTTTTCTAACGAAAACTAGTTTTAAGACTTTTAGGGTGTTCACTGTCAATACTTGGTGGAAAGGCATTATAATTTAAAGAAAAACGCAATATTCATTTTTACTTATTTTCACTTTATTTATAAACATCAGGACCGGTTTCGCTCATGGCGAGTAGTGTCAACTGATAAGAAGTACAATTTAACAAATCTTTTATGTTGACAGGTCCTGATCTTTATAAATAAAGTGGAAATAAATACAAAGAAATATTGTGCCTTTTCTTAATAGTTTTAAGACGGTACCAAATCGTAATTTAAATACTACGGGGGGAAAACGTGAAGTATTTTCAAATTATTTCTTCGCGGCGATATTATATAAATTGTATTCAAGTAAATGTTATCGAGACCAACAATCGACTGTTTTCACTGGTCATAATTTGACCCCATCAACGTATTCGCTGACAGTACGCGCCGTACCCTTGATTTTGCATACGTATGTATAATATATCAGACATTTTCAACACACGGTACACTTAAAAAAAACACAATATATTTGAAAGAGATTAATTGAATATTATCAACAATGCTTTTTGTGCTATTTTTGTTATGCCTCTTTACATTGCTGTAGGCGTAAATTTTGAAGAGGGTATATATGAAAACAAACCATAATATGTGCGACCTCGCATACCTTTATATAATAATTCCAATTTTATTACATAAAAATCAGAACCGGTTTCGTTCATCACGAGTAATATTGTATTGAGTTGATAATATTTGTAAGATTTTCTTCAAAATCATACTTATAAATCTTCAATTAATTGTCAGTCGATTCCGTGACGCAGTGGTCAACGTCGTTGGCTTCCCAGTACGAGCAGTATTTTTCAATTAATTTATCGATTTATTTTCGAAGGTATGGGTGTTTTTAAAGCTAAAAAATTCCTTCCCACTTTTCCAATTCATAAATAACGTAGCGTGGAGATAGTGATTAGTTAACCAATACTTTTTACCCAGTCTTTCTTTATCATTCTATCATTACTTACTCTCTTAAATCAGTGGTGGGCTGCCAATGCGGTAAAAAGGGGCTCGCTAAATCTTATAACTTTTCGGTTTGTTTTGGTACATTACTAGTTTTTTTTTTAATTTAAATATATTGTATATTAGTATATTATACAACGCAAAGATCTGAGCATATTGTTTTTCTTAATTTAACAAGGGGCTCGCCGGCCTCAGTAGTATTTAACAAGGGGCTCGTGCGAGCCCCCTCCAGCCCACCCCTGTCTTAAATAAAAGATAGATTGGTAACTGAGTAAAAATAAATTATTGTAGAAAAACTTATGTTGTGATAACTTGATTAGGAGAATGCACATTGAGAGTGGACATGGTTTTTTTTAAGTAAATCGGCATGAAATTTTAATAAATAAAAAAAAAACGGTATTTTGAATTATGTTTAGCAAATAGTGCACACATTGCAAACCATCGTGTTAAAAATCAATTTGGTGATTTTAACCCCTGACCGTACTATCGGTAGGGTGACTGGGTAACGGAAACCGTCAAGTGATTTTTAATATAGGTCTAGGCTAGGGGTTCACGAGGTCTCGATGTAAATCCGCAACAAATGATATTTGGGTTTTTTTCTATTTTTATCAGGATTCAGTAGTAGTCGAAGTGTTATGGATGGTATCGGAGTCGTCGGAGTCGTAAAAAAAGGGACGACTCCGTCATATATACTCCGTTATGCATTTAGTTGATATAAAAAGATACGCAAGCTACAATATGTATGTATAAATAATATAAATAAATATGTTTGCATCTATTTTTACATCGGAGTCAGAGTCAGGGATGTGCTGGAGAGGGCTTGGAAGGGCATGCCAACCTCTCCAGCCCACCCCTGCCTCTGACTACAATTTAAAAGGAGTTTTATATATTGTATACTGTCTGTGCATATTTTAAATTTGACTTAGGTCGCGATCCCCTTGTACAATTAAAAAAACACAATATTCCCAGGTCAAATCTATCTGTTATTTATAACGTTTGAAACATACAAATGGAGCGAAAAGAATAGTACCAATTTCTGTAAACATCTTAGAAAGTATTCAATCTAGCAATCTGATGTAGGAAGTACTTTTTTAACTATTGATATTAATTATTAAGCGCGCTCCCTTGTTAACGTATTGGCAACCCAGCGCTGATCAAAGTTGGAGTCGGATCATTTGAAATTTGTGGAGTCGCGGTTTTTTTCAAGACTTCACAGCCCTGATTTTTATTCCAGTTATATAATGAAAAGCATAGTAAAAAATGTTTGAATCAAAAATATTGGTTAGCAATTGTTTAAGCATTAGGTACTTCTCGTCTTATTTCAGTCTCCCATTGATAAACAAAAAGGTCGGATGGCTGATATGTCAAAATATGTATGATGCAGTACCCGTTTAGTGGATGTTAACGAAAAAAATGTTTGCTCTAACTAAATGAGCCTTTTCTTTCTTTTTCAGATTGCCAAAGATGATTTCCAAAAATGCCTTACTTCGCTAGTCAATGTTGAGACAATAAAACAAGAGATTGAAGATGCAAAGCCAACCGGAGACTTGGATGTCGTCTTCAAAAAGTAATTATATTATCTAATACCCATTATTCAACAGAGTTATCAATGGCAATGTATTATGGATTCAGTGTATATCTTAAACAGTTTTTGATTGTTTTTAAAACCATTTTCTTGAACGGCTAAGATTTTATAAAATTATCTACTCGATGTAAAAAACTCCATTTATGTTCTTAAAAACTAAATTATGTTCATGCTCTTGACTGTTTTTTTGCCAACTGAGTTGCCATCATAATGTTATGTATTGTAAAAATTGTATTGTGTTTTTATGCGTTTAGTAGTATTAAATACATAAAAAGCATTTTACATATCGACCCGTAATGGGTAGAAAATCGTAACTGACAATTTATAAACCTTATAGCAGTGATGGCGAACCTATGGCACGCGTGCTCGAGGTGGCACGTTTGAGAATTTGGATGGCACGCGAACGGATTTCCAAGTTTTTAAAAAATCAAGTTTTATCTTTTTCTATTTTGATTAAAAAAAATACTTCTTGGGCACGCCACACAATCGAGAAATAATATTTGTGGATTTTTGGCACGCGGACCCAAAAATGTTCGCCATCACTGCCTTATAGAATGCTTTTTTTTTAATTATTCTAAAAAGGAATTCCTTATGCGGTAAGTAAATAATAATATATGGTCAATAGGCCTATGATGATATTATACCGACTTCTTTCAGTTCTCTAGCTCAATGTTTCTCAACCGGAGTCCAAGTGGAACAAACGATAACAAGTCAAAACACTAAAATACACAGGTCTTAAAAAAGATCAAACGAATGAGATAAAACTCTAAAATTTTTGTCATTCATGCCTTAGGCCAGTGGTTTCCAACCTTTATATTACTACGCCTCCCTTTGAAGAAAAAAATATCTTCGCGCCTCCCCATCCTTTATTTCATATAGTAATGAAGTAACGTTTTAAAGGGTAAATAAATATTTTGGACTGTTCACGCCTCCCAGGTTGGAAATCGCTGTTTCAGGCGATATTGAACAATTATTTTCTTAAAACGCAATTTACCGAATTGTGTCGCTTAAGTTCTTTTGCCGATTAACATCAATTTTCTAGTAGAATTCTGTGAAATTACCAAATGACACTTGATCTAACAAAAAATGACTGGCATTAGTTTATTAGGAAAGTTGGAGGGCACTCTTTTCATAAAATAACTGTAAATGTTTTCACTGACAAGCTGGTTTAAAATGTAATACCCCCAATACAGATTTTTAAAACTTCAAAATTCATATGAGTATTCTTTCAGGTACTGTCGCAAAACTCCTCAACTGAAGAACTGCGTTGCCAGTATGATAACTTCCGTTGAACCTTGCCTGACTGAAAAAGAGCGTGGAAACACACGAATCATACTCAATATTACTGAAAGTCTCGCCGACTTTATCTGCTATAAAGAGGGTGACAGGATTGCACGTAAGACATCTCAATATTATGTTTTATCTGTTTTTCTTTATTATTATAACCAAATAGAGTAGCGTCGCTTGCCGGTGGTCTGCAAGGTTTTTGCAGACAAAAATTCGTAAACTAATTTCAAAAATGCTGCAACAAATATCATAACTAATTATTTTTTTATAATGAAATAAGCATTATAACCTTTCTAATAAAATTTGTCATTTATTTTAAAAGCATGTTAGTGATCTGTTTGTACCAAAATTGTGAATTTGATGGTACTTGAGGTTCAAAAGGGAGGCCACCGCTGGAATAGATTATAGTCAGCGGTGGGATGCCAATACGTTAACAAGGGGCTCGCTTTATATCAAAGCAATTCTCAGTGTTCTGGGGAAGTGAGTTTTTTTCTATCACTCCGATGGAATTAAATATTATTAAAATTAAGCAATAAATTGTTACTTAATAAACTTATAATATTTAACAATATGCAATTTACCGTAAACTTATCAATGTACTACTGTGTATACTGAAGCTGTCGTTGATAATAAGTAGGTCAGAAATTGCATTTATGTACTCATTTGATCTAAGAATATTGTTTTCTCTTAAATTAACAAGGGGCTTGCCGGCCTTATAAAAATGTAAGAAGGGGCTCGCGCGAGCCCCTCCAGCCCACCTCTGAATATAGTTTTTTTTATAATTCGTGTGTTATATCATTTGAATTCACTGCTTTATTTATTTTTAAGTCTCAAAAAATATCATTTTTAATTCATCAAAACCTTGATGCAACGATGTAAATATTTAGGTCTGTCTTAAAATAAAAAAAAGTTATTTTATCAGCTTTCCTATTTATATAAATTATCTAAGAAGCATTCACCCACTTAGTTCAGAGTTCTGGGGAAGGGGAAGGTTTTTTTTATAACTTTTATACAATTACATATACGCAACAATTATTAAAACAAACGGATGGGGGGTTAATATACTATTTTATATAGCAATACACGTTATAATGTAAAATAATTAATGTACTTCTACCTACATCAGATTGTAAAAGTAAAGAGTTAGAAGATCAACTTAGAAATAGATAGTTTTTTTTTTCCTCAAATTCCGTTTCAAATGTTGTATTTAAGCTGTTGCAAATATATAATATCTAATTTGTCAGAGATTGCATTAGATTCTGATTTATCTGAGAATATTGCTTCATTTTCAATTTAACAAGAGCTCGCCGGCTTAAATCTCTGAGCTTCCTCTGAGCCCCCTCCAGCCCACCCCTAGCTGAATCGATTTTTAAAAGTATTCGATTGAAAAATGTGTGGATATGATGGTCAAATTATCTGCCGAAACTGATGCGACAGTTTCGGCAGTGATCACGTGCTTATCATACGCACAACATTTTTATTGGGCAGCGGTTCTATGTTAAGATTTAAGCAAGACAGCTGATAACAAAGTGTTCCAACAATTTTCAAAGTAGACTATAAATTTGTCTTTTACCAAATTTCTAAATCTCTCTCTAAATGTCTCTAAATATCCAGACAGTATCAATGTCCCTTATATTGAGGTTTTACTGTACTTTATTTAACGACTGGCATTAAAAGGTAGCTGTGTGATATAAGTGTGGGATATGTTTTTGAGGCCGGATCAAGCCATCAGTTTATTCAGTCATCTCTTATTCAGTTACCAGTGAATCAATCAAAATGCATCACTGTATTTCATCCGGCCCTCCAAAAGTTTTCGATTTTTGTTTATAAATTATTTATAAAAGAAATGTAAATTTTGAAAACAATCATAAATTGGTTGTGAAATCACGACAACTATTTATTTCAAATTTGGTAGTGGACCCAAAGTGAAGGAAGTTAGGTATAAAATGTGTTGTTGGAGACGAGGCGGCCAAATGTTTTAATTAAAAAGATGAAAAACATCAATATGTAAAACTATACAAAAAAATAAATTCAAGAATTAGAATGTCTTTATTACTACTTTCTTTCTTTTTAACCACTTGGATCCCAAGCGGAAACGTATGCAAGCGAGCGTGGATGTCCAAGACATTTAAAAAAAAACAAATACTTGGTATTTTAATAGAATATAAGCAATATTTTGATGAATATGTGAAGTGCCACCTATACTGAGTCAATATAGATTTTTAAAATATCGAATTCGAGTGTATATTAGGGAAAATTATTTTTCTCAAAAACACGCAGTATCTCTGGGACATATTAATGATTTATTTGCGCGGTATTCAAACGGTTAATAAGATTTACAGTAGGCATACATTTAAATAGATACCCTAAAATTATAATAAATACTTTATATTATAAATTCCAATATAAACTACATTTGTTTACATTATAATAATTATGTAAGCACAAATAAATTGGATTCCAATAAGAATTTATTTGTCATGTGGCCCCATAAGTTTTAAACTGGTTTTGTATTATTTTTCAGTGTTCATTGCTGAAGGAGGACCAGAATGCTTAATGGAAAGACAAGACGCAATCCAAGGATGCGTTAACACCTCAATGTCAAAATACATTCCCAAAGAGGCTGTGTCGGTAGAAAACTTGCCTGAATTAGTTTTGCAAGCCGAGCAATGCGATGATATGTTGACCTTACAAAACTGTATTGTAAAAGAACTGGAATCGTGCGAGGAACCAACGCCTAGCAATATTGCCGAGTCTTTATTCAAATTCATTAGACAAGTGACACCGTGTAATAAAAAAAAGGTATAATATTTTATAGAACTTATTTATGAAAGGCAAAGATCAAACTATTTTTTTATTCAATAAATTAACAGATTCTCATTCAATGTTATAGATCTTCAGTGGGATTGAATTATATTAAAATAAATCATATTGAATCGGTATAGAATAAGGCACAATTTAGTTTGCCATTTAGCATGAAAGTCCTAACTCGTTTCATTATTATATTTGTCTTTGCTTAACTGTGTATTATAATCTTACCTCAAGACTGCGCTTAGATATGATGCACGATGAGCACACAGAGAGAAGGTGTGTGAGTTTTGACTGGCAGCAGTGCACTAGTGCCACATGGATTCGGCAATAACTCTGTGGAAGTTCATTTTCTAATATAAAATTGAATTTGATAACTTTGTTTCTAATGATGCTTCTCAAAAGTGGAATAACAAAGATATCAAATTTACTTTTATATTAATTTTCGCTTCTTTATCTCCTGTTTAATATTTTGAATGTTCACCAAAAATTTTGCACATTGTATCTTACACCTTATATTTACTCAGGAGCAGCGGTCGAAATGTGAAATCATCTACAATTTTTCTATTTTTTTACTATTAATTGAGCTTTATAATTTGGTTTTATTTCATGAACTAGGTGCATTTTATGCGTTCTTTGATTATTTTTTTATATTATACATACACTTATAAATTATGTATTAAGAGGTCCGTGAGGTTCTAAAGTTTGCCAACCGCTGCTCAGGAGTACTCAACCTGTGTGTAAATATACTAATATATTTGATGATTCTTTTTTCAGGCATCCACACATAAAAGGGTCGCTCCTCAGATGTTGGAACAGAATCCTCCAATTCAAAGTTCAGCAGCATCAGTTTTCGTTACATCATTTCTTTTAGCGATGAGTGCAATTTATTTTATTTAAGCATTTTAAAGTCTTTCACGTTTCATTTTATGTTTTTACATAAGTATACTAGATTGCTCATTTCCGTAGGAAAGCAATTATTGTCATGTAAAAAAAGCTCAGGTGATAGATAACATGAACAACATAAATTATTTTATTAATACCGTCACTATTTCAAGGATTTACTCTCTCTCTCTGTCTTATTTCTATAGTTCAAATAGTTTACTTTACGTGTAGTGTACTTGTTTTTTTTTTAATTGCAAAAGTTATCCCGTAATGCGCTGACGTAAGTTTCAATATTTTTTTTACCTATTCAACATAGCGCCCGTGTGAATATTTACAGTTCTTGAGAGAATTTAAACCATCCCTTTGTTTTTAAGTAGAAAGAAATCTAATGTAAATTGTGATTGTTTTCCTCTTAAGTATCTGTTGTAAAATATATCATATTTTTTACTTTACTATTAAGTAGGGAGTTATAAGTTTTTAACAAATTCTTTTACACTAACGGACCAGTAAAAAATGTTATTTTGATTTAGGTACATTCTGAAATCAAAATAATCTCGTCAATTATCATACTTTGTTTATTTGAAACATGTAGACCAAAATTTTTACATATTTTATTATTAATATGTTTATGACTTAGCACTAGGTGATTTAATTATTCATGAAACAAATACTCACCACCGAAAACATTTAATTTAGTCAGTTTGCTGTCGTATACTTTAACATTCTACAAATAGGGTTGCTCGAACCATACTCTAGTCTAAAAATTAAATATATTTGATGCAGTTTATAAATCTTCGACCTTCACATAATGTATAAGATTGTATCACATTTTTCATTATAATTTGTTACGTTTTGCTATAGATGCATTATTGTGTTGATGAATAATTATTAATCACCTTTAATACTATAATAATTAAAAGGAACAGATCGCAGCAAACATTACAACACGAGCAAAAGTTACTAAAAATGTTTCATCGCTCAGAACTTCTGTTGTCAGCTGCCTTTTTCCTTAGAGCAGTAAAACAGTGAGACTGTACAAAAAATGCCAAATATATCATACTAAACATAGTATCAAATTTAATAATTATAAATATTTATAAAACATATAATATTTTTCGAAAAATGCCTACACCCCTTAATAAATGTACAATAAAATGTTTAAGACACTAAAAGTGTCAGAAAACATTACTTTATTCAATTTTGCTATTGTTCTTGGAAAACGGTTCATCAAATCTCACAATGGGACATCCAAACATTATGCGAGTGATATGATATTATTATCTTTACCAATAGTTAGTTCACCTAATCTTTATTCGTATCGTGTAGAATAACTATCAGGTATGAAAATGTATCAAAAATAAATATACTTTGACTATTGCTCATATTTTTTAACTAAGAAGTGTGTTAAATGTAACTGGAAATTTTAATAAATATATTTTTATAAAATGGTATTTTTTTACGTGTGTTTATTCCATCACTCTCCTTCTACCTCTTTCTATATCTTATTTCTTTATTATGAACCTTTTTGTTTGAGCGCAAACGTTAATTGAACCTTCAAGGTGAAGTGAGCTAATTAGTAAAATGGTTCTTGGATTTTTAAGTACAACCACATCTTTACTTGCTGTTTTCGTGGATTGCATATATTTATTTTACGGAAATAACACTTATTGCAATGTGTATCAACCGGGGTTACTTCACTTTTACAATACTTTACGACGTATAGAATATTACAACGCATCTAACTTATTTTTTTTCTAAAATACCACTTGGCTCACTTCACCTCTAATTGGCCCATTTATACATAGGGAGGACTAGCAAGTTTTTTCATTATTATTGATGGTGCATAGAAGTGTTACAAATATAAGTTAGTTATTGTAGTATTTTTAGTAGTTACAGAATTTCTAAAAAAATAAATATACCAGTTACTACTTACTCACTATACTCGACTGAAAACATTGTCATGTGCTAATCAATTTATTTTATTCCTCGAAAATTACAAAATAAAACCATAATTAATTTATTTCAAAAATTTATTTTAATTTCAAATTAAAAATGAAATATATAAAAGAAACAATTCACTTTTGAAACTTCTACAAAATTTTGGTCTACCAGGCTAACAAGAAAGTTAATGTTTTTTTTTAACTTTTTTAAGTAAAATTAATCGAAATTGGTAAAACTTTTAGGCCCTGGTCTAAATCTGATGCCGTAGGCCGCATACAGTTTGATGTCGTATGTGACCACAAATGCTTACTGTCTGATGCTCTGCATTTAGCGTTTAGATGCCAAACGCCGTGTTTAGTTATTTTTAAGCATTGCAGCGTCTGGACATCATGCCGAAAAAAAACAAATTTAACAAAGAAAATGATGAGTTATCAATTGAATCAGTTAAACAGACAAAATTTTATTTGATTCAAACAAAAAGAATTTGAAAATATATATTTTTTCAATGGCAGTTTTATAAGGTAGTCTTTAAATGGTCAACACAGTCAAAAACTGATCTGTGAGTCTCAAATACTCATACAAATTCATATTGCAACTGTATAAATGTTTTTTGACTTATTTAATAAAACAACCGTGAATCCGCCTAGTCACAAAATACTGACGCACCACATCGAATACCCATAAAAAGCACAAAGTTCGGCGACGGCAGTTTGCACCCAACATCAGGTAATGCCGTACGCAGCCGACGGTGTTAATTGTAGACCGAGGCCTTAGACAACAGTTTATGTATAAAGAGAGAGTGAATAAAACCAAAGATAAATTTATTATAATTTTATTTCCAATATTGTGAAACATCAATTACAATTTGATACATAATATCAGTTTGAGATATGATTGCGGGCTCTTTTCACTGTCAGTTGTCAAAGCCTCAAAGCTGCGTCCGCAACTATCATTATTGCGATCTATTGTGGAAAACGGTACATACGAGTAGAAAAAAATATATATTTAAATTGAGTGAAATTTATACAATCTTTCAAATCATTATGACTTTGAACATCGAACCCACTATCCGATGAGATGTGTAAAAGAGGAAGCACGACTTATTTTTTAGTAAAGGTGGATATTCCCTTTCCTAAAAGTATTGGCTATTTTGAAATATTTCTTCAAAATGAGATACGCATTCGAGAAAACAACAGGTTAGTCGTGTAAAAAAATATTTTTCTATACATCCATTGTTACATTATGACCGATCGCTATTAAAAGAAAGCCGAGCAAATAAATTATCCGCATCGCTCAGCGAACGGAACAAGGTGTCAATATAAACAAACACCTATTTGTAAATTATCTTGTGAAAATCTATATACTTTTAACAATGAACCGATCCGTAAAATGGAAATTTTCAAGACTTTAAAATAAATATTTTATAAACTAAGCTATCTAAGATTTTTAATTTCGTTAATACTGCATTGAATGATAAAACTGCTATTGACAGTTTAGCTTTCCAAAAATGCAAGACAAAGTACGCGTGAAGGAATCAATTGAACACACACGGATGAATGAGTTCAGAGAGGCGATGATAAAATTATTTACATTTTTTTATAATAATTACAGCATCAACACAGAATCAATACATTGAATCATGTATTTCGAAAATGTTACGAGTCACACTTTTTTAATTGTTCAGGAGAATGAAAAATAGATGGCTCCTGTAAAATTTATAATGTTATATATATATTAGATGGTAGGTATTAAATCTTGTTATCAAATGAAAAACAGATTTTGATTAAATCCACTTTTGCTAATGAACTTGTTACGTTTTCGAAATACATGCATTTTCGCAATGCTTTAAAATGCGTTAATAACATACATGGAACATTTTCGTATTATATTTGTGTATATAGGTATTCTGACGATGTTTGCATACTTGACTCATTTTTGGAATGTGACTTGTACCGTTTTCAAAATACACGATTCAATTGTTTTTTTTATAAAAAAATACATTTCAGTGACGGATATCCTTTTCAAAAAGATCACTAGTGTGAAATATAAAAATTACAAACGTATGAATGAAAATTGATAGGAATCAAGGACTTCTGCATACATCACTCTGTATGTTAATCATTCAAATGAAGGCAAATCATCTTAAGCAATAGTAACTATACCAACCGTGAAGTTATTTTGTGGGGTATTAAGAAAATACGAGAAATTATTAAATTTCTTCTAGTCGGTAGCAAAGTTATCGTCGCTTACAGCAAATCAGCTTCATAAGAATAATATGAATATTTGTTGTAAACTAATATTTGGAAGTCGCAATTCAGAAATTTGATTTTTGTCAAGTTACATTGAGAGCATAGGAAAACATGCATAAAAACATTCTACTAAATTCTCGAAATCCAAGGCAGGATAGAATAGCCCTCCGCATGCCATCAGCAGTGTTACAACAAAAACTATTCTTAAATTACATGTAAAGTTATGTTGACAAACACGAGTCGCGTTTGAAACCGTAGGTTTCATATTCAAATACTGCATCGTTCGGTTTAGTCCTTTAAAACTATAAATAAATTTATATTCATGTGAGGCAGTGTATCAAGTCAAATCAGAAAAATCTAAACTCTTCGTAGACTTACAATCTAAGAACATTATTATTATAAGAGTAATTGAAAAGTATATTAATTCAAAAATCTTTAACGTCGGCACGATCAAAGTTGCAAGCGACTTTCGCAACTTTGAATGTTAATTTTTATTATTTTAGATTTTTCTGATGGCCTAAAAAACTAGGTTCTCTTATATATTTCTTTATATATCATTAGATAACAGCATACGAAACAAATCATTTCTAATCGTCCACTTTTCATATTATGATTATAAAATTTAACAAAACCAAAGTGGAATAGATCAATTTGATTCTATGATAAATCCATAAAGGTATTTTCTTATCATTCAAGTCATTCAGAAAAAGTGAATCAAATATAATTTTAGGTATTCTAAGCAGCGCTCTGCGGTTTAATATGATTTTGATATAATATTAATAGTCAGATCTTCAAAATGAAATCGAATCAATGGGAAATAAATTAATGAATAATGCCGTTAGTTTGCAAGTAAAATTTTGAGCTGAAAAACTATGTAATAATACTTCAAAAAGAGAGCATTTATTCCTGCAAATCTGATTAATTTAAAAGGATTATCGACTGGTAAAATTGACTTTCAATGCGAGCAAGCGTCAATGTAGTCTAGGCCAGCGTCCGGCATTCTATGCCACACGAAAGATTTTTTTGTGGCGCACCTTCAATTGAAAAATTAAAAAAATGAAACTGTGAACCAAATATTGACATGTTAGCTTCATGAACATGAACCTCAAGGGACTCACTAACGTTTAAATATATTTTTTTTTTATGATAGCGCGTATTATTATAGTCAAATAAAATTGTCTCAATATACAATAGATTTACTAGTTTTATTTCAGTGGCTCGCTGAGCGGCCAGCATAACCTGTTTTGTGGCACACCAATGCATTCGGGTTGCCGAACACCAGTCTAGGCAATAATCTCGAAAAGTTATGTAAGAAAATTAAAAAAAAGTATTTTTTCAATAAAAGATAAAAAAGCGAACAAAGATAATCAAAATGAAACATGTGAAAAATTGATACATTTGCCCATATGTGGGAGCAAATTTAAAAACTAAAAGTTTACAATTATTTTTATTGCGAAAAATAATCATTTTCAGATTAACTGCAATTAGCTATAGTCAAAATAAATAATCAATAAATTGTAATACCTAAAAATATAGTCGGTCGAGTTTTCCTTTTTTCACCCAACTATTATAGTACAGAAATATTATTACACAGAAATGAAAAATTCAATGATCAAATAAAATTCCATTGATTTTTCGCACTCCATTATACATTCCATAGATATTGTGACATGCTTATAATCATTAGTCATTTAAAATCATCAGTATCATCTTGCGATCACTGAACACAAAAGGATACCGATGAAGATATAAAATACGCACTAAGATTTGTAGTCTCAAAGTCAACAAAAGGAAAGCAGCGCATGCAGAAGAACATCCGGCAAAAAAATATTCAAGCATGAGAAATGCAACATAGCTGTAATGGATTTATCTAGAATGAGAATGAAGATATTACACAATAGTCAAATTTATCATTCTTTTGGTATAAATGCAGATATTTTTTTTGTTAATACTTCAATATAGCTACTGTAATAATTTAAATCTGACGTGTCATGTACGAAATTAATTACACTACATTCACAGTACAAAGAAATAGCGGGTGCAACAATTTGATCCTCTGCTGCGTCTCATTTGTTTTTCGATTTCAATCGTCATACATTTTTTCAACGCAGTCAACCGTATCCTCTTTCAGTCATATGATACATAGTGAAATCTATACACGATCAAAAAATAATCAAGACAAATGATAGGGTAGATTCTGCCAACAAAAATTGATTAAGTTACATTATTGAAAGTTGATTTAAACAAATTAAACAAAATTATTTTAAAAAAAATATGTTTAACACTGAATTAAAAATAAAAAACTGATTGATAATTGTAAAAAAAATACGATTGATGATATACATATTTATATGACGGTGGGAATACATACATTAAGCCATTTGACAATCTACAAAACTCACAACGATCCTCGTTTAAATACACTCTATAGTTTTCTAAATCTAATCTGTCAATTGTTGATGAGTCTCGTCATTAACAATGATAGGGTATCTATTCAATTATTTTTATTCCTTAGCTAAAATACTGACAAATAATGAATTTTATTTTTCGTCGTAAATCACTGAGATGAAAACTTTCATAAAACCCTTGTATCACATTATGTACAATCGCATGATAAAAAATCCCGATTATTACCGATGTATAAAAAAAAAAAAACTGCAGCTGATATTTCAATATGCGAAAATATTCACAGAGACAGATAAATTACGACAGGGTACTCGCGTCAAAACATGAATCGAATTACGATTCATACAAAATAATAATTTGTGCAGCGAAAAACTGACGGCCTCATATTGCCTACGGTGATATTCATAGTATTTAACAGTATCTCTTATAAGTACAATTATTGATCTACATAATTATTACGGTTATGACAATTAAATGCTAACGAATTTCCTTTATCACTTTAGGGTACTCTTATAAAATTATGCTACTACGGTTTAAAAAATCGTGTCAGAAAACATTCCGACCGCTCTCTTCCGCCGTCAGACGGACGCCTCCCGACCTCTCCGTAATACTAAAATATATTTACACAGCGGTGTTTCTGGTGGCCGCTCGATTGCCGATGCGCACTTTCACACTGCGAGATTTACAGGGAGTTCACCGCGGGCACACATTTTCACTCGCCAAACGACAACAGTAAACGACGCAGGCGGTCCGTGCTGATTCTGTCTTTTTCGAGGCTCAATTTTATAAAAATTAAAAGCCTCACATACCGGAACACATAACAAGTCTTTGACTGATGATAAAAGAAACAACGGCATCAAACAGGAGTGATCGTTGCGTAAATTTACCACTGGTTGGGGTTGGGATAAGGAGGGTATCCCGGGTAGGGTCCGGGATGCGGACCCGGCGGGGCGTTAGGAACATTCGGAGGCGGATAGTTGGCCGGCGGATAAGGGCCAGGCGGATGGGGGTGAGCGGGGGGATACTGCGGTTGATAAGGAGGGTACGGTGCTGACGGGTACGGTTGATAGTAAGGCGCCGCAGGAGGATACCCCGGATATGACCCGCTCGCCGGTGGATAACCTAAAAAATAACATATTTTTATGAGAATTTTATTAGGTTAAAGAATGCAAGTAGCTAATATAAAATTTTATCAATTCCAATTACCAAATTTTTAATTACACTACAATATTCTACAATAAAATAATACACCTAATCCTTTTTTATGCGATACATTGGTTCTGGAAAGTGGTGCGTAAAAAAACCTCATTTTCATTTAATTTGATAAATCGGTCCCAAATCCGTGTAAAAAAGTATCAAAAATGTATGAATGTAAATTTAAAATCACGCAAAAATAAATCGCGTAAAACAAGGATTGGGTGTAGGGGTGTACACAGAGAAAAATGACAGCCCCCGGATAAAGTATATTTACTAAAAATTATGTGGAATCAATTGAGTAGATCAGATTTCTTATTTTTATTAAAACTCTCTATCTAAAAGGGCTATTTTCATTCATTGAATATATATTTTCAACTGTATGGAAAATATCTCACCAGGATAAGCAGTGTAAGGCTGTTGAGGGGGTGCGGCAGGATCGACGGGTGGATTCTGTTGGCGATAGGCTGGATCATCAAATCCTAACGGGTTAGGTGCGGCACTATCTCCGGTGCCTCCATACCCGGGGAGAGGAGCAGCGTAGCCGCTCACTTCCGGTCCTCCGGTAGCTCCAGTCGGAGCATTGCGAGACGCGGCAGAGGCATCAGCGGCCGGCGCTGTACTGCTCTCGTTTGATATCGATTCGGGTGTTGGAACAGAATGAGCTCGCACTTCAGGTGAGTCGGTGCGTCGAGCGGGCGGATTCTTCTTCTTGCGCGACTTAGGCCCCGGCCGGTAAGGTGTCTTATCAGAGGAAGTCACTTCTGGATCGGGGGAATAAGTCCGCGTGATGTCACTGAGGGTTTGGCGGAAATCGGAAACGCCACCCGGGCGGGGACTGCTGATCGATGAAGCCGTTTTCTCCAGACGGGCAAGACTAGATTCCATTTTTTCAGGGGGCGTTTTGGAAGCCCCGAGAGGCGAGGGGACAGAGGTGATGCAAGGTGGAGGTGTAGGAGTACCCGCTGGAGAGCCTGCGCCGCTACTCACGTCACCAGGCATCGTCGGCTTCGTCATCATTTTAGGATGACGGTAATTTTTTAAAGAGTTGATCTTCACCTTGCGATCGATGAGATTGGGCTTGTATACCTTTTTTTCAGCAAAGGTGACATCATCTTCAGTGGAATCATCAGACGGGGGCAGGACAGAACTCAGAGAAGCGGACGGCCGACATTCGGCGAGAGCCGCCTCAGAAGGAAAGATCTCATCGGACAGAAGGTTTATGACAGAGGGTCCGGACTCGAAAGAGGGCCGCGACGGAAGAGACGTGTCAACTGCGACAAGAGGGGAAGCGGATGAGACAGTAGTCCGCTTAATGGTGACTTGATTCATGAATCCAATTTCAGCCTGATCGGCATGCAGATAGCTATTCTTGATTGGTATTTTGCAATCTTTCAGAATGCTCCCTCCGCTCATCCCGACCGGCCTCGCAGGGAACCTTTTAACACTCGACTGCGTGGTGATTTTGGATTCTCCTCTATCGGAGAGATCTGCATAGGTCTTCTCCTGGCTGGAGTCTTCAGAGGCGAGATCTTCAGGGAGATTGGGTCGTAAAACACCAGACGCACTACCGAAAGAGTCCTCACCGTCCGGCGCTTGTTCAGGATTTTCTGTTTCCTCTTTGATAGAACAGGTCTCTGATTCTGCGGAAGGAGTTACAGGGTTTTCAGCAGAGATATGCACTTCAGTCGTCATCGGCATTTCTATCTTTTTCAGGATAACATCTCGAGACTTGTCTTTGTTTTCTGCTACATTAGTCAAGGCGGCTCCCTGTATTTTAATATTGACTTTATTCTGAACAGGGACAGGCCGCGCAGGTCGCGTCCCTCGAATAATGGAGAACCCCCTGCTCTGAATTCCGGATCCTATCCCTCGAACGATCTGACCGGGTGCATAACCTCTTATTTTATTTTGGATAATGTTGGGGCGGGTCATGGTCTTCTGTATACCGCCGCGGGCACTCTTGGAAATTACTGTGATTGCAGAATTATTCTTGAGAGAGCCAGGCAAGCTAGCATTGGAAGGTCGGCTCGGGGAAACTGGAATATGTATAGTAAATGAATTAATGTAACAGTAAAACAATCTAAGTCAATTGAACTTTTCAATATAAATTTAAGATTTCGACTGAAGGTGCTTGGTGGAATTTCAATATTAAATTTGAATCGTTCAAACTATGTACATTCTCACAAATGCCTGAAGATGCCGAAAGGCGAAACCCGGGTCGTTAGTGACAAAATTTGTGAGAATGTACATAGTTTGAACGATTCAAATTTTCAATATAAATATTCAATGATATCAAACATTAACACGAGAGGTAAATGGAAAAGTGCCAAGTTTTAGAATCAAATGAATTGCAGTGGAATGTAACATCACAAACATGCCTTTGATCACAAAATTCATAAATCAATTGAAAGATCAATTCATGGGATCTGTCTGAGCTCACAGATACAGCTAATGAATAAGACAACTGATAATATTATAACTTAAAACTTGTTTAGTCCAAAATATCATATGTTCTGGATGGACTTCTACAAGCTATTAACAACATTATAAACAAATTCATTATTTACATTAAGTCACCGTCAAATTGATGAGCTCTGCGCCGAAGTCTTCAATTGACACAAAAAGCATGATATTACAAACCATAACTTACTTTTTTTGTTAATGATTTCTTTAGCTGTGTCTGAATTTTTGTTTTGTCCCACTTTGAATGACGTTTTGATGGCGATGATTTTGCCAGTTTCCAATTGCATGTAAATTCCTTTAGGTGATTTCAACACCATAACTTTCTGACCAGCCTTCAATACTATGTTAGATTTGTCACTGGAGTTAGTGGGAATAACCACATCTGTAAAAAGAAGACAATAGAAATATAATTGAAATTATGTGTTTCTTTGTAAAATTTTGAGATTAAATAATGTTCAAACGTAGCGATGGTAATTAGACACAAATCAAACAAAAAATATGTCCATCAACTGACCTAGCGGTAGGGTCATTTCTTGGGCCGTCATCCCTTGCCTCTGCCAGACTTCGGCCGGAATCCACCTAGCGCCCCCGGAACCTCCGTGCTGCATCGGACGCACCGAAGCCACCGGTCTCTGAATGAGACTGCCGTCTGCCGTGCGGATCGTACGATACATCAAGCTGGGTTTCGGATTAGACGCTGCCTTCTTTTCCAATTCATATCTTGAAACGATTCAAAAAATTTTCCGGTTATTATTAGGTCTGTTCTTATGCGCAAACGTCAAAACCAACACTACAACCGAAATCCGCCAAACCCAGTTTACAAGTGGCGCAGAAGAACAGGCATTTTTTTGTTGTGTTGCCAGTATATTAAATAATTATAAATTGTTTTTTTCATAGTAGCAATTTCTAGGTCTGTAGCCAGAAAGCGGCAAAATCAAAATAATTAACTATCGACATTCGGTTATTCTTAGTTCAGCGAATACGCCTTTATAAGACTATGGAAAATGTTTGATTGTTCATAAACAACTTATTGTTTTATTACTATTAAAACCGTATCACCATTTCGAACATTATCGTATTTGATGAAATACGTCAATGAGAAATACAAATATAATTTTCACTTAATTAGTGTGAAAATTATATTTGTGTGAACCATTTTAGGTTAAACTGTACGACAAATACGTACTACAGTTTTAAAAGTATCTTGTTATATTGAAACAGCGTAATATTGTTGTCAAGCAAATTAATCATATCTAATTATAAACGAGGAGCAAACATTCAAAAAGTGTTTTGTCACAAATTTTGAAAATGGCGTTTTATATCAATTCTAATAGCCCATAATAAAACCTATGAATGGAAATCAAAATTAGTGTTCAAAAAGGTTTTTTTTCATATTAAAATGAAATCATAAAGTTGACACATTCATACAAACCGTCACTTTTGCAACACTTAAATCATCATTTTCCAAGCTTTGTATTTGTGTGACAAAACACTTTTTGAATGTTTGCTCCTCAAACATAACCTTATTTCAATATTATCCGATTTTCTTTTGTTTTCATTTCATCTTATTTCAGCGAATACACACTCAAAGATAACACAATGTTTTTTACTGTCAATAATAAATCGATTCTTTTATTCTAATCCATACTCTAAATTTTATATAATATACATCAATGACGTATAACTGTCAGTGTGACATTTGATATTTAGTCGGTTAAGTTGTCGTTTATAACAAATTTCACCATTCTGGGGTTGGAGGTTGGTACGCCAAAACTGGCAGTCAGAATGTAATCAGCGTTTTAGAGCATGAACCGTTGCTGACGGTTTGCAAAAGGTTGGAATATGGTTTTGACGCAAAAGAACAGAAATAACTGTCAGTCACAATCCAAACCATGTGATCAAAGCTTTGAATTAGATTCTAATCCGAAAAGATTAATTAATTACGAATAATTCGCAGAAGAACACAACTATTGAGTGTGCAGCATAAATATAACTTTTTAAAAGAACAATAAATCATAGCACACATTTTGCAGTTGACGATGTGAAAGGATCTATATGTGTATATAATATTATTATGCAAAAAGAATTGTCATTAACCAAAAATTCAAGCTTTTCTTTAATTTACACCAGTACAATATTCAATTTACTTATATTTTAATGTATTGCACTGAATAAGTATTGAGCAGCCACAATTCTAACTCGGTACTGAATTACAGCTGCATCTTTCAAAAAATATGAGATTGTCCATATCTACAGCACTCTATAGATATTCGAAAATGCTATCTTTAGAATCAACCTAGGTATCCATACAATAAAATAAATTAGTGTAATAAATTACTATATGTGCTCTAGATAAAGTAATAAACTTAATAAATTTTACCAACTCGATATTGATTATAATATGAACTAATGTATAATTACCCTCGTTGCGCCAGACGTTTCTCAGCACTGGAGAGCTTTTTCTCTTTCCTGTCGACCAAAAGCGACTCGTGCTGGAAAGGTTCCTTACTGAGCGTCCTGGCATGGTCTTCGATAACTTTCCTCATGATCACATCGAGATATTTCTCTTTACAGTCTTTCTTGAACTCTTTCACGTCGGATTCTTTCTCATCATTGTCCCAACACAGATTAGTCACTTCTTTCATTGAAAGAACTGCGTCAGGATTGCATTCATCCACAACTCTGTCCGCCATTCCTTGTTTGTTTATCTGCCGATCGTAGATTTTCTTTTCGAGACAGCAGTCCATCACCAATCGGTACACAAAACATGGCTTCTTTTGACCATATCTGTTGAAAAAAATAAATATGAAAAACCCACGACGTCTCAAACAAAAATTTGTGTATTCAATACAAAAGGAATTTTAAAATGGGACGTCTCGATGACATAATAAAATATAATGCACACCTGTAAACTCGACAAACAGCTTGAGTGTCGTGGCACGGATTCCAGCTGGCATCGAATACAATGACACGATTGGCACCTACTAAGTTGATTCCCAACGACCCTGCTCTCGTTGAAACAAGGAAGAGATGGATGTTTGGATTTGAATTGAATTCGTTGATTAATTTTTCCCTCTCCAAGGCACTAGTTGAACCGTCAAGACCTGGTAGAAAAAAAACACACCAATTAAACATTATATTGGATTGCACCCTTTCCGCAATAACCTATTACATCAATATTAAGCAAAGATGACAAAAGAAAACAATTGAACTTACGGTAATAACTCCTACTTCTAGCCCAGAGACAATCAGTGCCCGGAATATAATTTCGTTGAAGAAAGTCTTCTATGAGATTTAAGGTGAAGAGACTCTGACTGAAAAGTAAAAGTCTGTCTCCGAGGCGAATGCTCTCTTCCAAAACGCAAAATAATATTTCCATTTTGGCTGAATTTTCAATTATTCCTGGAATATACCCTTTTAATATTTCGTTAGCCCATTCAAACGGAACCTCTTCCTTCATGTCATTCTTTTTAGAATCGCTATCGTCATCTTTGTCGCTTTCTTTACCGCTTTCGTCTTCCTTATTTTTGCTTTTGTCTTTCGAATTTCGTTTATTGTTCTTTTTATCCTTCGCTTTACTGCGATCTTTAGCTTTTTTGCTCTTACTTTTATCAGCTTTTTCCTTAGATTTCAAATCTGCGGCCTTAGAAGTTGTGTTTTTCTTAGATGGCACTTTTTCGTCCTTTTTGGGATCTTCGGCAACCTTCGCGACGGGCGGTTCTGTTTCAGGCTTGACCTCTTCAACTTTGGGTTCGGGCTTGACTTCGGGTTCCACTTTTACCTCCTGTTTGACTTCAGGCTTAGTGTCATTTATCAACTTCATAGTGTCCAAGTCGGCTATTTTTATTTCCCCGTCCGAATCTGCTTTGGATTCATTTTTTACTTCTAATAGATGTAAATTTTGGCTCGACTGCTCGGTGGGCTCATTTTTAATAGACTCGTCGAGCCCTCCCGGCCACAGAAGCGAAGAAACTCCTTCTATCGAAGACTTGGTATCTTGCTCTGCGGACGTGGCATCGGCAGTCTGATAAGGAGGATACAGGCCGCTGTTGTAGACATTCTGCACCGAACTGTCAGGGTTTTGGGGGTTGTTGAAAGGGGCAGGAACGGACTCGGAAGTCTGCTGGTAAGGGGTTCCGTTGGAGCCTTGCATATTATTACCGAACGCTGGATCGACACCGTCTCCGTTGGTTCTATTCTGGTTGAAGCCGTGGTAAGGTTGCGTCTGTTGGGCATAAGGATCGTACATCGAACTGTAGGGATCTTGATTGCTTTGATAGTTAGGCGGATTTTGAGGAGGATAGTAATTAGGATCGGTATTATTATAATAATTATTATCAGCCCCCCAATAGCCTTGAGGATTATAGGCGTGATTTTGAGGATAATGTTGCATATTCTGCTGCTGAGGAGGCGGAATGCTACCGTCGGCGGGTGCCATGTGAGGATTTTGCTGGTTATATTGATTGTTATAATCGCCTCCGTAAGGTTGATTTTGATAATACCCGCTGTTGTAAGGCTGCTGGGCGTAGGAATCGTTCTGTCCGTAATAATTATTTTGGGGAGGATACTGATGGTAGCCTTGATAAGGCGGGTAGTTATTCGGCGGAACCTCTCCACCGTATCCGTAGTTCTGGGGACCGTTAGGATTCTCACTTTTCGAAGGATCATACTGATTATGATATGAATCATTAGGAGCGCTGCCAGTGTTAGGTGGAATAGTTGCCGCCGGCTTACCGCTGTTGGCCTGGAAATAAAGAAACACATTTTACACACATAATCAATAAAGGTAAGTCAGAGAGAACACAATATGTAGTATTAATAAAAAAATCACATTAATGAATAAAATCGAATGTCAAAAAAAATTATCAGATAAAACATAACTTTGATATTCTATATTAAAGGTCAGGTATCATCATAACAGAGCAACTGCTATTGACTATCTTCACTTCTTTTGCTTAGACATGCAGTCGCTACTCCCCGACTGAATACTGACTGTGGAATTATGTAATTGTATTGCACGTTTGTTAATTTATCATTGGAACCAAAAAGTAGTCAGTTTGTGTCAGTCAGTCGGTCTGTAGAGTCCAGTCAAGTATTGTTATATAAAAGCAAAAATTGTAAATTTACTGTTTGTGTTTTTTTCTGTTTTGAAACCAGAAAAGGAAAAAGCGTACTTGTGTCATGAAATGCTGATTTATTTGACATTAATGAATTCAAACAAAGCATTGAAAAAATCACTGATAATTGTGGAAATGTTTCGAAAAACTTTAAAATATCATCGGTAGTTCAAGAATCAAATAAATAGTATAGGGAGCCGCCAAAGCTAATCAGTTTTTGTGGTAAATTGTAACTGGAGACGAAAAGTGGGTGCTGTATAATAATACTATTCAGAAAAAAAGGGTCACCTTTGGGTCAGGTACCTGTTTCAACCAACGTAAACAATAAAAAAGGTTTTTCTGTGTATGGTGGAATTTTTCTGGAGCGATAGACATACTATGAATCGCTTGAACTCGAGAAGACTGTTACTTTAATATATAGTGTATTATAAAAATGATTAAAATAGTAACTCCATTTGTCTCTGCCAATAGACAAAACAGGATTCTTCAACACGGTAAAGCAAGGCCTCAAGCTGCAAGTGGCTTGAGAAAAAATAAGGGTGTTTGGGCTGAATGTTTTACATCGATGTCGCACCAACTTTAGGATTAAATTATCAGAACAGTTATTGATACATTGAATGCCAAACCTCCAGGTTCTCAAAGTATAACAATGTAGATGCAGATTAATAAATAGAGCGGAACCTTAAATTTAGGTAAGAATTGAAGAATGAGTCGGTTTACAGTGAGGCTGTGAATGACTAAAAAGACAATTTACCGGCAGTCTCCGTATTCCAGTACTTTGATAAAACATATCACCCGCAAAAACACTGTGCATAAAAATCTCTGACAAATAAAACGATTGCAAAATTTACCATTTTGTCTTTTTTAGCAGTGGACCTGGTTGCTCTCTTTCCTTTTTTAGTGATTGGAGTTTGTTGATTATTGATGGCGCCTTTCATTAAGTTTGCATTATCTTCAATATCCAAATCGTAATCTATAAGAGCTGCCATCTCATTCCGTTTCTTTAGAAAGTAGTACAGTACATCGGGATGATTCCAAATCTAAACACAAAGTGCAAACCGCATAGGTATTGATATTTTGAACTATAACTCGTTCTACATGAAAAATTTTCAAACTATCATCAAATAACGAACCTTGCAACAGACAGCAAAGGCTTTCAGAGGATTCGGTACAGTCTTTTTTCGTACAACTTCATTCATAAATGTATCATATAATTTCCTCTGAAGATCTGTCATTCGAACTAATAAAACGTATTCTTCTTTTTGAGGCAAGGTCGTCTGTAATACAGCATGTGAACGCCTGAAATATAAAAAAGGCATTTGTCAAATATGTAATTTTCATATTTTTGATGGACTCGGCGGTAACTTTGTGAAAGTTCATTTTAATACAATTTTTTTAATGAAATTCAAAATGACTAATCAATTCCACATATTGTGTCAACAACAGTGACACGTGTTTCACTTTTTTCAGAGGCATCTTCAGATTGAAGACTGAATAATTAATTTTCATATTTTTGATGGACTCGGCGATAACTTTGTGGAAGTTCATTTTAGTCCAAATTTTGCATTTCATTCAAAAAAAATTGTATGTAATTTTCATCCTTCGGAATAATTTTAAAATGAGATAAGCTACCAACCTTTGCACAAAGCCAACAAGTAAAGAATGCAGAACGTGTGCTCGATATCTCATAAGTCGTATGTCCTGAGGTGTAGAATCTATACATTGACCATTCTGAATTGGCCTCTCAAACATGTTGCTGAATTCCGTTTTGGTACCCAAATAATTAGGACGCACGAAATCAACCATACACCAATATTCGAGTAAATTATTCTGCAGCGGATAACCTAACAGAAAAGAATCATCAGTCAATGAAATAAAGAAGTGTTAAAAAAAAATATCGAGATCAACTAGTTTGTGATGTATTTAAAGCAAAAACAATGGTAAATCAAAAATTCTTAAAAAGTGCAGCATTTACCTGTGAGCACAACTCGTCGCTTTGTCCTCATCTGTTTGAGAGCATACGAAATATTTGAATGAGAATTCTTTATTCTGTGACCTTCATCACAGATAACTAGGTCTGGACCGGGTTTCACCAAGGCGTCGTGCATTTCTAAAAACGAAATAAGTTTTGAAAATGAGAACTTTGCATCGCAAAAGACTTTCAAAGATATTTGAAACATTGGACATTACTTGCAAATATTACAATGACAATTTGAACGAACGCTCACCATTAAGAAGTTTTTTGTCTTCATCATTTTCGTCATCGTCTTCTTTTTTGTCCTCTTTTTCACCATCTTTTCCTAATTCACCTTCGATTCCTTGTTTTGAATCAGCCTTCGAACCGTCCAAATTCATGGATTCGTTGCCATCTTTTTTCTCATCGCCCTCCCCGGTCTGTTTGCCGTCAGATTTTTCTGAATCCATTTTGTCTTTGGAAGATTCGTTTAACTTTTCTTTGCCTTTCTCGGCGGGATCATTTTTTTTCTTCCTGTTTCTCGGTTTCTTATTCTTTTTCATGCTCAACAAACGGTAGAGTTCATATCCAATCATAAGAACGCCTCCCGTTTGAGTCCAATCCTGTCCAGAATTATATTATTAAAAAATTGATGATGCAAATTGGATTGTCAATACCAATTCGTGTAATTTGTTTTTACACTGAGTATCTTATCATATTTTAGTACAAGAAAAAATAAATAACTTACGTGAATGACTTTAGCTCTCGCTTGAAGTGTTTTATGACTGTCGTTTAGAACGTATATTGGAAAATTTCTCGGGCGTACTTCGCCGTGAGAATTTAAAGGGCTAGCTGAAGGATCTAACGGCAACCACATGTTGAACTCGGCTACCTGAAAAATCGTTCAATTAGTATAAAATGAATATATTTCGTATGTGGTCAACAAAGTAGAATTGAGACAAATTACTTCACAACCGAAAAACAATGACTGAGGACAAGAAAAGCTTAATTCTTAAATCGCTATGATAATACCCAGATATATATCGAGTTGCCAAAAAAACCCATTTTACAATCAAATTGGAATAAGAAGTTAACATCATTGTAAAACTGATATTGTTAAAGAATTATTTTTCAATGTTTTATATTTTCTAAGCCATTCTTGATAACAAGAGTTTCAGGGTGAAATTGTTTTCTTTTATTTTGATTGTACAATAAATTTATAAATATTTCTCTATTGTATTTATTGACCTTTCGAAATAGTTTTCAACTGTTTTAGAAGGAATCATTCAAAGAAAATGTTTTCTCTGATAAAATAATCCATATGGCCAACTTACTCGAAAACCGAAGGTTATGCAATTATTATGAATTAATTATTTCTGTACATAAATAATCAAAGATCGAAAAAAATGATTTTTCTCACCCAATTTTGCAGCGTATTGATGGGCATAATGCACAGAACAGTTTTCGATTTGGTGTGTCTCAAAAATATATCACAGAAGCAAACGATTTGCAGAGTTTTTCCCAGACCCATGGAGTGCGCCAGGATACATCCGAAACCAGTTGACGTGGAGAACCTCTCCACCGATTCAATTATATTATCAAACAAAAATCTAACTCCACCGATCTGTAAAAAATACATTGGTATAAGTAAAAATTCATTTATAACGTCGCTGCTCACTATTTATTTCTTGTGAACCACTCTTGAAATAGAAACCTTACTGCGATCTACTTGAAGTGGAAGTTCATTATAAAATTTATAAAAAATATTGAATAATGGCACTTACGAAACTGCAGCAATATCATTAGAATTTTTCTCTTTGAAAGAACAGGGGTCTTCCTTACAGATAGTTTGACAGTTTTAGGTAACTGAGAAAATGTTGGTTTATTTTTTATGACGCATTTAGATTAAACTTAATAATTTTTGATTATAGTGTAATTTTATTGCTACAAAAAACCACAGCAAAACATACCTCATCTAGCAATCTACATTTGTTGTACATCTTGTACAGCTATTTTATAAATAAGTTTTGCTGTATAATTGTGGGGTTATAATGCAAAATGTACTATTTTCAAAACTCGAACTTTTAACGATTAACACAAACAAAATAGCATTTGCATAAAAATATGATTTCCAATTTGAAAACGACTGTGTCTTAGACGTTTTATATTAAAACTACTAGGACCAGTCAATTCCTTAGGCTTGAATTACCCTATCTGCATACCTAACTCAATATCGTTCATTTTGGAAATAGTACGTTATGCATTATATCCCCACAATTAATAGCCTCAATTTCCACAGAAGATTCATTGTATACATATTTAAATAATATATAAATCACCTGATGAGGTTTGATGATTCTTCCGATTTGTGGAGCTAGAAATATATCCTCCTCGTTTTCTGAATGGCCGAAATTAATAACAACCCTGCCTTGGTCATCGGGAATATTATAAGTATCGTTCACATGTAGACCTTTAAATAAATATAATTCGGTTAGCATCGAGATATATTAAACCGGAAAAAATCTCATTGTTTTGACCACTTTGTATTTGTCTGACACTAGAGATTGCAACACCTGCATTACTGAAACTGGGATTCCAGTATTTATGGTGTTTTTTCAATATTGAAATATCTGTTTTGAAAATGCGAAAATGATCTCATTTTGAATTATAACCCAATTTCGAATGTATAGAAACAATCACATAATTATATAAAACTGTTCACAATGAATTGAATTATTTTTAATCAGCTACGAGTTATATCAATACCGATAGGTTTCAGAATTGGTGCGGCTTTCAATGTAGTAATTTATGAAAATCAACCATTTATAATTACATATTTTTGAATACCAGTATTTAATATGAAACACTATATAAAAGCTGGGCTTTGGCAACACATGGGAGTAAAAAATAAAATGCTTAACTAATCAAGGTTGAATAAACACCGTTATTAAGACAAATCTGTACTACACACAAGACGGTTACCAGAATTTTGCGGATCCTCTTCAGGTTCAGGACTGGGCGGTAATTCCGAATCACTCAACATTATACAGTCGTCGGATTCTGAAGACGGACTCTCACTGCTGCTGCTACTGCTACTACTGTCGACTATTTCCACCACGTCCTTACGAACGCCCTTCACCATTTCTCCACCCTTACCCACTTTGCTCACAGGGGAAATGGATACGCTAGGTGTTAGATTTCCTGAAAATATTAATATTTTAACACAACCCACTTTTAATATATTTCAAGGAATGTTAAAAGTAATTATTAAAAGCCAACAAAATAATTGATTTATTATTGAATCGGGTAACGTTTAGAAATCTATACAATTGAAAGTGTACCTTTGTTTCTTTGAGCTTTCAGAAGTTCCAGCTGTCCAGGTTTCAATGTTGTCTTTTTCATTTCTCCAGAAGGTAACTTTACCATTACCGTGTTAGGCAAACTGAAATAATTTTAAAATCAATATAAGTTCTCGATTTGTAACCTAATATTAAGCTGAAGAATGAAAAGCATTTCATGCGACGCAGAATGGTATAAATGAATTATGACGGATAACCCTCCATCAAATTGATGGGTGGGTGGGTCAGTGAAATTTGGCCATTATCATTAAGCCCATGAATTATCCTCCTTTCAGTACGAATTTTAAAAAGAGTCCTTAAATACATATACCAATTCCTTATTTGTGCAGAATGTATTATGGGTGATTTCATTTTTATGCGGTAAAGAGAAGACAACATTAAAAAAAAAAACAATACAAGCGCATATGGCTTATCTTTCATTTTTGCACTTGACTTGCACCTCGCAAACGCATCTGCAGTGTGTCTTAACAGCTTAACGACCGCACGTTTTTTTTTAAAAAATTCACCTGGCGAAATAAAATTGTAATTTTACTAAATTCACTATAATTTGTAAACAAATTGAGATATTTTACCAAATTTATTTTTCTTAGCTTCCAGATACTTTGCCTATACACATATATGAGGCCGCCGGCCAGCAACATTTGTTTTTTCAAAGACTCAAATACGCGTCCCCGGTCGTTAAGCTGTTAAGTTATGAATCAAAGTGTATGTGTGCTTCAGATTTTGCTTTTTTACTACATAGTTTCACAAAATTTTAGAAACATTTAGACTTGATTAAAAAAAATGTTACAATTATTGTTTCAATGATATTTTTTTTCTCGGCAAGTTGAAATGTTGATAAATAATATTTGGTCTTTTTGTGACGGGCACTTAAAAAATTTGATACCACTGGTATAGGACATCAATAAAGAGAGGTTACATATATTTGCATTAAATGAAATTCACTAAAAAAATATTCAGATCTGAATGAAATAAGTATGATTCATTCAATAATTATTTATTGTTAACATTTTTAAATTTGAATTTCCTAATGCTGTACTCTTCCATTAACAGCTTAACAACCGCACGTTTTTTTTATAAAATTTCACCTGGCGAAATAAAATTTTGCGAAAAATTCGCAAACATTATAATTTGTAAGCAAATTGAGATATCTTTACAAAATTTAATTTTCTTAGCTTCAAGATACTTCACCTATACGCATATATGTGTCCGCCGGCCAGCAACCTTTGTTTTTCAAAGACTCAAATACGCGTCCACGGTCGTTAAGCTGTTAATAATGTCGCTAACGACACAGGTTTCCCCTTTCGGCATCTTCAAGCTTTTCAAGTACATGAATTTGCTTGAACTGACATACAGTGAGCAGTTTACACTGTTTATATACAAACATAAAAATGGATCGCTCAGTAATTGGTGTTAACGTAATCAATACGAATAGCAAGAGCTTTTTGATGTTAATGAGTTTAGGTGACTTATGTGGGTAGATTATAATTATCGGGTATAGATGAATCTCGCTATTTCCGTAGTCGTCGTCGAGTTCAACTGTATTTGCAAAGAGTACTGAAAATCATATATTGACATCGACTGTGGCAAGGAAAAGGACGTAACCCACAGTTTTTTCAAAACAGGTTTTTTTCAATAATCACAATGTATCAAACTTGATACATGTTCTATCAAAAGGATGCAAGCTGCAAATGCCGAATTAGTATCTAAATTTAGCTTTTAAGTTTGAAAAAGATGACCTTGTAAAAAATTAAAACCAAGAAAAAATACTGAAATAAAGGTTTTTCCTAGACAATTTCTTTAATTAATATTAGATAATGTCAATTAAACACCAGTTTAGAAGTCTCCGTGCACTTCAAGGTTGTGTTTAATTCATAATTTGCATATGGCCCAAAATCATCCAAACACGTTTTTTGCGCCTCCTGTAAAATTTGATATGTATGGGCTACGTCTTTTTTCCTTTCCACAGTCGACATGTATTCATATTCACTCACAAAATTAAAAAAAAAAATGAATATCTATTCAACAGAAATATTTGGCTGGAACAAAGACGGAGCACATTGAATACTACTCATAGCGGATGCAGGGTAAATCAGAAAAATCAGTATGACATTCCGCCGATGTAAATATATTAAGAATACCTATAGCTCCTTTACAGGACTCACTTTAACTTGTGTCCAGACATAGAGTTAGAGCCCGCAGCGGACCTCTTCAAGACAGACGATCCCCCCAGATTGCCACCCTGCAGCATAGAAACGACTCGTGCTTGCGCTCGCTCCTGTTTTCCTAAAGAAATCTGCCGTCGGACTTCTCGAATGATCCGCTGCTGTTCTTGAACGCGAGCCAGACGCTCCGACTCTTGGCGCTGAGCGGCCAGAGTGGAGGCGTCTAACTGCTTTTCGTCCATCACTTCGCGGATGTTGCGGCGCACATTGAGCGCATTAGTCGATTTGTTTTTCTGTAACATATTCAGAGTTGCTGAAAATCACATTTAAAAATCATACAATTGCTCTTAACCAGTGTCCCCTTTAAGCTGTGCGCGCACACAACTTGCCGACCGCTCGCACATACATTACAACAGAGCGCACAAGTTATTCCAGCTATATCACCACCAGAATATAATTAATCGACATTAAATACTGTTGTTAATTATTGTCGTTATTAAAAATGAACCTTTTCGTTTAGTAGGTCTAAATACCATTACATGGCGCACAAATCTTTTTATTTCCTTTCAAAGTTGCACAAGCCAATGTCTTTTGCGCACATAACCTTCTGAAAATTAAAGGGAACATTGCTCTTAACTAGTTTTGTTTGTCGATTCTGACTCAAAAATAAAAATTCATATAACTCACATGCAAATTGACAACATAAATACTAAATGGATCAATTAAATTAATGAAACCATATATGAATCCAATGATGTAACTGCAAGACTGAATTTATTTCAATCCGAGAGCGATACCGTGTTGTGATTGCTGTGACAGATGAAAAGGCCTTTTCGCATAAATATGTTGTGGAGAATTGAATTAGAATTTTCATCGCCTCTACACTAAGCAAAGAGTGTGAATGAAATTTAACTTTGACTGTGTCGTTGGATGAAAGATCGATTAGGCTTTTTTTACCTTCATACATAATTTAATATCTTGAATGTTTGCTCCAAGCGGATTTATTATTCACATATTACCATTCTAGGATTTTTTTTCTGGTGGTAGGATTAGAAAATTAAAATAATGTAAGATTTCTCTGCGGACCACCCGTTGCCGATCGCTGTACTAGAATATTGATTACACTGTTAAGAAAAGAATTGTGCCCTTAAAAAAAGAAAGAGGATAATGTGTGAATATCAACAATAATACTAACATCGTCTTCTGTTTCAGCCGGTGTTGCAGTCTCTCCTGATTTTTCTCCATTTTCGGTTGGAGGGTCAGGATTAGTTTCATCATCCCGTTTGACAGATTTGACACTTATTTCACCCATTTCCTTCAGTTTTTCGGTGATGTCATAGTCTGCATCGTCACCAGTCTGAGCTGCCAACATTTCACTTCTGGAACTTTCCAAAAAGTGAGCTGACTTTTCGATTGTAAATTCATTAGCACCTAAAATGTCCTCAATATCGACATTTTTCGATAAATCTAATTCATTACTGTCATTAATTATATCACAAATAGAAAGAGTCTTTTCATTTTCACTTTCAACGGTATTAACATCGGAATCTTTCGGATCCCCTGACCTGCACCCCGGTACACTTTGATTTTCAGAAGTACTTTTAGGTTGTCCAGGAACTACGATGTCTCCCGTTTCGGGGTCTATAAAACTTTCATTGCCTTGGTCGGGTTCCAGACCGGCCGCGGGATCGATGGTAAACTCGGGATCACTGAAACCGTCACTTGAGAAAGAGTCATCTCTCCTAGTATAACTGTCATCACTGTCTTCACCTAACAATTCTTCTAGTTCCACAATATCACCGCCGGCTATCGTTTTTATAGTCAAACCCGTGTCCAATTTCATTCTTTTACTAAACTTTTGAAACTCTTTTAAAGCATCACTTTTTCTCTTCTGTTTGAAGAAGTCCCTGGCCATTTTCGGCGGTAATTTGTTTCTTTGCCGGGGTCTACTGTACTGCTGTTTTCGAACAGGGATGGCAGGAAGCTGGGGGATGTCCTCCTCCGAGGAGTCCTCGTCCGCCGAAACGTCGTCTTCGCCGCTGTCCAGTAAGTCGCCCGAACCGTCAGACTCCATCTCGGAATCGTCCTCGACCAGCTGAGCTTTCGCCTTGGCGACGCCAGCCGATACGAGGCCTGTTGCAGTGTTATCCATCACAGGTGTACTTCTGAAACAATGCAACGCCGAAAATACTCATTACATACGAAATGACACTACACACGATTTCACCGATACGAGCATTTACTGAAACGAAGACGGCACGGCAATGTTAATTATTTAAAGCAGATCACACATTATGTATTGATTCATTTACAACAGGCGAACTCTGCATTTAATTTAAAGACAAAAATATTATTATTAACAATTGCAAGTATTGTTTGTCGAATGCTTTCGAGTCGATCGCGATCCGCTATGGGGCTTTTAAATGTTCAGCGTCTCACCTGATATCATTGTCGCTGAATGACTAAAAACACATTTTTCATAGTTGTGTATATTTGTTTAAATTTTAATTATTGTTCGCAATAATTAGTTCTTCGGAAGCCATTATTTCGGTAAATAGCATTTTCCGACAGACGAGTATTTACAAAATTTATCAGCAGATGTCAGATGAATTGCCACTTAAATTTTACCCAAAAGTGAAGCCCAATAGAACAATAAAATTTAGTCCATTTTCCTGTGCATTTATTTTCGTTGGTTCTAATCTAGTCAAAGCCATTTCCGATTATTTTTCAAAGGAAAATAAGCGTTATTTACAATTGACGTTTGGTGAATAATCTTCATAAACTATTTTAGTTGGCAACATTATCGATCGCATTCTTGCTCTCTAGCGTGTTCGAAAAGTTTCACAATTTTAAAAGATCACGGATCCATCACTTTTCCAATGAAAACAATTTATTACCCACCTAATTTTGAAATCCTTGTGTAGAGATTTATAATAAAATTGATATTAAATATTATATACAAGCGCTTAATAATTTTTACTCCAATTCTTTTCGATAACAGTAGTAAAATTAATGTATTTTACATTAAAAAATATTTAAGAATTCAAAGATGATATAGCTCTTTTGTTTTAATGTTTTTATAAATTGTGGTTTACCAGAAAACGAAATAAGATAAATTTCGCAAGTTCTGAATAATTCAATAGACGTTTTTTCGAATTTTTTTGTTATAAATTAACACAAAATCTTTCAGGTTAACATAGAAGCGTGCCGCGTTAAAATATGTATATGCATACTATCGGTTTTGAGAGTAACTAAACTTTCATTTTTTTTTAATTCTACCGCTTTAAACTATAACCTTTTTTGTTTTAGAATCAATAGAGCTTATAGGAATTATAAATGTAAAGTTCAAATGAATATTTTTTAAATTTGAAATTATATTTTCCACACAAATTAAGTCCTATAATGTGCAATAAGCTTACAAATCTTCAATTAATAGTGTTCATTTGACCCCAAACGGCTTAATATTTTGAATGCCTTAAGAAATCTTTCATAAATATATATTGAAATATTTATCACTGGCGCTTGAAGCTTAGTTAGCATACGTCTTCACCCAATATCTCAATAAATATCCTTTAGCCTATAGTGATATCAATAGGAGGAACATATGCTTCACACACAGAGAGGATGAGGGGCCTCCTAACATCCAAATGGTAAAGAAGCATTCGCTTCACTGCAATTTGGACAGAAGACAGCACGAAGTCTTATTCCGTAATTAATGTTACTTGTTAATGCTGATAAACTTGAAGATTTATATTCGGAATTGTAAAAAATTATGACGTTTTTTCAATATATCAACATACAAATGAGCATTTGAGAGGTGAAGTGAACCAACCAATAAAGTGGTAAAGCTTTTAAGTACTATCACGTCTTTACTTAGTGCTTTGTATATTTTTATTTTACAGTATATATTCGGATATTTGGGAAAATATCCGAATAGTTGAAAAAGGGCCGAATATATCCAGACTGGAATCCCTAGTATCAACTGAGGTTACTTTTATGATACTTTAAGATGTGTAGAATATAACCACACATCTTAACGTTTTTTTTCTAATATACCACTTGGTTCACTTCTTCTCTGGGCCTATGTCTAATAGGTTTCTTTATAACCATTTATTCATTTTCTGAGCCTTTGATGTAGAAGTATTTTTATCTACAAGAGCATCACATTAAATGAACATTCACCTCATATTTACAACTGCATAATGAGAAATGCCTACTGACAAAAAATAAAGCAGATACGCCAGCATTGTATACCTATAGATGCGGATCCACCTTTATTGTTTGGTATCAATTAATTGAACGTGGAAACAGCAATTATTTTTATTCAATGAGTTATTTTACTTGTATGCATACCATTACTTATTAGTAATGTAGCATTTTAATCGGAATACTATAATGCTTAATGTTTATTACAATTAACTCCCGAGAAACACTTCTCACCTAATATAGTAATCTATATTGCATGTTATGTTGTACTTACACAAAATTTGTATCTTAAAATGTAAAAGTTTAATTTTTTTTATTCATTATTTCGACTGAAAGTGATTGGTGGAATTTCAATATCAAATTCTGTACATTTCCACACTTGAATACCTGAAGATACGAAAAGGTGAAACCCAGGTTGTAAGAAACAAAACAAATGGAAATGTACAAAATTTGAGCGATTTAAATTTAAAGGTTTGGTAATGTTGATGTTTTTTTTTAGAATAAAAATGCAAGACACGAATAATGTGATAATTTATTTATAACTCAATAATATATTTACATAATTCATCACGAATTATCTTTCAAAATGAAGATGATAAATTAATATGCTTCCTAAAATATTGCTTCGATTAATGGGCACCAATAAGCCGATGCTCGCGCAGACGCAGGCGACGTTCTCTTTCATATTCCTTCATTCTCAAAACATAGCTGGAAAAAAGAGGATTGCAAATTAAGTCAAGTGAAATGGCAACTATTGAAGACATTTACCAAGTGGTTTACTAAATTTATAAGATTTTTTAACATCGGTGTCCGAGTTCAAATTAATCACAAAACTATGATTATAGAGGAAGTTTTCACCAGGGCTGTGGAGCTGAAGTCTGAAAAGCTTAATGACTCGGACCCATTTAAAAAAAATATATTTAATGTTGTATATTCAAACCACAATAGTCCGAAGTGTTGCCACTGCAAGCATGCTAGGCTGGCAAAAGATGTTCTTATTGTATTAACATATCGACTGTGGAAAGGAAAAAGGACTTAACCCACACATATCAAATTTTACAGGAGGCGCTAAAAACGAGTTTTGATGATTTTGTGACATATGCAAATTATGAATTATACACAACCCTGAAGTGCACGGAGACTTCTAAACTGGTGTTTAATTGACATAATCTAATATTAATTAAAGAAATTGTCAAGGAAAAACCTTTATTTCAGTCTTTTTTCTTGGTTTTAGTTTTTTACAAGGTCATTTTTTCAAACTTAAAAGCTAAATTTAGATACTAATTCGGCATTTGCAGCTTGCATCCTTTTGATAGAACGTGTATCAAGTTTGATACATTGTGATTATCGAAAAAAACCTGTTTTGAAGAAACTGTGGGTTAAGTCCTTTTTCCTTTCCACAGTCGATATATAAGTTTAAATTAAATGATTGAAAAATTTCTTTGGAGTCGGTCGTCTTTTTTTTACACAACTCCATAGCCCTGGTTTTAGCTCACATGAGTGTTTTCATTCCTGAAAATAAATATGGTTGCATTATTCAATTACAATATGCATGCAACCACAACTTCTTAAGGCAGCGATTTCCAACCTGGGAGGCATGGGCTATTGCAAAGGGAGGCACGAACAGTCCAAAATACTTATTTACTCTCTAAAACGTGTCTTTATCACTATATGAAATAAACGATGGGGAGGCGCGAAGATAGTTTTTTCTTCAAAGGAAGGCGTAGTTACATAAAGGTTGGAAGCCACTGTCTTAAGGAGATTATATGATTTATCCTCAACTCTATGACAAGAACATGTTAACTGGACATTGTTACAAAATTAACATTTTTTGAGATTTGTGTTTTAATGATATTTTGGGCACAGTAGTTTAAAATTCCCTTCATTTTTTATTTTTTTCTACTTGGTAATCGATAGAGCATATTGAACACTAGAGCATGGGTGGCCAGTGCATCGACTGGCCACCTGCAGCTATTTTTTTCAACCGAAGGCCCATGTTTCATTCATTTATCAATATTTCTAACATATGTAATAAAAAAGAAACATTGCTCTCGATAAATATTGATAATTTTACTGCATGCCTGCGAATAACGGTGGTCACATGTTCGATTTATGAAGAAATAATGTAATATCTATTTTTAAAATACATATAAACAACATAATTTTTTTACTATTTCATCATGATATTTGAATAAAAGAGATATCAATGGAAAAAAACATAAAGAGAAGCTAGGAAATCATTTGTGTTCAATATTTTGTGAGGAAGAACAATGAGGGTTGAGGGTGAGTTCCGACGAATACTATTTTTTATGTATTAAAGTAGTGTTCGTCGGAGCTTACTCAGTTGACTTCCTTGCCATTTTTTTCTACTGCTTTTAATATTAAATTGTACTATTTTTTTTTTCTCTTCATTGTAAAAGTTTTAAATTTATAATTTGTCAACCTTGTGCAATGTTAATTAAATAAATAAATGCCCACAATTGATATTTATTTTAGTAGCACCATTTTGATTCATTCAAATATATACTCGATCCTATTTTTCACAGGTGATATGTTCCAGGGTCTACCTCGTGTATAAAAAAGAAATGGTGAATAAAGGAACACGAGAGATAATTATAGAATAAATAACTGAATTATAGAATCTAATAAATATATTTTCATATCTTTAATAACTTTGATTACCATTTCAAAAACCAAACGAACAGTATAAAAAATAATTATTTTGTTAGACCGTGTAAATAATAATCCATGCAAGATCTCAAGAGAATCAGGTGTGCTTAAATCGATAAATCAATAAATACAATGATGAAATAATATTACTTCACAATCATGCAACAAAATATTTTCTATGAATCAGGGGTTTTTTTATTTTAAAGATACTTATAGTTAATATTCTGGCGAAGCTTTCTAAAGCAGCCATGATTAAAAAACGATTAAACGAGTCATGATTAGTAATACAAATATGCAGTTTTTAGAATTTTACCAATATTATGCCATTTTGAGAATGTAATATTTAAATAGAAGATCTAAGTAACTTAAGATTGTACAATCAACAATTCAATTCCCAGAATGGATATATACTATATTTTTTTAAATAAATGTGAATTTGTAATTAATAGCGTAGATCGCATTGTCTAGCTCAGGGGTCTTCAAATTACAGCCCGCGAACCAACACCGGCCTTTGACCAGCACCAATCTGGACATGCTCGGTATTTAAAAATACAGTATGTTACTGTAATGAGCTAGCTAGGTCTTGGCCCTTGGGACTTGGACAGGCTAAAAAATTTGGAGACCCTTGGACTAGATGATTCTCACGGACCCTGTGCAATAATGATAAAAGCGTTGGAAAGAGAGTGATATAGCTTAATTACGAGATACAGTTCTTGCTAAGAAATGTCAGTTGAAATAGTCCATATGCTCCACTTAAGATTACACATGATTAAAAAAACATGTTTTTTTTTTTTTAATAATAGTTGTCAATGCTAATTTGCCAAATTAAGCTAGTTGCAGTTTGGGTGATTTAAATAAAAACTGTGCCCCAGTAACTATGCAATCATAATCGAAGCATACTTGTCACTGTTAATCTTAGGTTATTTAATTCTGTCACTTTGCTGCCTTACATTTATTTATACATCAGAAGTCTTGCATTATCAATGATGCATTTCATAAGACACATTAATATTTAAAACTAATTGTAATACTCGTTTTAGATGCTCACATACTTATATTATTAAACGATTTGTAATACTTACTCTTCATACTCGCATTGAAGAAAAGTATGTTTATCATGGTGGCACTTGTAGAGGAAAGGAAATACATCCGACCGGCAAGCTCTATATTTGATAAGCAGATGTGCGCAATAATCTCTGTCTTTCAAAGGCAATTTGGCAGAGATCATCTCAGCTTCTGTTGCTATCATTTCTGAAAAAATATATCCCCTTCTGACTGGTTGTAAACATGGATGTGTTATATAACATTGTCAAATTAATAAGTGAATGAGTACAGTATGTAATTGAAAATAAATAAATCGAAAAAGATTTTCGCTGTTTTCGTAATCGTTCAGTAAATCTATAAAGTGGCGTCGCAACACTATTAATTAAAAAATATTCATTATACCTCTTTTTTTTCTGCCTTCAGGAAATCCATAATTGGGATCAAATGTAGGTGTTTCAGTTGAATAAGGTACCAACTCTGGGTCTTTATATCTAGCCCAAGCATTCCCCATCGTAGTATTTACCAGAAAGCGGTTCGTTTAAAAAATATTGTAATTTATATTCCTATGAAAATGTTTTGCCATCCATTGACATATCCGAATTAGATCGGAAGGTAAAGTAGCGCCCTCCTTATCAATTGCGACAAGTGCGCCATCTGTGAACACAGTTACCAACTACACACATTTGACTTGAAAATTTGAATCATTCAAAAATGAGACACCACAAAAAATGTGAAATAGTTTTGATTTGACAATAAGAATTCGATCTATTATGGAGTTAGTGTATAATTTTCGTGGATACAAAGTCATTAAAGTTATAGGAAAAGGATCTTTCGGGTATACTGTGATTTATAATTGCTACTTAAAGTATAGTTTTATTTCTTAAGAAAATAATTACAAATTTATGTTACAGGACAGTGTTATTGTGTCAAAAAGCACCTAACAAGGAATATGTTGTCTTGAAAGAAGTCGGCGTAAGCTCAACAAATGACGAACAGTATAAAGTGAGAATCAAGTGAAGTTAATTTAATGTATGAATATTTTTGACGACTAATGGAACATCAAATTGTTATTGTTGCAGGAAACTCAAAATGAAATCAAAGTTCTCTCAACGCTCAACCATCCTAATATTATACAATATTACGACAGTTTTTCCGAAAATAAATCTGTTTACATCTCCATGGAATATGCCACACATGGAAATTTAGCAGAATACATGTATATTAGACAACACTACTTAGTCCCACAAACTGTTAGTATTTTCATGTTACTTTGAAATTTTCAGCTTAGAGACTTGAAATATGTGCTCATCTTTTTTTATCATGTTTCTATAAGTGAAGAAAATTGCCAAAATATCATATTTCAATTTATTCCCCATTCAAAATCAAATAATCATTTCCACCTTTTTGCTATGTACTAATAATCCATATGTCGCAACAATTCCACATTCATAGGACTCCCAATATTTGAATTAGTAGGACCAAGCATCACACAAATAAAACTTTTTTAAATGAACCAAGTTTATCTTTCAAAATATTTTTTATAAAATTATATAATGTAAAAACTTATAGTTGGGTGGGCAATTCTCGAAGGTGTTCATCCAAGCGATTTCCGTATGAAGTATGCAATTAATTATATTTTAAATTGATTTCTGTTTACACCCTTCGGGTACCTGAAATAGATTTTGAATACCGAATCATTCTTATCCAATAAGTAACCGATTGAGACGCAATGAAAAAATATTTTATGTTTGTTTTGGAAAACATGTCTAGTGACATGGTGTTAGCAAACACTTTTGACACCAGTGGCTTGTCATTACTCACAGACCATTGCTATATGGTAATGTTACAAAGCTCTAAACCAGGCGTGGGGAACCTGCGGCCTTTTGGCTACTCTGGTGCGGCTTTCTGGCTAATTCTGTAATTCTGTAAATTTATGTAAATTCGTAAATTCCTGACATATTCTGACCGTAAAGTCCTGTTTCCGGCCAAAGATTTCCTAGTAAATGTTTACTGCGGCCTTATATCGAATCAGAAAAATGAATGCGGCCTTTAGAGAAGAAAAGGTTCCCCACCCCTGTTCTAAACATATTATCAAATGTATTTTTTTTGGTCCATTTAAAATTACACTTTGATATACAGTAGAACCTCGATTATCCAGATTGATTGGGGATGAAGGTAGTCCGGATAAGGATAAATCCGGATAATCGAAAAAAATTATAATTGACAGGAAAAGACATGTACAATCAGTTTGAATATTTTTTATTTGTCTAGATTTATGTTACATATAGCTTCAGTATTAAATTATTTTCTTATTAAAAATTCAATTATTTATTTTTTCTGAAAACATCTATCGGTTTTGAGGCTGCAAAATCGTGAATATTTTTAAGACACGTAAGTTGTCATTAGTTTACACTCCTCTTGGCTCTCAAACCACTTCATGGAGACATATAAACACTAAAAAGTTTTCGAATGTGTATGACAAATATCTCTACCCTCACAAATTTCTTCTTCATCTTCTCGATCCTGTTCCTGAGGCAGATATTCCTTTTTTTTCCACCTCATTCAAAATTTGGAATCCAGGATCATTCATATCACAAAATAACCACTGGGTTACATCAGTATATATTGTAATTTGTGCTATTGCTTCCGCAGTGACTTCTATACCACTTTCTACTGTTTTACTAAGACAGACAAATGGTATTTTAAAAATTGTGTTTCATAGTTTTCTCAAAGTTGAGTTTTAGCTCCTGCCATGTAGCAACAATATTTTTCATTTATTTTCTTGTGGAACTGATAACTATTTTTCCATTAGTTTCGTCTGCTAGCAATAATCGTTGTAGCATATGTTTTCTCTTATCTATAGGTGGGATAGTTTTTCACTTCTGGGCTTTTTCTTGATAATCATATTCATCTGGAAGACTTCTAATGGTATTAAAGCATTTGGGGTTCTTCGATTTCCCATTGAAAAACAGCTGACAAATCAGAAGTCTTAAAAAAATTATACATATTAAATGTTTACATATTTTGAACATTCAGGACAATCGTGATTCTACTGCAAAGCCTCGTAAAAATAATTCTTTTAGGATTATTTGTTATATTTTTTTTCTATTATAAATGGAAGTCAACGAGATCATTTTTTTTTTGCAGGCTGTGAATGAATATCCATCTCCCCACACCCATCCATCCCTAAAAGATCGATTAACTAACCAATACTATACTCCGAAAAAGAGGTTGAGCGACTGAACAAGAACCAGTTCTCAGAAAACAGTTTCTGGGGTGAAAAAAAATTGTTCTCATTTTGGTTGGTGCAACACTTTTTTAAATTTTGTTATTTTTAATAATTTATAATATAAATCTTTTTTAATTTTAGGAAATATTATTCTTCTATTGCCAAATCCTTTACGGCGTTCAACACATTCATGTGAATAACATTATCCACCGTGATTTGAAAGCTGAAAATATTCTATTGTCGGGGACTTGTGGTAACATCGTGAAGATCGGTGACTTTGGGATTGCAAAAATTCTAGGGTAAGTGTAATTAAATGGATTATTATCGTATAACAATGGAGTTCTCTGTAACAAGTACATGCAATAAAAGCGTCGACGTTGTCGAATTCAATATCAATGCTTTGGTGTCCAATCTTCCAACGGAGAGCTTAAAATTATAGTCAGAAATTTGTATTTACTGTTCAGTTAAGCCTACTCTACCCAATTAACAACCAGTTATTCTTACTTCATCCTTACGACAGGCTGAGCAATTACTTAAATATTTCATATGTATATGGAGGGGTAACCGAAAAACTGAAACTCATAATGAATATTTTTTTTACACTTGCATTTGTGCTTCTTGTCCGACAAAAGAAAATACCATAACATGGAAGATTATTTAAATATTCATAAATATATTAAAGATATCGTCTTTTTATCATGTGGAAAACCTACTATTGTGAGTGATTCTGCACAGCCACAATATACTCGACATTAAAATGGATACAGGTCCATATTTTTTTGTAAAAGTTGTGTTATTTTTGCTTACTTTTAGAAATGAAAAAGCTATGACGGTAATCGGCACTCCATACTATTTAGCGCCAGAGCTTTGTGAAAATCAGCCATACGACACCAAAACTGACGTTTGGGCACTGGGTTGCCTTTTGTATGAAATGTGTACTCACAAACGAGCGTTTGATGCATCCGTAAGCTATTATATTTGAATGCATATTATACTTGATATTTTCCAACTCGACTAGAATCCTTAGTAAAGAACCTAATATTTAACTTTTTGAAATCTTTTTCAACATTAATAGCATGCTATTGACCACTGAATGTTTTTAATTTTGTAGACATTAGCTGGATTGGTGAATCAAATTATTTCTGGGAATGTGATTCCAATAAATAAATCTTTTTATGACTATCAAATTCAGGACCTTATTGACAATATGCTGACTGTTGCACCTGAAAAAAGAAGCACTATAACTGATCTATTAAAAAGACCTATTTTAGGCTCTATGTACTATCATAAAATAAAGAATTAAAAAATAATTGTGCCCATTATGCACTGTAATGAAATATTTGTAATTCAACGAGTGTCTATTTTTAAGAAACTCTTCATTTTGTGTAAATATGTCAAAATAATCATGTAAATTTATAATTATAATACTGTACTCGGTCTCCAGTAATTTAAAGACTACCTTTCTGTGATTTAGCCATTAATAATGACGGATTTAATTTATAAAAATTAGTCTACGACTTAATAATCTTCAATTTCTGTGATTATATTATCTGACACTGCATTGTATGTAAACTTTCGAATCTATAATAATTATATGTGATACTGAAGTATTAATTTCTTTTGGTATGTATCTATTAACTTTGTATATTTTTATATTCTGTTATTAGTAGCTAATTATTAGAGCAAAGTAGTGAAATAAAGACAAACACGCTAGATAAATAATGACTTTATTATGTATGGTAAAAATCACATAACATTCATTTCATAATCTTCTATCAAAAGAAAAAACCAATTATAAAATCATGTCAATTAATTTAAATGTATTCATGTAAAAATCTCATTGAAATTCTGAACTTATAAATTTAAAAAAAACCTATGGTCTCTCTTATTTCTTCAATGATTATTCTTTTTACCTTTGGACAAGATCTATCACATGATAGTCGTAAGGATAGCATAAAAGTTACCAAAAGTGAAGTAAATAAAAATCAATGCCAAGGATTATTTGGTCACTATACCCTCCTTGTGCAGATATCACTGTCATTCATATCCCCGAATATTATTGATTGCACAAAATATACCGCTTATATATTATGTTACACAATATCAAAAGCTAAACTATTCACAAGTTTTATTTTTAAGATAACTCGAACATGTTGTGTATACTGATCATTCAGTTCTTTAGTCGGACAACTACTTTTGAATCGGTTTTAAATATGCATTTGTGTGTAAAATTTTACACACCATCAGGTTCAGTAATCGACAGTTAAAAATGACAATAAAATAACACTTAATGTCAATAATAAACTTTTAAAGAATAATACAAAATGTTGGTATTTTCTAGGGCATTACATTAATTTCTCTTAATGTCCTACTACTAAACTCAACCTAAGTACTTAATCTGGAAACACCCGTTGATATAATGTATAAATCTCGGGCACAGATGAATAGGTAAACGGATTAAAGCGGACAGGAAAAACAGATACAACCTGACTATGGTTTTTTCCTGTCTGGTTTAACCCATATTTGCCCGTAATTGATGCAAATAAAAAAAAACTGCTCTCTCCGACAGGTTCAAACCTGTCAATTTTACCATGAAAAATAAGCAAAAGTACAATTTTGGGCTGTTCAACCTTTAGAGGAGTGAATAGATCTATAGAGACCTTACTTTAATTAACTGCTTTTTATTAACATGACAATTTTGTGACTTTTTCCCAATGAATATATGCAATTCATACTTAGAGCATATATATGCCTACAGACAGACACTCCTGGGTTAAGTTAAAAGTACTTCCATACTCATTTAAACAAAAATGGCGCAGATGTACATGTACGTCCATACTCCTCTAAAGGTTAAATCATTGTATCTGCCATTGGTGAATTAAGTCAACGTAATACTTTCGATGGTTTCGGCGGTAACTTTGTGGAAGTTCATTTTAATATAAAATTTAAATTAACTTTGATCATTCCACGTATTGTGTAACTAACTGTGACACGTGTTTCGCCTCTTTCAGAGGCATCTTCAGACTTACTATCGCAAAGTTTGCTTAAGTAATGAAGCAAGATTGATTCTAACATTTTAAAATTATAAAATTACAAAATGGATTGGGTTTTTTTTTTTTTTTTCCTTTTAAGAGGAGCAAGGAGAGCAAAAAGAAATATTATTAAATAATATTCTTAATAGCACAGGCGGTTCCCCGTTACTCAAATTGTTTCCAATTAATAGAGTAATCACAAACCTAGATGATTGACTGTAGCTCATTAGTTTTAATAGTTTGTAATGTTTAACGTCATTAGTAGTATGATTAAATTTGTTTGCACTGTTTCGATTTTATAATCCCCTCTTTGCTTCCATTAAAAAGGAAAAATCCCATTCTGATTGTTTACAACTCATTAGTAAAATTAGTATCATTATCTGTTTGCTTTATTTCGATTCTACACCCCCCTCCTTGCTCCTCTTAAAAGGAAAAAAAAAAAAAAAAACCCAATCCATTTTGTAATTTTATAATTTTAAAATGTTAGAATCAATCTTGCTTCATTACTTAAGCAAACTTTGCGATAGTAAGTCTGAAGATGCCTCTGAAAGAGGCGAAACACGTGTCACAGTTAGTTACACAATACGTGGAATGATCAAAGTTAATTTAAATTTTATATTAAGTCAACGTACTTTAAAAATTCATACTGGAAAGCAGTGCGGCCTGTTTGTGTTACAGTTGATGAAACTATTGAAACATCGGCGATATCAGCTGAAATTATTACTTTAGCACAGTGATGCACAAGCCGCGGCCCTTTTTGAATTTTCATCAATCTTTTTCTCTACATATTTTTTCACGTAAAACATTTATTTAATAAATGTAAGCAAACTTTTTCTTCAATGAAGGAGAAAGAATCGGTTCATAGAAACAGGCCCTCAAATATTATTTCAGATTAAAAGAAAATAGTTTTAAAATTAACAAAGACCAAGATTGCATTAACTTTTGAATTAAATATAAATGAAACATAAATATTTCACAATGCAACTGTACTCATAATACTTTTTTAGCGTGACTTATTTATTTTCACGTTTTCGAAATTGCACGGCCAAAATAATGTAATGGAACTTATCAATCATTTACTTATATTCACTTAATCTTTTTGACACGGTTTTTTCGTAAAGCTGTTTTACATGGAACGTAGATATGCTCCGTATAAAAAAGGACTGAGCGTACTTTTTTTTTCTTTGCAGCCCGAACCCACGAAAATATGTTTAATGCGGCCCGCTAGAAGGTAAAGGTTGTGCATCACTGCTTTAGCACATTAACTTGGCGGGGAAGGGTTTGATAACCTTGGCGAAAATGATATAAAAAAATTACTTATGGATAATGCTATAAGTGACGATGATGTCAGTAATTTAACTATTGACAAAGAACAGAATACGATGACGAGGTGGAAGAAATTTCAGTTCCCCTCACTGCGAAAACAATTCAAAAAGGTCTGTGTTCAAATTCTGGACGCGCATTTAAGTTTCAACGAGAGCTTAAAAATCGCTTTTGATAACCCACATAATTAATTACTTTGCTTCCAAACATGTAGAATATGGATTCTCTATGAATATATCATCTTGTACCTGTAAGTAAAAACACTAAAGATTTACAAGATAAATACATAGGCAAAAGTTGAAGAATACTTTAGTTTAATAATACAAAGTAAGGCTCCGAACTTCATAATACTCCACCTTGACTGCTGTCTGCATTTGGCGATCATATACTGAAAATCTCAGAAAATACATCAGTGTGAACATAATTATAGGCACAAGAAAAACATTGAAATTAAAATAATAACTTAAGAGTTTTCCTGCTATGTGATACATCAGTTATATGCTAAATAGTAACAATGCCACAAAGATCACTCGAAGGTTATATTTCAGGTTCAACAAAAAAACAGTAAAATAATCACCCATTAAATCGCTTCTCAAAGACCATAATGTACAAAAAAAAACGCAACGTTACATTGAAATCAAATTTATTCAGATTTGCACATTATTTCTTGGTAGTATTTCTGTTCTTATCAAACATACAATAATTGGAATGAAATAGAATAAAATGTATTTTTTTTTACAAAAGACGCTTCCAACCAAAAGAATACAATTTGTATCCTTTACTGCCAGACTTACCATGTATGATCAGAGTAAAAAGTTAAGTTTCAGTGTCCATTAGTAGACTCGTCCATTTCATCGTCTTCATCTGAAATAAGATGAAAGGTTAAAAATAAAATATTAAAGGTAACTAATTCTGAGATCTTAGAATCAATCAAATTCTACTCTGCTATGGACATTTACGGACACCTAATTCTCTTTTGACAGGATATACATTCCAACACAACTGTGAAAATAAAAACATTAAACAAAAAGAGAGGTAAAAATATTTTTTTCAGCCTCTATGATCTAGTGCAGGGCTGGGAAGACTGCGGCTCTTTGCGTAGACGTTTGCGAATCTTCAGACATCAACTCTTGAACGTTTGACTATAATGTTTCTTAACCTTTTGACCGCGGCTCGGATCCAAATCGGTTCAGATTGGGCTGCTATAGCAGTCATCCGCGGTCAAAGAGTTAACCTAAAAATTCATATATTGCATATATGATAGATGATCTGATGCCTTTGCTATCCTGTTTCTTTCACAACTTGGCTCTTCTCATTTGAAAGTCAGCCAACACTTGGTCTAGTGGTTACAGCTAGCAATCATATAAGTCTGGGTTTATGTTTCGACGAGGTTAATAATATTAACTTAGGATTTTTCAATCTGATGAGAATTTGAGATCTTGGACTTGGGTGTTCATGATGTCTTCTCTTCACTAGCCAATTTCATGTCTTGACGATATCAAATCTTTAAAAAAATCGCATATTACTAAAAAATTTCAAAATAATTGGTGACTTGACTCTGAACACTTCTTAGTCGGGCGGTCCAAACAATAGACTCTAGCCTGTAGCGGGCGTTTTTTAGTGATTAGCGCAATAATATATTACATTCTTAAAATCAACAGAACTTCTAAACAAAAAAATATTTTCGGTTGAAATTTTCAAAGAAATCAATCATATGTGACATTTAATCATTAATAATAAAGTAAAAACATTTTGAATACATTATAATTTCACTACTTTTCTAAGCTGAATATAAAAACCTGTTATTAATTTAGTAGATAGCACTCCACTTGTTATCAATATCAAATATTCAAAATATTCTGTATAAAAAATAACATTAATCCATAACATACAATTATATAAATAATTATAGCATAAAATCCACATTCCTACAAATTTACGATCACTGGAACTGTGGAATATGATGCTCTAAATATTCGAGAAACATGTGTCACTTTTTTAAAAAAAATACCATGCGTGAACATTCCGGGCATAATAAATTATAAGTTTTATTTCTTATTGTCAAAAAGGGTCACTTGGCGCTGCAGTTATTTTGAAGAAACCATCAAATCTATGAGTCAATCTACCAACACGTTTATTGATTATTATTATTTCATGAACGAACTATCTGATAAATTGTCGGCGTAATCTTCATAGTCACTTATTATTTTTTAAGGATATTATTGTTAGTAAAACGTCTCATAAAATGATAATAATATATTCGAATAATAAAATACGAAACAATAATGCAAGCGGTATGAAAAATAGTCCAACTCGTTAAACGACTCAATCTAAACTAGTGATGGAGATCGCAAAATAAATTTATAACACAGTTGATTTTTTGTTTCTTAGCTCAAACTTCCACCTTTATAATCCAGCAAAGAATTAGGACTAATGTTAATTAGTTGCGGCATTTTATTTAACGCCGACAAACAAACCCGTGATATTATGTGTCCCGCAAACAAGCGACGATATAAAAAAACGTATTATGCCGTGATCTGCATTCTACCGATAATACGCTAAAAACGACTTTTGCCGCGATCCGCATTCTACCAACAATACGCTAAAAACGACTTTTGTCGTTTCCCGCCTATTAAGTGTTAATAACAGTAATGCCCAACATTTTGAAATCATTAATGTATTTAAAAAGTCATCAAATATGTCTTTCTTGAAAAAAATATGATTTTATTTAAATTTTTTTAAAAATATATATCACAGCTACTGCCAATGCGCCAAATGAAGGTGAGAGATCATAAGAGAAAAACTCGATGATAATTTATTGCAAGTCACTCGAGATCAACTCGAGGTAAATTGTCATCACAATCACCTGTCTTCTCAAATTTAAATTGAAAAATCTAAATTTTACATTGACCTTATTGAGAATCGAACCCAGACTCATCTGGTCGGTAGAGCAAGTATTTTTGTAACATTGGTTTATAACACTGTTAAGCCAAAATAATTATTGTAGTTAAAATGATTAGTAAATTTTCTTGGATTGTGTTAATTCAAAACTACAAAATAAAAATAATTATCAAACCTCTTTCTCCATTTTGAGGAGGTATTGTACTACTTGCAGGCACCACTGCCGGTTTCTGTCCAGGTATTTGTCCTGCCTGTAACATCCTTGTAAGTCTTTCCACTTCAGCCAGTGAAGATGCATTTTTAATGGCTTCTCTGATCTTATATATTTCTTGTGGAGTAGCAACTGTAAATGAAGTTACACAATGTTTTGCAATTTTTTAAACCTAAAATAGGAGAATCCTTAATTGCAGATTTAAGAGAGAATTTAATTACATTATTTATTAATTATTAAATTTATCATTTTTTTCATTCACCTGTAACTTTTGCAGCATCTGGAATGTTTCCTCCGGGGACAAATGTTTTCGCTTTTTTAGCAATCTCTTTTTGAAGTTCTTTTCCTTTCTTACTCTTGAATAAATGATTAGCCTCTTCACGTTCTTTTTGTTTTATCTTCCTAAAATCTAATAACCGCAGATCCGGAAACTTGAAGGCAATATATAATCTGTAAATAAAGATAAACCATTGAAATTTTACTATGTGAACAGCAAATAATTTCACAGTAATCATAAAATAATTGACAGTACATATGAAAAAATTGTCAAACCCTCCTACAAAAGTAGTAAAAGGAGTGTACTAGAATGTGTAAATACCTGTAATGCTGTTTATATGCTACTGGATTTTGCAGCAAAGAAAGTGTTCTTAACTTAGTTAAAGTGGAGAGTGTGTCAAGGTCTCCTAACTCCTGCATATGGTTTCCTGTCAGTATCAACGTATCCAAATTTGGTATATACTGCTCAAGTCCTTCGCCAATACGTCTATAAGCAATACAAGAAAGTGACACTGTAAATAATAAATTTTAATTTTACTAATATTATCATCAAATCATCTTCTATATCTGACTAGCCATTTCAATGAGTTGACCCATTTTCAAACATTTGACCATCATTACATATATTTAATAATACATTTACCATATTTTCTCATCTATAAAATGCTGATTTAAATATATTTAATATCTCTCAATTCAGAGTACATATTGTAATTGAAGATGACTAAGAATTGCTGTTAAAATTGAAAAAGAATATATTGCCATATTGCAGTGGTCGTCAAACTCATTAGTCAACTGAGCCAAATATCAACTATACAGCGATTGAAATTTCTTTTTAAAGGATTTTTTTTTAAACTTTAAGCTATTTATAGGTAAATTGATATAAACATGATTATGGTACTCCTAAGCTGGCTTTTGCTTAAAAGGTCGTCAATCAGATCACGTATGTTGGCTGAGGTTGGCCCTTCCAAATATTAAAACCGAAAACTAGCCACGCTTTTCGTGGTAGTCAATAATGTATGTCGGTCAAAGAGTTTTTTGATATTTTTAAAACATCCCAGAAAAGCGGGAGACTTCTTTTGATTAAACAATTGGTGGGCAAAGGGATGCTTTGAGGACTTTCATTTTTCAATTCATAAGCCTGTTATTAATGTGATAACTATTACAGTATTATGGGGCAAAGGAAGATTGCAGACTGAGAGAATGGCGGGGGTTGCAATAATCACGATTGTTACTTACACAATCCTGTTGTTGTTTAGTAACAGACATTTTAATCTGTTTAAGAGTGGGAATCCATCAAGTTTGCGTACATCGTTATCAGATAGGTCAATAGAATCGAATTGGTCTGAAGTGGCACCCATATTTTCAATTTGTGGAATTTTATATCCTGAAACGAAAAGACAAATTCGTAAATAAATGAATACTTTATTTGAGTTATAACCTCAAATTTTATTACAAAATGTGTAACAAACCTCGTAAATCCAACTCCCTGTCTCTACATGGATTCATATACTGCATCGACTGATGTATAAGCTCTGGAGTTAACTTCACCATTTTGATGATTCAAATTTTGATTCAGAGAAGTAACTGAATTACTGATAGACGCAAGCAAGTGCAAGAACCGCCATTTAATAACCCATAAACTAGTATACAATTTATAGCCCTCTATTATCTATGCATTTAATCCATGAACCTCTATTATCTAAGAGTAAGTAACAGTGTCTATGGTTATATTACATAGTAATTTAGGGCTTCCCAAACTTTTCTGCAATGGAACACTTCGCAATTCCGGAAACTTTAATGGAACACTTAGCTTATGTTTAAGATTCGGTAATGCATACACATGATATTAAAATACTTGGTAAAATTGCCATACTTCCGAGCACGGAGCACCTCGACTATTGCTGCGCGCGCGGCCATTACGAATAATTTTTCAATTATTTTTTTTTTTTTTAGGCGGTGAAGATTTCGTATTTAGTATAATTTATCAGTGTTCTTCTTTTTAACGTGTGGTTTTAACGCGATTATCAAGCCCTCAATAAAATATCTTAAATCGTGGCGTTGTTTTCAGCTTAGTTTGTGAAGTTTTTCGCCGCAATAGTCGGTGCTACTTGGTGCTACTAAATGACATATTTACCAATTTATTTATAAGTGTTATTCATAATAATGTGTGATTTTAACGTGCTTCCGGGATGCTTCAATGAATATTTTAAATCGTGGCGTTGTTTTCAGCTTAGTCTGTGAAGTTTTTCGCCCCAATAGTCCGTGCTCGGAAGTATGGCAATTTTACCAAGTACTTACTATTTATCACAATATATGAGTAAATAGAGCTCTAAATAACTATGATGTTTTTGAGTCCTAGAATCGCAAATCTTCTGATATCAGGGACTATGTTGGAGATTTTAATTCTTATGTCTGGTTGCCACTTCCATGTTATATTTAAAACCTCCGCTTATACTTAGATACTTCACGTCATAAACATTAGTAGAGATTTGCTATCACTCGCCATTCATAACAAAGTAGAAGATGTTTATATGTGCTTCAGGTAGAGGTCTTCACGGGCCGAAATTTTACAAAATTACCCGGTCCGAGCCTGAAAGTCTCAGACCCGACCCGGCCCAGGCCCGAGTCTAATACAGCAATTGTTACCCAAACCCAACCCGAAGCCCGGATTTATACTCAACAGACCGAAAAAAACAGTTTTTTACAAATTTACAACAATTTACGATTCTCTATAGAACTGGTAATAATTTAAACCATCATGGCTGACTTATGACACAAACACGATTTTTTTTTTCTGAAGAATAAATTCCTTACCTGGGCCCGGCCCGAGGCCGAATCTCAATTGCGCTTACCCGCCCGAACCCGGCCCGCGGGCCAAGCCCAGGCCTGTGCAGACCTCTAGTTTCAGGGTATAAAAACATTCCAGATTTTGGCGGAACACTTATTTAGGTTTCGTGGAACACCAGTGTTCCACGGAGCATAGTTTGGGAAACCCTGTAAGTAATCTACTGACAAAAGGAATACCCGCCTATCAGTGGCGGTTCCTGACCTGAAATCTTGGGTGGGCTAGAGAAAAGCATAGCATTGTATACTTTTTACGAAATTTTGCATGCTTCCACTTCATCTTATACATTAATCTACAAGCAAATTAACAAATACTACGACACTACTGCAGAGCATAAATTACTGTATAATAAAATCAATGCTAATGTAAGTAAGAAATAATAAGTGAATAATAAGTGAAATAACAAGTACAAAAAGCAATACAGAGCTGTCACAGAGAGCTGTCACTTTCATACAATACATCGATTTGGTATTTGTGTATGGCCCATGGGCTAAATCATTTTAACCCCCAATGAATGACAGAAGCCAGTAAATTTGAAACACAGTCCTGTGTGTTTGATGACGTTTCCGTACATACAAATACGAACAAAATCGAATCGTGCTGGATTGCGTTCCAGTGTAAAGAAATATTGTCTATGATTGCGGGCTGAAAAGCTTTAGCCCCTGAACCTTTAATACATAGGTGTTGCCAGACTGACGTCACGTTGAATGTTCTCTATGAATTATTTATAGGGTTATTGTTTTATATTGACAGAGGAAAATTTAAGCAAAGATATTATATTCATTTGGGAAAGGTTAGTTACGCTTATAAATATATTTATTTTCATTTTTATTCAGCCATCTAAAGTTTTTGGTGAAAAATGCAGGTCGGGCTTAGCCTATCTAGCCCAGTACCTAGAACTGCCACTGCCGCCTATAGTTGAAAATGAGTACATAAATATAATATCGATTCTTTAGTATTTGATGTAAATTATAATGAATCCTATTTCTGAGAAGAAATCAGGATGATATTTGTGACGGGAAGATAATATTAAGCCGATAGGTTGACCAAATCGATAAATCAAGGAACGACTAATGCGGGATTTTTTAACATTGTTCTTATGGATGCTTGGATGGGATTATGAAAAATAAACAATCTATGTGAGAATATGAAAAATCGGGGCATGTGAGAAAAAAAGATCGGGGTAGAATTTGGGCCCCTTTTTTCACTGCACCTTCATGCATTGCATGACTCTGCTATGAGTGGCTAATTAGTAGATAGCTAAATAAACTCATTTTGTCACATAAAAAAAAACATCAGGCATAAATGATAGAATAGTATAATATGCTCATCTAACAGTGTATTATTACTGTGTGTATTTCAAAATAACAAAATCTTACTATACACTAGCTCTAACAGTTATTAATTTTTTTCTTTATATGGTTGAAACTCCATTTGAACCAATCTATTTATTTTTTTAATAAATAAAAACCTGGCACAACGACTGTCAACCATCTAAAACGAATGGAAATATGATAATGAATAATATTCACAATGACCCATAATTGCAATAATAAGTTTACATAGGTTTTTTTTTTAATCCATATGCATTTTAGCATATGGCCTCCTAATGAAGGTATCTCAACAGAAGTTTTTCTACGAGAACTGTTTGTAACTCAGTCGCTCAACCTCACTTTTTTACAAGTGAGTAGTTGGGAAGGATAAGGCTAGAATAGGATTAGTGGTTGACTAATCGCTATTGCTACACCCAGTTATTAAAGGATCAGAAGGATGGGAGGAGAGGAAATAATTTGAATTGACATCACAAACTCCCAGTCTTCGATCACAGCTTTGAATTGAATAATTCTTAAATTCACTGTGATCTTACCAGGAATCGAACCCAGACCTGCGTGATCGGTAGAGCAAGCTCTAACCAACTGAGCCAAAGCAGGCGACATAGGTATTGATCATTCCTAAATAATTAAATCATTGTTTCAAAATTGGTTGGAATAATCTTATGGGTTTCTTAATTTCCTGTTCCTAAGCTAAGCAAAGATATGATCGTGGCACTCATTCCAACTAAAATTTTTATTGTTTTCAAAGATATCCATAGCAATGTAGAATAAACGCGAATGCATGAAATCGCATTCACGCTTCATTAAAAATTTATGAATAAAAACATGAAAAATTTAGTTTTAAAAGTGGTCCTTTCTCCCAATATCAGCGGTGGCCTAGACGTCGACCGTGTAGTCACCCGCTTGATGCTTTTAGTTACTTTGTTAGTAGACCGCCACCACTGATTTCAGTATTAAGTCGCCCACAGTCGTCAAAACTTTGGCCACCCATGCCCTATATCAGGGATGGCGAACCTTTTTGGGTCCACGTGCCAAAAATTTTCAAATATTATTTCTCGATCGTGTGGCGTGCCCAAGCAGTATTTTTTTTAACAAAATAGAAAAAAATGTTTTTTTTAACGATTGTCGTTTATTAAATTAGCAAAACGGAATAAATTAATAATTCACACATTATTTAATCAAAATTTTAATTTTTTGAACTTATAAGTTGTTTTTTTTGATGTTGGAAGTCGTTCGCGTGCCATCCAAATTCTCAAACGTGCCACATCGGGCACGCGTGCCATAGGTTCGCCATTCCTGCCTTATATAGTGACAAACAAAAATTGTAATCAAGATCTTTCTTTTTATTATTATTAAGATTATCTCAATTTTTGTAAAATTGTGTAAATTTTGGATTCTTCTACTTCAAGAAAATTTTGAGATGCTCTTTTACTACATATAACGAAACCGGGACACAGGCAGCTTAATTAAAGCACAATGTAATAGAGAAAAAAAATCTTTCAATGAAAAGTAGTTTGGTTTCCACTTTTCAAGAATTTTTATATTGAAGGGTGGAAAGGCAACAGAAATAAAATTATTCTTTACTTTGTATATTATCTTTAATCAATTATTTTTTTATAATATTAAAATTATTGTGATGGCGACTGTAATATTATTAAATAAATTTCTAAAACTAATAATTTTCAATAAAAAAAGTTTATCTAGACACTTACATTACATGTAACTTGTTGAAAATGCCACTATCATGCGATTTTTAACAATTTTGTACAATATCTATGTTTCATGAGCAGGCACAATGTTTTTTTATTCGATGGGTACCTACCAATATCATTATTTTAATTTTGTAATACAAAATCAATCATTTTGTGAGTTCTTTGTAGAATTATTTCTATCAAAATTTACTTATTATCAGGGATGATCAAAAAATATTTTCTTCAATTTATTAGCATTCCCAAATTATCAAATAATTTCACTTTTACAATAATGTAATTATGTAAAAATAATATAGCGTTTGCAAATTCTTGTATTCAAACATTATATATATATATTATGTTTTAAATTTTTCTTACATATTCCATATTTGAAGGGTATAAAACTTAATAATTAAGTATGTAATTCTAGTATTGCATTATTGTTGTAATGTTAAAATCATTTTGGGACTATTTTCTCCACAGAAAATGACAATATTAAAAAATAATAATTACTTTATTGGTGCAATTTTTGCAGAAATCGAACATTATATCACTGTACACTCAATCAAAAATTAAATATCAAACGAATTTCGTTTGTTACTGTCATTGTTGATAAAGTCACAATCAATGCTCATAAATATACTTTAAGCAGTCTATTCCGGTATAAATTAAATCATTTATAAGCCTTGTCACACTGAGATTAAAATATTAACTTCTCTTGTTAAGTGTTTTTTTTTATACAACTTTAATTAAAAAGTAAAACTTTCACAAATTCAATTGTGACATATGTATAGTTATGGAGTATTAGGTGTACATTTGTTTCCTCTTCCTGGGCGCTGGGTTAACTTTTTACCGTGTTTGCAACAGTCAAAGATAAATGCCATACAAGATACGACAAAGCACACAACCCAAAATGTAACGAGCGCAATCAGTGTACTCTCATCTGCGTACTCCCACAAATAGTTGGAGCGCACTAAGCCAACGTTCGACAGTAGCTGGGTTCCGTTTGGCGTAGGACAATGAACTTGCACTATAATATCCTGTCTCTGGACCTGATAAATTAGTCATCAGAACATTAGTGTTTGTTTATTGACAATATAAAAGCTTTTATTATGTTACAGCACTATTTATTTAAGATGATTTAAATAATTTTGCTAGCATTAATTAATCTAAAATGAAAATTTACCTGCTTGTTTTTGCATCTTGCAATCTGATTAGATTGAATAGCTTCTGCGCTAAATTCTCTTTGACTCAGTACGGACAATACCCACCGTGCTGGTGAAATGTACTCAATCCATCTTGTGTAAACCGACATGTCCAGATGTTGAATAGTGTAACCGCTCCCGATAAACAATATTGTCAATATAACTGCACTAATATATGTTGACAATTTATACGGCGGTATCAAAAAGGCGACAGCCTTTACCAGCATTTTAATGCAGCATAAATATATTATCATATATCCTGGAAACAAAAGAAAATATAGTGAGTTTAAATGAGTAATTAATTAAATATTGAAGAGTGAACTATGCAACAATGTTCGATCAGGCATGCATTATTACTTACCAAGATACAAATAAAAGCCATTGTAATTGTCAAAGCCCTGCATATATAATCCTGTCATCGAATAGCTCGGAATGAGGAAAGCTAACCAAACACACAATGATGGAGGAACATCAGCTAAGGACTGAAATTATGAATGTACATCAATAAAATTTTCTGTTAGAGTAGATTATGTTGCAAAAAATGTTAAATGTAACATAATTATCTAAGCATTTTTTATTCAGGAATTAAGTCCTGTTACTATTTTATTTGATTAAAGAAAATATGATATTATAAACATAAATAAAGAGAGGAAATCAGACTTTTGTGGCTATATTCAGTCAAAAATAAGTATCATGATCAAGTTAAAGCTAAATTAAAGAATGTCCATTATGGTAAATATATTTTTTTGTTCACTGCTTCGGGGTTGGTACCCTGCAAAAAAACTATTATCATCCCATTCGGAACCAAGAACAATAAATTAGAAACCCGCGTTCTTAAAGATCTTGTATACATCACTGTGCTCTATTAAAAGCTCACAATTGAAAACAATTATACACTATTCACTATTACAATTACCTAAAAAAAAAAAATTTGATACAGCAAAAACGGTCGTGTCCACTTTTATTTGAACTAATCAGGTCACTATATATTACATTCATTGACCACATGTGCGAAAGCTTAAAAGTTACATGTTTTACTTACATCAGTTAAAATAAACACTGTTCTTCCATATAGACCAATGTCTATATCTCTTTCAATATATTTTCTTTTTGTGTAAATCGGCAACACGATTACGAGTAGTAAAAGCGGCCATGCTGTCATGCACATTGTCGAATAGTGATATCCTAGTCTATCATTTTGAGTGAACTGAGAGTCACTCGAGGGTAAATCCCAATATATTGCACCACTTATTAAAGAGAATATTGCAGCTATGATTAGACGTGTAATCCAGCTTATAATTGAATTCGGTTGAGTGTATAAGAGAGTTTTCCTGCAAAAGTAAGAATATTTTATATCATACATCAGACAAATAAAGTAAACATTAATTGTGTGACTAAAAATAGGTAGCTTTTTATTTAACACAATGACTAAAACTAAGTTATCTAAACATATTCTTCTTCTTCTTTGACCATATTCTCTCCCCATGTGGAGTATATGGCCCTGGACGTTTCCCTTTCTCCCGCCAATTGCTTTGTTTCTTCCCATTACATGCCAGCATCCCTCAGTTCCATTGAGTACATCCTATGGGTAGTACCCGACAGTCATCCCGTCACATCAGTGGTTATGGAGAGACCATGGAGCTAGCTCCAGAAAGCCTTAATCCTGCCTGATTCATCTTTCGACCGGTGGGACTCCGCCGTTCCGGACGACCGTCGGGTACTATCCATAGGATGTACTCGGCGGAACTGAGGGATGCTGGCATGTCTAAACGTATACTGAGATAAATGATAAAAAAAGTATCTTTGCGTCAACTCTTTGAATGCTATCACTCGCATTCGGTTTCTCATATAGCTATTACATTATTTTATTTCAGAGATAAAAATGCATAGTTACTTTAATAGCATCCATGATTGCTTTATAGGATTGGCAGTGCAGGTCGCACTCGGTAAGGGAATCGGTGGCACTAATGGAATGTTACTGTCTCCTTCGCCGTGTACCCTTGCTTGTGTACTTCGGAAAACTTCAGCAAGTTGTTCAATACGCCCTGAGGATTCTAACATAGCAGCCGCGGATAAGTCATCCAAAGTTACGAGGTCCACTGAGAATGTCACAAAGCATCTTTCATCAATTGATAATAAATACTCAACAAGAAATAAATCAACAGTTTTAGCAAGTTAAACACACGTACGAGTTTAACAGGACGCATTAAATAAAGTTTTTATTGATAAAAATAAAATTTAATGAAAAGCATTATACATATAGTTAGTAGTATTTTGTGTACTAAATTAATCAATTATGATGTGTACTCACAGTAATAATCTGATGGATTCTTAAAAGCCGGACAAGGATAATCGATTGATCCAAAATATGGAATAAGATCTCTTCTGTATCCACTATACATAGTTCGTCCGGCTGATATCAAAACAACTTTAGTCAACATGGCGAATATTTCGTAAGTAGGAGGATGAAGTGTCATTATTACAATTCGTCCGGTACTTGCCCAGTTTCTAAGATATTCAATTAAGAAAAACGTATCGAATATATCCATTTCCCTCGTAGGCTGATCTAAAATCAAAACGACAGTATCGAGGAGCATATGGCATGCGACATTTAGTCTTCGTAATTCTGACCGTGTCAGTCTTCCAACATTTGTCAGGCGTACTTGTTCTAATCCAAGTTCTTCAATAAGAATGTTAATCTGAAATTTTAAAAAAGAAGAAATTTATTTTCAAAATCTAGTATAAACATGTTACCGGAGAATGTGAAATTTATTGTAAATGTAATTTTTTCTTGGTATAATTCTCTACACTCTGCTTATGTTTTCCTGTGTAATTTCATAAAAAATAAAAATATAAAAGTGTTTTTCTTACCCTATCCTTAGAATCAACCTTTATGTGGGACATTTTTGAGTTCGGCCACTTAAGCTGGGCGTGAAACTTCAATGTTTGAACAACTGTCATATCAGGACACATATCAATATTATTTCTAACGTACGCTGTTGTACTTCTGAGAGTTGTCTTCGATACAGGTTGACCATTAAGAATTATATCACCAGACAATTTCTATAACAATTCATTATCAATTAGTGAAACTTGTTATATATTATATGACCTCAGTTTAATAATTATATATTGTATTACACACTTTTCTTATTCCGGCTAGCACATTAAGAAGACCTGTTGCCTCACCCTCCGCAGTTGCCATGATTGCAAGAATTTCACCTGCTTTGACCTCACAATTTATTCCTGACACCAGTAACATGGAAGAATTTTCCGTTGATGCAATATCTAAATTTTTTACCTGAAAATATAACACTCAATTTATTAATAAAACTTGATTGAGGTCATAAGACATTTTTTTGTTTCGATCTATATGTTATATCATTATTGGCTTTCAAAAAGGTACAGTTTACCAAAGAAGAAGAAAAGATTCATTCCACGATAATTTGAAAATCACACTATATTCGCAATTCTTATCTTGAAATTATTAAAATATTAATTACCTGCAGATTTGGATATATATAGGAGGTATGAGGAGCGTGACCATCTACGTAGTCACCTCGCATCCCTGAAGGTAAAGGATGACCTTTTCTATTTTGATTTATAGACATATGACTTTCAGCTTTGGACATTGGTCGGCCAATTTGACTGAAAGGTTTAAGAATTATATGAAAATCACCTCACCCTACTCTCCAACAACTACAACGATGAAATTTTGTATTTCTTATTTCTAACGAACAAGATACAGGCGTTCCTAGATTTTCAGACTGAATTGGTTCGTAAAAATGTTTACAAACCTTATATGAGCAATGCGAAAACCATTAAAAAGTAAGTTTCAAAATATTTATGTTTATAATACTTTCGATGGTTTCGGCGGTAACTTTGTGGAAGTTCATTTTAATAGAAAATTTAAATTAACTTTGATTATTCCACGTATTGTGTAACTAACTGTGACACGTGTTTCGCCTCTTTCAGAGGCATCTTCAGACTTACTATCGCAAAGTTTGCTTAAGTAATGAAGCAAGATTGATTCTAACATTTTAAAATTATAAAATTACAAAATGGATTGGGTTTTTTTTCCTTTTAAGAGGAGCAAGGAGGGGGGTGTAGAATCGAAATAAAGCAAACAGATAATGATACTAATTTTACTAATGAGTTGTAAACAATCAGAATGGGATTTTTCCTTTTTAATGGAAGCAAAGAGGGGATTATAAAATGCAAACAAATTTAATCATACTACTAATGACGTTAAACATTACAAACTATTAAAACTAATGAGCTACAATCAATCATCTAGGTTTGTGATTACTCTATTAATTGGAAACAATTTTAGTAACGGGGAACCGCCTGTGCTATTAAGAATATTATTTAATAATATTTCTTTTTTGTTAAGAGTTTTATTAATTTCTAAAAATTCTAAGCTATTCATCTTTAAACCCTTTTTATTTACTCGGTGGAGTATTTCTAAATTACAAATCTGATTAAAATTATGATTATTTTCTATTAAATGATTGGCAAACTCAGAGAAATTGTTACTTTTTAGACATCTTATATGTTCTTTAATTCTAATATTAAAGTTTCTACCTGTCTGTCCAACATAAGACGCTTGACAGTCTCCACAAGAGAGTCGATAGATACCACTCTGTGACGATGAATCTACGCGATCTTTACTGTTCAATAAAATTTTACCTAAATTATTTACTGTATAAAACGCGGGTTCTATATTGTCTGGCAAAATTTTTTAACTATCTTTGACGAGATGTCTCCTAAATAAATAATTCTACGCCAGTTTTTAATATTATCGTTTGCTTTCTTCTCTCCTGAAAAATATTATTTACTATGAGTTGTTTAACTTGCTTACGTTTAAGTAAGTTAACTACTACGTCTGTGTTGTAACCATTATTTACAGCTATCTGTTTAATAATGTTTAACTAATAAAGCCTACTTATACAGATGTCGTCATTCACCATCAATCAATTCACCCGTGGTCGCAAAAACTCTCATCATTCCATGCAATGATTAATAGATTAGTTAACATCCCTCTCACTAAAGTCAACTTTGAATTAGAGTTAAACATTATTTCGATTCTACACCCCCCTCCTTGCTCCTCTTAAAAGGAAAAAAAACCCAATCCATTTTGTAATTTTATAATTTTAAAATGTTAGAATCAATCTTGCTTCATTACTTAAGCAAACTTTGCGATAGTAAGTCTGAAGATGCCTCTGAAAGAGGCGAAACACGTGTCACAGTTAGTTACACAATACGTGGAATAATCAAAGTTAATTTAAATTTTCTATTATTTATGTTTAATTGAAAGATATATATATCTTTTTGGTGTTGACCTTAAATTCAGATCTTTCAATTTAATCCATCATTGTGCATGTCGTTTTGAAACATCTTTATAGGAATATTTTCATAATTTTCAACAGTTACCTCAATTTCAAAATACCTAATTATCTAATCTAATTATCACTGTTTTAATCTCACACTTATGAAGTTTATAGGGCCTTAATTATTTTTTGTCCGTATCGACAACACAGTTTTTCTGTTTGTTTCTTTTTTTCATTGTGTTTATAAATTTATAAGAAAAAATATTTTTAAGCCCAAAAACAAATCAACGGGCAAATTATTGAGAATGATCAAAATTTTGATAAGTGTATGAAATTGAAAGTTGTACGAATTTAAAATGTATGAAAGTTGAGGACTGGCTGTAATTTATGTGTCTGTGAGAAAATACTTTTTTGATATTGATATCTATCTCAATGGGAAAATGTTGCACAACAAATACCATACCTGTGGTCACCGTCATTCCCGAATTCTGCCACACTGTTTCTTCTATTATACGACTGACGCATTCCATAGTTTCTAGACTCTATAGCCAGTAAATTGGCTTCACTTACTGACTTATTTCGAGAATTGGTCCATTGTGACTGTGGATCGGGACCAGCTCGAATACCTGCCTGATGCATGGCAACTAATGGAATCCCAGGTGACTGGAATTAAAATAATGTTTGAATACATCATAATATATTATATTGAAATAAAAAGGTGTATTTTAATGCTTTCAATTATAGACACACAGTAATTTGATGAGTATGACTGCAAAAATGCTTACAAATTTTACATACTTTTATTATTTGTGTCATTTATATCATATTTTGGGTTGTTATGCTAATCAGCAATGCGACTTCAGTAAAGTTAGTGATGGTATGGCGTCATGATTTGTTACCTGGTAAGATGGATGTACATTCTGCATTCTAAAATCAGGATCAGATCTGTATTTTCTGCTGTATTTGTATTGCTGGGATGTTTCATTATCGGAACTATCATAGCCGGAAGAATTTTCTCTAATTCCACGGCTCGGTCTGGATACTCTGCAATGAAGATTTCGCCTAATGAATGACAATCTCTTCTTTCATTGAATATGAATATGAAAATCTTCATACATGCCAAAAATTAATAAATAATTATGAAACAATTCATTAGGCTATTTCACGATATTCCATACCATAACAATTAACAATGTATTTGATACATATATAGATCAATGGCCTAGTGCAGTGGTCGGCAAACTCATTAGTCAACTGAGCCAAATATCAACTATACAACGATTGAAATTTCTTTTGAGAGCCAAATTTTTAAAGGTCCTTAATCTGATTGAGGTACGTTCACTGAGATCGCCCCTTCCAACTCTAATTTTTAAGACCGAAAACCGACGTCTGCGCATGGGACACGTAGTTTCAATCGCACTCTATGTGTTCTTTGCGGAAGAGCCACAGTCAAGGGGCCAAAGAGCCGCAGTTTGCCGACCACTGACCTAGTGCAAAGATATTGTAAGTCAGTAAACATATTATACATAATGTTCATCTGCATTATATCTTTATGAGAAAATATTGTATCACTCAAACACATAATATGTCCAATTAAGTATTTCGACTGAGGGTGCTTGATGGAATTTCAATATCAAATTTGAATTGTTTGAATTTTGTACTTTTTCATGAGTTTTGTCGCTAACGACCCGGGTTTCGCCTTTCGGCATCTTCAGGCATTCCAAGTGCACGGATGTACTTGAACTGACGCGTAGTAAACAGTTTGTATCGTTTATAAACAAAATTATAAGTAGATCACTAAGTTATAAGGCTATTAAAATGTAAATTAGCGAAAATTGAATGTATACAATTTTCAATGGATTAAGTGGGTTTGTAATAATTATGGGGATTTTTCGAAAATATTAATGACCAGATAATAACATAGGAATGTTTAAAATAAATCTAGGGTTTTATCCGATCTATTATTAATGAGTTGATTTGTTTTTAAGCCTTTGAATTAATATTTAATGATAGCAAGTGCTTGAATTATTAATAAAATGTCAATTATTTAAAGGGGGTACAACAAAGGGGAATTCGGTAGATAATATTGCTCGTTTAAAATTGGCAAGCTGTTAATCTGAGCTCGATTAATCTCTAAGATTTCTTGGTAAAATAATTTAAACTCGCCCCTGTTAGTATGTAATAAATCAATACCTGAGTCAAAATTAAACGTATGGTTTTCAAGAATTAAATGATTGGCAAATGTGGAAGTATCTTTTTTTAAGCGAAAAGCGGCTAAATGCTCAGCCACTCTTATATTTAAGGTTCTAGCAGTTTTACCAATATAAAATTTGGGACAATCACTACACTGCAATCTATAAATCCCAGATTTGTTTTTATAATCTATAACATCTTTATTATTTATCAATAATTTACCTAAAGAGTTCTTGCAATAGAAAGCCGGTCTAACACGTTCCGATATGTAGATGATATTATTTGTTTATTTAACGGAACCGATAGACAAATCACCAAATTCCATAACTTTATAAACTCATTAGACGATAATATTCAATTCACCCTGGAAGTCGGAGGAAAGAAAATAAACTTTCTTGACCTTACTATAGACATTAAAAACGATACCCACAATTTCACGATTTTTCGTAAACCGACTTTTTCAGATACATGTATTCATAAAAACTCAGTACATCCAATGTCGTACAAATTAGCTACATTTCATTCCGAAATTCACAGACTTGTCAGTATTCCCTTGAACAAATTAAATTTTGATCTTGAATTAAAAATCATCAAACAAATCGCCATTAACAATGGTTATGATATGTCTCTTATAGACAATCTTTTATATAAAAAACGTATTAAGCTAGCACAACAAATCTTACACAAGGGATTAATAACGAAAGACTCAGGTGATATTAGGTTTTGGCGTAGTATTAATTACATAGGACACACCAGTTTAAAGATAAAGAAGCAGCTCTCAGAAAGTGTTAGACCGGCTTTCTATTGCAAGAACTCTTTAGGTAAATTATTGATAAATAATAAAGATGTTATAGATTATAAAAACAAATCTGGGATTTATAGATTGCAGTGTAGTGATTGTCCCAAATTTTATATTGGTAAAACTGCTAGAACCTTAAATATAAGAGTGGCTGAGCATTTAGCCGCTTTTCGCTTAAAAAAAGATACTTCCACATTTGCCAATCATTTAATTCTTGAAAACCATACGTTTAATTTTGACTCAGGTATTGATTTATTACATACTAACAGGGGCGAGTTTAAATTATTTTACCAAGAAATCTTAGAGATTAATCGAGCTCAGATTAACAGCTTGCCAATTTTAAACGAGCAATATTATCTACCGAATTCCCCTTTGTTGTACCCCCTTTAAATAATTGACATTTTATTAATAATTCAAGCACTTGCTATCATTAAATATTAATTCAAAGGCTTAAAAACAAATCAACTCATTAATAATAGATCGGATAAAACCCTAGATTTATTTTAAACATTCCTATGTTATTATCTGGTCATTAATATTTTCGAAAAATCCCCATAATTATTACAAACCCACTTAATCCATTGAAAATTGTATACATTCAATTTTCGCTAATTTACATTTTAATAGCCTTATAACTTAGTGATCTACTTATAATTTTGTTTATAAACGATACAAACTGTTTACTACGCGTCAGTTCAAGTACATCCGTGCACTTGGAATGCCTGAAGATGCCGAAAGGCGAAACCCGGGTCGTTAGCGACAAAACTCATGGAAAAGTACAAAATTCAAACAATTCAAATTTAAAACATAATATGTCCATTTCACCAATATTTATCATGAAAAAAGTTTTTCAAATCCGATGTTCTCAAAACATGCAAAACCTGAACTTACAATACCTATCTTTGCACTAAATAAAGTGTCATTGAAAATATTTTTAAGCAACATAACTTTACCTAGGTACCGGTTTCATTCCACTACCGATAGAAGTTTTGGGCCGCGGGGTTCCAGATCTTTGACTTCCATTATGATTTGGTGGAAACACACGTGGTAGGCCGAATTTTAAATATGTGTACATATTTGACCCAAGTGCAGATCTGAAATATCAATTATTTTTGTTACAATTGGACAAATGGAGTAAATAACTAAACAGTGATTCATTTCATAGGGTGTAATTAGAAGATGTATTTTAATTATTAACACAATATTATTCGTTCCCTGACAATGTACAACATTTAAAATATCCTTACACAAGGAACATTACAGTAATAAGATATAATATTCTGAATTTGCAGTGTGTTGTTATATTGAATTGCAAATAGAATATATTAAAGAATATAATGCGATGAGTATGCATCTTGAAACAGGTGTATAAAAGTGAGATTAAAATGTTTCCAAGTATTGGAACACAGTCGAAAAGCAGCAAACTTGTCAATAGAGTACAGTCGTACATGAGGCCAAGCCCAGTCTAGGATGCGATGAAGAAGGTTTCTATTTTCGATGGATTTGGTGGCAACTTTGTAAAAATTCATTTTTGATATTCCACTTATAATGCTACAAATTGTGACATATGTCTTTCTTCTTTGAGAAACATCTTCAGTCTGACAGTTTCTGGAGTTGAAACAAATGTCACAATTTTTAACATAATCAGGGAAATAACAAAGTTATTTATGCATTACAAACATTATAATTTTTCATATTATATTTTCTATTAATAAAAATATAAATGGCTTCATAAAAATTATTGCTTACTTTGGACCATAGCGAGGATGAGATAAAATCGACTGGACGGTTGTGTCTCTAAGTTGAAAATTTCCATATGGCAAAGGACTCTTATCTGTACTACCCAAAGCGCTGTCTGTGAAGTCAGAATTCAAGTTTTGCCTGAAACAAAAAATTAAATAATTTTTTCACCATCAAAAAGAGTATTGTATTTTTACTTTTTAAATCCAATTCCTGCCTGCAATCAATTGAAGAATCAAAATAACTATATAAAGTTTTAACTTTGATAGTTTTCATAAGACAAATTCAACAAAAATCATATAGATCAAGGGTCGGCAACCTTTTGTTGTAAAAGTGCCAAATATTTTACGTGGGGATTAGTGCGGGCCGCACTTGGGTCACATGCGTTGCGGCGAGAATCTTGCGGGCCGCACCACGACACCTCGACAGACCGCTGGTTGCCTACCCTTGATATAGATGATAATATCAAGGCTGACAAAACTATTGCTTGTGATCTTATAAGATGACACTTGACAATCCGACATAAGTAAACGTTTAGATTGTTATCAGGGGTGTAGATAGTTTGTGACTAGTGGGACAAAATTAAACAAAATCAATTTAATATATTATAAATTGATTGTGACAACCCAAATTTAGGATTTGTAAAAACGTGCTAGATAGTAGTGACTTTTAAGGCAGTCTTACATGAAAATATTTTTGTTGAAAATCGAGAACAATCTAGAACAAACCATATGTTATACCTTTTCTGTGGTTAGCAATTTGAAAGCGTACAAGACAGAATAATAAATATTGCTTATAGCTAGCTGGTAAAGGGTTGTTGATATGGTGATGGTGCAGTAAAAGTGAATTATATAATACATATTATTGTATAATGCCAATTATCGCTTCCAACACAACGGTAAACCAAACCTAACCTGTATATGGACCAGGCGTGAAGATCTTCTGATTGCATCCCTCGTGGGTCGTGCATGAAAGGGTTGGAAGGCACCGAGTAGCGCCTCTCCGCGCCGTAAGGCCCCGACACCGACATTCCTCTATTATATCAGCGACATCTGAAAATAAGAGAAAACAATTGTTAATCAAGAAAAATTCTTTTCTTCTTCTTTGGCCATGTTCGCTCCCTATGTGGAGCATATGGCCGCCACGCGGCACCTCCATGTTTCCCTGTCTCCCGCCAATAGCTTTGCTTCCTCCCATGACATGCCAGCATCCCTCAGTTCCGCCGAGTACATCCTATGGATAGTACCCGACGGACGTCCAGGACGCCGGAATCCCACCGGTCGGAAGAAGAGGCAGGCAGGATTGAGGCTTTCCGGAGGCATCCGCAGCACGTGACCCAGCCAGTTCCAACGTCTCTCCATAACCACTGACGTGACGGGACGCTGTCTTGTACGCTCCCTTATCTCTGAATTCCTCACAAAATCAAACCACCTCACCCCCATTATCCGACGCAAGCATCTGTTCTCGAAGCTCAGTATACGGTTTTTCTGAGTCTTCGTCAGGTGCCATGATTCGCAACCGTAAAGCATTACCGGCAGAATGCAAGCGTTGAACAAGTGGCATTTGGTTTTAATCGAGTACAGCTGTGTGTCCCAGACAGTCCGCATTGAGTTGAATGTGGCTCCAGCCATTCCTAAACGAATGGCGAGCTCGTTTTTTGTACTACCGTCTTCGGGGATATGTACGCCGAGGTATCTGAAGCTGTCAACCCTCTCGATGATCTGTCCCGCGTTGGTAAGGGTCCTATCAGAGTCATGACAGGTTTGGTTACACATCACATTGGTCTTACTAGTATTAATTTTTAGACCAATGCGACCTGAGTTAGTTCCTAACCCATCAATAGTCTCCTGGATGCCCTCAATGGATTTATAGAATATTACTTGCTGTTGGTCCCGGTCTGAAGCTGTGTGACCTTGAATATGCCGATGATGCTGTAAGAAAAATAGTTATACTTAAACTATTTTCTTCTTCTTAAGGCAAAAACTTCAAGTATCCAAAACAATACAAGTTACTCACTATCAATTCTTGGTGGAAAGGCATTACATATATTGAAAAATAAAAACTTTTTGTACTCATATAATATCATTATGGTGGCGATGTTAGAGGTTTTCAACTCTTAACCTAATACGTCTGTTTAATGCATTGTGAAATCCACATTATATAAATATGATTTGCAGCACAAATAATGTTATATTTTAGCAAATTGTAAAGCTTTTTTGGTAATAATTTGCTTTCATTTCATGACATTTTATTTTTCCACGAATTTCTATCAATGAAATTTTCTTTCGCCAATCTATAAGTTTTTTATGCAACCTTTTAAAACTTGAAATAAGATAGGAACTGGATTATTCAGAATGTAAATACAAATAGGTAAACATTAGTATCAGTAAATTATCTTCTAAATGTCGCAAACTCTCATTGAGTATTTATAATTCTTAGTGTAGGTCGGCACTTTATCAATTATCATATTATTATGTGTTGTGACGAAATTTTAATGACACCTAATTATTGATAAACAGAGATTTGCATCAGCGGGTTTGTTATAATCGATCTGTTATGATTTATTCGATCAATCGAAAGAGCGTGTTAAAAAGGGGTTATTGTAAAACAAACTGTCAAAATTAACATAAACTCGTCAAGCAATAAGTTGTAAATTGACATGATGTCTGATTACGACGAAATAAGCGAAATTATGTTAATCGTTGGCATTTGACAGATCGGCTTTAACAAGAGTGAACATAGCCGCAATTATTACATTTAAGGTATGCCAAACGTAAAAACTAAATGCAAGAATCATATTGAGTATTAAATACCGACCATAATTAGTATCTACAATAAATTTGAGAATATCAACTGGTGATCTATGTTGACCCATTGAAACTTGGAAATTGACAAGATAATACAGTAGATCAAAATAAGTGGATACTTTCATATACAATTAAGAATGAATAAGACCTTCACCCAATAGTTGAGTAATGAGTCCAATGATTACGGTTTACTACGTAATATTATACGACTTTACAGACCCCGAGAAATAGAACTGTAATTAAAAGATACATAGTAAATATGTACATACGAAATAATATATCCACCTAATGATTTTTTAAACGTTACACTGATAGTGTATTAATTATCCGCGCCTTATCGTAACGAGCGTTCAAAAGTATTGTCTGAGTTCACATGAATGGTATTTCACACTAATATTTATTTCTACAACAACGTGCATGGAATTTTAAGCATTACTATTCGATAATATTTATGATATATTCAGATAATTATGCTATCTAGTAATTTAAAATAAATGTTGGTGTTATTGATTATCTTATTATAATTAACCAAAATAATGGAAGCTGCCGTATATTAAGCTGAAATTGGAAGTATATAATAAGGTTTAAATATCATGAGAAAATAAATAAAATCAGATTTCATCGGCTTAAAAATAATAAAATCGGAATAAACAATATATCTTCAACGTGGGCTTTAGGTGAGACAAGTCATGCAAATGCAACAAATACATTTTATACTGAAATTTAATTATCATAAAACTTTGAAACCGATAAGTTCAATTGTTTTATTCTTTTAGTAATAACGCTTCATTTAAATACATCAACAGTATATTTAAGGCAGTGGCAAACTCATGCAAACGTCACGCAAGGCCCCATTTTAAAAGTCAGAGAAAATAATATAATGAAACATATTTATCCAGCGTATAAAGAAAAGAGTCTTTACTGACTTGTCGGCAATGCTTGTTTGTTATTATTTTGTTTAAACATCGATGTATTATCGTAATAAATCAATTGTTATGGTTACTTTTTACATCTGAGAATGCCTCATCCAGGGTCTAACTACGACTTATTTGTAGTAAGACAAGTAAGATAAGTTACGTGTGAAAATGAATTAGCTATCTATCCGATTTCATAGAAATCATGCAAGTAAAAGGCTTTACAATGATAAACATTGATACAGGAGTATCGAATGCTTAACTTTGAAAATCGATGCATGCGGTATGTTTGTGAAGTGGTTGTTATGACGGCGTTGAAATCTCATAATATGCCATCTTCGCCAAACATAAGCAGCAACCACTAAATAACTACAACCGTAGTGAATATGCTTATGACGAGAGAACGTTCCTCTTTGTGACACTTGTGTCTCGTATGTGTCTTGGCCATCTTGTATTTGCTGTCTTATCTGTTGTATGAAACGAGGAATGAGGAAAGTGGCGGTACCTTTGTTTTACTTGAAATATGATTCACTGTGGAGAGAATAGAGTAAGGAAGAACTCTAGGTTTTAAATAAATTAAAAATAGTTCGATATGTTCTGTTCTCCATTACTCGATACACATCCGGCATTGAATTGGCCACTATACTATTCCCTTTACTCTACTATCGCACGTCACATAATGTACCTAATTATCGTAAAGAGTTGATTGTTCTTATGTCTTTAACGTTGTCGCAATGTTTCTAACAGGAGGCCTTCGCCGTTTCCTCTATAACCGCCCATTTGCATTGCAATCGGTAAACGTTCGAGTAAATGAGATATAATTTCTCGTAGAATTTGTAAGCGAGCTGCCTACTCTTTAGTTGTGTTTGCGCTTGGCAAACACAACCGAAACAAAGGCGAAGCAAGAAGAAGTTTTGAAATCAATGTAAGACTTTGATATTAGTGATTCGGAAGACGTCAGCCGTGCCAGATTTCTGAGCATTAAATAAATCACCCGAACAATTGCCCAAATTCATTAAATCTGTTGAAACCTTAACTAATTGTACTTGAAAATGTTGTTTTCATTAAGGAATACACTGCCCTTTGTATATTAAATATATATACTGTATTCGATTGAATATAAAAGGCGTTTTTATACAGTATTTTCGTGCCATTGAATTCAGGGTGTGCCTTGTATTTGATGGCATCTAAGACACCGCTGTCTGTCACAAATATGTAGCGAATTGGTTGTTTATTCGTGTTGGGGTAAATGAGCTAATGGAACAAGTTTCAGTCGCCAAACCATTTTAGCAGTATTCATTAAAATAATAGTCTAGGTCAGTGGTCTGCAAACTGAGGCTCTTTGGCCTCTTGAGTGTGGCTCTTCCACAAAATACCACATACGATGCGATTGAAATTTCGTGCCCCACGTGGAAAAATCGGTTTTCGGTCTTAAAACTAAGAGCTGGAAGGGGCAATCTCAGCGAACTTACTTTAATCAGATTGAGGACCTTTTAAGAAAAAGCCAGCTTAGGAGTACCATAATCAAGTTATAACAATGTGCCTACGTATACAGTTTAGGTTTTAAAAAAATGGTCCTCAAATGAAATTTCAATCGTTGTACAGTTGATATTTGGCTCAGTTGACAAGTTTTATTACTCAGTTAAGACCTTAAGATTATGCTGACTTTTTTTTATTTCAAAGAAAAATCATATGGTCTAAGATCTGAAACCGATTCTATTAATATGAAATTTAATTGAATTTTATTGAGCGCAGTTATCCCATCACAACTTCTCACGCTGAAATGTAAACTGCAAGAAATATAATACGTACATGATGCAACTTTTTTTCATGCAAATGAGATGCGTGGAGACTGATATACTAAGAAACCTTATAACACAGTCGTGAGACGAATAATAGATACCTTCTTCTAGTAAAAGATACACTTTCTTTAAAATAATTGTTTGAATATCATGTACATGCTCATATATATTTACTTTTGTATCCGTATGTAAAAGTATTATGTTGCAAATGTAACAAAAATATAAAACAACCATATAGAAAACGCCTTTTATTGGAAAATGTTGTGTATTAAAATTTAATATTTTGGATCAAAAATCTAGACCGAAAATAAGCGTAGAAAAAAATTAACGTTAGTTAGTAATCAAAATTATTCAAAAATATGTCATAATTCTATGAAGTAAAATAGTATTCATAAAATATAATTTTCATTTGATGTCTGGCGTCAATTTTGGGTGAAATTAAGTCGTTCGTAAAATAATATTTAAACTAAGAATTACATACACTCTTTTTTATTCAATATATACGTTTCACAAAAAAAACGCATAAAAAGTGATGGAATTCATAGTCAAATTGAAGATTGATAATATTATGGTATTCGAACATCGTGTAAAAAGGTAATAATGAGGATCTAATAAGTAAATTACCCAAAATATGTATATTGTACTTAAGAAAAAATATAAATACTACTCATCGCTACTTTATCATATACGGAGACATTTATGACGGACTGGACATGTGGAAATCGGTTTCATAGTTAGAAATTTCTGACACGTGTAATGTGTTAGGATCATCATTCGATCGTCTTTTGTTTGTTATCACTGTCTTGAGTTGTTGAATTTCTTGTTATTGGGAAATCCGTTGTCCTTTTCTGTGTTTTTGTTTCTGGGAATCGTGTTAGAACAAATTATTCGTGCTAAAATAGATGTAGTATTCGTTATTTTTAGTGAACCGTGTTATTTCAAAATAGTGTAAAAAAGAGTTAAATATATTTATTGATGCGAGGAAACTTATGCAAAATTTGAAAAAAACTGTTCGAAAACGTATAGTTATGATGTTATGAAGTCATACATGTATGCGTGTCTTACAAATATAATTATTTTGTTAAACTAAATAAATTTTATTCGGTAAATTAGTCATTGACTAGCTGTAAGCCCGTTGCCCAGCAACGTGAGATTTTTGTTGCATAGTATTTAATTTTATTTAATTTAATTTAATTTAATTAAATTTAATTTTATTTTATTTAATTTTATTTTATTTTATTTTATTTAATTTAATTAAATTAAATTTAATTTTATTTAATTTAATTTTATTTTATTTAATTTAATTTTATTTAATTTTATTTTATTTCATTTTATTATATTATATTGTATTTTATTTTATTTTATTTTATTTTATTTTATTTTATTTTATTTTATTTTATTTTATTTTTATTTATTTTATTTTATTTTTATAGTTTGCAGAAATTTCGTAAATTATTTAATTTTTGGAATAATGTTTGTTTGCTAACAACCATTTTTCGTAGAAGCATAAATTTCGTAAAATATTCAATTTTTGGAATAATGTTTAAGTTTGCCAACAACCATTTTTCGTAGTAGCAGAAATTTCGTAAATTAATGAATTTTTAGAATAATGTTTAAGTTTGCTAACAACCATTTTTCGTAGTAGCAGAAATTTCGTAAATTAATGAATTTTTGGAATAATGTTTAAGTTTGCTAACAACCATTTTTCGTAGTAGCAGAAATTTTGTAAATTATTGAATTTTTGGAATAATGTTCAAGTTTGCTAACAACCATTTTTCGTAGAAGCAGAAATTTCGTAAATTATTTAATATTTGGAATAATGTTCAAGTTTGCTAACAACCATTTTTCGTAGGAGCAGAAATTTCGTAAATTAATGAATTTTTGGAATAATGTTTAAGTTTGCTAACAACCATTTTTCGTAGAAGCATAAATTTCGTAAAATATTCAATTTTTGGAATAATGTTTAAGTTTGCTAACAACCATTTTTCGTAGTAGCAGAAATTTCGTAAATTATTGAATTTTTGGAATAATGTTTAAGTTTGCTAACAACCATTTTTCGTAGTAGCAGAAATTTCGTAAATTAATGAATTTTTGGAATAATGTTTAAGTTTGCTAACAACCATTTTTCGTAGGAGCAGAAATTTCGTAAATTATGTAATATTTGGAATAATGTTCAAGTTTGCTAACAACCATTTTTCGTAGTAGCATAAATTTCGTAAAATATTTAATTTTTGGAATAATTTTTAAGTTTGCTAACAACCATTTTTCGTAGTAGCATAAATTTCGTAAAATATTCAATTTTTGGAATAAAGTTTAAGTTTGCTAACAACCATTTTTCGTAGGAGCAGAGATTTCGTAAATTATTGAATTTTTGGAATAATGTTCAAGTTTGCTAACAACCATTTTTCTTAGGAGCAGAAATTTCGTAAATTATTTAATTTTGCGCATATATCGACAGCCCTGCAGTTTTTTAATTGTAAATTATTAAATCTTGGGAATAATGTTCAAGTTTGCTAACAATCATTTTTCATAGTAGCAGAAATTTCGTAAATTATTTAATATTTGGAATAATGTTTAAGTTTGCTAACAACCATTTTTCGTAATAGCAGAAATTTCGTAAATTATTATATTTTGGAATAACTTTTAAGTTTGCTAACAACCATTTTTCGTAGAAGCAGAAATTTCGTAAATTATTTAATATTTGAAATAATGTTCAAGTTTGCTAACAATCATTTTTCATAGTAGCAGAAATTTCGTAAATTATTTAATTTTTGGAATAATGTTTAAGTTTGCTAACAACCATTTTTCGTAGAAGCAGAAATTTCGTAAATTAATTTATATTTGGAATAATGTTCAAGTTTGCTAACAACCATTTTTTGTTGTAGCAGAAATTTCGTAAATTATTGAATTTTTGGAATAATGTTCAAGTTTGCTAACAACCATTTTTCGTAGTAGCAGAAATTTCGTAAATTATTGAAATTATTGAATTTTTGGAATAATGTTTAAATTTGCTAACAACCATTTTTCGTAGTAGCAGAAATTTCGTAAATTATTGATTTTTTGGAATAATGTTTAAGTTTGCTAACAACCATTTTTCGTAGTAGCAGAAATTTCGTAAATTATTGAATTTTTGGAATAAAGTTTATGTTTGATAACAACCATTTTTCGTAGTAGCAGAAATTACGTAAATTATTTAATTGTAGGAATAATGATTAAGTTTGCTAACAACCATTTTTCGTAGTAGCAGAAATTTCGTAAATTATTTAATTTTTGGAATAATGTTAAAGTTTGCTAACAATCATCTTTCGTAGTAGCAGAAATTTTGTAAATTACTTAATTTTTGGAATAATGTTTAAGTTTGCCAACAATTATTTTTCGGATTTTAAATTATTTAACAATTATTTCCAATAAAAATCAAAAGATCAAATCCAATTTTTCAATAAAAAATCAGTTGCACATTTTGTCCAAGTGTATGAAAAAAGCAAAATATTATTCTATGATATATCCATATCATAATTTGAATATTCTTAATGTATTAAAGAATTCTAACAGATTTTCAAGGTCAGACGTGAAAAGATTCATCATTATGATTCAATTGATCAAATCCGCTCCAAAAAATATTAGTCTCACATCGACTCACACGATCAAACGATTCATTTCGATAGCCCTATAATCATAGTTTGCAATAGTCGAATTAAAGTCTTTGATTATTCGAATATTATGATCTATGATGATACTATACTTTAGCTCTACACCAAGAAATATCGAATTTTCAAACGTGGCGATATCAGAACATTCACGTGCTGTTTAAAATAAGCCGCTTCCATTGGATAGAACAAAATTTCAAAAATGTGCTGTCCAAAATAAATCGTCATCATTGGTCTGTACCTTATTACTGCGGACGTTTTACAAACATTATCGGCTATTAATGTTAAGATTCCGCAATAGCTGGTACATTGAAAATTTTATATGCACAACATTTAAATACAAATAGCAAGATTATTTTACTCTAGATACATTTAGATTTACATTCGTTCCATTAACACATTAACTAGTTCGAAAATATCTTATAATATTTGCAAATATGTTTTTACATGTTGAGGATATTAAAGCAACAAAAACGAAATGTACAAAGTGGTTAGTTTATGATTTGGAATATAGCTTTTTACACTTATTTTATGAAATTGGTAGCTTGTAACAGAGGGCGTTTTTCCTCTAACACACACAAAAGATGCTACAATTTATGTAACCAGTTTTGTCGCATTCTCTTTATATGTACACATCGTAGAACTTGGCCTTAAAAGTTATTTTCTCGTTTCAAACACATTAACGGTGTGTGACAAATGAAGACTGGTTCGCATTTTCTTAAGAAACTCAGATCGCAGTCGATCTATGTAGTTATTGTGCATAAGGATTTCCTTGAAGAATAAAGAAACTGCCGTTCGTTTACGATATGAGCCATGATATGACCAAGTTGATATAATTTTCTTTATTTTAATTAGAAGCACTTTTTAGCACATTAGCACAGATTTAAAATATTTTTATTTATCATATCAAAACTGAAAACACTGAGGATTCAAAACAAAACATTTTTTTATTATTATTATTGTAGTACGTATTTACTCATAGACTTTCAATCATTATACATGCGAAGTTATACTTATCCCAAAGCAATCGTTATACTAATCCCAAAGAATAATTTGGTCGATCCTGAAAGCTTCCGTGAATTTCGAAAATATATATTATTTAAATATAAAATATACAAAAATTGAATTATTTGTAAGCACATACCTATCTAATGATATGTATTTCGCATTTAAAATAACCATTTCTATGTTTGAAGAAGGGAAAAAACCCTAAATAAAATTTCTTATAAGAATCGTGTTAGAAGTCGATCGCGAGCAAACTTAAGATTGAAAAGTTGATCACAAGGCAAAATAGGTTGGACACCCTTGATTTATATTGTAGAAATAAAACACACTTTATGATACCTTCTTTTTAAAAAAAAAACATTTGAGAGAGACTCGCCGAAATATTAAATCTCATTTTTTTATTATCACAGCTAATATAATATTGATTGAACAGCTAAGCATATATCTTCTATTTTTGAAAAAAATAAACAAAATAAGCACATCTACAACGTTTTTGCTAGTCAAACGATTTTAAATGTCTATTTAACAACATACTACATCGCTGATCGGAATAACTTATTTTAAATACATTTATTTAAAAAAAAAACATTACAAAATTACGGAAATAGCGAAACGCATATAACTAAACGGACTTGGCTTGATTGCATATTTTATGCGTAGGCATAATATGCTAATATTAAAAAATGTAGGCACAATTATTATGCAATTGAAAATCTAAGCAACGTGCAAAAAATACAAAGTGATGCGGTTGGCTCAATTGATGACAATGCCATAGTTTATTTTTTATTTTACAAACGATTTACTAATAATAAATAAATTGTTTCTCAACTTCCTCTACAATTAGGAGGTCGCCCACGACAGTTATCAATGACAACTATTCGACATTTTGAATTGTTTCAAAATTGTGTGACGCATTAAATGCTAGTAGATCTATTACATTTTAAACAATATACAAATCATTTTGTGTATAAATTTTACAACTTATTTTAAACCGCAAATTTTCCAATAGCAATAATGATTTGTAAATATTTATTGACTTATTGAAGTTGAATCAATTTGTGTAAGATCAATTATTGCTTACTCACTTATATTATTGTGATATATTCATATATATGTATATTTCATTTAATGACATCTATCAATAATGATACTAATATATTATGACTAGTCAATAGTTTGTGATCATTATGCCATCGAAATTCAGTTTTTTTCATGCGGTTAGAGATTGTTGGGTACGTGGTGCAGTAGTAAACGTCGTTGGCTTCTGTGACAGATATCATGGGCTCAAGCCCCTGTACAAAAAGCATTTTTTCAATCAATTAATCGATTTCTGTTCAAAGGCATGTGTGCTTGAATGTTTAATGTCCCGCCCACCCTTCCAATCCTGAAATAACGAAGCATAGCGAGAACGATTAGCTATCTACTAGTCCTGTCCTAGCCCTATATTTGTATCCCTACTCTCTTAATAAAAAGAGACGCTGAGAAACTAAGTAACAATCAGTTCTTGATAAAAAAAAAACACCTGTGGAGATACCTCCATTAGGAGGTCATTTGCTCTACATTGGGAGCGTACGTAAAAAGAAAAACGGAATGTCGTAAGAACCAAGGAATTCACTAACAGATTCTAAGCATATTTTGAGAGCATATTTTGATTTTAAGCAAGTCTTGTAGTCCAGTTCTTTCCATTCCCTCACATCGGCGGATCCACTGTGTGGGGGGGGCATGGGGGCCATGACCCTCCCCCTGAGGAGAATTTATTTTCCATTTTTCTAATTTATTAAAACCTTATTGTGAAATGGAATCTTTAACTGTTTCGTTGACTATGTTTTATAAAATACATACTTAATTATTTATTGATTATTTTTATATAGATATGTTTTTTTAAAATCATCTATTTTTTAATGAATTATTTATGTATCATGTTTATTTTCAAATTGAATGGTCTCCTCTTGGGACAATTTCTGGATTTGCCACTGTGCCCTCATATATCTAATATCTTTTCCCATGCACATATTTAACGAATATGTCATCGGTCATCATTCCTGCGATATGATCTTTTATTGTTATCGCCAGAAAAATACGGCTTTAATACGTTTTTTAAAGTTATCCACGGTATTTATGAGTTTGGATGAGATATCGAACACTTTGTGTTATTCCTGGATCAATCAAGGATTAATCTCTCTATTTTTATATTATCACATACACTTTTTATATTTATCAATCTAATAGAAATCGATACTTTCGAATATTGGCCTGAATGTTGTTCAGATTTTTGGAAATCCAAATATCTTTGATTACCTGTGAAGCACTAAATATTAAACTGTAAAAGAAACTTTTGATTTTTTTTTTAAATACGCGATTGAAAATAACAATGATTAAGGAAATGAAAAAAAAAATATATTTAAGGAAATTGTTTTACTTTTTTTAAGTTTTCTCATTGCTAAAAAATACAAGGAAAATTAAAAACGCTTTCATAATAAATTACAAAAAGATGAAGACTGAATAAATCTTTTGACTGAATTAATTTAATTGATATTAAAAAGTGACTTATAAAAATATTTGTGAGAATAAATAGAAATACTTTTGTAGTTAGAAAACGTAATTATGTATGTTAATGGAACGTATCTCTCTTTTTACTATTTCATTTGAACTTTTTTTGCACGGTGGTTTCTCGATCGTATCCACTGCGCAAAAGAAAATTGCGTGTTTACTGTTACTAAGAAATTATTCATCCAGTTTGTTATTTCAACCAGGATTATCAAAAAAGATTGTCGCAAATCACGCAGTTGTATTTTTTGTATGGATTTTTTCTTATCTTATTAAATGACGTCATTTAATTATCGAGTAATTATAATATTAGCGACTGAGACGTGCTAGATAGAGTTGAGACCGTAAATTAGATATCGAAACCAATCAGAAACGTACATACTCGATTAACTGTAAGAGAGATCAAGCAATCAGTTCAAGTTTGTAGAGAGTATCAATAGCGGCCAATAAGTAAACCGTATTAACGATCTGGGACAATTAGCTACATATCATTTTAAGTAACAAATGAACGTCAATATACATGCAAACGCCATTGAGCTATTGTCCGTTATCATACGCCATCAAAAATATAAACAGAACAAATAAGACAGAACTTGCACCATAAAAAAGAAACTTAGTAGATCTTCGATGTTCTAACTAAAAAAAAACTACACTGATTGGGGGAATTGAAAACGTGAGAGAAAGGAGAAATAATCGAAAGATAAAAAACTTGCTTTTCAAATATGATCTTCATCAAAAGTAAAAATAACCCATTTTAGATTGTAAGTATAACAGTAATATTTTCTATTAAAATGAACTTCCACAAAGTTACCGCCGAAACCATCGAAAGTATTAGTAATAATTTCAATGTTAATACCGAATTCATCGAAAAGAAAATTTACTAATGGTCATATTATTAAATGAAATTATGTCATCTTTGTCCCGTTGCTACGAATGCTGTTATAGTTCCGTTTCGAAGAAAAAAATAAACTTGTTATTTAAATATTGGTCAATGACAAAAAAAATATGATAAACATGATAACAAATATTTACTTCACTAGTGCACATGCATTTCGTTTCATTATTTTGAATAATATTTCGTGTATCACCAAACTTGTTGAAGATTTTTATGTTCTAAATTCGAAACAATCCGCTTTTCATATATTTGAAAGTAGCCATTGTCAAACGTCACTTGAAAACAAAATTTGTTCAACATGTAATAAATAGTGAAACGAACGTTACGCGTTTGCGCTTCTGTTTATGGTTTAGGCTTAAAATAATTGCAAATCATAGTGTTGAAAGTGAATAGAGTTTCTATAGTTTGAATTTGTATTATACAAAAAAACTTCTACATCATTGTGTTTAATTATTTCTTGAAAATGTTTGGCTGGGCCAGCCAATTCGTTAATCAATAAAAATAGAACAATACATAGGATTATGTGTATGACGACTGATAACAAATATCAATTTATTTCTCAACAAAGATTTATTGATTATTTAAATACAAAGATGTTAATAAAACATGGTTAAGAAGAGAAACGAAATAATAGATGTCTTAAAATATTGTCTGTACAATGTGTACATCAAAAGTGAATAACGAAAGAAGATTACTGCTGAAAATGTCTCTATGAGCAACGCATTTACCCAATAGCTCTTACAACTAACATCTCATATGATCAAATCATAGAAATAGATTTAAAAAACATTATATCTTGATACGAGTCAGTCAGATAAAGTTTAAATAGACTATGTTTATCAACTCAATACAGTTGAAGAAGAAAAAATCTCGCTATCCTTCTCAGTTTTAACCACAAATTAGGGATGTTTGAAAGTGAAATAAAATACGTAAAGAAATTAGGTGATTAAATGAGTGTTTTCTATCTATTCACCTAGTTTTCATAGGAGGGTAAAAATGGATGAAAATTGTATACCCATTCATACTTTTTTATATAAATGTATACACAAGAGTAAAATACCTACATGATGACAGCAATCTAAATTCAGTGATTAAGATTCACATACGTTAAGATATTTGTATTTGTATTTCAATTATGTGTAGTTAATTTACTGACAGATTTTTGTGTATATATTATTTTATTTGGCGCCGAGAGCACAACACTGATGCGGTTTCTAATTTACAACGCTCTCTTAATAGTTTGACAAAAAAAAACTTACAAAAATTGATTTATTATATGTGTTATTAAATATAATGAAGTAGCACATACATATTTTAAACAGTTAAAAATGAGATATATCTCAGTACGACTATCTAACGGCGCTATATTAATATTCTAGCGCCATATGCAATGTAGGCTTTTAAAAGTTTACGGTATATAAATAATGATAAATAAACTTTTACTAAAGTGATCTTTCGACATCGCAACGGTTCATACATTTCGTGTAAGTAGGTCTCGCAGCTTTAGCGGTTCGCTAAACGTGAAATTGCATACCCATTATAGTATTATGAACTTGCAGATTGAGCAAATACACTAAGTAATTCATATCAGCGACTCTATGCATAGCTAGGCTGCTACTGCTTGAATCAACCATTCTAAAGTGTACATATATTATGATAACAAGAAGTACCAGATGAAATACGTCGGTGGGTTAACACCGATGTCCACGATAGGGTTTCTCGGATCGCAACTTCTCATGGCGGTATCGTATGTTGGTCGTTTCTGTAGTCCAGTGTTTGCCAAACTTTTGACATATATGTACCACTTTTTAATTTTCGAAACACCGAGTAACCCTCGTAAAAAAATCCATTTACTTGAATAGCAATCGAAATATATTATAAGCTGATTTTTGCTTTTTGGGTCCGCGTACCAAAAATCCTCAAATATTATTTATCGATTGTATGGCGTGCCCAAGCAGTAAAAAAAATATCAAAATAGAAAATTGATTGTCGTTTATCTTGGAAAACATTTGAAAATTAATAAAACGAAATAAATTAATAATTCACGGATTATTTAATCTAAATTTAAATTTTTTAAACTTAAAAATTAAATTTTTTGAACTTGGAAATCGTTCGCGTGCCATCCAAATTCTCACGTGCCAAATTCAAACGTGCCACCTCGGACACGCGTGCCGTAGGTTCGCCATCCCTGCCCTAGGGGGTACGCGTGCCACACTTTGGGAAACACTGCTGTTGTCTAACGATGAGGTTTACCCCTACGATCAGGTGGATGTAGGTTGAAGACTTGACAAGATCAATATCAAATTAATTTTTATTTGAGATTTTAAACATGCATGTTTTTAATATTATTTCTCATTAAAATGATTTCGAGTGATCATCGAGTTGCATTTTTTTTTATAGTTTGGCACATTGGAATTACCTGTAATTCCAAGCATTTCTTTTCGAATTAAGTAAGTTTCAAAGAAAAGTATCAATCGCATTTAACTACAGATAATATTGTATATCACATAGACATGGCAATAAATTTATAATTTTCCGGAACAATATAAATACATATAACATACATTATGCCGTATTGTATACTATTTAAATCTGATCTGAGAGTATTGTCATTATTATAATAAAGTAACATATGCATAAAGCAGATTTCTCGTATATAATTATCAGTTGCTATAAAAACAAACCGTTTATGCAATCAAACAATACAATTTTCTATCATTATATTACCATACAAAAATGCATAATAAAAGTTAACTTTCAAATAGCAAGAGTCAGAGTCTATTGATCAAACTTCCGAGGCATTTGTGAGAAGAAAATGACACGCACCATACATACATACTACACGAAGCGGAGGTAATTGTCAACTAATAAATAGCGAAGAAAGTACCTTGATTATTATAAAAATACAGCATTTTTCGTAGTGACTCAAATTCCAGGACAATTTCATTAGTAACGGGATAAATTTCCTTAGCGTGATGCCTGAAATACTTTATTTATATCTATAGCCAATGACTACTATCAATTCAATGTTTACAATTCTCGCATAAATTTATCCGCCAATCAATGAGAACCTTAGATTTTCTTGTTATGGTCTAAAAACGTATTAAATATTTTATGACACGTCATTTCTAACCAAAATAAACCAAAAATATTGACTCTAAAAATGGGTAAGCATTATGAATGATAGGGGCCGATTTTTTAATATTAAGAGAAAGCGAAACCAAAGCCGATAAGTGGCAATGTAATGTGCTATTGTCTCACCATGACAACACTCAATTAGTTCAGGTGCAATAAACAAGGCTCTAACGATCAATGATTTTCATTTAAACATATATTTTCACATAAAAACTCTTGTCAGACGAGAACATTTTCCTTTTGTTTTAAAATTTCTTCCAACCGTTTCTTTTTTTTTTAAATGATTCGTTGACTGAATTTCGCTTATTTCCTAGTATTTAATCAATTAAAAAATATGACTGAAGATACACTTCAGAAGATTTTGCAAACTCGTTATCAACGAGACAATAACGCATCACTTTTAAGGTGTAAAAATAAAACACTTGTGGTAGGGTTACTGATGAAACGTAAATCTATATAAGGTTATGTATAAAAAAATATGTTAGAGAGACAAGCGATTGATAAAATATTAATCAATCAAAATAAAATATGATATTTCTTCTGTTTAATTATTATAAAGGTATGCCTAATATCTCAAATACCTAATTGAAAAGTATTCTTTGATATAGACCAGTGTCTGTCAAACCTTTTTAGTTCACGGCACACTGGTGAATGGCACACCAAATAAAAATGCTTCGAAGAAAGTAATGTACCTTTAAAAAAGAAAACGTGGACAATTTGTCGCATTGACCACTATGTATGAACGTAAACAATATTTGCTTGAATATAGAGATGTTGAATTTATTTAAAATTGAAGAAATTTTAAATGCATAGGCATCATTTAAAGTTATCAGTTTTAAGGCTTCTTCCATCGCGGCACACACTGATATAGACTGTGTCAGACTTGGGACAGGGGCCTGAAATCTACTTATGTATAAAAAAGACGTCGAATATGGCAGAACATGAAACAACTGTGTAAAATTGAAACTAACGTCCCTTAATTAAATAAAAAAATTGAAAGTAGAAATGTTTTACTATCTTAACTGTTAATTAATGTATATATAATCAAGGAGCAGTGCTCGATGTTAATAAACCTTCCCCGCTTAGAAAGCGTTGAAGGTTTATTTCTGATGGAGCTTTAGTAATGCTCAAATCTCACAATTAGCGCAACCTCCGGTTTCAGAAAGAGGAAATGACAAATACAGCGGTAGGAAGAGTACTCAATCGAACTTGGTTCAATACTCTGCGAGTGTAAGTGACAAAGAGAGAAAAGTGTGCTCGATTAAACATCATAAAAAACAACGTTGTGTACAATAAAAACATAAACACACGCTATTGTTACGCAATGTAGCCAGAATAGACAACGGCCGATCGGTGAGGCAATAACTGAACGTGTTCATTCAAAAGGATTAACCATCGAAGAACAGATTTTACAGTAGACACGAAACGTTTTTTTTTTTTTTTTCGGTAATGTTAAAATGTATAATATATTCATTACTTGGCTATTTATTGTCCTGGTTCAATATTAACTGAAAAATTCATATAACTCGAGGTCTATTTTTTTCGTTAGCTTAAATTGTCAACAGGTCTTTTTTTTAGAAATTCAAATCTGAATTTAAATAATAGTTCAATATTTGCGGATTAAGCCCTTTTGACGAAACTTGTATTTTGTTCGTACTTGTAATATTCAACTATTGTATTATAAAAACGCTTTTAAAAACAAATGCGAGTATATTCATTTTATTGTAGCGCAATCAATTGGCGGGGCAAATTCAGTTTTGAAAATTGTTTGAGTCTCAGAAATATTTAGACAAAACAAGAATTCCCTCTGGGATTTTGGACCTATAAAAATGATAAGGACCCCTAGGTTTTTTTAATTGGAAGTGATTGTTAATTAAAATAATAATTTACTCAAAAATCTAAATAAGATTCAAAAATACACCTCTTTAATATATATTTAAAACGCCACGACAGTATAAAATTATTTTTAAAAATTTAGTTAACCTACGTTAAGCGGTCAACTATATAATACATAGTTAAGTGATTTTTTTTTCAACGCTGCAGTTAAAGATACTTAGCCCATATAAATGTTTTTTTAAAGTAATATTCACATTAAGGAAATAATAAATTCGCAATTTTCTCTAGGCAATTTAACATGAAATACAATCACTTTAAATAGCCTAATAGGTATAAAATAACCAGTTAACTGTTATTATCTAAGATATTAAATTCAGAAAATATATTATATAAATTTTAATTATCAGTTACAAAATGTAACATCCATCCCACCTTCCAGATGTAATCTATTACTGTTAGAAATTAGAAAAAAAATCTTCTGGTCTATTATTTCCTTTTGACGTTAACTTTTTAATTTTTGTGAAACTAAATACTTAACTATTTTTTTTCCTTATTTATTGATTGATCAAATTATTCACTAGGGTAAATTCTATAATAATTAAGTAAATATTATATATTATACTGATTATATTTTTACGAGAATTATAATAGAAATTTTTCTTTTATCTTATCTACAAATGGTGCTTACGCCAGTTAAAGAACAACATTTTCTTAAAATAATATTATACTAAAAGAAAAATTAATTATGGTTCATAATCTCATCCAATAAATGAAGTATGATGGGGGGAAAAAGCAACCCTTAGATATAGGATACCTCCTAGTATCGTTGGATCTTGAAATTAAAATAAAAATGAAGACAAAGAACCACTATGTGTTTGGTTCCATATTATTAACAATATTAAAAAACCATCGATATAGTATAACGTCTCTTCATGGTAACCGATCAAAATATGTAATACTTGCGAAAAAAGAGGAATTCATACACTAAAAAAATTCAAGACGAACGAAAAATATCTAGCGATTTCAATTCTTACGGATATTATTTTTATCATACACAATTTCGAAATAACACGTTGCTACAACTCAGTATTGTTCCTATAATCCCGAAATTTTATTAATGAAAGCGATATCGTATTAAATGTGGGTAAACGGGTTCGTCTACTGTCTGTCCTGAATTTATTTCTATATAAGGAAAACTATCTACCCTTACTTTTTTTTATTATAATTTTTTACAGGTTTTTTACTTGGCATTGTGAGGAACATATCCACAATGTAAAAAAGAGAGAGTCCAGTGTACTGGGAATAAACGAGACCCATAATCAAAATATTTAATGTTATTATTATAGCTACATATAATTGTTGAATTTGCACAGTTTCGTTGTTTACAATTCTACTATAAAGCTGATGATTAATGATGTGTGTTGCAAAAACTATCTTGATCGATGAGGAAGTCTAGATATAATATTATGTATGAATACTAAATTAGAACGCACGACTGCCCTAAAATTGTGTCACGAATTTATTAACTGGTATAAATAGTTGCCCAATAAAAAGTTAAATAAATTGTTTCACATGTTATTCGATTTAATCGGCAAATGTTTAGCATACTAACAGTGCCAAATGTATTTGATTAGATGTTCAATGATATTATTATGTAGTTATTAACTTTTAATAAGAAGGTATATTTACTTTATCGAATTGAGAAATAAATGCGTCGCCTTAACTTGTTAACTTCGTATATAAACCTGAGACATATAAAACAGGAAAAATTGATTTTATTTATTGATTTACTATCGAAGGTCGGCAACCCAACTGTGGTAAGTATCCCTATTCTGGGCCAGACGTGTAAGATTAACAGCATCATGGCCAATCACTAACGAAGATTCCGAAGCCAATAAAACTAAATTACTACCTACGTTTTTAACGCCCTCTATTTCAGGGGTTCCCAACAGGCGGGGAATTACCCCTAGGGAGAGTTGTAGTGTTCCAGTAGGTGAATCGTTGGATTGCTAGATTCTTGTTTTGGAACTGAAACTTGAATAACCTGTTATAATTGTACTGTATTTTTTGTATATTGAAATATAGTTGTACATAATTAGTAAAAAAAATCAATACATTTATAATACATGCAAATTAAAAAAAAAAAAAATTACAATATAAATGATAACATGCTTTACCACATGCTACTCTGTTTCTCGTCGAAAATTTACTACATCCCGCAGAAAGTAATCCAATTATCTGTAAATCTTAGTTAAGGATACAAAAATTATCCAAAAACTCAACAATAGAATCAAGGAAACCGAATCATGCGATATACGAAATATTTTTACGAAAACTCGTCGCCTATCTCTGAAGTATTCAAAAATGTTACTTTTGACATCTCTTGTTGATTTTTAATACTATAAATACTAATTCATATTGCACGTTAATTATCGGTTTCCTCGATTCCCGTGTAAATAATTTAGCATTTTCCTATTCGTAAATACATTTCCTATAAAGCTTTATTGGTATAGGGGGTATTTAGTTCATTGTCAGGTAGAAAAAGAGTAGCAAGTTGTAAATCATATTCACCATATTTTTTATTCATAGTGCCATTCAAGAATAAACATTAAGTAAAATCGAGCTTATGTATGTCAAACTTGTTTTTTTTTAACTTCCTATAAATTGTTCGACATTAGCTTTGTAGGATTCTACTTTACGTTCATAGTAGCGAATTAATGTATGCTTTATTAAATTACACACTACGCATTTTTTTATCTGTGTTATCATCTAATCGAGGTATAAAAAATGAAGTCAATAGGATTTTTAAGTCTCTGGCCTGTTTAACCATATCAACGTACCTAAAACGATTGATGTAAAAAAAATACCGCTACACATATTATAATCTATACACATTATATCAAACAGTCTAAAATATATATATTCATATATAAAAAAAGTAGATTTAACGGTATCTGACTCGTTAGAATGTTGCTTATTTACACTACGACCATTGAATTCAAGCATTTTTGTTCAAGATGTCATCTTTGTATCCAAAATAATGTGTTTATGTCACAGTCTAAGTGTATAATTTCGTCAATGTATTCATTGACAAGTCAATCAACTAAAAATCATTTTTAATTCATGCTTACATCGTAACGATTCGCATTCACTTGGACTACTCAGAGTATGAATTAACTAGTAAGTGTATGAAATCACTGACGAACAGAGTAGAAATGAAATTTCGGCTTAAGTTATGTTAGTATACTGATTAGTGATAGCCAAAGTATGACAGACAGTACGGGTTTCGTTGGGTTAGACTAGATATACTGAATGAAAAGAGGGCGAGAATAATACAAGACGTTGATATTTTTGAGGTTATGTGAAATGTCAGACGACAGTAAAAAACAACATCTGCGTGATTGCGCGCGCACAGCAGTGGAGAGTTTTTCGTAATTAGCGTGCACGCGTGATTATTTTCAAGTTTGCGAACAATTTAAATTCGTGTGTCTATTTTATGTTCATATTAACTTGTTGACTTATTCGTGTATTTTTGCGTGTATACTTTGACTGGCTGAAATAGACAAAGTTAATTTATACAATGACTAAGTTACATACTTTCTGTAACATACAAATACAATATATATATAAAGATTCAAGTAGGCGCTAAGTAAAGTATATACAAGTATCTACATTTATGACAAAGCGGTATGCTAATACCAAAAAAGGTTTTCCCTACTGTACCATGTGATTGGGAACACTAGGCCAACGTTATTTAAAAAAAAAACAAATTAAAAAAAACTCTTGAATGTAAAAAGTTTTCGCTGGAATGTACACAGTATGCTTAGTTTGCGTAAAATATTTTTTTCCGTATTGTAGTTTGCGGTATCAAACAATAAAATTGTTTTTTGCCCATTGCTCAAATGCATTAAACAATAATATTCATAGAACTTTTTAAAGACATTCCCACGTACAAACTATAATATTATAATTACAGACTCCTTTTCAAAACGAACAATTTTGATGTTTTCATCGAAATTGTATGATTTGTAGTGTTAATTTCGATATTAAATAATATTCCCATAATTTTTCACAACTACACGTAAGATGTAATTTTTACATATCGCCATTTCAATACCGCAACAAGGTAGCACTGATTTAATCACTGTTGGGAAAATAAAATTCGATTTCTTTATTTGATCAACATACATGTAAGCTATAACAATTGCTTAAAATAAACATATACAATTATATAATTTTCTATTAAATTACTGCCAAGAACATTAAAAATCAAGTTGCCAATGTGTATGATTATAATATACATATCAACGAATTATTAATGATTTTATAACCATTACTTTTAATACATACTGCTTCTATTATTCTTACGCGTATATGATAAATATTTATTTTCTATGCCCCAAGTAAAGTTTTCTTCTTTTAACACTTACTTATTTAACAAGCATTTTCTTTGTATCGTATTTACCGAGTTCCCACAGGTTTTAGAGCTTGAAGCCTAGATTTCAGCGGAAAGCTTTAAATGGGAAAAACAATATAAAAACATCCCTTACGAATACTTATTGTAGGTGTTGAAATACAAACGTAATCGATTCTCATCACGAATTTACTTTAACCTGCCTAGTCCTTAACTGTCCCTAGAGAGCAGCTCGAATGCGACCGTATTTATATTCTATCAAACGGCTGCTTGTACAATGTATTCTTTACTTTCCCTTAGGGAATTACCTGATGCATTATTATGCTTGTAGATATCAAAGTCAAACACCTGCTACATAGGAAAAGAACCTGGAGTAGACAGTCTTATCTTAATCAGCAAATTTATAATCAATACTTGAATTTGTAAAAATAGCTTGATCGATTAATATGGTAGTCCATGTTTATATTCATGTATTTATCCACTTTAGAACGAACACGATAAAGAAAAAATATTTGAGTCCAAGTTTACGCCCAGCGCTCCACGTGTGGCAGTATAGCTTTTCCTGTTCACTGTTTTCTTTTTACTTCTCTTGATTTGTAACTTTTCTTTCTCGTGTGTAACAGCAAAGTCAGGATTACTATAAAGGATGCCAGGCAATCAGACGCCTAGCAATTCAAGTGTGCCGTATTCCTTTGCCAATTCACTTTTTTTTTTATTTCTTAACATCTTTTCGACGTGTTACTTTTCCACCTCATGTATGATATCATAGTCAGGTTTCCTAGTAAGAATGCCAGCCAATTTCACGCCAAGAAATTCAAATTTGACACATCACACAGTGTATAAATCACTTAAAGGCGTTAAAAGAAACAACTTTGAATTGTTTGATTGTATCGAATATATTGGCGTATTTTTTAATATATGTATTGTCTTTTATTGATATAAAATTACTATTAACTTGCTGCCACAGCCATTGTTGATGACTGCGCGTAAATATTCAAATGATGTTGTCCAATAACGGCTAATTTATTGGCAATTTAAATGTCATTAACATTCTTTGCTTAAATGAACCACTTTTGCAATAACATTAAACATTCTTAAATGCTAGTATTATTATTCTACCGGAGCAATAAAGATGTCATTGACCTTTGTCGACCATGGTTATTTGACTTATTAATGGGTGCATGCGAACTTATGAAGTTCGCGAATTTCATAAATTAATATAATCATGAATTCTGGCTAGGTCAGGAATGTTTGGGACTAACAATTGATAAAGAATCAAAACAAGTTTTTCTTCTGTTGGGGTCAAATCAAAAACTCGTCAATATGACGTTATCATGTCTTATTATATTAGGTATTCTATTTGTATAAAGTTCAAGTAGTAGCGGGTGAATTTTCGATAATGTAAGCTATTTATCAGCCTAATATACTACAGTAACTATACGTGTTGTATAAAATTTATATAAAAATTAAATTGGCAAAAAACATAATAGCTATAACTTCCGTAGCTAAGTGATCAATGACTGTTTTGATTTTGACTATTCTGTTTCCCCGTCCAAAATTGTAATCCCCAAATGAAATTTAAATTTTGCACCATAAGGTATCAATGGCTGTGATGTTTTCCACCCTCCCCATACCACTCTTCGTTTAACTCTTCTCTTCTTTCCATACCCTATTTGAAGAAAGAGGGTGAGCGAAAAAATTGGACCGGGACAATATTGGGAAATAAAACTTATAATGATAAGTAGTTTATTGAGTATCCCTAACAACTAATTCTTCTATGGTTGTTCAATGCTGACATCCTGTTCCATCACCTTTAATCTGATAACTGTCAATTATTAGCAAAAAACCATTATATTCATAATAAAAAATATGTTTTACCGCACTTAATTCACATTTTTACATTATTATAGGGATTCAATGAAAAGATGTGGAATTAGTACAAAAGATGTGTTACACGTTTATAAAAAAAAAGTTGTTTAATCTTCTGTGTTCTTTGAAACGTTGTAATCGACATTTTGGAAATATTGACGCTATTAACAAACCCAGTTAACATACAAACATGTTTATGTTTTATTAAAACACGTTATAATCTATATACATACTTATTTTTACTGTTATTACACCTTAGTGTGAATTTAATTGCACTGTTAATGATTTTTTCAATAAAGCGGGCGACATAATTTACGATAGCTAGGTTTATATAACTCGTTTTCAATAAACAAGTGCAATATATTTAATAGTACCAAACAACTGTATTTACGCGAGCTTCTCAGACTGCGTTTAGTTGAAAACTAATGGTCGATATTTAGATATACACTTCATACGTTTGACTTACTATTTGAATGATAAAAAAATGCAACCTCACCGTAAGATTGTATTCATTTTTGGTCAATTAGTAGAGATAGAAAAGCTTATTTCGATCAACACCTGTTTACAATTGAAATCAGTTAACAACATCTGAATGGTCAACAGTTTTCTTTTTAATAATTAAACCTGACTTGAATCATCATTATAAAAGAATATTACAAAGTATGACTCTTAGATCTTAAGAAATAGCTATACTTAGAGAGCAGTTTATTTTTTGAAAGTCTATCGAATGATAATAATTGTTTACCTCTATGAATTAGGAGCCCCTTATTTTCATGAATAAGTTATCGAGCTTCATTGATCCTATTGAAAATAACTTGTTTTTTTTTAACATCGAGAATAGCAGTGTTGATATGAAATCTTTATGTATTATTATAATTCGACACGACCTAGTTATGTTCAAACAAAAACCAAAAACATCTCAATATAGATCTTTTGGTGAAGAATAATACAAAATGCTATTTTTACGTTGTTCAGCTTCCAGTTTCATTTTTAAATTTGCAAAGCACGCAACGTACACGACGCTAAAAAGACCTGCTCGTAACAAAACACTCCTATGTTCCTGCATTATTTGTAACATTTATTTTCTACAGCTTTCTAATACATATTTTAACAATTTGTCTTTTGATGTAACCACACGTGCGTATCGCCTTTCGTCTCATGCTTGATTAAATGATCTGATGCTGATTTCTTCGCTAGTAAATTCGTTTGAGAGAATCAGTGGAAAATAACTATTAAAATATACAGATTGCCTTTTTTATTACTTATTAACTTTAGATAGAATTGTTTAAGCTTTAATAAACATTCTTTGAATATATCACTAGGCATAGTGTTTAATGACTCGTGACAATTATTATTCAATTCCTATATTTAGAGCTAATTGGTGAGTAAATGCTACAATTAATTTAATATAAAAAATGACTTCTACGGATTTGTTCATCATTGTTTGAAAGAATCATTTTTAAAGGTCTTCTCTGTAAGGAAATGTAGACAAGAATCGGAGGTCAATTATTTTAGTAAGATTCAGCCTGAATACATTATTCGACTAACAATCCGTTTTAAAAACGAGCTGATGAATACCAACTTTCAAAATAACTGGTAAATTAATCGTATATATATATAAAATAAGTATTCATAGGTTGGTCATTCGCTTCTTTAAATCAGTTTATAGCTACGTGAATTTAAATTTTATTTTGTGTTCTGTGACAATGTTCGTAAGATAAAATACGCATACAGTTAAATAAAGTCATTCAGTATGCCAAGTTCAGGTTTGAATGACAATTTATCGCTTAACTAGATTGTTCATAGTATAATTTAGATCGGTAGAAAATTAGAACCGTTATGAATTCATATTTTTATTAACACTTCCGATTGAGATGTTTGTTTTATTATTGAATTGAGTTGAATTCGACTCAACAAAGAAAAACATAGATATATTTAGCAAAACATTCATTGTCATTCGATTGAAAAAATATGGCGATAGCACTGATAATGCGTTAAGTACGGATACTTTGGAGATTTGACATGGATATTTCCGATGTTGGTGACTTTTAGATTCCTCCTAGCGCATCCGATTCTCGAAAATCGTGCCAAGAGAAAATGATAAGTTAACGGCTTTTCCTAACAAACTTTGTTAGATTCTAGCTTTTTTCGCAAAAAAAGATTTTGTGTACATAACTGAATAAAAAATAATTGTCGTAATAACACTTCTATTGAAATGCTTCATATATGCTTTACACGGGTAGCGGAGATAGTTGAATATATATTTAATACATATTATAATTGTAATCACAAATAAACTGAATAAATATCACTGAGTAATTGATATATTATGTTAGCTATCGAACCACAAGTTTTAAATTTAATCAACGGGAAATTGTTAACAGAATAAGTGGTGGTATTCCGGAGATACAAGCATTACATAAGAATGTAAGGAATTTAAATGTTAAAACATTGATTACGAATTAATATAGAAGTCAATTTTTATAATATGACGGGTATGCAAACATCTTATATTTTTTAAAAATATGTCTTTTACAATATCGTAAACGATTTAAGAAGATATTTTAGATTTAATAACCAAGAATAAACAGTAGCGTAGCTAGAAATTTGGGGCCCTCATGCAAACGTCACGCAAACCCCTCTTTATATTTAATAATAAATACATATGCATTTTCGAGGTGCACGTTTGTTACTAGAGTCCTGTTTTTCAGTCTGAGATATCTTGTCACTTTAAACAAAAGGGTAATTGTATAATTGCTGTGTATACAGTAAACATGTTGATATCGAAAACCATGCCCTAAGTCGAGGTGAAGAAATCGCTTAAAACATGGGATACAACAAGTGAACTTTTGTTCCACCGTGTATTGTTGTGAGTAAATATGATGCATATTTTAAGTTTGTTACATAATAGCACGTTTGTGCAGTACAAATTAATATTTTATGTATATATAAATGTACATGAAGAATTAATTTGTTATATTGAGTTTGTAGAAAATTGCCCCTCTCCCCCCCTCTTTTCGCTGGGCCCTCATATATTGCATGAATCTGCTGTGAGGTGGCTACGCCGCTGAGAATCAATCATTCTAATCCGGGAATTGATTATAATTGGCAATAATGGACAAAAATAGACAACCTATCCCGAAAAAGACATCAACGGTTGGTCACAACACGAACCTGATAGTGCATCTTGAAAATTTCTGGTCTATTTACATAGATTCTTTTGACTGAAGAATGGTGTGATAAATTGTTTATTTCAAAAAAAAATAAGGGAGAAATGGGTTTCAAAAAAATACGTTTACTCATTGATTGTAAAAATCAGGAGAAATACCTTTTTTTATGTGCGCATGCATTCTTATAAATATTAATGCAAAACTGCTCTCAATTCTCAAGCCGTTACTTTAACGTGGGAAAATTCAGTTAATTGCCACGAGATTACCGAAATTTTAACAAATTGTGTAACTTTTCTCCTGGAACTGTATTTCGCTCGAAATTTAAACATTTCATTTAAAAATCATAAATTAAGTAATGCAATTTTTGCCGCCCGATTTTTGGACGCAACACTGTAATTATTACAAAACATGAAGCCGCGAGTTGTTTTTTAATTACATTGTATGATTTTAGTTATATCTCAGTTCAGACTTGTGACCGCGGAAGAACCGTAGGACTGCGGATAATTTGGGCAGCCGTTGACCTTTCTTAGAAGAGTCGCTATGGCAGTGGTCAGTCATTTGAAAAGAAAATTCTCTTGGTATTTTTGTAACAAACTGATTTTTGTCATCTTATTATATACATCGTTATTAGTTCGATAACCCTGTAATACCTTAGTCTCTTCCGTCACACGCCAGCACTTCCTTTTCGAGGCTGATATGAAGGTTTCTTATGATTAATTGTTTTCGAAAACGGCTTGTTAATAAAAACAAAGGAATAAAAATACCATTCATGGAATTTTATGCTCATTACTACTACTATTAAAAAATACACTAAATCAGCGATTTTCAATTTTATTTCTTCATCGAAATGTTTATAATTAACAACAAAATGGAACTCGCAAAATGTATTTATTGTTTTCTAATCACTGAAATTATGTGGTGTCTGCAAAGCGGGTTCTCAGTTTCCTTTTTCTTTAAGTATTCTTGCTAAATAAGAAAGCGGTCCATAAACTTAAATTTGATTTATTGATTAAAAAATAGTTTATAAAATTGCGTGATTAAATACAATATTCTTCAACAAAACTAAGAAGCTATATTTATTTCCAATATTTGATTTTTATCTAAAAACATAATATTTTCGTAAAAAAGGTACGAAACTTCTATGTCAAAACCCTTCAATTTTTCTTTATAAGAATTTGAACATCGCTACCGAATAGGAAAAACTTCCACTAACCTTGACCACTCAGTTATAATACCGAATATACTTTACAAAAACTACATGTATTTTGATTTAAGATAATGTTGTCTTAAATAATTAAGTTTATTATAATAATAATAAAACGAAGCATGGCCATTTTTGTCACAGTCACTCTACATTAAAATCTTTCTATGGTTTTTCTCAAATATTGTTCGTAGGAAAAAGAATTATGTATATGGCATATAAACGACAATGACTGAATAATTTATGACTCAGCGGATGTACGAAACGAGTTTTTTTTTATAAGCCAAGCTTGGCAAGTGACAAAGAAATATCATGTTGATTTATATTACATTAATTACAAATAGACCTTGTGGAATTCTATTTGACTCGAATTCTCAGGAAATTATTATGTTTATATATCTACATTTTTATTTAAAGCCAACAGCACACAAGAAACTTTTACGGTTTTTTTATAAAAATCTAATATTGGAAATAAATATAGCTTCTTAGTTTTGTTGAAGAAAATTGTATTTAATCAAGCAATTTCATGTTTTTTATATGGACATAAAATATTTTTAACTCAAATGTGAATCAGTTAAACATTTCTCACCCTATACCAAATTGATCCTGATCATATTGTCAAGTTATTTCAATTTACATAAATATTTTAATTTGTTTCCCACCGATTATTGACAGTTGAAATCATTATACTAAAATATGTTTTAATTATTGTTATTTTCTCATCTATTCAAATAGCGCTACTGATTTTTGTACGTGATTATTTTTTATTGTTTTTATAAATCGTACATATTATGAAAAAACGTCAATTTTCGCATTTCGGTTCGTATATTAATTTATAAGTAAGTCAAAGCACATATTTACTCAGTTGAATGTAGTATTCGGCCGTGGTGAGTATTTTCAATGCTTTTCAAATTTACTGAAAAAATGTTCTACTAAGGTCATTCATAAAAAATAATGATAATAGCGAGTATTCAAGTGCTCGGTAATACTATGTCGTAACTCGTAAGACAAAATGCCTGACACGTTAGATCATCTTTATTACCTTTGCCGAAGGTCTCCTGTCGATCTTGACGATATTACTCAACAATTAAAGCATTGTAATTATATTATTACATTCCAATCACATAATTAGAGATTTTCAAACGCATTTAATAAATAATTATTCGTAGGTCGGTCATGTTTTGCGTCAGATGCAGGTGTGAGCTAGAGGGAAATTTATCACCTCCTGTTTTTTTTTTCAAATTAAAAAATACATTAGAAGAATGGAAATATTTATTACTATTAACTTTTAAATATAAAACGGCATTTATTGTTATGAGCGAACTATTTTTTTTAATTCATATTTTTGAAGTTTTTAAAAATCGGAAAATGGTAATAAATATAAGGTTTCATTATGTAAAAATTTATTATATTTGAAATCATATTTTCATGTGCATTATTAATTTTTATTTACAGCTACGATTAGCAATCAAGTTTGAACAGAAATCGTCGAAAAAAAATATTCTTTTTCTACTCGATGTGACAAAAATTCAATTTTCACCCATACTCAGTGGTACCTTATGCCTGTTACACATTGCTTGCGGATGTAAGAAGTTGCTAAGCATACTAAAGATGAAACACTAAGCAGATGTATGTATACATACAAAGGGATCTATAGACTGTAGGTTGACATGCAAAAAAATCTCAGGTCCTTGTGTTATTTTTCTATTAATATTTCATGGCCATATTGCCCAACTCATAATTCATATCAAGAATTAATTTCTTAATGAAAATTGACACGGGTATATCACAAGGAAGTAAACAGTAAAAACGTACATTGTTCTTTTAATCGTGAGAAATTTTATATTCAAAATGATTTGCGTTACTTAGTTTGCTTTATTTTTTTAAGCTCCTATGAATAATATAGTAAGTATAATAAAACAAAACAGCATTGACAAAAAAAATGTAATCAAGCATTGCTGTTATTACAATAACATTAATTGAATACCCCCAATTTAATATTTTGCACGAACAAACCACCGACAAAAAAAAAAATTCTACAGTGAACATACACGAAAGATGGATTCAATTACTCTGAACAATTAGTGGCTACTTTCACAAGCTCTTTAATCAAAAGTTTACTGTAACAAGGAAGGTTATAGGACGGGCTGAGATAAAGAAAACATTGATAGATAGTTGGAAAATATATCATTATATATATGCTCGTTTTCAGATTTGGGAAGAAGCTGGGTGGAAAGTAATTAAAACAGCACAGACATCCATGCCTACTGTACCTAGAATGATAGTCTAACGAGGACCAGTTTCCAATTTAAATAAAATAATAAGTTTAAATGGTTTCGATATCGAATAAATTAAATTAAATTAGTATAAAAAATGTATTTGGCGTTGCTTTTTGAACGTAAATGTAAGTTATATATTTTTAATGTTTTTTTACAAAAAAAAATATTGGTTCGTTGACTTAAGACAGTGTTTTTAATGAACTTTTAAAACACCGCAAAAAGATTTGTTTTTATGCGTTTTAGTAAAAAAAATTAAGTCTATCTGTTCAGCTATTCTTAATTGTATATCTCATTGAAATAAAGGTACTAGTAATTTTTTTATGACTGTCTGTAAAGCTATTATTTTGTATATATTTGGTCAAAAGAAAACTACGCAAAAAAGGATTCCCCAGCAAAAACATTGCTGTGGTTTCAATGACATCATATTGATTTTAATTTCAAGGTTGTTTCTGCCGAGTCACTCATCCCATGAATGAAATCACTTGCATTTTATTTTCAATAGGTGTCTATGACAAAATTAGTGCATTTGGCATTATAATATGACACCTTGCATTAGAATAGCAATCCAATACAGAAGCATTGGCAGCCATGTTGTGTTGAATGTTTGTTTGTTTGTGTCAGGGTTTGGCAAACTACGGTCTGGTACAGTACAATATTTTATTATCATTAGGATCAAAGCTGGCACATGTTAATTATATTTGTCAAATAAGAAAGGTTTTGTGTTTTTATTGAATGGACATCAATGTTGGAACGTGATTGTCATTTAACATAAAATGATAGCCAATCCATGTTATTATCGTTATATAAATACTTATTCGTGCAAATATGTTTTCATTTTAATTTTAAATAATAATATAGGAGTGTAAATATAATAGAATTATGAACGTTTCCGATCCATCCTAGTTTCTTATTTAATATTAAAGTAAACAGTATCAAATATTAACTATTTTGAGTTCATGTAATAAATTTTGTTTTTCAAATCACCAGTTGTATTTTTTAATTTTCGTTTTCACCAAATATGGTACGTAAAAACGAATAAAAAATAATAATATGATCGGTCTCACATATGTTTTTACTTAATCTAGTGTAAGAAAAATATTATCATTAGAACGAGAATACAATATTTGATAAGCATCCCTTATTCCGATAAAGGATGCTTATCAAATATTTTATTTCTTCTTTGAAATGATGTATAATTTACCTTGATAGTAGGAGCTGTTGCAAACCAAATCCAGTATACCCCATTACACGAATTATTGAAAGCATCATCTCATCTCATTTTCAAATTGAAACAACCATATTTAGAAATTAAAATCTATTGTCTTGATTACAAAAAATGTGATAACGAGTAGAGCAGCCAGCAAGAGTTTATCAAACAAAGAAATGTCTTTTTAACCACTCAAATTTTACATTTACACTTGAGTCAATGCAATTTAAATAAGACCATCTAGATATTTGTTTTTTAATAAAATAAAATAAATGGGGAAAATGGGCTGCATCTCTTTGATAAGATGTATTTTAAAAAAAATGTTTTGTTCTTCTTATTTATTAAAAAAATGGACATAAAATACTATTTTTTCAAAACACACCTTCTCCACGTTGTTGCAAATATCAGTTTCGTTCGAGTCTATGTATAAAATCTTAGAAAATAAATTGTGACCGTGCAACAGTTAGTAAAGCATCGACACGGTTTCGTTATGAATATATCTGTGAACGAATGGCAGCTTGAATTTGTTTTCGCAATTAACTCGAAGTTGGCTACAGTTTATCTACAACATTTAATTCGCAAACAGTCATCCCCGATGTATTCTTAACCGCAAAATGGTCACGTAATAAATACAACGAATATGACATTTCAAGAAAATATGACGTAGTTCATTTTACATGTACATTATGTATATTAAATTTATATTTCGGTGTGTCATTTATTATTTTATAAAAAAAATCGAGTCTTTCGTATATTTATTATATAGGCCCATTAGAGGTGAAGTGAGCCAGGTGGTATTTTAGAGAGAAAAAAAAATTGTATCGTAAAAGTGAAGTAACCTCAGTCAATACACATTGCAATAGTTTTATCTGCGTAAAATAAAAATATGCAATCCACCAAAACACCAAGTGATGACGTGATTGTACTTGTAAAAGAAAAATGTTTTATCATTTTACTAGTTGCCTCACTTCACTTCTCGAGGGCTCATATTATAGTAATAATATTAACATCATATTTACACCACTTCTTAGTTCTAGGCTTCTTTCAAAGTTGGCGTCTTCGGGAGCTTAAGCAACACATTTTTTGGTTGGGCGAACTTCTTTACTGTCATCCCTCAAATTTCTAAATACATTTTCTCCGTCCATCTCAACAAATCTTCGACGGTCATTTCAACGGCATGGGACTGAAAAACTCTTAATTATCGACGTATTTACATCATTGTATAATGCACGTTACGCATAATTTTAAATATATTTTTTAAATTTATATAATATTACTAATGACGTATATTTGAAACCGCATAATATGAGAACTACTGTATTGCATATTTGGTGAACAGCGGACGTCGTAGAATCAGCGACATTATGATATTTGTATCGCGTATCACTTTAGTTATCATTAATTAAATTAATATTTAAAGGTGAACGTATTCTAAACAAATGCTGTGTTTTTTAAGAACAATTGAGCGGGAATCGAAGGACAGGTCACAATAAATAATATGTAATTGTTTTTCGGTGTTGATTTCAAACAATGTTTTATTTATGTATTCCCTTCACTACCGTTTTGTTGTCCGCTTTGATTTCATCGACCAATTAAATGCGTTTTATACGAACCGTATAAGGTCAATGCTTAGTAGATGTTTTCTAAAACTACGTTGTTTCTCAAGATGTGAGAAATCTAGTGAAATTAATAGCTAAGAAATTTAAACAGCACGCAATTTTTTTCCATTATGCTATTTTTATTATACCATTTGAGTATCTAGTCTAGCCAAAATAGTAATTTTTATTGATTTTCTTTGACTTCGAGAAGTCTACTGAGTCATATTAAAACATCAGACAGAATTTTACTCTTCTTTCGTATACATAAATACTCTCCATAGATAAAGAACGTGGCCACGATATGGTTCTTTCAAGATATAATAAAATGTCACCTTACAGTCTTTTCACTTTTCCGGACATGCCAATATCTCTCATATATCGACGCTATTTTTCTACAACTTTGTATCTCAAAAATTACAAGTTTTCAGGAGATAAATAAATGTATTTTATTCTACCGCGATCGAATCGCTTTCTATCGTTATAGTTTCTTCTTTAATATCTTTAAGGAAATTAATAAAGAAGGAAGAAAATATGTTTCCATTCATGTCATCATCTCCTTCATGCTTAACATAGCACACGATCATATTATTTGTTTTCCAAAGTTTCTGTATTAGGTTAAATAAAAAATGATTTTTGGGGGGATACGAGATAAAAGAGTATGTGTGTATTGTAATTATGAATTCATAAATTATAAAACTCAAAACTGGCAATTTTGAGATACGTCCTTGTTGAAAATTAGCATCTATATCCACCGTATTCGCATTATGACCACAGTAATAATATAAGATATACTGTCATCATAAATGTCTAATATACTTTCCCTTGCACATCCATTAAATATTAAGTACATGACTGACAGTACACAGTTAGAAGATGCTCCACCGGCATTCCACATACTAGACATTTGGAATATGGTTTCGGTTTTAAGAATGTTCTTAGGATATTATGTTATTTTTTTATTATTATAGTACATATATTCAGTTTGAGAGGCTCTGTGTTATCAAAGAATGAAAATCGTTTTTAAGGTTACAACTATTTTACTCATTAAGTATTTCACATTCTTGAGTAAAATCTTTGAATTATTACCGACTTTAAATTTTCTACAAACAAAAATATGCGAGTCAAGGATAAAATTATTTTACGCGCTCAATGAAAACAATACTTGTTCGCAGTTGGATTCTCGCTTATAACATTTCATGATCAAATAAATTTCAAAATACTATTTATTTTTATAAAAAAGAGATAGTCACGTATCCGTACTCGTATACCGCTTAGGTAAATGTGATTTTTTTTATTTAACATCCATTTTTATAAGAATTCTTATTCAAAGCGTATATGTAATATGTCATAATGGCTTCAGTTGATAACACATATGTGTATGTAACTGATCATATAAAATAAAGTGTAATTAGTAGAAATGAGTGTTTTATTTTTTTAATGTAATGCTTTTCTACCAAGTATTGAAACAGTGAACACCTTAAAAGTGATGTATTTTAAAAAATAAAATGAAGATTAGTTATAAATGATACGTTTTGAAAAACTTAGTTGAGAAAATATCAATATTTAAGGTCATTGATAAATTTCACGATAGAACTTAATTATAAAAAGGTCAAAATAATGCTGTATTTAGGTTCACTTTTTTTTTTAGTCGATACATTAAATTAAAAACAAAACTATAGAATTTAATAAAGTGTTATTTTGAACTTATTTCTACTATTACTACTTAGTGCCACTACCGCGTAGAGTAAAGTATAAATGAATTAAATGATGGTGTCTACATTTCGCTGGATAGCAGAAAATAAGATTAAAATAAAATTAATCCATAACTGTTTTTATTTATAATAACTCCTCTAACGTGTTTTATAATAGTATTTTAATGGAATGATAACATTTGACTTAAAAAGTGTTCTGTTTATGAAAGGAGGACATGAGTTTTCAAATACTTTGGTTGTTTGTATTCAATTGAAAAAAAGCTTTCCCTGAAATACATTTGTACGGATGAATCTGGAATAACTGTTAGATCTGATTTTCCAGTATAAAGAATTTCATAATATTTTTGTTCATTCTAGACTTTTTAATTAACTATTTATTGTATTAAAACAATTACCGCCATGATGTTCGCGAATTGAATTAACAATCAAAACAATTTAACCGACCTTGTGCAAACTAAACTTTCAATTTTCCTTATCTTTATAACTATGCGTTTTAAGGAAATTGTGGCAACATTAATAACTTAATAAATTGACGTTATCAACGCAAAATAGCTGATAACTTTTAAAGTGTTCTAGAAATATGCTATAAAGATATATTCATTTACTAAATAATGCGCATTTAAACTGGGTTTTATGTGTTTTAATAAAGATAGTGATGCCTGATGGCTTCTGTTAATTAATAGTTTATTATAAAGAAAATTGTTCTTTTTTAAATTATTCTGTAACCAATTTAATTTTGCCTGTATATTTTTCATTTTCAATAAGTATTTTGTATTGTACATGTCAAAGATATTCTAAAAGTTCTTTTTTATTTCACCTAACAACAGTAATTGTTACTAGGTGAAATGTCGAATAATTGCTCGATTGACCTTTCTTGTTGTAGTTCTAAATCTTTTTTGAGATAAGAATTCTTATGTGAAGTATAAATCCTATTTTGACGCTGGATTAAGCATTTTGCAGTACTAACATCCCTATCACAGAGAATAGATGATTGTCACGACACTGGTACGACATTTTCACTTGTTTTGGGAGAATATTGACAATCACTTACGAATAAACCATTTCAACAACTAATAATAGAAAACAATATAACTATTGAACATATATTGTTTTCGCACTGACAAAAAAATTCTTGTATCAATAAAATTGGGTTGGCATCATCACAATGAAGCTGTTTTCGAAAAAAAAGATATACTATTTAAGTCTCCATAAACCAAAATGCATAATAAAGCAATTTCTCATTTTTGGTTAGTTATATCGTCTTTTCGAATTGACCGGTTCCATTAGACAGTTATTACTGATTGTGGTTTAAATTGAAATCATTTCGATGGATTCGAAGGTTACTTGATTCGAGGGCGATTTTTTTTGCACATTGCATGTTTGTCCTATTTCAAATACACCCTTAAAATAAATTTATCGTTTGATGTTTAGCAATACTAGATTGTAGATTCTGATTATCATACCATACATACATATTTAATTAACATGAGAATTATTGTGTGAGCTAAAATTTAAAAAAAAATGCAATTAAATCTGTGTAAAGATACTTTTCAAATATGTAAAACATGTGTCACACATAGTTGCACAACCTGTGAAAAAATAAAGTTATCATTTTTAATTTACATTAAATATCAATGTTTTAGTAGTCAGCCGTTTCTTTTGACACACCTTGGTTAAGGAAAAATAGCTGCCACTCAATGGACGACGCGGATGGCAAAGCAGCGGTCGATAAAGGGCAAATAACTCACAACGAGTTACAGTACTGCCAGTCAGTGTTTTTAAATATTTGATTAAATAAATCTGGATTATCTTATGCCGAAGATTGAGTTTACAAAGAAAAGACAAATCGATGTAATGTCATTCATTAGATATAAAAAAAACGCTTTCATATTTTAATCGCTTCAAATCAATTAAATGTTGCATGTTTCATATTCTTGGACATCAATGGTCAATGATGTATTGATTAAATTCAAATCAATTGCATTTTTAATATATAAAATACTTGATTTAGTCTGTCCAGCCAAGATGGCGATTTATAATCAATATGCAGGACGGGTTTTGCAAGCCTTGCCGTCTGCAGTTGCAGTCGCAGAATACTTGAAGACTATTTGTTATAAGTATCCATACATAAAATAATATTGTCCATTTATATAACTCTGTGACTAAGAATATTTTTTACAATATGTAACACATTTTATAGCTATGTTTGGATAGCACTTTAAAAATACAGTTGTCATATGTTATTCTCGAGCTATTAAAAAAAAAACATATGTACAAAAATACATTTAAAAAATTATACATATGATATGACATATATGACATATGGCTCATATACAGTGTATCATATGTATATGACATATGATACACTGTATATGAGCCACTTATGTGCATATCAAAATCATTTGATTTGTACAATTCGTTCTTACTAATTCATTCAAACGATTCGTGTTAAACCAGTGACTCGCGGTTCAGTTCTTATTGTGTTATCTTGGAGTCATCCGTTTTCTCACTATGCCTGCTATAGGCAGTGTAAGAGTGAGAAAACAAATGACCCGCAGTTAAAATCTAACTGGATTATCTGCGAGTTACTTTTTTAATCAAACTACCTGCGTTGGTAGAGTGGGAAAGTGGGTAAGAAAGATACGCGACGATTCGTATATTTCCATTGAGGTGAAAAATTGAATTTCGCTGACTATAAAAGATTTTTTTTCTTCGTTCATTCATTAGTGAACGGGGCATTTTCATTATAGTATATTGATATATTTTAAAATAATTTGTATGTCAATTTAAAATCATGCGCATAGTATTGTAGTAGATGATAACAATCAACAAATTTCATTACCGATTAAATAGAAAAAAATGTCACATTTTTGTACAAATTTGCAAGAAATTCTTTACTACCAGTATAATTTCACAGAACCGAATAAATAAGCACAGACAGTATCATGATAAAATGAAATTGTTAGTTGTTAAAAATTTAGGGGGAATTTTTGGGTATGGCTTTTACACACCATTGGACAGAAATAAAAGAAACCAATCCATTTATAGGCCAGCCTAGTGCGCTTTTGCTTTTTTAGAAACTGAACAACGAGTGAAAAGTGAAATGATAGCTGCAATGTCTGCACAAATTTATTTTTTCATTCGAAATGATAATGTTATTTAATACTTTCGATGGTTTCGGCGGTAACTTTGTGGAAATTCATTTTAATAGAAAATTTAAATTAACTTTGATTATTCCACGTATTGTGTTACTAACTGTGACACGTGTTTCGCCTCTTTCAGAGGCATCTTCAGACTTACTATCGCAAAGTTTGCTTAAGTAATGAAGCAAAATTGATTCTAACATTTTAAAATTATAAAATTACAAAATGGAGGTTTGGAGGGGGGTGTAGAATCGAAATAAAGCAAAATACCATTCTGATTGTTTACAACTCATTAGTATAATTAGTATAATTATCTGTTTTACGACAATTAATTTTAAGTTTTATTATTTATGATAGAGACATAACCAGTGACGGCTTACAATATAAGCAAATAAGACGCGCGTTTGGGGCGTCCTAACCATAGGGCCTCTAAAATGGCTTATAGTATATACCCTATATACTTTTTGTTCATATTTTTAACATGAAATTTTCTGATGTTCTTAGTTTATCCGAAAACAGGGCCTAAAATTTTATTGTGCTTAACCCGCCACTGGACATAACAGACGATCAATTACAAAATACAATCACACCCGTTATCTTTTGAACCATCTCATATTTACAACATTTAAAAATATTAAATCGGCTTCTTATGAAAATCATATAGACTTCGAATATAATAAATTTAACAAAACTGATTGCGAGCCAGTCGTTAAAATTTTCATTTCAAATACGTTATTTTTTCCCTGTAAGGGAGCTGATGACCATCATTATACGCTGTACTCGTTTATGAGAGGAATCAAAGAAGTTCACGGGGAAATAAAGTCAAAGGGGTTTGTAAAAATTACCATTAGATAATTGCTTAAATTATGCTACATTAACGGTAGGTGGGAGAAGGTGTAAACAATCCGAGATATTATAAATATAAGTCCCAAGCGATTAAAAAATCAATCTATGAAAGAGTCCATTCAGAGTTTTCACTGCTTGACGACGTAACCTAGTAGTAAGTTATCCTCAAAGCTTTGACCACTTAGCTATGATATTTTGTATGTAATATATATATTAGTACATATTATTATTTTACGTATTTCATACATCTCGAAATATTATAGAAAATTAAATAATATACATGTTCTTAAGATATTGAATAGTGATACAACGCGATAATAAAATTCAACATTGCAAACGAAAGTAAATATTTTTCATGGATTTAAAGTAAATTATAAAAAATTGTAATAATTTTATTGATTAACGTCACTATATTTTTCAATATTTCGTATCAGCTTTTCCGACAAATGATATACTCAGCATTACCAATATTTTCCTCACCCGTACAACTATTTTATAATATTTGTAATGTTATTAAAAAGAAGCATATATTAACGCTTACGATTATTGCGTAAAATACATTACGATGTAAATAGGTTTAATTTCACTTTTTTTTAAGTCACTTTCTAATAATAGCATTTATATCAGAGATTAAGTTTTATTCGTCTAGCCGGCCTAGTCTGAATTTCATACATTTTCAGTTGAATTGAAAAATAATTCATTCAATATAACCGAGTGTTAACTAACATTAAAAAATCGCAAACATAAATGAAATACACCTGGTGTTTTCCATCTTTTTTTTACACGGTGTTTTTGAAGCTTATCCTTTGTTAGAAAAGGGAATCATATACTTCAAAGTTCCTTCTACCCTTCTTATCCTGAAATTAACGGAGCAAGGCAAGAGCGATTAGTTAACCATTAATCTTGTCCTAGCCCTATCTTTAACACCTTGGAAAAAAACAGATGTTTAATAACTGACTAAAAACTAGTTCTAGTAAAAAAAAAACCGTTGAGATGCCTCTATTAGAAAACTATATGCTCCACTTTGAGTACGAACATGGATTAGAAAAAAGTCTTTTGCAAAAAAATATGACTACTTTTAGACATGTAGAATATTATAACACACCGAACTTAATATTTACTAAAATACTATTTGGCTCATTTCACTTCTGGGAGGTTTTTATTACCATATTACTCACTAAAATAAGGGATGTGATATTTCTCAGACTATTTTTATCTGTATGCTACACACAACTTACCAAAATTTATCATTTCCTTCCTGATGCTCTATTATGTTTTATGTTTTATTATTTTATTGCTGCTGTGCCAATCCAATAAAAATTCTTCATAATATAATCACAGCGCTTCATAGATTTGAGCACAATAATTATTATTTTGTTACGGTACAGTTTTTGTAATTTGTTGTGAATTATTAATGTAAGTACATTCGTAAACTTAACGGAGCAAGAATATTATGGACGGCTTCAAAATGACTCAGGGTAAATTGTAAATAAGACCGTTTCCGTAAATGTATACAAATTGATTCAATAAAAGTCAAATTCTCGAATGCGCAAATTGCGTCTATGAACTATGTTTGCCGAGAATGTTGAACATAATTAGAATGAGTATTTAAAAAATGTAGAAATGATTTAAAATTAATATCGATTGCTGATAGATCGCACATGCTTATTTATAAATAAAATGGAATTACAATAAATCCAAAAATTTTCTTGTCCCATAATGTCATTGAACACAAATTTGTATTATATTGAAAAATAAATGTTCAACTGGATATCTCGAATGACGAGGAAGAAAGAAAAGTCATGTTTCCCTAACCAAACAAAATAAACGTATATTTTATGAACTTTTCAATGCTTTTGCAGTGAAAAAAAGAAGGATTCCGAATTATTAGAACAATATGGCATTCATAACAAATATCCCGAAAGCCGTGTGGGGATTATTATTTTTTAATATAAGTTTATTGTTAAATTCCGTGCGTAGCCACGTAAATGATTTTCACTTAGTACATAATATAAAAAGGTAAGTACCAACATATTTAAAAGTTCAAAATTCATGCTTTTAATAATATAAAAATACCTCACAAGAAAAATTATTGGATTTATTCAACATTCTGGCAGTGACAAATCAAGTCAAATTAAAACGATGCGCTAATCGTCGTTTGATTCGGAGTAATTTCTCGTAAGACTGTTAGAAAAGTCTTATAAACTGAGACGTTCCCAACTGTTGAGCTGTATTTAATCTTGAATCGTTCAAATTTGTGTGAATGTACATAATTTGAACGATTCAAATTTAATAATGAAATTCAAAAACACCTTCAGTCGAAGTCTTAAATTAAAAAAAAACTGTATTTAATCGTTCATTCAAATACGCTTAAGTTCCCCAGCACTATTGCTAGTCAAGTTGTTGTATAAAGCATTACCAAGTGACAGTGCCACTTTTCAGAATTCTCTCAATACGATGTATGTAAAATATGCGTAGACATAGAAAAGGAATGAGTGTGCTGTGCAATAAAAATTTACTCCAAATTTACTTTTACAAAATTTATCTCTGCGCATGCACTGGCAGAGAGACTGTGTGTGTGCTGCGATACATATTAATTAAGACAGAATGGATATTGTAATTTTTATAACAATAGTACCGAGCTATCATGGACTAAAGAGGGCAGTTAGGTAATCGGGCCTACATAATATACTATATGGGCACGCTTCTACCGTAGTCTTTGAATGTAAATTGGATTCATTTATGGCGGGTACGCATCCATTGCGAAGACATGGCAAGCCACCGCTTAATTAAAACAATTAATTCGATTTGATGTTGCATAATGTGTTACCGCACACGTCTTGCATGAAATTAGCAATGACCCAAATGCGATAAGACATTTTCGTTTTATCTCAAAACAATCAGCGGCGAATAAAGGAAAATACGAACGCGGATGTTACGACAGGTGCAGACCAATTTTGATAGCTAATTTGTTTTATTGTCAACCGAAACTAATTCAGTATAATTATAATATTACCATAACAATTATCAATTTTATTGTTGGCGTGCTACACAAAAAAATATATTTCCTCGCGAGACATGTCAGATTAATAATTAATTATGTCAACACCCTACAATCTACAATAGCTCGCTTTACACAAAGGCTCTTTTTCGTACGCTCGGGTGGTGTGTATCCCTTAAAACTCTTTTTTGTTATAGACATACAAACACACCTTCCAATGGTATGGCAAAGCGTCTGTGAGTAAATCGGACTGTTGTAGGGAGGGTAGTGAATCTTATTACTATGTGTCAAATGTCGTAAGGGAATATGTTTTTGATTTACTTTGGTACAATTATCTATGGTACAAAAATTGTTTTTAAATTTCAAGATAAGAACAGTCAGATTACAGTTCTTCGAATATCATTTTATTTGATTCTAAACGCATAACCATAAAAACAATATATACTATTTTTTAACATAGAAAAGGGTGTTGTTAACTCCACAATAACTAATTATTTTATTCGTTTAGTCATTTATAGTCCAAATTCTTTATGTTAAAATAAAATTTTACGCTTAGATTAAATTAACGTATCTGAAATTAACACGATTATTTTTTTTACACAACTCTACATATATATATATAATTGTTTTTTTAGATTCTTATATAGAAACTCACGCGTTTATTTGTATTTTTTGAAAAAAACAATGAAATTTTGAGCTAATTTTACACATATAGCAATCAGTAAACGTTACAATTCAATATAGCATATACTTTTTATAGGAACTAAAACAAAAATCTAAGCCCTTTATTTAAAAAAACAGCATAAATGCCTTATTTATAAATTAAAACTTTGCTAGACCGTTACGTCAGTGCCAATATTACTTTCGCGTAGCATTATTGCGATATGCCAGAGGCCTGCACAGGCTGAAATTTTGTAAAAATACTCGGAAGATGCCCGAGTTCGCCACCCCCGGCCTGCACCAGAGATTTAATATCAAATATGGATCCCGAACCGAATTACACTGACATATTTATAAGAGTAGCATAGAAATTATATTTTGTTCAAAAAAAATGTGTGAATTTTATATAAGATGGGTAACATCTTCTTCTGTTTCTTTGGCCATATTAGCTCCATGTATGGAGTATATGACCTCCACGCGACACCTCCATGCTTCCTTGTCTCCCACCAATTGCTTTTATTGACATCCCATGACATGCCAGCATCCCTCAGTTCGATGGTCGTCCGGAACGCTGGAATTTCACCAGTTGAAAGAAGGCAGGTAGGGATTTCTGGATCCATCCGCAGTAGGTGACCCAGTCAGTTCCAACCTCTCTTCATAACCATTCACGTGACGGGACGCTGTCTAGTACGTTCCTCACAAAATCAACATGGGTAACATCAAAACCATAATAAACAGACAGTATCTATTCTCGACACCATATTCGACTCATAATTCATGTGTAATTAAAAAAAGTCATAAGACCGACGGGCCATATCCGGGTCCTCGCAGACTTTTACGTAAATGCATATTGCTGATTAGACCCGTACTGGGTATAAAAAGTGCAACATGCAAATAACACTATACTGCCCTGAAGCAGTCATGATGTAATACTCATAATAATATATCCGATGACAAATACTGGTGACTATTTTAACCATTTCCTTTTGTATGTGGCATTATTATTTATTCTCCGGCTTCGCTCGAGAGAAGCTAATATTAAGAGATAAAAATATCACCATAGACCGTAACTCTTGAATTTTCCAATCAATTAATAGTAATGTTAAAACTTTTAGGGTGTTCACTATCAATACTTGGTGGAAAGGCATTATATTAATAAAAACAATAATCCTTTGTACTTCATTCCACTTTATTTAAGCGAAACCGGTCCTGACATATTAAATAAAGTGGAATGAAGTACAAAGGATTATTGTTTTTATTAATGTAATGTTAAAAGTTTAAATTTGAATGTTCAAAAATACTCAGTTGACCCATAAATGTCAGCCAGAAATGTGAAAATTTCAAGTCACAACTGTTCACCGCTGGGAAACATTATTGTGACAAACAGGCACACTCATGGGCACATGTATTTTCTATTTTATTACATAGATATAGGATTACTGATCTTATCAGTAAATAAATATGTGCCAATTGGAAAGCCTAAAGTATCAAAGTAACTTCGTTTTAAAATTATTATTTCAGAAATATTTTAACACCCTTTAAAGAGAGAATGGTAATGGCTGGAAAGACTGTTTTGATTTCGTTTCCATAAATTTTGTCTCTGTAGTTTGTAATTTTTAAGTCCTAAACACTAACGGCTTAATGGAGTAGAAGGGGTGATCCATCCTTGATACTAAATTTAAGAGGATGCCACTTAAATGGTTCGCTTTATTATGCAATATGCACAAAATCAATTATTTTAATATAAGTTTGATGCAAATAAAAGCTTATTAATTTATTTATTTTCACGGTTGACAATCAAAGCCTGCTTTCTATCATTCATAGCGTCATCAAATTGAAACGCTTTTAATTTTAAAATTTCTCAATTAAAATAGTTTTCATTTTTCACAGTTTTAATTTTTTCTAACCGTCATCATTTCATATTTTGTAACAGAAATAATTGATAATTTAACTGCAGTTAATTGATTTTAATTCATAATATCACGACGTCTTATCTTAAAATGTTTTTCTTTTAGCATTACACTATAGCCTTCGGTATCTTCCGCAACTTTTAAATTTCATCATAATATTATTTAGATACGGAACATTTTAAAATATACCCAGGTGGGTTTCTAACCTACACATAAATATAATGAGTAAATAAAACATCCATTGTGGATTCAGGTGTGTCTATATTCTGATATTATGAAATATGCATTTTATGACGAGAAGTTGTACAATGAGTCTTGTTCAACGCCTAAGCGAATCGGGATCCGGTATTTCACTGGTGAATAATGTCATTGGTATGAAAGAATGTATCAATAAATTTTGTTGGTATTATTTTGATTGATTATTCATCGTGAGTCAGAAACATTTCCCCGCTTTTAAATTGAATACATATTTGATCTTTAGACGAGGAATTCATATAAAATATTTATAAGGCATTTTTGTAAAATTGAATCAATATTTTTGCCGCTTTCGGCGAAAGGATATCCATATAGTTTTATTTAATCAACACGCAAGGCACTTCGTACAATTTTAGTAATATGATTCTTTTTTTCTTGAAATCATTAACTGGAGATAATAATTAGCCTAATTAAGATTTACTAAAGCTATTGCTTATATTACAATAAATATGCTATGGAAGATACTGACTAGGCATGAACAGGCAACTTTGTAACGTTAACAACCCTAAACCTCATCGATTGAGTGGCGGTCAGATTTTGTATTTTTAAGTAAAGATATGAAATTGAGAAACCGAAAATACAATAACTAAAGAAATTTTTAGAGAGCAGACTATCACAACTCGCAATTCGCAAGAATTGACAAAAAAATCATTCTAATTCCATATTATTTATTTTAGATCAGGATCAAATTCGTGCATCACGAACATTATTAACTGATCGAGCATCCATCCGTCAACAATGCTCGCGATGAGTGAAAATGGTTCTGACCTAAAATAAATAATTTTAAGTTCTAAAAAATGTCTTATTTTTTAATATCGATAAAAATATTTATGTTACAGGAGATAAACTCAAGGAGACGAAGATTTCAAATTTAAATTGAAAAAATCTAAATCTGAGATATTGGAAACTGGAACGTTTATACAGTCCATTCGATTGCTAATGCCAATTTTTTACCAACCAGGCTTCATAGGATAAAATTAGGAAAGTTGATCAAACCTTCTACGTCCTTAAAGAGCCAAGGGATGATTTAAGGTAGGGGCTTACAAAGTGTCTCCCCCCCCCCTCGAGATTTTTGTTTTATCTTATATATTCAATCATTTGTTTATCTTCATAAGGAGTATAAAATTACTTTTGAAATAAAATATCTTCCGGCAAGGATGAATGGTCTGACATTTTGATATCTGTCAAACATGCTCATTAAATGACTTTCTTGCTTAGAATTACTTATATTTGTGAAAAAATCTACAATAAGCATTAATTGATCACAATTTGGATCAAAATATCAGACAATCGCACTGCATCTGTTATGCGTATTTACTCCACAACATTTGAGCCTAGATTGCAGTATTTAATTAAGTGTTTAGTTTAGAGAAATCACGAGAAAAATTCTGAATTGCTTTTATTTTATCAATTTAAATCTTAATCATACCGAATAAACTCTAAAAATGAACTTGTTGTATGTAATAATTCTGTTTTAATACAGTAATCAATAAAATATGTGAATATATCACAACAACTTGCGTGAGTGAACAATGAAGGTTTTATGATATCATATACGAACAGACTCAGTCAGCACTTCGATATATTGAAAGCAATTCTTCGTTCAAGATTTAGAGCACACCACAAAAAAACGAGTTCCGAGAAAACAGATTTTGGCAGATCGTTGTCGATTATTACTTTCGATTATGTGTCGAAATAAAAATGAAAATAGTACCTACATACTGGCAAACTTTCTTTACTTAGTAAAGCTACTTACTTGTTTTAAAATAATCAACATAAATTATTTCAACATTACTATAGAATTGTTATTATGAAACCATTTTTTGCATAGTATTATCATATTGAGTGTGAATTTTTTCGATCTCACGTTTGACGAAAAGAATATATCTCTACGTGTTATCATTGTGCAAAGCAAAAGAGGATCCATATATTTTTTTCATAAATTATCAACAACAAAAACGTTTAAATACTTTGTTATCGAAAAAATATGAGCTATGTATATTGATGAAAATTTATTAGTTAACGGATTTTCCATATCGTAAAATTTCCCTTTTCGAGCCTTGATTCTGTAACAACTATCAGCATTCCATAACACCCAGATAATGATATTTCTATTTTATTATTTTATCAGGAAGCACGTCCAACATTATTTTAATTTGTATATTTTTCTTCACTGTATACATTTGTCTAAATACGTTAAATTTGATAAAGCCGACAAATTTTTATAAAAAATATATTTTCTGTTGAATTTATTCGAGCTCCGGCGTGATAAACAACCGCATTCTACAAAAAAAAAATTTGATACCAAATTGACTCGATCGATATATTTTTTTATAGTCTGCTGCAAAACATATCTTGCCAAAATTTAAAAACGTCACTACAGTAAAAAAACATATCCTTAATTCAAATGTTTCGTGAGATTTTTATAAAAATGTAAAAATTATAGTAAATCGTATGATATTATTCGTGATAATAATTTAAACATATATGTATAATAGTTTGGAAATAGATATTAAATATTTGAGATCATAATATGTATACAAAATAAATTCACTATTTTTGTCATCTATAAATATATTTAAAGTATCAATAAGTTGTCAACTTATTCTAGTATCACTGGTCAGCTCGATAGTCAGTAAAATCGTATAGTAGGGTGATTGTTGTTCTATTTTTATAAAAATGGATTGTAAAATATCTCCATCTTTGTTTATTTTAAAGAAATAACAGTTAAGAGAAAACAATAAACTGGTTATTATGGGTGGTGTTTGTATTTATTACCATCTTCAAAATGAAGTTTGTGGGCTAATTACAGTATTAGAATACAATAATTGCATTTGCTTGTTTATATCAGCACGATTGTAATAATATATCGATCACGGATCAACGATATATGAATTTGGATTCAACTCTCACTACTTCTTTTATACGATATTATCATATCATAAGATATCATTAGAATTTGAAACTTATTTATTTATTTTTTCTGCTTTCTAAAATATTCGAAAAAAAACCATTGTAGAGGTACTTTATATTGATTCAAGTAATACCGCTAAGGGAGCGAGCATAATCAAAAAAGTTTATTATTCGCTAAACGTTCTGTTCTTTGAAATATCCCGAATTGCGGTTTTAAAAATGAGGTAGGTGAATTAAATTTACTTTATCTCACTGCTGAATGTTTTTTAAACGTAATAATGGAATTACAAACACATCTCCATACAATGGTGAGAGACAATTTTTATTTTCTCACGGTGAGACATCTTTTTGTACAGATTATAAAGTTTGAATAAATTAAAAGGTTATTTGCTGTACACCGGGACGGTATAGTAAGGTTTTTTTTTTAATCTTTTTCAAGATGTACATACTTTTTTTTTTTTTTAAATCAACCCTACGATCTTTCCCCTGTCTATTATTATATTTGAACAAAGACAGACTGAGTAACACACAGACTTCCTTTGAAACTCATATTGAGATAAGCTCCAATAGGAGTCCATGTGCTCAACAACATACTCTCTGAGAGTGGATATGGCTTTAAAAAAATAATGATGGGACAAGTAAAGAAGAAGTAACAGTCTCTTATATTTAACATCGGTTGGATGGTATTTAACGTTTAATTTTATCATCTATGATTCTCTTAACATCATTTTTTTATTGTAATACATGTTAGTTCTATTGTTTATGACAGCCAAAGAGGATACTTTTTCAGGTTTAAAAAATCAGTAAATTTATTTGTTTTGTTGTCGTGTTATGAAAAACACTTTTTTTTAAATCTTAAGCATCATACAAAATAATGAAATATTTGTCAATTTATTTACAAGATTGGACCGATTTCGCACATTGAGCAATCGTTTTTAACTAGCGTGTGAATAAAATGTGTACATACTTTATATTTAATTTCATTATATTTTAAAATATCCATCGATGAAATGTTTAAAAAATTAACTTTAACATAAGCGTCAGTTTTTACTCATTAAAAATGGGGTTTTAACTCACGTTGCAAGATTGTATTAAACATTAAAAATGCATTTATTCAACTACGTAATTTGATGCTTACTTTAAAAAATATATATCTAAACTCTATAGTTAAAAAATAACTTGATTGATTTAATACATTAGATATGTATGTGCTTAGATGGTATTTAGAGATGACACATCTTACATATATGCAGCCAAGAATTCATGTTTACACGTACGACCACTCTTCTTGGGTCGGTATAGTCAGTCACCATTCTTATTTGAACAAAAACAAAATATGCACCTCTGTAAAATATTTACATTGAGTCACAAAGAATGTATACATAAATAGTTCAAATAAAAAATTAGCAATATACTTACGAAAGTATGTCCAACATGGTTTTGGTGTAATCACCCACAAACAATATTCACAGAACAAACTCACTGAAATACCTATACTAAAACACAGGTAGATGTGAACTTGTGTGAAAACAAGTAACTCTACACGAATTTTATATATTTACGTAGTTGTTGGATATATTATCAAAATGATAAATGCTGCTTACAACTGTGTGTTCATTATTTCATTTGAAAACAAAGTTACTGGTCGCCGAAGTGATTTCCAGCAGAATTCAACACATAAACTTATGTACGCAATGTGAGCTCTGTGGCACGAACCAATCAGCAAAGCAGACCGACCTGAGAACTGTCTGTTGAACCGACCTGTTGAATTTATACAGAGTCAAAAGAAGGTGGATAATGGCCCTAATGATAATGATGTAGCCTCTCCCAAAATATAACCGCTCAAAAGTATTTCAATAAAAGGCATGTCGACGGTAAGTTTTATGAAAAAAATACTTTTGTGAAACATTCAATACCAGAGATTATAAAAGTCACGAGAGTACTCAACGTTACACCCACCACAACCCTTGCTTTCAATTTTTCTTACGAGATGTATAGTGCAGGTTTAACAACGATAATCGTCCTTCATTTCGTATGCTGTATGTGAATATTAAAGGCGTTTATATCACGTTCCAAAATAATTAATACGTCCATAGATATTTGCAATGTATTTTTTATTCATTTGTGTTATCTTACAAATGAATAATCAATGTAGAAAACTTGTTTTAACCGTTGATTACCAATGCTGTAATATCAGACATGGCAATAAAAATGCCATTATGAAACAATCAACGTCAGGTCCATGGCACAGTGGTCAACGTCGTTGGCTTCCATGCTGGACCTCGCGAATTCGGATCCCAGCACAAACAGCATTTTTTTCAATCGAAGGCATAGATGTTTTTGATGTCTAAAAATTCTCCCCACCATTCCAATCATAAAACAACAGTGTGTAACGAGAGTGGTTAACCAACCACTAGTCTTGTCCTGCCATATCCTTCGAAAAAGAGAGGTTGAGCGACTGAGTAACCAACAGTTCTAACATAAAAACTTTTGTTGAGATATCTCCATTAGGAGGTCATATGCTCCACATTGGGATCGGAATTATGTATACTAAATTTTGAAGTCAATCAAAACATAATTTGAGCCCTCGAGAGTTGAAGTGAGCCAAGTAGCAAAGAAGTGAAACGTTTCGTGGATTGCATATTTATAATTTAAAAATGAAACACCGTGGCAGCGCATATTTAATAATTTTACTTCACTTTTACGATACTTCAGTACATGTATAATATGATCTCTATATAGAACAACTCTTTTTTCCTAAATATCACATGCCTAACTTTATCTCTCGGGGGCTCATCTACTATATTATTCAGTATAATTCAGTGGAAGAAATCAATTTCGCTGACTTTCAATTCCTACTACCAGGTTGTTACTACATACTTTTCTCATTCTTTCGATAATAAAGTGCTTGCACTTTATCTTCTAATCTTTTCTTAATCCTGAAATAATAAGGCTACGAAAGAAATATACATAATTAAATCAGAACCTCTTCAATTTGGACGAAATATCATTGTTGAAACAAAATGGTGGTGTACATATATTTACAGCACAGATTTGATTAGTAAAAACCTGAAGTGACGAAATGATCGATATTTTTTTATTGTTAAATTTACTTTCTAGATTTTGTTATATTGTATCCTGGAAAGATATTGGTGACGTTTTTAGCAGTCATAAAAGTGCGGTCCTGGTGTATACTTGAGTTCATTTTAAACAATAATACACTACCTGTGCATTTTCCTTCTCTTTCCATATAACACAACCATTGCAAATTCATTTTCATGCTATTGCTAACTCGCTCCATCATATAGTTCTTTATGAGTGCAACAAAAGGGAAGGATGATTAAGAATGCAGCGTAGGTGTAAAATATGCAGGGTTAGGTTACCTGTAATCCCAGCGCCTACATTACATATTATTTTTTAGCAATTAGGTACGTATCCAAAAAAACAAGATGCTTTCATTGCGACCGTTGAAAAAATAATCCGTGGCTGCTTTCAAAAATGTTAAAAAAACTCGATTTAACAATTCGAATTCCTTTTTCCTAATTTTGCTGCTATAACTCAAGGGTGCAAGATCACAACCTGCATCGATTGGTAAAATAAATAATTTTCAATAAATCTAAACGGTTGTATACAAAGCTGGAGCTGTAATCTTACGATAATAAAAGATAAAATCGTAACAATGAACATGTTTCGCAAATCGACAGATTGCCATGGAAATAAAAGCTAACTATATTATATAATGCATTTTTTGTATCTAACTCAAAAAAAATGATCTAATGGTGAAAAAGTAATGTGTTGAATTAAATTAAATACAATAGTTATTAGGAATGCGTAAAAGACTATTTCTTTTATTGATACTACGTGCAAATTGATAAAGAAATACATGTTTAGTAGGTAATTAAATGATACACAGTATCGAATGATTGGTAAATAAATTGGTATAATTTCATAATATATACCGAATTTAAATTTGAATTATCTTAATTCTGTACACTTCCATAAATGTTGTCGATAACGACCCGTGTTTCGTCTTTCGGTATCTTCTGGTTCTATCAAGTGCACGAATCCATTTAGTTCAAATGCATTCGTGCACTTGATAAAACCAGAAGATGCCGAAAGGCGAAACCCGGGTCGTTATCGACAAAATTTATGGAAGTGTACAGAATCAAAATAATTCAAATTTGACATAAAATTTCCATCAAGCACCTTCAGTCAAAGTTCTAAAATATGCCGCTTTATTTCATTAGAATAAGGGTGAATTATTTTTAACCCTCGGTCTCATTTACATATACATATAAGCAAGAGTTACAAAAAACTATAATTTTCCTGTTTAATATTTTTTAATAATAAACTAAATGAAAATGAACGTATGTCGGAGATACAATAAAACAACGTTACGGCAATTTATTTACAGTTGAAGGTAGCTAGCCCGAAGTCTGTTTCGATACCTCTGTATTCAGTGTATTTTGCCTTCGGTGCACGGTAAATGTGCGGCCGCTTACGATCTGTCGTTTTTAGAAGGGAGTGCTCATTCGACGTTCAATAGTAAATGTACTTACCAACATTTTTCTACGCTGAATCAATTTACTAATATTACGGTGTCCAGTGAAGATAGATTATTCAGTGAATCACCATTTTGATTTATTTGTATTTCAGAATTCGAACAAAGAACACCAACTGACAGTAAACACATCGAAATAAAGCAGCAGACAAACGCGAACGAAAATTCGACGAAATGATCGGCAGTGATTATACTCTCGAGCTTTGCAATATTTTCCATTCGGGACAGGTATGACATGCTACTCAGATTTTATCATTTAAAGATAGGTCATCGTTTTGTATTTCGATTTCGACTTGAAATTACAAAAATACATTTTATCCACAATCTATCGTTTTTGAAGACCCCTAAAAACGATAAATATTATGGAAAACTGATGAATGAGAGACTGTTGTTTTTTGTTGGGACTATACAACAAATAAATTAAAAATACGAGAAAACGACGAATGTGAAAATGAAAAGACGTGGTTTTATTGTATTTATCATAGTATTATATAATAATATAATAGATCTCCTAGGGTTAATGGTATACCCTTGCGTTGATGTCTCTCGTGGGATAGGGTTAACAATAACAACCAACTTACTCAACCCTAGACAGTTTCGATTGAATTTCAACGTTGTTTACTGGGATGAAAATATATTGATAATAATGATAAAATATACCTACATACATTTTTAAATAATATTATTTTGCTATTTTTTCAACTTTTTAAATGAGAGTGTACTTTAATAAAAGGTATATTACAATATAATTATATTTTTCATGGTACATATATATGTATATTAAAGAATTGTTCGCATTGAGTAAATTTTGACAGGTGTCATCGCCACCGGGTATTTATAATAATGGCATGATATGTATTCATAGTTATATCATGAATGGAACTTGTTACAATATGCATATTCTCTAAAGCAGTGGTTTCCAACCTTCATGTTATTGCACCTCCCTTTAAAGAAATAAATATCTTCGCGCCTCACCATCCTTTATTTCATATACTTTTTTTTTAAATTTTTTTTTTTAAATATTTGACATTACAGCTTACGCAAATGCGTCAAATATTTTTAAGTTGAAAAATCATACGAGAATTTTTGAAAGTTACATGAGATAAACTCAAGGAGAATTGACTTCACAAACACCCATGTATTAGATCTCAAATTAAAATTGAAAAAAAGCCAATTTTGACATTGACCTTACCGGGAATCGAACCCAGACCCACCTGATTGGTAAAGCAAGCTCTATCCTACTAGACCACAGCGGGCGACTGGGACTTTGGACTGTTCGCGCCTCCCAGGCTGGAAATCGCTGCTCTAAAGTCTTAATGTACATACATAAATTAAAACGTGTAATTTTACTGTATTGTAAGAATGACAACAAGACCTTTCTACTGAATTTTTCTCAAGACTTATTTTGTGGCATTCATTTATTTAAGAGCCTGTTCAGAAATATTGTAAACAGCAAACAACGCATCTGACAAAACTTATGTTCATGTAATTTCAGGTTGAGCCAGGAAGCTGTACTCAAAGGCTGACAGGGACCATCAAAACTGGTGTTATACTTAAAGATGTGTCCCTCACTGTCCACAGTGGAGAAGTGGTGGCCATTCTTGGATCGAAAGGTGCCTACATAACAACATTTTTTTTAAAATTTCTTAAGGTACATAAAAAAACAAAAATCATACAGAAAGAAATCACCAACATAAAATAAACATCTACCAACATTTCTTGAGACCTAAAGTCAGTGGAGGATACGAGAAATTGGGAAAGAGGGTGCCATTCAATTTGAAAATAGACATGATACATAAATAATATATTAAAAAATAGATGATTTATAAATAGTATGTATCTATATCTATATAAAAATAATCAATACATAATTAAGTATGTATTCTATAAAACGTATATGGGCAACCACCGGCCCGCCGAGCTATTTTGTCCAGCCCTGATTCATCTCGGCGAAGTAATAGAGAAAGAAATTAATAGTTCCAGGGAGCGATTAAATAATGAAGATGACACGTTCATTATATAAATAAAAAAATATATAATAAGAAGCAACGATTTTTATTATGTTTAATAATTTAGTCCGGCCCTTGACTCGGAGTCTGAATGATAATTTGGCCCTAGACCTAGGAAAGGTTGCCCATGCCTGCTATAAAACATAGTATTCACAATAAAGTTTTAATAAATTAGAAAAATGGAAAATAAATGCTCCTAAGGGGGGGGCATAGTATTACAAAGTATAGTTTATAACAAAAGCTTTTGTCCATAAGTCTTTTACTTTATTTTTCAGGTAGTGGAAAACGAGCTCTACTGGATGTGATAGCTCGGAGAGTTTCTGCCCGCGGTCAAGTCCTTTTGAATGGCGCACCGCTGAGTTTGTCACAGTTTCGCAGCTCTTGTGGATATGTCCAACATACGTGTGATTTCATTCCTGGTCTAACCGTGCAGCAGACACTCAATCACACTGCAATAAATGTAACTACAGAGCGATAATTTCTTATGATCGGTTGCATAGAAAAACTTTTCTTATTTGTCATTTTATGCAACTGAACCATGCTTATATAGTGATCAAATATGGCATTCCTAATATGCTCCTTAAATGCACATATCAGCTGAGTTTTTCAATCCAACATAGATTTTAACCCAAAGCCAGAAGAGGAATTTTTATTCCTACCACTTATCTGATTTTTAAAAGGGGTGTAGAAAGCACTATTTGGCTATCTCATTGTTTTCATAAAACCTAGCCTTCTATTCCTCCTCTGTAAAAGTAGAGGAAACAATTAATATTGAAATGATATATCACAAGTCCATATTCCCCAGATCAGGCGTGACTTTAAAATATTTTTGTTACCTTGCTTCAAATTCTTCCATGATAATATAAAAATAACTATAGTTTGTTTATAAATTAAATCTTCATTATTGGGATCCATAATGTTTTAATGTTGTCTATATTATTGTCTTATCTTATTTTATTATTAAAATGTGTCTATAATTTTTGGTTGCAGCTTTCAGGATATTTAAAATCATCTAAGGTGAAACAAGTATTAGCCGATTTAGCTTTATCACAGGTAAATATATTTTTGTTCACCAAACCTTAAATTATACAAAATGAAATGTTTTACTTTACTGGATTACTCACACTCAGTGTGCAATTTATAATATAGAATACTATATGCCACACTTCACTCTTAATTCATTTCATTACTTAATTATGTCGATTATCACACTAAATACGCTTTGTTGAATTTCTTTAAAGCGTTTTTATAAATAAATATATTACATATTTCTTATAGAAATTTACTAATATTTATTTTTTGATGGCTTCATTGTAGGTATCTAATAAATGCATAGAAAATTTGACAAAGAGTGAGTACAGAAGACTTATGATTGGAGTCCAGCTCGTTAGAGATCCAGGTAATATATTATACTAATTGATTTTTTTTTAAGAATTCCGTCACTGTATTTTTGTAAATAACTGCGTTTATATTTCAGTGATCCTTCTCCTCGATGAGCCAACATGGGACTTGGACCCACTAAATACCTACCTGGTTGTATCAATTTTATCCAACGCTGCAAAAAAGTATGGGGCAGCCATCATCCTCACAATGGAAAAGCCTCGCTCAGGTGACACAATTAAGTATTATTGCCAACCAAGACTTACCTGCAGTATTAATATAAAATTCTATTTCAATGTATCTACTGACAAATCAAAGAACTGCACGATGGTTACCACAGTAAATGGAGTTGTAACAGCCTTTATGATTTATTTACAGACGTGTTCCCTTTTCTTGATCGAGTTGTTTATCTGTGTTTGGGCGATGTCGTGTATGCTGGACCGACGCGAACTTTATTGGATTATTTTGGAAGTATTGGTTTTCCTTGCCCGCAACTGGAAAATCCTTTGATGTATTATTGTACGTATCGCAAATTCATTATTTTTTCTTGCCAATATGATAAATTCTAAGATAATATTAAGTAAATAATCTTATAGGTTTTTATTGATTATATAATTGCAATTCTAGTGTGCTTGTCAACGGTGGATAGAAGATCACGGGAGAGGTTTATCGAATCGAATCATCAAATAGCGGCTCTCGTCGAGAAGTTCAAAGTGGAAGGACACGCAATCATGCAAAGCGGTGGCAACGATCCTCACAGAATTATCAATCCAAACAAAATGCAACTGTCATATGGCAAGCCTGGTGAATTGAAAGTTTTATGGCTATTATATGTGTGAGGAATAGTTTCAACATTTTTTTCTAGATTATAATTACGTCTCGTCTTAATCTTTCAGATAAAAGTAGGCTGAATATTCAATCAAAATATAATATATAAACTGTGTTTACCAATAACCGTCTAAGCTAAAATTCTCACCATTAAAGCCTACCGAGTTTGTTTGAACTGATAAACAAAATATTTAATTTTCAGGCGAATGTTGGCGTCCATATTCAGCTTCAAAAGATCTGGGATAAAGCAAATATTATTGAGATTATTCGCATTGCCTATGTACTTCTTCATATTATGGATATTTTATAATGATTTAAAGGTCTGTATTCTGTATTTAAAGTAGGAACAAATTGAATAATTAGAATTTAATAGTGTAGGAAAAAGATATTCTCATAAAGAGATCATTCGAATGACTTACAACTTTATATACATTTTCATTTAATCAAACTCTTGCTATTGATATTCTAATATTGTATAATTTTACAATAATATATAAAAAGATGGTCAAAGTAGTTAATATCATTAATCAGTATCTAAATTATATTATTCTTCAATGTGTGTTCTAATTTATTTTGTTATTTTAGAATTTGCAGCGGACTTTTGTTACTAGAAGTGGACTTATATTTAATTGCATGGCCGGAACCTATTTTATCAGCATTGTCAACACTGTCCTCACATGTGAGACATTTTAATTTTTTTTAGATTAAAATATTCATATTGACAAAATCTATATTAATCACATTATTAATAAATTTGCTCTTCAACAGATATTCCATATCGTACGCGATATTATCAGGAAGCGCAGGAAGGACTTTATAGTGGTGCATCATTACTTTTTTCATACAATCTCGTATCATTGCCATTTTCATTGATTTCAATAATCGCGGCAACGGCAATTGTATATCCGTATGTATCGTTGTTTCTTATTTTATTTATCATGTTAGTATCGAAACAAATCATATCAATTCGTGAAATCTCTCCTCGCCATCTGACTCGGACACGTTTTTATGTTTTAGATTACTGGGTGATATAACGCAGTCATACGATTTCCTTTACATTGCTCTGGCACTGTGGGCGTGTTATCTATTTGCGGAACAACAGACCATGGCAATACTTATGGTAATAAAGTGTCCGTTGGTGGCTGCAACTCTAAGCATTTATATAACATGCGTGTACGTAATGCTTGCGAGTGGATTTTTAAGGTAAGCATCATTTTTAACCCTATATCAAAATAATTTGCCCATTATGCATCGGGAAGGTGTGGTGGTACTTGCTACGCCTTGATTACTATTTTACATCAACTACCTTAAGGGGATCAATTTGAGTGATTACCACAATAAAGGATTGACTGCTACTGTAGGACGGTTAGAATAAAATTGAATGTTTTAAAAATAAAATTTGAATATGATTTCCATGTATATTTGAGATAATGTTTCCCTACTGTTTCATTGAATATTTTTTTATTAAATGTAACTTTGGTGAGTGGCTTTTTCATTCAAAGGATAATTTTTCATAGACATTATCATCACTCTAAATTGGGAATCGAGAATTCAATTTTAATATCATATTTCGTCAGTTTACTGCCAGAACATGTTAAGTTGAAAAACCTTGTTTTGAGATAATCTACTTTTTCAAATATCATAAAGAGAACTGAAATGTAGCGTGGCTGTAGACAATGTGACAAATGAATAAACAACAATCGACCAAAATGTCATCTAATGGTCTTTGGGTAGCTGTGAGGTGAGTGAGGTTTTTTCAGATGACAGAGCATGTTAAGTTCTATCGATCTGCGTTCATAACTCAAATTGCTCAATTTTTTACATAACATTTTCTGACATTATACTGACAATATATAAATATATTATTGGTAATATTGTTGCCTGCCATGGCCCAGTTGGTTAGAGCTTGCTCTACCGATCATGCAGGTCTGGGTTCGATTCCCGGTAAAATCACAGTGAATTTGAGAATTATTCAATTCAAAGTTGTGATCGAAGACTGGGTGTTTGTGATGTCAATTCATATTATTTCCTCTCCTCACATCCTTCTGATCCTTTAATAACTGGGCGTAGCAATAGCGATTAGCCAACCACTAGTCCTGTTCTGCCTTATCCTTCTTTCCCTACTACTTTGAAAAAAGTGAGGTTGAGCGACTGAGTAACAAACAGTTCTCGTAGAAAAAACTTCTGTTGAGATTCCTCCATTAGGAGGCCATATGCTCCACATTGAGAGCAGACATGGATTAAAAAAAAATTTAAAAAAAATACGAGTGAGTGGTGTAGGAAAATAAAATGATTGGATGTTTTAAAAATTAGAATGACTTTTGTAACTTATGCATATTTCTTATGAGGAATAGTAAATCATTCAACATTTTACATTGATAATAGTGAACGCAATCATTCATGCTTGATATCTTTCCCTATATTACCACTTCATTAATTCAATATTGTTTCACAGATCATACAGAGGACTAGAAGACTGGTTATACTACCTGACTTATGCAACACAAACGAGATATGTTTCTTCATTCCTTAACAGAAAAATATTCACCCAAGAGCTTTTCGACGGACTGCCTTTCAGTAGATTCAAAAATTGCACTGATATGAGCAGTTTAATACAAACATCGTCGTCGTTGCAAGAAGCTGTAAACTACGACTGCCAATATAAGAATGGTAAATCTTTCTTGGTCGATCGTTTCAGTTATCAATATTCAACCAACGATTTGTTCTTAATGAGTGAGTTTAATCTGGAGTTCAATTTGGGATTATCGTTCGCTTTCGCAGTCGGGAGCATCGTTATCAATAAACTCTTTTATCTTATGCCCCTCCCGTCATTTGTAAAGGCCAAATTCAGAGAATAGATAATACTTATTAATGTCTGACTGGAAAAAGGTCACTAAACTTTAATACTGTGAAACAATCACGATATCGACACATTTACTGCAAATAATATACATTATGTATTCAGGTGCTGAAAATTTAGTAATCTAAGTAAAACGACAACACGCCTTTTGCAATGTGCGCGTCATACGAGATATTATAAGAAAACGCCCACGAGGCAGTCTAAGCACTGGATGTGTTAATAATGATGGATTTTTAAAAAAATTTTGTTTTTGCTGATATAATTATGTCATAAGTAAAAATTCTTACAAACATGTCGCACGAAATATCTAGATATCGCTTTGCCCAAGATGATAATCAATTTTGAGACTGGGAGTGACTGCAATAACCTTGTCAGATTATTTTAAAAGTGATATTTAAAAAACAATTAAAAAAAATTCTGTTTATTTTTAAAATCTCATATTTCGTGATTGATATAAGTGTAATGGTTCAGACCGATGAATTGGTAGCATCTTTACATGTTGTGAGATGAGTATGTACCTAAATATAAGTAAGTACATATGAAAATAAATATATTAATGTGAAAAAGGCCACAAAATAAAATAAACTAGTAATGTAAAAGTGCTTTTATTCAATTTACATTGACAGTTCACGGTTAACAAACTCTTAAAACATATTGCTTATTGTTGAATATCATACAAATTAGGATATTTGATACTCTCCTATATTGTTTGGATATGCTGTGTATATGACAGTATCACTCTGTGACCCGCTCTCTGCCAACAGTTGAACTTGAGAATCTATAGAGAAAAAATTATATCTAAGTAAATAGTCAACATAATACTTGCAATTTAAATAAAACTTCATCCCTACCACGAATTGCAGACACTGTGCCATTCAAAAAAAGAATGACGCCTAAAAGAGAGTACAGATAGCCAATACTAAAACAATATTTTATGACAGATAAAGAAATCTTACTTTTATATGCTTCTTCAGATATCTCTTCATACACAATGGAATTTGAAAGCTGTTTATCAATTCTTGAAGCCTAAAATATAAAATATGTAAAAATGTAATTTAAAAATAACCTAAATTAGTATTTATTATTATGATAATTTGCTTACACCGAGAAAAAAAAAAATATCAGTTGTACAACACAACTGTAATAAATAAATGAACACAAAAACAACTGATACAAATAAAGTTACAATTGTGAATTTGTCAGGCATAAATCATGGAAATTGCGGAAGACACTACTGTAGTAGATTGCAAAACATTTTTTGAATAACTGGAAAGCACTTACGCTTATAGCCACCTCTCTATATTTTTGCAGGTAGAGTTTCAAAGGTTCAACATAATTATCAAATCCGAGAGTTGTCATGGCAAAAAGGATATCTTCGCCGTTTATAGTTTTTCTTTTTTCCATGTGACATCTGTCGCTGGCTTCGCTCGTTATAAATGAAATGAATTCTGACACGCATTCTTGGACACATTCTCTAGCATCTTTTGCAATCTTAAAACAAAGTACAAACAACATTGTTGCATAGTTTATAAGTAAGGAATATAATATTTTTTCGGGAATGCAATATTTCGTAAAGAATAAAATCAACATGTTCGACTGGAATCGTGATTATGGGATCCCACCTGATCTTGAGATAACCAATTAATTGACAATATATCAAACCCAAGCCGAATTGATGCAAATATGTCTCAAATATACGGATATTTCAGACATGCAGTATGCTATATAAAAAGTATACCTTTCCATTATCAGGAATAGCTCTTTTCATTATTTTAGCTACATTGGCGATTGGTAGAAATCTGTCTTGTTCCCGAAGTGGTAGATTTTTATACTGGTCTTGACCCGAATCATCTGTATTATCACCTTGTTCTATGAAATAGGAAAATATTTCATTAATTTAGACATTCATGCTATTGAAAGAAAGATTGGTGGGATGAGTTGTCATTAATTATGACGGTTTTGTAGAGGAAATTTTTATTATTTCTTAATAAGTGGGAGGATTTGAATTGTTTATGCAGTCCATAAAAGCATTTATTACTGCTTACAGTTCTACTTTTGATTCCATCACGTTTCGACGGTTTGGTTATCGAAGTCATGGTCCGAATTGTCATATATACTTTTAATCAATGTTTTTACATTTACTTTCGACAAGACATACTGTGTATTTGAAAAACAAACAAAATAAGTTTTGCCGAAATATAATGAACTCAACATTTTAGAACTGAAATAGTTACTAATAATTTAGCAAATATTTAAATATATGTAAATATTGAAATCGTTAATGAGCATTAGTTATTTCAGGGTTTTGCAAATTTTTCTGCAATGGAACACTTTGAAAATCTGGAAGTTTTAACAAACACTTAACTTATTTTTTAGGTGTGTAACTTGAAACAGTAAAAATTAAAAAAAATGTTATTAAAACACTCATTATTTATTTAGAAATTATGTTTAAAACATATTACTTGAAGATATGAGCAAATAAAGCTCTAAATGATTTTGAGTCCTTGAATCCAGAAATGTTAATATCAAGCACAATATTGGTTAGTTGAATTCTTAAGTCGAGTGTGGTGTCAAGCCTATTCCTGCACTTTGATTTCGTTTCAGGATAATAAGAAATTCCTACATCGCATAGAGGTCGAAGAAAATGGAAGTAAAACAATAATAGCTTGTTTTGACTCATTGAAGAACTCTTCTGACAAACTCGCCCAGAATTCATTGAATAGCTAATCTTTGTATTTTTGCTTCAAATCAGAATCACTTATTGAATCAATCAGATTTTCATTATCACTTGCGCAAGTCTACTGGTACAGCTGTCATGGAAACTGGATTCCGAACCAAGGATTCATCCTGACTTATTTTCAGAAAATATTATTAAAATTTTAAGTAGTAGTTTGTTTGTAACACTTATTTAAGTTCCACGAAACATCAGTGTTCCGTGGAACATAATTTCGGAAACTCTGAATTAGGTAATAATTTTATGATATTTTACACATATTTTACTATTGAAAAAAAGACATTTTGTACGATGATTAATCGGTTTTAAATAATTTTAGACAAGAATGTATCTACAGAATTTGTCATGGCAATCAAATCATTATTTTTGAGAAAAACAATAAAATATATCTATAGACCAGGGGTGGCAAACCTTTTTGTGCCCGCGTGCTAAAAATCCTCAAATATTTCTCGATTGTGTAGTGTGCCCAAGCAGTATAAAAATGTTTTTTTTTACAAGCTTAAAAATTACAATAGTTACAGTACAAAAATTACAGTACAACTTAAAAATAATCAGTTATTTATCAGAGATTTTTCCTTTGTAAATTCGATGATAAATTCTTAATATTTGGTTCATATTTCGTCACTTTTAGTAATACACAGGACCAGTTGGATTCGTCAGTCATTCTATTTCTTAAACTACATTTCTGAAAATAGTGACTCACCAGCGTATGTAGAAGAGAAAATTGATAATATTGCCGTTGCCAAATTTTTTCAAATCGCTTAAGATTTCTGGAATGGCGTTTCAAGTTCTCATTATTTCTTTTTCTGCATACACAGAATAAATTAATAATTCACGGATTATTTAAACAAAATTTTAATTTTTAATCGTTCACGTGCCATCCAAATTCTCAAACGTGCCAACTCAAGCACGCGTGCCCTAGGTTCGCCATTCTTGCTATAGACCATCTCCAAATTGTTTTTTTTAGATATACCTTAAGTATTTATTCACAGCTCGCATATTTAAAATTTTTTTGAAGATCAGAATGGTTTTCACTTTCCAATAATACATTGTTTAAACTGTCCCCATTATCATCTAATAAAATTAAAAGAAATGAGTTACCTATCATATCATCAGGGTTCAAAAGGTATTGAGGATCATCACCGAATAAGCGATGCGGTATTTCATCGCCACTCTCACTGTTTTCCATTATCTTGCAAAAAATAAATAACAGACAATTGTAATAGATGTGCGTTCAGCTACCGACAATAACTGGAGATACAAGACATAGAAAATATAGACCAATTTAACAAAGACGTCTGTAAGGAGTCTTGGCGCCGTTATCTATCATAGTATTTGTTCATTATAAATATTACAGATATGCAGTACTCGTTAAATTTCGGTAATTTTGCCATACTCCCTAGCGGGGTCTATTGGGGCGAAAAAATTCACAAACTAAGCTAAAAACAACGCCACGATTTAAAATATTCATTGAAGCATCCCGGAAGCACGTTAAAATCACACATTATTACGAAGAACACTGATAAATTATGCGAAATACGAAATATTTTTCAGTACATCGCCTCTGTTTTCCATTTTGGCCGCGGCGCGGCGCCGCGGCCAAAATGGAAAACAGAGGCGATGTACTGAAAAATATTTCGTATTTCGCATAATTTATCAGTGTTCTTCGTAATAATGTGTGGTTTTAACACGATTATAGAGTTCTCAAAAAATAACTTTAAATCGTGGCGTTGTTTTTAGCGTAGTTGTGAAGTTTTTCGCGGCATTAGTCGACGTGCTACTATATGCCATATTTACCAATATTTCATATCTTTATATAATTTATTTATCAGTGTTCTTCATAATAATGTGTGATTTTAACGTGCTTCCGGGATGCTTCAATGAATATTTTAAATCGTGGCGTTGTTTTTAGCTTAGTTTGTGAATTTTTTCGCCCCAATAGACCCCGCTAGGGAGTATGGCAAAATTACCGAAAATATTAACTTGGTACTCGACCACTGCTGAAATAATATTCCTATATAAGAATAAACATTAATATGTAAACATGGCAAGGTTAAATCTGTTTTGGCAACTTACATGTTATTATAGTATTAAGTACAACTGAGAAAAGTGTTCTCTTTGTGTTTCAGACGAACTTATCAATAATTGCAATGACTGCGTCCAAAATATAAAACAATGTTGTTGATTTTGACAGCTAGTTTTAGTTTGAGGTATAATATATTATCTATGGTCAGATAGTATTGTCTCTGGGTCAGATTGAATATGCTGCCCAGTGCTGCTTTATATCCAGAGACAAGAGCTTATACCGAAAAACTATCCATATCCACTCCTAACTAAGTCAGATCACCGTACCCAGTGATGTCTACTAAAATTTTATCAACCGGCTTGCACCTTGGTAAGCACCAGGAATTTTTTTGGTTGGCAACTTTAGGAATTTCAAACAATTTCATGCAAGTTTTGAAAACCAAATTATCAGAGTGGATTGTTTTTTTTTAGCCCAAAATCACGGATATACTAATAACCGTGACGGGTCTTATTCGTCTATCATCTGCCATCATCGACTTTTGAGACATGATTTAACGAATGGTAAATTATTTTAGTATTTTAGGAACCGGCTCTCCGCACCAAAATTATTTTAGGAACCGGTTCGGCAGAACCTGTATGAACCCAGAGCAGCACACCGCTGACTGTACCCCTAGTATTCGCCGCAGGCATCTGTTTTCAAAAAACAGTATACGGTTACTCTGTGTTTTCGTAATGTGTCATGACTCAAAATGCACATGTTTCTGATCAAATACAACTGAGAGTTACAGACTTTCCGCTCAGAGTTAAAGGTTTTTCCAGTTATCCCTAGTCGGATCGAAAACTCTTTACCCTGATTGCCATATCCCGTGATGTGTACCCCCAAGTGCCTGAATTTTGTTTGAAATTGGAACCGTTCGTTTTTTATTTGAAAAACAGCATGCATATTGTATGTTTTATTTTACACTGTACCTTAAATGTAGAGCGCTAGGTTAATAATCTGTAGGTAGGTGGCTCGAATCTAACCTTGAGCGTTTTTTTGGGTTTATAACATTTTTTTTTTTGAAAAATTTCTTTTTAAAACACAGTACATCTTGATCGTATGGAAATAAATGCTATCAAAATAACAAAATCCGATTGACTAGCGAAATAAGTTTTTCAAAAAATAAATAAAAGACGCAATTATCTCAAGATTTGTTTTTAATCTAGGTACATACGTGGTATAGTTAGTTGTTGGCGAAAGCATAGTTTCAGTATGTGTAGTAAAATAACTTCAGTAAAAATCATTATATATAGATATATTCTAAAAAACAAGTTCTAATTGGAGAATAAGTCAACATTTTGATAATTTTTGATAAAATGTGCGATTAATTTATACTATTTTGCATGTGAAAATTGCATTTTTTATTTGTTAGCGTACTTGAAAATTAGTTGAATAAAATAGAGGCCTATTTCTGAATTAGTTTATTTTATTTTATTTATTTTTTCTGAAATAGAGGTATATTCTACTACGAAGTATATTCTACTACTATTGTTGGCAAACCTAAAAATTATTCCAAAAATTAATAATTGAATTAAAATTAAAAATAAAATAAAATAAAACAAAATAATAAAATTAAATAAAATCAAATAAAATTAAATAAAATTAAATTGAAAATAAAATGATTGTTAGCAAATTAAAACATTATTTTTATTTTATTTATTATTTCTGAAATAGAGGTCTATTTCTGCTACTACGAAGAATGATTGTTATCAAACTTAAACATTATTACAAAAATTAAATAATTTACAATTTAAGTACTGCAGGGCTGTCGATATATGCCCCGATGTCGACTTCTGCTACTACGAAAAATGATTGTTAGCAAACTTAAACATTATTTAAAAAAATATATTATATACAATTTAAATACTGCAGGGCAGGGCTGTCGATAAATGCCACGAGATATATATCTTTTACTTTCAGAATTTCTGGCTTATTCAATAACTAGGTTTGTAATTTATTTTTCACGCCAGTAAATTTTCTGACCACTTAAAAATGCAAAAAAATCCCCCCCGTTGAGGTCAATGGGCTTACAGCTAGTAATTAATTAATTTCTCTATAGTATTGCTATGTTTTAAAATTGTTTTATGACACATATTTTCAGTGTCGTAGAAAGGGATCCTGCCACCCGGGGTGGTCATTGAATTTGCCGCCCCAATATTCCCTCTATTTTCGTTTTTTAGCACTTCTACTATTGTTTATCTATGAACTAGAAGTTTTTACTACAGGTGGCTTATTTTTTTTCATATATAAATATAATTTCTCTAAAAATATTGTATTAATTTTTGAAAATGCCAGCCCCAAAAAACGGTTCTCCCCTGTCGCACCCCCCTTGCTACGCCACTGCGTAATGTACTAATATAACAAAAAAGAAAAATTGATGATATTTGCATATGTTGTACTTTTTAAGATGATGCAGTTATAATTGTCAAGCTATAATACGCTATGTTTTTAATTGAAAATCAGACGGAAGAAAACGAAGTGGAATAATATGGTTATTGGCATTGATTCTGTATACATTTTTTTTTACTTGTTTATAACTTTCTTTCTACGCTCAAGAGTGATTTTGAGTAGATTTTTTGTTTTTGGGATATGTATATTATTAAAAAATATTCACCCGGTTCTCTTTTTACGCGATTTTTAACGTTATTTCGCTTTTACGCGATTTTTTTTGAACGACACCGTTCCTTTTTTACTCGATTTACTTATCGTTTCGCGGATTTTTTCTTTGATTTTAACGCAGAATCATGTAATGTGATGATTTTTCTCTGAATCTTGTAAAAATACATTGGTTGAGTTCGTTAAATAACACTATAAATTTGATTAAAACACAGAGTTCAATATTTATTAAATCTCCTAAATAAATGCACTCTAAATGTCCGTCCCGACACCATGAATGGTAAAAGCTTTAAAAATACTACTTTTTAAGATATTTAAGAGATTCTACTCGACTAAATGCTTAAAGATAAAAATTGCTACGGCTAATAATTAGTCAAATAATAACAATGACAAGAAGACAGAAGAAGCAACACTTAAAGCTGAAACGGTGAAAGGTATAAAAATGTCAACACAGATCGTATTTTTTTGACAAACGATTCTAATGCTAGGCGTGTTCGAAAATTTAAAAATAAACTAAGACTGTATGATGAACTAACTACACAGAACTTTAAAAAGAATTACAGCCACGGAAAATGCATAAATAAAACCAAAAACTTATAATGGAATTAATGTTAAGATAAATATATCACCATCGGACCAAAAAATTAATCCATGGTAATAATAATCGACTCAGATCAAGAATTTAGGGAAAGCAGCATTTCATCAAACGGGTCAGAACAAAATTCAACTTCAAGCAAAATTCAACACATTTGTTTAAGAAATTGTGAACCATTACACCTATTTTACAACTAAAAATGACAGTAGCAAAGAACTCATTAATTTTAAAGTGATTAAGGAAATAATTGGATATTATAAAAGAGACATTTTTTTGCGATTGTGAAAAACAAATTTTAGTTTTTCATACATTGTTGATACTTTTACGCGATATTTTGACTTTTGGAACCAACTTATCAAACTATATGGAAATGGGTTTTATTTCATGCGATTTTTTATACCCGTAAATTATTTGAATCAATGTATCGCGTAAAAAAAGGATCGGGTGAATTTTTTTCCGATAGTTACTAAAGTCTTCTTGTCGAACAGATCCCTATTCACTATTCGATTTTTTATGTTCCATTATCTATGATTTGTATTCGTGAATTAGCTTTAGTTTATGGTGAATCTGGATCGCATATAAATTCGTATGGTGAAATTCACCGAATGTTTTACCAATTGACCTGAAAATCATTTATTGTAATTTTTATTTACATAGTGATATACGTATTCTTGAATAAAAATTGACTGAAGCTGGTATTGATTTAAGTGTAATACTATTTTGATTTCAGGAATTACGAAAAACATTTTACGAGTTCTTTGGAAGTAGCTGTCATTCAACATGGGAGTCCCTAAATTTTTTAGATACATTAGTGAAAGGTATCCTTGTTTGAGCGAATCGGTAAAAGAACATCAGGTAAATACTTATTAAACTCATACTTTTGCAAATAAATCTTAATTTATTGTAGATTAATAGTTTTCCCAGGACTGGCTAAATTCTTCCTACGTAGGTACATACTCAAAATATTATTGCCTGATGATGGCTGAAAAAAATGTTAATCTTGCTGTCTATAATTTAGTTATGAAAATATGAATCAATATAAAGTAAGAGGAAAATTGATTGCTGATAAGTCTTTTTGTTGATTGGTGACACAGCTGCATATTATCTGATTAAGAATTAATAGAGTTTGCCAATACTATAATATCGTATTGTGATAAATATTGGGTTATCTTAAAGAATAGCTTCGTGAAGCATTTGACGATTAATCGAAATTGCCGCCAACACAGAAATCGTTCGTGAATTATTTGTTTTAGTTAATTATACAAATCTAAGAAGCGTTATGATCTTTGATTACTGTCAGAATAGAAAAAAATAAATATATATAAAAAATAAATGTATAATCAATCGTACCGATTTCGCCGCGAAATCGTTAGTATTGGAAGATATGTGTAACTACTTATACATCTTAGTTAAGATACGATTGAATATACATTTATTTTTTTCATTTATTCTGACAATACTCAAAGATCATAATGCTTCTGAGATTTGTATAATTAATTAAAACAAATAATTCACGAACGATTTCTGTGTTGGCAGCAATTTCGATTAAACGTCAAATGCTTCACGACGCTATTCTTTAAGATAACCAAATATTCTATACATATAAACATTGAGGTTGTAGATATTTATAAGACTTGAATATCTTGGCTTATAATAGGAACCAAATGCGCCCATAACCCGAAATATTCTTAATTTAGTTTAAAAATATGGTAGCATGTCGTCACTGCACAAATAATTTGTCCTACATGACGTTTTTGTCGAAAATGAGTTATGAATGTAGTTCAATGCATAGATTTTTTCTTTTCATTCTACATTTTATGTTGTTCAAAAATAATGGATAAATAAAAAATTATAGCAAAGTTCAATATGTTCTATTTGATACCTATCATAATTAAGTCCTATATGAGTCCTATATGTGCCCCCAAATTCATGAGCGTTTAGTATGAAACGAATACAGTGAAACCCCCAATTACACTACCCCGAATTATGTGCTGGCTTGAAATATTCGCCGCAAATCCCCCAATTGTACGGTCGCATTCCATTGCTACGTTCGTTGCTGCTGTTCGTCTGGGCGGCTGCAGCAGGGGAGCTCAACTCAATCTATATTTTTTAATGGAAATTTAAATCAGAGAATCTATTTAATTTTATGTGCATACTATTTACTCATGGTAAAAAACTGCAACTGATTTTGAAAACTTTTTTTGGTTTTTATAATCTAGCATAATTTTATTGAAATAGTACATCGAATTATAACGACTACTTAATTTAGGATTAAAATAAAAATTCACTGTCAGAAAATATTCGGTTCCAATGATGGATTTTAAAGATCGGTAGAATGGCCAGGAGCATTATCAGTAAGTAATAATATTTTGAAAGAAATATTTTTTCTAAAAGTAAATTTTTCCATTTCTGGAACAAAGCAGTTAAAAAACCAATCGCGAAATAAAATTCCCGTAATCCACACTTTTTTATTTGCCCTGCAGTAAACGGACAAATTAGACTTATCGATTCCTTTCATTGCTCGTGGGCTTAAAAAATGATTGGCAACCATTGGTTTCGTTATATAACTGCCCGATGCATTACTGCAAAGGAGAACAGTTATTCTGTCTTTGGCAACTTTGAATCCAGGTGCAGATTTAACAGTTTTGGAAATAAATGTGTGTTCTGGCATTTTTTTCAATTCAGGCCTGTTTCGTCAGCATTTAATACTTGGTCGGGTGTGTAGCCTTCATCAATATTTTTTTTAAATTTCTGTGTAAATTTTTCTTCACCTTCGTCGTCAGCAGATGCACGTTCGCCGCTCATTTTAATGCTGCGCAGGAAAAATAGATTGATAAATTCGGTTAAACCAGCCATTACTTGCTTTAAATTCGAAATGATTATCGAGAGCTAAATTTGAATCATCAGTCTCTCCTTGTTTCAAATATGCATATATTTTTAATGCTTTGTGTTTTATAATTCGGACACTCAGAGGAATATGTCTTTTATTACAATCTTCTATCCATATTTTCAAACATTTTTCCATTTTTGTTATTCGAGTGTTTTTTTACATATGAAACTTGTTTTATACTATCAGATGAACCGATAGACACCCACTGTCTTATTTTACATTAATTTCTTTTAATCGATCGAATTGTAGATTCATTTATATCAAATTCTATGGAAATAACATACGCTCTTACGCCTCTGCTAAGTTTTTCTAAAATGGTATATTTTTCTTCGATAGAAATGCGTTTTCTTTTTTTTTAATTTCGTTTTTTTGCATGACTGAAAAAATATTTTAATATAATAATAAATCGCGCAGTCAGTAAAGTTTTTTAAAGATTTAAAATTAATTTGATGTTATAGATAAAGCAAGAAATTTTTAGTAATATGTATTTACCTGAAAGTGCAAAAGATTGCCACACTGCAAAACTTCGCATACAGTCAAATGTTGGCTAGCGTCTGTGTATTCAATACATATAGCTGGCGAGATTTTTCACGCGCTTTGCATTTTATCACTTAATAACTAAATATTTCGTCAATATATTTTTTTTGCAAAAATGAAGAGAAATCTTAGTTTTGCATTTTCCGCGGAAAACCCCAAATCCCTAATTTTGTATGAGATTCACACCCCCAATTACACTATCCCCAATTTTACGGTCCCGAAGATCGTATAAATGGGGCTTTTACTGTATATGTGCTTGTAAAACCAAAGCTGTCAGTTATCATTTTTTTTCTAATTTTTTTCTTTTATTTTAGCTATCGGAATATGATAATATGTATCTAGATATGAATGGAATTGTCCACACTTGCTCACACCCAGATGATGGAAATCCTCATTTCAGAATTACAGAAGAAGCCATCTTCACTCAAATTTTTCATTATCTATCATATTTATTTCAATTAATCAGACCGAATAAGGTTTTTTTTATGGCGATTGATGGCGTTGCTCCACGAGCAAAAATGAATCAACAAAGAGGAAGAAGGTAAACTGACTTATCCACACCCACTTCAAATCATAAGACAATAAATTCATGATTGAGGAATGACAAAAAAATGAACTAAAACATGTGTACAAATTCTACTAAAACTAAATTAAACTACAGGAATTTAAAATAAAAGAATTGAAGACTTACTAAAATTGAACTATTCTTCAAATAATCTTTTCAATTTGTAACAGCTTATTAAGTATAAATTTCATTGTAGAATTGTAGAACTAACAAAATTGACACCCTCAACATGAGAAATGAAAAAAAAGCTTTTTACCAATAATTGAATTCTAGTATGGGTTCTATTAATTTATATGAATTCTAAGCTATTCATTTTCAATTGATTATTTTTAATGCTTGTATTTCGTTCTCCTACAAAATGAACAAAAGTTACTAAGTGTTACTGCTTTATTGCTTTGTAAAACGTACTGTATTGTATTTTTACATTAGTATCTAATTATCTGCACAGGTTCCGAACGGCACGTGAAGCTGAGGAAATGGAAGAACTCGCCCGCGCCAAAGGTGAAGTTTTACCCACAGAGAAACGTTTTGACACCAATTGTATTACTCCCGGAACCGTGTTTATGGAAAAGTTGCACGAGCAATTGAAGTACTTTGTCAAACACAAAATTTCAACAGACAAAGCATGGTCTAAATGCAGAATCGTCTTGTCTGGTCACGAGGTTTGTAATATTGTAATTTATCTCATCATTTTTTTTTATTAATAAAAACACAATAATCCTTTGTACTTCATTCCACTTTATTTAATATATCAGGACCGGTTTCGCTCATTGCGAGCATTGTCAACTGATAAGAAATATAATTTAACAAAGCTATTTATACAAAATTGAAAAGTTATACACAACAATTGGCATTGAAAAGAATTTTTTTTTTTATGCGAAATTTTAACCAACTAATTCTTCATATTTATTATAGACTCCGGGAGAAGGCGAGCACAAAATAATGGACTACATTAGATACATCAAATCACAACCTGACCACGATCCTAACACCCGGCATTGCCTCTATGGATTAGATGCTGATCTCATAGTGCTCGGTCTCTGTACACACGAGCCAAACTTTTCACTGTTGAGAGAAGAGGTACTTATTCCAGTCCAAATAAACTTATTGTCAGTTATTACATTCACTGCTAAAAAATCAAGAAGAAAATTGATGTTGCATTATGGGCTAAGAAACTGATAATGAAGGCAAATAAATTTAAAAAACGTTCATTTGTTGTACCAATTTTGCAAAAACATTATTTTTTTTTACTGGTTAAATGAAGATTTAAAAGCAGACAGTTGTCCCTACCCATTAATTCCTAGCTTTTTTTCTGACATATCTTAATATCTATATTATAATGTAATAATGTATATTTTGAAATTATAATTGTCGAGGCTAGAGACTTTATCCTTAGAACTCAAATTTTCATTTGCTATTTATTTAGAAGTATCATTTTATTACTTACCAAAGGCTACCAGTATGATTTCAATGTGGAAAATAGCCTGCAATTTTTAACAAAAAACATCTGTACAAACACTTCAGCGGCAGTGTACACACAGCCACCAAACGCGACCACAGGTCATCCACTAGTGGCCGCGATCAGTTGTGGCTCAATTTTTCAATGTGTTTCAATGATCGCTCGGCACATAAGGCGTTCGGTTCAGAAGCTGGGGCAATTGCCAGCATATACGCACTAGGTAGAGACCGGCATTTCTCAGTCGTCTTGTGTTGGTTAAATAGGAAATTTTTATCACCGGTGTTCAGGAATTCATCATTACGCATCTGCCTTTCTCAATTTCTCTTACAAACTCAGCTGGTGGCTAATGCCAGTGACTCGACCCGACCGCTAGTGGTCGCATTCGGCGACTGTGTGTGCGCTGTCTCAAAATGGTTATTATGTTGAATTGTATATTTTTATGTTCTGTGTAATTTCTTTTTTAGGTGAAATTTGGTCGAAACGCACAACAATCAAGCACCCCTGACGAGAAGACATTTTTCTTACTTCATTTGTCAATGATGAGATCGTATTTAGAGCAAGAGTTTATTTCATTGAAGAATGTTATATCCTTTGGTTATGATTTAGAAAAGATTATAGACGACTGGGTACTCATGAGCTTTCTTGTCGGCAATGACTTTATTCCTCCTTTACCTCACTTGCACATACACACTGAAGCGCTTCCGCTATTGTATGAAACATACAAAAAAGTTATAGTAAAGCTAGATGGTAATTTTTTTTACAGATACTACATTTATTTAAGTCCTTGAATATATATGCATGTGTTAATTGTCGTTGCATTGTGTTTAATCGATTTTTACTGTAGACAAATAAAATCTCACATAAGATTTGATACTTTTAATCTTTTCTCTGCCTAGCCATCACATACAATTTACCCTTTTGTGCTCAAAATTTCAAGAATTAATTCATTAATCAATGCTGTGGTATTATGGCAGCCCTGCAACTGGCTAGTACCGACAGTTGTGAAAGAATACAGTTCATATAGGTCACTTTTTAATTTAAATATATATTCAATTACATAATTAAATGACAACTTTAAATGAGTAAAAAGAAAGCCATCGATCGAATTATGATTTTGCTTGTTTCAGGATATATAAATGAAGGAGGCATTTTAAATCTAGCAAGATTTGAAATATTCATGAAAGAACTATCTCAAATGGATTCAGGGTTTTTCAAAGATAGTCACGCTAGTTTACGAGGATACGAAGGAGTCAATGTAAGTTGCAACTAAAAAAGTAACTTTTGAGTATAACATGGATATTACATTATAATGAGCAATAATATTTAAACCCCTAAAACTTCAAACACTTTGTAAGGGGTCAGTGGTAACAAAAAGGTTACGGAACACTGCTCTAGAAAACTATTATGTTTGTAAGACATCAAAATGTTTTAAGGTCCAATTTTGACAAAAATTCACTAGGTCACATTCTCTTGTATAACGACGATATATAAATAAATATATCTAAATTTAATTCACACAAGTTTTGTCACTAACAACCCGGGTTTCGCCTTTCGGGATCTTCAGGCGTTCAAGTGCACAGATGAACTTGAACTGACGTTTAGTAAATAAATGTATCGTGTTTATATAAGAAATAAATGTATGTATCACTAAGTTTAAAGCTATTGATGGTGAAATGGATTAACTTCACTATGGCTTACCGATTTGAATGGTGAGTAATTACAAGAATTAAATTCTTACAAAACTATTAATAATAAATTAAATCGTTAGTGACAACAATTGTGTGAATGTACACAATTTAAACGATTCAAATTTTATATTGAAATTCCACCTTCAGTCAAAATCTTACATTATAAATATATCTGTTCATTCTTTCGATGGTTGATGGTTTCGGACAATATAGAACCCGCGTTTTATACAGTAAATAATTTAGGTAAAATTTTATTGAACAGTAAAGATCGCGTAGATTCATCGTCACAGAGTGGTATCTATTGACTCTTGTGGAGACTGTCAAGCGTCTTATGTTGGACAGACAGGTAGAAACTTTAATATTAGAATTAAAGAACATAAAAGATGTCTAAAAAGTAACAATTTTTCTGAGTTTGCCAATCATTTAATAGAAAATAATCATAATTTTAATCAGATTTGTAATTTAGAAATACTCCACCGAGTAAATAAAAAGGGTTTAAAGATGAATAGTTTAGAATTTTTAGAAATTAATAAAACTCTTAACAAAAAAGAAATATTATTAAATAATATTCTCAATAGCACAGGTGGTTCCCCGTTACTCAAATTGTTTCCAATTAATAGAGTAATCACAAACCTAGCTGATTGATTGCAGCTCATTAGTTTAATAGTTTGTAATGTTTAACGTCATTAGTAGTATGATTAAATAGTATGAAAAATCCCAATCTAATTGATTACAACTCATTAGTATCATTATCTGTTTGTTTTATTTCTATTCTACACCCCCCTCCTTGCTCCTCTTAAAAGGAAAAAAACCCAAACCTCCATTTTGTAATTTTATAATTTTAAAATGTTAGAATCAATCTTGCTTCATTACTTAAGCAAACTTTGCGATAGTAAGTCTGAAGATGCCTCTGAAAGAGGCGAAACACGTGTCACAGTTAGTAACACAATACGTGGAATAATCAAAGTTAATTTAAATTTTCTATATCTGTTCATTATATTCAATGTGAAAAGACTAGAAAATGTTTATGACTTTGCTTTTATTGGTTTCTTACGATTATTAAATATAGAAGATATTGTTTTTTTTTATAATTTAGCTGTATAATCTTTTTAATGTCATTTCTGTTATTTTCTGCAGACCCGTGATAACAATAAAACCTTTGGAGTGGATGCACTGGAAATAAAAAATGCAGGAGCCAAGCCATTATCAGCCTTTCAATTAGATTTGAAGGCGCTAATTGCAAACACCGATGTCATGGTAAGACACTTTCAAATAATTCATTACAAAATTACAGTAGAGAAGCTGTTCATCTCTTATTTCAGAAATATGTGGCATTTAATCATTTTGACACGTATACCTGAAATAGATTTTAAGTTACAGGGACTGATCAAATTTTTTTGATGGAGATGGCGGTGGCGGTAAAATTGATAATATCAGATGATAGGTTTTATAAATGGGGACCAAAACAGAGCATTGTTTTATACGTTTCATTACCAATATTATTTGTAAAAAATGACCTAATATTTACTATATACATACACATGTATACTATAATACTTAGCATTCTGTCTAAATTATGATTGCTTTATTAGATATAAGGTGCGGCCACACACTTTATTGCTAATTGTAAATGTGTATCATGAACAAAAACCATTTTGGATCTTCTGGCTTAACCCATCTAATTGAATGTATTTTTTCTCTGCTTTTTAAGCAGTTTTAATTATAATTTGCTGTAATAATTTATACAAAACACAACTCAATCATTTGCACCATTGCGCTAAAAAATGTTTTCTAATTATTTATTTTGTAAATTTTATAAAATTCCTTATAGATCGCAAAATTATCTATTCCAACAAATTTTCACTGTAATCAACGATTTTGGCTCGATATTTACAATACTATAAATAGGCTATCCTTGTTAATTTTAGACCATGCAGGATCCCACTGATGATATGGCCGAGTGGGAAGATGTGGATGATGACAGCGATGGTAATTTATTTATAATATCTGTTAATGCTAAATAAAAATCTGAGTCCAAAATGCATCATATCAGCTTCTCATGTGTCTCAGACAAAAGTTTTATCTTTTTGATGATATCAATGTCATATTTAATTTGTCTAGTCATGGGTTATGCAGAAACAAACTTTCAAGTACAAATAGAAGAATGTGCTGTTGATGGATGTAGCTAGTTGCTTTTGCAGACCATGTTATTAATTCTGTGACTTGATTAGTGCAATTGATTGGTGATGTCTTGTTTTCAAAGGTGAAGATAACTATCAGGGAAAAATGTTTTGCTATTAATAATATTATTTAACTATATTTGCCGACTTCTGTCCCCTGTAATCTTACTCTCAAATTTAATTTAACTGCGCCTTCTTCCTTTGTTATTAGGATTCAAAGTAACACAGCTTTATAACTCGAATAATATATTTTTGAAAGCGTAAAAAGCTTTCCCCCAGTCCAAATTTTTATCAAAAATAAAGAGATAGTACAAAAAATCGTAAAGTGATTGATAATAAAATAAAAACACACCTTGACTTTGAGAATATGTCTGTAAGTGAGTTGATAAACAGAAAGGTACAACATATAAAAACATCCCGCTAAAATTGACGTATTTTTGATAGCGTTCCATATTCAAAATATCTACTAGCTGTACTGCCAGCAAGTATGGGAAATGCAAGGCAACATGTGGCAGCATAAATCAATAGTGCCAGGCCAGTCAGACCCTTTGGGGAACGAACTGTAAAAAGTCGGCTTTAGATTTTGTAATTATGTTAGCACCAATCTATACCCTGGAACGGATCCCTGGTGCTAAATGATAATAGAGTTCTAAATATGGACACGGAAGTTATTTAACTTGCACAATGAAACCAATGTTGAATAAAGTGTTTCAAAGTTATTAAATTAAGAGGTCGAAAGAGTGCGAGAAATTAAGTCTTTTTTTCTTTCAGATGAATCCAACTTGCTAACTGACGAGTTTCAATTACATCGGCGCGATTACTACATCAATAAATTGAAATACAATGAGTTTACATCGTAAGTAATAAGAAAAGGAAATAAATTTATAGTTAAAAAATATTCTGAACTACATATGAACAATATGTCACATTTTTCATAATTAAATTATGTTAACAGTATCTTATTCTAATTTCTGCCATGCTTCAAAAACCAATGTGAATTGTTCTGTACCAAACCATTTTTTGACTAAATTCCAAACAAAGTTTTATTACAGCTTTATTATTTAAGCAGGGAATCGTCAAAACACAACTCGATTGTATCGACATCAACCCATAATCCGAGTGTTTTTTTTTTACAGTTTTTCCTACAATTTTCGATTTTAACATCCTTGGCATATCAATATATGTATTGTCAGATCGAAAAATTGGGAATATATAAAAATTACACTAGTGGGGAATTTCACAAAAACAAAAGGCTAAGATCTGACTGACTCTTCTACTGACACGACTCCACCTGATTTATAGTAAAAAAAAACTTGTGTACAGCCTCATGAAATGATGGAATTTAGAAAGCTATATCAAATATTAATAGTCGATATGGTCCGTCCATCCGTCCGTCCGGTGTCCCCGATTTCACACCTTCCAGTCTACACTTTTTATTCATACTAAATCTATATATTAACTAAATCTATATATTAATATATAATAAAATAATCACTCGCTTTTCACTTTTCACAAATGTGTGTGTACTGATGTCCTGGAGTCTTTTTCTTCTTCTACGAAATGTATTTGTTTGCGTACTTGAAAATTAATAGTTAATGAAATAAAATAAAATTAAATTAGATTAAATTAAACTAAATAAAATTAAACACAATGCAACAAAAATCTCACGTTGCTGGGCAACAGGCTTACAGCTAGTATCAAATTAATATTGAAAAGATGCTGAATTCTATTTAAATAGATTGTACGCTTAAAGAAATGTCATTTTTAAATTTTAGAGCTGTGGCGGTAGAGCAGGCTGAGTGTTATGTGAGAGCAATCCAGTGGATTCTCCATTACTACTACCAAGGCTGTATCAGTTGGTCGTGGTTTTATCCACATCACTACGCTCCCTACATCACCGATGTCGCCAAGTTTAAAAACATGGACTTGACTTATGAAATGGCTTATCCTTTTAAGCCGTTCGAGCAGGTGAAAAACAATGTTTTCTCTTTGGCTACTCAAAAACATGCATTATAATACGAGTCAAGTGCCTGTTTTAAATTAAAACCTATTTATTTATACATGAACATTGCTATGTGTAAGGGATAATTCAAGAGATACTGTATTTTTGTAAATATTAAGTAAATTATTATTTAAAAGGTGGGGTGGGGCTACCAAACCTTTTAAAATATTCATAAAAATTGCTCATCCGCCACAAACCTCTCTATTTGAAATATGGAGCCAAAATTTGAAATTTCTTTTGAAAGTTGTCCACCGATCAACATCAAAAGAAACGCATGTTAACAGATCGACAATTCGAGAGACATCGATGATGTGACCTGAGAAAAAACATTTTCGTGGGATACCCCTCATATATTACTGTAATACTTTTTTGATAAATTTTTAAGTAGTATTTTCAACTAAGTCAAAAGCAATCGAGTGCTTTTTGAATTTTTTCCAGCAAAATAAAATGTATGTTCTGCTTTAATATGTAGTTACTTGCTGTTCTTCCGGCTGCCAGCAAAGAGCTGCTTCCTGATGCTTTTCATTTTCTGATGATTTCCGATAAATCACCTATAATTCATTTCTATCCGGAAAATTTTGAAACTGATCTAAATGGAAAGAGGAATGACTGGGAAGCAGTTGTGCTTATTCCATTCATCATCGAGGTGAGTAACATAAGTGTCGATGTATTTATTATGTCATGTTTGATCACACTCCGAAACCCTGTAATATATCAACCTTCCTTCCTATGTGAAAACATTACTTCCAGTAAGCAAAGTTATTTAAGAAAAATTAAGATACATTAAATGGTATTTTTATTTTGCCTAAACCCGACATAGTTGTTTACAGGGATGGGCAAAAGTACACATTTGAACATTGTATTGAAATGATCACAATTCAAAAACCTACTGCCATTAGCTATCTCTCTCAGGAAATAAGATATAAAATATTTTTGTTCACTCATTCTCGACTTCGCTTTATATGACGTACAGATTTCAATTTTCCCTTTCCGCATTATCATATTTGATTTATATTATTTTTTAATTTGCTGAGATAATTGTTCAAGACATGTTACATGGAACTCGAATAATATTAACTTGATTAATATGATTTAATTATAAGCATTATTTCAAAATTCTAGGAGGAATTGTTATCAGCTATGAAACTATGCTATGAAAAACTTACAGAGGCTGAGATCAAGCGAAATTCACATGGACCCATGTTTATCTATGACTACACAATTGAAGATTTAGGTAATATATAACTATATCATATTAAATTCAAATGTGTTACTTATTTGATTGATTGATTTTATAAATAAGTGTACATCGGCAAAAACTGGGCTTGGTGGTGTTTGATAGTGGCCGCCTCAAATTTTTGACAACTTTATCTCTAGTATTGTTGATAGGACTACATTTGAATTAAAGCTGACTATTTCAATTTTTTAGGTGCAATAGAGTCACCTGCATACTTTCCAAAGCTACGTGAAAACCATGCTAGAGAAACACCGCTCACCTGGAAAGATCTTGTTTTGCCACCGGACCAAGTTGTGCGAGGTCCTCTGCCGAACACATTGAAACATCTGTATTTCCCTGGTATCCCCACACTACAGCATATAGAATTTACTGTGAGTGTAAATCTTTCTCTGTATTAGTGGTGTAAAATAGGCAATAATTTATAACATTATATATTGATTCAAATGTCTAGATATTTTTTTATTATCTGGTTTTGGTTTGGAAGCAAATATGTGCAAAAATTATATTTTTTTTTTCTGTTTCAGCCACGTTTTGCCAAAGAGAAGGTTAGAGTATTCGATCAACCTTCACGCAGTGATAATCTAATTCTGGAAATTACACACGATAGTTATGATGAACCTGCCATTGAATATTTAGTTTCATCTCTTCTCGGGAAAGTTATCTGGGTTGGCTGGCCACATTTAAGCCAGGCTAAGTTAGTACCGTTGATATCTAACATTATTCTTTACAATTTTGCAGACTTCAATCGTTATTCAAATTATGCCACGGTGGAATGTTTGAATGACCGAGCTGCACGTTAGTTTGAAATCATTATATCTCTATATATATATATATAAAAATCTCGTGTCACGGTGTTTGTCGCCAAACTCCTCCGAAACGGCTTGACCGATTTTTATGATTTTTTTTATGTATATTTGGTAGATATGAGAATCAAATGTAAACTATATTTCATCCCGCTAGGTGAAGGGTGTCCCGATCCAGAATTTTTGTTCAATATTCCTGACAATTCGTCGTTCCAATTTAAAACAATTGAAATGGACGTCTTTAACCTTTTCAGTACCGCGATGTTTTCAGCTAAAAAACATTCACTCATACCTACCGCTTTTTTAAAATAATTTTTGAATAGTTTTAAAAAATAGTATTGAATTTATGAATATCAAAAGTTTACTTATAAAATGATATAAATAGTTTAATATTTTCAAGTTACATTCGTGTTCTTCAGTGGATTTAAGGTATTCATGCCGTTTGTATGTAGCGGCCACCAGTGTCCTTACAGTACTGAAGCGGATAAATTCAAATTTCCTGGCTTAGAACCGAAGCATCGTAATAATATTGAGAGAACTTTATTTGAAAGTTTGCATCGCGACGTTTTTTAAATCATCGAATATACTAATTCGATTTTTCGAAACTATAATTATAGGGCTGGGAAAAGATTTTTTGGAGCTGATTTGACAGATTTTGATCAGTGACGTCATTGATTCGATTATTGGAGGTATGGTTATATTTTGCATCTGGCCTTGAAAATTTTTTTAATTTCTTACATGCATTAGGAATATTCTAATGACAGTATGGATATTTTATAGAACTATATTTCGACTTTTATTTTAAAATCTTCTACTAGGAAAAATGATTGTTAGCAAACTTAAACATTATTCTAAAAATTAAAAAAAATTACGAGGTCTATTTCTGCTACTTTGAAAAATAATTGTTAGCAAAACTAAACATTATTCCAAAAATTAAATAATTTTTTAGGTTTCTCGATTTTTTGAAGCTATAATTATAGGGCTGGGCAAAGATGGGTTTATTTTGCATCCAGCGTTGAAAATCTTTTTAATTTCTTACAAGCATTAGGAATATTCTAATGACGGTATGGATATTTTATAGAACTATATTGAGACTTTTATTTTAAAATCTTCTACTACGAAGAATAATTGTTAACAAATTTAAACATTATTCCAAAAATTAAATAATTTACAATTTAAATACTGCAGGGCTGTCGATGTATGCCACGAGGTCTATTTCTGCTACTACGAAAAATGATTGTTACAAACTTAAACATTATTCCAAAAATTAAATAATTTACAATTTAAATACTGCAGGGCAGTCGATATATGCCCCGAGGTCTATTTTTTTTTACTATGAAATATATTTTTAGACTTTTTAATTAATCTAAAAATTATATTATTTACAATTTAAATACTGCAAGGCTGTCAATATATTATGTCTCGAGATCTACTTCTTCTTCTACGAAATATATTTGTTAGCAAACTTAAAACATTTCAAATATTCTAAAAAATATATTATTTACAATTTAAATACTGAAGGACTGTCGTTATATATCCCGAGATCTTTTTCTTTTTCTACGAAATATATTTGTTAGCAAACATTAAACATTTCAATTATTCTAAAAATTATCTCTATCTCTATATAGGCTTGACCGATTTTTATGATTTTTTAAATGTATATTTGTTAGATAGTAGAATAGGTTTTAAAGTATATTTCATCCCGCTAGGTGAAGGATGTCTATCCCGATTTTTTTTTCAATATTTTTGACGTCCGTCGTTCGTATTTCAAACAGAACGAAATTATTAGAGTTGTTGAAGATGGCGCTAAGTGCGCAGCAACTTAAGTATTTTTAAGTTTTATACGTGCCGTGGTTACGTCAAACAATCAAAGGGTATTGTAAACAATTATCAAGTGAATTTTTAATAGTCGTAACAAAGCATTTCTTTCGCTGTCAAACAATTATGCTACCTAAAAGACTTGCTATTAGTTGATCTAGACCTCAAGCACGAAAGAAAATGGCATCACAAGCTTCAGAAACAGACGAGCAAGTTTGGAAACCGTTCGAGCTCTCACTGCTCAAGCCCGATCGTCTGATACAATGATATGCAAACAACCCTTTTGACCGTAATTATGAACGAGAAACACAATTTGATGTCGACAAATTGGGTACATTCGTTCAAACAAATCTTCCGAAATTGGTCCCAGAACAACGCATAGCGTAAGACAGAATTATGCATGCAATCAAACATAAGCCAAAACGTTGTATCACGAAACAATATTGTTGGCAATCGCTTCATCTGCAATTGCAGCAAATCTTTTGGATAGTGGTCAAACAGCGCATTCAGCAAAGAAATTGCCTTTGAACACCAACATGCAATATCAAAAAAAAATCATGATTGATGAAGTACTTTAATCATATCAACTCATTAAATGGGACGAATTTACTATGGCGCACAAAAAGGCATTAGAAAATCTTCACTATATGTACACTAAAAGATTTGAGAGGAAATGAACAGGTCTTCTGTGGCGAACCTTTTTTATTGTCTGGTGTTTTTCAACAAACTCTACCAGTTATACCACGTTCAACAGCTGCTGATGAATCAAGTGCATGTCTCAAATCATCAGTTTTATGGTGACATGTGCAGAAATTGACTTTGAAAGCTAATATGCGTGTAGAATTACAATATGATGCATCCGCTGAACGTTTCAAAAAACAATTGTCAGATATTGGTAATGAAAAATAGAAATCGATGAATCCACACATTACCACCAAGCTTCTGTAAAATTACAGGAACCGTAAGCGAATTGATGCACAAAGTTTTCCCAAATATCGCACAGAATTACAAAAATCATCAGTGTACTAGTGAATGTGTTATATTAGCAGTCAAAAACAACGATGGTAATGCCATCAACTTCAGGATTCCAAACGAAATACCAGGCAAAGAAACAACGTACAAGTCCATCGATACTATAAATTGATCAAGACGAAGTTGTCAATTATCCAACTGAATTCTTAAACTCACTTGATTTGCCAGGCATGCTACCGCACGTTTTAACACAGAAAATTGGCGTACCTATCATTCTTCTCCGAAATATAAATCCAACACGGCTTTGCAACGGTACCAGGCTTTCAGTGAAAAATTAATGAACAGTATCATCTAAGCTTCAATTTTAAATGGAAAAATTAAAGAAAACGATGTAGTGTTGCCAAGCATTCCAATAATTCCGACAGATAGGCCATTAAAATTTAAATGTTTGCAGTTTCCGGTGCGACTCGCATTTGGACAATCGCTAAAAGTGTGTGGACTAAATTTTAAAAATCCATGCTTCTCACATGGACAGCTGTATCTGGCCTGCTCACGCGTTGAAAAACCTCAAGATCTATTCATATACGCACCAGACAAAAAAACAAAATATATCCAAAAGCACTTCAATAAACATAATTAAAACACTTTCTTTCTTTGAGTGGCATTGCAACGCATGCTGTGTCAGCTAGTATGTTTATAATATTTAATGAATAGAAATAATCCACCGGCTGCTCGGTCGAATGGTCAACATTGTTGGCTTTGGTTACGAGTTCGAAAATCAATACGGACAGTTTTTAAATTTTTTTTCAATTGATTTATGGATTTCTGTCCAAAGGCATGGATGTACATGATGTATGTGTCCCTACTCTCGTTGAAAAAAAGATGTTGAATAACTAAGTAACAAATAGTTCTCATAGGAAAAAATTATAAGCCATATGCTCCACATTGAGAGCCGTCAATTATTACAGTAGAACCTCGATATAACGTAACTAATACAGGTGACAGGGTGTCCGTTAATGCCAAGAGTACACAACTACATCGCATATTAATGCAAATTTGTTTATTTTCTTTAATGTATGAAACAGTTTGCTTTCTTATACCTAACATATAATAGACAGACACTCCTGACTCTGTCTGTTATATTGAGCTTCTACTGTACATATTTTTATCGGCTCACAATTTCAAACCATATAAGTAAACATCTTTATACTAAAAATATAAATGTATAAGACAGATAGATAGATAAAATAAACCTAGCCAAATATGTATTAATTAAGTGTTTAATAGCTATAAACGTCATTGAATTGAATTATTATGTTTTACAGAGTTGTTGGCGTGTCGAATGAAAATTGCCGATTCTATTATAAGCCATCTCAGAACGACACGAGTGCGATAGAAGACGAAGTGGTTACGGCGGTGTTGAAAGAAGATTCAAAAACTGCTAAAGCAATGTTTGAATCGAATAAGAATACAATACTCAATCAGTGAGTGCATATTCATTTATTATAGATCCTTTCCTGGATCGATAAGATATATATCATAACATTATATATATTCAAATTATTATGGAATCTATCATTATAAATACAACAGTTAATGCAATCTAGGAAATGCGTGATATGTGTAAAAATCAATATTTTCGATTCTCATGCTGTCATTTTAACCTATTATTGCCCGCGTCTCAAATTAACCAAAAACGTTAATTGTCCAGCACGATAAACAATTTCTGCAGTATTTGCTATATTTTCAAATAAGAGTTCTTATAACATCTACACTTGAATTTATGTGAAGTTTTCTTGATTTTCAACATGTCGACTATTCACATTCATCAACCCAATAACTCATGATTCATTAGCTATTGTCTGAAAATCAATGTTGTCACATTTATACAAACTATTTTTAATTTTATCATTGTAGTAATTGATATGTTTTCTTTTTAGTCAAATGTTCAGATTGGGTATAGATGTTGGGGATATTACAACTATTATCGATGCGGTCTGTCTTAAAGGTAAAATAATATTATTAAGTATTTCGACTGAGGGTGCTTGATGGAATTTCAATATAAAATTTGAATTGTTTGAATTTTGTACTTTTCCATGAGTTTTGTTGCTAACGACCCGGGTTTCGCCTTTCGGCATCTTCAGGCATTCCAAGTGCACGGATGTACTTGAGTTCAAGTACATCCGTGCACTTGGAATGCCTGAAGATGCCGAAAGGCACAACCCGGGTCGTTAGCGACAAAACTCATGGAAAAGTACAAAATTCAAACAATTCAAATTTGTAAAATAATATATCTTTACTATGATCCAACTATTACAGTATTTGATAATTTGATGGCGCACAAGCGTTTTGATTTTTATTCTTATCCTGTGGCGGCACCGAAGCATTACAGAAATGAAGACCATCTTGCCAATATTCCATCAACTGAAATAATGCGATAGCCGACTTTGTATATAATTTAATAACGCTGTGTTTTTAGTTTGTACAGTTTTTGATTAAAAATATAACAAATTACCCCTTCGAAGAAAGCAATGTAATGTAACTCAATGTTCATGAAGGAGAAGGCCATTTAATCATACATAAGTCTAAATTGAATCAGTAAACGACAACATATGTATAATATGTTCATAACACGCTTCCTTGACAGAAGATTTATATTTCATTGTCTATAGCAGCGGTCACCAAACTACGGCCCGCTGAAGATTTTCATCCGGCCTGCGAAAAGTCCTGGATTTTTGCATAGAAATTATTCATATAAGAAATATAAATTTTCATGATTTAGTTGTGAATTCATGACAACTATTTATTTCAAATCATCAATTGTCATAGAACTATCTGGTAGGGGACTCAAATTGAAGGAAGTTGGATAAAAATTGGAGGCGAGACGACCAGATGTTCATTTACTTAAAAACATCTCGAATATTTTCATTTATTGAAATTCTAAGAAGGGCAAACATTTGTTTACATTCTAATTATTATGTAACTACATAAAACGAAATAATATTTTGATTGGGTTCCAATAAAAATGTATGTGTCGTCCGGCCCCCTTAGCTATTAAAAAGTTCAATCCGGCCCGCTTCTCAAAAAGTTTGGTGACCCCTGGTCTATAGCAAAGAAATATTTTAAAATTATTATGCCTTTGTTTTATTGGTTTCATATCTTACTTTTTTGTAAAATGATATTGATTTATGAAATATTTTAGAGCTCCGAATCTTCACAAGTATTAAACACTCTGTCAAGATAGCAGCGCTGTCATTTTCTTCCAAAAATTAAGTAAACCCACAGCTGAATTGATTCTAATGTGTGATTAGTTGCCCGTAACATAAAGTTTTTTTAAGTTGGCGAGCTTTAGTCGATGTATCGGTTAGTAAAAATCGGTTTGAGCGGTCTAAAGATTTCCTCCATTTTACAAAATAAAAAATAAAAATATTCCAATAAATATAATAACTGAGGCTTATTGTCATTTCATGTTCATTTTTGTATAAAAAAATGTGTTAAATTTCAGGATATAAGTATGTTATCGGCAATGGAGGAAATTTAGTCGTAGAAGCAATCTGGTGCACTGTCTCCGGACCCTACCCTCTGCAGACAATCATACCGAAACTTGAAACGGCTTCCGCCTCGCTCAATAAGCGGTATCGGTCTCTTGAAGATGCTATGCCCCAAGGCGATAAAGTGTTTATTACGACTGGCCCTTATTATGGATGTATGTCTGAGGTGTGTGTGTTTTTTTTTATCTTAATATTATACATTCTTGTCATTAATGTTGAAAAATTGGTCTAAAGCAGGGGGTGCTAAACTCTTCTGTAATATTGAATGTAAAAATATAACTAGCATATTGTACCATATGGGCAGTAGCGGCCGGTCAATGTGGCATTTGATCAATGCACCCCTTGTATATGCAGGCGAGGCTATATTTCATGAAATAGTATTCAAAAATAATATGTATACCATTCCCTCCCTCATTTTAAATTCAATAAATTTTTTAATTAAATAAAATATTTTTTTCTAAAATATTTATTATAGACAATAAATACATAAGAATTTAAAATGAGTGAATGGTCTAAATGTTATGTTTGAATATTATTTCATGAAATATAACCGCCCCTTCTTATACAAGGGATGCATTGATTGAATGCCACATTGACCGGCCGCCACTGCATATGGGCATACCTATATGATTAATGAATTTCAAGTGTGGATCATTTAATGTTATCAAGAGTACATCGATACACGTAATATCTAATGGCTTGGAATATTACAAACAGTTATAACACCCAGTGTTGATATACTAATATGTCATTTACCGACTTGCACCTGAAAACCGTTTATTTACCGGCGATTTACAATGGTGAAAAGATAAATGACTATTGTGGGCTTGTTTTATTGACTTGCATATATATTTTTAATTGATTTTATTAATTTCTGTATTTTGATATTAAATTTATACCTCCCTGTAGAACAAATTTGGTTAATAGACCTCTGATTTTACAAATCTTTAATTTATCTTTTGCGTGTTTTCATCAGATCGTTGATACATCAGCAGCATCGAAGAATGAAAGAATCAGGATTTGTGTAAACGTGGAACCGGAACCTGTCATTACACCTTTGAAAAGGGAATCAAACGCACGGATTTACATGCCGGCTAACGTTGCAGCAACTAGATGTGGTATGTAAATAAATACTCTTATTCTCTTATCGATAAATTTACTTATAATTAACAGTGATAATATTAGAACATATATATTTCTTAACATTGTGGAATAAAATCTACCTAATTTTTTTATAAATCTTAATATAGATTTTGGTCCGCATTTGAAGTTAACCACTTCTGCTGACATTCATCTGACAATATCAGCATATATATCCAAACAAATTATCAAAGAAACAATTGAAATTTTTGGGAAAATAAATTGAATATCAGGAGGCTAAGTTTACAAATTTGAATTAGTAGTGGAGGGGAACCTGTAGCCTTTTGACTTGATCAAAATATTCACTTTGATGTATGAATTATACGCAAACGCCTGGAAAAAAAGCGTAATCAACCCATTATATGTTTGACAATAAAAATAATAAAATATTTTTAGTACTTTTTCCACATAAAATTTATTAGATCAGGACCGGTTTCGCTCATCGCGAGCATTATCAACTGATAAGAAAAATATATAAACAGTGATATTTATACAAATTTAAATTGAAATAAAAAGGTGTAAGCAACTATTAACAATTTAAAGGATTAGCAAATTACATTATAATTATACAAAATTAAAATGCTTAACACCCATAACAATTAAAAAATCATCATCAAAGAATAATAAATCTAAGTTGCAAACGATATCAATTATAAACACAATTAAAATTTGGGAAATTTTTACACAAAGTGAAACACTACATTACTAAAGTAAATATCCTAATGATGATTTGGTGTTTTTCCCGTTTCCAAGCAATGATGTACTTCAACAAAATCAGCAGTAATGAAGATTCTGAAAAAGACATTTTTAAAAACCATATCAATTCTTACAAAAGGAATAAATTTTGAAAAACATATAAATAATATAGAAGAGCAGTTAACATAGGTTAGAATTAGATTAATGAAACGGATATAACAAAGGTGATGATGCAAATACAACCTGTTCGTTTAATAAATTAGAGTTAGGTAAAAATTTATGTCTATTTATTTCTAAGATCTCTTGTTTATCAAGTTTTAACGATTTATTGTTATGTGATATTAAGTGATATGTTTGACAGTTGAAAAAAAAAGGCAGTTGGTGTCAACGTTTTCTTTATTGCAGCCTTATGTTAAGTCAGAAAAATGAATGTGACCTTTTGAAATGAAAAGGTTCTCCACCCCCGGTATAGAGTAATGAGAAGACACAGTCAATGTTTCTTTACTTATTTTCAGGAATCCCAAATGCCATGTTGTCTCGGATCACAGGATGTCTCTTCGTAGTGCCCGAAGGTTCGAGTGAAAAGAAAATGAGAGGAATCAACCTTGGGCTCAATTTGAAGTATTCTAAAAAGGTTGTGATGCGTTACTGAACTCTTGTTTCTTTCTCTAAAACCATATTAGCTGCATAACAACTAACATTACTAACAGCTAACGTGCTGTTATAACATGCCTGAGAAAATGGCTAGCCGGATTTCATCCGACTTGTGAAGTATTTTAAAAATTGTATAAATTAAAAATATGTGATTAGAAAAAACTTTTGAGTTTGCTTTTAAAGAGCATCTCCAAATTGAACGACTATTTGTAGTGTTAATCTTTGATTCGGAGAAGGTTTGTGAGCTTTATGACCAAGCCTAATTTTAAAAAATACTTAATTTTGCGTTTATTTTATGTGGCCGCGGGCCAAACTTTCATCCCCAATGGGGCCCGAAAGCCAAAAGAATTGCACACCCCTGTGTTAGAGTAACATACAGCAGGTGTCTAAATTGTATATCATACCTGACCCCCTTTCCACACTTGTTAGGTCTCTGATACTAACGGGACAGTCGTTGTATCTGTAGAATAATTTTTAAGTTTGAACCATATCATCTGTATAAACTGAAAAAATATTGTTTTTAATCGATTAACCTTGAGTAAGTAAATTATATTGTATGTGTACTTCTCGAATGAGCTGTTGTTACTCACTTTGGTCATGATCAAAAGTAACATAACATAACCATCTTTCTGAATTACAAAAATAATTATGTTACATTAAAGGACCTAAAAAAACCACACAAAACTAAACTTCATGATCTCTTTTTTACAACCCACAATTATTGCCAGTTACTAATGTATTTTTATTATATTTTTGTGTTCAGAACGAGGAGGTGACTGGTTACACTCACCGAGTGGATAACCGTTGGCTCTATTCGCAAAAGTGCATCGATCTGATCGTCGACTACTCTGCGGCGTTCCCTAAAATGTTCCAAATACTCACTAAGATTATCGATAATTTTGATGATTTCAACGAGAAACAGTTGTTCCCGGATAACGTAGGGTAAGGAAACCGTTTATTTTTTTGTTATGAATTTCATTATTGAACTGTGATTCGTATTAATTAATACAATTAATAAATTCAACAGAAATAGCAAATTGAAGATACTGTCCGCTCTCGCTTTAATATAAATTAATAAATAAATAATAGAATGTAAAAAGATAAAAAAAAATGTATATCAACTGTGGAAAGGAAAAAGGACGTAACCCACAGTTTTTTCAAAACAGGTTTTTTTTGATTATCACAATGTATCAAACTTGATACACATTCTATCAAAAGGATGCAAGCTGCAAATGCAGAATTAGTATCTAAACTTAGCTTTTAAGTTTGAAAAAGATGACCTTGTAAAAAATTAAAACAGAAAAAAGACTCAAATATCGATTTTTCCTAGACAATTTCTTTAATTAATATTAGATGGTGTCAATTAAACACCAGTTTAGAAGTCTTGTGCACTTCGAGGTTGTGTATAATTCATAATTTTCATATGGCCCAAAATCATCAAAACACGTTTTTTGCGCCTCCTGTAAAATTTGATAAGTGTGAGTTACGTCCTTTTTCTTTTCCACAGTCAATATGATGTGCTTATCAATGGATTTCGCACAAGCAAGTGTGGAATAAAATCGATTTTCAAAAAAATAATCGATCGTTTTATTGGATAGCATCCCTTGATTGATGTCACCGACCGCCACTGATACATTCCTCATACAACTGATAAAACTTTATTTTCAGTGAGGGTAAAATAAAAACTGTTGCCGCATGGATTAGTGCTCATCCTTTCAACAAATATTCAATAAGAAGTTGCGACACCAACGGACTGGAACCAGACGAATTGGCATGGATTTGTAACTCAGTCGAGCAGCAGAAAAGTCAGCTGCAAAGCGAGGCCAAACAGCTGAGACTTCAAGTGAAACCGTCTGTGCTATTCAAGGTGAGAAATTTTCACTTACAGTAGCAAGTCGTCTAGTCTATTTGCATCAGATATTTTACATTTAATAAATGATTATTTACTGTTCTGTGGATTTATATTTTGTGAATGTTTTTACTGTTTGCATATAACTTCCAGCACACTAGCACAGCAAGCCACCTAGTCTTGCGTAATTGCTTCAGCGCATAAACCGCAATTCCTACAAAGACCCATTCATATATCGAGAGTTTTCTGATTTCACATAATTATTTTTGTTAATGATAAATATGCTACAATATTTTGTCCATTCGATTGGAGTCCACACTGTGTACTCCAATCAATAGGACCTGCAGATGACTTGTGTGTGTTACTATGGCACCGTAGTGATATTTTTACATAAAATTACTGCCAAATAGATAGTGGAAATTATATTTATTTTTATCACTCGATTGTAAGTTCTTTTTTTTTATCATTTACACATTTGAATGTGACAACGCTAATGAAAATTAATATTATTTATGCTTGCTCACTTTCAGCCCGACCTTCACTCGGGTAACATCCCTCCCGATCCATCTGCTGCCAAATATATGTTATATGATCGGGTTGTAAATGTCAATCCGAATTCAACTGTAAGTTTTGAAGTTGCCATTTTAATTGCTTCGTTCGTACCTCGTTTGCATTTCCCTTTTAACATTATGAATGAATTCCAGGTTCCTCTAGGAATGAAAGGAACTGTCACCGCAATAATACAAGAACAAGAAAAATCCAACACAGTAAATTTATCAGATAAACTAAACAGTGAACCCTCGTACCAAGTACTGTTCGATGAGGCGTTTTTGGGTGGAATTAGAACCGATGGAATTGATGAATGTAGATTTTTCAGGTATATATTGAAAAATCTTGACATCTGTGAAATTTAGTGTTTTTTTTCTACTTGTACTTAAAATTGCCCGGTAGATTATTGCCGTGCCTGTAGTCGAGCTGTTTACACCGGTTATTGTTCTCACAGTTAATTCCTTTACGGACAGCTTCAAAATGATTTTTCAATTAATTTATAGATTTGTAGTCGAAGGCATTGATGTATGTGGTGTCAGAATTCTGTCTTATCTTCTGTTATAACTAAAGTATGGTTAAGTGAATGCAGAAAAAGCAGTTTTCAGATAAGCTCCATTAGAAGTTTGTATGCTCCACATAAGGAGCGGATATGGTTACAAAATTATAAATCACTGAAGATGCCCAGCCAGTCTTTTTAAACATTTTATTAATTTAAAAAGGGTATCATTTAAAGTTTATTATATTATGATTCAATTTTATCGGTTACATCTGGCTGTTATAAAAGAATCATAAATAGCTAGTGTCGGATAGTACAATAAGTGCAGAGAAAACACTCCTTTAAAAAAGAACTCTTGTTGAAATTATTTTAACTGATTCTGAATATATTTATTATTTTTTAGATTACTCGGCGTTAACCTATTAAACATTTCCCACGGCCGCGCTAACTACGACAAAGCCAACAAGGTATGTAACTGCCATTGGGACTGTTTAAAATCCTTTCAATACAATATTTGCTACAGTATTTGTGTGCTTCATTGATAATATTTGTATAATTTGATTAAGGTGCAAGTTAATATTCGACAACCGGCCAAAGACAACCATCCGGATAATTTCAATAACCTCAGGGCAAACGACGGTCATAATTCTGCTTTCGCTAGCTATGCCAGGTAAGGACACAAATATTTCATCAGTTTGTATAACATTTACCCGTTTAGCGCAGCAGCAATTTGTCGTAAAATACCACTGTTTTATACTGTTGTTTTTCTCTTCAGTTTTGTTAAAATTGTAATATCTTTAAAAATAACAATAATGCCATATTTTATTTTTTTATTTATCATAAATTGTATTCTCTCACTGAATACTTTGGAGAACTTGTTATTTTAGAGAAAAAATATTTGAAAATCCTTGATTATAAATGTAAATTCATATTATAAAAAAAATACACATAAATTTTTAACATTTCAATCCACTTAGTAAGAATATTTTCATATTACTGTAAAAAACAAATGACGGATGTTATATTGAATATGAGATAATATTAATTTAATATATACCACAGATATAATGCCATTGAGGGCTCACCCTCTTCTGCAATCACTTCCCTGCATTCAACTTTGTAACAAATGTTTTCAACACTATCGCCATTCTCGGAATAAGAACAAAAGAGTGTTTTATTATTTTTTTAATACTATCATTATCATTTGAATCTATGCGTTTCACTTCATCTTTTTTCGCTTTCTGTACGTGAATATTCAATATCACTATTATCTTTAGAATAGTTACGTGAGCACTCCGTGAATTCGCCAATTTTTTGAATCTTTATATCGTGAACATAAAAGTATTTTAAAATAAAAATAAAATTAGCTCTATCAGCATCTGCACCTTCTGAGTCACGGTCAATAATATGTAATAATGCCCCATATTGTCTTCAAAACTTATAATATGTACTATGACTCGAGTATTTGGATAATGAGAACAATAGAACTCTTGTGTTTTGCAGGTTCTGACTTATAACAACATTTGATTACTACATGAATATTTGATTTTAAAACACATATTAACAGCTTACCGCCCGTATGTTTTCTATAGAATTTGACCTGGCGGCCGGGCGATTTTGCGAAAAATTCGCAAAAAACTGCCATTCTACTAAATTCACCATAATTTGTAAACCAATTGAGATATCTTCACAAAATTTGATTTGATAGCTTCCAGATACTTTGGCGCATAAATCAATGCCACTTGATCTGTGAGTTGCATACTTATGTGGTGTAGTCAAAAAAACTTAAATCTACTATAAGGTTTTTTTTTAAATATGTAAAATCTACTTTTTTATATTGTTTTCTTTGTTTTTATGTTCATATATATTAAAAACTTCATTGGATATATTATTTATAAGTTATCATCGAAAAATCGTAAAAAAAAGTACGTTTTATGGATAATAACATATTCAATACAAATATCTATTATTTAAGAATTGAGAACCTCTGCCACTGAGTTTAAATAGGTCGCAATATTATCAACCACCCGATTCAAATTTCAAAAAGTGTTTTCGACCGCCTTAATGACACTTGCTCCATAGAACTGCAGCATGAAACGCCGCCCGCCCTAGCAATAAATCACAAGGCAATTCGTCGTAAAAAAAATACTACGATACGTGTGTTCGTACCTCTAAGATGCCCTACAAGAGCATCTGGGCATCATGTTACCCTGCTAATATTACGTATGTATTTCGTCGCTAATCAGAGAAACAAACCAGAGACGATTTAAACACAAAACTTTTACCAGAACGTAAAATAATACTATGAAAAATCACACCTGAAAAAAATAAACGTCTACCATCTTAGGGGTATTTTTACGAAATATTTTAGTATAATATTGAATTTTTTGTTGTTAAATATTGCGTCAATGTGTATGCTACCATCTCTCGTTAACATTTGAAATCAAACTCGATCCTAACCAAGTGATTTTTCAATAGAATAGAGTGTATGACGTAGGACTCGTATATGCGTCCACGGCTCGCAACCGTTGGATTTCAAAGATTTAAATACGCGTCCACGGTCGTTAAGCTGTTAAAATATGGCTTCACTGTGTTAGTTAAAATTGTATTACACGAAGATCTATCAGAAAGCCTCATGTTATATTTAGCATAGTACACAATGCTTTTGGTAGTCTCTTATTGTTAAAAGTTGTATCGAAATTGATCTTACAGTCTCAACTTTCCAACTTTTTCTATTTCTTGCATAGTAGTATAGATTGTAACTGAAAATTTTAGATTTATTTTGAAATATGTGTTTTTGCCTGCTTCTGTAAACTTCCTTTACTTGAGGCATATTTGCTCATCTTTTATTTATATCCATAGTAGACTAATAAAGACAGTCAATATAAGCAAATAAATTTTCACTTATATTATTTTGAAGAATCTTACAGAAATTGAAACAAACAAAATAATTCTATTCCCTTCTCAAAACCACCCAAATTTCACAAATCAATATTTTTTCTGAGATTTTCTAGTAAACGGTATCAACATACACCAGTACAACTGAAGAGCAATTTAGGCAAGAATTTTAAACACTAATCGGTGACCTAGTATTCAATTCAGATCCTCCAGTGCCTTCAATATTAAGTCAGTAAATCGCCAGTCCCATAGTTGGGTCATCCGACACTCAGGCGTTCATCAATTGAATTAGTATACCAAATGACATTGATTTTCATTGATTTTAACAGTTTTAATTTAATATAGATAGTTTATAGATTTTATTCATTCACTGAATTTATTTTCCATGCAATCTTACAGTTCGACTAAACATCAGCCAGAATTTCAAATGAGCAATCAGTACGTCAGGCCTCCACCTCATATATCGATCAAACAGAATGCAAACAAAGGACCGCAGGTAAATCAATTTGTATGCACACATTATGTACCGCTGATGGTTTTACTTTTTTAATCCACGGACAGACCATGAAACAGGTAAGAATAATTTTTCTAATGGATTTGGTGGTCACTTTGTGGAAACTCTTCACAGTATAAATTAAAACCATTATTCCACTTTTTATGTCGCACCTAGTTAGATGTGCAGCAAGCTGAACAACAAAGATGGTGTTACATATTAATACATTTACCTATGATTCTTTTACACATGAGAACCTCCCATTTAAATAATCTAGAGTGAATTAAATATCATAGATTTATTAACTCGATGGCTGCCACAGACGAGATATCTCGTAAAGTTTTTCATGTTCAATACGCCAGAGACGAGTTATCTCGTCAATAACTAATTAAATTAATAATTGCAAATTATAGCTGGTGTACTAGGTAAATACGTACTTTTTTCTATGGCAGCTAAAAGGTTAACTAGAGAAATAGAGACTTCTAAAGTGCCACCATATATAACTTCCAGTTCTAGCATTCACTATGTCGAAAAAATGTATAATGCTACCTCTTTGTGCAGATTGTAGGTTCTTTTAAAAATAGTAAAGCACAAAACAGGACACAGTTTTTCTTGCGTATATTCCTGACAAAACTGTTGAATGGAACAATAGCACTCGCACTGTATCGGTAGAAAAATTAATGTTGAGCCTAGTCTATTGTTTGCTGTTATTCGGTTCATCAAATATTCTTGAGATACGACAGGATCCGGACAATTTGTCTTTTCTATTGAATATTAATGTATGTATTCATATATATATTTTCAGGTTAATATGCCACAGGTAGCCGTAGGAAACGATTCCGGTACAATATTGCTCAAATCTCTGCTTAAAATTAACGAAACCAATAACAGACCACAATCTGAAGTAAGTATTCTTAGGCCAAAAAAATATTTACCGTTCAAACATACATATACTCCACACAGGAATAGCTAATTATAGATGAGAACTCGGTGAAAGATTTTTATCTCGATAACGGCATTCAATCACACTTGCCGAACATTATTTTGAATGGTCATACGTAAATCATTAATAAATGACTATAATTTTAGTATTTTTTAAAAATACACTTTAAATTTTATTGAAACGTTTCACCCAATAATAACGAATTTCTTTCTATGTTGTATAACTGTCCGTTTAAATAAAACGTTCAGCGAATTTCGCTTTCAGAAATAATTGATATCGACAGCAGGCTTCACGATTTAAGTCTATTTTTCATATTTTCAGCGTCAGAACCAAGAGAGTGTTTCTTTCGTCCCTAATTTTTCTCAGCCTCCACCGCCGCTGGTCGACATCAGCCGACAACCCGCGGATTCTAATTACCTTCAAATGGTTTTTCCAAATAATCTAATAAACGCACAACCCACCGTAAATAAGGTAATCTTTATTTATGCCCAAACATTAAAGACATCTTGATTAAAAATTTCAAATTATTGTTACAAAATTAATAGCGAGTAAAAATAATAATGTTTTCTGGTTGTCAGTGGTGCATTAGTTAATCAAACTGCAAGCTTTAACTTTGTTCTGTGACTATTTCGACAGGCTAAATTTTTTTTAAAAAACTGCAAACTGCTCAGCTGGTCCTTTTCTAATATATTACTGTACTCACTGCATGTTGTGCCCAATATCCCACATACCCCATGATGAAACTTGACTTTCCAAAATTAAGGAGGGCTTGGATTGAATCGTGTATTTCAAAAACAGTCACATTTTTTCCAAAAGTATCCAAACATCTTCAGAATACCTAAATACACAAATAGAATACGAAAACATTCCATGTATGAATGTTATTAACACATTTTAGAGCACTTCAAAAATGCATGTATTTCGAAAAGGTAACAATTTCACATTAGAAAAAGTGGACTTAATCAAAATATCGATTGAATACAAGACTTAATTAAAAGACTTAATAAAAATTTTCAATACAAATTTTACAGGAGACATCTAGACAATAGGGATCTATTTTTCACTCTCCTGAACAATTACAAAAGTGTGACTCGTAACCAACGTTTCCTCTAAGCTGTGCGCGCGGCCGTGTAGCAATTGGGAAGCCCCCGCGCACTCATTCCGGGTTGGTGCGCACTACAAGACAGTTATTCAATTAATATTTGATCGGTCCGCGCAGCTAACCTGTCTTAGGCATTGCTCGTAACGTTTTCGAAACACGATTCAATTAGATTTACATTTATAAGATAGTCTAAAAACCTTTTAGTGATCTTGTAACATCATATTGATGAAGCACTTTTTATGGAAAATTTTGTACTAAAGCAAAACTGCTTATCTTCAATAATTAACCCTATCTAACCCACTTGAACTTTTAGAAATGTTTTTATTTAAAGCTTTCATTTATTAAAAAATAAAAAGACGCCATCCTGGATAAGTCTATTCTCATGTGGCAATGTAATTTAATTACTCAATCTATGTGACCCGCGACATGTTTTTTTTTTTTTAATCAAATTTGATCAACTTCCGAAAAAGGTTTGCCATTCCTGATATAGAATTTAATAAAAGTGAGCAAGCTTTTACGTTAATGAAGAGAATAAATCTGTTCATCGAATTAAATTTACTGATAAAAATTTGGGTTTGATTGTGCGGCTTAGTATTACAAATTCTAAATAATTAGCTAAAAATTAACAGACATAGGTCGCATTAACTTTTGAATTTCATATAAATATAACATGTATGTATACTAAAATATTTTTAAAAATAAAACATTTTTTTTAAACAAGTACTCGTAATCCTCTTTTGGCATGGTTTATTTTTTTCACGATTTCGAAATAACACTCAAAATAATCCATGGAACATATCATTCATTTATTTATATTCATTTCATCTTTTTTAGACTGTTTTTTTGCATGGCTGTTTTACATGGAACGTATCCCACGTGTAAAAGAGGATTGAGTGTACCTTGAATTTATTTATTTTTTGCGACCCGAACCCGTCATAATTTGTGTTTGTGCAGCCCGCTAGAAGAAAAAGGTTGTGCACGGTTTGCTTTGAAGGATTTTTTAATTTAATTGTAATGTATAACAAACAGTCTTTCATGTAGTATTTACTATCAATTAAACAGGGCATGCACGGATCTAACCGAGCAAATCTGAGACAAGGCGCCTTTGACAGCGTCCATGTTGTAAATAATCCATTGAGAGTGACCGCACCGAACAATAACCAATTACCTTTTCCTGCAAAACTCATACACCTTGACGCGTTTCCTCCGACGGACAACCAGGTTTAGTTTTCTTTCAGCCCACTGCCATTGTACATATTTAGTTTTAATGTACAGTAATACCTCCGTTAAAGGATCCAATTTGTGATGTACCAAGATTTTACTTTGTCAATTTAAATCTGTCGTTAAAAGTAAAATATTAGATAGAAAGGTTTAGGATATGTTTTTAACACTACAAAGAAAGCGTTAAAAACATTCTTGTTTTTATTTAAGTAAACTTTTAAAAAACAAAATTACAATTTCTTTATAAAATTTTATTTCCACTCGAATTCTGCGGGTGCAGAATCGTCTGCATTTTGTTCTTTCTAGATGTATTAGCATTTAGTGTAATTCTCTTCACACTACATTGGTTCTCTCAAATTTGGGGTTTTCAGAAAGAATCTCTTTCGCATAACTTATTTAACTGAAATATTGAGATAACAAAGTTGTGATGAGAGTCTTGAAGTTCTTGGTTTCATAGAGATTCTCCAATCCAATAATTCTTGAAAACTCAGGGCCATTGGTATATGGATGTTTCTTTAACAGAGGTATTACTGTAATTGCATTATTAATTTGTGTCACACAAAAAACCAGCACTAATAAGAAAATAAAAATAATAAAACATTTTTAGTACTTTTTCCACATAAAATTTATTAGATCAGGACCGGTTTCGCTCATCGCGAGCATTATCAACTGATGCATTATCAAATGCTCGCGATGAGCGAAACCGGTCCTGATCTAATAAATTTTATGTGGAAAAAGTACTAAAAATGTTTTATTATTTTTATTATAATGCCATTCCACCAAGTATTGACAGTGAACACCTTAAAAGTGACTAATAAGAAAAGTTGGAACCAAAAATAGAACCTTTACACATTTTGCAATTTGAGCTAATTTTTTAATCTACCTACATGCATAATAAATGAAGGTGTGTAATTTCTCAGTGCTTTCAGTTTTTATAGTGTTAGTAAAGTTTGTTTTCACAGATTAATTATAAATCTATTAAACTAAAATACAATTTTAATCAAACTGTTGAAAAAATATATTAAAACGCTTAACTGCTTTTCGTGAAATGTTAATTATTATCTCTAATTGTGTTTTTTATTACTTAATTTTGTGTATATCTCTAAAATGTTATTTTATTTTCATTGTAGCGTAATAAGAAAACTAAGGAGAACGGAACAAATAACCCAGCACTTCCGATTTCATTCGTGCCTCTCCAAGCTGTCACAAAACAGAGGTGATTATTATGTTTCAATCGGCACCCTGTGTCCTTTATTTGCTTTGCAAATTCGCAATAATTTCATGTCACAATGGAAAGACTTTAAAATAATACGTGAAATAAACCTATCACATTATTACATTCATACCAATTTACGATAATTATTTTTTGTAATTTTAGTATTTTAGTATTTAATGATTGGATTCGAATGTGTTTAGTAGAAATCAATTATAAAGTGGGTAAAGAATAACGATTTATTTACTTCTTTCTGCTAAGATTGTCAATCGGTTTATTTGGCACCTATTCATCAGAATTAGAATATATCGACTGTGGAAAGGAATAAGGACGTAACCCACACATATTAAATTTTACAGGAGGCGCAAAAAATGTGTTTTGATGATTTTGGGCCATATGCAAATTATGAATTATACACAACCTTAAAGTGCACGAAGACTTGTATACATAAAATAAAAATAATAAAACATTTTTAGTACTTTTTCCACATAAAATTTTATGTGGAAAAAGTACTAAAAATGTTTTATTATTTTTATTATAATGCCATTCCACCAAGTATTGACAGTGAACACCTTAAAAGGGACTTGTATACAGTTTAAACCACTTCCCCGGCGAATTATTTTTGCAAAAATGTTCCAAAAAAAAAACTATTTTTATTTTCTTTTAACACTTCTTAGGTGGGCCACGACCAAAGTCGTTTTTAGCGTATTGTCGGTAGAACGCGGCTCACAGCAAAAGTCGTTTTTAGCGTATTGTCGGTAGAATGCGGATCACGGCATAATATGTTTTTTTATATCGTCGCTTGTTTGCGGGACACATAATATCACGGGTTTGTTTGTCGGCGTTAAATAAAATGCCGCAACTAATTAACATTAGTCCTAATTCTTTGCTAGATTATAAGGGTGGAAGTTTGAGCTAAGAAACAAAAAATCAACTGTGTTATAGATTTATTTTGCGATCTCCATCGCTAGTTTAGATCGAGTCGTTTAACGAGTGAAACACTGCTTTTTAGACGTATTTTTATTGTTTTTATAGTTTTTTTACGCAATTGTTATTGTATTTATATAAAAGCATACACCATGATAAATATAAATGATACATGCACATATTAGTATATGATTATCAACCAATACACATGTTGCGTAGATTGGTTCATAAGTTTAATTCTTCAAAATAACTGCGGCAACAGCAAGTGACCCTTTTTTGACAAGAAGCAATAAAACTAATAAGTTATTATGCATTGAATGTTCGTATTTATTATTTACAAAAAGGGTGACACATGTGTCTCGAATATTTACGCTGTAATTTTTACGGCATTAGATTTTACACTTCCAGTGGTAGTAAAGTTGTAGGAATAGCGATTATATATTATAATTATTTATATAATTATAAAATATTGATAAATATGCTATTTTGTTATATAGAATGTTTTGAATATTTAATATTTATAACATGCGGAGTGCTATCTACTAAATTGATAACAGGTTTTATATTCAGCTTTGAAACATAGTTAAATTATGATGATATCGAAATGTTCTAATTTTATTTTTAATGATTAGATGTCACGTATGATTTGTTTTTAAATTTCAATCGAAAATATCGTTTGGTTTAGAAGTTGTGTTGATTTTAAGAATGTAATATATTTGTGCGCTAATCACTAAAAAACGCCCGCTACAGGCTTGAGTCTATTTTTTGAAGCGCCCGACTAAGAAGTGTTAATTTGAAGCATATAAATATTATTTTTATTAAAAAAAAATTTTTTTAACCCTTCAAAATCTATTTTTTATATTTTTTTTTATTAAAGATTTTCCTCGTGAATTTTTATATAAAATATACGAATTCCACAAAGCTAATTCATATAAATTGAATATCGTGAAATTTTATGAAACACGTATTTGCGTGAACGCCGAAAATCGAACAACGATTTTAAAATGTTTATATGGGCGTGCTTCGGTAACCACACGCATTTGCGTGAGCGCCAAAATTGGAACACTTTTTTTTACACGTATTCGTGTGAACGCCGGGGAAGTGGTTAATTGGTATTATATAATATTAATTAAAGAAATTGTCTAAGAAAAACCTTTATTTCAGTATATTTTCTTGGTTTTAATTTTTTACAAGGTCAACTTTTTCAAACTTAAAAGCTAAATTTAGATACTTATTCGGCATTTGCAGCTTGTATCCTTTTGATAGAACGTGTATCATGTTTGATACATTGTGATTATCGAAAAAAAACTGTGGGTTACGTCCTTTTTCCTTTCCACAGTCGATATGTTCATGCTATTTTTGCCCACTTATATATACTAACTTAGAACAGGTAGACAATACATCAGCTTGCCTGCTTTATTATATTTAGTGTATTCATTTAAATGTATTACTCCAGTACAAGTTGTTCTAGAAAATAATTGACTGATACATTTATTTAAGATGTATCAAGCTGTACGATTTAGTGCTTTTCCATATGACTTCAGAAGAAGTGATCAATTTATGTTTGTTCGGGAATTGAATAGGTCATTCCTGAAAGTTTATACAATAATCTGCAAGTGTTTTACTGTTCAAAAAATTCTCTATGACCTTCTTGTTTTACATTGCAGGAGCAGAAACGTCAAACCGAAAAAAATATTCCATGAAGTAAAACCTGCAACCATCCCTACCAGCCAGAATGCACCAAATATTACTACAAAAGAAGTGATTCCCCCTTCAAGTAACCAGGTAAATATTTTAAATCATGTAATTTTAGATAAAATAGAAAATTTCTTGTAAAACTCATAACGTTTGTGAATATATACGTTCTAATTTCGTACATATAAGTTTTTTAATGCGAAATACTATTTAAAAATAATATTTTAATTTGTTATGTCGATAACCTAGTTCCATACTATAAGTCAAAAATTTGTTGTTTTGAGTCATATTACCCATTATATTCAAATACCTCTTATTAGCTCCACAAAATTACAACTAGAGATACAGTAAAAATTCGAATTACGAATTACGCGATCACAAAAAAAAAAACGCGGCAATTGTCGTCGGCTTGAAATGCGGCCATTTCTTCGTTCTGTCAGAATAAAAATTATGTATTTCGGCAATATTACGATAATAGAACATATAAAAATGAAAAAAAAGAACAAAAAAATATATACAATTATTTTATCTCATACGAATAAAAAACACTACATATTCAATATATTTGTTCGCGCACATGCTATAAAATAGAATGACGTCACTTACGAACAGTGTAACATTCAAAGTTTTAGTAAATACCTAATATATAGATGTCTCTCTTGCACTAATGTGCGTTTGAATCTAAAACGGATTTTTTCTCATGTAATACTTCACTTTATATTGATGTCTCCCTTACACTAATGGGTTTGTTGTGAAGACACAACAGAGGCACACATTCCTTGGTAAACAAAGATGTTAGAATATCTGTCAAATAAAAAATGCATAAGATGCATATTTGCTTGGCAAGTTCGGATTCGCGCAGCCTTGAGATTTTTTTTTGTGTTTTTTGTCCGTACTTTCTTATTACCATCTGTTCACCACATCAGTGTGACAAAAGCCTCTACGAAATTTTGAATTATTAAAAATCGTAAGTACATTTTGACGAACAACATTACGAATTACGAAATATGCGATATTTCGAATTATCGGTAGAATTTACTTTGAAAAGTCAATTTTGGGACTGAGAAATTTCGAACATTTCGAATTACGAATTATTGTTGCTCGAATTAACGGAATTTTACTGTAATCTCTTGTTTTCTCTCGGTAGGCAAATGTTTGAATATGCAAATAATGAAATGTTAACATTCTTCTCTAGTTACCATGTATATTCAACTTGAAATATCGTTTAACGGTTTTGTCAAGTTTCAATGAATTTGAAATGAATCAATATAAATGATTCACTGAAACGATGAGAGAAATATTAATAATCACTTTTTTACAACTCAGTAGAGATCAATGGTTCTCACGTCAAATTTTACTGTGGCCTGATTATAAACATCATATGGAAATGTCTCGTGGCCGCACCAAAAAGTTTGTGAAAAAAATAGCAGTTGCATTTTCTAAAAAAATGGGTGAACTTATAAGCTTATATTCAATAAAAAACATTATTTTAAATATCAATATTTACTATGAAGCTGTTGGTGGCCGCACACGAGAACCACTGGTAGATATAGATGGTATAGATGCGTGAAAACTTTGGTCAGCCACATCTCAAAACTACCAATTTCTAGTTGTAGCACTATGGTACCGTTGATATGCTCTAGCGGTGACACATTTATAAGTATATTGATTATTTTCATTGTTCTGTGTTAAGTTTTTGCGTTTAAAAAATCTCTCAATTTGTAGGCGCCGGCTGCTCCAGTAAATCTGAAGAAAAAGAAGCGTTCCAGAATTGCAGCCAATTTTGGACAGCTGTAATGCGTTCAATAAATCCAATATGTCATTTGCATTGTACTTATCATACAATCTACTGTAATTATGAAAATTTGGACTCATCCTATCACGGTTCACTTCATAAATATATCATGTTTTAATCAGATCAATATTTGTATATAACTGTCACATGATGTTACTTGTACTGTACAGTTATAGAATATTTTAAAATGAATATCACTAATAATTGTCTGGTTTTCTGCCTCCGATCTTTTTTATAAAGTAAGCAAAAAAAACCTTTTAAATATTAATATTCAATAAAACTCAAGTTTTCAATTATAATGATAATATTATTCATATCTCTTTTCTATTGAATTGTTTGATACATAATATATTGTTAACGGCTGATAAAAAAAGGAAAGGCATCCACTTTCGACGTTTTATAATCAAACATTTTACATTTAAAAAAATATATATTTTCATTATAATGTATGAACATATTAAAATATCTGAAACTATTAGACAGCCGACTTTGAGTGGCAAATAATATTTTACGATCAGAAATGACAAATTCAAAAATAATGTACAAATATAATTGAAGAATGTTATATTTTATGTCTAGCCTGTAGAATAAGATATAAGTGTCATTTGTATAGTCTTTAAGATGATGAATTTTTCTCTTTCATTACCGTAAACTTGACGAATCTTGTTATGAAACAAGCTCATTTATATAACGAAATAACATTGACTTCTGATATAGATCAATTCAAGGTTGACTGAGTCGGACAGGGGCTCGAAAACATTTTGATTAATGCTCGCAATTCATTAAACCTTCAGGCACACAAGCCTAAAATAGATTTTTAATAACACCTGATTCCGTATTCAATGAAGATTAGAATAAGTCGCAAGTTAACAAATAAATATATGTAAAAACTGGCGATTTGTTGGCACTATATTGAAATGCTAAAAACCAGAGTTTTCTGACTAGAGTACCAAATATAATTTTTTTTCACCTTTTTAAATATCACTTTGGTATTTGGTTTGGCTTCATAAAAAAAATTGTGCTTATAATATGTCAAATTCTTAAATTCTACTATATTTCAAAACTTAATATTAAAAATATTTTTTTCAACAGTCAACAGTTTTTTATAAGAAATCAAGTTATTTTAATGAAATCAGTGAACATTTGCTATTATAAATGGAAATCAAAACGGAACACATTTTTGATTGCCGTGCACGTCATCTGGGCTTGAAGGGTTAAAAAGTTAATTAGATCCTGTCTCTTTCATTTAAATTTTAAATTTTAAATTTGGACAACTTATCTTTGTACCCTAAAAGGGTATTTCAAGTTGGTCAGACGTTCTCATTTTGTCTTTCTTCGCTAGTATTATAAAAAATCGTCATTAAAGTTTTTTCACACTTAAAATTGTGACATTTTGATGTTATCTCAATCATCATGGTTCATGTCTCGAATACAGTAGTCCTAAGTAATTCAATTTGTCTGAAAACTAAACTTAGTTTCAGACCCATATAATCTCCCTAAAGACTTGTTCCCTTATTTTTTTAATATGATTATGATCCTGAAATAATATTTAATTAATTGTTAATAATAAAATGTAACAATATTATATATTATATGTGATAGATTGAATTGTAAAGAAAATATTTTTGAATAAATAAAATCTACAACAATTGGTTTTTTTAGTATAATAATCAATGAATTATATATTTATCTTCCCCAATCTGGGAGGAGGAATCATTATTTTCAGTGAAGATGTGATATGTCTGAATTTACGAATGTGTGGGTGTCATGGTAAGAATATTTGAAAATTCTAAAGAAATAAATGTTTAGAATAATAAAAAACATTTCCATCAGAAATTCATTATTCACCTTTCAGATGTCACAAGCGTGCTGGCCCAAAAATCTTACTGTGGGGATATTTAAGGATATACAGCGAAACCCCGATTCTACATTTTCCAATGGATTCTATCTAATAAAAATCGAAAAATGCAGAAAAGCTTCAAATAATAAAAAAATAGTTATTTTATTTTTGTTACGGAATGTAGAATACATATTTTTTTAATGTTCATAAATTACTTAGCTATTTGCAGTTACTTCAATTTTAACAAAGAGACCCCTCTAACTTGCATACTTTTCTAATTATTTTTTTTTGCTATGTCAACCGTTTTTCTCCTAGATTTTTTCAATGTTCAATCAGCTAGGGTTCATGTTTTGCATATGGGGTGCATTTTTATATTGAGTTTGAAAAATTCGCAAACCAAGGTGCAAGGCAAGACTGACTTCATATGCTAAATGGGAAATATTCAACAAAAACGGTAAATTGGGATAATATTTGTGATGGAACCATAATATTTGGATGAAAGATCAAGGATATCGGGGCACGATTAATGCAGTATTATTGAACATGTTATGGGATTATGGAAAATAAATGATCCATGCGGAAAATGAAGAATATGAGAATGGTAGATTGGGCTTCCCCTATATAGGATATTTTTTCATTAAATTTAAAACAGATCAATTTTTAACATTACTTATAATTTTTAAATGTGAAATGTGAAAATCAATCACTTAGGCTGGGCAGGGCTGTCACAAATGCTCGATTTGTACAGTGAGTCAGAGTGGAAAGATTCTGCCAATGTGAACAATTTTGAATTTTTGGTGTTTTTTAATCTTCTTATCTTATAAAATGCAATTTTAACATTGATATTTAGGTTTGGAAACTGCAGGGCTGTGGATTCGGAATAGGACTGTTTTTACTGGAGTCGGGGGAAAAAACTAACAAATACGACTCCACAAGATATGTGAAAAGATATTTTGCAAATTCTTTGCTATTTTTACCTTAATATATAAAAATTGGATTTCGCCAATTTACTCACAGTTTCATATTAATTGTAAGTAACAAGGTCATAATTTTAATCATTTATTATATCAAAAACCATAGTCTGACGAAGGCTCTTGAACTTTTTTTTAAATCACTACAATAAAATTACAGATAAAAACACTTGAATAGATTCTAGTAAATTTGATAACAATCCTATTCTGTTATTTTCTTTAATAATACATAATTTATCTGCAGTTATTATTTTCAGTACAGTGGTGTATTTACGACAATACCGTTATAATCCTTACTTAAAATGTATCAAATTTCTACCATATTGATTTAACGTAAATACGGCTCTCAAATAAAAGTCCTACATATGGACTCATAAAAGAGTTTGACTGCTAGATTGGGCCAGCCGCTCTGAATTTCAAGCCCAAAGAACATGTGCACTGACTATCCAATTAAGAATTTAAGCATAAATCAAATAAATTAACAAAAACAAACTAGCATAGATACCTACCTATTGAGCCATAACTGTCAGATAGTCAATTTTTTGCTTTAATCAGTCTTATTATTTGTTTTTGCTTTAATGGTGCATTGCAATTGATATGCTCAAATTTCATTTCTTGATAAGACCCTCGCATCTCAATCCTGCTCTTCATTTGTAATACTTTTCCAATCGGTTGTCAGATAATTATTTTTAGTAACAACGTAAAAAAAAAGATACCAAAATGCAACAATTAATCTGTGTATTAATTATCCTAGCACATGATCTTAAGGAAATAATTTAAGATTTCGACTGAAGAAGCTTGGTGGAATTTAATATTAAATTAAAAATTATCATTATCATTGTCAGTTCAAATCCAACCGTGCTCTTGAACCCTTGAAGATGCCGAAAGGCGAATCCCGGGTCATTAGTGACAAAACTTGTTTGAATGTATATAATTTGAACGATTCAAATTTTATTCTTAAGAAATTGCTTTCGATTCACTCTCGCAAGCTTAAAGATCATTTTCAACTATAAAGTATTTCTCTTTTGTGCTATGGGACCGAGTTAACCATCCTGATGTTCTCAACACTTTAAACATATATACTTTCAAATTTTATCTAATTGACTAAAATCATAAATAACCACGGTATTGTATTAATTTTATCATATTTTTAAAGGGGTATAATGCAAGTATTATCATTTTCTTAAAAAAAAAAATACTTATATTATGCTTAAGTTTACTTTCTTGTAAAAACATTTTATTCCACCACTGTTTATAAAATTCTACATCGACTAACTTACAACTGAGAGCCTCGAGTAGTTAGGATATAGTTTTAAAAAAATGAATAAGGTATATAAAGCTTCACTTTGGTTATCACTCCACACACGATGGCGAGAATATTGTTTGCGCTGCTTGCGTTGGCTGCGGTCACTGCGCTAGTGTCGTCAGAAAAAAAGTGGTGGCAAAAAACTGTCGTTTATCAGATTTATCCGAGATCCTTCAAAGACAGTAACGGTGATGGCGTTGGTGATTTGAACGGTAATTATATTGCATATTATTATGTAGGCTTATATTGCACTCAAAATTATGAAATTGATGATAGTGTGGGCAACATGATTCGTTACTTGTATGTTATACAAATTTATTCATAAAATTCTGCATTTACTATTTCCTTCGCACCGTTATGTCCGGATCGTTTTTTCTCAGTACTGTATTAAAAAATCAAATCCTTTATTTAGAAAATATTGTTCTTACGTAACAAATTCTTGATCTAAAATATTAACCGTTTGAACTTGGTGTCCAAGTAATTTAAAAAATCAAATATTCCAATGAAATATAAGCAATATTTTGATGAATATGCGTAGTGTCCACCTATGCTGAGTCTATATAGGTTTTTAAAATATCGAATTCGAGTGTATATTAGGCAAAATTATTTCCCTCAAAAATACGCAATATCTCTGGGACATATTAATGATTTATTTGCGCAGTATTCAAACGGTTCAAGTACTGTTGTTTTTATGACTTGACAGTATGCCTTTCATAATCAGAGTTGCAGAAAGGCAGAATTTTCTATTGTCTTTACATTTTCCAATTAACGCTCTAAATCATTTTAATCTATAGACAAAGATTTTCGGCCACTGTATAGTTATTTATAAGTGCCTATTTTTGACAGTTGAAGTATTTATTTACATGACCCGAAATGCTATTATTTTGATGAAAAAGTCTCTGAAAGTAACGCGGTATGAATTTAAAATAATATTGTAAAAATTTAACAGTGAAAAATAGTTTTGTAAGATTTTCTTCCAATGCTTGATTTTTGTGAATATCAGTGGCGGTTCCTGAACTAAAATCTTGGGTGGGCTAGAGGAAAGTTTAGCATTGTATGCTATTTACAAAATTGTGTATGTTTCCACTTTACCTTATACATTAATCTACAAGCAAATTAACAAATATTACGACACTACTGCAAAGCATAAATTACTATATAATAAAATCAATGCTAATGTACGTAAGAAATAATAGAATAATAATACGGGACCTTAAATTCGTCTCTTTCAAAGTGAAATAACAAGTAAAAAAAGCAATACAGAACTGTCGCTGAGATTCGATACCTGTCACTTTCATAAAATACAAAGATATTGGTATTTTGTATGGGCCATGGACTAAATCGTTTTTAGCCCCCAATGAATGACAGAAGCCAGTAAATTTGAAACACAGTCCTGTGTGTTTGATGACGTTTCCGTACATACAAATACAAACAAAATCGAATCGTGCTAGATTGCGTTCCAGTGTAAAGAAATATTGTCTATGATTGCGGGCTGGAAAGCGTTTGCCCCTGACCAATAATAATAATAATATCACGTACATAGGTGTTGCCAGACTGACGTCACGTTGAATATTCTCTATGAATTATTTATAGGGTTATTGTTTTTTTTATGCCGGCTCAGCTTAAAATTGTAATACAAAACAATCGAGAATATTATTGTAGGTAGACATGGCATTGTCTTATATTGACAGAGGAAAATTTAAACAAAGATATTATATTCATTTGGGAAAGGTTAGTTACGCTTATAAATGTATTTATTTTGTTCAGCGGCCAAATTGTTGTTCATTTTTATTCAGCCATCTAAAGTTTTGGGTGAAAAATGCAGGTCGGGCTTAGCCCACCTAGCCCAGTACCTAGAACCGCCACTGGTGAATATCATTAATTAATTGATTATAAATAATTACCACACTTTTTTAAATCATTGTATTTAGACTGTTACATGACAGAAGATAAAGTACCTTCATTTAAAAAAAAATATGATATTGAATCTTAAAATAATATTCATATATGTAGGTATTACGGAAAGCCTGTGGCACATCAAAGATGCCGGTATAGGTGCTATTTGGCTGTCTCCAATTTACAAATCGCCTATGTATGATTTCGGTTATGACATTGCTGATTTTAAACAAATTCAGCCCGAGTATGGAACCATGCAAGACTTTGAGAAACTTTTGGCAGAATCGAAGAAATTGGGTAAGGAATAATATTTATATTTATAAAAGGATGGTGCAGAATTTCCAATTCCAATATAGGATTTCTAATAGATCAATAGCAAATTATCTATCTACATTTAAATGTAAAATTTGCAAGTGTAATTGATGTTTAAATACATTTTTTGACAATATGTGGTAATAAAACAAACAATTACCTAGCTGTCAATCCATCATTTATTTGTAGTATCACTTTACATGTACGGCAAAGTATTTAGTCATCTAGTAGTCTAGTAATCTCACATATGGTTTTGAATTATTATTATTTCTTCAGATATGAATAATAAACACTTTTCAAACACAGTGATTTTTGAAAGTCACCCTATTTATAGAATTAAACTTACTGTTTGATATAATCTAATATTTATGATAAGGAGGGAAATATTTACAAATTGAACGACTTCCTGTGTATCTAAGATGATTTTTCCGATAGACATCAAGGTGATCCTGGACTTCGTCCCAAACCATAGCAGCAATGAGAGTGACTGGTTCAATTTATCCGCCAACAGAACTAAAGGATACGAAGATTACTTCGTTTGGGCTGATGGCAAGCCGGATCCCAATAATCCTGGGAAGACTTTGCCGCCTAGTAACTGGGTAAATGATAGAACATGGCAAATATATAGTTAAATAAAATTACCGTGTTCGTTTTCTATAGATATTTTTTGTAATTGAAATTGAAATTTTAGGTCAGTGTCTTCCGTAAAAGTGCATGGGAATACAACAAAATTAGAGGGCAGTATTACTTACACGCATTCGTGATAGGCCAACCTGATCTTAACTACCGTAATCCTAGAGTTGTGGAAGAAATGAAGGTATGCTCAAATATCAATGAATAATAGGACATTTTCCAATTAAACAAAAAATATGAATCACTGATTATAGCTGATGTAGATGTAGCTGATATAGATTATGTCTGCGCCAACGTTCCCTCTAAGCTGCGCGCGTGCGCGGCCACTCAGCAGTTTGGAAGCCCCTGCGCACTCATTCCGGGTTGGCGCGCACTACAAGACAGTTATTCAATCAATATTTGATCGATCCGCGCAGCCTTTGAAATTTTTGCGCAGCTTACCCTTCGGCTTAGAGGGAACGTTGGTCTGCACTGTCTAAAATTCCCTCCTACCTAACGGATACGAAAAACTGAAGTAGCGAAAGCGACTATCTAACTACCAATTCTATCCTAGCCTGATCTTTTTATCTTTATTTTCTCCAATAAAGGAAAGGTTGAGGGACTTCATGCACAGACTCAAGAGTGAGATGCTCCAATAAAAGTTCATATGCTCCACACATAAAAGCATAAATGTAACTAAGAATTAGATAATTGGGTTATAAATTAGTGATAAAAGTTTGACAAACATTGTTTTTTCAGAATGTTCTACGCTTTTGGATGGACAAAGGTGTCGATGGGTTTAGGGTGGATGCAGTTCCATATCTATTTGAAGTTGACACTAATGATTTTGGTGGAAAATATCCTGATGAACCGCGAAGCAATGATGCCAATGCAAATCCAGACGATTACAATTACCACTATCATATATACACCCAGAACCAGGAGCCGACCTATGACATGATTTATCAATGGAGAGCTGTGCTGGACGAGTTCGAAAAGAAAGACGGCTTCCCGAGAGTCATGCTGGTGGAAGCTTACGCGGATGTGAAATTGGTCATGAGATATTACGGCAATGCCACAACTGAAGGAGCTCATCTGCCATTCAACTTTGAGTTTTTAAACGGAATCAACAAAAACTCCGACGCGAGAGACATCAAGTTTGTTATTGATAAATGGGAAACCTATATGCCCGTAGGAAGGACATCTAACTGGGTGGTGAGTCAAATTAATATAAAATGTTACATTACACAATAATTTCATATAAATTTTTCAAACCTGTAGCCGAGTGGTCAACGTCACTAGCTTCGGTTGTGGAATTTACGGGCTCGAATACCAGTAGCGACAGTTTCATAAAATTCGTTATTCAATTGATGTATCTTCGAAAGTATGGATGGATGTCTGTGAGGTCCAAATTCTCTTCTATCTATCCAATCTTAAAAGCAGGGTATAGCGAGAGTGATCAGGTAACCACTAGTCCTGTCCTAGTCCTATCCGGATATCCTTTCTATCTCTAAAAAAAGGGAAATTGACTGTGTAAACTCCATTAGAAATCCAAAGGTATGCTCGAAATTCAAAGTGGACAGGGTTTTATTAAAAAATATATATTAAATATGATCTGACACTAAGCCGATTCAACCTGGATTTAGTGAAAATAATTTTGCAATATCAATGTCTGATTCTTTACAGAATGGGAATCATGACAACAGTAGAATGGCAACTAGACAAGGTATCGAAAGGGCCGATGCAATGAACATGATAGCCTTAATACTTCCCGGAGTAGCACTGACTTATCAGGTTAGGAAATACAAAAGTATATAATAAAACAAAATGCGCCCGTTTCGTGGACAATTTAATGAATATTTATTGAAATATTTAAGGGAGAAGAACTAGCAATGACAGACGGAGAAGTTACATGGGAAGAAACCAAAGACCCTGCGGCTTGTAACACGGACGATCCTATAAATTATTACAAACTATCACGAGATCCCGCCAGAACCCCCTATCACTGGGACGATTCAAAGTTTGCCGGATTTACTAAAGGGAGTAAGACTTGGTTGCCTGTAGCCAAGAATTACCAAACTGTCAATATGAAAGCAGAATTAGCTGCTCCTCTAAGTCATTACAAGGTAAAAACTATCAGAAATTGTTGTATTGTTCAAGATTTTTTAAATGTAAAATCTCAATTATAATACACACAATTCATATCATGTAATTTAGCATTTCTGTCAATCTTTTTATTGCTATGCATAATATTTGTTATTAACCTGTATTGTTTCCTATTTAAGTCAATTTTTAATTGAATCTAGGTTTCACTAGTTGGCTGACTCGCTTTAAGCTTTTAGACGTTTTCTAAATTAATTTATCTTTCAGTTTTACAAAGATATGGTATCCTTAAGAAACGAAACCGTGCTCATAGAAGGGGATCTTGAAACAAAAGTATTAGCAACAGATGTTATTGGTATTTTGAGGTAATTAATTTAATCTACTACTTACTCAATCTACTATTTACCAATGTTTCTGCTAAGGTGTGCGCTTCCCAAAATGTGCCCGCACACATTTTTCCATACCTGCACAAGGCTGCACATAGAAAGATTGTAAAAATAAGTTTGTTTCACGAAATTTTTATATTTGCGCACATTTTTTTATTTTGTTGAAAATTTACTACTCACAAGTTAATGGTCCGCACACACAATTGAAAAATTAGAGGGAACATTGCTCCTAACCTATAAAACACCATGGTATGCATCATTCTTTTGAACAACACTCTCTACACTCATTTGCTACATTGTAATTTTTTTTTTAAGATCATTACCTGGTGAACCTTCGGTTCTCGGCATAGCCAATATGTCTCCAAAGAAGATTGATGTTAATCTACAACAGTTTAGAAGTCTGCCTGCTGAAATGATGGTTTACACAACTGGCTTAACTTCTTCACACAAGAAGGGGTAAGACAAAAACTTATATTATTAGTATGGAAATTCTCAATTGTTTGGTAACTAAATTACAGTTTTTATTGACATTTCAATATTAACAATTCTGTATGTGAAGTTATTTGAATATTCACTTATATTAAATTAAATTTGACAACTTTGTTACTCCAATTGTTTCGCCTCTTTAGCCTTTTGGCTGCCGTAAAAAAAAATGTTTATATTTAGCACGCCGGCTATAATTTGCAATTATTAATTTAATTAGTTTTTGACTCGTAACTGGCGTGTAGAGTATGAAAATTTTTACGAGATATCTCGTCTGTGGAAACCATCTAGTTAAGAAGCATCATCAGAAGGAACGTCGTAAGGCTTACAAATAAACTTCCTTTTTATGACAAATTTCACATACACCGACAAAAATTGTTTTCACTGATGTAAACCAATCGATTGTTGGTAATATCTACTCGCAGAGCAAAAAAAATTCTGTTCTCCAAATCATAGATTGTGGAAGAAATATATTTCATATTTATATGTGCTCATGATATCTTCTATCATTTTTCTACTACAAAATACAAATGATTTTTAAAATAGAGAGAGTGTTGAGTGTTTGTCTATGTGCTATATTGCGCTGTGCCTTTCAAACAGACAGACAGATAAATCAAGGCAGAGAAAATATGTTGCTTCACCCATTTAGTAAACTTTATAGTATAGATCAGGGATGGACACGCATGAGGTCAATGAGAGCCACATTCTGGATGTTTATTTATATAAAGTATAATATTAAATGCACAAATTCAATATAAATTTCTACACAAATCTTAATTTATTTGATTTATACGTCCACCCATTGTGTATATGCAGCCAACGTTTAATGGCCACTTTCCACAGCACTATCGAATTGCTATATATCAACATAATGCAGAGCCGCATTTGCCCACGTCCGGTATAGATCTTTAAATATGACATTTGGTTAGCATATTGTGCTTGTACGCATCGTCTGAGCTTGCAGGGTTTATAGAATTTATCAATTTTCACTGTATCAAATAAAACAGTAATTTTAATAACAATGTGCAAATCTGTTATAGGGAAATGGTGAAGACAGCTAAGCTCACATTATCTCCACACGAAGTCCTTGTAGTAAACACACCAGGCTTGTGAGATAAAGGGCAACGAATACTGATGATGACCGCTTGCATTGAAGTGTTATATTGTACTGAATTTTTATAAAACCTATGTAAATCTTTCATCTGAATATTATTGCAATAAAATGATTCCTAAAAACTGTTTGTTTTGCTGATGAAAATTTTCTCCACCCCATGAGATTGAAATGTTTATTAAATGACACTTATAAAATTTGGCAAGCCACATCAGAAATGGCCGCTGCCATTGTTCTCACCATTTTAAGAGACTTCGAAGATGATATTTTACAATCATGAATTATTTCTATAACTATATTGATTCCTGTAATAGAAATTCAGTATATCAAAAAATTCCCTCCCGCCCTTCCAATCCTAAAATATTGGGATGTAGCGAAAGCGATTACTTAACTACTAATTCTGTCCTAACTAACGTTCCCTCTGATTTTTCTATTGTGTGTGCGGACCATCAACTTCTGTGAGCAGTAAACTTTCAGCAAAATAAAAAATGTGCGCAAATATGTAGATATGTACTTACTGACGCTAGATGTAGAAGACAAATGTGGAAGATTTGGTGAGTTTAGTAGAACTAAAATTTGGTGAAACTAACTGCGCGGGGATGGAAAAATGTGTGCGGAAAAAAACAAAAATGGTTCTGGATGCGCGCACACCTTAGCGGGAACATTGGTCCTAGCCTTATCTTTCTATCCCTACTCTCTTCAAAGAAGAGAGATTAAGCAAATGAGTAACAAGTAGTTATCATGGACAAAAAATCTGTTATCGTACCTCCATTAGGAGGCCTAATACTCCACATTTTGAGCGGACATGGATTTTCTAAAAAGTAGTTAAATTTTGATGGGTTTGGGAGGCAAAAATAGCAATTGTCAACATTCTTGCATTTTCTCCAAAATACTCTGATGAATATATTGATACATTAGTTCAAATAAAGTGGAATAATGTACAAAGGAATATTGTGTTTTTATTAATATAATGCTTTTCCACCAAGTATTGACAGTGTACACCCTAAAAGTGAAAAATACTTTTTGTTTGAAAACATTGCTTTAGTCAAATGACACGGTAACTACGTGATGTTTGCCTTGTAGTTCAAGATTAAATTGATAAATGTGATTTTTCATCTCCACTGAAAAAGCCAGGTCTTTAATCCATTCATCATCTTTAACATTCATTCAGCAATTCTAAAAATCACCTCAAAACTTTACGACTGGAAAGCCATCGAATTTCTGTGTAATACGGTAGATCGGTGTATTCACTTCCTAAGTCTTTTATGATTTTGCTGAATTGGTGGTAATTAAGGCCACATAGACTTATGCAATTCACAGTTTTTTTTTAAAACATGTCCAATATTTAAACTTTGGAGATCGATATTTCTTGGTGATTCAGTCGAACTCTGTTGTAAATTGCCTGCAAACTATATTATAATTACTTTGGGAGGAATTAACTACAGAATTTATTATAACCAATTGTTATAACTACCTAAAACAAGATTTTATTTTGTCCAACAAAAAGAAATGTATATTTTTGAATATATTAACCTTATTCATTTACATATTATTTAAAAATGAATCAGCGTTTCAAAGTTAATTAATAATAGTACTGGTTTCCTATGGTGCTGGGCCGCGTGTTTGATATGCTTGCCTTAGATTAAGGGTTCCCAAGCTAATTGTGGATGGTGGCGCATTTGAGATTGATGAAAATAGTGGCAGATGAATCCCAGATTTAAACATTTATACGCTTTTGAGGACCTTTACAAAAACTATAGGATACAATTGTGTTTTTCGTTTATAAATGCTTTTGAATAGGGGCATGCAAACAGTTTGCATTCCCTTACTCAAAAGCATTTGGCAACCAAGTTTGAGGTTGCCAAAACAGACCTTAGAAAATCGCAGAACCGCATTTGGGAAATGCTGGAGTGTTGAATGATGCTTGAGAAATTTTTAAGTGAAAGAATATTAGGATATTTCAACACAGCATATTGTCGTTGTACTTTCAAATATATTATATATTGACCGCATGGAATGATTAACATAGAAAAACTTATTCAATATAATATGTATACAACATCACACAAACAATAAGATTTAGCTCAGAATGAACAAATGACACTTGTGAATAAATAATAAAAAGTTAAATAGCAATCCAATTAAGTACCTACTTCAACTTAAATGACATAATTTTTTCACACAACATTGTTTACATACAGATTATAAGTTCTGATTGTATCTTTAAGATATGTTAGAGATAATTCATAATGGAAATAACATTATTTCTACTAGTGGTGCATCTTCATCTGTAACTGTAAAACACAAATTAAAATTCATATGTGTGACACAAGTGTATCATTCATATTTATATTGGGGTATTTAAAAGATGGAAATTTTTATATTTAAAGTATTTAACTGCTATTATATATAGTTTTTGTAAAAAAATATACGCAAGGGTTTGGAAAAAGAGCGTAATCAACCCATTATATATTAGGTAGTCGAAAAAAAAGGGGGGGGGTGGTGTCAAGGTTTTCTTTACTGCGGCCTTATGTTGAATCAGATAAATGAATGTGGCCTTAAGAAATGAAAAGGTTCCCCACCCCTGGGCTAGGGTCTTGATAAAAAACAATAATTGTTTTTATCAACTGAATTGAATTACGCACTGGCTTGAAATATTCGCTGCAAATCCCCTAATTGAACAGTCGCATTCCATTGTCGTTGCTGCGAGATGGTCGTCTGCGAGGTGCATACAGTCAAATGTTGGCTAGCGTCTGTGTATTCAACACGTGCCAGGCTATACATGCATAGCCGGGCGACTGTCTATGTGTTGGATTTTGGCGCGCTTTGCATTTTATCACTTAGTAACTAAATATTTGGTCCATATTTTTTTTTTTTGCAAAACTAAGGGAAATCTTAGTTTTGCATTTTTCGCGGAAAAAATCAAATCCCTAATTTTGTATTTGATTCACTCCCCGAATTACACTACCCCCAATTACACGGTCCCGACTTTAGTGTAAATGGGGGTTTTACTGTATTAGGATTTTGGATTATTGAGAACACTGGTTGAGAAAATAATAAGAAAATTTAAAACTGTCAATAAAAACAGGAAAAGTAAATATTCAATATGAAATAAACTATTGAAAACGTTTCATCTCAACATAAAAGCAATGAAAACCTAAAAACTATGAAGATGTATACACAAATTGATTAATATGTAAATGTCCTACAACGTAGACACGGTTGGTAATGTTTTTCCTCACAATAAATTCAAATTTACAAGACTGATTTCTTGAAATACACCACTTGCAAATCAAGCTGGTATGATTTAATAAGTGGATACAAACTTCAAAGAAGTTATAAAAATTCAAATTACAAAGGTATAAATGCTGCTCAATGATTGACAATATATCATCTACAATGCGGGTAGTGCTGTGTTTGTTTTTGTTGGTGGTAGCAGCCATAGCATTTGCTGCAGCAGATGTAAAATGGTGGCAAAAAACTGTTGTCTATCAAATATACCCAAGGTCGTTTAAGGATACAAATGGAGACGGTATCGGAGATTTAAACGGTAATTTGATTCAAATCTTTCTTATGTTCAGTGAATTTTTAGAATTACAATACTACTGGCGCAAAAAAAAATAATGTTCATTGCCTCTTTCTCAGCACACATATTGTGTCAGAAGCCTTGGAAAATATTTATTTATACATATGAATCCTATCAAATCATTACAGTGTATATGAAAGAATTCATTGATCAAGTAATTTAGTCGCCGGCTGTGGTCTGGTTGGTGAAGCGGGTCTGGGTTTGATTCCTGGTAAGGTCATTGTCAAATTGAGATTTTTCAACGTAAGTTTTTGTAATGTCAATTCTCCTTGAGTTAATCTTAAGTGACTTACGAAAATTATCATTCTCATCATTAGCTGTAATGCCAAATAGAAGTTGTGTTTTATTTTCCCATGGGATCTCTTATTAATTTTTTTTTAATTAAGCACGGTTTGTTTTCGTTTTGTGCCGCTTTATCATTGATTATAATATTATTACAGTACATGTTTTTTAATGATTTCATTTGCTGTTTATTTAAAGTGATTACTAATGTAGCAAAACAAATATTTATTTATTTTTAAGATGCGAAATAATTTCATAATAATCGTATTACCGCCAAATCCATTGAAATTAATTAAAACTGTTTTCTGTTAATAAAAAATATGGATTGAAATACTTGAGATAAGTCATTATTTTATAGAAATACACCGAATCCTTTTTTTACGCGATATGTTTGTTCCAAAAACTGACGCGTAAAAAAATCGCATAAAAAAAACTTATCTTCATATAATTTGATAAATTGGTTCCAAAAATCAAAATATCGTGTAAAAAAGTATCAAAAATGTGTGAACAAAATAAAAATTTTCTATTGAAATTCGCTTAAAAAGTTTTTTTTTTAGCATTTTACTCGTTTTCCTAGATTCTTGATCGGAGTCGATTATTATTACATTGGAATTTTTCGATGATGTGACGGTTAATTATTTCTCTTTAAAATAACGAACGGACTTCTAGAGTGCATTTATCAATCCAAGATTTTGCGAAAGTCTGTTTCTTATGTAAAATTTTTTTTTGAAAGTAATAATCGCATAACAACGAGTAAATCGCGTTAAAAAAAGAAACGGAACCAAAAAACTTGCGTAAAAGCGAAATCGCGTAAAAAGAGGACTGGGTGTATATATTAAGTAAAATATTGTAATGATAAAACAAAAAAAAATACTATGCTAATATACCTCTCCTGGCTATTGAGTTTTTGTTTTTCATAGTAAGCAATGTAATACTTTTACAATTGAGCAATTAATTACGTTGATTGCAGTAAAGTTTTCGTTTCAAAAGAATATTGCACGAAAAGGGGAAAAGGTAAATTTACTCCACTGACATAATATGATGATATAATGAAGATGTTTATTCTATGTTTTATTTTAAGATATAAAATAGCTTTACACGCTTACCCGTGGAACAAAATTAAAATTTGTTATAATTATAAACTTTGAACAATTAATATACAGCATTGTTATTGATGATTTATATAAGAGAATATCTTTTGTTTTTAAGGTTTCTTATAAAATTTCAGGTATTACTGAGGGTCTGGAGCATGTCAAGGATGCGGGTATAGGAGCCATTTGGTTATCACCTATATTTAAATCTCCTATGTATGATTTCGGTTATGACATTGCTAACTTTAAGGAAATTCAACCGGAATACGGAACGATGAAAGATTTTGAAAACCTTATGGCTGCTGCAACAAAGTTAGGTAGTAAATTCAACTTTTTGTTTCTGTATTAAATGTTCTTTGTCCTCATCCAAAATATTGTATTACACAACCCTGTAGATCTAAAAGTGTATGCGACATATATTATCTTTTTCAACCGAGTCCATACTGACTTCTAATGAAGGATAGAAGGTTGGGGATAGATCAGGATTAGTAGTAATCTAATTGCTCCTTCTGCAGCCTGTTTTTATAATCAAATCGATGAAGGGACCGTATGCAATAGAGCATCCACGCCTTTGAACAGAAATCAATAAATCGATAGATTTATAATAGTTTTTGTACCTGGATTAAAAAAAAACACAAAAAATGCCTGGAGCATATATTGATTGAAATGATGTTCTGCTTTAACCGATTTCAGAAATTACTGTCATTAACTGAAATTTTTTTAATGGCATCAAATGCAATAATAAAATAATTTCAATTTTTTTTTAATTTATATTATAATTCAACGATATTTTTTTGATGTGGATTTCAGCAGCAATTACTGTATTTATTTTGTAATAATAAGATCTTTGTTAGATTGAAGTAAGTAGGTTCAATATGATGCAAACTTAAAAATACATTCCGTTATTTTCATCTCGGTAGGAATAAAAGTTATCCTGGATTTTGTACCTAACCACAGTAGCAATGAGAGTGACTGGTTCAATTTATCCGCCAATAGAACCAAGGGATACGAAGACTACTTTATTTGGGCTGATGGCAATCCAGACCCCAGCAATCCAGGGAAAACTCTTCCACCGAACAATTGGGTAATTTTTATAGCTAAATTTCTCTGTGACAATTTTTCTCTGTCATATAAGAAATTATGTAAAACCAAGTGATTTGCAGCTTATCCAAATACCAGCTTGACAAGAAATCCCGTCACAATTCGTCAAAAATTAATAATTTTATATTTTGCAATGATTGTTTCTTCTAGACCAGTGGAGGGCAACCTGCGGCCTTTTGACTTGGTCAAAATATTCACTTTGATCAAAAAATTATATGCAAGACTGTAATCAGCCCATTATACATTTTCTTTACTGCGGCCTTATGTTGAATCAGATAAATGAATGTGGCCTTCAGAAATGAAAAGGTTTCCCACCCCTTTTCTAGACTATAATTCCAGAAAACTTGAAAAGTATTACATTTTTAATAATAATATGTTTTCCTTTGTTTATATTTTTAAAGATTAGCGTCTTTCGTAAAAGTGCATGGGAGTACAACAAAGTGAGAGACCAATACTTCTTCCATCAATTTGCCATCGGTCAACCTGACTTAAATTACCGTGACCCTCGCGTCGTGGAAGAGATGAAGGTATTTTTGTATACATCCCTTACGTGCATTAATCTCTCTACAATGTTAAATAATACATCACAAACATTTTGTTTGCAGAGTGTGCTAAGATTTTGGCTTGACAAAGGTGTCGGCGGATTCAGAGTGGATGCTGTTCCGCATCTGTTCGAAGTGGACCCCAAAGACTTTGGTGGCAAGCTTCCCGATGAGCCGAGAAGCAACTCTGCCAGTGCAAACAAAGATGACTATGGATATCTAGACCATAGTTTCTCAACCTTTTTAAGCCCGTGGCCCCCTTTTGAGTCTCATATTTTTCCGTGGCCCACCTAACCATAGTAGTAAAATTTTCGGGGCTCGGAAAAATGAAAAAAAAAGTAGGTAAATTTATTTTTAAAAAATACAATACAATAAAATTGTTTGTTAAAAAAATATGTTTACAAAATAGTTGATAATATTACTTTTTTTTTTTTAAATCCCTAGGGTACCCAACGTTGTACCCATCACAGCCCGCTATGGTTCACACTATTCTTACGGGCGCGTATTATGCATAAATTTCTGAAAACTAGTTTGCATGCACTGCAGGGAATTGCACTCTTTGAATGCTATGTAATTTTCCCTAGATGCAACTCGGCATGACCAAAAGGACCACCAGATGCGACTGTGGTCGTATAATCTTATGCAGTTCTTCCCGTTCGTTGTTCATGCTTGTACATTCTCAAAAATGCGATCAGCATTCTGAAGCTATTTACTAATCACCCGACCTGGAAGAGCTTGGCAGTGAAGTGATCATGGCTATTTATAAATTGGTCTATCCGAAAATTTGAAGTCGAAGCGTTGGTCTCCATTCGCATTTTTAAATTTTGAAAGAATTTATAATAATGCCTGTCCTTAAAATAATTTCCCATCAATTTTACCAAATTCGCATAGCAGCGTCTGTAGCAATACTGTGCACCACAGTTCTGTGGGCCTTACGAATGAAGGGTCTGGTCGAGAAGAAGACAGTCAAAGAATTATCCTCACCTGGGATTTGACACCCATTATGTAGCATTGCTGTTGCGCCTTGAACATTAATGTATAGACTATCAATGCACTGTATTATTCGGTAAGAAGAATTTTCTGTAAGAAAATAAGGTTACGAACCTTGTATCATGTACTTTACCAGCCACTCCCATGGATTGAGTGTTAGGTTTCAATTACTTAATACCTACGACGCAAGAAGTTTTGGAATTATATGCAGTGGTGTAGGAAGGGGTCCTCCCGCCCGGAGTGGTACTTGAATTTGCAGCCCCATGGAGGACCCTAAGGACATTAGCCACTAAGCGAAGGGACAAAGCTTTGCCAATGATCAGTTTTGGTCTTTAGTATTGCGTTTTGGTATTTGCATCGAGCTGATTAAAAAAAATAATTTCGAAAAAGACATTCTTGAAGTCAATGGGATTTTATGAAATTTACTGTTTATTACAATATTAAGGGTTTCACACAAAGGTCCCATTTTTTACAACCTAATGTTGACGATGAATCGCGCAGGGAATTCAAAAAAAATAGTTTAACTTCAATATAAATAAATACTTCCATTAATTGAAGCGTTATATTTTTTATTTATAAAAAATCTTTATTTTTTGTTCAATCGTTACACTTTTAGTGTCTTAAGATTTTTGGTAAAGAGCATTAAATTATCTTAACTAACTTATTCGTCATCAAAAATCTGACACATCGTTTAAGGTTAGTCAATTTGGAAGGCAAAATGTTCAATTAGTTGTTTTTTTATCATCTGCTATCTCATACATACGTCTTGATACTGAACGGAATTGCTCAAAGGAATCACCTGAATAATTGCATTTTCACTCCGATTCATAACTCTTGAAATTGCAAAATCAAAGATTTGAAAATATAATGCGTTTTTCTAGCTTTTTCAATTAATTTAGAAACTATTAATTAAACCAGTGTCTAATTTTTCACTGAATACTATAAATCCTATTTTTTTGTTGCGAAAACTTCTTAAAGCTTTTTGAATTATTAAAATGGCTTTTCTTTCATGTCTATGTGTTTTGTATAAAATGGATAGTAGCATTAGTGAAGCAAAACATATTTAACGCACACGATTTTCATAATATCATTGGGTGACGAAAGAAATCCGTGGACAAGATAGTCAATACAATATTGTCGACACTTACTTTTGGATGCAGTTATTATGGTATCCTTAAATATCATAATAATATATGAAAAAATATTAAAGAGTATGTATAATAAATACATTATTTCTGCTACAATGTATTATTATCCTACTTTATTACATTTGATTTTAATATAAATTTTAGTTCATTATATTTTTGAGTGGCCGTGGCCCCCCTAAAGTCTGCTGTGGCTCCCTAAAACTGATATTTTCTTCTGTGGCCCCCTTGGAGCACGCTGTGGCCCCCAAGGGAGCCACATGGCCCCCGGTTGAGAAACGCTGATCTAGACCATATATACACCGTAGGTCAAGAGCCTACGTACGACATGGTCTATCAATGGAGAGCTGTTTTGGATGCTTACGAAAATAAAGACGGGATACCGAGAGTCATGCTTACGGAAGCCTACGCAGATATAAAGCTCACAATGAAATATTATGGGAATTCAACAACCGAAGGCGCTCACTTACCGTTCAACTTTGAATTTTTGAATGGTATCAACAAAAATTCAGATGCCAGGGACATAAAATTCATAATTGACAAATGGGAGACATATATGCCAGCAGGAAGAACAGCCAATTGGGTGGTAAGTTATTATGATACCAGGTCCGCTACTGATGTGAAGTATACGAACTCTTGATAGAGTTTATCTCAAAAGTTGTTCAACGATAACTGCTCATTACTGACCTCTCTTTTCAGAGAGTAAGAATAGAAGAATATCCTAGGACAATTAATAGTTAACTAATCGCTCTGACTATGCCTCATTTTTCGGAGGGAGGGAATTTAGATTTTACAGACATCCATGCCTGCATATCAATTGAACAAAACATTTACAAAACTCTCCATACTGAGACTCAAACCCGTGAACACATTAAATGTACTTCTATATTTATATTTCATTTTCACCATGTCAATTACCAACATTGTTTCAAAAGAAGTTTTTAATATGAATTGGTTATAACCTAGTGACTCAATGTCAAGCTGATCGTTCTATAATATACACTTTTCCCTGGATTGGACATAATGTGAAGAGATGGAAACATCACAAACATCAATGTCTTACAATATAAATCCATTAACTGGTGTTTGAAAATATACATTAATAATTTGAAACCTTGACATATCCTGTTATAACTCATCCATAATGATTGACAGTAAAATATACACACATAAATATGATAGTCTTTAAGCCGTTAGAAATCAAATCTACAGAAGATTACAAATATTTTTAGCCTTTTGGCTGCCATAGAAAAAAGAACATTTGTACCTAGCACGCCGGCTTTAATTTGTAATTATTAATTTAATTAGTTATTGACGAGGTAACTCATCCCTGGCGTGTTGTGCGCGAAAAATTCGACGAGATATCTCGTCTGTGGCAGACATCCAGTTAAACCCTTTGTTATAGGGAAGATTTATATATTGTTTCAGAATGGAAACCACGACAACAGCAGAATGGCGTCTAGGCAAGGCATCGACAGAGCTGACATAATGAACATGTTGGCATTAATTCTTCCAGGTGTCGCTTTAACATACCAGGTTAGTAAATAAATATACAGATACTTGGTCATTTTGATTGATTACTCATATAACAAAAATGATTCTATTGTGGCTATTCTTGCATGAAGGGAGAAGAGCTGGCTATGACAGATGGTGAAATCACATGGGAAGAAACAAAAGACCCGCAGGCGTGTAATACAGATGATCCAATCAACTACTACAAATCTTCCAGAGATCCGGCTAGAACTCCATTCCATTGGGACGACTCAGAGTTTGCCGGTTTTACAACAGGAAGTACCACGTGGTTGCCCGTGGCCAAGAATTATAAAGAAGTTAATTTGAAAGCTCAAATGGCTGCTGATAGAAGTCATTACAAGGTATAATATATTTCCCCATATCTTGGTGTATATTCATTAAATGATTTTAATGTTTGAAAGCCAGAAGCTTACCCTTTCTTTTCAGAGTGGTAATGATAGAAGGATGGTGTTAGGAAGAAGCGAGTAATAAGCTAATCACTCTATTTCTCTTCCTGCTTATTTTTAATTCAATGGCCATTTTGATATATTGGATTTTCGTCGTAAAGTCTTGCCTTTCTCGCCCACATTAAACAAAAAACTACTCTAAATACTATTATGTATGTTCATGATATATTTTAATTTGTATTTCAGTTTTACAAGGATATGGTTAAATTAAGAAACGAAACTGTACTTATAGAAGGGGACCTACAATTGAAATCACTGTCGGAAAACGTTCTAGGTATCATGAGGTAATTGATATCCAATACTTTTGTACAACTCAATCGGTAGAAATGTAGATTATACTTTTTTCTTTTGGAAATGTTGGTTCATTCAAAATTTTTCACCTCACACCACTGAATGAATCCTATTGTTAAAATAAAAATGGAATAAACAGGTCAAAAAAATGTGCCAGTACTAAAATTCTATCACATTAGATTAATAATCTTTTCATAGCTTATTATTTGTGAGAAAAATGCATTCGGGACATCTTTCCTTGGAAGACATATTTTTAGAAAAAATGCTGATAATCAGAAACCGAGAATTTGAATATGATCACAACTATGTGCAGCATATGCGCGAATAATCCAAGTGGATCCATGATTTCCATATTTAATTTAAGCAAATCTTTCAGCTGTAAAAAAACAACAATGCAAAGATGAACGCTTCTATGAACCTCTTATATAAAAATCTTCTCTATGAATTGCTCCCACAAAAAATACATTTTTATTTATGGTTGTCGCCCTTGGCGCCGTGTCGATTGAAGAGTCCCATAAACTAATATACTTTATGGAGATCTGATTGTTATTTCTTCACCGCATCCTGATGATACGTATATTATTTATTTAATTAACATTGCACAAGGTTGACAAATTATAAATTTAAAACTTTTACAATGGAGAAAAAAATAGTACAATTTAATATTAAAAGCAGTAGAAAAAAAAATGGCAAGGAAGTCAACTGAGTAAGCTCCGACGAACTCTACTTTAACCTTTTCAGTACCGCGATGTTTTAAGCTAAAAAACATTCACTCACATACCTACCGCATATTTTTAATAATTTTTGAATAGTTTTAAAAAATAGGACTGAATTTATGAATATTAAAAGTTTACTTATAAAATGATATAAACAGTTAATTATTTTTAAGTTACATTAGTGGTCTTCAGTAGCATTAAAGTATTCACGCCGTTCGTATGTAGCGGCCACCAGTGTCCTTACGGTACTGAAGCGGTTAATACATAAAAAATAGTATTCGTCGGAACTCACCCACGTCTACGTGGCATATGTCGACATCCGAAGCAATATTGTTGAACACCATTAAAGCTCTCCCCAGTGGCATCCCCATTGGCAGACTGGTTCTACACCTTGGGAGAACAAACAATTCATGTCCACGATTTCTCAAAAAATAATCAGGAACATTCAGATTCACTTAATAATTAATATTAATGTGATTATTGAATGTTAGTTTGCTCTCAAATTGTACGCCAAGATCTTTGACTGATGAAATTCGCGAGAGAATTTGGCCATTCATTGAATAACGGAAAAATAACACTCGCGACCCTCTTGTAAAGGATTATATTCATTATTTTAATTTAATTACAAGTGTCCTACAGTTGAGGTACTCTTCAACTCATGTTTTATGAGTTTTTCAATGCATATTGAGTAAATGAGATGTCAATAAATTACAGATTTTTCCCTGATAAGTCTTCTGTTGTCGGTGTTGCAAATCTATCACCAAATAATCAAGTTGTGGATCTACGCCCATTCAGAGCTTTGCCACCAGAAATGGTTGTATACACATCAAGCGTTAATGCTAAACTTCAAAAAGGGTCTGTTTTATAGTAACATTTTTTTTGAAGAAATAAATACAGCAGTCGACAGCAATTTAAAACAAATTTGACTTATATTTTTCAGGATTCGCGTGAAGACAGAAAAAGTCATACTATCTCCTTATGATGCAGTAGTATTGATAGCTCCACTTTAAAAGAAAAAGGTCCAGAATCTAAAATGATCAAAATATGGCTTACCGAGGATATGTTACTGAACGCAATGTTAAATGGATTCAAAGAAAGTATATAATAAAATTAGTTAAAAATGAACAACAGAAATATTTTTTATTCTTTATCCACCGCACCATCAAATAGCTCCTTAAACTCCTTAGCACAGAACACAATGAACATGTTAATAAATTAAAAATATAATTTGAAAAACTGAGCTAAAATTCTAGACTTCAGTTTTATTATTCATCCAGTGTTCGATTATTATCTCGTGTGTACTCCCACTGAGCCTAAATATATTATATCGCTTATGATAATGTTCGCTTTCGCAATGAAAAATCCCTAGACCCAGCAAAACCTCACTTCACAATAATGGTTTTATTCACATGTTTTCCAACTTGAAGCAATACAATTAATTGTCTCCATTGTTACTTCCATTTGTGCAATACATCTTATCTCACACAAACAGTGCAAATGTTATTATTGTATCGAAATAATGTTTGGTTAATAATAGACAATTTTTTAATCATAAAAAATAAGGTTTGCATGGGCCGAAATTTTACAAAATTACTCGGTCCGAGCCCGAAAAATCGAGACGTGACCCAAAACAAAATAATTTTTAAAACAAATTCAATGGCAATTTTATTAGATTGTCTTGTGATATTGTTTTGAATTAAAACTGATCCCCTGTGATTCTCAAATACTCTTCAAACTTTAAATTGAAAACATATATGTTTTTTTTACTTATTAATTAAAAACCACCATCAAATGGTCTATTATTCACATGTACTGATGCGTAACATCTAAGAATGACCATATAAATCACACCGCTTGTCAACGGGAGCTACATCTATCGCCAGGTAATGTTGTATACGACCGGGGCCTTGGGGGTTGCAGGACTACACCTTCTGTATAAAATGATTGTTCTTGTTTTACATGAGTCAAGTGTTTTCTCAAATACATTCAACTGCAAAACAAAGCTAGTCCTAATCATGGTATAAAATTGTGGAACAAGCAAGTAAATATTGTTTTATTTTTATAAATATGTTATTTTACCGAGAACTTTTTATAAAAATTAAAATTTTATTAGAATGAAACATATAAATCACATTTAGCAAATTTTATAGTGAACCAAGGATTGTTGAAAAAATTGAAAATCTGCAAGCATTGTCAAGATGAAAAGTAAAGCAACTCGTACATATATGAATGCAGCTCAAAAATATTTCAACATCTTGGAAATAATTGTTAACAGAGGAATAAACTTGGAATGAATTCGTTAAATGGCATTTTGCCAAAATTCCGTAAAAGTTTTAGTTTTCAGAATATAAGTGTAGAGCTATTTTAGGGGTCCATGCAAACTGTCTCTTGTCTCGTAAGCTCAAATGTTACAATCATTTTTTCTCTTCATCATAGTAACAAATTACAACGGAATGTTATTATCAATTATTCCAGTTATGGTATTCAAAAATCCATGGCGCCTTCGAGAAAACTAAGGCAGTCAACTGTATCAACAACTGCGTCAAAGTCTTTCTTTGTCACTATTTTCTTCTTTGCTTTAGCAGTATACGAATAGCACTCTTTTGCAATGGATTCGATGAACATTTCCTGCAATAGAATGAAACATAAATTAAAATTAGTAATAAGATGTACGGCCAAAATAGTAAATATACAACAGAGATATATTTTATTATTTAACAAAGTTCGCATGAAAAATAGTATTTTCGTATGATGTGATCTCATATATAAAACAGTATTTCCACAATATGCTGTGCTGTTTAAAATTGGTCGCATCATGTAACAACATATATATACACTTTCCTACACATCTGCATTGTTATTTGCTGCATTAAGATTTTTTTTTTGTATAGAAATAGAGTTATCATATTGTAAAGCATATTTAGCTTTACATTTTGTTTACTAATAAATTACCGAGCAGGAATGGTTGAAAGCAGTGCTTTTTTTCCCATGTAACAAGGTGAAACAGTGTTCCAGCACCTTTTTTCTTGACATTTTAAATGTTTTGAATCATCGATTTCCAACCTGGGAGGCGCGCCTCCCTGGGGGGGGGCGTGGGCTATTGCAAAGGGAGGTGCGAACAGTCCAAAATATTTATTTATCTTTTAAAACGTGTCTTTATTACTATATGAAATAAAGAATGGGGAGGCGCGAAGATATTTTTTTCTTCTAAGGGAGGCGCAGTAACATCAAGGTTGGAAACCACTGTTTAAAATCAATATTCTTAAAAAAATATTTTTATGGAAACCATCTCTATCTTAGGTCCATTTTGAATGTAAGGTATCGCAACACTCATAAATATATGTCATAATACAAAACAATACCAGGTCCATAGAGTTACTCTGTGACCAGAACCATGTGTCGAATGTTTTGTCACTTTTATTATCAAACTCAGAGCACCTTTGAAACGTTTATATCTTTCAAAATAGGTTGATCGGTGGTCACTCAGAGGAAAAAATGCTTCCGTGACGGATCTCACAGATTTGAGTCCCAGTACGAACAGCATTTTCTTCAATCGATTTATGTTTGAAGGCATGGGTGTTTGTGACATCTAAAAAAATCTTCCCACCCTTTCATTCCTAAAATTGTTGAGGTAAAGCAAGAATGATTGTGTGACCACTATTCCTGTCCTAACCTTATCCTTACCTTACTCTCTTTAAAAAAACACTTTAATAAAAAGCTCGACAAGACCAGTTCCGGTAATTTTTTCTTCAAAAAAAGCACTGGTTGTTATGTCCTAAGACTAGGATTGCCTGATTTATTGACGTCTAACCCGGGACAGCAATATGAAATTATACCCAAATAATGTAAATAAATAAACCATTCAAAATTTTATTTGATAATTATTTGCTTGCAATTAAGAAAATTAAACAATTACTTATAAGAAAAGGGCATTTGGGTGTGCCGAAGGGTTAATTTGAGACGTCGGGATAAGATGCCTGAAATCGGAACAATCACGAAACGCCTGGCAACTATAGCCATGACATTATTCCAATACCGATACATAAAATATTGTATGTCCTAGAATAATTTTTGCACTCATCTGTCTTACAAGCAAAAATTAACGATAAAGGATACAACTTTAAGAAATATTTATTACATCACTTACGGTCGCTTTTGTGACTGCAAATACAGCATCATTGCTAGCTAGGTTTACGTCAGGATCCATTTTCATAATATGTTTAATTCTTGACATTGGCAAACGAGTAAATTTAATAACCTCCGACTTATCAGCAGTTGTAATCGATTTAATAATGTTGTCAGAACCTTCGTCTTGATTATCTGGTAAATTATCAATTTCTTCTGTGTCCTGCAAATCGCTATCATCAACATTCATAATAGTACTACTATCTGCCATAACCTCTGAAGGTGAGGAATCTTCCATTGCAAAGTTAACAGGATAATGTAATAGTATAATGAAAATCTTCTCAACTGTACTTGATATTGGTATGTTGACAATAGAAATTACGAGAACAACAGAGTATATATTTACGCGGACGCAGTCTATGCGCGGACGTGAAGAAACACATAACCAGAGATACACATAACCACTAATTTGCACTAATTTGACGTTTATTTTGACGGGGTTTGGCGCTAAATTTACAATATCTCTGATTTACAATGTGGACAAAATCAGACTTTTTTACATACTTTACACTTACTATTGGACAAAGGATACTTGCATCCATTAATTTTTTTATGAGATTGATTACGACAATCAATTTTCAATATCAAAAAAATACATTATCATAATTTATGGAAAATTTAATAGAATGAAAAGAGTTTTCTCTGATGGAATGACATTTTAAAATTTTGTCGTTGTTCATTTAAATTATCCTATGTGGCAATAGGTACTTTCTGAGATAATCAAGAAAAATTGTTTTAAAAAATAACGAAACAAGTACCAAATAATTGATTATAGTATGATTTTTTTATTTATGATTTTTCTGAAAATATATTTTTATAAGTACATAAGTACTGTAAGTACATAAGTATATTTTTATAAGTACTTAAAATACCAAGTACATAAGTACTTGGTATTTTAATTGAAAATAATTAATAAAATGCATTAATAATTCAATGCATATGCATATGCATTGAATTTTGCACGTTTAACTTACTTTATATTGAATTCCGCACATAGGATATATTCAATATTTAATTAAGTTTTTATTACATACCACACTATTTTAAAGCAATCATACTTTTCTACTGTAATAATTTCGTATTACATTACTTTTTTAATATTAAGAATCTAAACAGCCACCGCTTGTTTCACTATAAAAGGTCCTTCTACGTATGCGCCTCTTTTTATTTGTTCTATATTTATCATATTTTTCGTGCTGGATCTTTTCTGTACCTAACGTTAATCTCACTCAATTAGAAGAAAATCAACGAAGTGAGTAGAGGCACATACATCAAGATACAGACATTATAAATGTACCCAAAATTATTTACATTATTCCCCATTCCAATCAAGCAATATATGTTAAGGAATCATAAATAGAATAGTGATCTGTATTGTTAATTTCTTCGTTGTTGTGAACCCTTGTAAATTGATTTTTTCAAAGGGGTGGGTGCATTATATTTAATAGCTGCATGACCATTAATACGAATTGATAGAAAAGCATTGCGACACTGAGGCAAGTATTACTAATCAATATTATGATAAATATTTAAACTGTTTTGTCATATTGATAGAAAAGTGTCCCACTGTTTTTCCAGGCCGGTGATAAAAGTGCTTTGTAATTCTTAAAAAAATATTAATGATAATTTTGAATTAGGAAATGCTGTTTTGAAAGAACTATTTGCATTCAAGTAACATACTCGGATCGTGAAATAGCGATCCAAAATTGAATGTTGTCTACTTATATCATAGTACGTCTTTTTTAAAATAATGTTTGCTATACTTTATTATAATTGTAAAATTCGATTGTCAAAAAAATTCTGGATTCATATACTTAATCATTAAAATATATTTTAATTTTTAAAAAATTGGCATCGTTATCGCCTGCAGCCCGTAAAAGAAGTAAAACATTTTTTAAAAAATGCGTCACGAACGAATTTTTTAGGGCTTCGTCACTCATCTGTTCTTATTTTATCTTAAAATACGTATCATCAATTTTCATCTAATCTCCATTCATTTCAATTAATCTCGACAGACACTATTTACTGTTTATTTTTAATTTCTTTATAAAATCATTTGTCCTTATCTACCAAGTATTTTTCCTGGAATTTCCGTTTTTCAAAAGGGTCACTCCAAAACGGTGCATCAATTGCGTATCTGTTAATCAGGGCCGGAGAAAACATTTACTTGCCCGAAAAACGTGTATTTATGTGTTTGATAATATTTAATGTAAGTATTGCTAGCATAAGTATATGTACCTATAGACCAGTGCTCCGCAAAGCGTGTGCCGCGGCACACTGGTGTACCGTGGTCATCAGTTGGTGTGCCGCGGAAAAAAGTCAAGGTTTTGTTAAGATAATACACCTAAAAATAGCTGAGAGCTATAAGAGTGACCTGCAACCTATGGACTGGGTACGGAATCCATTCTTGGATAACATTTCCCTTGGACACTTACCGATAAACGAGCAGGAAGAATTCATGAGTTAAAAACTGATCGGACATTAAAACTAAAATTTTCCGAAGTAGAGGTAGCACATTTTTGGCTGCATATAAAAAATGAGTATCCACTGCTTTCAAAGCGTGCTGTTGCAGTTCTATTACCATTTGCCACAACCTACTTATGCGAATTGGGATTTTCAACTCTCACTACTATTAAATCGAAAAAAAGAGAACGCCTGAGGACGATCAATGAAGAGATGAGAGCAGCCTTATCAACGATTGCTCCAAATTTTGATCGCCTGTGCTCAGTTAAACAGGCTCACATTTCTCACTAAACATCTTTTCATATTAGGTATATTGATTTTAGTAATAAATAAATATTAAATAAACATTGCTTTTTCTTTGGTGTACCTCTAAATTTTTTTCGATTTGATAGGTGTACCTTGAACACAAAAAGTTTGCGGAACACTGCTATAGATGACGTATAGTAAAACTATGTTTAATATAAATGTTATGTATACTCATTCTATCCGTTATATACTACAATAGCTACATAGTAATGTATGCTTTGTGAGGCTATTCCCATATCTATTAGGATCTAAACACTTGTTAAGGGGGTTTCTAATACTCGATGTTTTTTTTTGTATTATATAAATGTAATAGTTGTTAGTATGCTCATTGTTGTTAAAGTCGCTATATAATTTGAAGACCCTGTTATTCGAATAAAATAAAAGCGTATTTAAAAGAAATTAATTTAGTAAAAAATATTGAAAAGTGAATTAAAAATGTATGCCTCCTGCGCTTATGGAGTTATCCGCCGCTGGTTATAGTCGATCTTTTATGATCAGTTCAACCAATTAAAAAAATGAGTTATAAAGATGGTACGCACGATTCTGAAATACTAAAGCATACAATATGTTAATATTAATGAAGTATTACGTGACCGACTTCTAAGGATTGAACTGAGCCCTCCTCGAGCCGATCCTACTACTCAATGTTTTTGCGCAATAATTTGTCACAGTGTATCATTATTATTTTATTCAAAAGGAGTGCACTGGTGCGACGCTCCGGCTCAGTAATCCACGGAGTGATAAGGCATTTCGTAAAAACATTCCGTTTCGTTTCGTAAATAACTTTAAAAAAAACAATATTGATGAACAAAAAAAACTATTTTTTCTTTTTTGAGTATTGAGCGTTCGGTTGGGGAAATTTCCCATTTAGAGCGGTAATTATCGTTAACAAATAAAAGTGTTTTTCACACTAATCTGCATCCAATTAATATCAGCATACTGAAGAAAAAATTCAATTATTGACGCTTTGTATTTAGAAGTGTGTCATAGATAGTCTGTGAAAATAAATTAGATTACATATCTACTGTGCTTAAAGGGATCAACCTTCATTTTTTTGAAAGTAGTTTTATTCGATATTCACAATATTTACTACTAAATGCACCATCTGTCAAAAGGACCGAAGACGCAAATGCCGAATTAGTATCTAAATTAGGCTTGTGTTTGGAAAAAAAAGTATGTGAAAATTGCAACCAAGGAAAATAACCGTTATAAAGGGGTTTCTTATAATACATATAAATTTTATTCTACATTGAGTTAATAAAACACCAGTTTATAAGTCTTCGTGCATTTCAGGGTTGTGTTTATTTAATATTTTGAAATTGGTCTAAAATCATTAAAACGTTTTTCGTCCCTCCTGTAAAATTTGTTTTGTACTTTTATTTAAGCACAGTCGATATGTTCATTGCTTTACGGTAAATTTGCTCGCGGAATAACACGATTTCATTGTTCGCATTTTCATTACAAATCTCAATTGTATGCATTTTTCTAGCATCACGCGTTCGTTGCTTTGTTTTCCAGCTTGGGTATTTTTATTGTAATCAAACACGATAAAAACACTTTCACAGATAATTGTGTTTTCACGTAGAAATGATATGATTAAAATATTTGAAAAATATTTATTGATAATCCCACCACAATTCCTCAAAGTTTTTTATACCTCCTAATTATTTATCAATCTGTCCGTCAAAGGAAAAGAGCGTTTAGTCTAAAATTGGTACATTTCAGGACAGTCGAAACAAGATTTATGTAGAACTTTAATGTTGTAACGTGAAATTTAATAATTCAGTGGTGTTGCTCTGACTGGAACATTACACATACATGTCTAGGTATATTAATTAAGCAGTGTGGCTATACTTGCATATTAAACACAATCTTAAGATATAATGTCATTTTTATTTCACTAACAGCATCACATTTTGAGTCCCACTCCTTTAATTTACGTCTCTTTTTGTTTCACACACAACGTCACAATGTGAGCCATTCGTAATTTAATGCTGCGATGTCTTCACAAAATAAAACTCGAAACTTATTTTGTGTTGTCATTTTTTTTCTATGAAATCCCTTCTTTTCTTAACCCTTCATCAAAAATCATCATAAAAATATACCTTTTTTTTACGTTAGACGCTTTCTCCTCAAAGGCACTGGTATTTGGACGGCCTCTAACTTGTAGCATGTAGTACAAACAGGTGCCAGCACAAATATTAGTGTATTATGAACAGTGTGTGTACAGCAGCGACTATTTATTATTTTGCAGAAACAAAATAATGACGTTTAAATTTATTGAATATGCTGCCGCAACTATTGTTTTCTACTTCATAAAACACCACTTCATGAAATCGATCACAAGAAAATAAATAATTACAAGTGTACAACGTTTACAATTTTTAGATTTTTTTATTTTTAAATAATATCCACTTTCTTAATACTATGGTCGATATAAATATACAAAATGTCGGTCAGGAAAAGCAAAACATTTTCTTCCAAATGGATTCTTTCTTTATCACAACAGGTAACGCGGCTAAGATTGCAGAATCGAACGTGTCCTTCAGCCGACTTCTCATTTTAGCCGATGTCTCAATGTAGGGTGCATCCAGCGAGGAAGCCAAGGATCTTGCTTTTGATTCACTGACCGGTTCCTCTCCTCTTTCCTGAAACAAAAAAAAAACAGAAGACTTAATTATTTGTTCAAAATTATGCTATTCTTAAGTTACATGATTAACTGAAACAAACTAACATTGAAAAGAAAATCGTGTTTTTTCATCAAGGCTTTTCTGTAATTATTAGAGATAGCCATAATTTGAAGCTTACAGGCCCTGCCTGTGTGCTGAGGGGAGATCACCCGAGCCTCTTCCTAAATTTGACTCAGGCCGGCAAGCCCTTTGTTAAATTAAGAAAAACAATATTCTAATATATGAACGCACTACGCATTAATTTACACTTGCTGTTACTGACATTTATATTATCTACAACGTTTTAATTATTACGTTTGAAACACGGAGTTAAAACGAAAAGAATAGATCGCTCAGCATACTTCCAAAATTCAGCGATGTCTTCTAAAATGACTCGACTGCCCAGCCTCCACATGTATTCATATAAATATGATCGTAAGTAATGTAAATGTGTCCCCCTGCGCTTCTCATTTCCTCACTTAGCTGGTCCCCACATTCAGTGTTTCAGGGTCAATAAAGTGATATCGAAATTTCACTGTATAGTGATCGAAATGTACACTGATCTCCGAATAAGCACTTCATGAAATGCTAAAAATGATTGTACCTGGTTGTTTCTTTTCCCTTATGATGGGAATAAGTGTGGCTCCAGATCGAACTGAAACCATTACCACAGTGGCGTAGCAAGAGGGGTGTTGCAGGGGCGAACCGCCTCAGGCGGCACATTTTTGGGGGCGGTATTTTCAAAAATAAATACAATATTTTTCGAAAAATTATATTTATATATAAAAAAAATCAGGGCTTCGAACCGCTATTTTTTTCGTTCCGGTTTTTTTTTAGCTCACCGAGGAATTTGAAAATCTTAAAACACTACTAGCGTGAACTGAAAAAAAACCGATATTTTTTTTGGTTCGGTTCCGGTTTTCGTTCCGGCAAAAATAACGGTTTTCGGTTCCGTTCCGGTTTGAAGTCCTGAAAAAAATTAAGTCATCTGTGGTAAGAACTCATATTTCGTTGATAAAAAATAGTAGAAAATATTAAAATTCAAGGACCGCCCCGGGCGGCAGGATCCCTTTCTACGACACTGGGTGTGTATTAACTGAGCTCGCTTCACTTTTAAGATACTTTCAAGTTTAAGACGTGTAAAAAATTATAGAGCTTTTAAAAATGGTTTCATTAAAAAAAACAAGTCTCTCTCGAGTCCTCTCTAGATCAACTAAAACTCTTAACGTTTTTATTTTTTAATTAAATTTTTAATATAGTAAGCTAGAGTCACCCATTTTTTACTCCAACTCCACAGCTCTGATACATTGTATATTATTCATGTGTTAGGTCAGGGGTCGGCAAACCTCGGCTCGCGAACCGCATCCGCTCTTCAGGCATCAACTCTTGAGCTTATCACGTTTTACCCCTAAAATTACATATGTATGCTAATAACCAGGGCTGTGGGGTCGGAGATGGAGTCGCGGTATTTTGGCTGGAGTCGGAGTCGTGAAAAATAAGCGGCTCGATTTTTTTTGAAAATTATATTCAATGATGTGTATTCAAAAAAAATAATTCAAAGTGTTGTCATTTCATGTTTGGCTGACTAGAGATGATCTGATGGTATCCATATCGTCCGGGGAAAGAATAAAAGACGTAGCCCACACATATCCAATTTTACAGGAGACACAAAAAACGTTTTTTGATGATTTTAGGCAAAGAGCAAATTATGACATATACACAACCCTGAACGGTGACTGATACCACTGGTTGTATATTGACTTAGTTTAGTAAAACCGTTTTAGGTCCTTTTTCCTGGTTGCAATTTTTACAATCCTTTCGTTTTTCAAATTTAAAAGCTAAATTTAGATACTAATTCGGCATTTTCAGCTTCCGTCCTGTTGGTAGAACGTGTGTCAAGTTGTATATATTGTGATTATCGAAAAAAATCTGTTTTGGAAAAACTCAGGGTTACGTTTTGGGGTGAGTTGGAGTGTTATGTATAAGTTAAAATGAAATTATTGAAAAATTTCCTCGGAGTCGTCTTTTTTTTACACTACTCCACAACCCTGCTAATAACCTGTTATATTTGAAGTGCTTTAAAAAGGTTGTCTTTTGCATTTCCTTAACCTACGTGGATTGTAACCGGTTCTCTCCCACCGACGTGTTAGCACGCCATACAATGTCGTGCTCGTAGGGCCGGCCATACAAAATGTGCGTGTTTACACGCAGTACTTGAGACGCAGTTTAAAGGCCACAAGAAACGTATTTAATAATTTAAAAATATCATGCATATAGTGACATCTCTTGGAATCATAGTGTGATACTTAAACTCAAAAGATATTGTTTTGTAATCTATAATATAACGATTTAAAAAAAAGCTTTTTTGTTGTGTTAAAATTTGTTGCTAGCAGATATAATTCCTTGGCGGTAATTTCCGTTCTTGAAACGTTTTTTGATCAATGATGGCGGAAATGACCCATCGTGTGTATATGTGTATATGGTAAGTGTTTGTGATGCACTATTATTATATGTCCAAAAACCACATATTTATTAGGTTTTATTTATTGAAAGAAAATCACGGCCCTCCATGCACAGCCATATTAATACCGCACGGCACAGATCAGGTTAACATGATCTCAATTCAAAAAATGAATATCGTGTTCCCTTGGTTGTATCTTTGGATTTTTGGACATTATGTCTGGTATATTTCTATAATAGATAATTTTGATACTTCATGCTGCAGTCGACCAAATTTTCTAGCTCCATGGGGACCGGTAAACCGCGATCGAAATTCCGGCCACCTGTTTTTAACTAATATTATTTCATATCTCTTGTTGCTATCCCAATAATCTATGCACATTTATTCGTTGTACACTATCGATATGTAGGTTTTATGTTATATTATGCAGTGCAGTTATACCTTGTGCAGATCCGTAGAAAGATAATAATTAATAAAATGTAGTTATCAACAATCTGATACTGATATACCTACTTGGCAATAGATAATATGTAATGGGTTTTTTAGTGCGCGAATGTATTAATTTTTGCATTCGCATGCCAACACAAAAACGTGCCGTGAAAAGTATGTAAAGTTATCAAAAAGGAAACATTCCTTCCTGAAAGTATTTTACATTTATAATATTGATAACAGTTATTATAATAATTATTCTTATTAATTTTGTGAATAAAAGTTGGGTATCAGTTGTAGACGTCACAGTGCAATAAGCGCTACAAAATGATTTAATTAATCCCGTTTCCGACCATACATTATTAATAAGCCTTCAAGAAGTGAAGTGAGCTAAGTAGTAAAATGGTTAAACTATTCTATTGGACTTTTAAAAGTACAATCACGTCTTTACTTTAGTGTTTCGGTGGATTGATTATTTTTATTTTAGGAATTAAGACATGCAGAAAATTATAACGCATCTAACTCATGTTTTCTTAAAATATCACTTGGCTCACTTGACCTCTTAGGGGATCATTTTATATTCCTACTTTAATAAGGTTAGATACTTTCATTCAAATTAATAAAAAAAACACGTGATTGTGAAATAAAAACTGGTTTGTCTATATTTTTTCTTTTGTTAACTAGCCCAGTGTGATAATTTAACGGAGGTTGTTCAACTACAACTGTTGTTATTCAGTTTTTCAAGTTATATTTATTCATTGTTTTTTTAGATCGTAGAATGGGGCTACATTATCCATAAATCGATCGAAAAATAAAAATTATTTTTTATTGTAGAAATACTTTCAAGGCTCGTATTGCCATTCACTCACTCTCAAGTCGCTTTTAGTCACTGATTGTGAAAAATAATCAGTATATGTAATTCTAAAAAGATTATTCATATAGTGATAGCAGTGTCAGCTTCTTAACATTTGTAGTAATAATAAAAATCGATAAATATACACTTTCTTCACGGCGCCTTCAATGTGTAAAGTGGCTAATATTTAATCAAACTGTGTTATTTTTAACGATAGCAGGTGGAGCCACAGAGGTGTGTCACTCGAGATCCATTTGCCACCAAAATTACATTAAATTAGCGCATCTTTGTAAGCTACTTTCATTCAGAAATTATTTGTAACTTAAATTGCAAACCAATGTGAAAAATACCTGGGCTGTGGAGTCGGGTAAAAAGAAAACGACTTGAACTACGAATTGATTTATTCAATCCTTTCTCTTTGACTTACATATACCATCAGATCATTATAATCACTATATTAATAATTATTCTAGTATATTTCATAAATCAATACGATGAATATACTAATATTTATTCAATATCTTTAAATTACTCTCTAACTGACTTCTCCTCCGGAAAAAACCCCGACTCCACGACTACCGACTCCGACTCCACAGCCATGAAAAATACACCCATTCCTCTTTTTGCATGGGGGATACGTTCCTGGGGCACCGCTTAGAAATATGATTAAAAAAGATAGATCAAACTTACGAACATGTGGTAAAGGTTACATTGCTCAAAACTACGACTAAAATTTCAAAGAATAAACGTATTTTTGGTTTCAATTAAACAAATACTATTTTTATAAGTTGCAGGAATAAATTAACACCATCTATGCTTACTTTTAAATCACGGAGAATATCAGGGTGGTAGCGTAAATCGCTCTGTGTTCCTACTAAGATCAATGGTGCTTTGATTGAAGCTACGCATGGTGCCCAACGTTTGATCACAGAATCGAAGCTGCTCGGTTTCACCACGGAGAAACAAAGAATGATGACGTCTGTTCCCGGGTAGCACAGCTCCCTCAATCCTTCCAGAGAGTCCTGTTAAATTAAATAGGAATTTATTCGACTAATTTATGACTAATTAATGAATACTTTCAATATTTAGTAGGAGGTATAAAATACATTTAACACATTTTTAAGACGGACATGGTTGAATATGCAAATCGTCGCTTGATAACTGTGCTGGGTCATCTAAAAAAAATGTTGTATTTTTGCTAGAACAATTTATTTTCCTTCGATTATGTTATTGCTGTGGTCTGTGTATATCTGTCTCGAAAAGAAAAATCTATTTTTATTTTAGATAAACCACTTTAACACGTCTTAAAATATAGCACAACAATATTAGATTTTTGAGATGTCCCAGTACAGCTTTAAGATGACGAAATGTTTGCATCATCTATGTCAGTATTTCCAAACATTATGCCACCTGCGGGGCCGGCAAAAAATATCAGTCAAAAAATCAGGAGACCACAAGCAATTATTCTAAAACTATTTTGTATAAAATCGCTGTTAACGCCATCATGGAGGTATTTTCGTATTAACATTTTCGGAAACAAGTCTTTGTCTTCTCAAATCGGTTTTATATCAAGGGTGGACAAGATAAGATTATTTCATGTTCATGAAACTCGCAATATGGACTTTTTACTTTACATCATAAATCGACGTTTAGTTGCATATCTTCAATGAAGTTCTTTTAGACATGATATGCATAGTTTTGATCTTTTTTGATTTAAAATAAAGCAAACAACATAATTATTAAACAAAATGTTCTTAACAAATGAATGTCGTAACTGACAAAAAAGATTTTTTTTTCGGCATTGAAAATATTAAAATATAATATTTTTAAGTAAATGATCTATCATTTATAATTAACAGTGAAAATATAGAGTATATAATGATATTAGCTTGTAGTCTTCTAATCTTTTTTTATACCGTCACCGGTCCGCGAACCATCGCTTGGGAAACACTGATATTGTGAGGTATTAAATAAGAAAACTCTCAATCCAGTATAAAGAACACACGATGATAATGTCATAATTTAGTATTTTTAAAGCACAATTTAAAGTAGGAAAATTTTAAGCCCCCCTATTCTACACGGCGATATTATTGGAAACATAAATTGAAATTATGTTCTACAACTGTAAACAGGAAAGTCTTTCTACATAATAGATAAGATCAATTAATTTTTATCTTTTAAAACTGCATAATTCTGACTTTTAATTATATGCTTTTTATAAACCATATGTATGCAATATTAATCTGATGAAAGTAAATATTGTTATAATAAGAATTGATATGACTGTACATATTTGTTTTTTTTAACTACGGTGGTAAAATAAAATATATTTTTTTGCGGTAAAACAAATACGTTTTTACGTTTTGTTTTTAAAATGTTTTTAAAATTTGCTACGCCTCATTATAAAATATGTTACTTTGGTATAAAAAAAAATGAATAAAAACTAAAGCCCGTTGCTATTATATGAAATGGATACTCGTTAAATTGAGTTCCAGATAAAAAAAACTTTCTTGTAAGTTAAATTTTATTAAAATGGAAAAAAAATTAACACGAATTTCAATACCAGTATTAAAAAAAAATGGGATTGCCCTACGAGTTGAATACAGAATAAAATAAATTGCTCAATACATATAAGATGAGCAAAAAAAGAAAAAATAGAAGAATAAAAACAACTTAATTGCCGGGATCTCGGTTTCGGTAATACCGGAAAAACAGCTCCTATGAGCACTCTTTTAAAAAAACTTGTTGAAATTAAAAAAAAAATAAAATGGATTAAAATATTTTAGGTATAGCTTACTTGTCCAGCGGTATCACATATGTCTACGCTTATCGGCCTCTTGTCGACTTCAACCACAACTGAAATGTAATAAAACATTTTAAGATATCAAGATTTTTGTTTTTATTATTTTTAGAAACAGATAATACCTTCAATTCTTTATGCAAAAAATCACAATATAGGCGAAAAAATTGCCTCCTACTACATTGTAAATTCTCGAATGAAGTATGCTTATATTATGTCATGAAGTTCTTAGAATGATAAGTATCTAATAGTTAAAGTGCACAAATAGAGATTATCGAAAATGACAATTATCTCAAAACTTTTTTTTAACTTATCGCCTTCTGCCAGTAAACCGACGAATAATATATGAATAATTAAATGGTAAAATCGTAAGGGGTATTTCGTAATACATATCAATATAATTTGTAACCTTCACACGTGTTTTTATATAGTATCTTTATAATAGATTATTATTTTTTAAAATGCAAATGATATCGCTGAAATAACAGAGATGTTACGACATAGATATGCAGTTCAATTTTGCGATTCGAATTCCGTCGAGTATCCTCAGTCAATAACTTGAATAATTATATTATTATAACTGTTTATCGAACGATATGATATAATTATTGTTTTTTTAATAACATTGTGACTGTATAAATGGTTGCGAAATGAATGAGTAATTTTTTTAGCATTAATTTGTATTATATTTTGGTTTTCTATTCAACAATCAATAACCATTGTTCGCGTTGTTATCACGATACCACGGATGCCACATTGAGTTTAGTAACGTTAGGCAGCACATACCTAATAAAGACACGTTTCAAAGAGTAAATAAATATTTTGGACTGTTCGCGCCTCCCTTTGCAATAGTCTACGCCTCCCATGTTGGAAATCGTTGACGTAAGGACATACGCGCAGAAATATGGATACAGGTAAAACAAATAAATGATGCTCTCCGTGGTTTTCCTTATATAATATGACTCAGCCTCCAGTCATCTGACAGTGATCTCAAAGTCCGATTCCAAAAGAAACACTTCCCAGTTTGACTGTGATACTTAAGTTATTTTAAAAAAAAAGCTTCCTCCACGTCATGTTAACATATTTAGGATCTGTACGCTGGGCACGCACTCGCCAGATAGATCGAAAGAAATACGTACATATCGAATAGGAGGATACTGAAAAAGTTCCATTCAGAGATCAAGAAACAACAATGAATTATCACCGCATAAGGGGATGAAACAATTACGTGCCATCATTTAAACGCAAGACTATGCTGGGTCAGTCACGTACTTGCATAAGTACATACATATATTGCAGGACGAGTACCATCAAGTATGTAGTGTACGCTGTTACGTCATTTTAACAAACGAAGGAATGGCTAGTGGCTAGCTGACGTAGCAAAATACTAGTGGATGTAAGAGGGTGATGTCTATCCCGTGTACCAAATTAAGGGGGTCTCATTTTTTTAAAAAATTGTCTGATGTAAAGTATCCCGAGTAATATATCGACTGTGGAAAGGAAAAAGGACGTAACCCACAGGTTTTTCAAAACAGGTTTTTTTCGATAATCACAATATATCAACTTGATACACGTTCTATCAAAAGGATGCAAGCTGCAAATGCCGAATTAGTATCTAAATTTAGCTTTTAAGTATGAAAAAGATGACCTTGTAAAAAAATTAAACTAAGAAAAAGACTGAAATAAAAGTTTTTCCTAGACAACTTCTTTAATTAATATTAAATTATATCAATCAAACACCAGTTTAGAAGTCTCCGTGCACTTTAAGGTTGTGTATAATTCATAATTTGCATACGTCCCAAAATCATCAAAACACGTTTTTAGCGCCTCCTGTAATATTTAAATTTAAATAATATTTTTTTTATACTGTCACTCGCATAATAATGATACGCGATTAATTACAGTTACGCGGATGAGAATTTGAAAAAAACCAATATCGTCCGTTTGTTTCATGTATCGATTTATATGTAATTTGTAGAGTCCGGTGATATAATAATGGAATAGTATGTACAGACGTACATAGAGTAAGTAACATTCACTGTTGGCTTAATTGTGTTTTTGTTTTATTTGATATATCTAATGAAAAATAATTATGAGGGGAAATGTGTGAAGTGCATAAAACACACTTCAATGGCGACAGTATATACTTATTCCATTCAAAAAATTAAATATGTATTTGTACTAACCCACTTTTATTTAATAACGTCAGGACCGGATTCGCTCACAACGAGAATGATCATCAGTTGATAATGCTCGTCATGAGCGAAATTGGTTATGATTTTATTAAATAAAATTGTGAATTAGTACAAATAAATATTTTATTTTGTTGAATATAATGCCTTTCCTCCAAGTATTGGGCAGTGAAAACCCTAAAAATGATACTTATTCTTCCTTACTTTAACATGATATTATATCCCATGATATGAAACTGCCACGACTTACACGGTTTTCGATATACGCTGAATCTTTTGCCGCGTAAGTAGAGGACCCTCTGTATAATATTATATATACGGTCGCTCGCATAATAATACATTAATAATATAACAGTTCTTATTTCTTGCACACTTGGCTTAATCCAGTTATGCAAAGTAAGCTTATTGGGGTTCGGGCGAGTCAGTAAGTGTGTTCCACTCACTAGACTGGCCTAAACATAATATGGAAAAGTATCTTCTGGCAACATTCATGTAAAAGTGTTTTTTTAGAGGTTTGTTTTTCGAATTAGCAACTCTTTTTCGCAGCGATAGCCAATTTGGCAGCTCAAAGCTGGTTTGTGCTCAGTTTGTTTTGCCATTTTACCAAGAATAGACTTGCTAGAACAACGCTTGAAAATTGTGCAAATTTATTTTGAAAATAGTGGTACAGCTTTTTTTCAGTTTCACAAAATTTTGTTGATGAGGCTCATTTTTGGTTTAATGGCTATGAAAAAAAAGGAAATTTGCCGCATTTAAAGTGAAGACAATCCACAAGCCATTATTGAGATGCCATTACATCCCCAAAAAGTCATTGTTTGGTGTTTTCTTTATGGGCTGGTGGAATCATTCGTCCAAATTTCTTCAAACATGATCGACGACCATAAAGTTACAGTCAATTGAGAGCCGTTTATATCCATGATTTCTGAGATTTTCGGTCCCAAATTGAATGGCATTAATGTTGAAGAGATTAGTTTCAACAAGACTGCGTAACATGCCACACATCACAATCACTTTATTCAAGGAAACATTCGAATATAATAATAATATTAATAATTTCGCGTAATAGGCCTGTGAATTGGCCTCCAAGATCGTGTGATTTAAGTTAACCTTTGGACTATTTTGTGTGGAGATGTGTGAAGTCCCTAGTCTAAACTGTTAAACCAGGGACGATAGACTGCTTGGAAGCCAATATACCGTCCCAGCTGCTCCAAAAAGTAGTCGAAAATTTGACTTTTAGATTGCTCTTTATTCGAACCCATACGCCCGAAATCATATTTAAACATCAATGGCATAAGATTACCTTTCCAATAGCCAATACCACTTTGTGATGTTTGTGTGTTTTGTGCTATTTAAAAATTCTGTATCTCAAAAAAACATCCTTTATTATAATGTATGTAAACATACTATAGGAGTCAAGATCAAAAAATATATCAACTATTTATATTAACTTATCTACTAGCCTCGCTGCAAATTTGCTGCTGATAATAAACTGCAATGCACGTTGTACTTTAGGTCTAAGGCTATCAAATTGTATATGAAGAAATAAAAAAAAATCATGGCTTGAATAATATATCGACTGTGGAAAGGAAAAAGGACGTAACACACAGTTTTTTCAAAACTGGTTTTTTTCGATAATCATAATGTATCAAACTTGATACACGTTCTATCAAAAGGATGCAAGCTGCAAATGCCGAATTAGTATCAAAATTTAGCTTTTAAGTTTGAAAAAGATGAGCTCGTAAAAAACTAAAACCATGAAAAAATACTGAAATAAAGGTTTTTCATAGACAAATTCTTGAATAAATATTAGATTATGTCAATTAAACACCAGTTTAAAAGTCTCCGTGCACTTCATGGTTGTGTATAATTCATAATTTGCATATGTCACAAAATCATCAAAACACGTTTTTAGCGGGGGTTTATGTGGGGGTTACGTCCTTTTTCCTTTCCAGGGTCGATATTATTATTTGGATTGGAAAAATAATATTTTTGAAGCATTTACAGTATTGCGCATTTATTATAGCCCATAAGTCGAGATAGGGTTGTAATGTAGGGCAACGGTCACCAAATTACGACCATCCAAAGGTCTTCACCGATTTAAATTAAATATTAATTTTAATTACACTTTTAATAGGTTTCCGATAAGAATATTTTTCGTCCGGCCTCTCAATGTTTTATACAAAATCATTTGGTCCGTTTCTCGAAAAGTTTGGTGATCTTGATATCGGGTATACAGTGGTAGACACATTATACCATGGGTTACTTTAATTGATATAATATACACCACGATATGGTTTAATAAAAAAAACGGAATATAATATGATATTGAATATTTATAGTACACACAATATAAATTGATTAATGGTGAGTAAGTGTTAATTGCATAAGTTTATATATTTCATGAACTAATATTCAAACTAACAATTATACCATTCCCTCATTTTAATTTCAATAAAATAAAACAAAATTTTCTGAAATATTTTTTTTTTTTTTTTTTTTAAACCGTGTCCGCTCCCAATGTGGAGCATATGGACTCCTAATGGAGTTTATCTCAACAGAAGTGTTTCTACGAGAACTGCTTGTTACTCAGTTGCTCAACCTCTCTTTTTTCTAAAGAGAGTAGGGATAGAAGGATAGGGGCTAGGACAGGATTAGTGGTAAGCTAATCGCTCTCGATACGCCCCGTTCGTAGGATAGGATGGGTGAAAGGGGGGAATTCAAGACATCACATACACCCATACCTTTGAACAGAAATTCATAAATCGATTGAAAAATCAATTTATAAAAACTGTCCGTACCGGGGTTTGAACCCGGGCCCTCCGTAGCCGAAGCCAACAACGTTGACCACTCGACCACACAGGCGGCAAATTTATTATAGACAATATTATATAAATGAAGAATTTAAATTGAGTGAATGGTATAAACGTTATGTTTGAATATTATTTCACGAAATACAACCGCCCCTGCATATACAAGGGGTACATTAATCCAATGCCACATTGACCGGCCGCCACTGATTTTAACCATGTCTTTTACCAATGTGGAGCATATAGACTCCTAATGGAGCGTATCACAACAGAAGTTTTCTACGATTCTTTGTTAAAAGATTAAGAGATAGGATGATAGGGATAGGACAAGACTATTGGTAAGTTAATCGCTCTCGCTCTGATTCGTTTTGAAGATAGAACGAGTGGGAGATCATTTCAAACACGAGAGGCATTCATGCCATCGAACGGAAATCTATAAATCGATTGAGAAATTCAATTCATAAAAAACTGTCCGTACTGAGATTCGTACACGCAAGTGAGAACGACGTTGCCCTCTCGACCATGGACCCGACAAATATGTTTATTTTTACTTTTGGGGTAAACCCTATCATTAGAGTACAAAGTAATATATTGTATAATTTGTACTCTCCTTATAAAAATTACGACTTCCACTCTGGGCACAGTAATCTTTTATAATATGAGTAGCCTAGAATCAAAAATCGAGTTTTAAGGATTTTTTTTTCGAAACTATAAAAAAAGTTACAAATTACCATAAATATGCATTGCGAGTGAAACTTGGCACTTTCTTGCGATGCAAAATATACTATTATATTACATAATGAAAAATGCTGATCGCTGATTGATTCTGGCTTAGAATTCATTAAAAAATTTGAGCTTAGACATCAATAATGTGGTAGTCGCTTTAAATTATTTGGCGCAGTGGTTTAGCGTTGTTGGCTTCCGTGCCAGATCTCACAGGTTCGAGTCCCAGTAAGAACAGTATTTTTTCGATCGATTTCTTTTCGAAGACATGTGTGTTTGTGAACAATCTAAAAAATCCCTCCCACCCTTCCGATTCATCTATAACTGGGGGTAGCGAGAGCGATTTGTTAACCACTAGTTCTGTCCTAGTCTTATCCTTATATCCTAACAATGTACTCTCTTCCTAAAAAGAGAGGTTGAGCGACTGAATGACAAAAAATTCTCGTAGAAAAAGTTCTGATTCATCTCGATGAAAAGTTGATTTTTTAATAAATGTATTAGTGTTTTGAGAATACTTAACTCAACAATGACAAAAATGAAAAATGTGAGTTTTGATTCTAGGCGCCTCATTGTAGGTAAATGTGACGCGTTGTACTGGCCTCTGATAAGATAAGAACACAGTTTGACATTCATGCATTTAGATTAATAATATCAGTTACCTGGATGGAACTGTCAAAGATAAATATTATAATTTGATATCGGCATATTCGTCACATACGCACTGATTGCGAATAATATTTCTGTAAATAATTTTATATCTTCTCAAGTCGTTGAAATCAGTTGGGTATAATGTATAAATTTTCTCATTTAACCCCCGAGTATTTCAGACAGCCCAAAATAAGTGCCCTGCACTTGGGAATAGCACTACTGAAAAGTAAAGTGAGCCAAGTGGTAATTATAATTAATATTCTGAAAGTCTTAAAACAGGGGTTCTTAACCTTATTTCGGTAACGGGCACATTTGAGGTTAAAGATTATAGTGGCGGGTTCACCCCAATTTTCTAAAATAACAAGATTAAAGTAGAATGTGATTTTTTTAAATATTATTACCTAATAACTACAGAGTGTGAAACTTAACCTTTTTCATAAAACAATAAACATAATAAGAATATTTTTGATTTCAATAATAATATCATAAGATTAAATTTTGGTTTTTCCATACTTAGAAGCGGGCACATGAACCACACTAGGGTTAAGAACCCCTGGCTTAAAGTATCGTAAAGGTGCAGCAAACTTAGTAAATACACTCTGGCAGTGTTCTAAAAAAATATATGCAATCCACAAAAACACTAAGTAAAAACGTGATTGGCGCTTGTCCAACAGAAATGTTTTACCATTCTGCTACTTGGCTCACTTCACTTTTCAAAGGATCAATTAATATTTAAGTATTTTTACCAATCTATTGCCATGTGGTCAACGTCGTTGGCTTCGGTAGCGCTGTCCATATGCTCGAATCCCAAATGTGTACTTAATTGTTTTTTAATCAATTTATGTATTATTGTCTTTGAAGATGCCTTCGTTGAAGAACTTATGACGTTAAAAAAAAAACATCATAATATCAACGTGTTCGCGGGTGAGGGTGCCAGTATGGAGAGTTTGTGTTCGGGGGCATGGGTGTTTGTAATGTCTTAATTCTGCCCACCAGTTCCTGAGACAGCGGAAAAGCGAGAACGATTAACTTGTCACTTTTCCTGCCATAATCCTACAATCTCTGAAGATAAGTATAGTGACTGAGTAACAAGCATTTATCTTTGAACAACTCGTCACCAAACGATCGTCAGACCTACGATATAGCGAATTTTCATATACTTGACAGTGTCAACAAATGATGACAGGAATCAATTTAATTTCAATGAAATTGACAAACAATGTAATTAATATATGTATCAGATTAAGTTTTATCGAAGATCATCTGAGATAATAAAAAAAGACGGAAGAAATATTATACAGGCATTCGACTTTATTATCTTTTTTAAAAAAAATGTATTTTTTGTGGAAATTCTACATTTACAATAAAGATTAGAGCCGAAATCGCTCATCGCCAGCATTAATAACTGACGGAAAAGGGGTTATATTAAATAGCACTGCTTCGATATATTTAATGAACATTATATTTTTAAATCTTTACAATATAATAATATACAAACATCAAAACGTGATAATAATTTGTAGATTCAGAAAATTTTAAAGGCACCTAGAATTGATATGTTTGAATGAGTGTATCAGTGTATGTAAATATTGTAAATGAACGATAGTAGCTTTACATGATGTATGCATTATTTAGGTATGTTATATAAAACGTTCACTTTTAGGGTGTTCACTGTCAATAGTTGATGGAAAGGCATTATATATTTTTTTAAATACTTATTTGTACTAATTCGACTTTTATTTAATATGATCAGGACCCGTTCATCATTATTATTAACTGATACATACAATATTAGTGTTATATATAAAACATATTCCAGCACTGGAGGCATGTAGGTATTCAGAGCAAAACGAAATTTTACTACAAATCTTAGGCTATACTGAAAAAGAGTGTCGAATATTTATATCCCTTTCATTTTCTATATAAGCATACCTAACTAACCTAACTGCAGTCATTATAATGTTAAAAAATAGTACAAATTAGTTTTAATTTTGTTTCTAAAAGAAACAAAAAGTTTATGAAATTTATTGAAAAAAGTATTAATGAAGTCATTAATTTTTGTGTTAGGTCTTTAGAATTATTTCGTATCAACCGTTGCGAATTCATTGTAAAAAGTCCCCATATTAAGGTCCAAACCCGATTCATAATCAATATAATGTATAAATTATAAAAAAATAGCCAGTGCTTGATGGAAAACTTCACAAATCGAAACGGTATAAGTTTAGGGATTTGTTGATAATTGATGACCTAGAACGAACATTTGGATTATTTTACAGGATATGACACTGTGAATTACAGGAACCGGCGCGTCGCCCCAGTGCTCTCCAGCCGAATTCGAGCCCGGAACAGTGGCGGATTACCCAATAAGCGGACGAGCCGCGCGATTAAGGCCTCAGAATAACATATATTCTATAAAACATACATAATATTTATTAATTTAGTTTCAACAAATCGAAAAGCAGAGCTTCCAAATGTGATTGCGCCTGTGGCATCCCAGCTGCTTAATCTGTCACTTGCTCGGAATATAACATAATTTTCATTGATCACTTTTAGGGTGTTCACTGTCAATACTTGGTGGAAAGGCATCAGTTGACAATGCTCGCAATGATCGAAACCGGTCCTGACATATTAAATAAAGTGGAATGAAGTACAAAGGATTATTGTGTTTTTATTAATAATTTTCATTGTTAGTAATATTTAGTACATATTTTTTGTTACAAATAAACGTACCTACTGTTTCCAATTAAAGAGCTCTTTGTTATAAAGACGATGCAATCGCATTGATAATAAGTGGATTAGGTACATAACCATATGATAATATTGAGAATGTGGTATAATTATATCGTTGATGACAAATCGAATGTGAAATCTAAATTATTCAAAAGATTACATTCACTTTAACGTATTAAATATGACATTCTCCATAATTGGAATCAATGAAAACTTTAAGCAAAGATTTTTTCGTTATATATATTTAGTACGGGCGGCCGGGGTATAGACATTAAATTTACAATTTTTCAGAAATTTTACTTTTTTTTTATTTCATTTTTTAAGTCAACACATGTGTATATTAAAAAAAACAATTGGTATAACGGAGAACTTCTAAAAAAGGTTAAACATTGAATATAGATCAGGGGTCACCAAACTTTTTGAGAAGTGGGCCGGATTGAACTTTTTAAAATCTAAGGAGGCCGGACAACAAATAAATTCTTATTGGAACCCAATCAGAATTTATTTCATTTTATGTGGTTACAGAATAATAAGAATGTAAACAAATGTTTGCCCTTCTTAGAATTTCAATAAATGAGAATATTCGAGAAATTTTTGAGTAAACGAACATCTGGTCGTCTCGCCTCCAATTTCTATCCAACTTCCTTCAATTTGAGTCCCCTGCCAGATAGTTGTATGACAATTGATGATTTGAAATAAAAAGTTGTCGTTAATTCACAACTAAATCATGAAAATTTATATTTCGTATATGAATAATTTCTATGCAAAAATTCAGAACTTTTCGCGGGCCGGTTCCGGCCCGCGGGCCGTAGTTTGGTGACCGCTGATATAGATAATACTACAACCATTTATTTTCATGATTTAGATATCTAGCACTAACTTAATAACGTTAAAAATCCAGTTGCACTCGTGGATTGAGCTAAGCACTCGGCCCTTCTTTCGGATAGCAAAAAATTGTCGCAAAACTTTTCATATTACGTATCTAAATAAAATTCTTTAAATCTCTTACCTCTTCTCATCTTATGTCGAATGAGTTCCATATATTTGAAAAAAAACATTGCGGTAATAATTTACTCAACAAACAGGAGCGCTGCGATATTTTAAGAATTTCATGATATAAAAATATTTGATTACTATTAGTTATTTTCGAGGCCCCAAGCGCGCACCTCGTGCACTTATTGGGTATAATTCGCCACTGATTAGTAAACATTGAGAGAAAGTTTCCATGAACGTGAAACACATGATTTCAAGTTTTGAAATAAACACATTTTAGTACTTATTTATACTTAGAAATATTGTTGTTTGTATCAAATAAATGAAACATGGATGTTGACGATTTCAATTCAATGGAGTACAAAAAAATGATGCAGAATGGTAATAAATCAATATGATATCAATTTTTTTCACAAAACTGTTATAGTGTAAAATGATCAGTGTAACTTTTTAAATGATCGATCCTTGCTCTTATGCTGTGCTACTTGACAACCGTGTAAAAATATTTGGTGTACTCTATTATTTACATAAAGAAAAATATTATGTGAAATTTCGATTTTAGTAGTAAGTAAATGTGTAAAAAATAACATCCGATAAACAACGTAAATAAGGTAGGTCATCCAAAGTCAGAAAAAACAGTGAAATTACCGTACATATACCGAAAAATATAACGTATTATTTTTAATATTATAACTATAAAAGTATTTAAAAATAAAAACAGTTTTATGTACTAATTACACTTTTGTGTAAAGAAAAATCAGAACCGGTTTAGCTCATCACAAGCATTTTCAGTTGATAACGGTCCTGATCTTAATGTTTTATTTTGAAAAATTGACAGTTGAAATTTTAAAAGTGATTATACAAATGGAATGAAACTTTTGTTATTATTGAAAAGTGTTGCTACCAGTGGCGGTTCTACGTACTGGGCTAGGTGGGCTTAGCCCGACCTGCATTTTTCATCCAAAATGTGTAAAAAAAAAAACTTATGACAGCTGAATAAAAATGAACAGCAATTCGGCCGCTGAACAAAATGAATACATTTCTAAACGTAACTAACCTTTCGCAAATTTATACAATATCTTTGTATAATTTTCCTCTGCCAATATAAGGCGTTGCTATGGCTACCTACAATAATACTCTCGATTGCGTTTTGTACTACAATTTTAAACCGAGCCGGCATAAAAAAAACTCTCTAGCCCACCCAAGATTTTATATCACGAACCGTCACTGGTTGCTACAGTACATTTCGATACTTCGCAGCTACCATTATAAATAAATATTCAATTATAATTTCTTATGAAAACAATTTTGCATTCTTTAAAAAAAAAGTTTAAAATACCAACTCTATGTTCAGAGTTTTCGCTGTTTTTTTTTTATAAAACGTTCCAATATTAGTCCGAATTGAGATCGGTCATGATCAGACAAAATATCTGCCCAGCGGCAGCCTTGAAACAGCCCATGTCTATCCTGAGATATAGTGCTCGCTATCATGGATTAAATGCGCCTTGTCTTCTTTGCGGCGTGTTCTGAATTCAAACATTTTATTTGAATTCGAAAAAAAGAGACGTGATAAATTTGAATTTATTGTATTTAAAATAGACACCGATTAAAAATAGTGGGTATGAGCATGAAATCTCTATTGCCCAACTTGGTATGGCATACCAAAATCCGACGATACAATGTGAATTTATTTAATAAACTGTATACTGTATAGGTATTGCACGTATCGAAGCACAAAGTCGATCAACACAGCTCGATTTTTTATAAGGCATCACTCATTTACATTTTACTGAATAAAGAGAAACTATGATTTTTTGCCTGGCTGATTTCCATTAAATCAATGATCTAATACTTTATTTCATCAGGCGATGATTTTATCATAAAATATCGCGTGTTAATATTGACAAAGCTAAGTTATTCATTCTAAAATAGTTATTGTATCGCTAAGAGGATTTTACTAACCTTCGTCACACAAATAACAATTTATTGTCATATCTGTGTTTTTAAGCATAAAATACGCATTTTAAATTTGTAACATAAACAGTAATAAGTCAGAGTTTATTTACTTTTTAATTATATTGACCTGTTGCGTTACACAATTTGTGTTACATTCAAAATATATATTTCTTAAAGTATCAAATTATTTGGTATTTTAGTGCAGGCTTAATTAAGGCAGCAAAGCGAGTCACCGCCTGTAGGTTTGTTGCAGCAAATTTAAAAAGCAGCGTAAAGATGTTTTCAAATTCGATACACAATATCCTAAAACTTTAATTTTGTATACCTTCACAAATCAGTCTCAGACTTTTAGGCAGTAATACAGATCTAATATCATACAGCATATATCAAATATTAAATGAAGTAGTATGATAGTTTATTTGAAACTACGGAATTTTTCATCAATCTCCATCATCATTTCTCCACTGGTAGTTAGTTTAGCTGTATTTGAAAAAAACATACACAGACATGATCAAACCTGTCGTCAGCCGAAGACGTAACAATTGTAACGCAGCGTACACATTATGTTCGCATACCAGCATTGCACCACGACTGATTCAAGTGTGAACGTTCTCACTCGCGGCGTATTCACCAAAATTGTTGCAGATAAGTGATGCACGACCATAGAGAGTACCCATTTTGATACTATCTTTAATATTTATTATGATTTTATGAGTAAATGCAGGTGAATATGATACATAAAGAACTGTTTTTAACTTTTACAAAATTAAGATGGATTGATGCAAACAGCCGTCATAGGTCCTATATATATCGACTGTGGAAAGGAAAAAGGACGTAACCCACAGTTTTTTCAAAACAGCTTTTTTTCGATAATCACAATGTATCAAACTTGATACACGTTCTATCAAAAGGATTCAAGCTGCAAATGCCGATTTAGTATCTAAATTTAGCTTTTAAGTTTGAAAAAGATGTAAAAAATCAAAACTAAGAAAAAAGACTGAAATAAAAGTTTTTCCTAAACAATTTATTTGATTAATATTACAGTATGTCGACTAAACACCAGTTTAGAAGTCTCCGTGCACTTCAAGGTTGTGTATAATTCATAATTTGCATGTGGACCAAAATCATCAAAACACGTTTTTTTGCGCCTCCTGTAAAATTTGATGTGTGGGTCTTTTTTCCTTTCCACAGTCGATATGTAGACACACAAAATTAAATATTATTTTTTTAAGCAAATCAATGAAAATGTACTGTTGTCGTTTATCTGAAATAAGAACATTAAGAACAACTAAGATCATTCCAAGCACTCCTTGAGGATTTGTGAACTTAATTAAATAGTTCTTCTAGGCATTTAAATTGTATTATTTATTTTTTCATGTTTAGTTCAATTTTTGTTTTCGGCAACAAAGGGGAGTCAAACCGTCTGATACGGCTTGAAATGGATCTTGCATGGAATTATAAACCGGTTCACCCCTGATTTGAAAATTGCTGTAAAGACTATTGATAGAAGACGAATTTCAATACTTTAGTGATATTACATAATCGAATATAATACATAATTAATGGATTTAATTTATACCAAAACATAAACAAAATCATTCCATATAACATAACCCCAAATACCAAAAATATTTAATGTTGTTTTCATTATAATTTGCTAGTCAATCTGAATACTAGAAGCTAGATCAAGAAACCGTTCAAAGCTCAAACTACAAATTTGTGTTTAAGAATTAAACTGTTAAGTACTAGTTCTTATGAATCGACGTATTCAAAAGTAACCGCTGTGATTATATTATTGCACCCAGGACCGGCATCACCATGCAGTCTAAATAAGAAATCGTCTAGGGCGCAAACCATAAGAAGTCGCATAATTGGAGGAGTAAAATATATATTTATACTTAAATAATATTAAATATCTATGCAATGAGCTTCAAGCAGTAGTTCGAAAACTTAAATATCTTTACCATCACAAAAAGTACTGCTCTTAATTAAGTTAACATTTTTTTATATTAATGGAATCCGTAAATTTACAGGATTTCAAAATCGCAGAGCAAAAATTTCTTAATCCCGAAACTCTACATGATTTTATGGTGAATGTTCCAAATAACCTCGCGCCGGCACTGATTGCACCCCACGTTTGATCTGGGGGTCCTTGTTATAGTTTACCATTGATAGGTATGTGTTAGGCCCCTTCCTGGCGTATTTCAATCACAATTTACAAAGTTAGTCTCCTGGATATTTTTTTAATGTGGGTTTGACATTCGCGGTTTGTTGTTTGCTCTCGATGTCCTTCAAAAAAATGTTAAATGTTACTTGCGATATGAGCCATTGAAATTGTTTGCGAACGATTGTAAATTTGATTTAAAGTCACAGAAACATAAATCCAATAAGTTACAAAAATCAATATATACTTAATCGGAAAATTTTACAAACCTTATAAAATTGAAATGACGTGACAATATTATGATTGTATTTATTTTAACGCTTATCAATTATTTCTTGGAGCTAACTTATCGATGATAACTTAAATGACGCAACCAGGGTAGCAAGCATTTATACGAAAAGAAAATATGTATCAATTGTTTTACATAGTTAAATAAATGAAAAGAATACTATTTTCCGCTCAATATTTTTATCAATTATTCGAGTTTATAAATCTGTCACGATCAAATATATTGTAAGACAAAGAATACCTACGCCACGTTCTTATTTGTCAATAATGAATTATGAATCATTGGAAATACCTAACAATTAAGTAATTACTTACTGACTATCAAATTATCGAAATGAAAATTCAACTTCCTCTTAAAAAAATAGTTAGCAATAATTTGCCTTCAACAAACACATCAGGAAGTAAGGAAGGTCGTTTCAATGAATAGAAATGAAGTTAAAATATGCTTCTAGAAAGCGCTTACCTTGGTTACCTGGAATGTATTGTCATTATTTGATTGTTGGCAAAGTACGTTCATTGATTTCACATGATCATATTGAAATCTCAATAAAGCAGTGGACATTGAAAACATATGTTGTACTCAGTAATAAACACCAAAATCGGATACCAATAGACACAAAGGTTAAATAAATTAGTTACTATATTCTAGGAGCTGGCCAGGTAGTTCTTTGGCGGAATTCTGTAAAATATTTATTCCTCAACCTTAGGCCCTAAGGTTTGGGTATCCAACGTTTAGAATATCTTTGGCCACGTTGATTGAAGATTTAGGCCACATAAAATAAATTAACACAGAGAATGAATACAAATAACAAAGCTTTTTTTAACCTTTAAGATGTCCGCTGACAATTCTTAGTGGAAAAACATTATATTATCACTTTTATTGCATTTACCGTCAATCCTGGTTGTAAAGGTATATTATTCAAAAAATAAAATACTCCTTTGTACTTATTACAATAATTTTATTTAATATGATCTGAACCCCGGATCATATACAAGAGGAATAATAGAAATGAGTATTATATTTGTTGAATATTATATTATATGTATTATTGAAAAATAAGAACCAGTCTATCCCGTCTCGATTTTTTTTTCGATGTCCGCTATTAATATGGAGCATATGGCTTCCTAATGCAGGTATCTTAACAGAACCTTTTCTACGGGAAATGCTTGTTACTCAGTTGCTAAACCTCTCTTTTTCGAAGAGAGTAAGTAAGGAACGAAGGATAGGGCTAGGACAAGACTAGTCGTTAACTAATCGCTCTCGCTCCGCCCCGTTTTTTTAGTATTGGAAGGGTGAGAGGGATTACTTATACACCACAGACACCCATGCCTTCGAACAGAAATCGGTTGAATATGATCTGTCACAGAATGCAACGATGTTGACCACTGCGCTACGATCTCGAGAATTATTAACTAATAATGCTCGATAAAAGACGATTGATAAGTAATGTTTAGTGTTTGGTATTAGATATTTTAAGTGCTCGCAATAATGCAACGCAAATTTAGTTGGATATGTATTATTAATTTGAACCTGAATGCCTTTTTCGACATAAGTGGTTGTAATTACTATTGACTAATTCTTGAGTTGCTCGTCAGAAAATTTGCTGGTAAGTATTTATTTTTTGTTTCTGGCTCACTTCACCTCTAATGGGCCCATTTGTAAATTTGGGTAACGTGGAAAATATAATAAAATATTGATGACGTTTTTAACAGATTACTATCCCTTTTGGGTGGAGAACTGTAGACGCATGACCTAAAGAAAAAATACTATTCATATACACACACATCTTCTAAATTTACAGGGTTTCCCAATCTATGTTCCGCGGAACACTGGTGTTCCACGAAACCTGAATAGGTATTCCGCGAACACCTGAATAACTCGAAAACACCTCTTTAACAAAAAAGTAGTAAGGATCATTTTAAGGTTCAGAATCCATTTTCTGTGACCGCTAAACTAGTAGGCTTAAGCTCAAGTGATTAAAAAATGTTTTCCATTGCAGAAATAGTTTGGGAAACCCTGTTCTAAAATATACGGTGGCTTATAATAAATATATAACGTCTGAATATATACATATTTGTTTGTCGGTAAAAAAGTAAGACATTAGTTAATAGTCGGTATATTATGAATTTGAAATAACGATTCTGTTAAATAAGTAATGACTTGTTGCCAAAAAACTAATGTATGAAGGTGATATTATAGTTTTAAATTCAAGTTTTGAAATACGAATTCAATTATTTTTTACCCTTCATAATTAAAGAAATGTATGTGAATGAAATGTATGTTTATTCTTTTTTTTAGTAAATTTTGACCTCGAATTAGTAAGAATCTTTGTTTGCAGATTGACCCGATGAATCATCCATGCGAATAGACACAAGCAAGAAAGATTGAGGGTGGAAGTATTTTGTTCAAATAAAACTTTTTATCTTCTCGGGCTAATCTTTAAGTATTCCATTAATTAATATTGATTTGAGATTTGTTTGCACAATCAAAATTAATATGCCCAAATTGGATTTAGGAGAACACTTTCTTATCTATTTTGTATCGATGATATCAAGAGGTGCTCAGTGATAATGTATTTACTGATATATTCCTTCATTAAATTTAATAAGGCGTTCAGTACCAAACACGGCCAAGTCATTGTTTTCCGATGTATACTTTTTATTGATTCCGGTAGGGAATTTTAATAAATACAATTCAATACAAGTTTCATTTTCAAATTCGTTCAACAAGTGTTTGAAAATGGACATTTTATAATGATTTTACTATGGTCAAAAGCATATTGTTACCATACCAAGCTAAGAGCAGACCAGGGCGCAGGATTTGGATCAGCTGATTGAATGTCATTCGGTAATTTATATGGATTGTAAACGATAAGTTGACGTTTAGTTCTTCGTGGTTATTAAAATTAATACAGTGCATTCACATTTTATTGAAAAATTGTCAAACAAACATTTGGCTCTCCTGCAAAATAAAGTGAAACTGACTTGGTCGTGATAGTCTTTGATACTGAACGCTTCAAATCTTTAGAAATATGTACGACTATTCACCAAAATAAAAACAGTTGCTTATAGACATTGTTTATGCAATTCATAATATAACTATGTCTTCATAAATTTACATACCATTGTAATTATCAAAGGCGGTCGGTTTGTAGATGTCGGTGAATTTATTCTGAGCGTATGTAGTTATTAAAGATGTTTTTCCGACCGCTCCGTCTCCTACGAACACGCACTTTATTTTATGTTTTTCTTTCACATCAGATTGTTGACATTCGGGCTCTTTCGGCAAATTTACCTGATTGTCTTTTTTTATTTTCCTAGTGTCTCTGATTCGAAACATACCCTGCGTCGATTGGTCGCTATCAGCATTCATATTGGACGTTATGTTAATTTTTTTATCACAGTATAACACATTCGATTCATTGTCTATCACAGATTTATCGCTTTCTTCGTCGTTCGCATAGTCGTAAGTGTTATCGTGCTTGGACTCCTCCAGCCTGAACTGACTCGGACTGTGGACACCGAATACAAACGGACCGTCATCTTTGACTTTGACTTTGTATGTTAACTGCCGGTGGTCCTCTTCGGCCGGTCTGCAATGATCCGGTGGAGCGGTTGAATAGTTATTAATGTGAGGTAAATTATATGTAACTGGTTTGGTCGTACGGTGGAATCTATTGTTCTCGATATCGTCATATTCGAAGGTGTGCGACGGGGGTTGGCGGTGATGCGGCGAATAGATTTCGCGTGTGCCAATTTCCGGCAGGTGCGCTCTTTCGTTATAATAATTATTGAATTCATTATTGGGAACGATGTGAGGAGGTGAGAAGCCGTATTCCGAAGACGGGTCCTGCCTTCGTATAGGCGCACGTCCGCTCGCACCTGCCTGACCTGCCTCCGGGTAGTTGTTCACATTCTTCAGGGCCCTGCTATTGTTGTTTTGTTTTGGAACCGTAGGTTCTTGTGGCCATCCGATGGATGACAAAAGAGGCTCTCTGTGATACTGATCATAATTGAGCATTTTAAAAACAATTGGCACTGACACGTATTTTTTAACGAAAAATATTTTTAACGGAACGAAAAAACTAGTTTTGAGTCATTAGAATTAAATTTAAAAAATGTGTAGAGACAACTCGCGTCACTGCCTGACTAAACCATTTTAATGATTGGTCCAATCAGTACGGGGGCGAAAACGTGATTCACTTTTGAGTCATCTTAAAAAAACTGCATTATCTATCGTTGGTTTCGCAAATATTATTATGTGTATATCCTTGAATGAAAACTTCACGTCGAAACTCAGGTACGCGTGCACACCTATCAGCGCATCCGATTAGACTGAGTGAAATAAAACCGAATATGAATGTGAACCGAGTTGTGAATAGCGAGCGCGGCAGTTGTCGAGCCAGCGGCTGCGGGAGAAACGACCTGTTGATTCTCTATCTACCTGGTCAGGTAAGCGCGATGCATTCATTTATCAGAGCCGAATTCCGACAATTTGCAAAATAAACATTTGAAAAATTTAAATGAAAAAAAAATACATTACAATTATAGAAAAGTATGCTTTACAGCTTGCTTCTTTTTTACTCGAAAAAATACTAAATGTCCCAAAAATAAATACAAATATATAAGAAACTTAATTGCCAATGTGAATATGTTAAGTGATCATACATGGGATTCAGATAAACCGATAGTTTAATTAGAAAACGAATATAATTTCAGTATGAAAAAGTCATCAAAATAGTGTAGTAAAACTGTAAAGCAAAATTAAAATATGGCGACAATATTTGTAATAATAAAATAAGGGCTAAGGAGTCGTGAAAATGTCTGCAATCCCTGACCCTAGCATATTTTTGAATGATCCGAATTAAATAATATTATGCAATATCACAAATATTTTTTAAGAGTCGGAGTCACTCGTTTTTATACGACTCCAACTGAGTCCTGTAATATTTCGTTATTCACATAGATTATTTATTCCAAACGTTCGGTTAAGTAGAATTCCTGGACGCAGTTAATTTTCCTAGATACTTGTATTACTTTTTGCGACATTTAATAAATTTTCGCGCAAAAAAGTGGTATGGATTTAAGCCGATTTACTCAATTAATCAAAGCCAAGAAAAGATATTTTTTAAATTATAAATTTCATGGGATCAACTCTAAGAGAAAAGACATCACAAGCACCTATACCCAACTCAAAATTACAAACATTAGAATTTAAAAAAATAAAAAATTAAGCCTTAAGCTAGGGTAGGGGTAGGTACGGCTTTTAACCCTAAAATCAAAAAAAGTCAACGGTAATATAGGGAATATTAAGAGTTCTAAATAAATGTGGAATAACAATGTTTAATGTATTTTTAGAAGTTTTCCAGCCATAGGTGTTTGCCTATATATGCCTGGATTTTTTCATTCAAAAATTTAAAAAAAAAATTGGCGGCTTTTCTACGATATTAATTGTATCACATTAATCAAAAATATCAAATCTAGCGATATCAAAATGGCTTTCGTAAAACTTTAAAATCTTCGTTAGATATCGTTATTACCGAAATTATATAATGAACACTATTTCACTGAATCCTACGTTTATATGTAGGGGCGTAATGTTTAAACTATTATTTTACTGATTTTAAAGATTATAAAAGTATATTCTAATGATAAAAAAAGCAACCAGTATGCCGTATTCCGCATTATTTAATATCACCAGGAATATTCAGTAAAAAATCATATTAGAAAATAAGGAAAAAACAGTTTGTTGTTTAAAATAAATATATTGTATTTCCACCAATAATTGACAGTTAATGGCGTCAAAGTTAAAAACTCCATAACAATACATTTTATATTTTGTGAGGTAATTACCCCAATATTCTTTGTTACGTGTGCTTCTTTTAGGTAGCGAATCTTGGAAACAATGTCTGGAAAACCCCGTATAATGATAATGATTGAGAATATAATGATTGCGTCAGATATTTAGGAGTGAGGTAGTTTAAAGCCGTGAGGAATTTGGAACTCTAACGTGCTGTGGATGCCTGTGAACGTTCAACCATTCATTATTCGTATTTCAACCGGTGGAATTGCAGCATCTTGGACGACCGTCTGGTGTGTATTCAGTAGGGTGTACTCAACGGAATTGAATAATACTGGCAAAAAGCAAAGCGATTGGCAGTTGTCAGGGAATCTTATAGTCGCCGTGTAATGGCCACAGCCCACATAGGAAATGAATATGGCCTAAGAGAAGAAGGCGTAACTATGCACTTTCGTGTATTTGCGTCATTTTAATTATTTTTTCTTACTATACGTTGTAAGTAGATTTTTTTAAACTTGAACAAAAAGTTTTCCAAGTTATGCCTGGAATTAACTCACCAATGCGCACCTGCCAAGTATAAAGTTGCCGTGCTCCACAACTGCTGTTTCTCACAAGTATGGAGAAGGTTGAGCGATCAACCGTGCAACGCCAGCAGCTGAAAACTTTATTACTAAAGTACTTAATCTGATTCCAATCATGATTTTATATGAAAATAATAATTATTTACGAAATAAATAAATCAATATACATGTTGCACTGCAATTAGGGTTTGCAATCCCGGTACGTTTCGTCAACCCGGGATTATAAAATAAAGGATGTTAATCTCACATGATTCACATGATTTTGGCCATTGTTTGATCTTCTTTCCCTCCCCCTATTGTCATATTTCACAATATTTTTGAAACAGCTCCTTTAAAAAAAATCCGACGAAAAGAAAATCAATTATTTCATTCGTTAAAAATATGTATTTCGAATTTATATTATGTTGTTTTCGTGATGTTTTCTACGACCTACTCTTCCCTCGTCGTCACCTATGGATTTTGATTTACACCACTCATCTCCCCTTTCTTTCACCCTAGGCCTAGAGCATGATGTCTGATATGGATCACCACATAATATTATACAAAATGAAACCTATAAACAAAATCATATGCTATTTTCTGGATTGTTTTTAAATAACTTTGACGATCAACTTATTGTTTCAGCTTTGAAGTTTTTTTATTGTCTTTAAATAAATGACGTTTATAAACAAGAAATTTTAATTAGTAAATTATGATATACTAATGTGATGATTGAATGATAACTTTACGTTATTTCGCGATAATTTGTTACATAATCATTATGATAATATAACTAAATGAGATGACGAGATCACAGAAAACTTTTGACATATATTTTGGTTAGTCAGTCCTTCTAAGTATTCTAAATAAAAAGACGAACACACTAATCAATTTAGTTGCACTGTTACAGGGCACGTTTCAACCCAATATTTGAGATGATTTTTCGTTTGACTATAATAATACATTGGGCATTTAAAATGACTAGGAAAATCTCGGTATTATTTCATATTCGTAATCACAGTCTTAATCCCGTGATTTCAATCCCTAGCTGCGACACGAAGTAAAGCTATAATTTTATATTTGGTCTTTGACGTCTTAAAATCACCGATGTAAGAAGATTGAAATTTTGCAGGTTAATCAATAAAGAATTTGAAATTTTAATCTTAAATTGAAATCAAAATTATTCTAATCAAATCACAGAAACAAATGATTGTTTTCTTTTGTCTTAATTGTGTGAGACGTCGTAAAAGAAATGATGGTATTTTTCAATTTATGATTTTATTTCTTATTGGCATTTGAATACTTCATCAAAGAATCTACGCCAGAGCTTATAAAGATTTTCACAGTAGCTTTTGTTATGTTTTCGCGACGACTCGAAATTGATTTAATGAGAAAAACAGTTTAATTCAGCACGCATTAACATTTGACGCCCTGTTTTCGAATAACATAAAAGGGTTGCGAAATTCCATCTAGAATGAAAATGAATATTATTAACTGAATTTGAAATATATAGGGCATATGCCAATAATTTATATATTTTTAGGCCCTTGAGATTTGGGGGCCTCATGCGTTTACGGTGTAATCCGCCGCTGTTTTAATTGGATTAACAACTACTTTAACTGTTGCTTTCAGTCTGGTTTAATTGAAGAAAATGATCGGATATCATACTTCTAATACCTACAAATGTTTTTCTGACGTGCTATTTCCAATCGCGCAGTCTAGGGGTTAGCTACAGGGGGCTCGAAAAGACTCGCGAGATCCTTGTTAAATTTGGTACTATATTTTCTTTTTGTATATTTGTAATCTATTCTATTGTTCCTTAATTTTGTCAATTTATATCACTATAAAACTGTTATTATAGCAGTAAATATCATTTCTTTGTATTCAGTGGTGTAGGAAGAGGTCCTGCCGCCCGGGGCGGTCCTTGAATTTGCCGGCCCAAATATTTCCTCTAATTTAGTTTTTAAATCACTTATACAATTTTTTATCTATGAACTAGGTAGAAGTTTTTACTATTGGTGGCTTAATTTTTTTTATGCATAAAATATAATCTCTGGAAAAATATTTATATAGAATTTATTTTTGAAAATGCCGCCTCCAAAAATGTTCCGCCCCTGCCGCACCCCCTTGCTACGGCAATGTTTGTATTAAAAATAGGTTTTTAATAAACTCTATGAATAAATTTAAATAAAAAAAATATTTTTATAACAAACGTCACATATTGATGCTTTCAAAAAGGTTTACATTATGCAGCGCATTTATTGCTTTTTCAGCTTTTGGATTTTCTGCGCAGAGTACTTCGTCTTGGAGGGAAAATTAGTAGTATGCACACTAAATTTCGAAACAATTGCTGGTTTCTTTCTCAAGGATTTTAGTAACACAATTAATAAAAATAATATGCATCACACCTAAGACCGTAACTCTTAAATAAAACTTTCAGAGACAATACCAAAATCAAAGATTAAGAAACAATATTTTGAAAATATTTAACTTGTAGAAAAGAAGTATTTAACTTTAATTGTGTTTGGATTGCAATAGATCAGTTGTGTAGGAAAGGGGTCCTGCCGCCAGGGGCGATCCTTGAATTTGTTGCCCTCAATATTTCCTCTAATTTTGTTTTTAAATCACTTCTACCATTTTGTATCTATAAACTAGGAGTTTTTACTGCAGTGGCTTAATATTTTTTATGTATAAATAGGATTTATCGAAAAGTATTCTATTCATTTTTGAAAGGTCGCCCTGCCGCACCCCCCTTGCTACGCTACTGCAGTAGATGTATAGTAGATGCAGCAAGGGTTACCATGTGGAAGATTAAATCATCGATCGTGAAGTGTGATTGGTATAGCTTCAATTTTTTAGCTTATATATTTTTTCATGTTACATATAAACTATTTTTAGAATTCACACATTCAAAATTTTCGTTAATTTATAACATTTTATCGATAATTGAAAATAGTGAGATGTTACCCATTATCAAAATCACAAACAGGCTTATAACTGGATTTGATGCTATTCCGGATAATTAATGCTATTCAAATGATAATTTATTAATTATTTGAACTTCACCTTAAGTCAGTGATTTCCAACCTGGGAGGCGCGCCTCTCTGGGGAGGCGTGGGCCATTGCAAAGGGAGGCGCGAACAGTCCAAAATATTTATTTACCCTATAAAACGTGTCTTTATTACTATATGAAATAAAGTATGGGGAGGCGCGAAGATATTTTTTCTTTCAAAGGGAGGCGCAGTAACATAAAGGTGGGAAAGCGCTGCCTTAAGTTATAATCTGAAATTATTACACATATTTTATTCTTCAGATACCCTCAAGCGATAGTGAAATGCCTAATGCTTATTTCAATTGCAGCTGCAGGCAGTGTGAGAAAGTTGTCATTAGCGATCAGATAAGTCTGGATTCAAGTCCCGGTGAGGTCAATATCAGATTAAGATTTCTCCCCAAGTATCCTGAGTCTCTAAAAAAATCGTTTTGAAAAATATATTTTATTTTATTAAAAAAATATATGTTACTAATTTCACTCAGCACACACCCACAGCAGCGGTTTTAACTACGATACCCTTGATGATGAATGTATGGAAGGATAAGTGGTAAGAAAATTGTTTGGTTTAACATTTTTTAAAAAAATGATTTTATTAGTATAAAAAAGTGTACAGGGAGTTTTACAAATTAAGTTGAAAATGAACCAGAAGTTCTTAGTGCTATCTTATTCTAAGTCATAAATCACAAGTAAGTCGTCCAGAAAGCACTGTCTTAGCGCAGTCAGTGGGACACACATATCCTGGATGCAAGTGGCAACCTCACTGTAGTGGAATTGTGGATTCCGGTGGGCCGCTGATTAGATGGCAAATTTGGCTGGCCTCTTCTTTTGGTGGCAGCTTCGAAGAGTCCTGGTCTTTCAGAGGGTGTGAAGCCTCAGGATTGAGTTTTTGAGTCTTTAATATAGGCAGTTCCTGGGTGGGTGGTGTATTCAGAAAAATATTGAAATATTATATATACAGTCTGTGCAAGAATGTTTCGCGTACCTTGCAAAAATTCAGTTTTGTATTTTAAAATGTCCAGAACACAAATAATTTATATCTTTATAAATATCATTACAAATATTTCTAACAGTGGCGGTTCGTGAACTAAAATCTTGGGGGGGCTAGAGAAAAGTTTAGCATTGTATACTATTTATGAAATTGTGTATGTTTCCACTTCACCTTATACATTAATCTAAAAGCAAATTAACAAATACTACGACACTACTGCAAAGCATAAATTATCGTATAATAAAATCAAATCTAATGTAAGTAAGAAATAATAGAATAGTAAAAACTGGACCTCAAATTTGTCTCCTTCAAAGTGAACTAACATGTACAAAAAGCCATACGGAGGAACTGTCATCAACTGTCATCAACTGTCATCAACTGTCATACAACACAACGAGATTGGTATTTGTATGTATGGGCTAATCTAATGCAGTCCCTGACGTCTGACAGAAGCCTGAAACTTTGAAGCGCAGTTGTGTACGTTTAGATGACGTTTGTGAATTTTGTTGGCCAATGTGAATAAAATACCAAAAAAAATCTAATCGTGCTTGATTGTGCCCCAGTGTAAACAAAGTACTCGGGCTATATTATAGTTAGCCCGAGCCTTTGTTATTATTATTAATACGTAGGTGTCGCCAGACTGACGTCACGTTGCCTGTACTGTATGAAGTATATATAGGGTTATTGTTTTTTTTATGCCGGCTTAAAATTGTAATACAAAACACAATCGAGAGTATTATTGTAGGTAGACATAGCATTGTCTTATATTGACAGAGGAAAATTGAAACAAAGATATTGTATGAATTTGGAAAAGATTAGTTACGCTTATAAATGTATTTATTTTGTTCAGCGGCCGAATTGCAGTTTTGGGGGGCCACGGGAAAATATCCATACAATTCCCAGGTTTCGAAAATCAGGCACCGACAAAACATTTTTAAATTTTAAGTAATCAGAAATTATGGGAAGAGCTAAAAAAAAAGGTCTCACGTATGTTAATTTTGGGAAATCTCCAAATTCCTGAGTTTTAGAAATTGTAAATTCCGGGAAGAGCTTAAAAAAAAGGTCTCGCGTCTTTTCGTTTTTGGAAAATCACTAAATTCCTGGGTATTTGAAATTGGCCAATGACAAAATGTTTTCTGAAAAACTTTTAAACAAGTATAGGGGCCACGGAAAAATATGAGACTCAAAAGGCGCCACAAGCCCAAAAAGGTTGAGAAACTATGATTTAGATCAGTGCTTCCCAACCTGTGGGCCGCGCCCCCTCGGGGGACCGTAGGATTTTTTGCAGGGGCCGCGGAATTCAGTAGAAAGTACAAAAATCTATATATTTAAGTCTATCAAATCGCTGTTTCCCATATTGGGGGCCGTGGAATTTCTTAAGGGTCCGCCGGATTGGATTGGATAGAAATTGGATTCTGGGGGAAAAGTATAGCAAATCGAGGATTTCAAATTCGTCGGTGAGCTAAAGAAAAAAAATGAGTTTCTGTGACAATCTGGGGAAAGAGTATACCAAATCACAGATTTCAAATTCCTCGGTAAGCTAAAACAAAAAACGAGTTTCTGTGACAATCTGAGGAAAAAGTATACCAAATCGCAGATTTCAAATTCCTCGGTGAGCTAAAAAAAAAACAGTTACGGAGACAATTGAGGGCCGTGGAACGAAAAAGGTTGGGAAGCACTGATTTAGATCATGAAGTATATGATGTTTTCGTTATACACCTTTTTTAAAATGATAACAAATAACTGGACACCGCCCTAAATTATTTTAAGGTTTCTTATTTCACACAAAAATAGAAATAAAGAGGTTTTTTTTAACCTTTGCTTACCGCTGATATGTATTTACTACAATTCGACTCAAATAACGTGATTTTAGATATGAAATATAATAGGTACGGGGATCAGAATTTATTTATTCCTCCGTAATATAATTACGAATTACTTGAAAAAATATTTTCTCGACAAATCGGGGATAAACACACCAATACATAAATGTTTTCCAGCACACTTCGTCTGTGTGCGCGTGTATGCACACCTGTTTGACCTCGCCTGGTGCGAAAGGGACTATTTTCTATGTCGCATTGTTTACTTCACCCGTTAGAGACTATCTGGAATGACCCGTTTACAGTGGCTCTCAAGCGATTGGTGATTATTTTTTATATCGTTACTCTAAAGCAGCCATACATAACCTTTTTTTCCTCCGGGCCGCATTCCAATTTTTGCTGCTCTACGTGGGCCGCAATACATTTATAGTAAACTGTGAATATAACACATACACTGCATACATATTTAAGTATTATGATGTCAAAATAAAACTATTTTATTTTATGTAAATATATACATATGTATTCATGTATTTTTCTAAGTAAAAAATAGCAATGAACAAAAATTAAAAAATACGTAAAAAGTACACAAAAATACCAATGTATCCAAAATTGTTCACTTGAAAATGAATGTGAATTTTGATATTGAGTCAAACTTATAACTATCTTCGTTAAAATAATATTTGGTGACTATAATTATTATGGGCCGCACATAAGCGCTCATTGGGCCGCAGGTTGAGTATGGCTGCTCTAAAGTAATAGTGGGATAAGTTTACGAAAATACTAGTTTGGAAATAATTAAGGTCGACAAGAAGATGGCCTTTTCGCATCTTTATGGAGATTTTAGATATAGCAGCACTAAATTCTTACATATTATAGACTTTGAAGCATCCTGAGTGGAAAAAAATAATAGAAGTCGCCAAATTTTTTTTATAAGAGGGCTCAGCTTAGAATTGGCCAAACATAAAAAGAAGGAAAAATAGCGCGTTTAAATTTCACAAACTACAAAAAGACGCAATTGACATGGTAATGTCACATTATCAGACAATATTGTACCGAAACGGCTGTAATAGTTGATATTACAAATAATTCGCAAGAGAGCATAACATCTTTAGAATCTTGAGCGCCGGTAAAATCTTATAGATTTTGCCCTTATCCAACTAAAAAAAAGCACATTGGTGTGCAATATTTGAAAAAAACCTGTATGTAAAACACAAAAAAAAAAAATGATTACATGTTCAGATTGTGAGAAAGTGACCGCACACTAGACTTTTATATTTAGGCTATTTTGTATGCAGTTGCATTATTTTTTACATATTTTTCTTTTTATCTTCATAAATTAGTTTTTTTCATGTTCAATTTTCAATTTCTTTTTATATTTTACATGCATTTTTGTTATGAAAATATATATTTGTGGTATTCACACGCATTGTCTTTTTATTCAACGTAAAATATTTGAAACCACTGGTCAACATTTGGCACGCGTGTACTTTTTGTAATCACGGCCGACCGATACTTCAGTAGCATATAAGTCGTACGATGCAGTGGTTCTGCCGGCTATTTGCGATGCTTTTTTTCATGTTTTCAGGCATTTTTCAACGATAATATTACAAAAAATGTTAAATTTATACTTGAAATATCATCAATAAAATCAATATTCATTATTACTCGAATTTTTCCGATTTTTAAATCACTTTTTCATATGTTGTAGAAAATACGTATCATCGGAGTGCAAGGGATTTTTTAGCATAGTAGGGAAAAGGTTAAACAAAATAATACTACCGTCTTTTTCCGAAAATAAGACACTGTCTTACTTTCTTTTTTTGGTCCGAAATACGAGCTAGGGCTTATTATCAGGGGGCGGGCTTACTTGTACAATAAGTAGATTTATATATTTTCATTCAAAAATTTATTTGTATAAAGGAATTCTACATGTATTTTAAGTTTATTCGAATACAGTCATGTCATCTTCTTCTGGAACATCGTCATAACTTCCTTCAAATCCATTTCCTCATTGGTCCGTATCTCTCATGTCCTGCAATATAGCTATCCTTAAATGAGTATTTCTTGTCTTTGTAGCCTGTTTGTAGTGCATTGGAAACACAACTGTCGGTTATTTTATCCCATGAATTCTTCACCCAATTCACAACTTCTTGTAGGCCAGGATTCACAAAATTTCCACGTTGGTTTTTCACCATTCTGTTGTTAATGTATTCATTAATTTCCATGCGCAAATAATCCTTGAATGGCTAGTTTATTATGATATCGAGTGTCTGGAGATAGGCAGTCATTCCTGCTGGAATCATTATTTGATCAATCCTCCTCTCAGCAAGAAAGTTTTTCATGTCTTTAGCGCGGTGAGTGCTGGCTGAATTCCAAATTAGTAAACCTCTTTTGCGACCCCTAAACAGAGGTTGCAGCATAAAATCGACTCACTTTCTTATAACTGGTTGGGTGCACCAGGCTATTTTCCTTTCAAGGACATTTATCCTTGAAACGCGTTTAATCTTGTCTTTCAGCCCAGAAAATAACAGTTGCCGACCTGATCCAACCTTGTGTTTCTTCTCATTTTCCTGGCCCACCAGTTGACACAGGTTATCTTAGTCTGCTCGCCATTTTCGAACCATAAGAAGATCCAACATCTTCCCTTTTTGTACTCGATGGAATAGCTCTTCGGAATAGATCAGTGTTGCAAATGATAAAATATAAATAGTGTGGCACTAGCAATAATAGCCACATGTTGGCGTTCAGATTATTTTAAATAGGGCTTATATTCCAAAATATCCTGAAAATCACGCTAGGGCTTATTTTCGGAAAAAAAGACGGTAGTAACGAGAGTATTGCGACTAGACGAATAAAAAGATTAATCTGCAACACATACTTTTCTGAAAGAAGAAGAAAGTTTCCGACTGGTAAAAAAGGTCCGACTCTGACTTCACATCCCCAGTTTGATGATAGATCAGAGCTGAAATGACCAAAAATTAATATTACCTCTTTCCTTTCTGTATTCGTGTTCATTTCATTGTTCGGAGAGGCCAATTGAGGTTTATTAGAATCTGTTGTCCGGTGGTTAATGTCAACTGCATGTGACACAGGCTTTGAAAAGTCAGGCATAAAAGAAGGACTGGGTTTCTTCAGACACTGAAAATATAGAAAAAAATATAAGTCTTTAAAAAAATTTAGCGTATCAGTTGACTGACCTATCCAATATATAAAACGTTGAGCATAACAACCATGGGTTTTGCTTCACTTCCTTTGCTATCCTTGTAAGATCGATAAGCCGAGACCATCGTGAAAGTAATGATCTATTTTAAATAATGTATATTATTCAATTCTATTGAGTTAACTGTCAATTCTTGGTGGAAAGACATTGTATTTATAAAAATAAATTTATTTTATATGGTAATCACTTATCAGCCTACTTGTGGTCTCTTGTTCACATGTTTTATGGATATTTGAGGAGGAGACTTGACATGCGGACTATTCATTTTTAATTCTGGCCGATTCTATATGTCGTCAATTTATCTTACATAAGGCAATCAATAGTTTCTGAATAATATCTACTTAAATAATTTCTTTTTCTCAGGGAATTTTGTTAGTTTGTGAAAACATGCAAACTAATTACTTCATGAAAAAAAAAAATATCGGATCTATAACCATACAGCACACTTCTTTGAAATTGATAATCAAAAACTAATGTGATTCAACAATTAGTATTATAAATATATTTTTGTACAGAATATTCTGGGAATATATTCAGTGAAGAGAATTTGTGTATAGAAGAATCTTGTATGGAAATCCGTCCACAGTATATAATAAATATACATATCATCATACAATGAATGTTTTTTTTATTTCCATTATAAACCTCACTCGTCTATGAGCAAGTAGGATAGAAGAGAAAATGCCAGCATAATCATGGTCTTGTATTTTGCTCACTTGAAACTTCAGAGAAAATAAATATTCCCCAACACGTGCAGGAAATATACGTACCGTAATATAAAAGTGCTGTGCACATCATTCAGAGTTGAAGGATTAGGTGATATTGCGCTATTTGAGTTACATACCTTGTTGGCCTTGTGATATACGTCACGACCGTGTGAGATGTTTAATAAATCGACACCGAGTAACCTGAAAGTAATATCATTTAGAAATTACTTAAGAGATATATATATATATATATATAAACGAATTGATTTTTTTTTTCAGTTTTCTGGGCATTTCTTCTCATTTCATAATAATATAACATCAAACCGAAGTGCAAGTTATTCCCAAAATAGCAGGCTGTAGTCAGTCAAAAAAAAACAGCTGACACCCAACTCTAACTAAATTAAATTAAAATACAAAAAAATATTGATTTTAGTACGGAACACGAAGAGACTCTTTTTATAAATTATATATTTAACGAAATTTCCTGGAATCAACTTCAGAGATAACTGCATACCCACAGATAGACGAAATAAAGGTATAGGCCTAAATCTGCTTCTAGAAAATTATTTAAAGGTAAAAAAAAACTAGTTTATTTACACTTTCAACTATGCGATTCTAAATATGACCAATAACCAAGAAATATCTTTTATACTTTAGTATGTAGTAAGAGTGCCACCTGTGTGGTCGAGTGGTCAACGGTGTTGGCTTCGGCTACAGAGGGCCCGGGTTCAAATCCCGGTACGGACAGTTTTATAAAATTGATTTTTCAATCGATTTATGAATTTTTGTTCAAAGGCATGGATGTATGTGATGTCTTGAATTCCCCCTCTCACCCATCCTATCCTATAAACGGGGCGTATCGAGAGCGATTAGCTTACCACTAATCCTGTCCTAGTCCTATCCTTCTATCCCTACTCTCTTTGGAAAAAGAGAGGTTGAGCAACTGAGTAACAAGCAGTTCTCGTAGAAACACTTCTGTTGAGATAAACTCCATTAGGAGTCCATATGCTCCACATTGGGAGCGGCCATGGTTTAAATGTAGGAAGAGTAAAAATATACAGTAAATCCCAATTAATTAAAAAATAGCTCACTGCTCAAAGGGTCAAAGAACCGATCAGAATGTTAAAATGATTGGAAATAAATACCTGAAAAATCTAGGAGGGTCAATGCCATTTGCGCCATGTCCCCCCACAAATGGTGTATCAAACAGTATCATATACGAGGGTTCACTGTTTAATTTATCACATAAATGGACTGTATTGGTCACATCTCTTTTGTATGCTATCTCAGTCACTGTTCCTTTCATTCCAAAGGGAACCTGCATATCATATAGTCAAATGTAAAAGGGTCAACGATACATGATGGACTAACAAAACAGTATTTATAATTATACTTACAGCTGAATGTGGATTTACATTTACTACTCTATCATACAACATATATTTGGCTGACAAATCATGAGGGACATTGCCAAAGTGAAGTTCAGGCTGAAAATAATAAAAATAAGCACGATGATTATAATACATAACTGATATTATTTTTAGGGAGATAAAATAATCAATGGTAATTGATCAACAGAAACAAAACTATTTTTTTCTATATAGATAATACTCTACTCATGTGTGACATTTGATTCTTTTGCCCAAATCTTCCAATATCTGTCGTCTCCGCCAGTGACAATTATCAGATGTGCCAAAGCCATAACATGAATTTTCTCCTATATACAAAGTAAATGAACTATATTTTAAAAGACTAAATTATTTAAAGCCACTTGGAAAAATGGAAGGCTGCTCTGAATAGGTCGGATACACCGCATGAACACCAAGAAACCGACAAACAGAGTTATGTTCAATTATCCAAGATGCGGCAGGCTGTAGATTCGCTGGCGGGTCGAGGCTGTGAATAACTGTCGTATCTTAAGAAAGAGTTGGAGAAGTGGAGAGTTGTCGGAGGCAGCTAGGACCCTTCTAGGTTATTTTGCTCCTGATGACATTTTGCTTCAAAACTTCAAATTCTTTTTATAATTATATTTTTTTATACTGGCAAACAAAAAAACCAATTTCACACATTTTTATTCTATAATCTAAACTCCATTAAATATTGTTTGTATAGTGTCAACAGCATAACGACCGCGGACGCATATTTGAGGCTTTAAAAAAAAAGGTTGCTGGCCGGCGGACTCATATATGTGTATAGGCGATGGATCTGGAATCTAAGAAAATTAACTTAGATAAAGATATCTCAATTGGTTTACAATTTATACTTATTATTTACAATCTTGGCGAATTTTTCGCAAAATTGCCCAGCCGCCAGGTGAAATTCTATAAAAAAAAAACGTGCAGTCGTTAAGCTGTCAATAATATTTCTGTTCATATGAAAATTTGCTCTTTTGAAATATTTTCTTTATAAGAGCAGTCTATTTGGGCTTCGACTGAACACGAGAGTTAAAATTTTGCTCCAGCTCATCAAATAGAGAATTTTCAGCATTAAGTTTCAAGAATTCTGAAGTCTCCGATTCACAATAAAATTTGCATGGAATGGAATTGACTCTGGATCCTATTTAGTTCTGAACGCTTGCAAAGTGGCATTTGTGTTTTGAAGCTTTTTTAATACTGTCAATTAATCAGCAACCCCCCCCCAGAAAGCATGTCCCAACTTACTGATATGAAACTCGGACTGTGTAACAGTGCAGGCTGGCCGTACGCCCTTTACTGCAGTTGAAGTATTGTTTATGAATAGTCATATTGTGCACTACACCAGTGTTTCTCAATACCAGTCTTTTGGGCCCGTGGCTCCTTATGAGTTTCTTTATTTTTCTGTGGCCCCTATACCTGTTTTGTCTTCCCATATAAATTAGAATTTCAAAAACCAAAGAATTTCGAATAAAAAATTTCAAGAATTTGCGGATTTCCCAAAACGAACGCCGTGACGTTTTTTTTTTTAGCTCTTCTCAGACATTTCTATTTCTAAGCCACAACAATTTACGGATTTCGGAAAATTTGCCCGTGGTCCCCCTAAACTGTACTGTGGCTCCCCTAAAAAAATAAAACTCTGTGGCCCCCCGTTGAGAAACCCTGCACTTCACTATTATTCAACTGAAAATTACTTAATATTAAAAATATGAAGAATTCTAACCTTAAACAGCATGGAAGGTTCTACTTCAAATTTCAACATTTTGGTCTCACTTAGTAGCTGACTTTGCTGTTGATCGACTGAGTTAAGAATCCATTCCATTTCATCTGGTTCTAAGCCATTCGAATCGCAGCTTCTTTTCGAATAACCATTATAAGGATGGGCATTAATCCATGCGAAAACAATTTTAATTTTACCTTCACTGAAAAAAAATATATTTAGTATTAGGGTTGGTATTTTAATATTTAAATCGATGTCTGCTCAAAATGTGGAGAATACGGCCTGCTTACGGAGTATCGCAACAGAGGGAGAACTGTTACTCGACTGCTCTCTTTTTCGAAGAAAGTAGGGATAGAAGGATAGTTAGGACAAGACTAGTGGTTAACTAACCGCTCTCACTACGCACGGTCATTATAGGATTGGATGGGTAGGAAAGTTTTTAGACATCACAGACACTCATGTGCCTTCAAATCAATAAATCACTTGAACCTGTGAGATCCGTCGCGAAAAGCCAAAGATGTTTCCCACTGTAGAAACATTTCTGTCAAGATAAACTCCATTAGAAGTCCATATGCTCCACGGGAGCGGACATGGCTTTAAAAAGTATTAAAAAGTAGTATATATTTATGTATTAATTTGATTATTTTTCCCTTAGCTGCTTTAAAATAACATGGATATGGTAATAATTTTGTGAATTCAATAAATCTATTAAAAATAATTTTATTAAAATTTTATTTGATACTTTGCCGTGTGCACAAAAACGGCTCTGCGGGCGCATGGGCGCCCACGAGTTTAAAAACCCCTGCCTTAGTCCATATGCACAATTAAGAATGTTTGCCTAACATACATCGCACGGGATTGTATGTGTGTAATTTTATCCTGAAATGTTGACAAAATATCTTGGCTGCGCCCGATGTATGGTTTTATTACTACTATTATTGCATTACTCAATACATAAATGTATAAGGGATGAATACCAGAAGTCTAGGCCGAGTATTTATTATATATACAGAGAAATTTTAATTATTATGAGGCATGTGTACTATTTACACATCTTAGTTAAGAAAGGGTTAAATGAACATAATTTACTAAAAAGCTCCATCCAATTTGTAGAAAAAAATATTAGCTCTCCAAATACTTTCAAAGAGGAAACAAAATATGTTAACACTCAGGAGTCCGGGCGAACATATGTGTGCATCTCACTTTCAGTGCGCAGGAGTCCGCGCGAACATATCTGTTCGTTTTGCCGAGTGTAAGTTTACACAAAAAAAAGGTACTTTGTGTGATGATTTTTTTTCTTCAAATTTAACATCAAGGTTGCCAGTGATATTGAAATTGATAATGTCAAACAAATATATTAAAAATATTTTTTTTTTAATCGTAAATATAGAAGTAATTCCACAGTATACAAAAAATATTATTTACTAGGTGATAGTAAATAATATTTTTTGTATAACGTTTAACGTTTGGTGTAATATTATTTTCATGGAAAAATGCATCTTTTTTTGTTAGATCTTTTGCTTCGTTTACGTATAAAAATATGGGTTAAATTTTCGGATAAGTTTATTTATTGCTTCTTTGACCGCTTCACAATTCTTTACAAAAAAATAAGTGTTTGTTCTATGGGATTTTTACGAAAGTGAAATTAGTCATGACAATAATTATATAACACAGATTCATTGTCTCAGATTCATTTTAGATCTGTATCCTTTTTTTCTTTTGTAGACATTTTGCAACTAATTCTTGTTGGAAAGTCAACCCTAAATTCAAAGAAATGAAATCATTATTTTACTTCGAACAAAGCACCGCTTTTACTCAATATATGTTTGGCTTGCCAATAGCAATAAATTATGTAATTCTTAATGTCCTTTTCGAGACGCTGTTGACAAGGAGCTATTTTTTCTGTAAAGTTTATGGCTCTCCTGTGAAAAAAATGTGACCCTAATGCTTCATAATTATTACACATATGAATGGCCACCATTCATTAATAGCATATACCTGCACCATTCTAACAAAAACAAACGATTCTCAAAGATTTAAAATATTTAAATAATTGAAATATAACAAGAATTATTTAAAAATATCTGAGAGTTGCGAATAAAACCTTGCGATATAGAACAGATGTTTATTTTCGGTTTTACAATATTTAAAAAAACTAAAATAGTTGTTGCTGAGAAGAAGGAGATGGGGGGGGGGGGGGGTTAGTAACCAGTAACTTTATTTTAAATTAGTGTATATTATTGCAACTCTTTATAGCCATTTCTTACTAAATAACTTTATTTTTAAGTTGTTAAGACTCTTTATATGAAACCCTCGGTTGAGAAACACTGATTTTATCATATTTTTATATGTATAAAACCATACGAACGCTTTTCTGAAAGAAAAAAAAATATACATCAATCGGTTAAATAGTTATCGCAATTTAAACGTGAGCGCAAAAAAAGTTCCATTTCCCCAAAATTCGGCCGGCTCCCGCGCATTTTTTAGTATGCAAATCTGCGGACCTATATGTGTTAATATACAAAGGTTTAATTTTGTATAAAATATTCACATTATCTGAAAAAATTACATAATATCGCGATTTATTTTGTGATATTTCCCCTAAGCATTGCAAGTGTTGCAAAAATTTAAAAGTCGACTTACCCCTCTTTATTAGGAAAAAACTGATTCTCTTTGTAGGGGTCGCGGAAATTGTCAGCATCGAGTATTTTAAAAAGTTCTGGAAATTCACGGGAGTATTCGATGAGAAGTTGGATGCACTTTTGTGAATAAAGCCAATAGTTATCAACTCGGCGAGTGTAACCTGTCACCTCCTCATTCTGGACAGAATAATATATTACATCAGGCAAGGGAAACACAGATGATAGGTAAAACTTAATGACTGTGTGGTTTGACTTTGTGAATAAAATTCGAATTTCAGACTGAGGTGCTTTCCTGTCAAGCACAGTAACCTCCAAACTAGCGAGGACTCACGGTGCAGATATCTCGGAAATGCCATTAACCTACCGGCCTCTACTTTCAAGTCTCGGTGACATTTAATCCTCAAGGCACTGCATGCCAGTTATGTAGATTAAATAGGGGACTTAATATATTATAACAAGAGGATACAACAATTGTATACCACAATAAATTCAAAAATATACATTATTATTTTTACAGTGAAATGTCATAATAAATATTAATACCTTACTAAAACTCTTCAAATTGAGCCCTATGTTGATCCTTTTATTTGAATCTTCGGAGAGTACAGGTAAATATCCTGTGATCCGAGAAAGCGTCGAACTCTGAATTCCTGAAATAAAATCAAAAGTATCATAATTAAGTTTATGTTAACCATTTGACTATGGACGAGTGCTATTGCTGTCTTCGAGTAGTGTGTTTTTATTCAGCCAATGTTTCGAACATTTGTTGAATAGGCAAAAGTTCTACTTTTTCACAAACGCATTGATGCTTCGATCTGTAAATTCATCTTTTATTTCAAAATATTTTAAAACCAAATTATAGTTTGATCACTCGTCATTCTATTGCATCTATCTGATGTAACACATATTTTATACTAAAAAACATCTTAGACTTGCTGATCCACAACCATTTTTTTTTCGATAAAATCAATATTTGCAGAATATATTTTTGGAAATTTAAAAAAATCCTAGCAGGTGTCCCATTCTGAGAATGCTTTTTTTAATTCTCGAATGGTTACATCGGTTCATTTACGTGCATGGGCTGACCTCAGACGGTTGTGATGAATTTTTTTCCCTATACATATTTGTATCCTTGACTATTCTTTCGAATAAATCATCTCCTATGAAGAGTGATGTCACATCCCCTACACTTGATGAATTTTCAGGGAAAACTTTCAGAGCCGGTACACCTTCAAAATCAGGCAAATCCCTAGGAGGATCAAACTCTGCCCAATCCAACGTTATATCTGGGATTTATGAAGATTCTTTAGATGATGTTGGATGATGATGATGATGATGATGATGATGATGATGATGATGATGATGATGATGATGATATCCGCATTACTTGCGGTCTTGAAGTAGTACGTAGCACTGGTCTATCATCGTCTTCACTGTTATCTTCTTGAGCGTCATTATTTTCATCTTCAACGTCACTCGGTATATCGGAAAGAAAGTCTTCAAAATTTTCATCGGCAAAAGTATCCTCTCTCCCATCCATTTTAAATGAATAAAAAATTCACACGAGTCCCAAAAACTAATCACAAAAACCGTAAAAACAAATCACAAACTTGCTTACAAAAATCTAAGTAGTAAATAAATTCAAATACACATTACAATATTATACGAATACGGTTTAAAAATCTCTAATGTCTCAAAAACAAATGGCAAAAGTTCAAAAATTATTTAGTATAATAAAGTTAAATACACTTCATATAATATTACACAATAACGCTCGTTAGTATATGTAACACGGTTTAACAAACGCTGCAAAAAAATAACTCAGCGCGGAGAATATTGATAGGTAATGCGCTTTGAAAGAATGACGATTCTAGCATCATTTTCATTTTAATATTTAATTGTGTTATTGAACCAACAAAGAATCGATAATCGAAGTTTTGCCTTTGGAGACATCTTCCAATCACACAGTAAAGTAAACATGTCAAGAAATAAGGTGTTTGACATGCGTTTTTTATATACGACGATGAAAAGCATAAAAATATGCTCACCGCGGCAATACAAAGTTACTGAAACACACGAATTTGTGCACACCGTACGCAACGTGTTAATATTAATAATTGTATTATCAGTAATTCATGTTCAAGGTATTGGTTTTTCGAGGAACTTGTACTTCATGCAATTTCTTTTCGAGAAATTTACTTCCAGCAATTTACCAAAATTCATTTTTTTATCCTATCCCTCAGTCTCGGGATACATTGGTAGAAAAATAGCACACTATAAATATTTATAATTTATGTTCTACTACTGAGTTATAAGGGACAGTAGCGCAAGTACAGTGGAACCTTTCATAACGAGCACCTCTAGTAAGGAGTAATTCACATAACTCTCTTCTGCTTGGAAGAAGCTTTGGCCAGAGAGCGTTGTCGAATGTGGTTTGGAGGGGTTTGAAGCAGTACCTGTGGAGTCTACAGTCAACGAGATTTTGTCTGTGGTCAACACCATGGGATTGGAGGTGGATAACAACGATATTGATGAGCTTGTGGAAGAGCACAGTCAAGAGCTGACCACCGAAGAGCTTATGGAGTTGCATTGTTTTTCACAGCGAGAAGTTATGGAGGAGAGTTTGTTAGTGGAGGAGGAGGAAATAGCAGAGCAACAATCAACAATCTTCTGGTGCAATAAGAAAAATGCAGAAAGCATGGGAAACTGTTTCATCGTACATTGAGAAGCATCACCCTAGTAAGAAGGTGGCTATGCGTTTTACAAATATATTCAATGATGATGCTGTCACATTTTCACCAAATTTTGAAGCGTCTGTAAAAATAAATGTCTCTAGGCAGCTTTTTAGTAAAAAAAAGAATTAATTATTTGTCATAAATTCATAAATAATAAACTAGTCGATTTTTTTTACTGTTTTTTTGCACATTGAAATCGCATTCCATCTTTTACACTCCTTAACAATTTAAAGTATGAATTTTTATTTGAATAAAAGTTATTTGAATAAAAATAAATCGATTATTATTTCAGCATGGAACGCATTATTGTATTTTACATTGTTTTATATGAGGGGTATAAAAGCAAAACTGCCACTATCCATACTTCATTCTTTTTTGAGATAATGATTGATTAATGATCATTGTATTACTCTTAATGCCCTACAAACTTCAAACCGATGCAAATTTGCCTCAAAATCATTCAAAATCGACATCGAAAATGGTGATTAAACGCATAACCGCCTCTCTTATGCATTAGTGAAGTTCAAAAGCGCCACAATCTAAATCCACCAATCACGATACAGTAAACACACACTCATCGCAAATCTACTATGGCCGCCGGCTTCTTTTTAGCTGTCATTTGTTAACACACTAAGCGCCGGGTACTGGATCGATTTTTAATAGAATACTTTTTTTTAATATACGTATATATGCACCAAAGAGTTTGCCGAATCTAAGAGTAATTATCGGGTCCTATGGCGCAGCGGTGTGGTTGTGGCCTTCCGTGCTGGACTTCACAGTATGGACAGCACTTTTTGGTTGACACCCATGTGTTTGTGATGTCTGCGATTAGCTGATCACTAGTCTTGTACTAGCCTTATCCTTCTATCTCTACTACTCTTTAAGAATAAGACAGGTTGAGCAACTGAGTAATAAACAGTTCCCGTAGAGATACCTCCATTCGGAGGCCATATGCTCTACATTGGGAGCGGACATAGATTAAAAAAAAAAGAACAGTAATTAGGAATTGTCATCACCAAAACAACAAAAAGATAATTAGAGATAAAGAAGTGTAATGAAATTGGACCGCAAGATATTCGAAAATTTCATAATACCTTTTATGCGAAACGTGAAAAAGCATATCAAGATTCATTCATTTTGAAATATTTGAAAGTTAAATTGCATGACAACACTTTCCAAAAGAAAATACCGAGGCGATGCAGCAAAAACATACTAGATTATACGTGAGGAAGTTCACACGACCTTTTGTAGTACAGCAAGTTTGCCAAAAGTATTCTATGCATCAGTGGCGGATTAAGCACATGGGAGGTCCCAGGTGAATTCAAATTTGGAGGCCTTATTTTTCGGGTAACATAAGAACATCAGAAAATTCAATGTTAAATAATAAAAATCTGAATAAAAGTCTATGGGATAATGGGAGACCCCAAGCGCGCGCTTCATTCGCTTATTAGATAATCCACCACTGCTGGGCTCTGGAGTTCATAGACTGTGATCCATTGCGAAAACTTTCCTGATTTCTAGCAAAATTTTCCAAGATAAGCGTGGCGGAGACAGAGTGTTTAAGAATAAAAGTACAAATTAAATAAGTTCAAAAAATTGACTTATTTTTACGTTTTGTTAGCTTGTAAAATTGTAATTTTCATTTTTTTATTATTTTGGTTTGCATAATATATTTTTTAATTGTTTATTTTATGTTCCTTTAGGAAAAATAGAAAATAATAAATATTTGAACCATATTTACTACTTTACTTTGTAGTATTGGTCTCGAAATGTTTAAATCGATAAATCACGTATGGTGAAGTGCAAATCCGCCACTTTCACAAATTGAGCTGCAAAACCTCTATCGAAAAAATAATTGTCTTTTTTTAAGAAACGGAACTAAGATTGCTTGATATATAATTACCAAACTAAAGACAAATCTAAGAGGGTGTGAATACAATTCGAAATCGGTCAAAAATATGTAAAGAGAACATTTAAAACGTTTTTTTCGATTACTGAACAATTTGCATTTGTGCGTGTAGGTGGTTATGCTTTTATACCCCTCATATAGGAAAAATTGTTTCGCTTGACGAGTGTTTCACATAACGAGTAAGATTCTGGAACGAATTAGTCTCGTTATGAGAGGTTCCACTGTATTTACAGCTGTATGATGCTTATGCAATGTCTTCGATGTCCTCCTTTGCTCAGTGCTAGGTTTTCACAAGGTGGTATCCCGTTCTCTGGAGAATTTCTGAAACCAAATTTATTAACAAATACTTTTGATGAAAAACCGCATAAAAAATAAATTTACTTACCGGCACCGCGTGCTGCAACATGAGCCGGCATATAAATTGGTGCATTAGAATCTCTTTTTAAATGTGTAATGACAGGCTCCGGTTCCACCTTTACCACAATTTCGATTCGTCCATTCTTCGACAGTGTTGTCATGTCAACAATCTAAAAAATAATTATTGTTCTTTTAGTATTAAACACATTTAACACTACTACACCATTGTTTGGATCAACAGTCACCGAAATAAATGTAAATCATGTTTTTCTACTATACGGGAGGCGCTAAATATATATCTAAATATATATCTAAATATATGTCTAAATATATGTCTAAATATATATATAAATATACATATCGCATGCTAAATAACATATGGACATTACTGCTAATGTAAGAAATTAAATTGACAATTGACATTGACAATTAAACGTTCTACTGAAATAAAACCATTATCAAAACGTAAACTTCAACGTAACTTAGACTATTTAGCCCAGTGATGCACACAGTCAATTTTCAAAGCACTTCTAGGTGGCACTCTGACCTTTTTAAGAATCAATAAAATAAAACTTGAATTATTTTACAAAATATTTAAAAATGTTAAAAATTATTTTCATATATTAACAGTTAAGAGTCCGGGCGAACATATGTGTGCATCTCACTTTCAGTGCGCAGGAGTCCGCGCGAACATATCTGTTCGTTTTGCCGAGTGTAAGTTTACACAAAAAAAAGGTACTTTGTGTGATGATTTTTTTTCTTCACATTTAACATCAAGGTTACCAGTGATATTGAAATTGATAATGTCAAACAAATATATTAAAAATATTTTTTTTTTTAATCGTAAATATAGAAGTAATTCCACAGTATCACCTAGTAAATAATATTATTTGTATAACGTTTAAAGTTTGGTGTAATATTATTTTCATGGAAAAATGCATCTTTTTTTGATAGATCTTTTGCTTCGTTTACGTATATAAATATGGGTTAAATTTTCGGATAAGTTTATTTATTGCTTCTTTGGCCGCTTCACAATTCTTTACAAAAAAATAAGTGTTTGTTCTATGGGACTTTTACGAAAGTGAAATTAGTCATGACAATAATTATATAACACAGATCCATTGTCTCAGATTCATTTTACATCTGTATCCTTTTTTTCTTTTGTAGACATTTTGCAACTAATTCTTGTTGGAAAGTCAACCCTAAATTCAAAGAAATGAAATCATTATTTTACTTCGAACAAAGCACTGCTTTTACTCAATATATGTTTGACTTGCCAATAGCAATAAATTATGTAATTCTTAATGCCCTTTTCGAGACGCTGTTGACAAGGAGCTATTTTTTCTGTAAAGTTTATGGCTCTGCTGTGAAAAAAATGTGACCCTAATGCTTCATAATTATTACACATATGAATGGCCACCATTCATTAATAGCATATACCTGCACCATTCTAACAAAAACAAACGATTCTCAAAGATTTAAAATATTTAAATAATTGAAATATAACAAGAATTATTTAAAAATATCTGAGAGTTGCGAATAAAACCTTACGATATAGAACAGATGTTAATTTTCGGTTTTACAATATCTCCAAAAAACTAAAATATTTGTCGTTGCTGAGAAGAAGGAGATGTGGGGGGGGGGGGTTAGTAACCAGTAACTTTATTTTGAATTAGTGTATATTATTGCAACTCTTTATAGCCATTTCTTACTAAATAACTTTATTTTTAAGTTGTTAAGACTCTTTATGTGAAACCCTCGGTTGAGAAACACTGATTTTATCATATTTTTATATGTATAAAACCATATGAACGCTTTTCTGAAAGAAAAAAAAATATACATCAATCGGTTAAATAGTTATCGCAATTTAAACGTGAGCGCAAAAAAAGTTCCATTTCCCCAAAATTCGGCCGGCTCCCGCGCATTTTTTAGTATGCAAATCTGCGGACCTATATGTGTTAAAAGATATGTTTTATCAAAATAATATTTAAATAGGATCTGTATGCAGTGGTGGCTCATTCATATATCGCTCCTCAGATGCATTACTGTATATTTTGCTGACAGAGTGTACAGTAATATTAATCATCGAAGGAGTGACGCGAGCGCTGCGGCGTTGCTCCTGGAATTCGGTGTGTCACTGTATGGCGTGAAGTGTATAGACTGGAGGGGGGGGGGTCTCGCAGTTTAGTCAGTGACGCGCTGCAGCTCGGAGCAGCGTTGTTGGGTGAATTGGCGAATTTGCGCCCATGCAGTCGTGATCACTTTGCATTTTTATATACTCTTAACACCTCTTTCTAAGTGTTTTACGCCCTTAGTTTGCATGCCAAGCTTCTTCTTTTTTAAATATAACATCATTATTGGAAATTATCCATGCTAATAACTTATGCGATATTCTTGGAGAATTGACGAAGCTCTTAAAAATTTTGATTACTACTCCAATGACAACTGCAGAACCTGAGCGTTGCTTTTCTACATTAAAAATAATTAAAACTTACCTTAGGAACACAACTAGTCAAGAATGATTGACAGCTTTATCAATGCTTTCAATAGAGAAAGATGATTGGAAAAATACCAAACATTAACAAAAAAGTTATAGAAAAATTTGCCAAAAACAAAAAAAAGTTTATTTTGCTTTATTTGCAAACAGCTTTTTCTTTTAATTATTCTTTCTTTTTATTATTTGTGATATTTTAAATGAAATATAAGTAATATGGTCTTTTACTTAATTTTAATCTACCTACAGCACCTCCAAATATTATACCCACGAGCCGCCACTGTGTGTATGTATGTTTTAAATAGTACAATTCTACTACATTATTATGTGTCTGTGAGCTTAGACAGGCTCCAAATATGACTTTCATTACAATCTGTGGACATTTAAACGCATTTCTACACCATTTAAAAATAGATTTCAGCTTTAAGAAAGGTAGAAATAAAGTTTTTAGTTTTTGACAGGTTGCCGTGTGACCTCATAACGGACTTTCGTGACAGATCCATACATCGGAAACTCTAGAATATCTAGATTTGAAATGCTTGCCAATTGTCCGAACTTATTTTCTCCGTGACTTATCGTATTTTAAAGTGTTCATATTTTTTTTTGTGACGAATTTTGTGTTTTAACGTGATTGTATCGTATCTTATTTTATTTTAAAGTGATTTTAAGTTTTTTTATTTTCATATAGTGATGTGCTTCGTAAAATGGGTTCTTTTAAAGCAGGCATGGGCAACCTTTCCTAGGCCTGGGGCCAAATTATCATTCAGACTCCGAGTCAAGGGCCGGACCAAATTATTAACGTTGCTAGCCTCGTTTTTTTTTTTAGCTCACTGAGAAATTTGAAATCCTCGATTTGGTATACTTTTTCCTCAGATTATCTCCGAAACTCCTTTTTTATTTTTTTTAGCTCACCGAGGAATTTCAAATTCTCGACTTGGTAGTCAGGGCCGGACAAAATGGCTCTGCGGATCGGATTTTGCCCATATGTGCTTTAAGTCCCGCATTAATTGTTCCCCGATTTACCGTTTTCCTCGATCTATCGTTTAAATATTTTGGTCCCGTCATAAATATTATCTCGATTGACCGTTTTTGTTGAATATTTTTCATAAATAGTCTTGCCTCGCATCTCGTTTTGCATTTTTTTCAGTAAACCCCGATCTTCCGTTCTCGCTATCTTCGTTTTATTGCATGGATCGTTTATTTTTTACTCGACCAAGACCCGTAATAGTAATGTTTAATAATTCCACGTTAATCATTCACCGATTTACCGATTTCATCGATTTATCATCTAAATATTATCGTCCAGTCCCACTATCAACTAACACTCACAACTATCTCGATTGATCGTTTTTGTTACATATATTTCTTTATTCGTTCATAAATAGTCTTACATCGCATCTGGTTGCGAGAATTTTTCTAACTCAAATTTCAAAACTAAAATGCCTAAATGAAGGAAACTAGAACTCTAACTGAGAAACTGAAAACAATTCAAAGCGTTGAAAAAAATCTAGGAGAAAAACGAGTCGACATAATATGTATATAGCAAAAAAAGTTAACCTAGAAAAGAACGCGAGTTTGAAGAGTGTCTGTCAAAATTTAAGTACCAAACTACAAATAGGCAACTGAGTATGTATTTAAATTATATTCAAGATATCTGGAAGTTGTTTTAAACATTTTTTGGTATTATTTGAAGATTTCCCACATTATTCTTTGATTTATTACGGTCCCTTGGAAAACGTAGAATCGGGGTTTCACTGTATAATATTTTTTGATAAACTTTATTTATAAATAAAAAAAAAATCAGCCACCTGTATTTAAAACTCCTAGTTCATAGATAAATAAATAGAAGTGATTTGAAAACCATATTAAAGGAAATTTTTGGGGTGGCAGATTCAAGGACCGCCCCGTGTGGCACGACCCCTTCCTACACCACTGCATCGATAACATAGAAGATATATGGATGGAGTATGATTATTCTTTATCTGATGACGACGGCGGCCAGAAACAGAACCTAGAGCTAGGCGCTGCCGGGAAGAAATGAGGATTCGGAACAGTTCTACTTTCACTCCAACACCGGAATCTAAAACAAATTAGAGTAGAAGACTACACCGAGCTGGAATTTTTCAGCTATTTTTTTTACAATGAAACAAATATTTATGCCACAGCTGTTTCCGAAAAGTCGTCCGGAATGTAATAATAAAGAAGTGGGCTAACACGACAGTGCAAGAAATGAAAAGAAATTTTTCTGTCCACTATTATTTTGATGAGCTTGCTTAGGAAAAAAAATACTGGATTGTATAAAAGGCTAATCTTTATTTTAGCCCACCAAAAATTATAGGTTACGAACCACCACTGGGTTTTATATCATTCAGTCCATATTTATTTTTATATTTTCATTTTTCAAGAAATATTGAGTATTTTTTTTGATAAAGATTTAACAAATTTGTGAATTTATAGGGTTTGTGACACCTGGGTTCGGCAAACAGTTTTTCAAGGATAAAACCTATAAATTTTAAATTATATTTTATATTAAATATTTTTACATCATTCCAGCAGTCATAACACATTCATTGGGAAAAAGTCACACAATTGTCATTTTAAAAGAACTCACTCCTCACAGCATGTTCAGTACAGATCTATTCACTCCTCTAAAGGTTAATATTATTACTTTATACAAAGTAAATACAAAGGCTCAGGACTTCGAGATCCTGAATATATGTATGTTTAAAAATAATATAGAATGGACAAAGTGTGCAAATCGGTAAATTCCTGGGTTTTGAGATTTTTAAATTCTCAGAAGAGCTAAAAAACGAGTCACGCTGACATTTTGGGCAAATTTGGTAAATTCCTGCAAAAAAAAACTATCAGTAACAAGGTTTGCCATGAGATAACCAATGTTTTGACTTGGGGCGCTGCAAAAAAAATCTGATATTTTAAGGGCGTCGGAAACCGAAAAAGTCTGGGAACCCCTGCTCTGACCCGATGGCAAACATCATAACATAAAGATAAAATTAAAACTCGCCTGACACATGCATCCGTAATGAGATCCCTCTGTAATAAACACTTCATCGCCGTTCGTCATAACGTCTTCGAGGGACTGAAACCGCTCAATGTGAAAGGCGGGAGCCGATTCAAGTTTTTGTATTACTGTCTGTAAAGGGTAGGGGGTTGACTCAGTGCACCAAATCGCTTTCATAACTAAGTTTCCTCCATTTTCGGTAACATATTTATATCCTGAAAATTCATACACTTGGGTTCACCGTATCCATTTAAGACAACATTATCAACAAAACTTCATTCACTCAATTCGGCAAACTACTTAACTTCTCTCTACAGAAAGGAGAAGAAAGAAAAATACGATAAGGCCTAGACAGTGGGGGATGGAGAGCAGTAGCATTACTAGAAAATCTGGGCCAGTACGCAAAAGTTATCCGAGGGCTCCTATTTTTTTTCAATAAAAGGAGGACTTTGAGTTGTAAATAACTGGCAATAATAACAAAAAACAGTCACTTTTATTTCACAAGGACAGGTGAAAAAGGCCCTCAACATTTACTCTTTTGGCAGTGACTTCTGAAAATTATTGATTTTCTTATTTTTTTGGGGAATTTAAAAATGAATGGAAATTTAAGAAGGGTGTTGTGTTATGCGTTACATAAGCCCGTTAAATGAGATTTCTGTTGCACTGGTGAAAAAAAAAATACATCACTCATTAGTGCTATTCGTTCATCTTGCATTATGTAAAAATAGGATGTTGATTGTGAACATCAATCAGATGCATTCGAAAATACACTTACCTAAGTGAGTTTTTGTTTTAGTTTATACATTTTTTACATGCATATAAGATGAGACAGTTTGAGTACTGATAAAAGACTTCATTGTTCTATTGAATAAGTTTGAAAACATGTAATCAGACTTTTAGGGTTAAACACAGACTGATTGATGCAAAATTGACATTTCTAAAGTTATTACCTTTAAGGCTGACTGCGTTGACAATGGTAGTTATTTTTCCCACATCGATACCTAATCTGAATCTATGGCTGAAAAGAAAAGAAATCAATTACTAAAAATAAAAAGTTATGATTATATTATTGATAGTTCAAAATCATAAATATGAACATTTACTCATAAAACACCAGTACATTTCTGGTGTTTAATTATTCTCGAAAATCATACAATCAAGTTTTTCTATGTAGTGAATTGTGGATGGTTACACTTGTTTACATTTTACAGCTCATTTGTCAGTTTGATTGAGTTGATTGTTATCGCAAATACTAATATGAAAAAGTTTGGTGTTTCGCCAAGTGGAAGTAATTTCTTGAAAAAATAATAAGTCATTTTATGAAACTACTGTCGCTTTAACCGACCTATATACCAGCAATGAGAGTTTTTCTTACACATTTACTATACACCTGAAATTAAGGTTCAAGAAAATTTTCTAATTGATCTGCTTGTTAGACTTATTAATTTTTGTCCTAATTAAATGTCACTTTCACCGCAGCATTGCTCTTTCCTTATGATTATTTCCATTTTTTTTTTATTAATTTTTTTATGTTAGAAGAAAACTCATCCAAGAGATTTAGGCGTTCAAATGCTTTGATATCATTGACCCACATTTAATGTTTATTTTTCAATGGTCTCTTGTTAATGTATTCTTTACACAACGCTGATGCACTGAAGTACCGCAATGCCATTCTAATATTACATTTTATTTATTAGAGAATCAGTGTATTGCTCTTTTAATGTTTTTTTTCTTAATTTATTGGCACTCCCAGACAAGTTTATACACACAATTTTCATACAAAAAAAGGGCGATAGGTACATGCAGACAGAAATGAAGGATGTGCAAAAGTTTTTGTGTAACATCGAAAGTGGGAGTGTAACATGTGTGTTGCTGGTTTTAACCTTTTGAGCGTCAGAGCACTGATCTATCTGTGGCGCATACTTTGGTGCATCATGTAGAATGCAATGGCAGTGAAATCATTGGGAAACAAAAAAGGATGACTAGAATACCCATTTGCACAAACATATTTTGCAAATATATATATATTTTGAGTCTGAGTTTTTCTTTCAATCACCTCACGGAAACCGGTGACTTTTTAAAAAATATTCTCTATATGTACACAAACATGAATACAGTGTACTCTCGATTATCCGTGTATGGATTATTCGTGCCTGAAAATAAATATTTTGTAATTCAAATTTAATTCTTATTGATTTTTTTCTATTACGATTATAGGACGCATTAATGAATTGCGATCTTGAATATGCGCGGTATTTGAAAAAGGATTAATTTAGCGATGTGTTTGTGTTAACGTAACTAACCCTGAATTTTTTTTAACCACTTGTATCTTTTGAATGTATGAATGTTCGCATATACCGCAATAAACATCAAAATTTATGGGAATGTGTCAAGAATTGAAATCCTTTGTACTCCACATGTGTTTCTATTTACAATGGTATTAGTGAAGTGCATAAACCGGCGCAAGTTCCCGCAGTAAATGTGTTAATTTCGATATTAATTGCCCATATTTGTAAGCTCTCGGGACTTCGTTTGTTATAAAAAAAAATCTAATATTCACGCAATCTTCGCATCCCTTTTTTGAAGAAAATTTTGTACCTGAAATGTGTGAATTATTGGAAGATTTAATTTTTTTTGAAGACGTGGATAATGAAAACATAAAGGAGTGGCTCAACCATGATTTAAATGATCCAGGCTTTAAAGGCATGGACAATTCTGCTATTGTTTCTCTTGTTACCCAAGAGGAAGAAAATAACAGTAGTACTACAAGCGAAGAAGATACCAGTGGTTACGTTAGTCATGAAACGGCATTGAATTTTATTGGAACATAGCTAGATTACACTGAACAAAGGGGAACTGAATATAATAATGTAACAGCTTTAAGAATATTTCGAAGTGAAATAAGGAAGTCGTTAAAAAAATCTCGAAAACTGATGAAAATAACAGATTTTTTTAAATTCGTATACACATAAAACTATACTTTTTTATATTTTTATGTTCTTATATATGATAAAATATTATATTTTTACTTATTTATTTGTGTTTTCTTGATAAATAATAAATATATAAATAATGTGTTAAAAATTTGTATTGTGTCTATGATATTATATTCGAAAATATAATAAAAATTTGATGATTCTGATTATCCATGTTTTTCAATTATCCTGACCATCCTCCCTGGCATTAGCCCGGATAATCGAGTGTACTGTAATTGTTTTTTTTAATGTACTCTTATATATTTAATAATAATATCTGTATTTTTTTTTCCTTTTATTTTGTGGAAATAATTAATGGTAATTTGAACCACAATAAGTGTTATTTTTCTTGAAAATCACTCTGAGGCTAAAAGGGTTAATGTGGAATTTTTCAAAACAAAGTAAATGATTAGTTTAAGGTGAGGAGTATCAAATAAATAGTATGAATTTATGGAAGGGAATCGAGTGTGACTTCTGAAGACAAGAGCGGAAAAAATTACATGTTAGGAAGGTTCAAAGATCTACAAAAAGTTTTGACAAAATACATGTATGTATATTTTGTCACAAATTTCGAATATACCTGGAATGCTACGTTTAAATGATCTATTAGTGGCTAAACATTTGACATCTGCAGGTGACGTCATACTGAAATCAGTCTTAGTGTTCTACCAACACCGTATGTGCAAAATTGTCATATAAAGTGAAGTAATTCAAAGCACAATCTAATTTGTATGAATGGGAAACAAAATTGATAGATAATAAAAGACAGACTCGATTCTTGTTTCAAAGCATCAGACGGGCGTCATGAAATGGCTACGCGGTTGACCAGTTGACTGCGGATGACGTCTTAGCCACTGAGCACTGTATTACAGAATACAAATTGTATATAAAATCAATATACACTCACTGATTTAGTATTTCTCTTCTATCCCATCCAAATGTTTCCGCATCTTCTTTCAATATTTTCGTAACCTCTTCGTCTTCCAATGTATTTTTATTATTCTGGGCTGGCTTATAATAATATCGACAGTTCTCAGTTGATACGCCGACCACTCTGTTGAACATGATAATTGTAGTAATCAATGAGAAAAAAAATATTTAAAAAACCATCATAATCTTTTTATTAACATTGTAACCTAAGTATGGGAAAGATAATAAAGTAAATTTAAATTAAATGTACGTGATAATTTTGGGGAAAAAATGTCCAGTTGGTTCGACTTATACTAGCTGTTTCGTTGCAATTTGCATTTTATTGATAGACAGGAAAGTGCTTAACACTTCTTAGTCGGGCGCTTCAAAAAATATACTCAAGCCTGTAGCGGGCGTTTTTTAGTGATTAGCGCACAAATATATTACATTCTTAAAATCAACACAACTTCTAAACCAAACGATATTTTCGATTGAAATTTAAAAACAAATCATACGTGACATCTAATCATTAAAAATAAAATTAGAACATTTCGATATCATCATAATTTCACTATGTTTCAAAGCTGAATATAAAACCTGTTATCAATTTAGTAGATAGCACTCCGCATGTTATAAATATTAAATATTCAAAACATTCTATATAACAAAATAGCATATTTATCAATATTTTATAATTATATGAATAATTATAATATATAATCGCCATTCCTACAACTTGACTACCACTGGAAGTGTAAAATCTAATGCCGTAAAAATTACAGCGTAATTACACCCTTATAATCTAGCAAAGAATTAGGACTAATGTTAATTAGTTGCGGCATTTTATTTAACGCCGACAAACAAACCCGTGATATTATGTGTCCCGCAAACAAGCGACGATATAAAAAAAAACATATTATGCCGTGATCCGCATTCTACCGACAATACGCTAAAAACGACTTTTGCCGTGATCCGCATTCTACGTACAATCAGCTAAAAACGACTTTGGTCGTGGCCCGCCTAAGAAGTGTTAATACTCACCAATGGCATGATCAACATCAAAATGATAGTCTCTCCCGTTAATTAAATTAGGAACTCACCTAGCCTGAATGAGATGTGGCCAACCGACCCAGATAACTTTCCCGAGAAGGTCTGCGGCCAATTTTCTGAAGGGGTAGTCGTCATTACTGTTTTGAGAAATTTCCAGAATTGCATTGTAGGAGTAAGTCGGGTAATCAAATACCTTAATCTTGTTCTTAGAGAAATGTGTCTAAAACATACAATTAATAACCACTGATAAATAAATTAAAGAGAAAACATTTTGGGTTGGCAAAAAAAAATCAAAAGGAACACCATTTGGAACAATTCATTCCATCAGTGAGATGCTTTGCGGTAAACTGATGTCACATTGAAGGTGTTGACTGTCAATTCTTGTTGGAAGGGCAGTGTTCTTAATAAAACACAATTTTGTAATAATTCCACAACTTGAGATAAACTTATTTTAGCAGTAACAGTGTATTCTACAAATGGGGCCCCCCAGTTCTGTCAAGGGGCTCTGCTAGTTGCTTAGTTAAATCATACATATATTTCAACAAACCTTATCGAAAAAATTGATTAAAGTATATATTTTACATGGAATTCTTTTATATATCGCATCTGTTACTGAGCGAGGTATTGTTTACCCTTGAAATTAATGCGCATGATGTTGTAAAAGTTTAAAAAATATATATATTACTTCACGAGTGAAGCTCCATGTAATCTGTTATAGGCTATTTTTTATTTATCTAAAACTAAAGACATTTTCAACAGTAGATACTCGGTAAAATTTTGCAACGAGTTTTTTCAGGAGATGAGTATTTTTGTTTCGTCATAAGATTTGAAAGTTTAGTAGTTTGTTGTGCTAAATTTAAATTATTCAATTGATTTAATATAGTGAGTAATTTGAATTTCTTATTCTTAAGAAATTATAATTACAAATTACCCGAGTTCAAATAAAATATCAATTATTCACAATAATTTTTTGGCTGCCCAAAGACCTCTTTAGATGGTGATTGCCATTATAATATTCTGAATTTGGAAGTATGTCAAGTGTGTTTTTAATTTTTAAATTTGATATTATATTATTTTATTGTTTCAAATGAAAAAAGCAGTACATAGTAATAAAGCTGATGCCAACTCGCCATGCAAACATAATTAAAATACAGTACATAATATCAGTGGAGTAGGAAGGGGTCCTGCCGCCCGCGGAGTAGGAAGGGGGCGATCCTTGAATTTGCCGCCCCCAATATGTCCTCTAATTTTGTTTTTAAATCACTTCAACTATTTATAAACTATGAATGTGGAGTTTTTACCACAGGTGGCTTATTTTTTTTATGTATAAATATAATTTCTCGCAAAATATTGTATTTATTTTTGAAAATGCCGCCCCCAAAAATGTGCCGCCCGGGGCGGTCTGCCCTTGCCGCACCCTCCTTGCTACGCTACTGCATAATATACATTACAAGATCAAAAAATAAATAAATTATAATATTTTTATAAATTATTCAGACCAAAAAGACAGGGAATAATTTTTGGTTTCACAACTAAGGCCTCTCTACAAATCCTAATCCTTCACCAAGCTCAGGTCAATCCTGATTTTGAATCCCTATGTAAAAGTTTTCAGTTATGGAAAACGATCAACTCGCTAGAATATAAAAAGCAAATATTGATGATGATGATGATGATGATTGTTTTCCACATGACACAAATTTTATAAATGACAAGAACTTAAGTCACTATTATTGCATAAATTCTGTATTTTTTCATACTTTAAAAAATACTTCAAAAAATAAGTAGAAATGTAACAATTTTTGTAATGTTAGAGTGCTGAAAATTGTCTGAAAATGAGAAAAAAGCGTCACAAATATCCGGCAGTACCACCGCATAGGATGAATTATATGTTACTGAATGGTCGGCCGGTGGCGACAACAAAAATTTTTTCGTACCAGACAAAGTCAAACATGTGTATACAGATACGCACACAGACAGGGTGCACCACCAAACTTTTCTGTATTGGTGAGTTTATCCCCGATATGTTGACAAATTATTTATTTCCTTCGCTCCAGATGAATAAATTATACATTACAAAAATTTTATATAATTCGTATTATATTACGGAGCAGTACATAAATTCTGAGTGACATTATTTGAGTCGAATTGTAGTAAATATGTAGGGAGGGAAAGAAACATAATTTCAATACAATAATCACATTTTTTTGTTCTATGTAAAAAAAACGATATTGCATCTATTTATAACAATAATAATTACCGAAGAAATTAATCGTATTTCTTCAAGTTGGAAAACAAGTGGTCAAAATCATGTTTGTGATGCAAGATAAAAATGTGTTTCAGCATCACAAGTTGTGAGATGTGAGGTATTGTTTTCATCGTGAGCGATATTTTTAGCGAAAAACTCTGCTACTATTAATTTTACTCTTGCCAACATATTTTTGTGTAAACAGAATTTCTATATTGAAAAACCACAAAAAAAGAAATATACTTCAACATGGTCATGAAAAGGGATTCCAACTCGGATATTCGATATCCGAATATATTAGGCCCTTTTTTAACTATTCGATATTCGGATATTTGGGGAAATATCCGAATAGTATCTGTCATAATTTTTAATGAAATATTTTACAAAATCTACGAAAGATCACATCACAATTTCTCCACATTTAATGAATAATTATGAATACCCCAGGTAGTGGTTTGTTTGCCTTCACCCAACTTGGGTGCTATCAATATCTTATCATAATACTTGAGTTTGACGAATCGGCTCTGACTCGGGGCTAAAAAAAAACCTTTAATGCCGTAATTCAGTCATTAAAGAAATACCGTTGTAGTTATCCAATGATGCTGCAAATTTTAAATATTTTAACACTCAGGAGTCCGGGCGAACATATGTGTGCATCTCACTTTCAGTGCGCAGGAGTCCGCGCGAACATATCTGTTCGTTTTGCCGAGTGTAAGTTTACACAAAAAAAAAGGTACTTTGTGTGATGATTTTTTTTCTTCAAATTTAACATCAAGGTTGCCAGTGATATTGAAATTGATAATGTCAAACAAATATATTAAAAATATTTTTTTTTTAATCGTAAATATAGAAGTAATTCCACAGTATCACCTAGTAAATAATATTTTTTGTATAACGTTTAACGTTTGGTGTAATATTATTTTCATGGAAAAATGCATCTTTTTTTGTTAGATCTTTTGCTTCGTTTACGTATAAAAATATGGGTTAAATTTTCGGATAAGTTTATTTATTGCTTCTTTGACCGCTTCACAATTCTTTACAAAAAAATAAGTGTTTGTTCTATGGGATTTTTACGAAAGTGAAATTAGTCATGACAATAATTATATAACACAGATTCATTGTCTCAGATTCATTTTAGATCTGTATCCTTTTTTTCTTTTGTAGACATTTTGCAACTAATTCTAGTTGGAAAGTCAACCCTAAATTCAAAGAAATGAAATCATTATTTTACTTCGAACAAAGCACCGCTTTTACTCAATATATGTTTGGCTTGCCAATAGCAATAAATTATGTAATTCTTAATGCCCTTTTCGAGACGCTGTTGACAAGGAGCTATTTTTTCTGTAAAGTTTATGGCTCTCCTGTGAAAAAAATGTGACCCTAATGCTTCATAATTATTACACATATGAATGGCCACCATTCATTAATAGCATATACCTGCACCATTCTAACAAAAACAAACGATTCTCAAAGATTTAAAATATTTAAATAATTGAAATATAACAAGAATTATTTAAAAATATCTGAGAGTTGCGAATAAAACCTTGCGATATAGAACAGATGTTTATTTTCGGTTTTACAATATCTCAAAAAAACTAAAATAGTTGTTGCTGAGAAGAAGGAGATGGGGGGGGGGGTTAGTAACCAGTAACTTTATTTTAAATTAGTGTATATTATTGCAACTCTATAGCCATTTCTTACTAAATAACTTTATTTTTAAGTTGTTAAGACTCTTTATATGAAACCCTCGGTTGAGAAACACTGATTTTATCATATTTTTATATGTATAAAACCATACGAACGCTTTTCTGAAAGAAAAAAAAATATACATCAATCGGTTAAATAGTTATCGCAATTTAAACGTGAGCGCAAAAAAAGTTCCATTTCCCCAAAATTCGGCCGGCTCCCGCGCATTTTTTAGTATGCAAATCTGCGGACCTATATGTGTTAATACAATGGACAGTATTGAAATGTGTATTTATATGCATTGTCTATATCTAAGATTTTACTGAAGTGGGAAAATATTTTGTCTTAAATTATTATAAAATGTATATCAGTGGAAATGTACCCAGTTCTAATGAACATTTTCAATACTCAACCAAAAATGAGGCTATTTCTTTGGCACAAATTTTTATCGAGAAAATTCATCCAAGTTATTATTATCTAATGATGAAATTTTCAATACTTCTCAGGACTCTGATGTGGATGTGACACCTCTATCTTTTTCAACTTCCAAAGCGCATTGTGCAATGCAAAGTTCAATTTTATCTTTGGTTAAAACCAAAAATGATGATTGTACAAATAGTCTGAAAAAGTTTTCAAATATTTGGATCAATTTAAAAAAGAACAGAAAAGTTGGACGTGTTGTTTAACCTTTTTAATACCCTAGAGCCGATATATCGGCTTTCATATAATCGCCAAAAATACCCTGAGCGGATATATCAGCTTTTTTAAATGATACATATATTTTTATGTACGTAACATAATTTGAAGTTAAAATAAGAAGTGTCATAACAAAGGGTACTTAACACTCAAGACCCCGGTCCCGCGCTAGCGCGGAAATGGTTGCAATGCGTTAAACCCCGGCACCGCGCTAGCGCGGGTTTACACGCACGAGCATCCGTTAGGGCAAAACTAATTGATTTCAGGTTTTTGTTATTTTATGCTACTCAAGAGGGTTTGCTGCGTAGGTATGATTTTTTTGTGTCGATTTACATTATTATTTAAGGTTGAAAATAACTTTTGAAATGAGATATTTTTGCTTTAGAACACTTAAAATTAAACTATTATACGAGTTGACTTTTACTTTTAATAGACTTAAAAACATACTGCAGTTCGTTTTATATTATTTAAATATATTTTAGTGCATTTGTGTCGGTTCTCGTTTCTGCGATCGCGATATATTTTCTGCTCTTGTTTTATTACATTCAATGTTTATAAATTTAAAAAAATGTTTGTGTAGTGTAAGTTATGTGATTAAAGAGGTAATTAAAAAAAATATTTCAATTTTTGCATTTTTGCTTTAAAAATATTTTTTGTCTATGAAAATTCATTCTATGAAGTTCATTTGTAAGAAAAAATTAACAATGATGATATGTATGATGTACAAAAGATGCTGAAGAAAATGATGATTTTGATCAAACTAGATGTGATAGTAAAAATGATAGTATTAAGCCCCCCGCCCTGCAGACACCCGCGAGTTCCGATTAGTTCCAGTGAGTCCGATATTATGAAGACATCAAATGATTTGCCAAGAATAAATGAGTCGTATGGTATCGAAGCAGAACTGTTCCATACATCAGTTCTACTTTTGATACCATACAAAAGTTGATGAAGCATGTATATGCATAGCCTTTTTAAAACCCATAAAAATGTGGATTAACAAAAAAGCATAATGATATAAAAAATATATATATGTATTATACAATATGTTAACCCTTTCTGTTCCTATGTCTAATCTTATTCGATATTGATTTTATTCTCGCGAGACCTATGTCGACATTTTTTTTTATTGAGTTAAAATGAAAGCCCACATTTTTTTAAAACTCGTATCTATAATAACTAGGGCTTGTCGGTTTAAAAAAACCGGTTTTTTTGGCAAATTTGTGACATTCGAAAACCGGTTTTTCAACTTCGTAACCGGTTGTACCGAATTTTTCATAAAAGAGTCTATAAAAAAATGACAAAAAATTTGGATCTTTTATTTGATGGCTTAAAGACCATATGCCCCACATCATTACCCAGCAAAAGGGTATTTTCGATATCAGGCGATTTTGTTACAAAACGATCAGTGGACGCTCTGTTTTTTCTTAAATCATATTTTCTGAAGAGTAACACCAAGTAATTTCTTTTTGTGCATTATTATGTATATAAATAAACAACATAATAAATTGATCTTTCTCTCGCTGTTTTAATTGAATTATCCATTTTTTGTAAAACTTCAAAAACCGGATAAAACCGGTTTTCAAACAATATTGACACTCGACAACCGGTTTTTTCAAAAGTCGGTTTTTGTATAAGCCCTAATAACAACGGTATTCTGAGCAGAGGATCAAATGTTTTTTATGAAAATTGCAATCTCAACCTGCTCTGCACGGGCGCCGAGTTCTGCATTCTTCTTTTCAACAGTTACACTTTCCCAGTGCACGAGCTAACAACTTAAAAATTATTACCGATATTTACTATTGTTTTAATAATTTTAAACTTACAAAGATGCCTAATATCGCGAAAAAAAGAAACTTGATACATACCTATGTATAACATGTGAGAGGAAGCCAGGGCTGTGAATACTTTCACCATTATCATACTTAAGAAGTTTTTAAAATATAAATAATAAGGTCATTATCGTGTATGCTTCGAAAATAAATTTTATTGTTACTATAAATCGAGTTGAAAAAAAATGAAAATATTAATTTCCCTTGTAATAATGTAAATCTATTGTGCACTTTTTTTTTCTGCCCCGGAAAATGATATGTTGAAGATTTATTTTCTCCGGGGGTTGGTTCGCAAAACTTCAGACACTAATTGAATGGATAATAAAAGAGAACATAAAAGACTTTTTTTATGAAATTAGTTTCGCAGCACGTGTGCTTCTATCTGTTATTTAATTTTGAGTTAGGTGGCCTTATTATTGGCAAATGTGACATGTGGATACAATAAAAAATTGATAGAGAACCAGAGCTGCCGTTTACTTATTGATGAGTTTCGTTTATCCCAGAAGATTTTAGCTGTCATCGTTGTATAGGAAATGAAATTCCTATGATAACATTTGAGGCATCCATTTTCTTGTGTGAATGACCAAAATAGTGAAATTATAAATAACTCATTTTTTCACGCGTATTTGCATTAACTAATAATCAAATGTTATTTAAAAATGTATATGAAAAAAACATAATACTCACTGTAAATTTGATGTAATTTAATGTAGGTATACCAGGAAAGTACAAATGTTTCATCGGGTTCGGTAGAGCTCCTCGCACAATTCTATCCGGGGGCACGATGAGGTCTTCCCAGGTGAGTGTTGTTTCTTTAGCATGGTTACCAGGCCATTTTGGAAATAAATCAGTGGCCATGATGTCACCTGAAAAGTAACAACAAACACACAATAAGCAACATAACAATAAGCAGTGGCGGTTCCTGACCTGAAATCTTGGGTGGGCTAGAGAAAAGCATAGCATTGTATACTATTTACGAAATTTTGCATGCTTCCACTTCATCTTATACATTAATCTACAAGCAAATTAACAAATACTACGACACTACTGCAAAGCATAAATTACTATATAATACAATCAATGCTAATGTAAGTAAGAAATAATAATACGTGACCTTAAATTTGTCTCTTTCAAAGTGAAATAACAAGTAAAAAAAGCAATACAGAACTGTCACTGAGATTCGATACCTGTCACTTTCATAGAATACAAAGATATTGGTATGTTTGTATGGGCCATGGACTAATTTCAATTTAGCCCCCGATGAATGACAGAAGCCAGTAAATTTGAAATACAGTCCTGTGTGTTTGATGACGTTTCCGTACATACAAATACAAACAAAATCGAATCGTGCTAGATTGCGTTCCAGTGTAAAGAAATATTGTCTATGGTTTTGGGCTAGAAAGTCACAGCCCCTGACCAATAGCATGTACATAGGTGTTGCCAGACAGACGTCACGTTGAATGTTCTCTATGAATTATTTATAGGGTTATTGTTTTTTTTATGCCGGCTCAGCTTAAAATTGTAATAAAAAACAATCGAGAATATTATTGTAGGTAGACATGCCATTGTCTTATATTGATAGAGGAAAATTTAAACAAAGATATTATATTCATTTGGGGAAGGTTAGTGACGCTTATAAATGTATTTATTTTGTTCAGCGGCCGAATTGCTGTTCATTTTTATTCAGCCATCTAAAGTTTTGGGTGAAAAATGCAGGTCGGGCTTAGCCCACCTAGCCCAGTACCTAGAACCGCCACTGACAATAAACAACATAACAATAAAATGAGCTCCATAATGTTTCTCTGCAATTACAAAATTCAATAACATCAAAATAATACCGATCAACTAGCAATACAATCTATTGAAGCCATTACTATATCGATAATTATCTATATATTAGGTAAAGCGAAAAGTAATCGCCGTGTTTTTAATACAAAGAAAAAAATATTTACAACAAAATTAAAAATAATTTATTTTGCCAAATAATTTCTTTCGTTACTTATCTCTTCACAATTTGGGCAACTTTTCGATGCCTGTTTTGTAAAATTCAGGCTCCTTTGAAATAAAAAAAGGCATCTAGATGGTTTCAGACTAGGATTTCCGAATTAAAATTTTTGTTTCAAAGCGAATGTTCCATAATTCAAAATATATGATAATCTGATGAAGCAATATCAGGAGAGTAAGATAGATGAGGCAGCAGTTCTAGGTTGAGCTCTAGAATTTTTGCTTGGGTGATTTTTGCTGTGTGAATCATGTTGTAAAATTGATTGTTCACCAAATCTGATCTTTTCTTTATTAACGCTGAAAAAACTGCTTGAATCTTTAAAACGCATTTATTTGCAATTATTTCAGTTGCAAAGAGTGTTAATCACCATATCCTAATAAGATGTCGTCCAAGCTACAAATCATTCTTCCTCTCTTGTTATCTTTGTAAGAATTGGTTTAAAAAAACAAGGATGTTTGGATATGATACTTTACGATACAACACCTTCTTATATAATTTTTATATATTCTTAATATTTTTTAAAAAATAATATACATATATATAATAAACTATATATATGTATACTTAAATAAACATAAAATATCATTTCCCAATATTAATAGCTAAAGACAGCTATAAAAAATATTTTGAAATATAATACAATTAAATCAACAATTTTTGGTAAAGATAAAATAAAATACAAATTGTCAGCGTACTTTTAAAATAACAATTCAATGAATATCATTCAAACCATAGTTTACATTATCACCTCCACAATTTTTCGAACGGTCAGAACCTCTGAAAAATCTTTATTACTAATCAAATATAAGTCGGGCTTTTGCATATTTGTTTTATTGAGAAACAAGTCATTTTAATGCCACTGTGTTTTTTTTATAAATATAATATTTGTTTACCAAAAATTGACAGTCTGCACCATTCAACTTTGCGATGATTAAGGACTACTTTTAGAAACATTCCAAGATCAAACTGCTTTTGTTTCAGCACACTTAATTTTAAATGTCTAACTCAAGGTTTCCCAAACTATGTTCCGCGGAGCCAAAGTAGGTGTTCCGCGGGCCAAAGTGGATTTTCCACAAAAATTTGGATTGGTTTTATACGCTGCAACACATTTAAACATTTTCTACTTCATATTGAAAAGCAAGTGATGGTCTATCTCCACATAAGTTATGATGTCAAATATGTAAAAGATGTAAAAGAGGAGGTTTTGAATATAAATTGAATACGACAACAAAAATTGTGCCAAATTTCTATTGCCGAGGGTGAAGGATTATTTTATCACGCCCAAAATCATCAGTCATTAAAGGCCAACAGTACGTTGTATGAGTTTTCTTTGACCCCTCAAAAGAAATATTGAAGTGGACCGAAATAGATTTCCAAACGTAATACAGTACAAAGCAAGAAAAAATGATTAAGCATATTTCATTAGATAAATAGTATTACCAAATAACAAATTAACAATGGTTGTACGATCATTATATTCAATTGCTTGAAAATTCTACAAGACTTTATTTCGCTAATTTTTTTTCTGCAATCTTTTCTAAGACATCAAATCTCAGTTGGCATACAATCAATTCTAGAACGGCCACGGTGTAAGACAGTTTTAAAGCAAATGTCAACTTTCTGCAATGCAGGCTTGAAACTATTACTATTTCCATGAAAAAATATATGCCATAGCGTAAAAAACTGAAAATGCAATTATTAAAAAAGAGATTTAGGCAAAAGTAAATGATCGATGAGGTTTGTAAAAAATAAACAAAGAAAATTTTTACCATCCATTTTTTTAACATTCGTTATTTATATTTTAAAAATACAAAATAAATAAATTCAAAACTCGAAAAGTTATCGGCTGGTAAAGGGAGGGGTCCAAAAAAGGGGTGTCCTGGCGTACACGATTCCAACCAAAAATTTAACGGATTCTTAATTAATAAAAATGACGCTATCGCCCGTACCTCCCGTTTGAAAAAAAAAATCAAATTCAAATCTGCTACGGGCCATAGAAGGATGTATAAAGAAAGTTTACACAAAATTTAAAATAAATCGGTTTGGTAGAACTTGAGATATTATGCACACCAGCTTGAAAAAAGTAGTTTCGAAAAAAACGCCTTTAAAGTTTTGAGTTTCGATTTTTCCGGTCGGACCAGCTTAGTTGCTGCGTCACCAAAATTGCTGTAGCTGTAAAATTTTGAAAAATTCACCTTGAAAACTCTCAAATTTCTAAACTTTAGAAAAATATAAAATAGAATGAATCGATTTTTTAAAATTTCTACACTAGTATACCCCCTAAGAGATTTATTAATTCGTATGTGATATTTTAAAAATAAAAAAACTTTTACGAATTACCCATCCCAAAAATTAAACTAAGTGTTCCGTTGAAATTTCCTGAGTTGCGAAGTGTTCCATCCCAGAATAAGTTTGGGAAACCCTGCTCTATTCTATCCATAATACGATACATGCTCTTGATGTAATATTTTGTACGTTAATATAGTACATTTTCCAAAAAAACGCATAAAAAGAGAATTGACTATTCATCGTACTGTGTTCGTGACCAATCATTCGTGAATAATATATTACCTAAATTTTCAATAGAGTATTCATAGATGAACATGGGTCCGTGTGAATTTCTCTTTCTCTCTTTTTCGGTAAGTTTTTCATAATAGGGTTCCATCGCTGATAGCAAATCATCCTATAATTTTGATTTCACATTAATTTTTATGCATTGATAAATATTAAATAAATTAGATATAAAATTCTTTATTACTATGTGTCGCATTGAGTAGTACTGAAACGTCTATTACATAGGTTCCCAACCTTTTTCGGGTGGCGACCCCTATATATAAAAGCCATGTGACTAGGCGACCCGAATTTTAAATCCCTGATTTGCTATACTTTTAGCCGGATTGTCTCTGAGACTCCTTTTGTTGTTCAAATACAAAATCGAAAAAAGTTTGCGGCCACCCCTCAGAATACCCTTCGCGACCCCAGGTCGGGAACCCGTGGTCTATTGTAATGAATGGAATTTATTTCACTATGCCTCGCTTACTTTCAGTTCTGTTTTACGAAACTAATATCGGCTTTATGATAACAGCAAAGATGTAGTGTAAGAATTACTAAAATGTTTAAAATCCATGAAAATACATTTTAATGAATCCTATAATTATTATTTTATTCATATAAAATTTAAAAAATATTCTAAGATATATATTTTTAAATGAAGCCTGGCTGCATTTCAAAATAAATAAATGAATTGCAATCGAATGATATAAATTTATGAATTACACCAGAGTTACATAAACTGTGCGCCGCGGCTGTTCTATTGGGGTGCTATGAAAATTTTCCTTTACAAAATATTATTAATATTACTTTATAAAAAATAAATACAAAGGTTCAGATCTTGTTCGAGATCCTGAATATATTTGTTTGAAAATAATATAGAATGGACAAAGTGGGCAAATCGGTAAATTCCTGGGTTTTGGAATTTTGAAATTCACGGAAGAGAAAAAAAAAAGCCACGCTAACATTTTGGGCAAATTGATAAATTAACTATTAGTAACTAACATTATGTTTAAAACCAATGTTTTGACTTGGGGCACCGCAAAAAAAAAACTGATATTTTCAGTGCGCCGGAAACCGAAAAAGTCTGGGAACCCCTGAATTACACACATCAAAGGTAATATACTCATTACGTCAGTAAAAATTTGTGGCACCGACCAAATCAATGAAAGGGATTAGAGCGACCCCTTCCCAGACATTCTTTTTTCCATTTAAATCAATTTCAAAATCATTTGAATAGTAATGATAGATGGGCGATTTATCAGATGTAACCAGAGAACGAAAAGCGTCCGGAACCTTTTTCGCTTTGCAAGCTGGAATCGATGCAAGTACCTACAAAAAAAATATATTTTATAAACTGGAAGAAAATTCTAGTGCTCAACGCTTCTAAATAAGTTTTTCATATTCAAACGATAATAAGTGGCTGAACTCTGTTTTGAATAGCAATGCTCTACTTAACTCGGTAGTGTGATGGCAATGTCTTGTAGATGAAGTTCTTGTAATTTTTCTTCAAGTGTCTTCAATAAACATATACATTCATTGATGTAGCAAAAGATTAGAAGAGCATTAGAAGATTAAATGTTTACACAATTGAAATTTGACAATAAAACATCACATTGAAGAAATATGTTGATTTGTTTATTACACTTCTTTTAATACTTAAAATTATCTTAAATAATAACTTAACCTAGAACTTATCGTTAAACTTTAAAAATTCTAGCCGATTTCAAAACTTTGTCTTTGCTCTTGTGTAAAATTGTATCAACAGCAGATATAACACTGCCATCACAGTACCGAACTGTTCTACATCAAACACTTTGAATTCTCGCGTGACTATAATGTTCAGCAAAGATTGATTCAAATCAAAGAATGAATAGAGTTTTACACCTCCTCATATTTTCGCAAAGGATAACCCATATCGTAAGTGAGATCCAAATCTTTTTTAAAGTTGATTATATCCGTGATATACGGTGTATAGTGATGAGGGTAAAACCAAGACCAACTCGCACAACCTTGGTAGTAGTAATGGAGAATCCATTGGATCGCTCTCACATAACATTCGGCTTGATCCACCGCCACATCTCTAAAATTTAAAAAAATAAAATTCACACATAAGAAAATGAATCCAACATATGTTCGATGCTAACAAACTTACTTATGTCAAATTTGAATTGTTCAAACTATGTACATTCTCACAGGTTTTGTCACTAACGACCCGGGTTTCGCCTTTCGGCATCTTCAGGCGTTCAAGTGCACGGATGAACTTTTGAACGCCTGAAGATGCCGAAAGGCGAAACCCGGGTCGTTAGTGACAAAATCTGTGAGAATGTACATAGTTTGAACAATTCAAATTTAATATTGAAATTCCACCAAGCACCTTCAGTCGAAATCTTAAATTACTTATGTCAATTAAAAAATATTAGAATGTATATTTTTGATGATTATTAGAAGATTCAAGGCCGTGAATTAATATACCGAATTGAGCAATTTGTCGGATAACCGAGCAAGAATACAGTGGAACCTCTCATAACGAGCACCTCTTATAACGAGTAATTCCCATAACGAGCAAAACAAATTGTAAAATAATGCTCTCTTAACGAGCGATATTTCACATAACGAGTGACGCAGAGTTTTGGAAAGATCACTTTCACATCGTTGCTTGCCTCAAGATGAATGACAAAGCGTGGGAAAGGGTTACCATGAGGACCCTCACTTTTGCTTGTAAGAAGCTTTGGCCAGAGAGCGTTGTCGAATGTGATTTTGAGGAGTTTGAAACAGACTTGTGGAGTCTACAGTCAACGCAATTGTATCTTTTGTCAATACCATGGGACTGGAGGTGGATAACAACGATATTGATTGTGGAAGAGCAAGGTCAAGAGCTGACCACCAAAGAGCTTAGAGAATTGCATTGTTTTTTACAGCAATAATTTATGGAGGAGTTTGTTGGTGGAGGAGGAGGAAGTAGCAGAACAACAATCTTCTGGCGCAATAAGAGAAATGTTGTAAGCATGAAAAACTGTAGCATCGAACATTGAGAAGCATCACCCTACCCTAATAAGAAGGTGGCTATGCGTTTTACAAATTTATTCAATGATAATGCTGTCACATTTTCACCAAATTTTGAAGCGTCGGCAAAAACCAATGTCTCAAAACAGCTTTCTAGTAAAAAATAATGAATTATTTCTCTTAATTAATAAACTAGTCATTTTTTAAATTGTTGTTTGCAAATCTAAATCGCATTCCAGGTTGTTACGCTCCATAACAATTTATAAGTATGTAATTTTTTTGAATAAACGTTAAAAAATTTAAAAAAAAAAATTCCATCATGGAACACATTTTTTTATTTTACATTGTTTTATATGGGAAAGATTGTTTCGCATAACGAGTATTTCACATAACGAGTAAGATTCTGGAATGAATTAAACTCGTTATGAGAGGTTCCACTATATATTAAATATATATTATATATTTAACAGCTTACCGCCCGTATGTTTTCTATAGAATTTGACCTGGCGGCCGGGCGATTTTGCGAAAAATTCGCAAAAAACTGCCATTCTACTAAATTCACCATAATTTGTAAACCAATTGAGATATCTTCACAAAATTTGATTTGATAGCTTCCAGATACTTTGGCGCATAAATCAATGCCACTTGAGCAATGGTTCTATATCTGTGGGTTGCATACTTATGTGGTGTAGTCAAAAAAACTTAAATCTACTATAAGGTTTTTTTTTCAATATGTAAAATCTACTTTTTAATATTGTTTTCATGTTCATATATATTAAAAACTTCATTGGATATATTATTTATAAGTTATCATCGAAAAATCGTAAAAAAAAGTACGTTTTATGGATAATAACATATTCAATACAAATATCTATTATTTAAGAATTGAAAACCTCTGCCACTGAGTTTGAATAGGTCGCAATATTATCAACCATCCGATTCAAATTTCAAAAATTGTTTTCGACCGCCTTAATGACACTTGCTCCATAGAACTGCAGCATGAAACGCCGCCCGCCCTAGCAATAAATCACAAGGCAATTCGTTGTAAAAAAATACTACGATACGTGTGTTCGTGTTCGTTCGTACCACTAAGAGACCCTACAAGAGCATCTGGGCATCATGTTACCCTGCTAATATTACGTATGTATTTCGTCGCTAATCAGAGAAACAAACCAGAAACGATTTAAACATAAAACTTTTACCAAAACGTAAAATAATACTATGAAAAATCACACCTGAAAAAAATAAACGTCTACCATCTTAGGGGTATTTTTACGAAATATTTTAGTATAATATTGATTTTTTTTGTTGTTAAATATTGCGTCAATGTGTATGCTACCATCTCTCGTTAACATTTGAAATCAAACTCGATCCTGACCAAGTGATTTTTCAATAGAATAGAGTGTATGACGTAGGACTCGTATATGCGTCCACGGCTCGCAACCGTTGGATTTCAAAGACTTAAATACGCGTCCACGGTCGTTAAGCTGTTAATATATATTATGTATTTAATATATATTATATATTTAATATATATTATATATTTAATATATATTATATATTTAATATATCCATCAAATATAGGCAATTTTCGAGAAAATATATATTTTTTTAAATTTTCAGTGTTGGAATACTCAAAACTGATTAATTTTTATTTAATCTTAAACTCAACTCCCTCGCCCATAAAATTGAAGATATGGTACCATTTGCCCATGCCTTCCATTTGTGGTGCTGGTCTTAGTATCTTAGAGTCTAAAATCGACCACTAGCAAAGGGTAGTTAATGAAAAAAATATTACTTACGGAGTAAATTCTTTGTATTTTAATTTTTTAACGTAATAATCCTGCCGGTGTAATAAAAACTCATCATGCAGCAATTTAGATACACCTGTAAAAAAAACCAATTCATTTACAACTCGCCAATAATAATCTTTTTTAGCCCTTCCATGCATCAAAATTATATCACTTCAAGCTACTAGCACATACCGTGTATACTTTTTAATCAAAAATAAGCCAACAAGATTTATCATGAAAGTGCAAAAGAAGTTCGGCGGTGGCACAGGGGAATGTAATTTGCACACATAGTTGAAAAAGAAGGACAACATTTTTGTGGTGCATAAATAATCACTTTTTTTTTTCAGATTAAATCTATATTTTTTATCAGGGCTTTGAACTGGAACTGAACCAAAAACCGTTATTTTTGTCGGAACCGAACCGAAAAACTGCATGTTCAAACACGCGCGTTAACGTGTTTTTACTCCCCATGTCAGTTGTCGTTCGATTGTCGTAGGTGCGACACGTATCGGGGCTTGTCCTTTGACTCGCTTCCCACTCACCACCATCGATTACTTCTTGTTCGGGTATATTATTATTTAAATCGTATGGGCTAAAAATGCAACAAGGGGGCCTTCCCCATAGAGTAAAAAATAATGGGCTCTTCTATCGGGTTCCCAAAGTTAGATTGCGTCTTGATGACACGGATATTTTGTAGCATTTAATTTCTCTGCTCCATCTTTTTACACTGTATTGCGACATTCTTCTGAAACTGTACGCGAGGGGCTAAAAATGGCGCCGCAGCAACAGATAAGTACCAAAATGAATCACTCGGAGCTGAACCGAAAACCGGAAAAACCGTTATTTTTGTCGGAACGAAAACCGGAACCACACCGATATATATTTTTTTACTTGAACCGGAAGAGTGTCAATTTCTGTTTCTTTCTGGTGTAAAAAATCAATCTTGTCTAAAACTGTTAAAAATACATTACGGTAGTTCCTTGACTTGTGCAATTAGATTTACATTATATATGTATTCATTCTATTAATTTTATTTGATTGATATTTATTTTTTAAAATCATCTGTTCCTGGAAGTAGGTACAGCAATGATGTAAAAATGAAGAGTGTTAACATTTCTGAGGAGTGTCAAGTCTATGTAAAAAAAAAAAAATTGAAATGGTAGCTACAAGAAACCTGTGGCACAATTTAGTAAACCAGTTTTTTGCATTATATTTTGTAATATTTTATACGAGCCAACATGAACCACTCTTTGCAACAATACTGGTAAAGCCACTTTTAAGTTTAAGAATGAAATTTTAACTAGAATGGTAATTACAAATATCTTACCCGAATCGTTGTTGATTTTTTTCCACTCGGCCATTTTTATAGTGGAATCGATTAACTAAAATTTAAACCGACATAATAAATGAAACAAACAATGGATCAGAAATCTTATAGAAACCTCGGTAAAATCCCAATGTGAGGTCATATATTATTTGACGTTTAATTCAAAATAGCTGTCTTGTCAGTGCCGCCAACACATAAATGAAAAAGCAGATATCGTTGGTGAATTAAATTTTTTAATTATTTATACATACTTAAAAAATGTTATTATTTCTAATTACAGTCAAAAATACTCCGACCACATTTCCTGGGGAGCGACACGAATTGCACAACACAAATTCGTCCAAATATGTCGCGAACAAGCCGTCACTTGTCCCGAATTTGCGTTTTGCATCCACATATTCTCCACGTTATTGGTTATGGTTATTTATTATTTCTTCCACTGTAACATTGCGAGCTCGTGGTCTACCTGACATGGAGATTTTGCGGTGATATCACTGAAATAATTCAGCAGGGAAATGTTATTAATTTGGAGCTTTATGTTGGCGGCACTGACAAGACGGCCATTTTGAATTAGATGTCAAATGATATATGACCTCATATTGGGATTTTACCGAGACCTCAATGAACTACTCAATGGCTGGCAACACACCGATGTGTTGCTAACTTTATCGGCCGAGCACGTTTTTAACATAAACAGCAACGTTTTTACCGTCGAGAAATATTATTTATTACTTATCAATTCTGCGAGGGCGGGCCGACCATATAAAATAAAAGTGTAAACATACTGTACTATACACTAATTATATTAACTTAGATCAATTTTTAATTCATTGAAATCATGGTGCAACACTTATACTACATATTTTGTCAACAACTTGGCAACAAGTTGGCACATGGGAAAATAAATTTGCAAAAAGAAGAATGAAATCTTTACGGATTGGAAACTGGGTTTCTCCGGTGCACACATTGGCATTAAAATCTCAAAAATTAAAAAATTCCATTGAAAAACTTACCAAGACAGGTTGTTTTGGCAAACTCGAATGGTTGTCTTTAAAAAAACCTAAATCCACCATAGACAGTTCCTTCATGAATACTTCAAATCTTTCTAAATTTAAAATACCACCTTCATTTATATATCCTGAAAAAGAAAAAAAAAATCTGTTGAAATTCTTAGCAACATATTCAAACACCTATCCTATATTGATAAGAACAGAATATTCTTTTCTCAAAAACTATCATTTGTAAGCAAAATGGAAGATTGCTAATGATCATTTTATATTGTCAATTAAGTATACTGAACAAAGGGTAGTTAATCAATTTAGTTGTAGATTTGATTTTGTCATGCACTTGATAGTCATCACTTGTACACCTAATGCTTTTTTTAATACCCAACTGAATTTGAAGAGCAACTTTCAAATATTATTTCAAATGGTGAAGCACTTTTTAAATATTGGATTTTTTTTTTAAACCATGTCCTCTCCCAATTTTGAGCATATGGACTCCTAATGGAGTTTATCTCAACAGATGTGTTTCTACAAGAAATGCTTGTTACTCAGTTGCTCAACCTCTCTTTTTCCAAAGAGAGTAGGAATAGAAGGATAGGGCTAGGACAGGACTAGTGGTTAGCTTATCGCTCTCGATGCGCCCCGTTCATAGGATAGGATGGGTGTGTGAGGGGGGGATTCAAGACATCACATACATCCATGCTTTCGAACAGAAAATTCATAAATCGATTGAAAAATCAATTTATAAAACTTTCCGTACCGGGATTCGAACCCGGGACCTCCGTAACCGAAGCCAACGATGTTGGCAACTCGACCACACAGGTGGCTAAAATTTATTAACGCAATATTATCAATGTAGGTGTATTTAAATTAACAATGAGCGTGCTTTGCCAAAATTTTGTTTGAATGACACTCTATTATTTGAAATAAAGGATTCATAAAGATACAAATGTTAAAAATTACCATCCAGCCGTACTATAACTTTTTTGTATGTCTCGTACAACAGCGGCAGCGCTTCAGAATGTATTTGCAAATACGGCAAAGAAGGAATGAAATCGTTTCCCAGAAAAATGGTCATTAGTACCCAATCATCTATAATTTTCTCTAAATCATAACCGAAGGGTATGACATCCTTCAATGAAATAAACTCTTGCTCTAGATATGATCTCATCATCGACAGGTGAAGTAGGAAAAAATTTGTGTCATCTGGAGTGGGTTCCGGTCGTTCTATTTGATTGAATAATACCTAGAAAAATAATTAGAATTGATAGAATACAAATCAATGTAAGTAAATAAATAATGCAGCTTATATTAAAGTATGCACACAGCATATCCGGTGTCATTTTTCGTATGATATCCACATTAACCTTTTGATGAGTATTGCCGTACCCGTACGGCGGACTGGCTTGTCATCTATTATCTATTGGAATTCTCATAATTTTTGTTATTTCTTCAGATATGGATACTAGAAACATCCACCAGTGACTTTTGGCCGCCACATTATTTTTCTTTTGTGTTGCAAATGAAGAAAAGGTTTTTTTAAAAAGGGTAACATTTGTAAACAAATCGGTAGCCATATAATATTGAACGTAAAATTCTATTTGGGATCGACGTAGAGTGGCACATGTAGACAGATGAGCAAAAAAAGATCTTGACGCAAAAGCGAAGTAATAGCTTGTAGAAAAATATTCAAAAGTAATAAAGAACTAGTTTACTTTACATTTTAACTAAGAGTTTTATAATTTTAAAAAATATTTACTTCTCGTAATAATAACTAATATTCTTCCTAGATTGGTCCATACCCCAAGAAGTTTTTATATTTTTGGCAATACTCCAAATAATCAAAATATAAGAAAAAGCCTAATTTAGAAAAAATTAACTCACCACTCAAAGGGTTAACAACCTTTTATAATCAGCTAACAGAGCAATGCAGTAATTTAAGTTTGAGATGCACTTTTAATGTGTTTACTGTCAATACTTGGCGGAAAGGCATTATATTCAAAGAATAAAACACTCTTCTGCACTGATTCCTCATTTATGTAATATGATCAAGACCGATTTCGTTTATGATGAGCATTTTTCAACCGAGTTATTGCCAAGAAAATGCTCATAGTGAACAAAACCAGTCCAGATCATATTAAATAAGTGTGGAATAGTACTAGTGTTTTATTTTTGAAATATGGCCATAGAATATGAACACAAAGTGTTAAAAATGTAGTTATTTAATTTCTAAAAAAAACAATTTCAATAAAAAAAAGCAAATTTAATATAATAGTACAGTGGAACACCCAATCACTCTTCCTCGAATTACGTGCCGAACAGAAATATTCGCCACAAATCCCCCAATTGTGTGGTTGCATTCTATTGTCGTTGCTGCTATACACACAACCGGACGGCTATCTGTGTGGTGCATACAGTCAATCGTTGAGGAGTACTAATATTTTAACAAAATATTTCGTCCATATATTTTTTTATAAGTTTTGGCAGTTTTGCATTTTTCGCGAAAAAAAAAACGTAACCCCTAAATTTTGTATGAGATTCACTCCACCAATTTCGCGACTCCCATACATATGGTCCCAACTTTCGCGTAAATGGGGGTTTACTGTATATTGTTTGATTAACAGGGGTTAGACATAGCATACTAATTTTAATCAGTTACAACATATTGCTGTTATATCACATATACCTTCGCTTTACGGCCTAGATACGTTCCACGAAACTTGGTCGCAAAGAGAAAAGCCGTATAAGGAATCAACTATTCTAATATCAGTAATAACTATGCATGTAAATAAAACACTCACAGACAAGTCTAAACCTGTCTAAGTCTGAGCACACACTGAATAACGCTCGTAAATGCTCGCATTGAGATTGTGCTTGCGCGAGATCGACATTGAAAAAAAGTTTTTTTTGCCGTTATAGCGAAACATTTTAGGTCGAAAACGTGCCTTAATTGAAGAGGGCCGTTATAGCGAAATGCCGTATAAAGAGCGGCTGTATAGCGAGGTATGGGTGTAATAAGTCACAGTTACTGAAGTACTTGTGTACAGAATCGAAACTGTGGATATAGAAGTAGAATTCGTAACATAAAAGTTGTATCATACATCATTTTCTACTTACTCATGAGAATCCACTGAGGGCAGTTGAAAAATGGAAAAAATCAATATACGTTTAGTAATATCATAATTTATATAATCTGCACTAAAACTAAAAGAATAATCGTTTTATTATGTTTTAAGCATTGAAAAGTCTAATTGACCCTTAACCCTCCAGAGACGAGAGCTTTTTTCCGATAAAAAAAATATTTTCTAAGCCATATTAAAGTCACAGATAACTTTTATTCCTATCCAAAATTTAAAAAAAAAAAGTCGTTGTATAGAAACCCCGCATGACTATATGATCATGCTCATCCTTTTAACACCGTGTAATATTGAGTATGGACAGTAGTAAGGACAAAAGTGACCGTATGGGCTCGCGAACATTCGGGGTTGAAATATAGCTAAACGTGATTTTTTAAAAAAATATTTACAATTTGACATCTTTAAATCAACATAATTTCAATATAAATATATTAGCAAAACAACTGTAAATAATTTGATGTTTTTATAAAAAAATAACTAACAGTTTCAAAAAGTAAATTAAAAAAGACGGAAATTCAAAAAATCACATGTGCTTTTGGAGGCCGTTCCTGTCCCCACGGCTGATGACTTACTGTAGTCCGTACCCTTCTTAACCAAATATGAGCGATAGCAACGATATTCAGGTAGAAAAAGTATGAATAGTGGGATCATTTTGTGTGACCATATGGTGACGCTCGTCCTTGGAGGGTTAAAATATCAACAGTTAACACAATTTCTTTTTCAAGACTGGTTTCATAACTAATAATTTTTTCTTTACTCAAATAGCAATCAATTTTCGAGGGTATGCTGCTTCATTCGCCACAACTTGCCTACTAAAATTTACCAGGAGAATAAAAAACTGTACCATCTAACTTGGGCGTGTATAAGAAAAACTAATGCTGTGCTGCGCTGCACTCACTGAAAATTATTTTTTAGTAAAAAGCTATTTAATGAAAATTTTATGTTAAACGTAATTTTTAATAGCAATAACAAATACCTATTACTTAAATGTTAAGTATACTTTTTTTGTATTAAAAAATATAAGAACTTATAAAGCATTAGTACAGGCAGATCTTTAGGGCTATTAGCTAGAGTCTAGCTGCTAGACAATTATGTTTTTATAATGAAATCAATACCTCTTCTCTAAGCAGCGAAAAGTTGGGCTCGTGCGTGCATAAGCCGAGAACTATGAGATCGGCATCTAGTCCGTAGAGGCAATGACGGGTGTTTGGATCGTAGTCAGGTTGTGATTTAATATACCTAATATAGTCCATTATTTTGTGTTCACCTTCTCCAGGCGTCTACAATAAAATTGAATGAAATGTTTAGAAATTAAGTCAAATTATAAGTTAAAACATTTTTATTGCGACAGAGGGAAATTACAATAGAGCAAACCTTATGGCCGGAAAAGACAATTTTGCATTTGGACCAGGCCTTATCTGTTGAAATCATCTTCTTGATATAGTATTTCAGCTGCTCGTGAAAATCATCATCAACAGATATCCAGCCAACTGACTCTTCTTCTTCTTCTTCTTCTTCTTCTGTATTTAAAACTTCTCTCAAAGCAGTGAGCTCTACCTTTGCAAGTTCAGCTTCACGAAATTTCAGGAAGCTGTCAATAGTATTAAATTCTGTTGTATAAGTCATAATGCTGCACACTAGGGATTCTATTTCGAAACATCCAGAGACATAAAATAATGCTATTTATAAATATACTAAAGTTCACTCATCATAGAAACAGATAAAAATCAACACAATGTTTGGAAAAAAATATAATTACTGCCGGAAAATAGATAAGCTCAATGTATTTTTTATAGATGTATGTTATGTATTATATAAAAAAAAGTTATATGAGACATTATTTCAAAAACGTTTTTATTAATTTGTTTGAAGATTTTTTGAATATCTATATGTTTACGCACATCATATCACAAAAAAAGTTATATATATATAAAGAATACTACCGTTCTTCATTTCTCATAGAAAATACTATAGGTCTCGGGATGCGAAAATTTCCCTGAACAATGTTATGTTTCGCATCCCAAGGCTTCATAATCCCTACTGTGCACACCTTAGAGATATATAAAAAAAAAAAGTTGTTTTTCATTTTTTTAAATAAAAATATGTTCAAAACATTTTAGTTCTATTAACTATCACGTCATATGAAGTTATCTTTGAGCAATATAATTTTTCTTTTTCTTGCATCCAATTAATTGAAATATCCAGGGATTTTTTTTCTCGAAATTTTAATAAATGTTCATAAAATTTTATTTTTTCTATTTTAAAACTTTCGTTTCTTTTCTTGGAAGCCATTGACTGTTACTCTCTTTTGAATATATAGGGTATCATAGGACCCGTAAATTAATGTCATGCAAAAGATTATCAAGTATGTACTTTCTTGGAAAGGGCTTGTTGTACATTATATTTTTTGTTCTGTTCTGTTCCCTTATCTCAAACCCAATCTGAGCAGATGTGACATGAACAAAAACGAGAAGTCTTTAATATATGCGATTTCTTGGAACTAAATATCTATACATCTGAACCGATTGAAAATATGGCTAATAGTAGAATACTCGAAATTTAATTTGCCGAAAAAATTTATGATGGGCAAATTTTTTTCCTATGTTTGGCTATGCTTCATCTGCCTGTGTCCAACTTTATAGTCATTCATTACTGACCCGTGAATCTGTCGACATCGTTTGGTGAAAAGTTAAAAATGAGCATTTTGTAAAATTTAAAGAATCATAACGAACACCGTTAAATATGCAGTGAATTTGTGTTGAATCTACGTGCTTCACGATTTACAATGTGAGAAAAATTTTACTAAAGTTTTTAGTTATTTTTACCTAAATTTATTCTGAATATTTTTTTAGCGTGAAAGTTTAACCCAAAAATGGAAAAAATCACTCGATACTTTTCAAGCTGGTCCTCCTAATAAAAAACCGAAGAATGTAACAGAAAAAACGTCAGAAAATATGGAAAAATGTATACAAGTTGATATTCCTGAATTGTCCCAAAGTGATCTGGAAGAGCAAAGCTGAACACAAATTTATTGGCCAGACTGCTGGTCATTGCAACAAAAAAAAACGATTTTTGTTCAAAAAATGAATGGTTGAATGTACAAAACATGAATCTTGGCTGCACACCTTGCAGTATACTTAGAATTCTTGGAACTGAAAAGTCTATGGGAATGAAAATTTTAAAAGAATGGGCTAATAATGAAAAATCATATACAGTAGAACCTCAATTAACCGGATTTTCGATTATCCGGATTGCTTTCCGGAACAATTTTTTTTATGAATTTGCTAATATTCTCGTGGCGAATTGATTCCACCGTTCTTCACATATGTGATGGACAACGTTCCCTCTAATTATTCTATTGCGTGTGCGGACCATCAACATCTGTGTGCAGAAAATTTTCAGAAAAATTAAAATTGTGCGCAAATATGTATCTAGGAAGGAACTCACTGACGGTAAAAAATTAATTTGCAATACCATGCAGCTAAAACAGCGGTCACCAAACTACGGTCAACGGGCTGGATCCGGCCCTCCAAAGATTTCAATCCGACCCCTGATTTTCAATATTTACATATTTTACACGTTTCTAGGATTCCATGAAAAAATTATCCGGCCTGATTCTTAAAAAGTTTGGTGTCCCCTGAGCTAATTGAAAAAAACTAGTAAACAATGAATTTCATGAAAATTGTATATAAATCTTATCCGATAACTTGGTACTTGATCCTATTAGAGTCCAGTCAGTTAAACGATTATTCGCATATTTCTCTAAAACACAACACCCAAGATAATATTTATTTGTATTGGCGATAAAAATATATCTTAAGGGGGTATTCTAGTCTAAAGGCACGAATTTCGGGTGTTTTTTTGAGCTCTGTAAAAATAAACAAAGAAAATTTTTAGCATCTATTATTGGCTGGTAAAGGGAGGGGCCAAAAAAAATTTGTATCCTGGCGTACATGATTCCAACCCTTCTGGTAATTTGAAAAATAAAATCTAACAAAATCTTAACACTCAAGACCCCGGCCCCGCACTAACGCGGAAATGGTCGCTATCCGTTAAACCTCGGCCCCGCGCTAGTGCGGGTTTACTCACGTGGGCGTGTAATCGATACCCGTTAAAGCAAAACTAATTTATTTTGAGTTTTTGTTTTTTATGCTACTCAAGAGGGTTTGCTGCGTATATGTATTTTTTTGTGTCGATTTACCTTAGTATTTATGGGTGAAAATGACTTTTGAAATAAGATATTTTTTACTTTAGAATACTTAAAATCAAACTATTTTACGAGTTGACTTTTACTTTTATTAGACTTAAAAAACATACTGCTGTTCGTTTTATATTCTGTAATATTATTTAAATAAATTTTAGTGCATTTGTGTTGGTCGAAGACAACACATTCTCGTTTCTGTGATCGCGATATATTTTCTGCTCGTTTTATTACATTCAGTGTTTAAAATTTTTAAAAAATGTTTGTGTTGTATAAGTTATGTGATGAAAGAGGTAATTTAAAAAATATTTCAATTTTTTTCTTTAAAAATATTTTTTGTCTATGAAAAATCGAAAAGAAAGTGTCGTTTTTTACTTATTTGTGCTATGTTTAATCTTTTTTTTTGTGTTTGCCAAGTTAAACTCATCGGCGAAAAAAAAAATTTAAACGTTTTTTATTGCAACTTGCGAAATATTGGGGTGGCTTGCAAGACGATGGGTGAATGCGTCATGCATGCCATACATGAAACTTTAATTGATTTATTGCATAATTTATAAGTAAAAGTGACAGTGTTGTTAACACGTTGCGTACGGTGTGCACAAAATTCGTGTGTTTCAGTAACTTTGTATTGCCGCGGTGAGCATATTTTTATGCTTTTCATAGTCATATATAAAAAAACGCATATCAAACACCATATTTCTTGACATATTTACTTTAACTGTGTGATTGGAAGATGTCTCCAAAGGCAAAACTTCGTTTATCGATTCTTTATTGGTTCAATAACACAATTAAATATTTAAATGAAAATGATGATAGAATTGTCATTCTTTCAAAGCGCATTACCTATCAATATTCTCCGCGCCGAGTTATTTTTTGCAGCGTTTGTTAAACCGTGTTACATATACTAACTAGCGTTATTGTGTAATATTATATGAAGTGTATTTAACTTTATTATACTAAATAATTTGTGAACTTTTGCCATTTGTTTTGGAGACATTAGATTTTTAAACCGTATTCGTATAATATTGTAATGTGTATTTGAATTCGAAAAACCAATACCTTGAACATGAATTACTGATAATACAATTATTAATATTAACGCGTTGCGTACGGTGTGCACAAATTCGTGTGTTTCAGTAACTTTGTATTGCCGCGGTGAGCATATTTTTATGCTTTTCATCGTCGTATATAAAAAACGCATGTCAAACACCTTATTTCTTGACATGTTTACTTTACTGTGTGATTGGAAGATGTCTCCAAAGGCAAAACTTCGATTATCGATTCTTTGTTGGTTCAATAACACAATTAAATATTAAAATGAAAATGATGCTAGAATCGTCATTCTTTCAAAGCGCATTACCTATCAATATTCTCCGCGCTAAGTTATTTTTTGCAGCGTTTGTTAAACCGTGTTACATATACTAACGAGCGTTATTGTGTAATATTATATGAAGTGTATTTAACTTTATTATACTAAATAATTTGTGAACTTTTGCCATTTGTTTTTGAGACATTAGATTTTTAAACCGTATTCGTATAATATTGTAATGTGTATTTGAATTTATTTACTATTTAAATTTTTCTAAGCAAGTTTGTGATTTGTTTTTACGGTTTTTGTGATTAGTTTTTGGGACTCGTGTAATTTATTTATTTAAAATGGATGGGAGAGAGGATACTTTTGTCGATGAAAATTTTGAAGACTGTCTTTCCGATATACCGAGTGACGTTGAAGATGAAAATAATGACGCTCAAGGAGATAACAGTGGAGACGATGATAGACCAGTGCTACGTACTACTTCAAGACCGCGATTAATGCGTATATCATCATCTGAAGAATCTTCATAAATCCCAGATATAACGTTGGATTGGGCAGAGTTTGATCCTCCTAGGGATTTGCCTGATTTTGAAGGTGTACCGGGTCAGAAAGTTTTCCCTGAAAATCCATCAAGTGTAGGGGATGTGACATCACTCTTCATAGGAGATGATTTATTCGAAAGAATAGTCAAGGATACAAATATGTATAGGGAAAAAATCATCACAACCGTCTGAGGTCAGCCCATGCACGTAAATGAACCGATGTAACCATTCGAGAATTAAAAAAAGCATGCTCAGAATGGGACACCTGCTAGAATTTTTTAAATGTTCAAAAATATATTCTGCAAATATTGATTTCATCGAAAAAAAAAAAATGGTTGTAGATCAGCAAGTCTAAGATGTTTATAGTAAAAAGTTTTACTGTATATTATGAACAGTTAATTTACGTTGTCTAAATATATTTTTTCCATTATATATTATTATATATGGCCGCCTGTGTGGTCGAGTGGTCAGCGTTGTTGGCTTCGGCTACGGAGGGCACGGGTTCAAATCCCGGTACAAACAGTTTTATAAATTGATTTTTCAATCGATTTATGAATTTCTGTTCATAGGCATGGATATGTGTGATGTCCTGAATTCCCCCCTCTTACCCATCCTATCCTATGAACGGGGTGTATCGAGAGCGATTAGCTTACCACTAGTCCTGTCCTAGCCCTATCCTTCTATCCCTACTCTATTTGGAAAAACAGAGGTTGAGCAACTGAGTAACAAGCAGTTCTCGTAGAAACACTTCTGTTGAGATAAACTCCATTAGGAGTCCATATGCTCCACATTGGGAGCGGACATGGTTTAAAAAAAAATATATATTATTATGTCTATTCAAACAAAGTTCGTTTTATTGATACGCACCTCACAGTTTGATGTTTACTGACGTAATTAAGGTTGATTGCTTAGCGTGGAGCGCTTATCTAAACTCCCTTTGTCTCGATTATTTATAACCCGCGGCAAGTCAGATTTTTTAAAAAAAATATAGCCATAAACAATGTGTTAATATATAGTTTTAATCTTATGTATTTTGAAAAATGATTTCGTTAAAAAAGTACATATTATACGTCAACGCAAACAAATGTTGCACAGTTTGAGATTTTCTGGATGCCGTAAAAATCAAACAATTAAGGTTCATAATTTATTGGTTCACATGTTTATGGGCATTTACTTTAATTACGTGTGTCAAATTTTTATTATTTTCGGTCCTTTTCAATGGTGTCAACATCAGTGAAATTATGCATTTTTATCTCGACGCATACTCGTTCACAAGACCATTTATTTTCATAGGTTTTTGTTTTAAAGAAATGTGTTGATTAAATAAAAAGATGATTTTTTAAAGAAAAAACGGGAATCCGGCTGCATGTGCGAAATGTGCGGGTTCAAGCGTAACTTTGTTGCGAAACTGCCAGTTGCTAGAGTGTTAATTATTGAAAATGTCGCATTTTTACAAAATGGCAGCCATTTGAAAAAAACAATTTTTTTCATAGTTTAAATTTTTAGTATGGTAATAGTAAAAAATATTTTTTTGACTTAAATATGCCACAGGCTATAGAAGGATGTATATAAAAGATTCACACAAAATTTCAAATAAATCAGTTTGGTAGAACTCGAGATATTATGCACGCCAGCTTGACAAAAGTAGTTTCAAGAAAAACGCGTTTAATGTTTTGAGTTTCGATTTGTTCCGGTCGGACCAGCTTAGTTGCTGTGTTTATTCCACGTATTGTGTAACTAACTGTGACACGTGTTTCGCCTCTTTCAGAGGCATCTTCAGACTTACTTAAGCAAACTTTGCGATAGTAAGTCTGAAGATGCCTCTGAAAGAGGCGAAACACGTGTCACAGTTAGTTACACAATACGTGGAATAATCAAAGTTAATTTAAATTTTCTATTAAAATGAACTTCCACAAAGTTACCGCCGAAACCATCGAAAGTAGTTGCTGTGTCACCAAAATCACTTTAACTCAGTAAATAATTAAATTTTTCAAATTTTTAAAAAATCGATTATATAAAATTTCTAGGCTAGAATACCCCCTTCAAATTTAGGAATGTACCGTCACAAATATAACTTTAATATGGCTAATGAAATTAAAATATAAATTATATGTTATTTGTAGTGACACAGAAATAACGAAATATTTTCACACTTCTTTTTTCAATCGAGGTTTTTTCTACTATATATTATGTATACATTTATATATATAATTTTTTTCTCTCCTATCTATTCTACCTACCAAATATTTTTACTCTACTTTTAAATTAACACTATCACCGAATAAAATGAATGACTTTATTTTCATTCTAAATGATGAGCTTTTATTCTGTTTCTTGATTTAATTGAGTTCATCAGACTAAATTCTCGTTCACATTCAGCGCTCGATACCTAAAAGATTTCACAAATATCCAGTTAAACTGAAATATCAATAAATTGATTTTGATAACTGAGTCTAAAGTTTAAAAAATCGTCGAATGTTTGAACGTAACCGTTTCGTCTTCGTTTTTTCGGCAGCTAAAATTTTCAAATCACAAGATTGTTTGTCGCATATTTGTGAACATATTTTTGTCACTAATTGGTATAAGTTGAGTATATAAGATTTTTAAGCTTTCAATTAACTGGTATTTAATTTTCCGTATTCAAAATCTGCAGTTCTCCATATTGAAGCCTGATCAAAAACATGCCTCTCCATTTTTATGGGAAATCGCATTTCCAAATGGCCAGAGAATGAATTTCAAAATCACAGTTTTGTTTATATTATTATCTTATAATAATGTTTTTCACATCATCACTCCAATTAACTATCTCACTAAATTAAAGATTTTGACTGAAGGTGCTTGGTGAAATTTCAATATTAAATTTTAATCGTTCAAATTATGTACATTAACACAAGTTTTGTCTATAACGACCCGGGTTTCGCCTTTCGGCATCTTCGGGCGTTCGAGTGCACGGATGAACTTGAACTGAATCAGCTCAAGTTGACAAAAATCGTGAAGAAAAATAATCTGCACAATATTAATCAATGCAAACAATTTGTGTTGTTCGCTCGACCTGTATGTTGCGCACACAATTGTAGGTTTATTTGTATATTAGAAAAAATAGACTGTTCACAGACTCATTATAAGACAACATATTTGTTGTCGTATTACATGTGCAGTGCATCTCATAGCATAACAATATGTACTTTGCTAAAATTGTTGCAGCGAAAGTGGATAGGGTGCTATTATCGCTACTTTAAAAAAAAAAATGGGAAGGCGTAATAAAATAATAAAAAGGTCTTCGTTCTGCGAGCAATGGTTCCGAGAAAAATGTGAAACACATTCGCCGAGTGTAATAAAAAATACGATGGCTTAGTACAAGTATTTAGGCAAAAGTAAAATTTGGTAAAACAAACTTATTTTTACAATATTTGTGTGTGGTCTGTTTGACCTGTGCGGGGATAGAAAAATGTGTGCGGCAACATTTTGGAAAGTGTGCGCGCGCACACCTTAGCGGGATCGTTGGTGATGGAATGCATACCATTTTGTTTGTTGTTTTGCGTTGTTTGAAATCGAAGAAATCTTTCGGTTGAATATTACCATCAGAAAAAACCAGGATAAATGGTGAAATTTTTAAAAGCATTCCAAAAGTAAAAAATATCAAAACTGCATAGATAAGAGGAAAAACATTATTATTACTAGATAATGCATAATCTCGCCTATCAAAAGAATGCTTAAACCAGATCAATGAAGAGTTTCAATTTCTTAGATTTGTCAAAATTTCAAGCAACACACCAGAAATTGTTATAAGAGACATTATAAAAGCAATAGCACAAATTTCAATTTGTACTGAATGTGTCGAAGAATATCGATCTTGGATTTCAAATTTTGAATGATGTGAAAATAATTAAGGAAATATTTGTCTCAGCAAGATCAAGAAGACAAAGAAGAAATATGCAAAACATATATGAAAGAGATATAGGTCCTGCTCATTCTAATGATTTTCAGTGCTTAAATGTCGCCATGAAGTGGTTTGAGAGCCACGAAGAGTGTATCTCAGGATAATTTATATAAATATTTTAGTAAATGCAACTGCTATTTTATCACATCCCAAAACAAAAATGTGTCTAGTATATTATAATTTTACAAAACCCATTTGCGACAAAAAAAGTGAAAAATGAGTTCTCAGTACTCGTGAGAAACTCATACCCAAATGATTTTACGGAATGCTGATGATGCTTCATATAATCGACATAAGATTGTTTTTTTCAAGTTTAGTTTAGTTGACAATATTTTTTAAAACATTAAAAAATTCTTACCGTATCTCCCTCAGTTTATTAATTTTTGCTCGTGGAGTGGCACCATCAAGCGAAATAAAGATAACTCTTTTCGGCTTGATTAATTGAAGCAAAAGAGATAAATAGTGAAAAATTTGCTGGAAAAAAACTTTTCGTGTTAATTTATGATGAGAAATTGACCAAAGTATAGGGGTTCCACTCATATCCAGATACATGTTATCATATTCGGAGAGCTGAAACAATAAGATATAATTTACTTCAGTGAGATATCTCAGAACTGTTATCAGTGGCAGTTCGTGACCTAAAATCTTGGGTTGGCTAGAGAAAAGTTTAGCATTTTATATTATTTACGAAATTGTGCATGTTTCCACTTCACCTTATACATTAATCTACAAGCAAATTAACAAATATTACGACACTACTGCAAAGCATTAATTATTGTAAAATAAAATCAAAGCTAATGTAAATAAGAAATACAGTAATACCCCGCTTTACGCGAGGGATACATTTCGAAAAAAATCGCGTTAACTGAAATTCGCGTATATCGAGGTTTATGATTAAACATAGTCAAAATTTAATACAAAAAAATACAAATCATTTTAATCAATCACTTTAATTCTAAGAACACTTTATGCAATACATACTCTTATTTTTTATGGAAAAATACATCTTCAATTCCAAAGTGACGCTTTTACGCTCCTTTTTCTTTACAGGCGGCATTTTAACGTAGGGTTAAATTATGTATGTATCTCCAATAAATGTTAAAACAAAACTGCCAGCCGACCGAACTAACATTACGGAACAAATGAACACACGAAACGAACGAGGAAATCCCCATAGAACAAAGTCGAAGGACGGGGAATTCCCAATTCTTCAAAGAGAATATTCAGAGAAAGCGGGGATCCCGCGACCATAGAGAAGTTAATGACTAAATATGTTTATATGCACTCTTTCGCGTAATGCGAGGCATTTGAGCGCAAATTTGAAATTCGCGTTATAGTGAAACCGCGCTAAGCGGGGTATTACTGTAATAGAATAGTAAAAACTGGACCTCAAATTCGTCTCCTTCAAAGTCTACAAAAAGCCATACGGAGGAACTGTCATCAACTGTCATACAATACAACAAGGTTGGTATTTGTGTTTGTATGTGTGGGCTAGTTTGAAATAGCCCCCTGACGTATGACTGCAGGCTGTATCGCGAGGCACAGTTGTGTACGTTTAGATGACGTTTCCGTATGGCCAATGTGAATAAAATACATATTTTTCTAATCGTGCTTGATGCCCGCTCGTGCCCCAGTGTAAACAAAGTTCTCAGACTAATTCTAAAATAGCCTGAGCCTTTTTTATTATTATTAATACATATGTATCGCCAGACTGACGTCCAATTGCCTGTTCTGTATTAAGTATGTATAGGGGTATTGCTTTTTTTATGCCAGCTCGGTTTGAAATTGTAATACAAAACACAATCGAGAGTATTATTGTAGGTAGACATAGGATTGTCTTATATTGACAGAGGAAAATCAAAACAAAGACATTGTATTAATTTGGGAATAGTTAGTTACGTTTAGAAATGTATTTATTTTGTTCAGCGGCCGAATTGCTGTTCATTTTTATTCAGCCATCTTAAGTTTTTTTACAAATTTTGGGTGAAAAATGCAGGTCAGGCTAAGCCCACCTAGCCCAGTACGTAGAACCGCCACTGACTGTTATGAAATACATACAATGATCATTATTGATTTATCTTCTTATCTGAGAATTTGCAGACATTGCAAACATCCATATCTATGCCTTTAAACAGAACATGAAAAATCAATTGGAAAAATGCAGTTCATACTGGGATTCCCACCCTATCGGTCCGGCAAGAAAGCCAACAGCGTTGACTACTGTACAACGCACCCGGCAAACTACGTTTGAACCTACATTTACTCAGCTATATATTATACTGGCTTAGAAGAGATACACAATATTTCCTGTCATCTGCTCCAACATCCTAATTTATGCTACAAATTATGATAAATAAATTATATGTAAATTATGATAAGTATTGTAATATTAATGAAGCATCAGTTCTCTTTCATTTTTCGGATCTTACTATGTACTTTATTCCTTCCTAAAACTGATGACATGATGAGATGGGTTTGCTAAGTATTTATCATCAAATTTGTCTCTCCATGTAGAATTTGGGATAAAATAAATATTTATAGTTTTCAGCCATTATCAGTACATAACAGATTATTTTATCGCCTGCTGTGGTCTAGTTAGTTGGAGCATGCTCTGCCGACCAAGTGGGTCTGGGTTCGATTCCCGGTAAGGTTAATGTAAAATTTAGATTTTTTAAATTTGAGACCTAAGACGTGGGTGTTTGTGATGTTAATTAACCTCGAGTTTTTCTCATATGATCTTTCAACTTTAAAATATTTGGCGCATTGGCATTAGCTGTAATGCCAATATTACAAAATCTTAAAAACATAAATTCAAAGCTGTAAATCAATAGTCATCAACCTTTTTTCTAAGAGGAGCGCCACGAGTGGCTTTCTTGGGACAAAGGGCACTGTATATTATTTGTTTTCAGAATAAGGGAGTCAAGAGATAAAATAAAAACAATACTTATTTAACTGACAAAAACCTCTGAAAACACAATACAATGTCCAGTTAAATGAGAGTATTCAAAGATAACATTAATGTGCAGTGGCGGGTTAAGCACTTTGGAGGCCCCAGGCGCAATACATTTTGGAGGCCCTGTTTTTAGAATAACATAAAAGTGTTGCAAAACTCTTAGTAGAATAATAATGAATAATGAAAACTGAAATTAAAATATAGGGTTTATATAATTAATGCTATTTTTGAGGCCCCAAAGATTTGGAGGCCCCAAGCGCCTCTTGCGCTTATGGGTAATCCGCCAATGTTAATGTGACATTTGGCCAAACCAAACATCTGTATTTCCTGTTCTCAACATATGCTGTATAATTGTTAGGTTTGATTTTTTAAAGCAATATTTTGAACAATTCTTAACAAATATGGATATTGGCAGTCATCTTAGATATGCTTTGTAGGCAGTGGCGGATTACTTTATAAGCAAATGCGGCGCGTGTTCGGGGCCTCCGAATTTTAGGAGCCTCAAAAATGGTTTATATTTAGGATTTTTAATATTTTTCATGGAATATTCTGATGTTCTTATGGTGTCTGAAAAGCACCTGGGGTCTCCCATGTACTTAATCCGCCACGTGTTTGTGGACACGGGTTTTCAACGGCTTTTATAAATAATATTTACCTGGCCAAGTTTCACCGGTTCACTCAAACATGGATATCTTTCACTTATGTACCGGAAAAATTTAGGAATTCCCATATTGACTAACAGCAATTCCAATTCAATATTTTGGGTAACTTCTGAAATGAAAATAATAATTATAGGATTACCTTTAAATGATTAAATAAAGTCAACACTTAGCCAACCTGCATGTTTTGAAGCTGCCTCCGTGAAATTTTATTTTTAAATGTATGTTCGATATAAATCAGAAAATTGTCAGAAAATGGAAAAAATTTCGGTAAAAGTAGAGTATAGCTCGTCATGTATTATTACGGCGATAAACTTCACAAACTAAACTAAAAACAACGCCACGATTTAAAGTTATTTTTTGAGAGCTTTATAATCGCGTTAAAACCACACATTATAACTAAGAACACTGATAAATTATGCGAAATACGAAATATTTTTCAGTACATCGCCTCTGTTTTCCATTTTGTCCTTTTGTGATTTTAACGAGATTATCAAGCACTTAAAAAAATATTTTTAAATCATGGCGTTGTTTTAAGCTTAGTTCGTTGCCAAAATAATCCACGACACGCTAAATGACTTATTTACCTTTTCAACCCAACATTAAAACGTGAAATTAAAGAAAAAAAAGTTATTGTGTGCATACTTCATCTGGTTTGAAAAAAAGCCAATAATATATGATATTAGTACTACAAACCTTAAGAATCACGAATTGACTCGGAAATCGATAACTCACAGTCCACCAGAGATAATATCAGTCAAGAGCCACACAGAGCACACAGCTTAGTGATTTCTGGATGCACCGAGGGGTGCGTATAATACGGGTTTTCTGGGGGTCGCCAACTTTTTTCGATTTTGGATTTGAACAAAAAAACTAAAAATACAGTAAACTAAAATAACCTTATTGAAAAAAAATCCTTTTTCAATTGCATCGGTGCCGCGGGTCACATGGCTTTTATAAAAGGGGTCGTCAGTCACCCGAAAAAGGTTGGGAACCTATGGGATATAAGATTGCATCGTATGTGGAGTGCAATTGATAAGCAAACAAGTAGAGATGGGATGAAAACTTCAATCTCGAAAAAATAACCGAATTTCTTCGGATACCTATAGGATGCGAATTACGTTTATAGAAAGTTAAATATTGCTTTTCAAAATAAAAGCGAAAATATGATCGTTTATGCCGTATTTAATAAAAGTTTCCTATCTTGCCTAATCGTTCGATGGAGACGGGTCGGCAACGGTCATGGGATTTTCAAACACTTCTTTGGCATTGTCACAACATTAAATTTTTAGACACCATTGAAATCAAACGAATATTTAAAAAATATATTATTTATACATATTTCAAGTAGCTACTAAAAGTTGAATCGTATTTCTTATCACTGTAATAAAAAATATATATACGTCCTCATTTTGTCACAAAACTTTGATTCGGTAATTCGATCTTAAAATAAATTATTGTGTAATATTAAATCCAAAATAAGCAAGTTGTTTATGATTCCTTAGTTACGTTTGATACGCGCCATAGTTACGTCAAACAATCAAGTGAATTTTTAATAGTCGTCACAAAGCATTTCTTTCGCTGTCAAACAATTATGCCACCCAAACGACTAGCTATTAGTCGATTTACACTTCAAGTGCATTGAGCATTGGGAAGTAAGTTTAAAAATCTTTCGAGCTCGCTCTGCTCAAGTCCGATCGTCTGGTACAATTGGGAATAGTTGCTCCGAATCGATCTGTAAACAACTTTTTTGATCGTGATTTGCAACGAGAAACATATTTTGAAGTCGACAAATTGGGTACATTCGTTCAAACAAATCATCCGAAATTGGTTTCAGAACAACGCATTGCGTATGATAAAATTATGCATGCAATCAATCACAAGCCAAAGCGTTGGATCACGAAACAATATTGCATTGGCAATCGCTTCATCTGCAATTTTCTAACTCCTTTGGATCGTGGTCAAACAGCGCATTCAGCAAAGAAATTGCCTTTGACCACCAACATGCAATATCAAAAAAAAAAGTCAAAAATGGGTGAAGTACTTTAATAATATCAACTCATTAAATGGGATGAATTTACTATGACGCACAAAAAGGCATTGGAAAATCTTCACTATATGTACAACAGCTCTTTAGTGGACCACTTATTTTATTGTCTGGTGATTTTCGACAAACTCTACCAGTTATACCACGTTCAACAGCTGCTAATGAATCAAGTCCATGTCTCAAATCATCAGTTTTATGGCGACATGTGCAGAAATTGACTTTGAAAGCCAATATGCGTGTAGAATTACAATATGACGTATCCGCTGAACGTTTCGCAAAACAATTGTTGGATATTGGGAATGGAAAATGGAAATCGATGAATCCACACAATTTATCACATTGCCAACAAGCTTCTGTAAAATTACAGGAACCATAAGCGAATTGATTCACAAAGTTTTCCCAAATATCGCACAGCGTTACAAAAATCATCAGCGGCTCAGTGAACGTGTTATATTAGCAGTCAAAAAGAACGATGTTAATGCCATCAACTTCAGGATTCAAAACGAAATACCAGGCGAAGAGACAACGTATAAGTCCATCGATATTATAAATGAATCAAGACGAAGTTGCTAATTATCCAACTGAATTCTTAAACTGACTTGATTTGTAAGGCATGCCACCGCACGTTTTAACACTGAAAATTGGCGTACCTATCATTCTTTTCCGAAATATAAATCCACCACGACTTTGCAACGGTACCAAGCTTTCAGTGAAAAAGATAATGAATAATATCATCTAAGCTACAATTTTAAATGAAAAATTTAAAGGAGACGATGTACTGTTGCCACGCATCCCAATAATTCCGACAGATATGCCATTCGAATTTAAACGTTTGCAGTTTCCGGTGCGACTAGCATTTGCGATGACCATCAAAAAAGCACTGAAAAAATCGCCACAAGTGTGTGGACTAAATTTTGAAAATATTCTATGCTTCTCACAAGCACAGCTGTATGTGGCCTACTCACGAGTTGGACAACCTTCTGATTTATTCGCATATGCACCACAAGAAAAAGCAATTCAATAAACAGAATAAAAACACAAACACTTTCTTTCTTTTAGTACCATTGCAACGCATGCCGGGTACTCGCTAGTTTTTAAATAAATTTTAAATATAAAATATGATGTTTTCCATACCATATTTTTTTACTATTGAACGAATTCTTTTTTAACCTTTTCAGCATAAAGTTTTATTTTATTCAATTTGGTTTTGACGTAATTTTTGATTATTTACAGTTCAGTAAAATCCTGTTTTCACGTGCCCGGAATTTTCCGCTATTTGCGTACATATTTTGTTTTGCATTCCCGGTGTATTTTAGTTCTTTTAGAGAACTGGGTGTATCCATAAAAAATCCATTTAGAGAATTAATTACGATTAGATCTTCTGAATTATTCAATAAATAGGTTTGCTTTTGATTTTTCAAGTAAATTTTCTGATTATTTAAAAATGCAAAACAATACCCCCGTTGAGGGCAACGGGCTTACAGCTAGTCTATATATTAATAGTCGATAATTTCTGTTTGTTTGTTTGAGTGAGTGAGTGAGTGTAGGGTGTCCTATTAATCGCTCACTTTTCACAAATAATATTATTTAATTTGCAATAGTGGTGTATTGAAGGCATATTTTAACCATAAACAAAAACATTGAGCCGCAGGAAATGTTACCTTTTTTAATTTACTTCAATTTAATTTCTTGAAAAATACTATATTTTGACATTTTTTCATTTACTTATTGTAATTTATATTGAAACCCCATGTTTTTTTAAATATGTAAAATAGTATATTTGGCAATGTTCTTTATACGAAATACTTACCTACCAGTACTTTTTTTGCTTCAAATGTTTTTGTGAGAAGAAAAGTGTATTGATTTTGATAATAATTCGTTTCCCAGATTTTTTTTGTCAAATTTTGGTACTCGATATTTTAATAAATGGAAATATTGTTTCTTTTTTAAATACACTGTTGCCAAACTGTGCCTTTCGTTAAAATCAGTGCGTACGTTTGCCTACCTTGAATTATTCATATTGATACATTTTAGTGTGCAAGTGTATAGATGAAATAAAGCTATCATACATAAAAATGCGATGAAATTCCGTTATCCAGCTCCATTTCCCAGAAAATGTGTAGCAGGAGGAAAAAGAGTAAATTATATTTTCATCAGTTGATAGTATAAAATTTAAGACTGATCTTAGTGCGTACGAAAATATGCGCATGAAATAATACTTTTCGTCATTATAAAAATGATAGATATTTATTTTTCTTAAAAGTAAAAAATAGATACGTGACGGATTCATTGAGACAACTTTAAATATTATTTCTACAGCCTTAGCAAACAAACAAACAAACAAACAACATCACATCTATAAATTTTTATTCGATAAGCACACATTTTTATACATAAATTTTTCATTTTATTCTTTTAAAACAAATTAAATGTTCATATGATGTATCTGATACCCTAAGATTTTTTTTAATGAAACTTATATATCCACACAATATGGTTTGACATCGCTGAGTTTGAAGCGGGAAATCCTCTTTCGCCAACGTGCAGTGACCAATGTGCTGCTAGTAAAAAAAACTCCTGGAACTTTGAGAGTCAACGAAAACATTTTAATAGCGTGCTTTACACTTACGCGCCGTCAAGTAACACATGCTGTTTAGCAGTTAATCGCGTTTAAAGAAATTTTGTCACTGAAATCGCCGAATTGCTCGTAAAGCTCTTATGTGCAGTGGCGGACTAAGCACTTGGGAGGCCTTGTTTTCCGGACTGCACTACGCGTTATAATCTTTTCCGTGAAAATCAAGCGCTAATATGTCCCGCTATGGATTACAATTCTGGTATTACCGACATCGGGGTCCTAGTATTTGCGGTGTTTTTTCAATACCGAAATATAAGTTTTTTAAATACAAACATACCGAAATTTCGATATTACCAGGGCCGGCGCCACCATGCAGGCGAAATAGGCAACCGCCTAAGGCGCAAACCGTAAGGAAATTAAAAATTGATTAATAAAATTTACCGGTATATCGCGATCGACCGGTCGATCCCAAAGCAAAATTTTTTCGATCCCGAACGCTTCCGTGAGATCAGGGGGGGGGGGGCAAACTTTCCGAATGTAGGGCCAAATTCAGGAATTCAACATGAGCGGCGGGTCGCAAGTAAAATACCATTTTTATCTTGTAAGCTATTTATTATCATGAACAAAACAATCTAATGAGAAGGAACTGTTAACACTTTTTAAATTCTGGTGTTTATTTTGCAGTTGAGATTCTTAAAACTACTTGTAAATGGTCATCGGTGATGTTTGATCGTAAGAGTTTTTATTGAGGTTCATGATTAAAAATCTTTGTTCACATATTGCGGGCTACGGTTTGCCCGTGCCTGCACTAAATTATTATTAGACAGTTTTTCATACACAGCTTCGATATAATACGGTGATATATCTTTTGCGTGTACTTAATATTCAGTTCTATGCCCTGAGAGATTTATTCCTTCTAACCCGATTTTTTTTTAATTTTATACTTTTTTACACAGTAGTGCATAGGTAATGTATCTACCGTGTAAAAAGAGAGCCGAGTGTAGTTCAAATTTCAAATCATTCGAATAAGTAATGTAACAGCGTTTCATTACTTGTGCAAAAAAGATGACCAATTTACTAAAATTGACGGTAAAGATTTTTCAAAATTTAAATTAAAGTTCGAATAATGATGGAATTATTATTCTTTTTAAATAACTAATGATTAATTTTACCATTATGTATTTTTTTTAATTAAGAAAAAATGCATTATTAGGTTTATAATGATCCAAACTCCAAAACCATATTTGTTCTATACATTTTTTTGAAATCCTATTTTTTTCATTTAGTTATAAATTTTGTAACCAATACATATGGGAATAGTAATTATTATTGCACAATTCATCAAAATGACAACATAAAAAAATATGCTTAGAAATGAAATATTAACAAAGATAAAATAATACAAAAAAAAATATTTCGGATTTGTTGCATATACCTACTATGCTAAATAATGTAGGGTTAAAATTATTATTTGTTAATATTTTGATTCATATAATCAGTGCCGGCGCGAGGCTATTTGGCGCCGTAGGCAAACCTTATTGGCGCGCCCCCATTTTAATAATTTCACCCATTTTATTTCGAAATAAAAAAACAATTACCTCATCAATAGCACAAACCGGAAATGTCATTTTTTATCTATGTCCACTTTTAATGTGGTGCATATGACCTCCTAATGGAGGTATTTCAATAGCAGTTTTTATACGAGAACTGTTTGTTACTCATTCGCTCGACCTCACGCTCAATTGGCGTTGACTACAGTGCTGTGGACCCGACATTATTTCTTTATTAGAAATAGGTAGTTCGGTTTTAAAATGAAAATAATTAAAATTACTCACTGAGTAACATTCTCTATCATTTGGAATATATGGCGCATTACAATAAATAGTTTTTCCAGAAAAAACAACACTTGATTCCGGCATGCTCACAGACAATGGTATTTTTTTCTTCAGTGGTACTAAAACTGTCATCTTTAATGTTTCTCAACTTTATCTATAATTTGGCACATTAGTGGTTTTTTATGAAGACTGTTCAGAAAACTGAGATAAAATTCAATAAGAAAGGTATTATTAAATGAAAATATTAATTATTTAATCCATAGTTGATCAATAAGAAGGTTTCAATATAGTTTTTCCAGAACATAATTCTAGTATTTGTCTCAAGTCACTAAAAGCGAAACACAATATTATTTGTATCCAGATGTTTTTTCATGTTGAGTATGGCACCCGACGTTAGCGTGCAGTACAACGCCAACATAAACGCCCGGACATTAGCGCGTTGACACTAACTAGCGCGCAATATTTTATATTTTTGACTGTTCATTTTTTTAAAAATCTTACCTAAGGCTACATCTTATTAAATAATAATTAGTACTCTTCCAAATATAATATCTAAGAAAATTTAATCGTTTGTATAAAAAGGACATTCTACCATGTGGAATTGTCGACTTATATTTCAAATACATAAGTATTTTAGTGTTAATCCATTTTGATATGATTGGTCAAATAAAATATGTTTAGTTATTACAGATAGAGGTCCGTGGATTTACATTATTTACCATTCGCGGGAGCCGGCCAATTTTCGCGCAAATGGCATATTTTTGCGCTCACGTTTAAAATGCGATGACTATATAACCGAATGCTATATACTATATTTTTTTTCAGAAAAGCCTGTGAAATGGTTTTATACACATCAAAATATGAGTAAAATTGTGTTTACCAACTAAGAGTCATATATGAAGAGGTTTAACAACTGTAAAATTAGGTTATTTTGTAATGATTTAGTAATAAATGGCTATAAAGAGTTGCTATAATATACAGTAATTTAATATAAAATAAATGGATACCACCACCTTCCCTTTCTCTCCAGATCCGATCACTATTTTAGTTTTGTTAAGATAAAATAAAACCGAAAATAAATAACTCTATAACGTAAGTTTAAATTCGCATGTCTTAAATACTTTTAAACAATTCTAAGTTTATTTAAATAATTTAAATATATCAAATTTTTGACATTCGTAAGTGTTTATAATGTTTAAATGGTGTCCATTCTTGATGCAAAGTCTAATATAATACGAAGAATTTTTTTTCATTAGATTTGGGTTACTTTTTTTCACAGCAGTCACAAATTTTACAGAAAAAATAACGTCTCGTTAAATGCGTTTCGAAAGTGACATGAAGGATTATTACACAATTTATTGCCTCCAGCAGGTCAAAAATACTTTACGTAGAAGCATTTTTCTAATAGCAGTGGTGCATTCATTGTTTAAATTGGAACAATGATTCACAAATATAGCATAGCAGATCAGTTACAAAGTATGCACAAAAGAAAAAAGGATACAAATGTAATGTGAATCTTAGACAATGGGTCTGTCACTGTGTCATTATAGGTCTTTAGAAAAAAGAAATGCCAATTTAGCAGGTGGCTTAAAACTTGCTAAGGATTTTCAAATAGCATATCAAAGATGTTTCATCTTAAATGACATATAAAATATATCAATAATTACACCATCATTTATTTTCTGTTATATAAAACATGAGATATAAGAACATTTAAGCATAAAAAACTTTACTCTAATTTATTTCATTCATTCGTTTGGTCAAAAATGTAATGTTTGTTAAATTTACGCAAAATTATCAATTAGTAAATATATATATTATAAAACTTTTTTCTTTACACAAATTAAATTTTCACTATGTTTTTTTTTAAGTTATAACTAATCTACTAAGTCACTAATTTCATTTTCGTAACGTCCCAAAGAACAAACGCAATATTTTTCAGTAAAAAATCGTAACGCGTCGTAACTTGCCTGAAGATGTTACCCATATTTATTCGAAAACAAAACAAAAGCTCTCGCAAAAAAATGATTTTTTCCATTGAAATAGTATCACGCCATTTTTGTGCCACCAAATGTCCCAAATCATCAAATGCTGATTAAAATTATATGGTTAATCGTTATCTAAAGAAATACTATTTTCTAGGACCTAGGTGATTCTGTATTTTTTTTTGCTGTGTAAACTTACACTCGGCAAAATGCACACATGTTCGCGCGGACTCTTTGTAAAACAAACCCTTGTTCGCCCGGCCTTCTGTGTTAAAATGTAAAAAAAATACTAGGGTTGCGCGCTCACATCGCCGCAACATCGAGCATACAGTAGTGAAACTTTATTTCAATACTAGATATAAAAAAATCAGATTCCTTAGTTATAATTCTATTCAAGTCAAGAACATTTCAATGAATGTCCAATAACTTTCCGATATGTATTGTTATCGTAGGTAGTTGTGCGGTATTGACTTCAATAATACTCCACATGTTGGTGTATAAAAAACAATTTTAGTACCCAATTTATGCGCCCCCTTATGATTTACGCCCTAGGCGGTTGCCTATTTCGCCTGTATGGTGGCGCCGGCCCTGCATATAATATATTTTTAAGGTTATTAAGCTATTAAAGAATAGCGTCGTGAAGCATTTGACGTTTCATCGAAATTGCCGCCAACACAGAAATCGTGAATTATTTGTTTTAATTAATTATACAAATCTAAGAATCTTTGATTACTGTCAGAATAAATGAAAAAAACAAATGTATATTCAATCGTATCTTAACTAAGATGTATAAGTAGTTACAAATTACTTCCAATATTAACGTTTTCGCGGCGAAATCGGTAATATTGGTAGACAATTATATATATAAGAAGATAATTATCCGAGAGTAATCAAAGATCATAACGCTTCTTAGATTTGTATAATTAATTAAAACAAATAATTCACGAACGATTTGTGTTGGCGGGAATTTTGATTAAACGTCAAATGCTTCACGAGGCTATTCTTTAAAATAACCATAATTTGTATACATTTTATAATTATTTTCTATAAATAAAATATTTTTCTAATATTTTTTTTAAGATTTCTAATCTTTTTATTTTTACATTTTCGAAATTGTGTAGTGTTTTATTTATACGTTTTATAATTATAATCTATAAATAAAATATTTTTACATACATTTTAATTTTTAGATAGGTACAATACGTATGTAATCGCAAGAGTTGGGTAAAATAAAAGATTATACACTTCATTCGCAAGTTCATTAAAAAAATTATAGCGCCTACATTTGACTTCATCATTTATTTATTTTTTATTATTATGACTTAAATTGTTTTTTATACTCCAACATGTTGAGTATTATTCAAATCAATAACACACAACTACTTACGATAACAATTAGTATTGGAACATTATTGGACATCCATTGAAACGTCCTTGACTAGAGTAGTGTAGAATTATTACCAAATATATGTTTTTAAATTAAATTATTTAAAATTAATTAAAATTAAATTCAAATATCCAGTATTGAAGTAACGTTTCAAGACTGTATGCTCGATGGTGCGGCGATGTGCGCGTAATACTGGTATTTTTTACATTTTAACACAGAAGGCCGAGCAAACGTATGTGTGCATTTTAGTGTAAGTTTACATAAAAAATCCACAGTATCACATAGAAAATAATATTTCTTTAAATAACGTTTAACCATATAATTTTAATCAGCATTTGATTATTTGGTGACACAAAAATGACGTGAAATTATTTCCATGGAATAATGATTTTTTTTGTTAGAGCTTTTGTTTCGTTTACGTATAATTTGTAATATATAATTATGTTTTTTTTTTATTTTTTTTTAATTTAAAATTTCGACTGAAAGTGCTTGATGGAAATTCAATAATAATTTAGAATTATTTTCATTTTGATTTTGTAAACTTCCATAAAATTCTTGATCAACACCGGAAGATGCCGATAGGCGAAACCCGGGTCGTGTTCGACCAAGAATTTTATGGAAGTTTACAAAATCAAAATGAAAATAATTCTAAATTATATAATAATGTGTAATTTTTTATAAACTTTAAATTTTTGACCAATTATGAATGAAAGAAATTCAGTGTTATAGAGTAAATGTTTCTATATCCTATGTTATGTATACAGAAAATAAAGTTAATAATTGATAGTTTTTATATTCCATTTTAGATGAAACATCTTTGATATGCTATGTGAAAATCCCTAATAAGTTTTAAGCCATCCGCTAAATTGTCATATCTTTTTTCTAAAGACCTACCTATAATGACACAGACCATAGCAGTCTTATACTAGCAATATAGGGGGCTTTGCACAGAACCATTGTCTCAGATTGACTACATTTGTATCCTTTTAATTCTTTTGTATACACTTTGTAAGTGATCCGCGTCAACCTCAAATTCAAAGAAATGCTGTATTCACTTTTAAGGTGTTCACTGTCAATACTTGGTGGAATGGCATTATAATAAAAATAATAAAACATTTTTAGTACTTTTTCCACATAAAATTTATTAGATCAGGACCGGTTTCGCTCATCGCGAGCATTATCAACTGATAAGAAAAATACAAAAACAGTGATATTTATACAAATTTAAATTGAAATAAAAAGGTGTAAGCAACTATTAACAATTTAAAGGATTAGCAAATTACATTATAATTACACAAAATTAAAATGCTTAACACCCATAACAATTAAAAACTCATCATCAAAGATTTATTATTCTTTGATGATGAGTTTTTAATTGTTATGGGTGTTAAGCATTTTAATTTTGTGTAATTAGAATGTAATTTGCTAATCCTTTAAATTGTTAATAGTTGCTTACACCTTTTTATTTCAATTTAAATTTGTATAAATATCACTGTTTTTGTATTTTTCTTATCAGTTGATAATGCTCGCGATGAGCGAAACCGGTCCTGATCTAATAAATTTTATGTGGAAAAAGTACTAAAAATGTTTTATTATTTTTATTAAATGCTGTATTTGTGAATCTTGTCATTACGTAAAAAAAATTTGACCTGCCAAAAGGCAATAAATTATGTAATAACACTCAACAAGATGTTATTTTTTTTGCAAAATTTATGACCCTGCTGTGAAAAAAATGTGACCCAAACCTAGTGAAAAAAATATGCTTCATATAATATTGAACTATTCATCGGAAATGCGCACCATCAAAGCCCCCTTAAGACTGCTATGGCACCATACAAATATTATAAACACAAACGATTCTCAAAACATTTAATATATTTGTATTGTTAAAATATAACAAGAATTTTAAGGTGTTTACTGTCAATACTTGGTGGAAAGGCATTATAATAAAAATAATAAAAGATTTTTAGTACTTTTTCCACATAAAATTTATTAGATCAGGACCGGTTTCGCTCATCGCGAGCATTATCAACTGATAAGAAAAATACAAAAACAGTGATATTTATACAAATTTAAATTGAAATAAAAAGGTGTAAGCAACTATTAACAATTTAAAGGATTAACAAATTACATTGTAATTACACAAAATTAAAATGCTTAACACCCATAACGATTAAAAAATCATCATCAAAGAATAATACGAAACGATAAGAAACCGGTCCTGATCTAATAAATTTTATATGGAAAAAGTACTAAAAATCTTTTATTATTTTTATTATAACAAGAATTGTTTAAAAATTTTCGAGAGTTGCGTATATTTTTGGTTTTAACATATCTCAACAAAGCTAAAATAGTGATCGGAGCTGAGATGAGGAAGGGGGGTATCCTGTTACTTTATTTTAAATTAGTGTAACTATATTTTACCAACTCTTTATTGTATATAATTTACAGTTGTCAAACCTCTTTATATGCAACCCTTAGTTGAGAAACTCTGATTTAATCATATTTTCATATGCATAAAACCATATCAAAAGGTTTTCTGAAACAACTAAAAATATACATCAATCGGGTCAAAAATTATCGTAATTTAAACGTGAGTGCAAAAAATGTGCCATTTGCGCGAAAATTGGCCGGTTCCGCGCATTGTTTAGTAGGTAAATCCGCGGACCTCTATGTGTAAATAACTAAATTTATATTTTATAGCAATTGACTTATCATATCAAAATGGATAAGCACTTAAATACTTATGTATTTAAAATATAACTCGAAAATTCCACATGGTAGAATGTCCTAATCTTTATTTTACAACCAATAAAATTTTCTTAGATATTATGTTTGTTTGACGTAGTCTTAGGTGAGAAAATTTCTTTAAATTATAATTATATTGTAATGCGCCATATATTCCAACTGACAGAGGTTATTACTCAGTGAGTAATTTTACTTATTTCCATTTTAACTGAATTAAAACTGAACCACACCGAGTTTCTAATAAATAAATAATAAATCCACCGAGTGTCGGATCCATGGCATGGTAGACAACGTCGTTGAAGTATATGCCGGATCTCACGGGCTTGAATCCTAGTACGAACACCATTGTTTCCCCCCCCCCCCCCCACGAATCCAGTCTTAAAGTAACGGGGTGTAGCCAGAGTAATTAGGCAACCACTAGTCCTGCCCTGCCTATCCTTTCTATCCATCCTACTCTCTTAAAAATGAGAGGTTGAGCGACTGAGTAACACACATGAGAGGGTCCACATTAAAAGCGGACATGGATAAAAAGTGACATCACCGGTTTGTGCAATTGATGAGGTATTTTTTTTATTTCTAAATAAAATGGGTGAAATTGTTAAAAAGGGGGCGCGCAAATAAAATTTGCCTAGGGCGCCAAATAACCTCGCGCCGGATCTGCTCACCTATTATTATTGTTTCTGCCTATTATCTAACTATCCATATATATGATCCCTCACTGAAGATAATAAAAAATACTCAAAAATTGTGCAAACGACAGCTTACATCGATCCGTTATTTAAAACTTAATGTAGGGTGTGAAAAGATATTCTTTTATCGTGAATTTAACAGGATTCATGGAATGCTACCATACATACGTATTAATAAAAAAGGCTGGCTAAAAACGAGTGACCTGTAGATCGATGATTATTATTTTTACACTGAAACATACAAAAAAAACCATGTTCATCCATCCAAATATCTATATATTAATAGCCGATAAGGTCCGTTAGTTAGGGTGAGTGTAAGGTGTCCTCGACCTCCCAGTCTCCACTTTTTTAAATAAAATAAAATAAAATAATATAAAATAAAATAAAATAAAATAAAATAAAATAAAATAAAATAAAATAAAATAAAATAAAATAAAATAAAATAAAATAAAATAAAATAAAATAAAATAAAATAAAATAAAATAAAATAAAATAAAATAAAATAAAATAAAATAAAATAAAATAAAATAAAATGAAATAAAATGAAATGAAATGAAATGAAATGAAATAAAATGAATTAAAATGAATTAAATGAAATAAAATGAAATGAAATGAAATAAAATGAATTAAAATGAATTAAAATGAATTAAAATAAAATAAATTAAACTAAATAAAATCAAACACAATGCAGCAAAAATCTCCCGTTGCTGGGCAACGGGCTTACAGCTAGTATTTCATAATTACGAGTCGGTTATTTATATTTTAAAATCAAAAATATGTTAACGTTTGATTAGCGCCGTAAAGCGAAAGATTTTCACCGACAAATAATTTACGGCTAGAACTAAGATATAAAAACAAAACCCAATCATAAATTAATTCATGCATTGACAAATTTAATGCAAGTGTAAGGAATCCAATCCCGAGCCAAAATGTTGATCCCGGGTTCTCGGGACCGGTCTCGGGATCAGTACATTTTTTTAAGAAATAAAATTTGTTTTTTTTGTGAAAAATAAATTAAACAATTTATTCTATGTTATATAACCAGCTGTGGGCTGCCGATACGTTACCAAAAAGCTCTCTTAATCTCAGTTATTCGCGATGCACAGGTGAATGAGTGGATTTTTTAATAACTTGTAAAAAAATATGCGCCATAATTATTAAACGAACTTAAAATGCATACATTATGTAAAAATACACAATATAACTTAAAATAATTAATGTCGACAGCTGATGAAAGTATCTACCTACTTCAGATTGCAAGAGCAAAGATTTCTGAAATTGTCGTGTATTTTTAATGATCCAATGTCAATTTTTTGATCCCGGGATCCCGGGGCTAGTCCCGAAATTATAGTATTTTTTATATTTACACATTTCATTTTTATAAATGATATTTATAATATTGGTCAAAAATTAATAATAACACATATTTTATATTATATAAAGCATTTATTTTATACTTTATTTATTTCTTTAGTTAAAAAATAGTCGGAAATTAATTTTCTTTCCAACAGCCGTTCAAGAAATTCTGTGATTTTTGTAGTAGAACCACTTGTATTCGATGGAAATGAATTGATGGAAGTTGGTCCATGAACTTTCATTTTTTGTATTGAAAATAAATGCGTGTGCAGTCCTTTTGTAGATTCCTCTACAGTTTTTAACACCATACTACACACTTTACCCTTAGCTGTGGCTCCATGTGGATGCCTGTGGAGGCGTAAAAAAGTGTTTCCGTATTGAACTTATATCATCATCTTTCTTATGAACTCGAAATTTCTGTTCCTTTTTCGTGTTTAATTGAAGGGTAAAAATACGTTATTAAAATACTCGGTGTCTCTCGGAAATTCAACCGTAGAACTAATGAAAAATATTTTTTGATACTGGTATTATATAGGAGCTGAAAGGAGTGAATTTTTGTTGAGTCTAATTTTAAAGAGTTATTATGTTATTATTTTATCACTTCTTTTCAAATTTTATTTTTAAAAAAGTTATATATGTACATGTTTAGAACATTTGAAAAATCACTTTAGTTATCGTCACACTGGATTTGACAGATAACATTAATGATAACAAACAACATAAAATTTCTTCATAGAGCAAAGCCAAAGTGCCACAAAAATAAATAAAAAGTCAATTAACATTGCAATATGCACAATGCAGATAAAGAAAAAAGAAACATTCCATACTAAAAAATAACGTTTTATCGCCAAACGTTTCCTCTTACGTAATCGATAATATGCTGTAGAATTTAATATTTTTAGGATTCATTAATTTATTACCATAAATGACTTCTAGTATTTCATTTTATTGATTTCGTCGGCAGAATTTATTTTCGAATATGATATCTTAATTGTGCATTGTGAAATAATGAACAATGGAACATTGTTTATTATATTTGAAGATAAGACAGACAGTGGCTGCGTCAAGACAATTCTGTTTTATACGAAAATCAATCCCGAAACATTCGGGATCATTTCTTCTAATCCCGGGATTGAAATGTATCAAAAACTGTACGGGATCCCGAATCCCGGGATTGGATTCCCTATGCAAGTGGTATACAAAATGTTTCAGAGTCAAAGAAATAAAAACAAATATCTCACTGATTCGCATTGAGCTGAAAAGATAGATTATGTAGGTATAGTTTTGATTTCGTTATATAACGAACATTGATTTTTTTATATAAAAATGTAAATATTTTATTTGAAATAAAATACATAAATAATGCGTAACACTTATTTTGTTTTTTTATTTGAAACTATCTCGACATTTTTTTCATTAATAATAATTCCAACATCGTATTCATAATTTATCAATTGGATTATTATTATCACTTTTGGATCAAGATAGATTTTATCGACCATAGTAAAATTGGATGTGAGAACCACTGCTCTACGAATAATTAAATAAATACACTTTAGTTGCGTGCGTCATACATTTTGAAATACACGTTGTTTTAGGGCGCATATCATAAATCATTCTATAGATTCATTAAAAAATATACTCATTCAACCGTTCAAGTGTTTAACTATAATACTTGCGATAAAAACATATGTGTATGTGCTAAGTATTGAATGAAATATATTCATTTCTACATATGTAGGGTAAAACCTTCTTTATTGGCCATCCTCAATTGTGGGGATATAATGCAAAACGCACTATTTCCAAAAATTAAACTTTCAGTAGAGGCAAAAAACTATAGCGTACAACACAAGCATAATATTATGGTTGAATCAATTAAAAATCATACTATAAATTATTTTTAAATCATTGTTCTGCCTCATAAACTTGGCATATGGTAAAAAGTATTTTAAATTCGTCATTTTTTTTTTTTTTCAAAACGCACTATTTCCTGGAACTATGTGTACAGAAAATAAACTTATTTTCTTTTTTTTTTCAAACAATATAAAAAATATATATTTAGGGAAACAAGTACTAAAGAAATTATTTTTCAACAAAATAAGAAAAATAACATTATTTTATCCTAGGCAAAGAGACGATTTGCAACCAATGCGTCTGTGTCATTGGCGTAGAAAGGGGTCCCGCCCAATAATTCCTCCACTTTAAAAAAAAAATACTTCTATTTTTTTAGCTATGAGATTATACAGAATATACAGGTGGCTTCATTTTTTTAAACATAAATATAATTTCTCTAAAAATATTGTATTTTTTTTCAGAGCAGAAACTTTTTTTAATGTGTCAAAAAAATATTAGTCGATTGTCTTTTTTATTATATTTGGAGGAAAAGTGGAAAATTATTGCTATTATTATAAGTATTCATTTTACAAATAAGTAAACGAAGTTTTAAGATAATTCATAACAACAATACCAGATTTTATTTTGTAAACATAACATTTGGGAAAAAAACATAGTTAAAATTAAATTTATTGGCTTTTCTCTTCACAAAATCGTTAGTAACGTTATCAACATCTGTTTTATCCGACAGTTAAAGTTTTATTAAAAACATGGTTGTAGAGTTGGAGTCAGTGGCGGATTAAGCATACGAGAGGCCCCAGACGCAATAAAAAAATTAAGCCCTGTTCTTCTAATAAGATAAGAACATCAAAATATTTCATGTAAAATAGTAAATATATATTAAAATCTGGTTTTATGATTAAAGCCATTTTTGAGGCCCCTAAGATTCGGAGGCCCCAAGCAGGCGCCTCATGCGCTTATATGATAATCCGCCACTGGTTGGAGTCGTTACCGTAGTCAGAAAAAACTAACGACTCCGACTGTTTTTTTAATTTTTTTGAGTGTACAAATCGCTAAAGTCAAAAGTCGCTACTGGTCGATCTAGTATGATTGTAAATTAAATTAGTCAGAGATTTTTTAAATAAATTGCAAAAGTATAAGAGTAAGTAAGAGTATTTCAATTTTCCTTCAAATCTGTTTGCTTAGCAGGAACAGCAAAAAAAAAATCATCCCAAGCAATGTCATCATGATCTTGTTTTTAGTGTTTTACAAATCATAATCATGCGAGGAAAATGGTGAATTAATTATCGCTTGCATTGATTCTTTATACGAAACATTTTTTTTTTATTACCTCTTAAGTTTTTTTCAATTTATTAAAAATGCGACTCCCAAAAAGTTGTGTTTAATCAGTAAGTCACAAAGCATAAATTAGACGAAAGAAAGCATAATATTGAAATAAAGTTACATATTACTTTCAAAATTTTCTGTTCATTTTCGAAAATGCCTCCCTCAGAAATATGCCACCCGGGGTGGTCCGCTCCCTCCGCTCCCCCCCCCCCCTTTTGCTGCGCCACTGGTCTTTGTAAGTATTGTTTTTGACTGTACTGTTTCGCATGACTTATAATTGGGTAAACATTAAGTTTCATTTAAGAATTCACAAATCAATTCATCCCTGAACACTCAATTACAAGTCATCCCTAAACGTTCGCAGAAATATGTATGATGAATACGGCTGTCAAATTTCTTAAGTAAGCCGAAAAATAAATCTCATTTCCGCGCACGTCCGATCGTTTTTAATTCGGTTCTTAGTTTGGTCCTCTTTCTGATTTGGCTTTCTGTCAGGAATAAACAAAACTATTATCCTTTCCTTTACTGTCTTCAGAGCATATCTCAATGTTTAAAATATACAGTCAAATTTGCCAACATTTGACAGCTTAATACAAATAGTGCGTTTAAAAAAAAATTGCTATTCTGAAATTTCTATTGGAAATAGTGCACATTGCCATAACCATTGGCGGATCCAAGAAGAATTAATTTTCCATTTTTCTAATTTATTAAAACATATTATGAAACGGGTTCTTTAATTGTTTGGTTTACTATGTTTTATAGAATACATACTTACTAAATTATGTATTGACTATTCTTATAAACACCCAATCTTTTTTTACGCGATACATTGGTTCCTAAAAGTGGCGCGTAAAAAAACCTCACTTTCGTATAATTTGATAAATCGGTTCCAAAAATCAAAATACGTAAAAAAGTATGAAAAAGCAAAATTTTTTCCTCAAATTCGCGCAAAAAATAGTAAAGGTGCCGTCCAAAAAAATCGCTTAAATTCAAAATCGCGCCAAAAAAAACGCGTGAAAAGGGATTTCACCTAATTTTAATGTATTATTTATGTATCATGTTTATTTATAAACTTAATAGCCCCCTCCTGGGACAATTTCTGGATCCGCAACTGGCCGTAACATGGAAATAGTGCGTTTTGCATTTTCGCGGACACCCGTGAAAATCCTGCGCAGAATACTTCCTTTCAGAGGAAAATTATTAGTATGCACGCTAAATTTTGAAACAATTGCTGCTTTTTAGTTTCCGACAGGGACGTCCCGAGGACACAGGCAAGTAGGCAGTTGCCTAGGGGCGGCAAGTCCTAGAGAGCGGCAAATGATCACAGATTTTTTAAATGACTAAATATTTTTGACACGAATAAATATGATGCCTCAATGTCTTTGATTAACAAAATACCAAATCAAAATTCGATACTTATATTATTTAAGTGCATTTAAAATTTACCTTATTTTTTATGATGTGTAATGAAGGTAATAGTTATTTTTTTCATAATTATTGAACAATAATGTGGGCTTTTGGATCCTATTTATGTGTGAGGATCTTCGTCAATATATGTAAATACTATGAATCACCTGAAAGCAAAACGGAATAAGTGACAAAAGATTTGTTTGAGTATGTGTAAGTGAGTAGAAGATTCGAACTTATATATGTATATATTTATTCGTAGAATAATGGGAAAGAATGAAAGAAAATGGGCGCTATTTTAGGGGTCTGCCTAGGGGCGGCACATAGCCTAGGAACGTCGCTGGTTGCCGTAGATAATTAATAGTTATTACCTAGTATGCCGGCTATAATTTGCAACTATTAATTTAATTAGTAATTGACCAGATATCTCGTCTGTGGCAACCATCAGGTTAAGGATGCATCACACCTAAGACCGTATCTCTTAGGGTCTCCATTCATGATCATTCCGAAATTCAAAACCATCGGGTAATAAACCGATTAAATGTGACTTTAATCGTTTGGGTGATGGGAGGATTTTTCGACCTCATTGACGAGAGAAACCCATCATTCCAACGCGTAACCAAATAAAAACACTCTTAATAAGTAAACTGCCGTAGTCTGCATTTTGGCTAATTTTAGTTATGAATGAAGCTTATACAATTTCATGTTTTCCATCGTCGGAGAAAACTGAGGTTTTATTTGAAATATATTTCACGAGACATCCAAAATTTCAATATAGTTTCAAATACAATGACTAGAAATTGCAAATATAGCACTCCAGTAACAACAATATCCGGAATAAGTACAAAAGTGTTCCATTGATTGTTTCAAAATGTCATGATTATTATTTCCAATTGCAAACAAACAGCAATGATGACCTCGGAAATACAAATTATATTAAATTCGCAGAAATCTTTGGAAAAATACATTCTTGCTACTAAATCCTCTTGAAATTCATGCATTTGAGCTCCCGTTTCATTTGAAATCGATATTGATATACATAATTAAACATTATATTAAAGATTTCTGTTTATATGACATTATTTAATACAAATCAGCTCGAAGGAATGTTTTGTTCCTTGAAAAAATAATAAATTTTACATACGACAACTCACCTAAATAATAGCGAAAATCGTTAATGTCAACACACTTCAGCAGTCATAAATATGCTATTTTACGTTTTGTTTGGCGCCATTTACATGACTTATTGTTTTTACCTTCCAGGGGTGTACTTAAATAAAATTGGTTATATTAAATATTATGAATATATTGTGTCGAGTCAAATTTGCTTTAATATTTTTTTAGACAAAAAAATCGATTTATTTTAAGATTATTTATCCTAGCTTGTAGTGTAAGTGCACTGCATTTTTTATAGTAAAGTAGCACATAAGACATTATTATTGGTTTATATTATGTATGGCTCATACATAATATAAACTCATACAGTATGGGTATAATAAATACCCTAAAAATAATGAATCACGCTTTTGTTCTTATTCTAAACTTAATCAAAACAGGTTTCAAGATTTCACCGCGAGCATTTTCAACTGAAAAAATCATATACAAGTCGAAAATGCTCGTGATGACTTGAACAAGTCCTGATAAAAATAAATTAATTGTGAAATAAGCACAAAATAGTGTTCTGTTATTTTTCAATATAATGCATTTATTTTTCGGTTTACATATGAAAAGGTCATTAAAATTATATTGCACCTGAGGCCCCTCAATTGCTTCATTCGCCACTGGATACATGCATACAAAATGGCGTTTGCATTATAGACTGCATTCTGTAAATACGCTATTTTTGGCGACAATAATTTATTACCATTGGTGTATGAACTAAGTTTCAAAAATATGTAGGTATATTTGTAATGTCAAAATGATAATTACGAAGTCATTATAGTAAGTAGAAATGAAAATATTTTCTGTTGAAATAAAGCTTGAACATAAAAATGTATTTCCTATCAAACTGATATCATATGATTACTAATCACGATTTTTTAAAATTATGTCCGCTCCCAATGTAGAGCATATGGACTCTTTATTTAGTTAATCTCACCTGAAGAGTTTCTTCGAGAACTGTTTGTTGTTCAGTTGCTCGACCACTTTTTTTTCCAAATATAGTAGGGATAGAAAGATATGGTAGAATTAGTGGATAGCTAATCGTTCTCGATACGCCCCGTTTTGTATAATAGTATGAGTGGTAGGGGGAATACGTTCATGCTTTCGTACAGAAATCCATAAGCTGATTGAAAGATCAATCAATAACCAGTGACATCCTTATTCTAAGTCAACGATGTTGACTACTCGACCACGCAGGTTATTATCAGGATCATTATTGGTGTATAATAGATTTGAACAATAATGTATTGAGTTTCATTTACACTTTATTCAAAAAGCTCTCGTTCATTATTAGTATTGATTTAAATTAACGGAAAGCACTACAACTTTCCGAAAGAAGCATTCGTACTAGTTGGAAATATTGACTGCTGATTAGAGGAGAATAAGAAACTTTGCTATTATTAGAACATCACCCTTAAATATAAAGTTTAATTTCTTGTTAATCGCCATTACACAATAATGTATATTATGACGATAATATACAGCATCGAAATTCAGATCACATTACATGTCATAAAAATGATAAAAAACAATCGTAATTGGTGTGATTTTATCAATATTATTAATAATATATAAATAAAGAACTTGATTACACTTGTACACTTACAATGACATTTAAGTGTATAATCATAAAAATCTGATTAGAAAATAATTCAACAGCAAGCGATTTAATTCAACGGAATCATTTACTTACTTTGTTCATCTCTTTTCGGAAAGCGCCACGCATAGAGTTAAGTTTTTTCAAAACCATGTCTCTTGTGGCCTCAGGATCTTTTTGTTTGAATAACTGCACCAGTTGATCCAAGGCACTATTCCTCCTATGTTTATCATGGTAGTGAGGGTCAACTGATCTCCATAAACAAGGAAGATCTCGATATAGCTCAATTACTTGGTTCACAAATTCTCGACCACCAGCCATTATTAACATATATCTGACACTGGAAAAAAAATGTATTATCCCTGAAGGCTGTTGGTGATACACTGGTCCAATTATCGAGAAGTTTCGGTTAAAACAATTAGAAAAAAACAAAAAGATTTCCACTGGGGTACAATAATGCACGTTAGGTAGGGTTGTCAAATCTCTTGCAAGTCAAACCGGGACATTTGTTCGATTTGCCAATCAGCGTGACTCGTTTTTTTTTTAGCTCTTCCTAGGCTTTCGAATCTAATATCCCAAGATTTACTGACTTTCCCAAATAGTCAGCGTGGCTCATAAACTGGGACAGGAGACTGAAAACTGGTGAACGTCCCGATTAATCGGGACGTCTGACAACCCTAGCGTTAGGTGACGTCTGTTCTAGGGTATCCAATCCCGAAGCCTTTTTCCAATCCCGGGATTTCGGGATTGATTTATTTTGAATCCCGGTGAGATTTTCTCACCGAGGAATTTGAAATCCTCAATTTGCTATACTTTTTCCCGGAATCTCACAGAAACTCGTTTTTTTTTTTTTTAGCTCACCGAGGAATTTGAAATCTCCGATTTGGTATACTTTTTCCCAGAATCTCACGAAAACTCGTTTTTTTTTTTTTTTTAGCTCACCGAGGAATTTGAAATCCCCGATTTGGTATACTTTTTCCCAGAATCTCACAAAAACTCGTTTTTTTTTTTTTTTAGCTCACCGAGGAATTTGAAATCTCCGATTTGCCAATTTCGTGTAAATTTCGAGAATTTGCTCAAAATTTCTCAATCCCGAAATCCCGGGATCGCAGCCATCTCAATCCCGGAATTTCGGGATCAGATAATTGAACGGGATCCCGGGATTGGATGCCCTAGTCTGTTCGTTATACCTTCTGTTGTTTTCATAAGAAATATTATTTGTATGTACTAATTTCACATTATTTTAATAAAGATTGTGACCGGCTTCGTTACACAATATAAAATTAAGTATTTTTTTAAGATTAACTTACTGTTGAACCTTCAATTATTTACTCACAGAATGATTGTATCTTTTTGCATTATGCAAATATTTATTAATATATACGTCCAATTCTGATGGAATAGATTTACTAGAACTTAATTATAGAGTACTAGAATTGTATATTTAATATTGTTTTATAATATACTTGCAATTCAAACTACATATTATTTAATTTTAAAAAGTATATACATATACCTACATTTGGACGTGGTGAACTTCCGAACTGTTCGAAATCCTGTCATTCTGCAAAACATTTTGATTTGTTTTGTTTTCTTTGTAATTTTACAATTTCGTGTTGTGTGTGTGACCTCATTTAGTTAAAAAGGGGCAATTTAGAGGTAAGTTATTATCGTTTGACGTCTTCGAATATCCAAATTTCGGCAAAAAAGGAACATAATTCACTCGATTTTGACTTTAATGGTCTTGGTTTATAGCATGAGCTGAACTTTTAATGGGAAAATATCATTTTTCGGGCTCGTCAGTGTTCACCATTAAATAAAACTTTCAGAAACAATACCAAAATAGAAAATTAAGTAACAATATTTATATTGAAAATCTTTAACTTGTAGAAAATAATTATTTAACTTTTAACCTTTTCAGTACCGCGATGTTTTCAGCTAAAAAACATTCACTCACATACCTACCGCTTTTTTAAAATAATTTTTGAATAGTTTTAAAAAATAGTACTGAATTCATGAACATCAAAAGTTTTCTTATAAAATGATATAAATAGTTTAATATTTTCAAGTTACATTCGTGTTCTTCAGTGGATTTAAGGTATTCATGCCGTTTGTATGTAGCGGCCACCAGTGTCCTTACGGTACTGAAGCGGTTAATTGTGTTTGGATTGCAATAGATGTCTAGTAGATTCAGTAAGGGTTACCATGTGGAACATTAAATCATCATTTGTGAAATGTGATTGATACTCTTGTAAATTTTTTAGCTTATATATTTTTTCATGTTGCAATACAAAAGTTACGTTAATTTATAACATTTTATCAATAATAAAAATAATGAGATGTCCCCCATAATCATTATTGTTCAATTATTTTAGAGTGAGTGTGAGAAAGTTGTCATTAGCGATCAGATAAGTCTGGATTCAAGTCCCGGTGAGGTCAATATCAGATTAAGATTTCTCCCCAAGTTTGATCTCGAGTCTCTAAAAAAATCGTTTTGAAAAATATATTTTATTTTATTAAAAAAATATATGTTACTAATTTCACTCAGCACACACCCACAGCAGCGGTTTTAACTACGATACCCTTGATGATGAATGTATGGAAGGATAAGTGGTAAGAAAATTGTTTGGTTTAACATTTTTTAAAAAAATGATTTTATTAGTATAAAAAAGTGTACAAGGAGTTTTACAAATTAAGTTGAAAATGAACCAAAAGTTTTTAGTGCTATCTTATTCTAAGTCATAAATCACAGGCGAGCCGTCCAGAAAGCACTGTCTTAGCGCAAAGTCAGTGGGACACACATATCCGGGATGCAAGTGGCAACCTCACTGTAGTGGAATTGTGGATTCCGGTGGGCCGCTGATTAGTTGGCAAATTTGGCTGGCCTCTTCTTTTGGTGGCAGCTTCGAAGAGTCCTGGTCTTTCAGAGGGTGTGAAGCCTAAGGATTGAGTTTTTGAGTCTTTAATATAGGCAGTTCCTGGGTGGGTGGTGTATTCAGAAAAATATTGAAATATTATATATACAGTCTGTGCAAGAATGTTTCGCGTACCTTGCGAAAATTCAGTTTTGTATTTTAAAATGTCCAGAACACAAATAATTTATATCTTTATAAATATAATTACACTAACAGTGGCGGTTCGTGAACTAAAATCTTGGGGGGGGCTAGAGAAAAGTTTAGCATTGTATACTATTTACGAAATTGTGTATGTTTCCACTTCACCTTATACATTAATCTAAAAGCAAATTAACAAATACTACGACACTACTGCAAAGCATAAATTATTGTATAATAAAATCAAACGTAATGTAAGTAAGAAATAATAGAATAGTAAAAACTGGACCTCAAATTTGTCTCCTTCAAAGTGAACTAACATGTACAAAAAGCCATACGGAGGAACTGTCATCAACTGTCATACAACACAACGAGATTGGTATTTGTATGTATGGGCTAATCTAATGCAGTCCCTGACGTCTGACAGAAGCCTGAAACTTTGAAGCGCAGTTGTGTACGTTTAGATGACGTTTGTGAATTTTGTTGGCCAATGTGAATAAAATACCAAAAAAAATCTAATCGTGCTTAATTGCGCCCCAGTGTAAACAAAGTACTCGGGCTATATTATAGTTAGCCCGAGCCTTTGTTATTATTATTAATACGTAGGTGTCGCCAGACTGACGTCACGTTGCCTGTTCTGTATGAAGTATATATAGGGTTATTGTTTTTTTTATGCCGGCTCGGTTTAAAATTGTAATACAAAACACAATCGAGAGTATTATTGTAGGTAGACATAGCATTGTCTTATATTGACAGAGGAAAATCGAAACAAAGATATTGTATGAATTTGGAAAAGGTTAGTTACGTTTAGAAATGTATTTATTTTGTTCAGCGGCGGAATTGCAGTTTTGGTGGGCCACGGGAAAATATCCATACAATTCCCAGGTTTCGAAAATCGGGCACCGACAAAACATTTTTAAATTTTGAGTAATCAGAAATTATGGGAAGAGCTAAAAAAAAAAGGTCTCACGTATGTTAATTTTGGGAAATCTCCAAATTCCTGAGTTTTAGAAATTGTAAATTCCGGGAAGAGCTTAAAAAAAAGGTCTCGCGTCTTTTCGTTTTTGGAAATCACTAAATTCCTGGGTATTTGAAATTGGCCAATGACAAAATGTTTTCTGAAAAACTTTTAAACGACTATAGGGGCCACGGAAAAATATGAGACTCAAAAGGCGCCACAAGCCCAAAAAGGTTGAGAAACTATGATTTAGATAAGTGCTTCCCAACCTGTGGGCCGCGCCCCCTCAGGGTGCCGTAGGATTTTTTGCAGGGGCCGCGGAATTCAGTAGAAAGTACAAAAATCTATATATTTAAGTCTATCAAATCGGTGTTTCCCATATTGGGGGCCGCGGAATTTCTTAAGGGTCCGCCGGATTAGATTGGATAGAAATTGGATTCTGGGGGAAAAATATAGCATATCGAGGATTTCGAATTCGTCGGTGAGCTAAAAAAAAAAAAAAGAGTTACGGAGACAATTGAGGAGGGCCGCGGATTATTTTTTTTAGATTTAGGGGGCCGTGGAACGAAAAAGGTTGGGAAGCACTGATTTAGATCATGAAGTATATGATATTTTTGTTATACACCTTTTTTTAAAATGATAACAAATAACTGGACATCGCCCTAAATTATTTGAAGGTTTCTTATTTCACATAAAAATAGAATTAAAGAGCTTTTTTTTAACCTTTGCTTACCGCTGATATGTATTTACTACAATTCGACTCAAATAACGTGATTTTAGATATGAAATATAATAGGTACGGGGTTCAGAATTTATGTATTCCTCCGTAATATAATTACGAATTACTTAAAAAAAATATTTTGTAAAATTATTCATCTGCAGAGAAAGGAAAAAATATTTTTTCTACAAATCAGGGATAAACTCACCAATACATAAATGTTTTCCAGCACACTTCGCTGTGTGCGCGTGTATGCACACCTGTTTGACCTCGCCTGGTGCGAAAGGGACTATTTTCTATGTCGCATTGTTTACTTCACCCGTTAGAGACCGTCTGGAATGACCCGTTTACAGTGGCTCTCAAGCGATTGGTGATTATTTTTTATATCGTTACTCTAAAGCAGCCATACTTAACCTTTTTTTCCTCCGGGCCGCATTCCAATTTTTGCTGCTCTTTGTGGGCCGCAACACATTTATAGTAAACTGTGAATATAACACATACACTGCATACAGATTTAAGTATTATGATGTCAAAATAAAACTATTTTATTTTATGTAAATATATACATATGTATTCATGTATTTTTTTAAGTAAAAAATAGCAATGAACAAAAATTAAAAAATACGTAAAAAGTACACAAAAATACCAATGTATCCAAAATTGTTCACTTGAAAATGAATGTGAATTTTGATATTGAGTCAAACTTTTAACTATCTTCGTTAAAAAAATATTTGGGGACTATAATTATTATAGGCCGCACATAAGCGCTCATTGGGCCGCAGGTTGAGTATGGCTGCTCTAAAGTAACAGTGGGATAAGTTTACGAAAATACTAGTTTGGAAATAATTAAGGTCGACAAGAAGATGGCCTTTTCGCATCTTTATGGAGATTTTAGATATAGCAGCACTAAATTCTTACATATTATAGACTTTGAAGCATCCTGAGTGGAAAAAAATAATAGAAGTCGCCGAATTTTTTTATAAGAGGGCTCAGCTTAGAATTGGCCAAACATAATATTACAAGAAGGAAAAATAGCGCGTTTAAATTTCACAAACTACAAAAAGACGCAATTGACATGGTAATGTCACATTATCAGACAATATTGTACCGAAACGGCTGTAATAGTTGATATTACAAATAATTCGCAAGAGAGCGTAACATCTTTAGAATCTTGAGCGCCGGTAAAATCTTATAGATTTTGCCCTTATCCAACTAAAAAAAAGCACATTGGTGTGCAATATTTGAAAAAAACCTGTATGTAAAACACAAAAAAAAAATGATTACGTGTTCAGATTGTGAGAAAGTGACCGCACACTAGACTTTTATATTTAGGCTATTTTGTATGCAGTTGCATTATTTTTTACATATTTTTCTTTTTATCTTCATAAATTGGTTTTTTTCATGTTCAATTTTCAATTTCTTTTTATATTTTACATGCATTTTTGTTATGAAAATATATATTTGTGGTATTCACACGCATTGTCTTTTTATTCAACGTAAAATATTTGAAACCACTGGTCAACATTTGGCACGCGTGTACTTTTTGTAATCACGGCCGACCGATACTTCAGTAGCATATAAGTCGTTCGATGCAGTGGTTCTGCCGGCTATTTGCGATGCTTTTTTTCATGTTTTCAGGCATTTTTCAACGATAATATTACAAAAAATGTTAAATTTATACTTGAAATATCATCAATAAAATCAATATTCATTATTAGTCGAATTTTTCCGATTTTTAAATTACTTTTTCATGTTGTAGAAAATACATATCATCGGAGTGCAAGGGATTTTTTAGCATAGTAGGGAAAAGGTTAAACAAAATAATACTACCGTCTTTTTCCGAAAATAAGACACTGTCTTACTTTCTTTTTTGGTCCGAAATACGAGCTAGGGCTTATTATCAGGGGGCGGGCTTACTTTTTAAGTACAATAAATAGATTTATATATTTTCGTACAAAAATTTATTTGTATAAAGGAATTCTACATGTATTTTAAGTTTATTCGAATACAGTCATGTCATCTTCTTCTGGAACATCGTCATAACTTCCTTCAAATCCATTTCCTCATTGGTCCGTATCTCTCATGTCCTGCAATATAGCTATGAGTATTTCTTATCTTTGTAGCCTGTTTGTAGTGCATTGGAAACACAACTGTCGGTTATTTTATCCCATGAATTCTTCACCCAATTCACAACTTCTTGTAGGCCAGGATTCACAAAATTTCCACGTTGGTTTTTCACCATTCTGTTGTTAATGTATTCATTAATTTCCATGCGCAAATAATCCTTGAATGGCTAGTTTATTACGATATCGAGTGTCTGGAGATAGGCAGTCATTCCTGCTGGAATCATTATTTGATCAATCCTCCTCTCAGCAAGAAAGTTTTTCATGTCTTTAGCGCGGTGAGTGCTGGCTGAATTCCAAATTAGTAAACCTCTTTTGCGACCCCTAAACAGAGGTTGCAGCATAAAATCGACTCACTTTCTTATAACTAGTTGGGTGCACCAGGCTATTTCCCTTTCAAGGACATTTATCCTTGAAACGCGTTTAATCTTGTCTTTCAACCCAGAAAATAACAGTTGCCGACCTGATCCAACCTTGTGTTTCTTCTCATTTTCCTGGCCCACCAGTTGACACAGGTTATCTTAGTCTGCTCGCCATTTTCGAACCATAAGAAGATCCAACATCTTCCCTTTTTGTACTCGATGGAATAGCTCTTCGGAATAGATCAGTGTTGCAAATGATAAAATATAAATAGTGTGGCACTAGCAATAATAGCCACATGTTGGCGTTCACATTATTTTAAATAGGGCTTATATTCCAAAATATCCTGAAAATCACGCTAGGGCTTATTTTCGGAAAAAGACGGTAGTAACGAGAGTATTGCGACTAGACGAATAAAAAGATTAATCTGGAACACATACTTTTCTGAAAGAAGAAGAAAGTTTCTGACTGGTAAAAAAGGTCTGACTCTGACTTCACATCCCCGGTTTGATGATAGATCAGAGCTGAAATGACCAAAAATGAATATTACCTCTTTCCTTTCTGTATTCGTGTTCATTTCATTGTTCGGAGAGGCCAATTGAGGTTTATAAGAATCTGTTGTCCGGTGGTTAATGTCAACTGGATGTGACACAGGCTTTGAAAAGTCAGGCATAAAAGAAGTACTGGGTTTCTTGAGACACTGAAAATATAAAAAAAAATATAGCATAGTCTTTAAAAAAGTTTAGCGTATCAGTTGACTGACCTATCCAATATATAAAACGTTGAGAATAACAACCATGGGTTTAGCTTCACTTCCTTTGCTATCCTAGTAAGATCGATAAGTCGAGACCAACGTAAAAGTAATGATCAATTTGAAATAATGTATATTATTCAATTCTTTTGAGTTAACTGTCAATTCTTGGTGGAAAGACGTTGTATTTATAAAAATAAATTTATTTTATATGGCAATCACTAATCAGCTTACTTGTGGTCACTTGTTGACATGTTTGATAGATATTTGAGGAGACTTGACATGCTGATTGTTAATTTTTAATTCTGGCCGATTCCATGTATCGTCAATTTATCTTACATAAGGCAATCAATAGTTTCTGAATAATATCTACGCAGTCATTTCCTCTTTGATTAAATTAATATTAAATAATTTCTCTTTTTCTCAGGGAATTTTGTTAGTTTGTGAAAACATGCCAACTAATTACTTCTTGAAAATCAAAAATATCGGATCTATAACAATACAGCACACTTCTTTGAAATTGATAATCAAAAGCGAATGTGATCCAAAGATTGGTATTAAAAATATATTTTTGTACAGAATATTCTGGGAATATATTCTGTGAGGAGAATTTGTGTATGGAATAATCCTGTATGGAAATCTGTCCACAGTAGGGATTCTGAAGTCTCTGGTTTTTCAAAGTCCCGGGACACGAGACGTGATAAAGTCAAAGTCCCGGGACTTGGGACTTTTATTTCCCCTTCAATAAAATTATAAATTTATTAAAATTAAATATTTGTATGTATGTACTACGTGGATGATAACGGTTCATGTATTGAAAAAATAACAATGAATTTGGTAAAATTATGACCGTTACTTCACAAATCACAATACAGATTTTGTACCTTTTTTGTCCTATTGAGACATTGGTAACTTTGTACAATAGTGAAAAACATTTGTAAATAAAACAACATCAGGTATGAGCACTTAATTATAATATTTTTTAATTTGTTTTTGCTACAGTTATATTTTTAATACGATTATGAATTGATTTAAACCAGTGGCGGTTCTAGGTACTGGGCTAGGTGGGCTAAGCCCGACCTGCATTTTTCACCCAAAACTTTAGATGGCTGAATAAAAATGAACAGCAATTCGGCCGCTGAACAAAATAAATACATTTATAAGCGTAACTAACCTTCCCCAAATGAATATAATATCTTTGTTTAAATTTTCCTCTATCAATATAAGACAATGCCATGTCTACCTACAATAATATTTTCCACAGTTAGTCCACAGTATATAATAAATATACACATCATCATACAATGAATGATTTTTTTATTTCCATTAAAAACCTCACTCGTCTATGAGCAAGTAGGATAGAAGAGAAAATGCCAGCATAATCATGGTCTTGTATTTTGCTCACATGAAGTGCTGAGCACATCATTCAGGGTTGAACGATTAGTGATATTGCGCTATTTGTGTTACATACCTTATTGGCCTTGTGATAGACATCACGACCGTGTGAGATGTTTAATAAATCGACGCCGAGTGACCTGAAAGTAATATCATTTAAAACTTACTCAAGAGATATATATAAACGAATTGACAAAATGTATCAGTTTTCTGGGCATTTCTTCTCATTTCATAATAATATACCATCAAAAAGGAGTGCAAATTATTCCTAAAATAGCAGGCTTAAGTCAATCAAAAAAAATACCTGACACCCAAATCTTACTAAATTAAATTAAAATACAAAAATTTATTGATTTTAGTACGGAACACAGAGAGACTATTTTTATAAATTATAAAAGCAAAAACTTTTATTTCTAAAAACTTATACCTCGTTTAGGAGGTATGAGTCACCAGTTCCAAGGGCCGTTCGACTAATCAACGCATTGCCTAGAGAAGTGGACATTTTTGGTGATGGTATTTGTGAACTGTTTGATAAATTTTTCTTTTGTATTTCTTGATTTTTTATGTTGAATTTGATGTACTGTGTATTTTTATTTTATATTTTGTCTTATTATATTTTTCAAGTGCATGGCGAATTGGCGTCAGCTGTTATGTCATGTACTGTATTTAATTTTTAACAATAAATAAATATTTATCGGAGACAGACTATTTTTAATGCCTAATGTCTTATGGACACAGATTCATAAGTCGATTGATAAACCAACATTAAATGGACCCTAATTAATGAAAAAAAATGAAAAATAGCTCACTAGTCAAAGGGTCAAAGACCTGGTCAGAATGTAAAATGATTTGAAATAAATACCTGAAAAATCTAGGAGGGTCAATGCCATTTGCTCCATGTCCCCCCAGAAATGGTTTATCAAACAGTATCGTATACGAGGGTTCACTGTTTAATTTATCACATAAATGGACTGTATTGGTCACATCTCTTTTGTATGCTATCTCAGTCACTGTTCCTTTCATTCCAAAGGGAACCTGCATTTCATATAGTCAAATGTAGAAGGGTCAACGATACACGATGGACTAACAAAACAATATTCATAATTATACTTACAGCTGAATGTGGATTTACATTTACTACTCTATCATATAACATATATTTGGCTGACAAATCATGAAGGACATTGCCAAAGTGAAGTTCAGGCTGAAAATAATAAAAATAAGCACAATGATTATAATACAGAACTGATATTATTTTTAGAGACATAAAATAGATATAATTGATCAACAGAAACAAAACTATTTTTTTCTATATAGATAATACTCTACTCATGTGTGAAATTTGATTCTTTTGCCCAAATCTTCCAATATCCGTCATCTCCCCGAGTGACAATTATCAGTTGTGCCAAAGCCATTACATGAATTTTCTCCTATATACAAAGTAAATGAACTATATTTTAAAGATTTAATTATTTAAAGCCACTTAATAATATTTCTGTTCATATAAAAATTTTCTCTTTCAAAATATTTTCTTTATAGGAGCAGTCTATTTGGACTTCGACTAGACCAGTGTCTGCCAAACTGTGTGCCGTGGCACACTACTGTGCCGCAAGAAGTCTCAGGTGTGCCACGGTGGAAGAAGCCCTAAAAATGTTAATTTTAAATAATGCCTAATTTCAACATCTACACATTCAAACAAATATTTGTCACGTTCATACATAGTGGTCAACGCGACACATTGTCTACATATTCTTTTTAAAGGTACATTTCCATTTTTATTTGGTGTGCCGCTGTTCAAGTCCCATTCACCAGTGTGCCGTGAAGTAAAAAAGTTTGGCAGACACTGGACTAGACACAAAAGTTAAAATTTTGCTGCAGCTCATCAAATAGAAAATTTTCAGCTTCCAGTTTCAAGAATTGTGAAGTCTCCGATTCGCAATAAAAGTTGCATGGAGTGGAATTGACTCCGAGCCTATTTAGTTCTGAACGCTTGTGAAGTGGCATTAGTGTTTTGAAGCTTTTTTTAATACTGTCAATTTATCGGCGACCCCCTCTCCAGAAAGCATGTCCCAACCTACAGTGCAGGCTGGCCGTACGCTCTTTACACCAGTGCTTCTCAACCTTTTTGGGCCCGTGGCCCCTTTTGAGTCTTTATTTTTCTGTGGCCCTCCATACCTGTTTTGTCTTCCCATATAAATTCAAATTTCAAAAACCCAAGAATTTCGAATACAAAATCTCATGAATTTGCTGATTTCCTTAAATGAACGCCGTGACGTTTTTTTTTTTAGCTCTTTTCAGACATTTCTAAGCCACAACAATCTACGGATTTCGGAAAATTTGCCCGTGGCCCCCCTAAACTGTACTGTGGCTCCCCTAAAAAAATAAAACTCTGGTCCCCCTTTGAGAAACCCTGCACTTCACTATTATTCAATTGATTCAACTGAAAATTACTTAATATTAAACATAGGAAGAATTCTAACCTTAAACAGCATGGAAGGTTTTACTTCAAATTTCAACATTTTGGTCTCACTTAGTAGCTGACTTTGCTGTTGATCGACTGAGTTAAGAATCCATTCCATTTCATCTGGTTCTAAGCCATTCGAATCGCAGCTTCTTTTCGAATAATCATTATAAGGATGGGCATTAATCCATGCGAAAACATTTTTAATTTTACCTTCACTGAAAAAAAAAATATTTTCAATATTAGGGTTTGTATTTCAAATCCATATCCGCTCCCAATGTGGATCATATGGCCTCCTAACGGAGTATCTCAACAGGGAGAGAACTGTTACTTGGCTGCTCTCTTTTTCGAAAAAAGTAGGGATAGAAGGATAGAGTTATGACTAGTGATTAACTAACCGCTTTCGTTACGCACGGTCATTATAGGATTGGATGGGTAGGAAAGTTTTTATTCATCACCGACACTTGTGTGCCTTCAAACAGAAATCAATAAATCACTTGAACCCGTGAGATCCGTCACGAAAGCCAAAGACGTTAACCACTGCGCCACAGACCTAAAAAAGAGTTGTACAAAGGGAAAATAATATTACAACATGACATGACCGACTTTGAAGTGGTTGTTAAAAAAAAAAATATATGATAATAATTTACATTTTACTATCACATTGACAATAGTTATAATAATGTATGTGATACACAGTGGCGGTTCCTGACCTGAAATCTTGGGTGGGCTAGAGAAAAGCATAGCATTGTATACTATTTACGAAATTTTGCATGCTTCCACTTCATCTTATACATTAATCTACAAGCAAATTAACAAATACTACGACACTACTGCAAAGCATAAATTACTATATAATAAAATCAATGCTAATGTAAGTAAGAAATAATAAAATAATAACCTTAAATTCGTCTTTCAAAGTGAAATAACAAGTACAAAAAGCAATACAGAGCTGTCACAGAGAGCTGTCACTTTTATACAATACATTGATTTGGTATTTGTGTATGGGCCATGGACTAAATCGTTTTTAGCCCCCAATGAATGACAGAAGCCAGTAAATTTGAAACACAGTCCTGCGCGTTTGATGACGTTTCCGTACATACAAATACAAACAAAATCGAATCGTGCTAGATTGCGTTCCAGTGTAAAGAAATATTGTCTATGGTTGCGGCCTGGAAAGCGTTAGGCCCTGACCAATAACATGTACATAGGTGTTGCCAGACTGACGTCACGTTGAATGTTCTCTATGAATTATTTATAGGGTTATTGTTTTTTTTATGCCGGCTCAGCTTAAAATTGTAATACAAAACAATCGAGAATATTATTGTAGGTAGACATGGCATTGTCTTATATTGACAGAGGAAAATTAAAACAAAGATATTATATTCATTTGGGAAAGGTTAGTTACGCTTATAAATGTATTTATTTTGTTCAGCGGCCGAATTGCTGTTCATTTTTATTCAGCCATCTAAAGTTTTGGGTGAAAAATGCAGGTCGGGCTTAGCCCACCTAGCCCAGTACCTAGAACCGCCACTGGTGATACAATCAAAATATTATATTAACATATATATATGAGGGTATTACTTGCAAACCCGGCTGATTCCAAAGTTGTTGAAACATGAACCGTGAATGTAATAAAGTGGATAAAAATAAATTTTGATAATAATAAATATTTTTAGAAATCGGTCTCAAAACTGGCTTGACAGCATCCAAAATATCAATCCAAAGTAATGTAAGACTAAAAATACTTTTAAAATGTACATTGTTTTTCAAAATGAAATTCATGTTTCATTTTTTAACCATTTTGGAATAAGCCGTGTTTGCAAGTAATACCCACATATATAATATTACCCTACCATACATTATTTGTTGAACTCCATATAGCAATATTAAATACACTTATATTAACATTTTATAGGCGGGTCACGAAAAAATCTGTTGATTATAGAGTTGCTGTTATCTGCGGACAATTGAATATTTCATTTTTAACCGCCTGTCCATTATGGGCGGGACACGGATCATTCCGTGCTACTCAGTAAACATTAACCCTCCAGAGACGAGAGCTTTTTTCCGATAAAAAAAATATTTTCTAAGTCATATTGAAGTCACGGATAACTTTTATTCCTATCCAAAATTTAAAAAAAAAAAAACGCAAAGTCGTTGTATAGAAACCCCGCATGACTATATGGTCATGCTCATCCTTTTATTACCGTGTAATATTGATTACGGACAGTAGTAAGGACAAAAGTGACCGTATGGGCTTGCAAACATTCGGGGTTGAAATATAGCTAAACGTGATTTTTTTAAAAATATTTACAATTTGATCTCTTTAGATCAACATAATTTCAAAACAAATATATTAGCAAAATAACTGTAAATAATTTTATGTTTTTATAAAAAAATATCTAACAGTTTCAAAAAGTAAATTAAAAAAAACGGAAATTCAAAAAATCACATGTGCTTTTGGAGACCGTTCCTGTTCCTACGGCTGATGACTTACTGTAGTCCGTACCCTTCTTAACCAAATATGAGCAAAAGCAACGATATTCAGGTAGAAAAAGTATGAATAGTGGGATCAATAGACAACGGTGTTTTGTGTGACCATATGGTGACGCTCGTCCTTGGAGGGTTAAAGCTATGCCATCCACTAAGATAAGCTTATTCTGAGCAAATATTGAAAACAATATTTATTTCTCTTTCTCGCAGTGATTTTAAATGAACACAATTGACTAAAATGCTCCATCCAATTTGTAGAAAAAAATACTTTGATGTGTTGCAAAAAAATATTAGCTCTCCAAATACTTTCAAAGAGAAAACAAAATATGTATTATACAGAGTAGGTTTAATTTTGTACAAAATATTCACATTATCTGTAAAAAATGACATAATATCAGCGATATATTTTGTGATGTTTCTGCTAAGCATTGTGTTGCAAAAATATAGCATGATAAAATGAATTGAATAGTCAACTTACCCCTCCTTACCAGGAAACAACTGATTCTCTCTGTAGAGCTCGCGGAATTTGTCAGCATCGAGTATTTTAAAAATTTCTGGAAATTTACAGGAGAATTCGATGAGAAGCTGGATGCACTTTTGTGAATAAAACCAATAGTTATCAACTCGGCGAGTGTAACCTGTCACCTCCTCATTCTGGGCAGAAAAATATATTACATCAGACAAGGGAAACACAGATGATAGATAAAACTAAATGACAGTGTGGTATGACTTTGCGAAGAATTCAAATTTCAGACTGAGGTGCCTTCCTGTTAAGCACAGAAACCTACAAACTAGCGAGGACTGACGGTGCAGATATCTCAGAAAAGGCATTAACCTACCAGCCTCTACTTTCAAGTCACGGTGACATTTAATCCTCAAGACACCGCGTGCCAGTTGCGTAGATTAAATAAGGGATTCGATATATTATAACGAGAAATGTATATCACAATAAATTCAAAAAAATATATTATTATTTTTATGATGAAATTTCACAATAAATATTAATACCTTATTCAAATTCTTCAAATTGAGTCCTATGTTGATCTTTTTATCTGAATCTTCGGAGAGTACAGGTAAATATCCTGTGATCCGAGAAAGCGTTGAACTCTGAATTCCTGAAATAAAATCAAAAGTATCATAACTAAGTTTATGTTAACCATTTGACGATGGGTGAGTGGCGCAATAAGAAAAATGCTGAAAGTATGGGAAACTGTTTCATCGTACATTGAGAAGCATCACCTTAATAAGAAGGTGGCTATGCATTCTACAAATTTATTCAATGATGATGCTGTGTCACATTTTCACCAAATTTGGTGTCGGTAAAAACAAATGTCTCAAGAAAGTAAAAAAGAATTAATTATTTGTCATAAATTCATAAATAATAAACTAGTCAACTTTTTTACTGTTTTTTGCAAATCAAAATCGCATTCCAACTTTTACACTCCTTAACAATTTTTAAGTATGTAATTTTATTTGAATAAAGTTAAAAATAAAAAATTGTTTTTTTTTCCAGCATGGAATGCATTATTGTATTGTACATTGTTTTATATAGGAAAAATTGTTTCGCTTAATGAGTGTTTCGCATAACGAGTAAGATTCTGGAACGAATTAGTCTCGTTATGAGAGGTTCCACTGTATTTACAGCTGTATGATGCTTATGCAATGTCTTCGATGTCCTCCTTTGCTCAGTACTAGGTTTTCACAAGGTGGTATCTCGTTTACCGGAGAATTTTCTGAAACCAAATTTATTTACAAATACTTTTAATGAAAAATAGCATAGAAAATAAATTTTAATTACCGGCACCGCGTGCTGCAACATTAGCCGGCATATAAATCGGTGCCTTAGAATCTCTTTTTAAATGTGTGATGACAGGTTCCGGTTCCACCTTTACCAGAATCCCAATTCTTCCATTCTTTGATAGTGTTGTCATGTCAACAATCTGATAAATAAATATTTTTCTTTTAGTATTAAACAGATTTAACACTACTACACCATTATATATGTTTTTCTACTATATGGGAGGGGCTAAATATATATATAAATATACATATCGCATGCTAAATAAGATATGGATATTACTGCTAATGTAAGAAATTAAATGACAATTAAACTTTCTATTGAAATAAAACCATTCTTTAAACGTAAAGTTCAATGTAACTATTTAGCCCAGTGATGCGCACGGTCAATTTTCAAAGCCCTTCTAGGTGGCACTCTGACCTTTTAAAGAATTAATAAAAAAAACATGAATTATTTTACAAAATATTTAAAAATGTTAAAAAATATTTTCATATATAAACACACATTGAGCAGGAAAAGTAGTTCTACCCGCTAGCTCGACTGGTGCTTAACGGCGGGAAAGGTAGTTCTACCTTTTTCGCCGGATCCGCTTTAAAACTGGTTTAGGTATATCTACTCTACTATTTCATGATTATTATATATTAATCTCTTGAGGACATTTACAGCTTACATATACATCAACAAAAAAATAATAATACTTCGTTTCCTTTACGCACCAACAATTCATATTATATGAATCACATACATACACTCTTGTGTTGTAGGTTTTGATAATTAGTGATGGTAAATGGACCGCGGGTGTGTTAAAGTATGTCTGTCTTCTTCTTGCATTTAAATTTCTTTTGGGGTGTGAGCAGAAAAAATGACATCTCAGCTATTGTAATGAAGTCTTTAACCCGATCACTGCAAATGTCACAGCATCTGTGACACCATATTTTCATGCCCTGACTGCTAGTGTCACAGCATCTGTGATGCGAAGTTTCAACTGACTATAATGTACGAAATCTTTTGCATACAGGACTGATTGTTTTATTAAAATATCGTATGATTTTTCCTGTTACTGTTACTTTTTTACGGTTGTCAAAACAATTAGGTCTTCACATTATAAACATCGATATTTCAAACCCTTTTGATCTATCGGGTTTGGCGCGAATGTTACAAATCAGTTTGTAGAATTCTGCGACTGCGCATTTCGTACATAGTATTCCGTCATCGCCATTCGACTGCATTCGAATTAGGGCTCTGCGCGGGAGAAACATTTTCTCGCGTTGATGTTGAGTATTCCCGCGATCTTTTTTTTACGTATTTATACATCGTTTCTTGTTTAATAGTCAAAGTTGAGTAAACATATTATTGTCTTTTTAATCTAACCAGATAGAACTGTGTTTTGCGACATTTTACAAGTTTTGCTGACTTCAATGCTTTCTTTTTGTACTAATCTAATTAATGAAAGGAATTTGAAGCAAATGTTTGTTGATAATTAGTTGTTTATTTATTAATTGAGCGTGTTTTCAATTGATTGTGTGCTAAGAAATTGATTATAACTTATAGTCATAAAACTTTTATTCGACTTTTTATTTACATAATTATCACGACGGAAGAGATCGAGATATAAAAGAAATTATGAATGATTCGTGATGACATATCATAATCGGAGATGAATTAGACTCTGATTATGATATGTCTGAAGGTGAATTGAAGGTAAGTGTATGTGAAATTTTATCAGCAATAAATCTTAAGTTTTTTTATCCATGTCCGCTCCCAATTTGGAGCATATGACCTCCTTATGGACGTGACTCAACATAACTTTTTCTACGAGAACTGTTTGTTACTCAGTCGCTCAACCTCTCTTTTCCCAAAGAGAGAAATAGAAAGATAAGGCTAGATCAGGATAAGTGGTTAACTAATCGCTCTCGCTACGCCCAGTTATTGAAGGATTGGAAAAAAGGGAAATAAGTTTTTAGACATCACAGAAACCCATACCTACGGAACAGAAATCGATAAATCGAAAAAAATGTTGTTCATACTGAGAATCCATGAGATCTGGCACGAACGCCAGCAACGCTTACCACTGCGCCATAAGAACTGACAAATTTTAACAGCTTAACGACCGTGGACGCGTATTTGAGTCTTTGAAAAACAAAGGTTGCTGGCCGGCGGACACATATATGCGTATAAACGAAGTATCTGGAAGCTAAGAAAATTAAATTTTGTAAAGATATCTCAATTTGCTTACAAATTATAGTGAATTTAGTAAAATTTTATTTCGCCAGGTGAAATTTTATTAAAAAAAACGTGCGGTCGTTAAGCTGTTAAGATACAAATATAAAATATGTTTTATTTGTTTCCAAACTCTGCGATCATATTTGAATTTTTTCTGTCGATTTTATTTGGCGTGAGGTTTGCTAGACGGCAATAAATGTCTAAATACCAAATAATTAATGTTTTTCTACACTGTAATTAACTGAGTAATGAACGTCTTGACATCCTAATATTTAAGTACGGTATATTTGAGGTGATAAAATTCGTTGCAGGTCCTGTTCGGCCTATTACGTCACTTCCAAATGTCGTTAACTCTGAAAGTTACTTTTGCTGGCTAAGTTTTTTTTAACGAGATTATGACTTTGTATGTTATTTCTTTCTGTTTTATAGTGTTTTGAGATATTCCTTATACCCGTGCTTCCCAGATTGGAGGCCGCGGAATTTCTCCAGGGGCCGTCGCAGAACATGTTTTGGATTGAGGAGGGCCACTGATTATTTTTTTTCAGATTTAGGGGGCCGTGGAATGAAAGAGGTTGGGAAGTACTGCCTTATACATTTGGCCTCAATATAAACTAAACAAATATTTCAAAAATGTCACCGCAGACGTATAACTATAATTTATATTACGATACCAAAAATATACTTGCTTTCTTCTAACACTAGGTTACCCTTCGGTTGAGTGAACAAAAAAGCGAGACTTGGTAAGCCATCAAAATGCATTTGAAGCTCATGCACTTGTATTATGTATTGCCTGAAACACATGAGTGTGTCGAAAAACAACACGTGTGAATCGAATTTCTGAAATCCACCCCGATTTAAATTGAAAATCAGTATTGCAATTTTAGGTTTGAAATAAAAGCAATGTATATTATCTATGAATACAACTTTATAATTCGGATGTGTTTCAGTACGTTTTATTTACATATTTTTAATCTTTCAAAAAATGGCTTCATAAAATTACGAAAGTAAATGTGTTATAACAATAAAATTCTTACGTAACCTTAAATTATTCATTGAAAAAAATTCCAGAAGTAGGCAGCTACATATGGTTTGTACGCCTTCAAATAAAAAATAACCCTTGGCTTAGAAGATAGAGCGATTATTGTAAAATTTGCTTTTTTTTCATCTGCTGTAGATTTTCACCCGCTGCACGTACCAGTGAGCTAATAGCATAGGCCGCTCATAATGTGTTAAAAGATATCATATTTAAATTGGATGTGTATGTATGTTTCAAATAGTACAAATATTATTTCTAGTTAGGTATTTTTTTTATTGTATGTAATACATATTGCGATTTAATTTCACTTTACTAATACTGTTGAACTTGTTAATACAATATGGTGAGAAAATAAATAAGTAATTGTTGGAAAAATTACTTTTCTATTGAGTGGCACTTTACAAAATTGAACATAGGAAAAGTGGCACACGGCTTTAAAATGGTGCGCGCCACACATTTACACTGAATAGACAATACTCTGACCCAATGGCAAACATAATAATATAATATCAAGATAAAATTAAAACTCGCCTGACACATGCATCCGTAATGAGGTCCCTCTGTTATAAACACTTTATCACCGTTCGTCATAACGTCTTCGAGGGACTGATACCTCTCATTGTGAAAGGCGGGAGCCGATTCAAGTTTTTGTATTACCGTCTGTAAAGGGTAGGGGGTCCAGTCAGTGCACCAAATTGCTTTCATAACTAAGTTTCCTCCATTTTCGGTAACATATTTATATCCTGAAAATTAATACACTTAGGTTAACCGTTTCCATTTAAGAAAGTTCTAACATAACATATCAACAAAACTTCATTCACTTTTCGGCAACGCAACTACTGACTTTTCTCTACAGAAAGGAGAAGAAAGAAAAATACAATAAGGCCTAGACAGCGGGGGATGGAGAGCAGTGGCATTACTAGAAAATCTGGGCCAGTACGCAAGTTATCCGAGGGCCCATATTTTTTTTGCAATAAAAGGAGGACTTTGAGATGTAAATAACTAGCAATAATAACAAACCAGTTACTTTTATTTCACAAGGTTGGGTGAAAAAGGCCCTCAACATTAACTCTTTTGGCAGTGATTTCTGAAAATTATTGATTTTATTATTTTTTGGAGAATTTAAAAATGGATATACATAAATTTAGGGCCTCTTGAGCCCGAGGGCATTATGCGTTACATAGACTCGTTAAATGAGATTTCTGTTGCACTAGTGGTGAAAATTTGTTTATATTTCATCACTCATTAGTGCTATTCGTTCAACTTGCATTTTGTAAAAATAGGATGTTGATTGTGAACATCAGATACATTTGAAAATACACTTACCTAAGTGAGTTTTAGTTTATACATTTTTAACATGCATATGAGGTGAGACAGTTTGATTACTGATATAAGACTTCATTGTTCTATTGAATAAATTTGAACCAAAATGAATTTTGAAATATCATGTAATCACACTTTTAGGGTTAAACATAGACTGATTGACATTTTAAAAGCATTTGATATTTACCTTTAAGGCTGACTGCGTTGACAATGGTAGTTATGTTTCCCACATCGATACCTAATCTGAATCTATGACTGAAAAAAAAAAGAAGTCAATTACTAAAAATAAAAAGTTATGATTATATTATTGATAGTTCAAAATCATACATGGTTTCAGTTGTACAGTATCAAAAATGAAAATATTAACATTTTCTCATAAAACACCAGTACATTTCTGGTGTTCAATTATTTTCGAAAATCATACAATCAAGTTTTTCTACGTAGTGAATTGTGGATTGTTACAGCTGAGGGGATCACCTCGGCTGTACCAATTACCGAGGCATAACTCTTCTCAGTATTCCTGGGAAGGTAATGGCACACATTCTCTTGGCGAGAATAAGAAGTCCCATTATGAAAATACTTAGGAAAAATCAAGCGGGCTTCCTCCCTGGAAGGTCGTGTGCGGACCAAATACACAATCTTCGATGTCTCCTCCAGCAGAGCAATGAATTTAACAGTGCTCTTGCTTGTTGTTTCATCGACTATGAGAAGGCATTTGATAGTCCGCACAGACCCTCTTTGTGGAGGATACTGGATGCCTACGGGATTCCGCCAAAGATTGTGGCCATTATCAAATCCTTACATGAGAATAGTGCATGTTGTGTGAGAATCGGTGACTCAAATACCGAATGGTTCGGGGTCACAACCGTAGTGAGACAGGGGTGCGTTCTTGCACCGTTCCTGTTTATTATTATCCTTGACTTCATACTTCGCAGGTCAATTCCGCCTGATCGAGGTGTAGCTGTTGGTCCCGGTCTGAAGCTGTGTGACCTTGAATATGCCGATGATGCTGTAATATTCGATAAATCCATTGAGGGCATCCAGGAGACTATTGATGGGTTAGGAACTAACTCAGGTCGCATTGGTCTAAAAATTAATACTAGTAAGACCAATGTGATGTGTAACCAAACCTGTCATGACTCTGATAGGACCCTTACCAGCGCGGGACAGATCATCGAGAGGGTTGACAGCTTCAGATACCTCGGCGTACATATCCCCGAAGACGGTAGTACAAAAAACGAGCTCGCCATTCGTTTAGGAATGGCTGGAGCCACATTCAAGTCAATGCGGACTGTCTGGGACACACAGCTGTACTCGATTAAAACCAAATGCCACTTGTATAACGCTTGCATTCTGCCGGTAATGCTTTACGGTTGCAAATCATGGCACCTGACGAAGACTCAGAAAAACCGTATACTGAGCTTCGAGAACGGATGCTTGCGTCGGATAATGGGGGTGAGGTGGTTTGATTTTGTGAGGAATTCAGAGATAAGGGAGCGTGCAAGACAGTGTCCCGTCACGTCAGTGGTTATGGAGAGACGTTGGAACTGGCTGGGTCACGTGCTGCGGAAAGCCTCAATCCTGCCTGCCTCTTCTTTCGACCGGTGGGATTCCGGCATCCTGGACGTCCGTCGGGTACTATCCATAGGATGTACTCGGCGGAACTGAGGGATGCTGGAATGTCATGGGAGGAAGCAAAGCTATTGGCGGGAGACAGGGAAACATGGAGGTGCCGCGTGGGCGGCCATATGCTCCACATAGGGAGCGAACATGGCCAAAGAAGAAGAAAGAAGAATTGTGGATACACTTGTTATACAACTCGTTCGTAATTGTTTGACTAATTATTTTTTTTTCCTAATTAAATTTCACTTTCAATGCAGCACTGCTTTTCCCTTTTTATGATTATTTCCATTTTTATAAACTTTTTCTTAACTTGCTCTGTTAGTCGCTAAGACGTGACCACCCTGTCGGGATTTTTGAAATGTCAAAATTTAACGCAAACGTCAGTAGTTTTGAAATGATCTCACGCTTTTACAAAAGCGTTAATCGGTCTCAATACAATTTAATATTATAGCGCTATATTTCTATTATAAGATTATGCATTAAAACGATAAGGTGTTATGGAATATAAGTGTAGAATATCGAATCTTTAACTGTCGATTGAACATCAAAAATGCGGTGACATGTGTCGATAAAACAGTTATCTTTTTTGCCAATGGAACATTACAAAATTCGAATAATTCTAATCACTGAAATAGTTTGACCGAATTTTAGACAAGGGCAAATTCGACTTTAGGATAAACGGGATACATGTAATATCGATGCAGATTGGTAAGTATTTAAGAACAGAAACCAATAATGGAAAACTGTTTAGTTTTTGTTCATCTATGAGATTTCCATGGTTGGTTCCTTATGAAATGCTGTGCATAATCGACTCCCGATTTAGACAATTGAAGAACAGCGAAGAATTTTTTGGTTAATTAAATGCAATTATCACCGGTAAGGGGTAATCAAGTATTCCAGCAAACAGATAGATTAGTGTCCGCAATTCATTTATGGTGGAAGCTCACGTTAGTTGAATGAACGAAAAACATGAGACAACAAGGTTGCACCATCTTTGTTAACATTTAAACCAGTGATGCACAAAACGTGGCCCTTTTTAATTTTTGTGGCGGCCCTTAAATATTTTTCTGAAACATATTTTTTTCACGTAAAACATTTATTTAATCAATGTAAACAAGCTTTTTCTTCAATGAAGAAGAATAAATTGGTTCATAAAAACAGGCTTACTGGTGAAAATTTGGATTTGGCTGTGCTGCTTAATACTACAAATATTATGTCAAATAAAAAATAGTTAAAAATTAACAAAGACCAAGATCGCATTATCCTTTGAATTACATATAAATGAAACAAAAACATTTCACAATGAAACGATTTTTAATAAGCAAATACTCAATTCTTTTTTGCATGGCTTATTTTCTACTGTAGATAAGATGTAGGACAGTAGAGTTGATCATGCGATCGTATATATAGAATTAAAACTTTTTTCTGTTAGTCAAGCCTGTGTCGCCCTCAGAAGTCACTCGCACAAGACGGATTGCGAATCTTAAGTTTAGATTGTACTAAATTAAGTGAAAAGCACAGCGTTATGCCGATGATCTTGCCAAAATTAATAGATTACGTAATTTTTAGTTAAATAATAATAGAGAATATGTAATATTAAGTAATACCAGTGGCGGTTCCTGACCTGAAATCTTGGGTGGGCTAGAGAAAAGCATAGCATTGTATACTATTTACGAAATTTTGCATGCTTCCACTTCATCTTATACATTAATATACAAGCAAATTAACAAATACTAGGACACTACTGCAAAGCATAAATTACTATATAATACAATCAATGCTAATGTAAGTAAGAAATAATAATACGTGACCTTAAATTTGTCTCTTTCAAAGTGAAATAACAAGTAAAAAAAGCAATACAGAACTGTCACTGAGATTCGATACCTGTCACTTTCATAAAATACAAAGATATTGGTATGTTTGTATGGGCCATGGACTAATTCCAATTTAGCCCCCGATGAATGACAGAAGCCAGTAAATTTGAAATACAGTCCTGTGTGTTTGATGACGTTTCCGTACATACAAATACAAACAAAATCGAATCGTGCTAGATTGCGTTCCAGTGTAAAGAAATATTGTCTATGGTTTTGGGCTGGAAAGCGGTAGCCCCTGACCAATAGCATGTACATAGGTGTTGCCAGACTGACGTCACGTTGAAGGTTCTCTATGAATTATTTATAGGGTTATTGTTTTTTTTATGCCGGCTCAGCTTAAAATTGTAATAAAAAACAATCGAGAATATTATTGTAGGTAGACATGCCATTGTCTTATATTGATAGAGGAAAATTTAAACAAAGATATTATATTCATTTGGGAAAGGTTAGTGACGCTTATAAATGTATTTATTTTGTTCAGCGGCCGAATTGCTGTTCATTTTTATTCAGCCATCTAAAGTTTTGGGTGAAAAATGCAGGTCGGGCTTAGCCCACCTAGCCCAGTACCTAGAACCGCCACTGAGTAATACTATACTATGAATCCACTCATGAATTAGTCAAAATCTCAGACGCAGAGTTTTATGTGACTGTTCCGAGCCCTAAGTAAAAAATTCAAGTTGGAATGTCAGGGGACTTTTAAGTCCTACAATGAATACATTTAAAAAAAATATTTGAACATAATATAAATTGTATATTGATATGAATTGAGCATGATATTTACATACGCAACGACTAAAAAGCATAAAATAAATTATAATAAAAATATTTTAAAAAATAAGCTTTTATTTAAGTGTACTAAAAAGGTAAAAATAATTCCGATATCTATTCCCTCGTCTGAGCAACATCCTGACCACATGACACTCTTCAGCACAGTAAGTCGGATCGTAATTTTTCCTCCAATATCGGAGTTGTGCACTGTCATGCACAAATGTCTCCTGTAATTTCGTTTTAAAATGCTCCATGCTTTACAAGTCAAACTAAAACAATGCTTTTAAGCCAAATATTTCGAAAATTTACCATCATGTTAAATATTTGTTTCTTTGGCCATGTTCGCTCCCTATGTGGAGCATATGGCCGCCACCCGGCACCTCCATGTTTCCCTGTCTCCCGCCGATAGCTTTGCTTCCTCCCATGACATGCCAGCATCCCTCAGTTCCGCCGAGTATATCCTATGGATAGTACCCGACGGACGTCCAGGACGCCAGAATCCCACCGGTCGAAAGAAGAGGCAGGCAGGATTGAGGCTTTCCGCAGCACGTGACCCAGCCAGTTCCAACGTCTCTCCATAACCACTGACGTGACGGGACGCTGTCTTGTACGCTCCCTTATCTCTGAATTCCTCACAAAATCAAACCACCTCACCCCCATTATCCGACGCAAGCATCTGTTCTCGAAGCTCAGTATACGGTTTTTCTGAGTCTTCGTCAGGTGCCATGATTCGCAACCGTAAAGCATTACCGGCAGAATGCAAGCGTTGAACAAGTGGCATTTGGTTTTAATCGAGTACAGCTGTGTGTCCCAGACAGTCCGCATTGACTTGAATGTGGCTCCAGCCATTCCTAAACGAATGGCGAGCTCGTTTTTTGTACTACCGTCTTCGGGGATATGTACGCCGAGGTATCTGAAGCTGTCAACCCTCTCGATGATCTGTCCCGCGCTGGTAAGGGTCCTATCAGAGTCATGACAGGTTTGGTTACACATCACATTGGTCTTACTAGTATTAATTTTTAGACCAATGCGACCTGAGTTAGTTCCTAACCCATCAATAGTCTCCTGGATGCCCTCAATGGATTTATCGAATATTACAGCATCATCGGCATATTCAAGGTCACACAGCTTCAGACCGGGACCAACAGCTACACCTCGATCAGGCGGAATTGACCTGCGAAGTATGAAGTCAAGGATAATAATAAACAGGAACGTTGCAAGAACGCACCCCTGTCTCACTCCGGTAGTGACCCCGAACCATTCGGTATTTGAGTCACCGATTCTCACACAACATGCACTATTCTCATGTAAGGATTTGATAATTTGTAGCTAACAGCAGGGGTCGCAAGGCGAACGTCCGGCGTCTCAAAACTGGGCTACTGGCTAAGGGAAGGAAATCCCCGACAGAAAAACCAGGGTTGAGCCGACCCCTAGAGCCCTTGTGACCCAGGCCTCGGGAGCGCAGGGTTAATCACCCTGCATCCTTAAACCCAACACTGATTAGAACACCGCCACAAGCGCCTCGGACACCCGGAAGCCAAAGTAGACAACCCAGCACAACCATGGACCGAGAAGAAAAAATCCTCTCCAACAAGTACATTATGCGCATTGGTGCGTACAACGTCCGTACCATGCGCACTTCTGGAAAGGACCTGCATGCTACCCGTATCTTGCGAAAGTATGGCCTTGACATCTTAGGACTGAGCGAGATACGCTGGAAAGGCGCAGGAAAGAAGCTGTTGGAGGGGTGCACGTTGATATTTTCTGGCCAGAGTCAATATCATCGCCAGGGGGTGGCAATACTGATGTCTGGGAGAGCGGCCCGTTGCCTTGTGAAATGGGAACCGATCTCTGAGAGATTGATACGTGCCACCTTCAGGACTAGTGACAGCTCTGTGACTGTCTTTCAGTGCTATGCCCCCACTGAGGACGCCAACGAGCAAGCAAAGGACGCCTTCTACGACTCCCTTCACGCGGCAGTTGCAGCAATCCCCCGTAGGGATCGCGTGATAGTAATGGGGGATTATAATTCGCGAGTAGGGGCTGATCCGGCTCTCGGGCCCTCAGTGATGGGACGGCATGGTCTGGGCACCGCAAACGACAATGGTGGGAGACTGATTGAATTCGCTATCATGAATGAGCTCACCATTGGCGGAACTATCTTCCCGCATAAAGACATCCATAAATACACATGGACCTCTCCTGATGGTCGCACGAAGACGCAGATTGACCATCTTCTTTACAGCACGAAACATAGATTTGAACTTCTCGATGTTCGCACATATCGAGGTGCCGACATTTATAGCGACCACAAACTACTTGTCGGCAAAATCCGCCTGAAACTAAGTCGCATAGCTCAAAATCCAGCGCGGAAAAAGATCGACATCGAGAAGCTAGAAAACGTAAATACTAGACTAAAATTCGAGATTGCTGTAAGGAAGGAAATAGATCGTGTCTCCGTGCGACCTATATCCGGGTCCGATCGCATTGAGGCGGACTGGTGCTGTATCAAACGTGCTATTGCATCATCGGCCGAAGATGTTCTCGGATTCCGGAGGGAGGGGCAACCAAAATGGATGTCCGAAAATACGTGGAGGAGAATTGAAGAGCGGACCAGGCTAAAAGCACTGAAGGACAGTGAAGCTGACCCTGAAAAATTTGAAGAACGTCGCGCTGATTATCGTAATCAGGACAAAGTTGTCAAGAAGTCTGCGCGACTTGACAAGCGCCGATTCTTGGATCGGCAAATTGAGACAGCTGAGGTGGCGGCCCGCAGAAATGATACCAAGAAGTTATTTAAAATCACGCGCGAGGTCTGCGGAAAGCGACCACCGACTCCCGGGCCAATTCGCGGCCCTGATGGAGCAATAGAGTCAAACGCAGAAAGCGTTAAAAAGATTTGGAAGGATCATTTCTGCGAGGTGCTGAACCGACCGCCCCCCCAGGACCCTTTTGACGTAACCGAAGAGGCTACATCTATGGACCTCCCCCGAGTGTCCGGTATTTCAGACCGTACGCCCACACATGCCGAAATCATCTTGGCAGTGAAGAGGCTTAAAAACGGCAAAGCACCGGGTGGAGACGGAATACATTCGGAATTTCTGAAATGTGGTCTTAACGCCATCCTACATCCTCTCTATCACCTGATGGCCAGGGTGTGGGACGGTGAGCGTTGTCCTAGGGACTGGGTGGACGGTGAGGTGTTAGCACTCCACAAAAAAGGTGATCCCCTCAGCTGTAACAATTACCGAGGCATAACTCTTCTCAGTATTCCTGGGAAGGTAATGGCACACATTCTCTTGGCGAGAATAAGAGGTCCCATTATGAAAATACTTAGGAAAAATCAAGCGGGCTTCCTCCCTGGAAGGTCGTGTGCGGACCAAATACACAATCTTCGATGTCTCCTCCAGCAGAGCAATGAATTTAACAGTGCTCTTGCTTGTTGTTTCGTCGACTATGAGAAGGCATTTGATAGTCCGCACAGACCCTCTTTGTGGAGGATACTGGATGCCTACGGGATTCCGCCAAAGATTGTGGCCATTATCAAATCCTTACATGAGAATAGTGCATGTTGTGTGAGAATCGGTGACTCAAATACCGAATGGTTCGGGGTCACTACCGGAATATTTGTTTACTAACTTTTAAATAATATACATCAGTGACGTTTACCTGTCAGTTTGACATTTGATATTTAGTCGGTTAAGTTGTATTTAACACCATTCTGGGGTTGGTAGGTTGGTAAGCCAAAATATCAGAATCTAGTCAGCGATTTTAGGGCATGAACTGTTTCTGACGGTTTGCAAACGGTTGGAAACCAGTTTTGATGCCAAAGAACATAACCAACTGCCAAACCAAAATCCAATCTATGTGATCAAAGCTCTGTATAGATTTCTAATTATAAAACAGTTTGCAAGCCGTCATCAAACCGTCAGAAGTGGCATAAGAACAGAACTTTAGCTACTGCTGTATTACAGAATACAAATTGTATGTAAAATCAATATACACTCACTGATCAAGTATTGCTCTTTTATCCCATCCAAATGTTATATTGGCAGACACCGCATCTTCTTTCAATATTTCCCTAACCTCTTCATCTTCCATTGTATTTTTATTATTCTGGGTTGGCTTGTAATAATATTGACAGTTCTCGGTAGATACGCTGACTACTCTGTTGAACATGATAATTGTAGTAATCAATGGGAGAAAATTGATTTGAAAAAAACCATCATAACCCTTTTATTAATATTGTAACCTTAGAATGGGAATAAGAAAAAAGTTTTTTTTTTAAATAAATTTACATAAAATATACGTGATAATTTTGGGCAAAAAAAATCCAGCTGGTGCGACTTATATTAGCTGTTTCATTGCAATTTGCGTTTTATGGATACACAATAAAGTGCTTATAACTCAACAATGGGACGGCATGATCAACATGTAAAATGATAGTCTGTCCCGTTTAAGAAATAAGTAACTCACCTAGCCTGACAAAGATGTGGCCAACCGACCCAAGTAACTTTCCCGAGAAGAGATGCGGCCAAATTTCTGAAGGGGGAGTCGTCTTTACAGTTTTGAGAAATTTCCAGAATTGCACTGTAGTAACGAGACATCTGATCGAATACCTTAATCTTGTCTTTAGAGAAACGTGTCTAAAACAGAAAATTAATAACTGCTGATAAATAAATTAAAGAGAAAAGTGTTACAGTAGTTTCATAGTGTGAAAAGTACAATACACCATTTCGTACAATTGATTCCATCAGTAATATACTTGGCGGTAAACTGTTTTCACACATAGCACATTTAAGATGTTGACTTTCAATTCTTGGTGGAAGGACAATATACCAGATAAAACACAATATTTTGTACTACTTCCACAACTTGAGATGATCAAGACCAGTTTGGTTTTACAACAATTATTTACAAATTATGTATGACTATAAGTAGTCAACAAATAAATTGGTGAATGATTATCTTAAAATTATATACACCTTTTCTGTGCATAAAATACTAACCTCTTCCCGGGCCATTTTTTGCAACAATTCATTAGAATTCATGCAAAAAAAGCCTAAAATTACAAAAAATTGCAAAAAAAAGAAACTTAATACATACCTAAGTATAACCTGTGAAAGAAAGCCAGGACTATGAATGCTTTCACCGTTATCATACTTTAGAAATTTTTGAAATATAAATACTAAGGTCATTATTGTAAATGTTTTGAAAATAAATTTTATTGTTACTATAAGTCGAGTTAAAAAATAAATGAATATATTAGTTTCCCTTGTAATACTTTAAATCTATTGTAGATAAGGTAGATTATTTTTATTTTTTTGTGGACCGGAAAGGGTTAAGATGAAGATTTTTTTTCTCAGGGGGTCCACAAAACTACAGACACTAGAACGGGTAATGAAAGAGAAACTTGAAAACTTTTTTTTATAAAAATAATTTAAGAGAAATTATTTTTATAAAAAATAATTAATTTAATTTTCTATCTGATATTTAATTTCGAGTTAGTTGGCCATTATTATTGGCAAATGTGACAAGTGGATGCAATAAAAATTTGATACAGAACCAGAGCTGCCGTTTACTAATTAATGAGTTTCATTTATCCCAGAAGATTTTAGCTGTCATCGTTCTGTAGGAAATGAAATTCCCACGATTAGATTTAAGGTATGCATTTTCTTGTGTGCAAAATAGAGAAATTATAAAGGTTTATATTTTTTTCACGCATATTTGCGCAAACTAATAAATGAAACATTATTTAAAAATGTTTATGAAAAAAGTAATACTCACTGTAAATTTTACGTAATTTAATGTCGGTATACCAGGAAAGTACAAATGTTTCATCGGGTTCGGTAGAGCGCCTCGCACAACTCGATCCGGGGGCATAATGAGGTCTTTCCAGGTGAGTGATGTTTCTTTAGCATGGTTACCGGGCCGTTTTGGAAATAAATCAGTGGCCATGATGTCACCTGAAAAGTGACAACAAACGCACAATAAGCAAGATAACAATTATACAATGAGCTCCATAATGTCTCTCTGCAATTACAAAATTCAATAACATCAAAATAATTCCAATTAATTAGCAAAACAATCTATTGAAGCCATTATTATTTTGATAATTTTATTCATTATTGAAAATCTTTCAACTTCCATTCTTTTTTTGATAATATCCTTGTATGGTGTAAATATATGGAATAGCATAACACTTATGCAAGTAGACGTGGCGTTATATATTCATTATTTACCCTACAAATAATTGATTTAATCCAAACATCAAACACTTTCTCAGCATTTCCTGAACAACTCTAGATTTTGTTTCATAGCAATGAATAAAAATACATTAGTCATGACGTGCACAGATATAAGCACTAATCCATATTAACGAGTTAATAATTATTATGAGGATGAAATGTGTTGTCATTTAAATGCAAGGTTTAATTACATTACCATTTTGATATTATATTGGATCATGTTTTTTTTTTAATTTTTGTTACTCCAGCCTGCCATCCATAACAGTAACAGTCTGACCAAGCAGCTTATCAGCTCATTTTGTTGTTTTTTATGTGTTTGTGCAATCATTCTATTCTATCGATTCTCTGAGCGATTGCGTTTCATAATTACGTAAATTAATAAATATTTAATTTTTAGAATCGTTTTCAATCCCAAGGCATGCGCCACATCAACCGCATGCATGAACCACACGACACTCATATTATACATTTATTTGTCAATTGACAAAACGAAAAAACTATTCTGTTTATGTTTTCATTATCATTACATTGTATACTATTGTTAAAGAGGTATGAACACTTTGAAGTGCAAAAGGTTAATATCAACGTTGAAATAATTAGATTTAAAAACTAATCATTCATGAATTATATATTACCCAAATTTTCAATCGAGTGTTCATAGATGAGCATGGGTCCGTGAGAATTTCTCTTTCTCTCTTCTTCGGTAAGTTTTTCATAATAGGGTTCCATCGCTGATAGCAAATCATCCTATAATATTGATATCAAATTTATTTTTATGCATTGATAAGTGTTTGAAGTTGGCTTAACAGCTTAACGACCGCACGTTTTTTTTTATAAAATTTCACCTGGCGAAATAAAATTTTGAGAAAAATTCGCAAATTTGTAATTTTACTAAATTCACTATAATTTGTGAACAAATTGAGATATATTTACAAAATTTAATTTTCTTAGCTTCCAGATACTTCGCCTATACGCATATATGAGTCCGCCGGCCAGCAACCTTTGTTTTTCAGACTCAAATACGCGTCCGCGGTCGTTAAGCTGTTAATAGCTTATATAGAATTATTTATTACTATGCGTCGCATTGATTGGTACCGAGACGTCTATTGAATTTAATTTATTACGCTATGCCTCGATTACTTTTAGTTCTGTTTGACAAAACCAATATTGGCTTTATGACGACAGCAAAGATAAAATGTAAATATTGTTAAAAGGTTTAACCCTTTGAACTCCGATGTCGAGGTCACCTCGACATCATATTTTTACTGGCAACACCGATGTCGAGGTGGCCACGATATTTTCTACTATAGCCATTTAAAATATTATTCGAACTATTTGAATGGTTTTTTTTATTTGGAATGTTGGGTAATGGCAAAGGAAAGATATATTTCTCGTTTTGCGATGAATCATCCATTCATACGCTTCCTGGAATGTTCTTTGCGAGTGTCTTCGACGACCCATTCCCGGCGTAATGCAGAATGCAATAATTTTTTTTCGACAGCCATCAGATTTTTTGTGACACTAAATTGATCGCATCTCATATTGGAATATTGATCGCATCCCAAATGTGTCGCAAAAAATCTGACGGCTGTCGAAAAAAATATTGCATTCAAAGTTTGTGTCGCAAAAAATATTTTGTTACTGAAGAAAAAATTTTCTCAATACCTATTCTATCTAGGGATCCTATCCCTATCCTATCCCTTCCTTGGAAAAGAGAGTTTAAGCGACTGACTAACAAACAGTTCTCGCGGAAAAACATCTGTTAACACACAAAGAGCGGGAAAGGTAGTTCTACCTTTTGCACCGGCTCCGCTTTAAAGCTGGATTAGGTATATCTACTAGACTATTTCATATGATTATTATATACCAATCTCTTGAGGACATTTACAGCTTACACATACATCAACAAAAAAATAATAATACTTCATTTCCTTTACGTACCAACACTTCATATTATGTGAATCACATACATATACTCTTGCAATTTTTTTATGAGATTTTGAAACGACCCCGATTTAAATTTAGTTTTGAAATATATCTTTATAATTCGTTTATGTTTTATTTACATATTTTTAAACTGTAAAAAATGGCTACAGAAAATTACGAAAGTGATGACGAAATATTCGCCGATAATTTATCTGAATATTCAGGTGAAGATCAAACTTTAAATTATTCGTTGAAAAACAATGCAGAAGTAAGCAGCTACATATAATAAGTATGCATTCAAAATTTCATTACAAAATAACCACTGGTTTGGAAGATAGAGCGATTATTGCAAATTTGTTTTTTTTTCACCTGCCGCTAATTTTCGCCCGCTGTACATACCAGTTAGTTTTTAACAGAGCCCGCTTATAGTGTGTTAAGATACATTTGCTCCACATTGTAAGCAGGCATGGAAAAAAATACCATTCAAGTTATTAACATTATTATTTTACTCAGGGGTCCACGGTCAGGTTTTTGCTATGAAAGGGGTCCACGAGCATAATATGTTTGGGAATCATTGATGTACACAATAAAAAGGCTTAGTAAATAAAACACTTTTTTATTTAATTATTCTAACCCTTTTTTTTCAATCTATCTAACCTTTAAACATAATTTTTCACAATTTCGCCTAAAATGGCTGGAGTTGCTGGTAAGATTTTTGAAAATTCTTCGGAGTGCAAAAGGTTAATGCTCTTGAAAATACATTTTACTGAATTCTACAATTATTATTTAATTCACATGAAATTAATAAATAAGCCTTGCTGCATTTAAAAATAAAGAAATTCACATCAAAGATAATATACTCATTAAGTCAGTAAATATTTGTTGCACTAACCAAATTAATGAACGGAATTAAAACGACCCCTTCCCAGTCATTCTTTTTTCCATTTAGATCAATTTCAAAATCATTCGAATAGAAATGATAGATGGGCGATTTATCAGATGTAACCAGAAAACGAAAAGCATCTGGGACCATCTCCGCGCTGGCAGCCGGAATCGTTGCAAGTAGCTACAAAAAAAATATATTTTTATAAGCTGGAAAAAAATTCTGGAGCGCTCAACGCTTCTAGATAAGTTTTTGATATACAAACGATAACAAGTGGCTGAACACTGTTTTGAATAGCAATGCTCCACTTAACTCAGCAGTGTGATAGCAAAGAGTTTTAGATGCAGTTCATGTCATTTTTCAAGATTCTTTAATAAACATGTACATCAGTGATGCAAAAACCGGGGGCCGAAATGGCATTTGTTGCGGCCCAAAATAACAAATACTTCATCACCAAATTTTTCATTGAATATGATAAAAATCTGTGTCTGATATGTAAAATAATTATTCAGTAGCAAAGGTATGTATATAATCTGAATTGTCACTGACAGAAAACTTAATGCTATTCTTTAATATGATTATATTTTCACGGATATAGATTTGCGCCAGTAATTCATCTTTTCTCAATAAGTCTATTTTTAGATTATTGTCTTCAAAACATTTTCCAACTTCTTCTCAGCATCCATCAACGAGGCCGATTCATCATTGCAACTAGAGTTGATCGATTTGCAGAGCAATGATCAATTGAGATCGAAATATCAGGAAATATCAGATAGTTTCCATTGTTTTGAAAATTACAAAAGTAGCGTCACTAAAACCACTATAACATGCAAACTGAACATCACATTGTTTGAAATGAAATTTTGACACGTATTATTTGAAGGTTGGTACTCTCTAAAAAATCATATGGATTTGGCAAGGGTGGCGCCACTTATATGTTATACTACGAACTTATTGAGTGATGTGTTAATACACCCAATACTTTTTTTACACGATACATTGGTTCCAGAAAGAGGTGCATAAAAAAACCTCACTTTAATATAATTTGATAAATTGGTTCCAAAAATCAAAATAATGCATAAAAAAGTATCAAAAATGCATAAAAAAACAGAAAAACATGTTCTTCGAAATCGCGGATTTTTTTTGTAAATAAAATTTAATTTATCTATTGATTATAAAAATACAGTTTGAAACATATTGTGTAAACATGCATAACTATATTCACTTATAGGAACTATTTGGAATATAATCATTCGCAATTTTTTGAATCTACATATTGAATTTTGCACGGACTCATTTGATGAAATACTATTTTTCCTAGATTCTTGATCTGAGTCAATTATTATTACATTGGGTTTGTTTTGTTGTTCCAACGAACAGTTGAAACTGATTTTTTTTAATTCTTAAGTGTAAAATATTTTATTTTTAAATGCAGGTGTTTATTTGGTAGGTGCCTAAAACATCACCATATAAATGTTTTTTAATAAAAAATAAAAAAAATCCATTTTCGGTTCGTATTATTTTCTATTTAACATATTTGAACATCTGGATTGTATTTATTTGACAGAGTAACTCTCTGAAGAAGAAATGTGTTGGTTTGTTTATTACACTTCATTTGGATTTTAATACTTAAAATTGTTTTAAATAATAATTTGACCTAGAACTTAATGTTAAACATTAAAAAAACTGATTTCAAAACTATGTCTTTGCTCTGCTAGTAAAGTTGTCTCGACAGCAGATAAAACACTTTGCCATCACAGCACCGAACTGTTCTACATCAAAAAACACTTTAAATTCTCGCGTGATCATAATATAATGTTCAGCATAGATTGATTCAAATCAAAGAATGAATAAAGAGTTTTACACCTCCTCATAGTATTGCAAAGGATAACCCATATCGAAAGTGAGATCCAAATCTTTTTTAAAGTTGACAATATCCGTGATGTACGGTGTATAGTGATGAGGGTAAAACCAAGACCAACTCGCACAACCTTGGTAGTAGTAGTGGAGAATCCATTGAATCGCTCTCACATAACATTCGGCTAGATCTACCGCTGCATCTCTAAAATGTAAAAAAAATTCATACAGATAAGATGAAATCAACTTATGTTTGTTGCTTACAAACTTACTTATGTTATTCTAAAACTATTAGGATGTATATTTTGGACGATTATTAGAAAATTCAAGGCCGTGAATTAATATACCGAATCGAGGAATTTGTCTGATAACCAAGCAAAAATATATTATATATTAAACTAATATATTATATATTAAACTGTCCATTGAATATCGGTCATTTTCAAGTTTTTTTTATTTTAAATATTCAGTAGAAAATTTAAATAAACTTTGATTATTCCACGTATTGTGTTACTAACTGTGACACGTGTTTCGCCTCTTTCAGAGGCATCTTCAGACTTACTATCGCAAAGTTTGCTTAAGTAATGAAGCAAGATTGATTCTAACATTTTAAAATTATGAAATTACAAAATGGAGTTTTTGGCTTTTTTTCCTTTTAAGAGGAGCAAGGAGGGGGGTGTAGAATCGAAATATAGCAAACAAATAATGATACTAATGAGTTGCAATCAATCTTTTCTTTTTCAAACTTAAAAGCTAAATTTAAATACTAATTTGGCATTTTCAGCTTCCATCTTTTTGTTAGAACGTGTGTCTAGTTCAGTCATACTCAACCTGCGGCCCAGTAAGCTCTTATGTGCGGCCCGAAATAATTATAGTCACCAGATATTTTACATGCAAAAATCGCAGTACTGGCATGCTGGCTCGACTAGAAACTGTATTTTACGTCAAATCAGTCGCTAGTCGCGACGCCATTGTACATCATACATACATACATATGTATGCAGTATAGTATGTGCTATATTTACAGTTTACTATAAATATGTTGTGGCCCACCGCCCACGTAGAGAAGCAAAAGTCAGAATGCGGCCCGGAGGGGAAAAAGGTTAAGTATGGCTGGTCTAGTTGTATACATTGTGATTATCGAAAAAAAGCTGTTTTGGAAAAACTGAGGTTACGTTCTTTTTCTTTTCCACATAGTATGGCTTTCGATATGGTACCCTTTTATTTGTGGTGCTGGTCTTAGTATCTTAGGGTATATAATCGACCATTAGCGAAGGGTAGGTAATGAAAAAAAATATTACTTACGGTGTGAATTCCTTGTATTTTAATTTTTTAACATAATAATCCTGCCGGTGTAATAAAAACTCATCATGCAGCAATTTAGATACACCTGTAAAAAAAACCAATTCATTTACAACTCTCCAATAATTATTCTTTTTACCCCTCCCCTGCATCAAAATTATATCACTCTAATTAAAGATAAGCCAACAAGAATTATCATTAAATTGCAAAGAAGCAGTGATACAGGGGCATCCAATATTTTAATTTGCGCACATTGTGAAAAAGGGAGGAAAACATTTTTGTGGGGCGTAAATAATCAGTTTCTTTTTTCAAATTAAATCTATATTTTGTATATTTTATTATTATAGTAGGTACTAGGTTTCCTTTATAAAATAACAGAAAACCTCAATATATTTGAGAGAGTATAATCTCAATAAGATTTAACATAAAAATAGGAAAAAATATATAAATATGAATTAACTTTTTAACAAGACATGAACAAGAGCTTTGCCAGTATTGTTGCAAGAGCGTGTCTTGCGACAATACTGGCAAAACCACTTTCATGTTTAAGAATTTAATTTTTAATAAGAATAATAAATTTAAATATCTTACCGGAATCGTTGTTGATCGTTTCCCACTCAGCCATTTGGTTGGTGTAATCGATAAACTAAAATTTGAAAGTGCATTTTAATCATTGACATAATAAACAAAAGAAACAATGGATCAGAAATAATAAAGAAAACTCAATTAACTCAACTGCTGGCAACATACCAATGTGTTATAACTAATAAGCTAACTTTACCGGCAGGGCATGCTTTTAACATAATTTTCAGATATTCAGTCTCAATCTATTATCTCAATTTGAGATATAATGTTTCTTTTTCCTTCAATTTATATAAATTCGATATCACGCAATAATTCCGTGAGGGCAGGGCCAATCATAATGAAAGTGTAAACACACTGAATACTATACATCAATTATACTAGCCTAGATCAAAGTTTTTAATAATTCAAACATATTGTACGCACAGAGATATCTATTGGAATCGTGGTGCAATACTTACACTCTACATATTTTGTATCATAATCAATGTTACGTTGATTTAAAAAAAAGAGTCGCTTAGATCGTTACAAAAACTCTAATTTTTTTTTAATTTCTTGCTGCATTGTACATTTTTAAGAATAATGTTACACAATGTAGAATTACTTTTCATACATAATCACGTTCGCTTAATTTCTATGTAAGTATTTTGTAACAACACTGACTGACATTTTGTGGATGATTTGATTTTAATTTTTTTAGATAAATACACTTTTGTTTTTGTATATTTGTATTATCTGATAAGTCTATATTAGCGGCGGCCGAGACGTTGATCGCTTAGCGATACCCAGTCGCCCGCCTGATGCTTTGTAACAAGAATTGAGTGTGCCTTTTTGTTTCCCTTTCAAATTATTTTTTGATTTGAATTACTACTCTTCTTGAGACAACTCAGCACATACGGAGTTAGCAGACGGCTACCACTGATTTTAGTGATCGCCCGCAGAGGTCAAAAGTTTGGCCACCAGCCATCTATATATAAGATACATTTTTAATATATTGTTAAATAATATATACATACATAGCCCTCAGTGTACTGGCCACACTAATTAGCCCCATAAATATTATTGATTAGACAGTGATGGCCGTGTTAAGTGGTAACATTCCAGTCAATATTGAGTGTTAAAAAAAAAATACAAAAACCAACAAATGTATGTAACTTCATAAAAACCACTGAATTATAACATTATTTCAAAGTGACATTCTATTCATGTATGTATTAATCGGGTACTACAGAAGCCCCGAAGAAGGGCCCTACAATAGTGTTTTTCCCCAAAATAAAAATGTGTAAAGGAGTGATTGTACTTAAGATTCAAATAGAAAAGTTTTACTATTTTCCTATCTGGCTCACTTCACTTCTCACGGTTCCAATATATATTTCACATGTATATAAAGAGCACATGGCAAAAACAGGCTCATCGACAAAAATGATTGTTGCAAATGATCATTGCATGAGAGCAAAAAGAAGAATGAAATCTTTACTGGTTGGAAAATGGGTTTCTCCGGTGAACAAAATGGCATTTTTATCTCAAACATTAAAAAATTGCACCGAAACACTTACCAAGAAAGATTTTTTTGACAAACTCGAATGAGTGTCTCTAAAAAAACCTAAATCCACCATAGACAGTTCCTTCATGAATATTTCTAATCTTTCTAAATTTAAAATACCATCTTCATTTATATATCCTGAAAAAAAACAATTTTTCTGTTGAAACACCTATCCCTTGATAAAAACAGAATATTCTTTTCTCAAAAACTATCATTTGTAAGCAAAATAGAAGATTGCTAATGACAATTTTATATTGTTGATTAAGTATAATGAACAAAGGGTAGTCAATCAATTTAGATTTGATTTTGTCATGTACAGTGGAACCCCCAATTACACTACCCCGAATTACGCGCTGGCTTGAAATATTCGCCGCAAATTCCCCCAATTGAACGGTCGCACTCGATTGTTGTTGCTACGAGACGGTCATCTGAGCAGTGCATAGTCAAATGTTGGCTAGCGTCTGTGTATTTAACAAATGCCAGGCTATACACGCATAGCCGGGCGACTGTCTATGTGTTGAATTTTGGCGTGCTTTGCATTTTATCACTTAGTAACTAAATATTTCGTCCATATTTTTTTTTTCAAAACTAAGGGAAATCTTAGTTTTGCATTTTTTGCGGAAAAAAACAAATCCCTAATTTTGTATGAGATTCACTCCCTCAATTACACGGTCCCGACTTTAGTGTAAATGGAGGTTTTACTGTACTTGATAATCATCACTTCTAGAACTAACCCCTCCAATATTGACTTATTCTTATTTTTTCCAACTACCGATATATATTTTCTACATTTTCAACATTGACTGTTTCTTATTATTCTATATTTTATTCTTAGTCCCTCAAAGAAAACTCCTTCACTTTATAACAAACACATATCCCTTGATACAGACAGTAGATTGATTTCTTAAAAATTCCACTTGTTAGCAAAATGGAAGATCGCATATGACAATTTAAATTAAATTAACAATAATATGCAAATTACTACATTATAAAGTAAAATCTTAAAATTCACTAAGTCTGAAGGTGAAACAAGTGTGGCAACTGGCAACACAACCAGCGTAATAACAAAGTTGTCTCTTTTATACAAAAACCTTGTTAAACTTACCAAAAAAACATACCTTATCTTGTTAATTTTACCAAAACATAAAATAGCTTTAAGGGTGTGAACGTGCTACAGATTTAAAATTAATATCGCACGCGGGAAAACCTCAATCCAGTCAGAATGGCAACAAAAAAAATATTGAAACTGAATTTGAAGTGACTTTTAAACAATTTCGAGATATTAGAATTTCATAGCACAGCATATCAATGTAGACGTATTTAAATGAGCAGTGAGCATGTTTTAGCTAAATTTTGTTTGAACGACACTATTATTTAGAATAAAATAAATATATATATAAATGTTAAAAATTACCATCCAGCCGTACTATAACTTTTTTGTATGTCTCGTACAACAGCGGCAGCGCTTCAGAATATATTTGCAAATACGGCAAAGAAGGAATGAAATCGTTTCCCAGAAAAATGGTCATTAGTACCCAATCATCTATAATTTTCTCTAAATCATAACCGAAGGGTATGACATCCTTCAATGAAATAAACTCTTGCTCTAGATATGATCTCATCATCGACAGGTGAAGTAGGAAAAAATTTGTGTCATCTGGAGTGGGTTCCGGTTGTCCTATTTGACTGAATAATACCTAGAAAAGTAATTAGAATTGATAGAATACAAATCAATGTAAGTAAATAAATAAATAATGCAGCTTATATTAATGCATGCATATCCAGTGACATTTTCTATAAGGTATGCACAGTATCAACCTATTTTTATCAGCTTACAGAACAATGCAGTAATTTAAGTTTGAGATGCACTTTTAATGTGTTCACTGTCAACATGTTCTTGGTGGAAAGGTGTTATAGTCAAATAATAAAAAACTCTTCTGCACTAATTCCTCATTTATTTAATATGATCAATACCGATTCGTTCATGACGAGCATTTTTCAACTAAGTTGTTGCTGAGAATACGCTCATCATGAGTAAAACCGGTTCCTGATCATATTAACCTTTTGACCGCGGCTCGGATCCAAATCGGTTCAGATTGGGCTGCTATAGCAGTCAACCGCGGTCAAAGGGTTAAATAAGAGTTTTATTTTTGGAATATGGACATAGAATATGAACACAAAGTGTAAAAAACAAATTTAATATTATAGTACAGTAAAACCCCCATTTATGCGATCTTCGGGACCGTATAATTGGGGATAGTGTAATTGGGGGTGTGAATCTCATACAAAATTAGGGATTTGGGGTTTTCCGCGGAAAATGCAAAACTAAGATTTCTCTTCATTTTTGCAAAAAAAAAATATTGACGAAATATTTGGTGACTAAGTGACAAAATGCAAAGCGCGCGAAAAATCCCGCATACGTCAGACGCCAGTTATGTGTTGAATACACAGACGCTAGTCAACATTTGACTGTATGCGAAGTTTTGCGGTGTGGTCAATCTTTTGCACTTTCAGGTAAATACATATTACTAAAAACTTTTTGCTTTATCTATAACATCAAATTAATTTTAAATCTTTAAAAAACTTTACTGACTGCGCAATTTATTATATTAAAATATTTTTTTAGTCATGCAAAAAAACGGAATTAAAATAAAAAGAAAACGCATTTCTATCGAAGAAAAATATACCATTTTAGAAAAACTTAGCAGAGGCGTAAGAGCTTACATTATTTCCAAAGAATTTTATATAATACTTTCGATGGTTTCGGCGGTAACTTTTTTTGAATTTTATATAAATGAATCTACAATTCGATCGATTAAAAGAAATGAATGTAAAATAAGACAGTGGGTGTCTATCGGTTCATCTGAAAATATGGATAGAAGATTGTAATAAAAGATATATTCCTCTTAGTGTCCGAATTATAAAACACAAAGCATTAAAAATATATGCATATTTGAAACAAGGAGAGACTGATGATTCAAATTTAGCTCTCGAAAATCAAAGCAAGTAATGGCTGGTTTAACCGATTTTTCAATCTATTTTCCCTGCGCAGCATTAAAATGAGCGGCGAACGTGCATCTGCCGATGACGAAGGGGCAGAAAAATTTACACATAAATTATTGATGATGAAGGCTACACACCCGACCAAGTATTCAACGCTGACGAAACAAGCCATGATTGGAAAAAAAATGCCAGAACGCACATTTATTTCCGAAACCGTTAAATCTGCACCTGGATTCAAAGTTGCCAAAGACAGAATAACTGTTCTCCTTTGCAGTAATGCATCGGGCAGTTATATAACGAAACCAATGGTTGTCAGTCATATTTTAAGCCCACGAGCAATGAAAGGAATCGATAAGTCTAATTTGCCCGTTTACTGGAGGGCAAATAAAAAAGCGTGGATTACGGGAATTTTATTTCGCGATTGGTTTTTTAACTGCTTTGTTCCAGAAATGGAAAAAAATCCTTTTTAGAAAAAATATTGCTTTCAAAATATTATTACTTATTGATAATGCTCCTGGCCATTCTACGGATCTTTAAAATCCATCATTGGAACCGAATATTTTCTGACAGTGAATGATGTATGCTTATTTGTATTTTTTATTTTAATCCTAAATTAAGTACTCGATATAATTCGATGTATGTACTATTTCAATAAAATTATGCTAGATTATTACATAAAGATAGTGTAAAATATAAATAAAATAAAACAAGTTAAAAAAACTACATATGTATTTCTTTTCTCGCGGCCACATATGTATAAATATAACCAAAAGAAGTTTTCAAAATCAGTTGCAGTTTTTCACCATGAGTAAATAGAATGCACATAACATTATATTCACTGATTTAAATTTCCATTAGAAAATATAGATTAGAGTTGAGCTCCCCTGCTGCAGCCGCCCAGGCGGACAGCAGCAACGAACGTAGCAATGGAATGCGACCTTACAATTGGGGGATTTGCGGCGAATATTTCTAGCCAGCGCATAATTGGGGGTAGTGTAATTGGGGGTTCCACTGTATATTGTTCGATTATCAGCAGTTGGATCCTAAGCCTGATAGTTTTTAAAAGTTAAAACATATTGCTGTTATATCACATATAATATGTCACAGTTACTGAAGGACTTGTGTACATAAAAATAAATTTTTGCCATTACAGAATTGAAACTGTGGATATAGAAATAGAATTTGTAACATAAAAGTTGTATCATACATCAGTGCTTCCCAACCTGGGTCCGCAGGTTTTTCGCGTAGTTTTCTTTGTAGAAAATTTTCAGTAGAAAGTACAAATATTTATTCGTGAAAATTGACAACTAAAATTTTTTCTCAGGGGTCTGCAGATTATTTTTTCAGATTTAGGGGGCCGTGGCATGAAACAGGTTGGGAAGCACTGTCAAAAATAATTTTCTACTTACTCATGAGAATCCTGAGGGCAGTTGAAAAATGGAAAAAATTAATAAATGTATAGTAATTATTTTTGTAATCTGGACTTGAAAAGTATAATTGACTCTTAATTGAAAATATCAACAGTTGACACAGATATGCGGATAGCGTCAAAGTACGTTTATCGCGTACTGTCGATAGAATGCAGCTCATGACATAATACGTTTTTTTCTACAATGGGTTGTTTGCGCGACACATAATATCACGGGTTTGTTTGTCGGCGTGAAATAAAATGCCACAACTAATTACTGGGTCACGTGCTGCGGATGCCTCCGGAAAGCCTCAATCCTGCCTGCGTCTTCTTTCGACCGGTGGGATTCCGGCGTCCTGGACGTCCGTCGGGTACTATCCATAGGATGGGATGCTGGCATGTCATGGGAGGAAGCAAAGCTATTGGGGGGAGACAGGGAAACATGGAGGTGCCGCGTGGCGGCCATATGCTCCACATAGGGAGCGAACATGGCCAAAGAAGAAGAAGAATTACCATGTTTTTGTCATTTTACAGGTTGGACTATTTTTTCGTATTTCATTATTCGAATATATTATCATTTTATGAGATGTATTACTAACAATATTGTCTTTAAAAATAATGAGTGACCATGAAGTGTAAGCCAACAATTTATCAAATAGTTCATGAAATAATCAATAAACATGTTGCGTAGATTGATTCATAAGTTAAATGGTTTCTTCAAAATAACTGCGGCAACCGCAAGTGACCCTTTTTGACAATATTCAATAAAGTTATTCAGTGGCGGTTCGTGACCGAAAATCTCGGGTGGGGTAGAGAAAATTTAGCATTGTATACTATTTACGAAATTGTGCATGTTTCCACTTCACCTTATACATTATTCTGCAAGTTAATTAACAAATACTACGACACAAGCATAAATTATTAGATAATAAAATCAAAGCTAATGTAAGTATGAAATAATATAATAGTAAAAACTGGACCTCAAATTCGTCTCCTTCAAAGTGATCCACCGTGTATTAAGCCCGGACGGAACTGTTTTTATTCATACAATACAACGAACTCGGACGTTTATTTTTAAATGAACAGGGATTGGTACGAGTGATTTTTTATGTATGGGATAGTTTGAATTAGCCCGTCTGACGTAATGACTGCAGGCTGTATACCAAGGGGCAGTTGTGTACGATTAGATGAAGTTTGGCCAATGGGTGTTAAATACATACGTTTTCTAATCGTAATTCTCGCTGAATTTCAACACCTCTAATGCCTTTAGTCAGGGCTTCAAACCGAAACTGAACTAAAAACCGTTATTTTTGCCGGAATGAAAACCCAAACCGAACCGAAAAAGATATTGGTTTTTTTTCGGTTCAGCGCATGTTCAAACACGATGGTATTTTGGGCAAATCGGTAAATTCTTGGGTTTTTGAATCAAGCTAAACCGGAAAAACCGATATTTTTGCCAGAACGAAAACCGGAACCAAACCGATATATATTTTTTACTTAAACCGAAACGAAAAAAATAACGGTTCAAAGCCCTACCTTTAGTTTTGCCTTGAATCTCTTGCCGTAAAGTGTTCTAATTCAGATTAAAATGGCCCCCATGAAAAAAACTAGAACTCTCGCGGAGAAACTCAAAATAATTCTAAACGTTGAAAACAATCCAAAAGAAAACCGATTTGACATAGCAAAACGTCTAGGACTTCTTATCATCCACTTTTAACTCGATTGTTGCTAGGAAGAGTGACCTTCGCAAATCAATCAAAAAGTGCAGCAAATCAGCTAAGAAAAAAAACTCTGCTAAGAAGTCTACTTTTAATGAGCTCGAGAAGATTTTTCACACATGGTACCAGCAAGCGCGAGCTGAAAATATACCTATTGATGGAGCCATACTCTTTGAAAAGCTTTCCAAATAGCCGAAAAAAAAAGGTATTTCAGATTTCTCTGCATCGATCGGATGGATCAATAGATTTAAAGATCGGCATGGTCTTGTATATAAAAAAACTAGCGGGCGAGATCACTGCTGTGGACCATGACACGACCGCAGCATGGATAGCGAGATTACATGAGATCGTTGAAGAATACGAACCACAAGATATTTACGGCGGACCTTTGCTAAAATTTAATTGTCAAACTGCAAAGAAGCAACTGAGCATAAATGAGTGAGATTTTTTTATTATTATTTTTAGCTTTCCTGCATTTTTCGTTGTGTTTTTTCGGTCCCTTGAAAAACGTAAAATCGGGGTTTCGCTGTATTAAGAGCATCAAATTTCACACTTCCAGTGATAGTAAATTTGTAGGAATGGGGATTTTATATTATAATTGTATGGTATTTTTTATACAGAATATTTTGAATATTTCATATTGATAACAAGTGGAGTGCTATCTACTAAATGAATAACAGGTTTTTATATTCAGTGAAATTATGACGTAATCAAAATGTTTTTATTTTATTTTTAATGATTAAATGTCACATGTTTTCTTTGAAAATTTCAGCCGAAAATATTGTTTGGTTTGACGCAGTGGCGACCGGTCAATGCGGCATTGGATCAATGCACCCCTTGTATATGCAGGGGTAGTTATATTTCATGAAATAATATTCAAACATAACATTTAAACCATTCTCTCATTTTAAATTCTTCATGTATTTATTGTCTATATATTTATTTTATTATAGAAAAAACTTTACCAACTAACCTGGATGCGTGTATAAGAAAAAAAAAATCTAACGCTGCGCTGAACTCACTGAAAATTCTTTCTTAGTGAAACTTTTATGTTGAACCTAATTTTTAATAGCAATAACAAATACTTATTACCTAAAATATTTAGTATGCAAAAACATTAGAACTTATAAAACATAAGTACAGGCAGATCTCTAGGTCTATTAACTAGACAATCAGAATATTATATTGAAATTAATACCTCTTCTCTAAGCAGCGAAAAGTTTGGCTCGTGCGTGCATAAGCCGAGTACAATGAGATCGGCATCTAGTCCATAGAGGCAATGACGGGTATTCGGATCGTAGTCAGGTTGTGATTTAATATACCTAATATAGTCCATTATTTTGTGTTCACCTTCTCCGGGTGTCTATAATAATAGCGAAAGAAAAGTTTATAAATGAATTCAAATTATGAATTTAAAAAAATATATGAGACAGGAAAATTAAAATAGAGCAAACCTTATGGCCGGAAAAGACAATTTTACATTTGGACCAGGCCTTATCTGTTGATATCATCTTCTTGATATAGTATTTCAGCTGCTCATGCAAATCTTCCTTAGATACACTACAGCCAATTAACTCTTCTTCTTCTTCTGTTTTTAAAATTTCTCTCAATGCAGTGAGCTCTTCCTCTGTAAATTCAGCTTCACGAGATTTCCGGAAGCTGTCAAAAGTATTAAATTCTGTTGTACAAGTCATAATGCTGCAACACTGTGGATTCTATTTCGAGACAACCCGAAAATATATTCCTAGGAAATTGACACTTTTTGCCTGTTTTAGTTCTCGGAACATTTAAATAAAACAACCCAAGACTTTCTTTAGACCTAACAAAACAAAATATTAATAAAAACACAATATTCCTTTGTACTTTATTCCACTTTATTTAAAAGGTCAAGACCGGTTTCCTTCATTCCGAGCATTGTCAACTGAGTCAACTATCAGTGCGAAGCCGGTACTGACCTTTCAAATAAAGTGGAATAAAGTACAAAGTAATATTGTGTTATTATTAACACATTGGTTACGGATGACTCGTATACGAGTCTTTTCGCCGGTCTGACTTACGCGTTGAAATATATACATCCAATGCGACAAATGTTTTAGATTCTTTATGCAGATGGCGTAACAAATGATTGATGCATCATTTAAAAAATAAAATATTAAAATATATGCACAAATATTTTTTTTATTCGGTGATTTCGGCGATGAAAAATCAGCAGACAGTTAAAATAAAACTTTAAAAAATAGGCCACCAAAATATAAGCAATTGTAGGCTAAAAATAGGCTTTTATGTTTTCTAATTTTGTTTTGAAATAAAATAAACAGGAGTAAATGTTTATTTGACTTGTTATTTATTACGTTTTCGATGAAATATATAATTCTATGTCAAATACCCGATTTTCTATATTAAAAAATACAAAAGATGAGTATCGCTAATAAAAGCAGGCTAAAATATATAAAGTATTATGCAACAAAGTGTTGCACAACTGGTGTCCAAATTATTTTTTTTAATGTCAAATAGTTTTAAAGTTATACTATTTTTTCAAAAGTACTTAATTTTTTGCGAAATTTCGCAAAAATGCCCCGATGCGAATGAGTTAATATTAATAGTCTCTTTCCACCAAGTATTGACAATGAACACCCTATAAGGTGAAAACAAATATAGTTTATGAACATTTGTACATTTCCAAAGCGAATTCTAATGGCAATGAAATAAAAGCTAAGAAATTTCCAAAATAAGACCATTGCAGATGACAGATGCTAGTTTGCAATAATAACCATAACATTTCTGACCCAATTCAAACAATTTCAAAGGAAATGGTTTCATCGGCAAAATCAAACAAATCCCTCAAATGATGTGGAAAAAGCAGCAATATAAATATTTACAATACAATTTTGTCATCTTTTGTAATATCAAACTTAAGAAAATTGATTTGCAAGAGATTTGACTCACCCAGTGTTTAGTCACAAGAAAAAATCTATTACAAATTAACTTTGGTTGTCTATCTTAGCATTGATTTGTCATTTCAGTTATGAACTGCACAATTTTGTTCTACAACCTGAACTGAATGATCAGTTAATAATGCTCATCATGACCGAAACTGACCCTGATCATATAAAATAAAAGTAAATTAGTAAGTGTTTTATTTTTTGAATATTATGTATTTTGTACATCAGTGATCTGAATGAAAACATAATTTTTCTTTTTCTTTCCACCAGTTGAATGAAATATCTAAATGAATTTAATACTTCAAAAGTGATTTTCAAGATCAACTGCTATTTTGATCACATCTCAAAACAAAAATTCGTCTAGTATATTATAATTTTACATAACTCTTTTGCGAATGCAAAGCGAAAAATTACTTCTCAGAAACTAACAGCAAAATGATTTAACAGTATGCTGATGATGCTTCATATAATCGACTTCAGATGTTTTTTTTTTTTGTTTAATGTCTATTATATAATCTATATTTATAAAGCATGCATATTTAGTGAAAGAATTCATTGTTTTTTTTTTGTGGAATTTGTCCGAGTTTTCTTGTGGTGAACATTTTGACGACTTTCAATACCCAAGTATGCTCGGGCGTGACCGGGAAGAGGTTAAAGCAAAAATGCAAAAATTGATTTTTTTTTTAATTACCTCTTTAACCACATAACTTAAACAGCAAAAACATTTTTTTAAATTTATAAACATTGAATGTAATAAAACAAGAGCAGAAAATATATCGCGATCGCAGAAACAAGAATGTGTTGTCTTCGACTGACACAAATGCATTAAAATATATTTAAATAATATTTCAGAAAATAAAACAAACGTTTTTTAAGTCTAATAAAAGTAAAAGTCAACTCTTAAAATCTTTTAATTTTAAGTATTTTAAAGCAAAAAATATCTTATTTCAAAAGTTGTTTTCACCCATAAATAATAATGTAAATCAACACAAAAAATCTTACCTATGCAGCAAACCCTCTTGAGTAGCATAAAAAACAAAAACCCGAAATCAATTAGTTTTGCCTTAACGGATACCGATTACACGCCCGCGTGTGTAAACCCGCGCTACCGCGGTTTAACGCATAGTGACCATTTCCGCTCTAGCACGAGACCGGAGTTAAGATGAATGTTAAGATGACAATATTTCTTACAGCATTAAAAAAATCTTACGATATCTCTCTCTGTTGATTAATTTTTGCTCGTGGAGTGGCACCATCGAGCGAAATAAAGACAACTCTTTTCGGCTTGATTAATTGAAACAGATAAGATAAATAGTGAAAAATTTGCAGGAAAAAAACTTTTGGTGTTAATTTAAAATAAGAACTTGAACAAATTATAGGGATTCCACTCATATCCAGATACAAGTTATCATATTCGGAGAGCTGAAACAAAAAGAAATAAATTACTTCAGTGAGATAACTCAGAACTGCTATTTATTAGAATAACTTCATTAACCCTCCAGAGACGAGAGCTTTTTTCTGAAAAAAAAATAATATTTTCTAAGCCATATTGAAGCCACGGATAACTTTTATTCTTATCCAAAATTAAAAAAAAAAAACGCAAAGTCGTTGTATAGAAACCCCGCATGACTATATAGTCATGCTCATCCTTTTATTACCGTGTAATATTGAGTACGGACAGTAGTAAGGACAAAAGTGACCGTATGGGCTTGCAAACATTCGGGGTTGAAATATAGCTAAACGTGATTTTTTAAAAAATATTTTCAATTTGACCTCTTTAGATCAACATAATTTCAAAACAAATATATTAGCAAAATAACTGTAAATAATTTTATGTTTTTATAAAAAAATATCTAACAGTTTCAAAAAGTAAATTAAAAAAAACGGAAATTCAAAAAATCACATGTGCTTTTGGAGACCGTTCCTGTTCCTACGGCTGATGGCTAACTGTAGTCCGTACCCTTCTTAACCAAATATGAGCAAAAGCAACGATATTCAGGTAGAAAAAGTATGAATAGTGGCATCAATAGACAACGGTGTTTTGTGTGACCATATGGTGACGCTCGTCCTTGGAGGGTTAATGATCTACTTATCTGATAATTTTTAGACATCGCAAACATCCATATTCATACTTACAAACGAAAATTGATTGAAAAATGCGGTTCATACTGGGATTCCAGCCCGATTGGTCCGGTATGTATACCAACGACGTTGACTACTGTACCCAGACCTGTACAGACCCGGCAAACTATTTAAACTGTTTAAGCCCACATTAACTCAGCTATATATAATATATACTGGCTTGTCATCTGCCCTAACATCCATTATTATAATGTTAATTTATATTAAATTATTACATTTTTTATTATGTTTTTTCACTCCTATCTGTAAGAGTGCCTGGAAAGCGACTAAGCAGGCGCAAACCTAAGCTTCCAACATTTACCAAGAAATAAATGCTTTCAATATATTCTCCAGCTCGTCTCTGCTGACTTTTTTTCATTACTTTTGTTAAGTATATAAATATTTATATAGTTTTCAGCCATTATCTGCACATTACAGATTATTTTATCGTCTCTGTGGTCTAGTAAGTTAGAGCATGCTCTACCGACAAAGTGGGTCTGGGTTCGATTCCCAGTAAGGTTAATGTAAAATTTATATTTTTTAAATTTGAGACCTAAGACGTGGGTGTTTGTGATGTTAATTTACCTTGAGTTTTTCTCGTATGATCTTTCAACTTTAAAATATTTGGCGCATTGGCATTAGCTGTAATGCCAAATATTACACAAAAAAAAAGTCTTAAAAACATAAATTCAAAGCTGTAAATCAATAGTCATCAACCTTTTTTCTAAGAGGAGCACCTCGAGTGGCTTTCTTAGGACAAAGGGCACTGTATATTATTTGTTTTCTGAATAAAGGAGTCGAGAGATAAAATAAAAACATACTTATTTAACTGACACAAACCTCTGATAACACAATACAAAGTCTGGTTAAATGAGAGTATTCAAAGATAACATTAATGTGACATTTGGCCAAACCAAACATCTGTATTTCCTGTTCTCAGCATATGCTGTATAATTGTTAGGTTTGTTTTTTTTAAAACATTATTTTGAATTCTTTTCAAATATGGATATTGGCAGTCATCTTAGATATGCTTTGTGGGCAGTAGCAGATTACGTTATAAGCAAATGCGGTGCGCGCTTGGGGCCTCCGAATTTTAGAAGCTTAAAAAATGGCTTATTTTGTATTACCCGTTTACTTTATGTTGAGATTTTTAATATTTTTCATAGAATTTTCTGATGTTTTTATGCTGTCTGAAAAGCACCTGGGGTCTCCCATATACTTAATCCGCCACTGTTTGTGGACACTTGAGTGCCCGAAAGCCCCGGGTTGTCTATAAATAATATTTACCTGGCCTAGTTTCACCGGTTCACTCAAACATGGATATCTTTCACTTATGTACCGGAAAAATTTAGGAATTCCCATATTGACTAACAGCAATTCCAATTCAATATTTTTCAATTTCTGAAATGAAAATAAAAATTATTGGATTACCTTTAAATTATTATATAAAATCAACACTTAGCCAACCTGCGTGTTTCGAAGCTGTCTCCGTGACATTTTATTTTTAAATGTATGTTCGATATAAGTCAGAAAATGGAAAAAATATCCATATCTATTTTTTTGCCCTGTAGAAATTATGTAACTAAAAATTAATATTCTTCCGCTAATTTTCAATGCACCTTTATCCACATTTCATTAACAAATCCTTGCCAGGTACAGAAAAATAATATTCACTTCTACAGAGGAAGAAAAATAGACATACTATGTACCAGGGGTGGTCAAAGCGTAGACCGCGATCGACTAGTCAAAAGTGTGTAACTATTTAGTCGCCCGCCTGTCGATATGTACACATCTCTGATGCCCATCCCACACAGATTTAAGTCACTACTTTTCTTATGATCACCTAACACATACGATGTTGGTAGACCCAGTAGCGTAGCAAGACAGGCGCGGCAAGGGCGGACCATCTCGAGCGGCACATTTTTAGGGGCAGCATTTTCAAAAATAAATACTGTATTTTCGAGAATATATCTTCATACATAAAAAAAATGGTAAATATGGCATATAGTAGCACGTCAACTAACGCCACGCGCGGCGCCGCACGGCCAAAATGAAAAACAGAGGCGATGTACTGAAAAATATTTCGTGTTTCGCATAATTTATCAGTGTTCTTCGTAATAATGTGTGGTTTTAACACGATTATCAAGTTCTCAAAAAATAACTTTAAATCGTGGCGTTGTTTTTAGCGTAGTTGTGAAGTTTTTCGCCGTAATAATACATGACGAGCTATACTCTATAATTACCGTTCCTTTATCCACATCTCCACAACAGAGTATGTAGTTACCAGTAGGGTATCCAATCCCGGAGCCTTTTTCTAATCCCGGGATTTCGGGATTGATTAATTCACTCAACGTAAAATCGTTATACTTTGAAAGTTTTGGTGAGTCGGTTTTTTTTTAGCTCACTGAGGAATTTGAAATCCTCAATTCGCTATACTTTTTCCTCAGATTATCTCCAAAACTTTTTTTTTTTTGCTCCGAGAAATCCGAATAAAATATTTCGTATTTCGCATAATTTATCAGTGTTCTTCGTAATAATGTGTGGTTTTAAGGCGATTATCAAGCTCTCAAAAAATAATTTTAAATCGTGGCGTTGTTTTTAGCTTAGTTTGTGAAGTTTTTCGCCGTAATAATACATGACGAGCTATACTCTACTTTTACCCATTTCATTTGTCTATGGCTTTATATACGATGATGATATTTTAACACTGAAATGTATTTCGTATTTTGCATAATTTATCAGTTATCTTCATGATACATACTGTGCGTTTTCTCGCTGTCACGAAATTTGAAAAAAATCCAAATCATGGTGTTTAAAGCTCCACTTAGCTTTTCGCGAAAATAAACGCGGCATGTTGTATGACAAGTTTCCCAAGTTATCTGTCAAATAACAAAAATATTGGTATGCAAACATAATTATTTTGACAATTGTAACACTCAGAATTCTTTTTCCCGGGAACTGTTCACCACGTCCATTTTACGGAAGCTATTTTTAAGCCAACATTAAAACATGAAATTAGAGAAAAAAAACACTTAGTTATTGTGTGCATACTTCATCGGGCTTAAAACAGCCAATAATATGTGATATTAGTACTACTAACCTTAAATATCACGAATTGACTCTGAAATCGATAATTCACAGTCCACAGCCACACAACTTGGTGATTTCTGGGCGCACCGATATAATTGGCATATAAGATTGCATCGTATGTCGAGAGCGGTCGAGAGTGCAATTGATAAACAAACAAGTAGTGATGGCGAAAACTTCAATCTCAAAAAAGTAATCGAGTTTCTTCGGGTACCTATAGGATGCGAATTACGTTTATATAAAGTTAAATATTGTTTTTAAAAATAAAAGCAAAAATATGATCGTTTATGCCGTATTTAAGAAAAGTTTCCTATCTTGCCTGATCGTTTGATGGAGACGGGTCGGTAACGGCCAAGGGTTTTTCAAACACTTCTTTGGCATTGTCACATCATATTTTTAGACACGATAAAAATCAAATGAATATTTTTAAAAATATATAGGTAATTATAGAGTATAGCTCGTCATGGATTATTACGGCGATAAACTTCACAAACTATCACGCGGCGCCGCGCAGCCATAATGGAAAACAGAGGCGATGTACTGAAAAATATTTCGTATTTCGCATAATTTATCAGTGTTCTTCGTAATAATGTGTGGTTTTAACGCGATTATAAAGCTCTCAAAAAATAACTTTAAATCGTGGCGTTGTTTTTAGCTTAGTTTGTGATTTTTTTCGCCGTAATAATCCATGACGAGCTATACTCTACTTTTACCAATATATATTTATAGATATTTCTAGTAGGTACTAAAAGTTGAATCGTATTTCTTATCCCTGTGATAGAAAAAATATATACGTTCTCATTTTGTCACAAAACCTTGATTCGGTATTTTATTTATTTCTTGATTCGATTTTAAAATCAAATAATGTATAATATTACAAGAGTGATTGTTATAAAACAAAAAATTAAGAATGTGAGTTTAACATAAAAATAATGTTTCTGTTACTTTTGAACATTTCTCCGTGAAGGACTACTTTTATGCATGGAAACAAACCATATATTCTTATGTAACCTGTAACAAATGTACATTGTATCTTGTATCTATATTTATTTATTTTATTTCAGTAGCCCATCCCTAAATCTTTACTGAACCATTTGCGACATATGTATCAAACCTTTGACACGCGGAAAAATTTTAATAATAATTCATTCATTTTAAAAACGTAGGTGTGATGATTTTTTTTATATATCTGAATAGAGCATATTGCCAATACAAAAAGCTATCGCGACCAAATCAAAATGTCGCGGTAATCGTCAAACTCATTGCGTTTTCGTTTATAAGATAATGCTGCTGTATCAAAAAACAACACGGAATATTCAAATCAAGCGTGATTGTTTCCAGTTGTGTGGAGAAAGTTTTCCCTCCCGGGGCTGATCCTTATTTGTCACTAACTCCCCCCCCCTCCAAATTTTCCATCAAAATATTATTCTAGAATAGTGGTGTATTGAAGGCTTATTTTAACTATGAACAAAAATATTTTGCCACAGATAATGTTATTTTTTTTAAATTTACTTCCATATAATTTATTGAAAAATACTATTTTTTTCATTTACAAATGTTACTTATACTTATTGTAATTTATATATTGAATCAAGCACCATGTTTTTTTTAATATGTCAAATAATCTGTTTAGCAATGTTCTGTATTATTGATTTTAAATTATTATTACAAAAAATATATGTCTTATTTACTATTAATAAAAAATACAATTCCAGGATATTTAAAAAGGTCCGTCAGCAATAGTATTCGCTTTGGATGAATATGTGGCTTAAGCTTAAAAGGTATTGCTAAGTACGCTGTTTTTCTCATGAGCATTATATAATGCCTTTCACATCACTCTGTTTTATATGAAGTATAATAAATTTAAATTTTTACAGCAGTAATAAAAAAAAATTGAAAAGTTTTTGCTCTTTTTGTTTCATGTAAGTGAAGTGCACGATGCTTTTATTACATATATTGTTTTTCTTTCGAATTCATTGAGACAACTTTCAATGTAATTTCTATCAATCAAACAAACAAACATCACATCTACAATTTTTTTATGTGAAAAGCACATATTTTATATATAAATCTTTTATTTTATTCTTTTAGAACAAATTAAATATTCATATGATTTATCTGATACCCAAAGATTTTTTAATGAAACTTATATCTCCACACAATATGGTTTGACATCGCTGTCTTTGAAGAGGGAAATCCTTTTTCGGCAACGTGCAGTGACCAATGTGCTGCTAGTAAAAAATACTCCTCGAACTTTGAAAGTCAATATTTCAATAGCGTGCTTTACACTTATGCGCCGTCGAGTAACGCGTAGTGTTTAGCAAGGTAAAAAGCAGTCGCGCGTAAATAAAATTTGTCCCTGAAATCACCCAATTGCTCGTCAAAGCTCTTATGTGTTAAGCCTGGTTATGTAATCTCCAACTTAATCAGAGATAAACTTAATTCACAGCTGCTTTTGCGTACGGTCGGGTGGTTATATATTATGCTTTAAAACTAGAACAAAGGTGTGTAAACAACGTGTGTTAAGAGTTTCTTCTTCTTTGAAAGCGCATTGGGTCTAGTGCAGTGGTCTTCAAACTCAATAAGGATGTGAGCTACTTTAAGAAATTGATTTTTTCTGGTGATCTATCTATACATAATCCTTCCTAATTGTTTTTTTTATCATCGGCCCTTATCGCACTATACATAATATTATCATTTTACTTAAAATAAATAAGAACATCGGATTTTCAAAAAAACATGACATGCGAACTTTATTTATTTATTTACAAACAAATTAATAGTTAAAAAATAAGTGTGAGTAAAAATAAATATAAAAATAATTAGTGAAAAGAATGGCATTCACTTTCCTCTACAATTTTATCAATTCTCGGTGAGTACATTGTCACTCTCATCCGAATGCATCAAAACGTACATCTGTGAGTCTGTTTTTATATTTTCTTTTAACCACCTTCATAGTGGAAAACATTGATTCACATAAGTAGGTAGAACAAAACAATGCTTTAAGTTTGAGCGCAATTCGAACTCAAATGGATACTTTTCTTTTAGGACGAAAGGTCATACAGATTCTATAGTTGAGCAACTATTAAGCAACAAATCATATTGGAATTCTATCAATTCCATCTTCTTGAAAATTTTAGACGATGCAGCTGAAAAATAATATTACAACGGCAACCTTTGCATTTCGTTGAAATAATATTTTGTTATAGGCAAATTTATAAATATCCTACGCGAGCTACCGGTAGCTCGCGAGTCGCGATTGACCGTTTGGCGATCACTGGTCTAGTGTGTAGTGATTAGAGATTCCAACTATTCGTCATTATCAGCTATTCGAATATGAATATGTAAATCTGAAACTATCCGGATGTATTCGGATAGTTATTAGAATATACATACATTATATTTTATACTAAAATATTACATTAAATAGTACCTGAATTAAAAACGAGCTCATTTGTAACGAACGTCATTCATTCAAATTTCAAAAATGCATATTTTGAAAATTATGTTTCATATTTTAAATTTGTTTTTAACTTAGTTTATAATTGTTCCTGTCGTTGAAAATACTCGTTTAGTAGCAGTTGACGTTGGCCTTATTGTAAGAAGTGTTTTAAACAACACGACTAACTTTTCTGCTATTTTTTTTAATTTATCCAAATATATCATTCGACTTATACGAGGCCAAAATGAGAATTCCACCATTCTTGAGAATGTGAATCTAAATGTTCCTGATTATTTTTCAAGAAATCACGGACATGAATTGTTTGTTCTCCCAAGGTGTAGAACCAGCCTGCCAGTGGGGATGCCACTGGGGAGAGCTTTAACGGTGTTCAACAATATTGCGTCGGATGTCGACATATTCCACGTAGACGTGGGTGAGTTCCGACGAATACTATTTTTTATGTATTAAAGTAGAGTTCGTCGGAGCTAACTCAGTTGACTTCCTTGCCAATTTTTTTTCTACTGCTTTTAATATTAAACTGTCCTTTTTTTTCTCCATCGTAAAAGTTTTAAATTAATAATTTGTCAACCTTGTGCAATGTTAATTAAATAAATAAATCATTAAAATATTCTTAAAACTATGAGGAGTTAAAAAATGAAAATGAAGGTAAATTTTGGAAATGGGCGATCAAAAATATTCTTAAGAGCATAGACAATCATAAATACTGATTAGACAACATTTTGCAATTATCTGGCAGCACTTCTTGTCAGATTTGACATGTGTTTTTAGTGTGGTTATTCTTACTATTTGAGGTTAACTTTCATTTTTCTAATAATATAAACAATATCCGTGTATCGATATTGAGTGACGATAGTATTATGGCCAAATTCTGCTTGAGTAAGTTTTTCACAATATTTTTTAATTATTAGTTGAAAGCCACAGAAAAATATTATAGAAGACTGGCAGATTTTTCAAAATCATTTTTAAATAATACATCTCAATTTTACAGACAAGAAATCTAAGCGAGTGAAGGCAGCATTAAGATATAAGGTACAAAAGAAAGTCCGAGACCACAATAAAAAGGTTCGTAGAGACACAAAAAAAAATCCTAAGAAGGGAAAAAAACAAAAGCCCGTCATTATTCCCAATATATGCCCATTTAAGAATGAAGTCTTGAAAGAGGTTGAAGAGGTGAAGAAACAAAAAATATTGGAAAGGCAGCAGAAAAAAGAACAAGCGTCACTTGAAAGAAAACAAGAAAAAGAAGCAAAAGAAAATGAAAAAAAGGATGGAGGCATGGAGTTATTGGTGAATAAATTACTTGTAAACCTATGGTCTAACTCAGTGGTTCTCACGTGATATTTCACTGTGGCCGCATTATAAACATCAGGGGTCCTAAGGAAATGTCTTGTGTCCCCAACAAATTTTTGTTTTGAGATGTGATAACAATAGTTGCATTTGCCAAAATAAGTAAATAACTCGACTTAATGCTGGACAAGTTGCTGGACTTAATGCTGGACAAGCACTCAATCAATTTGAAAATAATAATAAATTTGTAAAAGCACATTCCTTTAAATATCAATAGTTGTTGGTGTCCGCACATGAGAACCACTGGTCTAGCTTATAAGATTGTCTTTGTACTCATTGACCATCATTATCTGTGCCAAACAAATTGTGTATTTCAATAGATAGTCAAAAATATATAGTCAGGCTATTTTCATGTATGGCTTTGATTATTTAAAATTATTATGGTACAATGTTTAACAACATGCTACTCTTTTTCTCCCTGAAAATTCACTAAACCCTGCTAAAGTCAATTCAATTTGCTAAGAAGCCTAATTGTGGATACGAAAATACTAAAAACCCTACCGTGGGAATTATGGAATTCAATAAATTATGCGGATCACGAAATATATTTGCGAAAATTCATAGCCATTTTCTCAATGATTTATTCAATGAAGTTCGATTTGATATGTTGTGTTGACTTTTTCATCCTGATATTATATTCGAATTTCGCGTAAATTATCAGTTTCCATGTATGCTAATTTCTAATTAAATTTCCTACAGAGCTGCATTATCATTAGCAGCATTAAGTTCATTTTCATATAGAAAAAGAGCATATTTATCATTATTAATTTTAAATAATCAAAGCCATTAGGTATATTGAATACATCAATGTACCATTCAAAATTGTCATTTAAGTGATCCATAAGATTCTAAAGGTTTGCGATCGCTGCTCTTTAGCCATGAATTACTTATTTTACTTAAATATATATGTATGTTTTATTTTTTGCCTTTCCATTAAGTATTGACTGACAGTGAACACCCTAAAAGTGATACCTGTTTTTTTATTTTATCTTAGATTAAAAATGCTGACGTCCGAGGAAGAATTCATGACAAATTAACCCCATCAAATGATACAGATGAGAACGGCCATTTTAGCAGTGATAAGAAACAAGAGAATAGTTTGAAAGCCTATTATAAGGAATTCAAAAAAGTTGTTCAAGAAGCTGACGTTGTCTTGGAAATTGTTGATGCTCGTGATCCCTTAGGTCAGTGTAGTATATTTTTCGAACAGTTCTTTCTAACTGAGGGTTCCTTCATAGCAGACGCATGTGCGATGAAAAAAGAATGAAGCAAATGTTGTCCATGTTTTAATAGAAATACATCAAAATATTTATAATTAAAATGATTCATTGTGTTAATTTGAGTGAATGGTAATACATTTCCAAATCTCTTCCGCATACAGGTAAAATTAAATATTTAGTCTTATGCATACTGATAAATCACTTAATAGTTTCAACAGTAGTGTATACTTGACACATGCCCTATCATTTTATTCATTACATTATTATTATGTTAACTATAATGGTGTAAACCAGCGATACTCAACTTTTTTTTTTATCTCGGCCTAATGCCTACATAATGTGGGCCGCAGCATATCAATAGTAATACGTAAATATACGACATATGAACACATAATAAAACGTAAGTACCAAAGTGTCCCAAATACTCATTCTTTTACGTAATTTTTTGCAAACAATACCAGATGTTTGACTATGATTGTTTTGGGCCTCACATAAAAACTGAATGTGCTGGATGCACTGTTCTCTCTAAGATGAGAGGTTAGCTGATTGAAAATTCAAAGGTGCGCGGCTAATTCAACAAATGCTTAGGATAGTTTGTCATAATTGAAGTGTTTTTTTTTGTTTTGAATTATTTATAAATAAGTGTATTAAATAACAGAATGCATTCATTTTTTACTCAAAAATAAAATCAAGCACAAATTAAGAAAATAAGCAGAATAAAACAAATCAGTAGTCAACAATAAAGTTATTAATGTGCTATATAAATTTATTTCAAATTTTATAGTTTTTCATGTTGTTCCTTATAACTAATCTATATATTAATAGCCGATAATGTCCGTCCGTCCGACCGGATTTCACACCTTCCAGTCTCCACTTTTTTAAATAAAATAAAATAAAATAAAGTAAAGTAAAATAAAATAAAATAAATTAAATTAAACTAAAATAAATTAAACACAATGCAACAAAAATCTCACGTTGCTGGGCAACGGGCTTACAGCTAGTTCTTATATTATATAGTTTATTTAATTCAATTTGTTGTTCTGATAATATATTAGAATTTAATTCTAGTTTAATCATCTAAATATTCAATTTCTAATTTATTTTGGTCAATTTGGGATATTCCAATTTTAAAAAATATTATTTGGATGGAGTAGTTTGGATACCAACTCGGAATGAGTGCACGGGGATTTTCAAAATGCGCACAGCTTAGAGGGAACATTGGCCGCAGGATGAGTATCGCTGGTATAAACACATTGTTTGCGGTCGTTGAATGACGAATGCATGCATAATAATTTAGAAGCTACTACTTCCGATTCCGGCCAGCATCTTTATTGCATTCATCTATGGGCATTTTGTTCTCTATTAACGTTGATACCAGGATGTAAATCAAACTGAAATTCTTATTTATGCTCAATATTATATGGCTTCAGATTCGCTTAGAAATATTTACTCATTAACTAAATTCTTTTGTTTATTTGAAACAAATAAAAAAATAGCTGCAATTTTTGTTTTCTTGCGAGACAAAAAGATGAGCGTCAAATGAACTCTGTACCTACTTTACATTTTACTGCAGTTACTGCAACCTCATTTCAATTGTTACACTTTTTTTACCGCTGTCTATTTATTTATCTTTTGATGAAACTGCACTTGAGCTTCTGCTCTCATATTAGTATTGGTGTAATTTTAATTTACATCTATTCAACAGGCACTAGATGTATTCAAGTTGAAGAGGCAGTTCGAGACTCACTCGGTAACAAAAGACTCGTCATGGTTTTGAATAAAGCTGACTTGGTTCCCCGAGAGAATCTCGATCAATGGTTAAAATATCTTCGTAAATCTGTTCCTTCAGTGGCATTTAAAGCGTCTACACAAGACCAGCAGCACAATTTAGGCCGCAAGAAGATGCTTAAGGGGCAGAAAAATGACAAAAATATGAAAGGTATTCTTCAACATCATTATAAAAATATAAATTTACAAGCAAAACTGGATAAATTGATACATTATTTCATTTTCAAGAAAGGGACAATTTTAAAACCAAAAATATTAGGCAGGCCGTCTGTTTTTTGTAAATATTTTGTATTGATTGGCGCCTGCGATGAATCCCCCCCACCCTTCACACATCTCCATACACAAATATCAAAAAGTCTGACCGTTCATTTTTGTCAGAGGATACTTTGTTTGAAAAGTGATTTTTAATATTCTGTATGAAGAAAAAAACTATTATTTGCAGATTGAACATAAATCTCGTTGGACACATCAAGAAGTTACGCTGTACACACTTTGTTAACACCTTATTTAAAGCTTTTTAAATATTATTGTGAAATGCATGTTGACTAGAGAATTTGACACAGTTTAAATACTTTGTAATTTCTTAATTGCCTTTTGATTGATTGTCAGCTTTTATAAAAATGGTATTTTCTTTAAGGATCTTCATGTGTCGGTGCTGAACTGCTTATGTCACTATTGGGAAATTACTGTCGTAATAAAGGTATCAAGACTTCCATCACAGTTGGCGTAGTAGGCCTTCCCAACGTTGGAAAGAGTTCCATTATCAATAGCTTGAAAAGGTCCAGAGCATGCAACGTGGGTAGTACCCCTGGTATAACAAAGTAAGTCTTATTTTGTCATATTTAATAATATGGTCTAATGGAGCATCTCGACCCAAGTTACTTAATGAGAACTCAATCGCTCAACCTCTTAAAAAGGTTATCATATTAGATTAATCATATTAGGATCGGGCTAGGGAATGACTGATAACTATGCAATTGACTTACATATGCCACATTTTTCAAATAAAAAAATGGATGTACTCTGTAACTGGACAGGATGGAGGTCCGAGTGCATTGACAACTCGGCTACAGAAACTGCCTTGAAAATTGTTGAATAAATATAATCGGTCCATCTTGCATGAGTGTTGTTGATTTATAAAGATTAAGACACTACTAGTGCTTGCATTTAACTACAGCACTGGCGTTGTGATCTGGTTTATCAAATTTGCAGAGAATAGAGTAAAGCCGAGTCAATGATCAATCCAACCCGCAACATCTATCGAACCCGCAACCACGGGCGAGATAGAAACTTGAATCAAACTTTTATTGAATCGTAAAGCCTCAGGCAACGATGATATAAAACACAACGCGCTTAAACACCTTCCCGAGAACGGTGTCAAAGCACTTACATCGATCATAAACGCATGCCTATCCGTCCAACATTTTCCGACCGCATGGAAAGCCACGGACATCATTCTAATTCCAAAGCCAGGCAAACCACCGGCAATCCCAGAAAACCACAGACCCATCAGCTTACTCCCGTCAATAGGTAAGCTCCTGGAACGCGTAATTAAATTCCGACTGGAAGAAATTGTATCGGAAAAAAACTCATACCAAATGAGCAACACGGCTACCGAAGCAAACATTCCACAAACCACCAATTACTAAGAGTCGTAGAATACATTACAGAAGGCTTTAATCGCCAATGTTTCACCACTGGCCTGTTTCTAGATATAGCCAAAGCCTTTGACAAGGTTTGGCTCGAAGGTATGGTTGTTAAACTTTCAGAGGCCGGCCTCGAACAACTGATGATTAAATTAATAAACTCATTCGTGTCCAACAGAACTTTCCGCATGAAAGTTAACGGCGAAAAATCGACGACGCGAACGCCGACAACAGGTGTACCACAGGGATCCGCCTTATCACCCCTGTTGTACAACCTTTATACTCACGATATTCCAATTCCTTTATATATACCCGGTAGTAACGAAACAATCGTTGCACAATACGCAGAGGATACAGCCATCCTAGCAAGATCGCTAAACAGAAACAGAGCCACCGCGCTTGTACAAAAGGCAAGCGCGGACATACCCGCCTGGTGCGCCAAATGGCGCATTAAAATTAACCCAGAGAAAAGTACTGCAGTGACCTTCAGTCGCAGAACTAACAGACATGGTAAGAATATTCAATGCATCTGGATGCACAACACAAACATCCCGTGGGCCAAAACGGTTAAATACATTGGTCTCACCCGAGACTCGCGACTTAATTTCTGCAGTCACATACATAACTGCAAAAAAAACAGGCATCAAGTATCATGGGCCAACTCTACCCCATGATAGGACACAGAAGTAAACTCGCTCTAAAAAGCAAGCTACTTCTGTACACCGCGATAACACGACCAATCATGACCTACGCGTGTCCAATATGGGCACACGCAGGCATGAAACGCATCCAGACACTACAGAAAATACAAAACAAGGCGCTTCGCATGATCACAGGCGCTCCCTGGTTCGTGCGAGGCACCACGTTACATAGAGACACTAACTCAGACCCAATTCTCGATCACGTCATGAAGCTGTCGAAAAAGGCTCGGATCCAGATCGGTTCAGATTGGGCTGCTATAGCAGTCAACCGCGGTCTAAGGGTTAATGCAGTTATAGTTTTAATATTGTGAAGTTTTTTTTTGTTATAACTTTAAAATTACTAGATTTACAAAACTTTAAAGATCAAAGTGCTGAGAAACGCAATTAACTAAGTAAGAAGTTGAAGAAGGGAGCTTTTGGTTCATGCCTTGAATGGTTGTGTTGATCGAACTCACGTTTTTTATATTATTAGTTTACTCAGAATCTAAAATTATTTTTATTACTTTTATTGTCTAAAAAAATATATTATAAATTTACAGAAGTGATATATTTTGAAACGTGATGTTTTTTTCACCTAAATTTAGGTGAAAAAAACATCACACCTAAAGCACATAAAATAACAGTTTTTTTACAATTACCCTAAAAATCTACGCACTTTCAAAGCTGTTATCATGGTGTTTTGTAGAACATACTCTAACCGTGGAACAAATTTGTATTAAAGGATGGTTGATATGGCTGTGAAATAGAAATTGATTTTTTTTACGTAGTACAGTCATAGATTATAAAACCTTGAATTGTAGAAAATTGCTAAATAAAAAACAAATTTACATTTTTGAATTTGTGTCGGAGTATCATTTTGGAGGTGGAGTTGCGTTTTTTTAACAACCCACAGCTATAGTTTTTTCTTGGTATTTATTTACACAAAATTATAACTCGTCCAATAATCTTTCCGTTTATAGTTATAAGTAAAGGCCACAAGCAACTGATTAATAATGTCAGTTTAAGTGGATTTCGGTATAATATTCATCATAAATTCAGCATAATACTTAATCCTTTGAGCAGTGTCACACGGTTATGGTAGAGCGAGGTGTCATCTTTTTTCACTCTGTGTGTATATTTCATGTGTATATTTATACTGTAAACAAGTGAAATACAGTAGAACCTCAATTATCCGGATTTTTTTTCCGAAACAAATTGTTTACGAATTTGCTGATATTATCGTGGCGAATTAATTCCACCGTTGTTTACATATGTGATGGAGTGCATACCATTTTGTTCGTTGTTTTGCATTGTTCCAAATCGAAGAAGTCTTCCGGTTGAATATTACCATCAGAAAAAAAACAGGATTAATGGTGAAATTTTTAAACGGTATGAAAAACAGATCATTTCAAAAGTAAAATTTTAAATGGTATGAAAAACAGATCATTCAGAGTAAAAAAATATCAAATCTGCATAGATAAAACAGGAAAAACATTATTATTACTAGATAATGTATCATCTCAACTATGAATAGAATGTTTAAACCAGATCGATGAAATGTTTACATTGAGAGTTGGAATTTCTTAGATTTAACAGTGAGAAAATCATGGAAAAAATCTTGAAAAGACTATTAGAAAGTTCATGTAACACACTAGAAATTGTTATAAGAGAAATTATAGAAGCAATAGCACAAATTTCAATATGTGCTGAATGTGTCGAAGAATATGTTACCAAGTGGTTAAATTTTGATGCGAGCAATCTTGGATTTCAAATTTTGAAGTATGTGAAAATAATTAAAGAAATATTTGTCTCACCAAGATCAAGAAGACTAAGAAGAGATATGCAAAGAAAGAGATATTGGTTCTGCTCATTCTAAGGATTTTCAGTGCATAGATGTCGCCATGAAGTGGTTAGAGAGCCAAGAAGAGTGTATCTCAGGATAACTTATATGTCTTAAAAGTATTCGCGATTTGGCACATTGAAAAGGAGAGCTAGCTTATTTAAGCAAAAATCAATAAATGAATTTCTTGATAAAAAATAATTTAATACTAAAGCTTTATGTTAATCTAGACCAGGGGAGGGCAAACTTTTCGGATGAAGGGCCAAATTCAGGAATTTAAAATGAACGTTTTAGTAAGATACCATTTTATATGTACACTATTTATTACCATGAACAAAATATATTACAAAAAAACAATCTAACGAGGTGAATAAAACTGTTTTTCTTCTTTTAACATTTTTTTAAATTCAGGTGCTAATTTTGTAGTTGAGATTCTTAAAACTGCGTGTAAATGTTTTTTGGTGATGTTTGATTGTAAATAGTTTTTATTGAGATTTATGATTGAAAATGTTTGTTCACATATATAGGTTTATCCAAAAATAACGAACATTTTTCGAGCACCATCTTTAAGCTGGTTGAATTTGTCCGAATTAACTGCGTTATAAAATTTGCAGATTTCTTCACGACGGTACAATTCCCTTAAATCAGGGTCCAACTGTAGATCAATAATCTCAAGTTGCAGCTTAAAGTTATTATATTCATTTTCAATCTTTTTTAAAAAGGTGTTAAAAGATAAAAACGTTTTTTTCCTCAAAAATATAATATTGCTCGCGGGCCGCAGAAAAATACGCAACAGGAAGCATGCGGCCGCGGTTTCCCCTTGGGTGATCTAGACAAATATAAATTGTTTACACTGATTGTACATGTCTTTCCATGTAAATTGTGATTTTTTTCGATTATCCGGATTTTTCCTTATCCGGACTACCTTCATCCCCAATTAGTCCGGATAATCGAGGTTCTACTGTACATTAATTAAAAAAATGAATACCCAATGTAATTTGTATTAAGAAATTATTAGTATTTAAAAAAATATATATATTCTGATATTGAAATTTTATAGGATGCCATCTTTGATTGAATAAATTTGTTCTAGGCAAATGCAAGTTATTCAGCTGGATTCGAAAATCAAACTGTTAGATAGTCCTGGGATTGTTTTCGCTAGCAATTCTAATGAAAGTGACAACTCTGTCGTTTTGAAAAATGCATTGAAGGTCGGAAGCCTGAAGGATCCTGTCACTCCAGCATCAGCCATTTTGCAAAGAGCAAATAAGACCACGCTTATGGAAATATACAATCTGCATGATTTTGACTCCCCACAGGTAAATTTCTTATTGTATACAAAATAGATAAGGATGCTATGCAGCAAACTTTGAAATGCGTATTTATTGAATGACCTTTCTTTATCAGGTATTTTTAATCTGCAAGATTTAATAATTCTGTTATTTGCTGTTTCACAAGCTTATTATTTACTTTTGTTTTGAAACTGATAAATTATTGAAACTTTGAATAAAATGTGTTTCCAGGACTTCTTCGCCCAATTGGCATCGAGGATGGGTCGTTTCAAAAAGGGAGGCATACCAGATCAAATAGCTTCTGCGAGGCAGCTGCTTCAAGACTGGAACATTGGAAAAGTAAAATATTATACTTTACCGCCTGAAGATTTGAATCCGCAAAGTATTCATTTGGATGCAAAAATTGTATCAGAAATTGCAAAGGAGTTTGATATTGACAGCTTTGAAGCGATGGAAACTACCACTCTGAGTGCTCTCAATAAGAATGATTTTACTGAATCCGCAGCTCAGGTACAAAACTATTATTCGTATATATAGTGTATTTATTACCTTATTTAAATTAATTATCTATCATCAAATAGGAGCACCATCATTTCAAAAAAACTACTACAACTTGATTTTTTTTTTAGATTTATCAACAACTTTGAAAGAGAAAATAATCAGAAATATATGTCCGAACTATTAACATGTTGTGGTCAATTATTTACCCCCAAAACTGCTTGATGGATTTTTCCTTGCTTTTATATATTGTCGTAGAACACTTTATTTATTTTTCATTCAAGATTAATTAAAATCATTGTATTTAATATTGTTTTATTTAGATGACGAGCACTGGGCCTGTGAATGCTGTCGGAGACGACGATATGGCTGTAGACGAAGCTGATTCGAATGGCCTTATTTCGTCATCAGTTAACATTGCTTCGGCAAAAGGTAGACTCAGGAAAGGTCTGGATGGAAATCGAAAGCGAAAACCTGACCAAGAAATGGAATTGGAGGGTAACACCCAAATAAACAAACGTAAGAAGCAAGATTTGAAAAAAATTAAGAAGGACAAAGCTAGATTTGAAAAGAAGGCCAACTCCCTCGTCGGCGTTTTAGAAAGCGTAAATCTGATGGAAAATAATGGAGACGGAGATAATTATGATTTCAATGAACATTTTACTGGAGAAAACTAAATAATGAATAAATTATTCTACCCAATTATGTGTTTATATTTATATTATGTTATTGCTTATTTCCTTGCATATTTTTTTTATTTTAAGTAATCGATTCCTAGAAGCGATTTTCTTGGAAGCAATTAAAACTGCTCAGTATATTACAGGGCTTCGAACCGTTATGTTTTTCGTTCCAGTCGAAGTAAAAAAATTATATCTGTTCGGTTCCGGTTTTCTTTCCGGCAAAAATAACTGTTTTTCCGGTTTTCGGTTCAGCTCGAATCCAAAAACCCAGAAATTTACCGATTTGCCCAAAATACCAGCAAAAACCGATATTTTTTTCAGTTCGGTTCCGGTTTTCGTTCCGGCAAAAATAACATTTTTTGGTTTAGTTCCGGTTCGAAGCCCTGGTATATTATCACATATTGTATTCAAGGGTTACATGTTCGTTTTTATAGTCCATTTAATTCATGGATAAACTGACTAATTTATACATCATGGAATTGTAAGCCGCATGTTTGGGGTGGAGATATGTAAATATGTGTGAATTATAGTCTCGCAACAATGAAATTTCGCCAGGTGAAATTTTATTAAAAAAACGTGCGGTCGTTAAGCTGTTAAGCTAAAAAAACATTCACTCCCATACCTATCGCTTTTTTAAAATAATTTTTGAATAGGTTTAAAAAATAGTACTGAATTTATGAATATTAAAAGTTTACTTATAAAATGATATATATAGTTTAATATTTTCAAGTTACATTCGTGTTCTTCAGTGGATTCAAGGTATTCATGCCGTTCGTATGTAGCGGCCACCAGTGGCCTTACGGTACTGAAACAGTTAATATTTCCTTCCTCTCTAGTTATGACTAGGGATTGCACAGCCCTTATTTCAAAAAAAGTTTTGATAACGATTTTCATAATTAATAACTTATAGTTTCTTAAAATATTAATACGTCATTGAAACGCTCATCATTTCTGGAATTTGTCTATATTGAAACAACTCTTAGACGTTTTAGAATACTTCAATTCATCGCAAACAAGTTTATTAAAATATTTAATGAATAAATACGCATATATATTCATAATCCATACCGATTAACTACATTTGGCCAAATGAGCAGTGGCAAATAAAAAAAAGTGTTTGCACATTGACCCAATTGGCAGTGATTTCCAACCTGGGAGGCGCGAACAGTCCAAAATATTTATTTACTCTTTAAATCGTGTCTTGAAATAAAGCACTGATTCTAAACCGGTGGTCCGCAAAAATTTTCTGCAGTTCAAAAATAGTTAATATCCATCTATAAAAGATTATATTGGTGGTCCCCAAAACATTTTTTCAATTTTTGGTAGTTCGCGGATGTAAAAAGGTTAAGAAATATTGAAAATAAAGTATGGGGAGGCGCAAAGATATTTCTTTCTTCAAAGGGTGGTGCAGTAACATAAAGGTTGGAAACCACTGCAAAGTAGTGATTCAAATGAACAAATCTGTAAGGACGAATTTCCGTGGACAACAGTGGCTTACGGTAGGTATTAGTGTTAGGTGTGCTGTATATTAAAAAATATATATATATATTAATTTTTATGTATACATCAATTCGATTCTTCGCTTTTAGAAGATGGATTTGTCAATTACATAGTCGTAAAATTTTCTCTTATGTAGAATCTTCATAATTATTCTTTTTCACATTGAAATCAAGTTTAAGCCTAATCTCTTCTATTTGAAAATAATGTATTTAAATCTATCAGCCATTATTAGGCAAAACAATTTAGAAATATAAATATTCATAGTAAATATCTAGGTATGTCAAAATTAAAATAGGAATAATATAATAAAAATGCAGACACAGTAGATCTGAAAATATCTTAGATGAATTCGAGACTGAGTACACGCATAAGCTGCAACTTAAAAGGTCGTATTTGAACACTAAAACTGGGTGTGCCGCAGTGCATTACTTCATTACTAGAACATATCAAACAATGATCAAATCAGAGTTTCCTAGTTGTAGTACTGAGGTGGCAATATATATTACACAATTGAGAATGTCTAATGTTATTTTTGTATATACCCATATGCATATTTGAAGTGGGCTGTGGAAATATGGAGAAAATTTTGGTGTGCCATGGGAGAGCACTGTTCTAAGGTGTGCAGCACACCCTGAATATAAACAGTTGGTGGACAATAATTGACACATTTCCTAAGTATAGAAATAAAAACAAAACAATTGGAATTGCATTTTTATTACAAAGCATATTTCATATTACTTTTAGGGTGTTCACTGTCAATACTTGGTGGAAAGGCATTATATTAATAAAAACACAATATTCCTTTCTACTTTAATCCCCTTTATTTAATAGGTCAGGACCAGTTCTTATATGAGTTCTTTGGCAGCTGATCGACCCCCCCCCCCCCCTCTTTATGCTGTTTAGATCTAATCATGTGTTGAGTTATAACTATTTCATAGACTACTGAAAAATTTACAGGTAAGCCGTCAAAGAACACTTCTGAGCATGATACAATGAATCCAAATACAAATGCTTAAATTTCTCAACTCAAAGGTCATTTACGAAATAAACTTTCTTGTTATATGCACTTAATATAAATTAAATTTAATATATTTGTTAGTGTTACAAATATTGCATCCGGTAGAAGAAGAAAACTTTTATTTTGTAATTTATAACAAAAGAGCTATAATTATAATAATGTACACATCCTTATAAATAATAACAACTTTCTCTCGGGAACTTCAGGGGAAAGTAAGTTTTCTAATTTTTATTATGAATTATGAATATTATCATCACTAGTTTCAATGTTTTTTCTAATTCTATCTAGATTTGTATAGTTGTATATGATATCATAGTTGTACTGAAATTTACATCAAATAAAGTTAAGTCTACACATTTTTACTTTATTTTCAACAATCCTTATCTTCAATCAAGTGCATTTCAGTAAAACAAGATACAATTCAAAATCTAGATACACAGGTATGTTATTAAACATGTGAATTATGTATTCATAAATTGTAGTTTTTTAAATCAGTTGAATCTGAAAAAATCAAAATTTGTATAATTTTAATAAACTGCTCCAAAATATGAAAAAGCCTATGCAAGAAAGGCGCCCTAAAATATCAGGGCTGTAGAGGCTGGTAAATAAGTCAACTCTGGCTTTAAATAAAAAGCGAATCCGATTCCAAATTGATTTTTTCAAACATTTCCGTTAAAATAAAATATCTGTATACCATCAGACATTGGCAGATCCGGAAATTGTCCCAGGAGGGGGCCATTCAATTTGAAAATATACATGATACATAAATATATGATTTTAAAATAATATATCTATATAAAAATAGTCGATACATAATTATGTATGTATTTTATAAAACATAGTAAACTAAACAATTAGAGCCCATTTCTCAACAAAGTTTTAATAAATTAGAAAAATGAAAAATAAATTCTCCCCCCCTTTGGATCCGCCAATGCATTAGATCATTCTAGTTACTAGAACAATTCTAGTACATTTTTCCAATCAGCATGATGAATAGACTAATAATTTTTCAATATCTTTAACTTATTTTTCTACGGTTTTTCCGATTCCGACTTTCGAGGACGATCCATTTTTAATACACTTTCATTGATTTATTATATTATTTTTTAAATAGGTTTTCCAGGGCCACAGTTGGCTCTTTTGGCACCCAGGGCAAGGAGTAGATTTTGCACGAAAATTTTGTTATTTCGTATTCCTCTAAACCAGAGGTGGGGAACCTTTTCTTCTCAAAAATCCGCATTCATTTTTCTGATTCGACATAGGGCCGCAGTAAACATTGACTAGGACGGGATAAATTAATCCTCAGATTATCTTCAAACCTCGTTTATTTTTTTTTGTACACTGAGGAATTTGAAATCCTCAATTCGCTAACCTCGTTTTTCCGAATTACAGGATTGCAGAATTGGCCAGAAGGCCGCACAAGAGTGGCCAAAAGGCCGCATGCTCCCCACGTCTGCTCTAAACATTCCTGACATTATTTTGGCGCTCTCTATTTTCCTTTAGTGCCTCGGCGCCCAAGCCAATCGCCCTGTTCGCCAGCCTCTAGATACAGGCCTGATTTTTAAAAATATGTACATACATCTCTTTAATTTTGATTAGCGAGTATGTACAACTTAACTTAGTATCTACCTGAATAAATGAATTTGTGAAAATGAAAGTTTTGAAATAATCACCCCCAGGCTACAATATAAGTTGTTAGTATCATTATCAATTATGTAAATATAGATTCTTATGAATTTGTAATAAATAAATAATCAAGGTGCGAAAATATTTATTTAATATTAATTTCGAAGAGAGAACCAGTAATGTTGACTATGTTTTCCAAATCTCGATAATCTTCCATTATCTGCTTGAAGTTCATATTCTGATAATAGAGAAAAATATGTCATATCAATCCATTAATTTATTGCACAAATGAAAAATGTCCACGCAGGAAACTAATCAAACGAGAGAAATAATTTTACATACGCGGCTTTCGTAGAGGTGACGTATCGAATGGGCCTAGTGTGGTGTAGATCGGTGATTGGTACAACGCTAACCAATAGAAGCACTCCATCTGTCTCGGCGTTTCGTAATTTTATCTACACGCGCTCTTTATATGTTTGTCTCTTTCCTGCAAGTACTAAGTGGTACACATCGTAAGCGACGTAGGTCTGAGAAAAGAATAGAACAAAATTTCAACATTCGAAAACCAGCGTACGTTTTTGACTCTATCTAGCACTTTCCTTCGAAATCTGGCCGTTTTGAAAGAGCAAGAGTGTCGTAGTATTTTAATGTGATATCGTTTGTCACACCGTATACGTATAAAACCATTCGTGGCTTGTCTGTCTTACTGCCTAGACGGTGCGACTCAAGATGAAGGGATTATTCTTTGCGTTTGTCACTTTAGTGGCGATTTGTAGTGTAAATTCTGAAAAATATTTCGAAGAAAACTTCGTAGACGGTAAGCCTTCACTGATAGCTTTAAATCGTGTATTACTTTTAGTTTCATGTGCCGAAAGTGTTCGACCGGCAACCGCCTCATCTTCGATGATCGATATTGAATATTTGCAACACTTCGAAATTATATTAAAACTCAGTTTATCATACGTGTATTTGTTGCAGATTCGTGGGAAAAGAACTGGGTATACAGTGAACATCCCGGCAAAGAATTCGGAAAGTTAGTTCTCACTCCAGGCAAGTTCTACAATGACGAGGAAGCCGACAAAGGTAAGGAATCGAATCATTCAGCTCCGTCTGTCTTGCCATAGGAATAATAGCAGTTTGAATATTTTAATACAACTGTCACTCTATGTTTACGATAATTTTTGACAGGTTTGAAGACCTCTCAAGATGCCAGATTCTACGCCCTTTCAAGAAAGTTCAAACCTTTCTCAAACAGCGGAAAAGATATGGTCATCCAGTTTTCCGTAAAGCACGAGCAAGACATCGATTGCGGCGGTGGTTACTTGAAGGTGTTCGACTGCAAACTCGACCAGAAGGACATGCACGGAGAGTCCCCTTATGAAATCATGTTCGGCCCTGACATATGCGGACCCGGAACCAAGAAGGTCCATGTCATCTTCAGCTACAAAGGAAAGAACTTGCTGATCAACAAGGACATCAGATGTAAAGATGACGTATTCACCCATCTCTACACTTTGGTTGTCAAATCTGATAACACTTATGAAGTTCTCATCGATAACGAGAAGGTCGAATCCGGCACATTGGAAGCTGACTGGGACTTCTTACAGCCAAAGAAAATCAAGGTTAGTTCATTTTTATTAATTACCACTTGTTAATACCGCATTACTTTCACTGGTGGCAATCTATTAATTTACCATAGATATAAAAAATCAAATACTTCCAATACTGGTTTAAAATCCAATATAAATTTCTACCTTTGTACCTGACTACAATTTGACAATCAGTAAAACTATTTAAATATAGCTAATCCTAATGACTTTCATTAAATAAAAATATCTTTATCTTTTGCAAAATGAGTTAAAATCATTACTGAATAATTTCTTAGTGAATCATGTTTTACTATGACATAATTGATCGTTTGGTTATTGTTGCAGTTATGTTGTTCATCAAAATATTAATATAATGTTTTAATTTTGATAGTTGTCATTAGAAAAATTAAACAAAACTCATTGACAATGCCACCATAATACGCAAATGTGTCATTTTTGGAACACAGTGTTTTCTATTTATCCGGATATTGACTGTTTGAGAGGAGTGGGGTGTAATGTTTTTTTTTTATTAAATATTTTTAAGAAGCTATCGTTAAGTGTTTGTCGCAACCATATTTGAGTATTTGTCAAAACTTACTAGAAGCTGTAAACGATAATGTTAGTTTTTTTTAATTATCATTTTTAAAAACTGTAAAAAAAATACTCTTTTTAATCTTACAATAGCAAAACAAAATTCAGTTGACTGCGGATTGAGATATAATGTCATTAAATTGGAAGATTCGCATATTCATAAATTATTATTGATCAAATTTGAATCGTTCAAACTATGTACATTCTCACAGATTTTGTCACTAATGACCCGGGTTTCGCCTTTCGGCATCTTCAGGCATTCAAGTGCACGGATGAACTTGAACTGATGTTTAGTAAATGACATTTACTAAACGTCAGTTCAAGTTCATCCGTGCACTTGAATGCCTGAAGATGCCGAAAGGCGAAACCCGGGTCGTTAGTGACAAAATCTGTGAGAATGTACATAGTTTGAACGATTCAAATTTAATATTGAAATTCCACCAAGCACCTTCAGTCAAAATCTTATATTATTGATCACTCATAGAATTATTACTAAATGTATTAACTCTTGGTAAACGTTTTTATATTGAGTAAATGAATGTATCAATTTCACCATGCTTTGACATACCCCCAGGGTGGCTTTCAAGGAAAAATCATTATAGCGCACAGGATTTATGTGAATTTGAAATGTCATTCATATCGAATGCTTTTATTTATTTGGTTTTTATTATTATTATTAGGATCCCGCAGCGAAGAAACCAGAAGATTGGGATGATAAGCCTACCATTCCCGACCCTGATGACACAAAACCCGAAAATTGGGACAAACCAGAACACATTCCAGACCCTGATGCAGTCAAACCCGAAGATTGGGACGATGAAATGGACGGAGAATGGGAACCACCAATGATTGATAACCCAGAATACAAAGGAGAATGGAGTCCCAAGCAGGTAAACTAAAATATTTACACTTGCATATTCATTTACTCGATTTGCATCCACTTGACAATAACTGCGGTCGACTGCAAAATCTTCTAAGTCAGTCCCTTCGACAGATTTGAATGGAAAGATTGTGATTAGTTTTCTTGTTTCTCTTTTAGATCGATAACCCTGCTTACAAAGGATCATGGGTGCACCCAGAAGTAGACAATCCTGAATATGTGCCAGACGAAAAGCTGTACAAACGCAAGGAAATCTGCGCTGTAGGCTTAGATCTGTGGCAAGTGAAAGCTGGTACCATTTTCGACAACTTCCTCATCACTGACGATTTGGAAGCAGCTAAAGCTGTCGGAGAACAAGTTAAAATCACTCAGGTATGTGGTATGCTTTCGGTTCACTATTATTATTCTAAAATAGTAATTCTTTTTGTTACCTTTTAACATATTCTTTTATTGAACTCGGCTCTTATTATTATATTAACTTGTCATATTAAATATTTTAAAATTGATTAATACTACTATGCACAACCTTAAATCATCACCCGGACCTTATTACTTTTATTAGAAGTTATGATTAGTCAATCATGTAATTCATAACTTTCAGGAAGGAGAGAAAAAAATGAAAGAAGAACAAGACGCAGCGGAACGTGCCGCAGATGCGGAATCAGAAAAAGATAACGGTGAATCACAACCCGCCGATGATGATGAAGATCTTGACGATGAAGAAAGCGAAGACTTTAACAGCCTGCCCACATCAGATGTAAATATATATTTTTCTCTTTCACTTGCTTCTTGAATCATTAGCTTTATTTAACTATAATTAATTAAACTATTTGCTGAATTTTACTCTCTTCTGGAAATTGTTATTGCTTACTTTTGTATTTAAATTTATTTGTTTGTTATTTTTCTCTACATTGATGAAAAATATTTTCTGTTGCTATTTCTTCAGATTTTTTATGTAGCTAAATTCAATGTCTAACATAACTAAAAGAATAGTAGTTTTCCGTATCGAATGAAAAAATATTTTTTTATCTTTTATTATTAGTTATTTTAGAACAAAAACTTTGGAATGTTAACTCAAATCCATGCAATGCTGGTTCATCACATATCCTCTTTTTTCTTAATGTGAGATGTATGAATTTTTTATCTCGGGAGAGTCGTGTTTATTTTATCTTTTTATTTTTTTCAGGACACTGATGAGCATGATGAGCTATAAGCGAGTGTCAAGTATCATTGAGATCTTGAAAGACTTAAGTTATGAAGTGTGTGCGTGTGCAGTGCTGTCGGTAGAAGTGTGCAGCCTATAATGTGTCGGGACATTTACATATTCCAACTTTTGTGTTTATCCACTGTGTGTTTGTGCCGTGTCAACCATCTTTTTTATTACAAAACAAATTTACACACGTTCGATTTCTCACTTTTATACTAGCGTCGGTACAGTACTATTATATATTTTATATTTGAATGTTCTATCATGCTGAGATTGTCGGAAACCCTTCCGTTTCATTTTCGCAAATGGAGGGAATAGCTATCCATAGCTATATTTTTTATGATGCAATTTCAATTTGAAGCATTATAGAATTTTTATTGTAAAGAAATAGTCTATTTTGATTGTAATATAAGATCAGTACTACGTACTTATAGTCATATTATTGTGTACGTTTGGGCATTTTTTATGTTGCCTTGAAACACATCACGCGTACTATTGTAGCATTATACAATGTTTTCTTTGGTTGATGAGAATGTTCACATTTCTTTTGACTGATTTCCTGTACCATGTTTGTATTGTTGAAGTGAAAAATAAAATATTGAAAAAGTTATTGTAAACGTCTTTATAATTTCATTCATTCTTCATAAAATTTTAGATCTCATGCCATCACTCCACAAGGGAAGAAATGCAGTAATCGACAAGCAAAAACAGTAGTACAAATAAAAATTTGGTAAAGCTTTTTATTTTGTAGAATATTACAATCCTCATTCAAATTAGACTGAAGAGTGTAAATAATTAAAGAATGGTATAATTATGAGCCCAATCACATTGGTTTTGATTCCCAGTGTCTTGGTAAGGCCAATACAAAATTTAATTTACCATATGATTTTCCAATTTTATATTTGGAACATTATTAGCATAAGCTGTTATCCAAATATTTTTTAAAAAAAAACTATAAATAACTATAAATAACTTAAAGCTTTTGAATATGTGAATCTAATTTGTTGCTCATCAAATTGCGTGAAGTTTTTAAACGATAAGTTAAAAAAAGTATATGATTTACATCAGTGGTTACCAACCTTCTAGAGCGCATTTAAAAATATAGGAAAGGCGGCGGGCACCGCATTTTTCCAAGGTTAAATAACTATGGTTGTCAGATTTCTTGTGAGTCTAACTGGGATGTTTGTCCGATTGGCCCAAACGATCAGCGTCACTTTTTTTTTAGCTCTTCCAAGAATTTTGAAATCAGAAAACCCAGGAATTTTACGATTTCCCCAAATTAGTTGGCGGGCGCACCAAAATTGGTCGGCCAGTTTGGGACAAAGCCCAAGAAGAAGGAAACAAATGAAGTATAGCGATTCAGCTACCGGGCACACCATTCCATACAATTGAGACAAAATTAAAAAAAAAAACAATGAAACACTGCATAAGTCATGTATTTAAATGTACTAAGTCATGTATTTTGACATGGAGTAAAAAAGATTGATATAATCTTGATTAGCCCATAAGTAAAAGTGGCGCAGGCTTGAACCTAAAAATAAATTTTATATATAACGCACATATTTTTGTTTTTGTTGAATAAATAATGAATGCAATTTTCTTCAATTAATGCTTTTGTTGAAACGATGGAACATAGACAATAATAATCATTATATTTATGATTAGAAAAGATTACAAATACTTCTTATATAATATATATATACACTGAAAATCTTCTGTTATCTCTGAAAAACAGGGCTTCCTAGGTGATTGATCATCCACTGAATTCAGCTCTAGAATTTTCGAAACGTCTTAGTAGGTAAAGGTATTATTTTATTAAATATACATCCGCTCCCAATGTCGCCCAATGTGAAGCATGTGGACTCTTAACCCTTCAGGCAAATATGCCTGAAATAGATTTTGAATAGCAGAATGAGTCGCAGATAAACAAGAAATTTGAAATTTCTTTCTGTTTTGAAAAACATTACTGGTGACATTGTGGGAAAATAATGTTGAACCCAGTGGAAGTCAATTTTTTTTATTTAAAATTATTATCCATCATAGTATTATGACCACAGTTTTTTTTTTTATCAAAAATACAACAAAAAAGAATTTAAAACCTCAACTTCATTATACTTAATTATAAGAAATCAAGTTATTTGACTGACATCAGTGAACTTTTGCTATTATAAATGCACATCAAAACAACATTTTTTGGCATGATCTGTTAGGTTTCCAATCCCATGATCCTAGAACCTGAAATCCCAGGATTCTGACCTATATGTCAATCCTGTAATTTCAGGATTGTCTTAATACCAATAATGAATAAATGTATAAAACTGTTCTTTATTCAGTTGAACAATCTGTTTTTTAAGATTAAGTAAGGATCAGCTTAGTAAAGTGTTCGTATGTAGACTCAAATCTAGGGCCACTGCAACCAAAAAGCACAATGTTAATCAAATTGGTACAAGCTGGGCATTTTTTGAAATTAAGGATTATAATCTCAAGTCCTCCCTGTGTTACTTGTCTTGAAATACCCGAATAAAAAATGTTTAGTTTTGGGATTTCGGGGATAAAAACATTACGAATGAATTGAATTTCGCTCTGACTGCTTAATAAAATGCTGTAATTCTTTATAAAGTTATGTGTAATTTATCATGCAGTCTCAATTCATCGTTTATCAAAAAAAAAAAATCATCTGTGTTGATATTTTTAATCTTTCTTGAATCATTGCACCTTTGGATGTTGGTTCCTCTGCATCCTCGTCATTACGATTATCTGACTCATTATAAGCCGTAGCAATTTCTATATAGTCCTCGTCTTGAGCATTTGTTCGAATAGAATGTCGTAAATACCTTTACGCGTAGTATTTTCGAAACCTTCATCATTTACAGTGTCAGTTCGGACAGACCTCTGGAGTGCATTTATTTGAATTAGTAAATCACGGTAACATCCAAAAGAATCAGGTCTATACAAGGTCGGCTTGAGGATTTTTGGCCTTCAGCACCTCTTAAAACTAGAACTAAATGAGTGGATAGTGCTAAAATATTAGTGTGACGCCTGTGCGTATGTGTACGCCGCACAATCAATTTGTGAATTACTTTTCGAAGCCATGGATGTTTGTGGTGTCTTGAATTCCCCCCTCCCACCCATCCTATCATAAAGAAATGGGGCATAGCGAGAGCAATTGGTTAACCATTAGTCCTGTCCTAGCTCCAGTGGTGGACTAGCACATGAGAAGCCACAGGCGCAATAAAATTTGGAGGACCTGTTTTTCGGATAACATAAGAACGTCAAAAAAATTCATGTAAAATAGTAAAACCAAATAAAAGCTGAACAAAAAGTTTATGGGTTATGTAATATTAGCCCTTTTTGAGGCCTCTTAAGATTCGGTGGCCCCAAGCGCGCGCCTCATTCGCTTATAGGGTAATCCACCACTGCCTAGCCCTATTCTGCTATTCTTACTCTCTTTGGGCTCAACAACTAAGTAACAAGCACACTTCTGTTGGGATACATTTCATTAGGAGTCCATATACTCCATATTGGGAACGGAATGGTAAAAAAAACTTTTTTTGAGAGAATTTAAAGAGGAAATTTTAGTTTTTTATACATTTTTGATTCGTTTTTAACAAAATTATATGAAAGTAAGGTACAGTGGAACCCCCAATTACACTACCCCAATATTCAAGGGTAGTGACCCTGGCTTGAAATATTCGCCGCAAATCCCCCCAATTGCACGGTCGCATTCCATTGTCTCTACTACGGTAGAGACAATGTCGGTCATCTGTCGGACAACGGTCGTCTGTGCCGCGCATACAGTCAAATGATGGCTGGCGTCCGTGTATTCAACACGTGCCAGGCTATACACGCATAGCTGGGCGTCTGTCTGTGTGCGGGATATTTACTACTACAAAAACTAAATATTTCGTTTTATTTTTTTGCAAAACTAAGGGAAATCTTAGTTTTGCATTTTTTGTGAAAAAAACCAAATCCCTAATTTTGTATGAGATTCACACCCCCAATTACACGGTCTCAAATATAGTGTAAATTGTTTACTGTATTTGTATGTGCTTTTTTATACGCGTCATTTTCTGTATGGCGTTCTGTATTTCATTGTTTGTATGGCGTAAAAAAAGGATATTGCGTATTATAATATTACCTATCGACTGCACTGCTTAAATAATCCTTTATAAAATTCGTTAATTTTCCCTATTTACCTATGATCAATAAAACTGCACAAATATAATGACGTGATAGTAACAAATGAGTCGCCAAAAACTGTAAATTATAGAAGACACGGTGTTCAAAAATATCTTTTGCGTTTTGAATAAAATATTTTTAAGTAGAGTAGAAACTTATCGGTATGTATAGATGTGTTGTCAATCTAAATCTGTTATTTACATTTATTTATTTTTAAATTGTTATTTCATGCGATGCTTTCTGCGAAACTATACTCAATCCATTGGACACTGTTCGTCAAAAATTTAAATTCACAATATGCTTCGATACATTTTTGGAACGATGCCTACCAAATTTTAGCCATAAAAGAGGGAGTAGAAAAGTTTAGGGTACATTCATTTAGCCTTAATACCACCATACAACGCGGCCTTTGCGACGCATCAATATTAAAGGCCCTTGGGCTCACGAGCAGAGCCGGCGCTACCATACAGGGAAAATAGGCAATCGCATAGGACGCAAATCATTAGGGGGCGCATAAATCGAGTAATCAAATTATTTTTATATTCCAATAACAAATAATAGTTTATACTTGTATCTGTTCGCTATAATTATGTATCGTATTCTATATACTTCGAAAAAGGTAGGTTGGGCGACTGACTAACAAACAGTTCACGTAAAAAACTTATTTTGAGATGCCGCCATTAGGAAGCCATACGATTCACATTGAGAGCGGACATGCATATAAAAAAATATTCCACAGTTTGTTAAAGAGGGGGCGCGCCAATAACCGTTGCCTAGAGCGCCAAATAAACTCGCGCCGGTACTGCTCACGAGGGCTCAAATTTATATTCATATTTAAATTCCGCTAAACTAGTAAATGGTGAGGGCATTTTTCGCCTGTATCTGCGAAATAAAAGTTACTGTTCTTTACAACTCGAAGTCGTCCTTTTCTTAAAAACTCTCTAAGTTTACGTTTTTAAAACTAAAGCTCACTTGCATTGGGAAATGTTAATTATGATTTTAATTAACATATATCTACATATAATATTTGTAAATAAATTTATTCGTAAAACAGTCATGTCATCTTCTTCAGGAACATTGTCATGCTATCCGACTTTTGTATTTAATGCAAACCATTTCCTGTTGAGTAATTGCTCCGAATCTCTCATGTTTTTAAATATAGTAATAGTACTTCTTGCATAAGTACCCTGCTTATAGTACATTACAAACACAACTGTCGTTTTATCCAATGAATTCTTCATCCACCACGACTTTTTGTGAACCAGGCTTCACAAAACGTCCGTGTTTATTTCTCTCCATTCTGCTTTCAATGTATGTATTCATTCATTTCCATGCGCAGATAATCTTTGAATGGCTTGTTTATTGCAATATCAAGTGTCTGGATTTAACCAGTCATTCCTGCGGGACTCATTATCTGTTCAATCTTCCTCCCAGTAAGAAAGTTTTTTTATACCTTTAGCGCCATGAGTCCTGGCTGAATCCCAAATTAGCAAATCTCTTTGACGACCTCGCAAAATCGAGATGGTGGCAACATAAAATCGATCCACCTTCTTATAACTGCTTGTGTGGACCAGTCGGGTCGGGTCCTATGGCGCAGCGTTGTTGGCTTCCGTGCCGGATCTCACGGATTCAACTCCCAGTAGGAACAGCATTTTTTCGATCGATTTCTGTTCGAAGGCATGGGTGTTTGTAATGTCGAAAAATTCCTTCCCACCCATCTAATCCTTTAATAACTAGGCATAGCAAGAGTGATTAGTTAACCACTAGTATTGTCCTAGCCTTAAACAGTTCTCGTATAAAGACTTCTGTTGAGATACCTCCATTAGGAGATCATGTGCTCTTTTACCTTATCCTTTGAACTCGTAAATAAGCACTCATGGAGTTTTTCTTATTTTCGCTGAGCCATCAAGTCCTGATTACGAGTGGTCTTAAATTATAAAACTATTTGATATTTTGTAGTTGAACCAAGTAAATAAGAAGAGAGTGTATTGCTTCCAAACGCCCTGTTTGCATGCATTCTGAATCTTGAGCCGCGAGTGCCATTTCTTTTATTTGCCAGCAGCGTCGTGCATAGACACTTAAATAGTAATCGGGGGGCAGAAGAAACTATGATTTTACTTTTTTAAGTGAAAAAAACGTGATATCTAAAAAATATTCGTTAGCAAGATATCATTCAATATTTTCTCTTACGTGCTTTTTGATGCGAACGTCTTTCTTAAAATAAACTCAAGATAAATTACAAGCTTAAGGTGTTCACTGTCAATACTTTGTGGGAATGCATTATTAAGAAACACACAATATTTCTGTGTACTAATTTCCACGAGCATTATCAACTTCATTCAAATTCCATTTATAAAAATGGAATTAGTGCAATTGATTGTTTTTTTTGTATATATTAAATAAGTAATTCTTTGATAATGGATCACCACCGAATGAAATGAGAAATTTAACGTAAGAGCCACTCGGTCTTTCGTGACCGCTCTTGATAAGCTTCTGCTATTTCGAAAATGTAAACTGCAGCTCAGACAACCTAGCAAGGCGTCAGGTATTTTTGTGCGGCCTACAATCTATGGCTACAATCTACAAGGCTACAATCTATCTAAAAAGGACGTAACCCACAGTTTTTCCTAAACAGGTGTTTTTCGATAATCACAATGTATCGAACTTGATACACGTTCTATTAAAAGGATGCAATCTGCGAATGCCGAATTAGTATCTAAATTTAGCTTTAAGTTTGAAAAAGATGACCTTTATAAAAAAATAAAACCAAAATAAAAGACTGAAATAAAGGTTTTTCCTGAACAATTTATTTAATTAATATTAGATTATGCCAATTAAACACCAGCTTAGAAGTCTCCGTACACTTTAAGTTTGTGTATAATTTATTATTTGCATATGGCCCAAAATTATCAAAACACGTTTTTTGCGCATCCTGTACAATTTGATATGCGTGGGTTACGTCATTTTTCCTTTCAACAGTCGATTTGTATATATAGGGCTGTGGAGTCAGAGTTGGAGTCGGAGTCGGAGTCGTGAAAAATGAGCGGCTGGATTTTTTTTGAAAAATATATTTAATAATGTGTATTCAAACAAAATAGTCAAAAGTGTTGACATTTCATACTTGGCTGGCTAAAGATGATCTGATGGTATACATATATTATATATCAGTTAAAATGAAATTATTGAAAAATTTCCTCGGAGTCGGAGTCGTCTTTTTGTTCGAACCCCCAGAGCACCTCCCAATTTGGAGCTGGTTTAGGGTATGTCTTTAAAGTTTATTTTTAGCGAAGTAATTTCTTTTTCATTTTAAAAACACAACAAATTGGTATTTGCAGTGGCGGATTACTCTATAAGACAATGAGGAGCGCGCTTGGGGTCTCTGAATCTTATGGGCCCCAAAATGGCTTATTCAATAAAACCCATATACTTTTGTTCAGATTTTAATATATTTTACCATTTTACTTGAAATTTTCTGAAGTTTTTATGTTATCCGAAAAAAAAGGCCATCCAAATTTTATTGCGCCTGGGGCTTTATATGTGCTCAATTCGCCACTGGGTGTTTGTGATGTGAGCACTGTTCATCTGTTAAAATTTTGCCGTAAATCCAGTTTGTAGTTGAAATTGTCTTCATTAATAAATGCAAACAATCATTAGGAAAATCGTTTGGAAAAAAATCTTTACGTGAAAATTCAATTAAAATGTTCTTTCTAATTAGAATATTCACTCATTTTATTAATATAATTAATAGTATTTTTTATCCATGTCCGCTCCCAGTGTGGAGCATATGGCTTCCTAATGGGCGTATTTCAACAGATTACAACTGTTTGTTACTCCGTCACTCAACCTTTCTTTTTCCAAAGAGAGTAGTAGGTATAGAAGGATAAGGCTAGGACAGGACTAGTGGTTAACTAATCGCTCTCGCTACGCCCAGTTATTGAAGGATAGGAAGAGTGGAAGGTGAATTAAGACATCACAAACACCCATGCCTTCGACAGAAGTCGATCGAAAATCGATCGTACTGGGAGTCGAACCCTTGAGATCCGGCACGGAAGCCAACGACGCTAACCGCTGCGCCATAGGACCCGGCAATTTTACATGAAGTTTACTCGCAAGTTAAAATTATTTGGTTCAAGAAGTAAAAAAAAACATCATTGGACATGTTGCGCCACTGCCGGGCATTAACCGGAATAGTGTCGGACGTCGGCGAGGCAGTTTACTAACTCCAACTAGCTCTGTATTACGATTCGAGAGACGTATTGGCAGAATGGCAGCCGCTGAGACGAGAGAGAAGTAACAAAAAATAAATAAACTGGCTGGTGGGAGAACTGCTTTTGTGTTCAACTACTAACGAACACCAACACTGAGTCACATTCGACTTGCGGATCTGTCGCTGCCGCGGTGGGCACGATTCTTTTCAATGACAGTCGTCCATTCTCCGCGACGATGCAGTGTTGTGTACAACAAATTAAACTATACAATAGACAAAGAAAACTATAGTGTATTTGAAAGTATTTCTACATACGAAAAGTGCACTGGGGATAAAGCTATTTTCAAAATTCATATTTTCTGAAAATAATCTATCGTTGCCGAAATACTAAATTGTATCTGGTGTTGTTGACTTAAAGTTTTGTGATTTGATTAACATAATTCTCAAACGGAAAAAGGAAGAGGTAAGGTCTCCGTTTTGATTATTATTATTTAAGCGTATATACGTTTCGTGTAAAAGGCCAAGCGTGCATGAAAATTCTTAATAGAAGGCAGCGTGAATGTTTTTAGTTTTGGCCTTCGATTGAATCGTGAACCCTCCGAAGATAATAAAAAACACAACAACCTTTTAAATATTCAACGAACAAAATTTTACTGAGTTTATTGTGTCTTGTACACTTAAATATTTCAAACATATAACTATAAATGGTCGCTAGAGATACCATGAAATGCATTATGCACCTTGATATGAAAAGTATAACGTAATAAAATATTTTGCAACACTGTTACTTTAGCATTTCCATATATTGCACAATTTTAGGAAACCTAAATCAAATGCGAATTAAAACCGTGAAACTAGTTTGATTCTTTGATTTTTAAAAGTTTTTGCATTCGATTTTATAAACACTAACGACTTAACGCTACTTTCAAGACGAAAGAAATACAAGGAAATGTTTAATTTTCACCGAATAAACCAATTAGATTCTAGCTAGACTTTACTTCGGTATATTTTTTGTTCAATGTCATCGTGGTCCAATCATAGAATAATGATGAAAGTAAATATTTATTAGAGCACAAGCACGTTTTGGGATTTGATATAAATATAAGGGTATGTGTTGTCATGTACAATTTGCTATTTCTCGTAAACTTCAAAAACTCGCAAACTAGTGATGTCGAGCCATCGAAAACGTTTGCTATGCGGGTTTTTTTACCGCTAAGTTTCAGTGGTTGTAATAGTAAACATCCAATACTGCTGATTTTTCAGGTAATAATACAATTAAATCCGAATTTTACGAATTTGAAAGGATTAATAATGTAAATAAAAGAACTACGTTAATTGGGGTTGACATACTTTTTAATTCAATAAATTGATTTAAAGGAACGGTTGTGTACGTTTTAATCGCTACTGAAAAATAATCAAAGACCCCCAATACATGCGACCATAGACCCGAATTGAGATAAATTAAAACGTACATGTGGGGTTTAACTCTATTTTGATGAAACGGGACCGCTAAAATTACATTTAAACTTTGGTCACGTAAAATCTGAGTTTCACTGCACTTTAGACGTTATCGTAATGCAGCGAAAAATCTTCACATATAAAAAATCGTCGATGGGTAAACTATTTCGTTATATTATTGACACCTTTTTGACGTATTTCAATTAATTTAATCTAAGCACTCAAAAGCACTTACTTGGAAATGGCTTAATATTTAAAGTATAAACTATTTACACGAAGGCAATCCTAAATAAGCTAATGGCCAAAACACTGGATACGCCACTACAAAGATTTCATTGTAGATAATATCGATTATACATTTCAAAGTTACTTTACGCTTTTGATTTAATAAATCTCTTACAGTCAGCTGATAAATTTCCCCCAAACTCTTCTAATACTGTTTTTTTAGAAGCAAACGCGTTTCGATGAAATCCAAAAAACTGTTACGGATTTTCTCAATGCTGATTATTGCATCCACCCAAGTCCATCAATTATCGAACGTAGATGTAAAAATATTATCTTTAATTTATGAATTTATCATCATTTGAGACCAGTATTTTTAGCTTTTATTTTCATCAACTTTAGAATTTCGAAGCATTAAAATTCACTTTTATGATGTATCACATAGCTTATTATTTAAATAAATTATAAATATTGTTAATCTTTCAAAAAACAAAATACCCATTTGTACTAATTCCACTTTTCTTTTAAAAAGATCAGGACCAGTTTCGCTCATGGAGAGCATTATCAACTGATTGAAATAACCAGTATCAGTTGATAATGCTCGTCGTGATAATGCGTGATAATTTAAAAATAAAAGTGGAATTGGTACAAATCGGTATTTTTTTTTTGAAAGATACAACATTTATAATTTATTTAAATAATAAGCTTCGTAACAGATACAAAATATTAAAAAATATCACACATTACGAATTCCACGTTTTATCAATACAGATCAGGAATATGCTAATGTTTGTGATAAGCGAAACACGTCCTGATCTTTCTAAAAAATGTGTAATTAGTACAGAAAGCGTTTTATTTTTTAATATAATGCCTTGCCATCAAAAACTGACAGTGAACACCTTCATGAAAATCGGATGAAAACAATTCAGATCGGGCGACACGTTGTGTGGGTTTAACGTTGTTGCTAGCGTAATAATGTGTTCATAGCGCTGTAGAAAATAACCATAGGTAGGATTTATATTAAATTTGTATTTTAGTAAGTACCTTTTTTTCATTAATCGTATCTATTCACATATTTGACGATTCTATTTAAAAATATAATCTATTGTAAATTTTCGAATTTATCGTAAAGTGCTTAAAATGCGGGTGTCTTATTATCATTATTGTTCATTTGAAAAAATCATCAAAACAGGTGCGTCGGTTTGTCATGTTTTCGAAAAGCGATATTTCACGAGAGCGTGGAATAATATAATATGATGCCATCTCAATGATGTGTTTTACCTAAACTGTGTCGTGCAATTTCTCTTCGTTTTTTGTTTTATTTGATCACGATTTTTGATTGTTCCTAATACTTAGTGAGCCCATCGTTTGAGTCGTGAAAATGAAATTTTTCGATATCATTCAGGTGCCAACATTCACTTCGACTTTTCGCCTACATAACTGTATAAATTTCACTACGCCGTTTTACCAAACAAAAAAATAAACAGGAATCTAAATTAATAATTGGATAAATATGCTTAACTACATGCTACTCCTCAATAATTAACTAAATCGCGCAGAAAACAATGCGATTATCCAGAAATTTTAATTGCAGATATGAAAGAAATGAAAAACCTTAAGTTGGAATCAAGGAATCCGATAATTTAAGCGAAATGTGAAATATTGTTAAGAAAATCGTCGCCGTATTTTGAATTTGCTCTATGGTTTGTTCTAAAAACTGTATTTGACATATTGTTATGTTGATGCTTTCATACCGATGTAATTATTCACGTAAATTTTTGGTGTCCCTGTTTTCTATGTATTTTAATTTGCCATTTTCCTGTTTGTAATTAAGTTTTCTACAGAACTGCATTGTTGTTAGCGGCATTTAGTCAATTTTCGCATAGAAAAAGAGTAACATGTAGTAAAGCATATTTAGCTATAATTTAATAGAATACGATATTATTGTCTACTCGTGTTTTATTAATTTATATAGACTCGGCAAGGTATGCGATAAAAATACACATTTAAAACATTCTTATAAAATTTTACGTCAAAATGATTATTATTGTTTGAAAAATCATTTCATATAATGTTTTATAATGTTTGGAGTTTAAACAGTGGCGAAAGTCCAATAGCATTTAAATGTTATCATTGGAAAATTTGGTGAGGGTTTCCAACGTAAAATAGTATGTAACTCAGTAAAAACTAGTAAAGATTGTTGTTGGATATTAAGGAACTTATTATTTACTTTAGTTTTTCTTGTGGAAACAACGAAGCTCTCTCTCTTTCTCTGTTATCCTTTTTTTTAGAATTCTTGATATTCGTATCCAAACCAGTGGTACATTTATTTCCCAAAGCCCTGATTTATAACTATCTGATAGTTATTTACTTCTTGATACCATTGTGTGGTTTATAAGTAGTGTAAGTATACATTTATTTTCATCGCATTGAAGACTGTCTGTGAAGGGAACTCGTCTTACTGTATTGGTGGTTTTTGCGACCGCGAAGATGCGGATGTTAAAAATCACACCACAATAATACGTATCGATAATAACAATATTAAATATTAGTTCAATTCAGTGACGTAGCAAAGTGAAGATGATGTCGTACTGATGATACAGTACCAGTTACCGACACTTGATAGATATTTATTTTACTAGCGACCGCCAAGATTTAGGACCTTCGGACCACTAAACTCGCAATTTTGAATCTCGCGGACCACTAACATGATTCTTCTTGAAATATTACAAACACAAAAAACAATGATCGTAAAAGTTATATAGTTGGTTAGTCTGAAAATGGTTCTCAAAGAATTGATACACGTATCACAATTTTCGATACAACCAGTGGAATAATAAAGTTATTATTAATTTTGCACTGGTAAAAGAATTTAATGAGTCCTTTGAACATTGTCGAAAAGGTAGCCAAGTCAATTAAAACCAATGGAGAGTACATAGTGCATGAAAAGAGACGGTAAGTTGTTTAAGTTTTCATTAAAAACTATCTCTAATTAAAATTTACTAGAGATATGCGAGTTTGATTTTCATGGAAACAATAATCTACGATTGATTTAGTTTTCTAATGAAAAATAAATGAAATTATTAATTATTTCGATAAATAAAACCAACCTTTTTAAAAGGATGTTCAACAGAACCCCAGGGTTACTATAATGCTACGATAACAATATTTCGGACATCCCTAGCCCATGGGTAATGTTCTTTGCTGAATGGCTACATTAAAAATAAAAAGTGAACCCCGAGTAACACACCATTTATTATCGATACGTATTATTAATTATCACCAAAAGACAATTACGATACGTTCAACATCAAATAATATGTAATGGGTCGCAATTTTTCCTAAAGCACTTCATTCTGGCTTCAAGGGCTCCGCCACAAAATTGATTTGGGAAAAAGGGTTAAAATTTATTAAAATATATTAACCTAATTTTGCACCACCAGGTATCTATCTATACTTTTCACTAATTACGTCTCACGAGTACATTATATATGAGTACTAATTATGATACCACTAATAATATATAGTAATAATACTGAAAAGCCGGTACCTATTGAATATGGTCTGTATTCAAATCAAATTTTGGACAGTACTTAATATTAGATATTTTGTAGTATTTACATTATTGATCTGTATTTTAACATCAAGGTCAGTTTTATGTTGACAACCAAATCTTACCTAACATATTAAACTAACCTCAATTTTATAATCACGAATATTGACCAGATTTAAAAGACACTGACATTGCTATGTTTATACTTACCAAATATAATATGCATACTAACTAAATATTCGATTTATTCTGACCATTATATTATTTTAATACTGACCAATTAAATATAAGTCATAAACTTATCGTTCAAGCTTGCATCATTCACACATTCTATTATTATAATTTAATACGTAATTTCTCTACAATATTGCCCACGTGATTATTCTGGTTTCTACTCGAACTAGCTAGACGTACCTAATTTGGATTGTTTTTCCTTCGTAGACGACGAACGGTAAATTTTTAGTGCATTCAAATTACCTCGAGGTAATTAGTGAACATAAAATGTATACCGCGGATAATTTTGATATTTATTTGTTACATGAAACGATGATAGGGGCTGCCTGCGACCCTGCCTCTACACATAATCAATAAGCTACTTATTAACTTGACTACAAGGTAAATCGTTCATAGCCTGTACACGTACATACACGCTTGAGTCATTGAATGCAACCGTATCGTACTTCTGGCAATTATTATTACTTGTAATATGTATAACTGAATCATTCTACGTTTCCTGAAACCAGAAAATGATTCATAAGATTGTCTAGATCTAATGATTTGTCGATTTAAAACTAAAAATCTTTCGAGTGGAACGCTGAAACTTTTATGCAATGAATTTCAAGAAGCACTTATTATCCCTTGCTGCACTGGCTTGCAAATATATACGAAATAATAATAAAAATAGTTATAACTAATGGTAAGTCTTGACCTAATTCTGAAAAAACTGAAACAACATTCGTTAGTGATATTTATCGGAGGCCACGTGCCTTCAAAACTATATATACAAATATTTATCAAAAAAAAATATAATATTGGTAAACATGTCAATTGATTTATTGTCAGATGTCATAGTATTTTTCTAATCGTTTGCTATATTGGGCTATTATAGGGCCCCAGAATTTCTGATATTACCTTAACTGTACAAATTCTACTTACATTTATACAAATTTCGAATATTTGTTTTTTCTCATTAATATACATATGTCACAATCATAAAAACTTTAGAGGTATTCTTTATCGCAGTGTTTAATTAGTCTGTTTTATTCGCTGTAAATTAACCGTAGCTTCGTTTCATCACAAATTATAATGGCAGGATTAATTTTTTGGTTTCCAAATTCATAATGAAATTCTCTCGAAATCTGACGATATAAATGTGAAAGAACCGGATTAAATTTGTTATCGCTGCGGCAGTCCTAGTTTTTTTGCTCAACAATAAAACGTTCAGGCTCTATTAATGTAATACAATATAGCTTATTTTCCGATTCCGGATTTCGATTAAAACTGTGGCTATTTATTTGGCATTACGACGATATCGTGTTGCTGAGGACGTAGAAACACTTCCGTACGAGATACCATTAATTAGTGTGAATCGACGATACACGATTTTTATTCTGTTATGCATTGGTTTTCAATATAAATTTACCCAATGCCATTTTTTTTGCGTAGCCCATCAGTGTTCATCACAGTTCATTTTATTAAGGGCTCAAAATGTCTGTTCGAGATTGAAAATTATCAAAAAATACTTTAAATTAAAGTTAAAATATGGATTGAAAAAACATGCCAATTAGGGATACAAGCGTTCTTTTAGAAAACTTTCCACATGGGCCCTGGGAATATATCTTGTCGAAGTACATAATAAACATTTATGTTGTTAAGTTTTAAGAATCTCGCATGCTCTGGTATATAAATATATTTATAAATTCGTTTTCATAAAAGAAAAAATACAGAAGTTGGTCCATGCAGCGACTAAAATCTAAACATTCCATTTTCAAATAGGTAGCTGTTTTTGACGTTGAAAAAAGTTCAAATACACATATTACATAATCATATATGCAAATAATTGACAAATAGAGATTACGTCCCAAATGATGCTGCCGCAGAAAAAAAAGTTGTTACTTTAAAACATTTTGATTCATGAAAAACATAAAATTTGCGCGTTTCTTTTGGCCAATGCGTAATGAGACATTAAAACAGGAAGGATCTCAGCTTACCAATTCCTTATCTGTAAAGCGCCTGTCACTGCGCGGTGACGTTTAAATCGGTGCATTTACGAACGTCGCGAAAAGAGATGCAATTTTATTTATCTGTTATCAGCTTTACCAACATAATAAATATTCCAATAAATTCGAATTATTTTAAAAACTGGTTATGTAATCAATTTGGCTCTTCGAAATTATTGTCGGACTAATATTACCGTAAAATCGATTCCGACTACAAAATTAATACAAATAGTCGAATTTAAAGAGAATGTCATTAGTCGTTTTCGGAACGTTGACGAATTTTATTAAATCACAACAGTTATGTAATAAATTTACTGAATGTGTTTTCAACAACAGATTATTTCGACTCCAATTCTAGTGATTCAATTTAAGTATGAATTTTCAAGAAAATGAAAGTTTTTTCATTCTATTGCATTTATTTGCTGGCCATGATTTATCACGACTTCTTTCCGATTCTTCCGTTGAAAGAGCCAAGTCAAATTAGGTCAATCCGTTTGAAAATTGTATATTACATTTCTCCTTTATGAACATCCATTTAAAAGCAAAAAATACCTAGCGTATTTCATTGCCTTGTTTCAGTAAGGCTTGAAAGTGCATTTAAAACAATTACAATAGTTCCATGATGCTACGCCTGTAAGAGCAGCCTTAGGGTACGAATCTTAGGATGGGGAACCCTTTCGTGTCAGAAAGCCGTATTAATTTATCAGTAATCGTATTCATTGAATCAAAAAACCCAAAAATTTGTGTGTTAAAATATTGTCTAAAGTATTATTATAACTATTTATACCTCAATTAAATACTTTCCACAAATACAAAAGGGATTATGTGGATTTTAGTAACTCTTATAGAAAAGTAAGAATACATATCATTTATTGATCTCACGTTATGTTTCATTTTGTTGAGTTACGACCATTGCATAACTGTTAGCAGTGTATGATTCACCATTATGTCAGATACGCACGAACATAATATGGTATTTTATAACGTCAGTCTATTCATATTTTGTCAGATTTAAAATATTTATAAGTTAACTGGCTACTGTGGATGGAAAGGATGCCCAATAATGAAATTTTAAAAAAATATTCTCCAATATTCAAATGACATTGAGTGAATATTGCACATAAAATTTAACATATATTATAGTATCAATCTATCGCTAAATTTTAATGCCATGAAGTGGGTTAAAAAAATGTCATAATGTATTTTATCTAGAATTTCCAAAAATTCAATGATTAATTGACCAAAATCATTTTGGTAAATTTAGAGACAGCAAATCCTCACTTTCATAATATTTTATTTATCATGTTACATAATCAATATCACATTTTTTTTAAAACCATGAAAAATTGACTTATAGGCAACATCTCAACACAAGTTATTTAACGAGAACTTTTTTTAATTTAGTTGTTAAGTCTTTCCATTTTGTTTGGTGAGGTAAGATCTTCACTGTTCCGGAAGATGTTGGTTAGTAACAGATTGACAGTTCTGAGTAAACAACAAATGAAACATTTCAGCTTTTAGAATAAAGCCTCTAGCATTGATATTTTATGTTACATAGATAATTATAATATCAAAATAAATGCATTAATGCCGATCTAACATTAATCTGAGTAATAGACAGGGAGAATGTCTGTATATAAAAACATTTTTTTTTCGCAAGCTGGTATAAAAAATACACCAACTGAGTTATTCTAAACAAAGAATTTATATCAAAGAATCTCTTTGTATACTTAACTATTTTTTGTCAGTTTTGTTATTTATTAATTTCTACCAGAACAGTGACGAAATAGAGCTTGGTAGGAAAGTATTAATAGTTATCTGTCTACTCCGTTCTGAGAATCGAACGGTAGAAGCGGAATTTAAAAATCACAAACATCTGTATCTTTGAACTTCAAACTGTTGTGAATGCATTCATAAAATAAATTGTTTGAACAAAAATCATGTCCACATAGGCTGGCTGCTTTATAGCGAGAAACATTCTTAATATTGAAAGAATTCTTGTTTTGTCCCGCTTAAGTCGGAAGAAACGTGTGACCAGGCACAATTTTCAGTAAAGATGTGTGTGAATACGTAGAATATATAACACTAGCTCGAGACTTTGTTGCTGGACAGTAAACATAACATCACCAACCTCAGCAAAGGTTGTATATTTACGTCGTTAGATGAGATCATTTCTCTAGATCGAACTATATGCTTCTTGCGGAAAACTGATAGCTTTATACTTATATTATTACCTCACCTGTGTGGGAAGAACAAACATATAAATAATCAGCAGGTCTCAATATGTTATTCAAAATATACCCAACATAAAAAAAAACGTACGCTGCTCTGTGTCAAAAAATATTTTGATTAAATCATAACAATGTGTATGTTCTGTAGGTATGTGAGTCGTATATAATTTTTCAGGGACAGTAAAAAAACAAAGCAAGGTGAACAGAGTTTCATAATCATCGTGCGAGATTAGGCAATGCATTCAAGTAATTAAAACACGTATGAAAACCTAAATCATTAACCGACTCGATTGAAAATTAGTAGGCAATTGGGCAACGTATAATGTTAGTGCGGATGGGCTAAATTTAACTTTAAATACGAAACTATAGCATTTCATTGAATTCATTCACAAAACACGCGTCGCCATTAACTATATTTAAGCAACTTATTCAAGTTTCTTTAAATTATTCAGTCTTTGTGTCCATTTTCAGTCTTTAAGTTCATAACATAATCTATAATATAATGATTCATATTTTAACACACAGCTTTTAAACGTGGAATCGTTATTTTATGTTTTTATGTTGGTAGGTTACTATTACACGATATTTTTATTTGACATAAAAAATAACTATTCAAAAAAAACCATTTTCTGAATAAATGTATATTTGAAGCGACTGGCTCTCGTTAATCTACTCCTGATTAGATGCTTCATTGTAAGTCAATATGCTTCACAATAAGAGTGGACTGGATATACAATTATCCTATGAGAACGTTAATAAATGGCAACATACAAATTTGGAAATACTTTTATAATAAAACCTCCCTTATTCCCATACTTGTAAAACATCACATTATACTATCCCCCCTCCCCAGTGAGAGAGAGGCTTGTCATTTATTTAATTTTTAAAAATACAATAATTAATGATGATACTAAAAATTCAGGCGCTTTGAATATAGAATATTTAAAAAAACGACTGTAACCAAGTATGTAGGTACATATAATATTTAATTGATGTTCATTATAATTTGATTGTAAACGAGAGCATTCTTTTGTTTTTGGTGTGAAAGTATACAATAAAATATAATCTTTTTCACAACGTAACAAATCGATGTGCAAATTAATATCTTAAAATTCGGATACATTTTTTGAAGGAGAAAATCTAGGCTAATGCGCTTTATATTATTTTATTGCCGCCATTGGCAAAACGTATTCGTCGTCAATATACACTTAGCAGAAAATATACACTTAATATATTTTTATTTTTATTAAGATGACTATTGTTACGTGGCGAACGTTTTACATTGTGTTGTGGAAATATATATAACGATTTCTGAGCCAAAGGAGTGGATATCCTTGACGGTGAGCCCACGGTGCTAAAAGTTCAAAGGCTGGCATATAGTTGTCATTTCCGATCGCGAATTCAATTCAAATAATATTCCAAACAACGTTTTAGCACACGCCAAATATATTTCTTAATTATTAAACAGTTGGGAATCGTCTATTTTTATTAAATAAAAAAACATAAACAAAACACTCTAATACGTATGTGGGTAGATAATAAGATTTCAAAGTAATCGTACATAGAAACGGAATGAACCATAAGTCGGGCTTGGCCAACATTTATTAGTTCACAGAAACATCACAGTTTCCATGTCGAGAGCCGGACCAAATTATTAATTAAATATTAAATGAATTACATGTGTAAAACAACTCGCTTTTTCTTTTGTCACTCATTTATCACTTATCATTTATCATTTATCACTTCACTGTCAATACTTGGTGGAAGAGCATTATATTTAAACAAATAAAACACTCTTTTGTATTAATTTCATATTTATTTAACATGATCAGGGCCGGTTTCGCTCATCACAAACATTATCAACTGATAATAAAATACATTCATATTAATAAAGCATGTTTAAAAATAGTAACTGTCAAATGAAAAACATTAAAAAAAGTTAATGTGAATGTATTTGATTACTTTAACGTTTTATACAATTTTCAAAAATAAATGGTACGTTTTAGTTGAGATGCGATTTTTTATTTAAAAATATTAGGTCACTGCTTAAGCACGCCACTGGCTCCCTGACTATTTTTTATAGATAAATTGTATTAGAATAGAATAATAAGAAATGCTTAACTCAATAGGAGTGCTTTGAAAATCCTATTAAGCTAGGTTGTTTCAATTTCACGAATGTTTGTAAATAAGTCACTTAATAATTTGTCTTAATTATAGGTGTCGCTGTCGACCGCTACACTCACTAATAAGAAAAACACTATGTTGAATTAATTATTTATTTATTTAATAATTTCAGGGCCAGTTTCGCTCATCACGAGCATTATCAACTGATTGTAATATTAATGAAGTGTTTTATCATTCATTTACATAAAATGAACGACATACAATCAATATTATATAATGATTACCAAATTTAGTTAGAAAAATAGCCTTGTATTTGAACTGCGCACCAATCTTGGCATTGTTATTGTTTAAGGATAATCGTATAGAATGTTCGAGGTTTTTGTCCAGTATTCTTGTCCACTTATTTTGCTGAGATAGCTCAGGACTGCACCATAAGAAGAAGACGGTCGTATCCGATCACATACCACGGGTTATTCGCCTGTAGATGTAGCTTAAATTGTCTAGAAACCACATGGCATCAAAATATGATTAAGTATCTTCCAAATAAAAGGTTTTCGCCTTAAATGCATTGGAGAAGGTTTTGAGATAGATTAACGATTGAATCTAATTTTACAAGAATATATTTTTCAATTACACATTAGATTAATACATCTCTGACAGGGGGGGGGGGGAAACTTTTCGAATAGAGGGGCAAATTCAGGAATTCAATATTAGCGGCGGGCCGCAAGTAAAATACCATTTTTCTATGTACACTACTATTTTTTTTATATTAACATTTTTTTGAATTCAGGTGTTAGCTTTGTAGATGAGATTCTTAAAACTTGTTGTAAATGTTCATCAGTGATGTTTGATAGTAAAGAGTTTTTATTGAGGTTCATGATTGAAGATATTTGTTCACATACCAAAAATAATGTTGATCCAAAAATAACCATAATTATATTAATTTTCAATCTTTTTTTTAAAAGGCGTTAAAAGACAAAAGCATGAATCTGTTTTCAAAAATATAATATTGCTCGCGGGCCCCAGAAAAATACGCGGCGGGCCTCAGTTTGCCCGTGCCTGATCTATGGTAAAATGAATCCGAAATTATTTGATGATTTTGTATGACATGCGGTATGCCTACGTGTCACCATAAAATTATCTATTTTTTTAAAAAAAAATAATAGTTCCGCAAGGTAAATTGTTTCGATTAACTTTTAACGTTTTTAATTCTGAAATTAAGCAGTGAATTGCAATATTCTGACGCCGACAAAAAAATCGCATTGTACAATCTAAGAACGTTTTGCGAGGTCTTCACGCTTTCGACCCATTTAAAAAAATGTTTTTATTTTGCGGTTTTCGAGCATCTTCTAAAACGCAATAACTGACCTCACACTGACTCTACTAAAACAATCAACATAAAAAGTATCTAACACAAATTTGAAGCAGCGAATATTACTATGCATTTGAAATTAATATTCATATCTAATTGCTGCATGTTATTACTCAAAATTCAAAATCCTAGATAGTTGTTTTATTTTTAAATCGAAAATTGATTAGTTTTCGAAGAATATAATATTATGATTGTTACATTTTACTAAGGCCGGCGAGCCCCTTATTAAATTAATAGAAAACAATATTCTCAGATCAAATTAGTACATAACTGCAATTTCTGACTTACATATATATTATCTACGACAGCTTCAGTACACACAGTACTACATTTTTAGCCATTTATTTACATTGATTAGTTTACGGCAAATTGCATATTGTTACATATTATACATAAGTGTATTAAGTAGCAATCGATTGCTTATTTAAGTATTGTATATAATTGCATAGTTGTGATAAAAAAATTCACTCCTTCCCCAGAACACCGAGAATTGCTTTGAGATTAAGCGAGTCCCTTGTTAACGTATTGGCAGCCCACCGCAGGCTATAACATTTGCTATATTTCTAACACCTTTTCAATCTGATTGAAAGCAAAGGCCGATTCGGTAAAAATCAAAATATCATCGAATTGAACAATCTGCTATGACGCGGCCAGTAATGGTTATAATTTCCATAATATTGGTTATTTTTTTCGTGACCGTAGGAATATTTTTTGGGTTTATCTTCATTCCGTTAATCGTCGTTCAAAATGAGACAGCGATAATTTCTCTTCTCGGTAATATTACAAATTATGGGAATTAATATTTATGTGAAATTGCACTTTCTTCAATAGAGATGCCGGTCGGATTATTAAAGTACAGGTGTGTCACCTTCATTATTAATGAAGTGGTTTCTATTACCGGAAAGTAGAGAGGGTGCCGCTGCCTCAATCAACTCACCTTTCAATAAATTATACCTACCAATACCTAATGTTAAAAGTACATTTGATATCTTTGTTATTCCACTGATTGTCACACGTTTTTCGCCCTTTTAAGATGCATCTTCAGACTAACTACCGTAAGGTTATTCATTTATAAAGTAAAAATTGATTACAACTCATAATTTATACACTTCAAAATGAAAATTTGACTTTTTTTCTTTCAACTGAGCGCAATGATATGAATAAATTTACAATAACATGGATGGGAAAATGCTATAGAAAACCGCCGAACCCATCGCAAATACACCTAAATCTTTAACGTCAACGCAATATGTAAGAATTTTTTGATTTCGACTGTTGCCCAAATCGATAAATTTTAGTAAACATTTTTACATTTATTAAAAAAAATCTATTATATTCCTCTCGTTTCATCCAATCATAAAAACCTGTCTTGTCCTATCCTCACCATATCCTTACTCTCTGAAAAAGGGAATTTGAGACACTTACTAACAATCAGTTCTCGTAGAATAACATCTTATGAGATAAAATTCAGTCAAAGTGTTCAAATGGTCTTTATTATGAGCGGTCAATTTAACGAACAAAAATACGGCAGAACATTTTTTAAAATGAACGAATATATGCCTTTTGTATTTAGTAAAGTTTAATAAAAACATATTATACACATTTATGTATTTTTCTCGTCATTTTTTGCCCCTTCCCAACTTGTATCCCATGGGAAATAAATGTATATATATTATATGTCTAATAATACGGGCTTTGAATAATTATGTTCAAAGTAAATATGGTAGCTTTACTAGGCATGGTCAACCTTTCCTAATTCGGGGGGGGGGAATTATTATTGTGTGTCTGAGACAAGGGCCGGCCCAAAATATTTAAGAACATAAATTAATAGAAATATCTTGCAACTTGTCCGATTTAATGCATTCTAAACATTAGTTATAGTTTAATTTAGTGTAACGATTTGTGTTATATATTGTTAGACGGTCACTATTGATAATTTCATTGCTTTATTATAATCGTGTAGAAATTTCCCGTTTTTCTTTTGTTAACCTTGTCCACTAACTTCGTTGCGATGGTTTAGGGCCGAACCAAAGTTAGTACAGTGCACGATCCATCCCACGTGCCGGGGTTTACCCATATATGGTGTATAAAAACGTCTTATTTCGAAGGACTTCCAAAAAATTGACACTTTTGACCCTGATTTTAAGCTAAAACTGCTTTTATATACGTGTGCTTTTGGTTCTATCTTGTCTGCGAAATTCTGTCGAGGAAAAAAGCTTAATAATCATTAATGAACGCATCCGTTGAATTCTTCAAACATCAATATAACCTAGATAGAAAAGAAGACAATTTTGAAAATATATATATATATATATTTATATTAATTCTCTATGTTGGAATCGGATGTGGTTAAAAAATAGTTTCCTTTAAAATAAGCAATACTAATTACGAACGTTCTTTAAAATTTATTTATTAATTTGTACAGTAACTTTTAATAATAATTATTTATGAGCTTCATGTATTCAGTATAACTACGTTTAAAATTATTTCTATTATAAATTCAAGTGTTTTAAAGTTTTTATTACGAAGCGGCAGAATTGTTATTCTTGCCATGAAATGTGACCTTAACATAATGAATGAAGTGGAAAATTAATGATATCATTTTATGGATGACATGCAGATTTAACAGCATTTATTGTTGAAGCTTTACATAATATAAGAATTATTTCAATGTTATATCTTCCGTGATAATAATTATAATACTATTTTATATCAAAAAACGTTATATTTGCAAATAACATAATAATCTTCTTAGGAGTGTCCAGTTAATGATTAATCAAATGTTTAATATAAGCCCCTTAGAAATCATCAATTTTAATTTAATATATTTTTTTAATTTATTTAACGTCTCAAGTTATCGTGAGTCGTCATTTTAAGTTTTATTTTGTTTATAATTGCAACATTTTTAAAATAACGAGATTTTGTTTATTATTTATAATATATCATTCAAAACTGTGTTCAATTTAAATTTTCTTCGGATATCTATTATTTATATACGTTTTTTTCAATAATCAATCTAATATATGGCACTAATAAGTGTTAAAATGTTTAAATGGTGAGTTTTCCTCGTATTTAATTGAATCAAATAAATTCAAACACTGCTTTAAAAAGTCTTCATACAAGTTTTCGTTGAAGGTCAAATAATAATCGAAGAAGTTTTTCTTCTTCCAAGAACACTATGTGGATTTTCGCGTGATAACAACAAAAAATTGTTACTATTATACATTAATAAACATAAAAACAGAAAGAATTAGTGGTCGATAACCTTTACGAAAATGGGTATACCAAATACGTTAATCATATTAAAAAAATGTAAACTCTTATTTGCACTAATTCCATATTATTCATTTAAAGATCAGGAACTTCTCCTGTAGGTTTGATAGCAAACAAAGGGCTCTTTGATTGATTAAGTCGGGAGCATAGAAATTCATGCAACGAAAACAATAATCAATCGAAACGCATTATCTTCTCGATCAAGCGCTGTCTGGTGGGAAAAATAATATAACATCAATGTGTGCCTCGGAATATATAAAGCAAGCTGATCACCGCATATTTTTCACAATGAAATATTTAAAGAATTTTAATAGCTGCCTCTCATTCCAATAGCCTTCAATTCCATAATATTTTTGGCAGGCATTTTAAATATGCTAAGCGGGCACCTCGGGTTGCCGACCACTGCTGTAAACTATAAATAAACCTTTTTTAAATATAATTCAAAGAGTAGATAGAATTGACAAAAATACGAATTATGCTTTTTATTTTCATTCGAGAAAAATATAGCAACTAACAAATTATTTATTTATAAATCCTGTTTCTACAAAGATAAGAATGCTTCTTCTCGTACCGCATCATAATATCATTATATCAAAGTAAATACATTTACTAGCTCACATTTTACTTTGAAAAATACAATATTTTCAATATCACTTCTCATTTACTAAGAACGCTTAGTTAAAATAAAAGATTTTGCCATATAACTGTTGACCCTCAAGCGTTCAACGAACTGCAATATAAAATTATTCTATTAATAATCATGTTGTAAGTATAGTGTTTTGACATAGGAATAATGTAACGCAGAAAATAATATTTTAACATTTTTATTTTTCGACAAAGCGTTCAGGGACCACACAAAAGAGTGATCCATGTCCAATCAAAGGCTCAATTACCTGCAAAATAATCTTTAGACACATATTTCAATATCGCTTGGCTGTTTTTGTTAAATATAAATCACAAGTTATGTAACAAAAAAAAACAGTCACCTTTTGTTTAAAAAGAAAACGATAAGATAGAAAACTGAAACGTGGATAAATTTTAAGGTAGCCCTGAATCCAGATATATGTAAAGTACATTTATGATAAATATGAATATTTATTTATCAGAGTTTATACTTATTATGTCATGATAAAGAGTGATTGTAAGTAGTCCGCACATTCACGATTTCACGTGTATTTCTGTATATCGAATGGTCCTATTTAAAAAAAATGTTATTTAAAAGATATTAGTAGGCTCGTTTTTATCAAAAATCTAACTTAATTCAATTGGGAATATCGTAATGTTTTTTTATGAGGCAAGTTCCATTAGAATAGGTGACTCAGAGACGTCAAAAATTTCAAGATATTATTGATACCAGTATTTCTGTTAAAAAACTATAACGAAAAATTGTATTATAACTAACTATAAAAATAATAATTTGGACTACCGGATACTAATCCTGGATTCTGAAGATATCGTTTGAATATCTGAGTCGGTAAAATTTACAATTTCTATACCAAGTATTGTCTTAAGATTTAAATGAAGGGACCTAAGAAATGTATTGGGATGTTAAGTGGTGTAGTGGAGCGGGGTGCATGGGGTCGGCGCTTCCACACTTTTTTCTAGACTTTTGGAAAATTTGCTATAAATGCTTTTTTATATATATTAAAAAAAAGATTTTGTAACTATGTATTGGAAGAACGTTTTGTTTAAATATTGTTGGTGAAAAAATTGGATCACTGCGGATAGAGGATATTAAATGATTTATTAATTAACCAACCCCAGACCCAGCGGTAGCACTATACCACTAGGGATGTTGTTTAGTATGTCGATAAATATAAGTGATGATTATAACAGTGGAAGAAGCATTACATTTTAAATCGTGATACCGTCCATTCCCTCATTATGACAGAGGCCAGTTAATTAATTGGAAACATCGCGTTATTTTCTGATGTATATTTGTTCGGTTGATAATCAGTGCGAGACGCTAGGTGTATCGCCCGAGCAAAACAAGTACGAGGTACGTTGCCAAACTAAACTGAATTCAAATCGACTGCCGCAACTCGAGGTGAGTTGATGTGAAACAAAAAAGCGTCTAAAACCGAGGGAACTTTCATTATTGTGAGAGATTGTGCAACCGGGCTAAAACAACAGCGGCACGGCGCAGCGAGGAGTGAAGTTTTGATACAGCACAGCTAAATAGTAACGGTATGATAGCAAAAGCAAAATGGAAGCCGTGCAATCTACTAGTCAGACTCGGGAAGAACTTTACCTACTAGAAATATTCACGAGAATTTTACAACAAATTATATCTTCTAAATGCAATTCAAGACATAGGACTTGAAAGAGATAATTTGGTTTTTATTTAAACTCTCAACAGACGAAATATAACACACTTTAATTAGACTCATTATACTACAATTGTAGTTCATTAGAGTGTGGCATTTCATTGTATTTACACATATTATAATATAATCACAACAATAATATGGCATCGCGCCAAAAATTCGTGGAATTACAAAATTACAGAGATTAAGACCAAAAAGATGAAATGAATCTTGCAAACTTTGACAAGAGGAAGTATAAAGATAAAGTCATTGAAATTTTACGTTGCAATCCTAGAATTGGTTTTTTTACCACGATGCATCGCGATGTGGGTGGAAATTGTGAGAATATTTCACCGCGTGGTAACAAAAGAAACCCAGAAATTTAAAAAATAAAACTGCTCCTCAAATATATGTATTTATAATCTTACATATGTCGCGGATTTATTATCATAATATGTAAGAATATAACATGGATTTTTAAAGTTTACTTAGTTATTGTATTTTATAAGATAAAGTTAAATATTGAGACGATAGATAAGTACGCCGATAAAGTCGATAACTGGTTGGCAATGCAAGTTTAAAGCCATTGTTTAAACAGATTTTACAATGACATATTGATTAACAATTTTAATTGATCTCCTTCGTAACACAGTGATTACATGTATTGGTTGCATGTTGTGTCGACGAAAGACATATTAGAACAGGTATTGAATAAAGAAAAATACTTTCTATGCCGAAGTGAAGGGTTTTTTTTCCAATTATTTATGTTTAAAGTTATTCATTTCAACTGAGGTAGTTGACGGCGTTAAGAACTCCAACGATTACTTTATTGGTAAACGATAGTATCAAATACAACACAACGTAACGTTCAAACACCTACTTAATTTTATCTATCTTCTAGCGATTTTTAATACAATATTTTTAAGTGGCAATCCTTGGATTTCTTGATTGGAATGGTAGATATATGTATGTGATGAAAAAAAGTATGTATGGCAAATATTTGAAATTTGACAGGATATCTAACGATACTGAAATATTTTTTCGACATTGCTATAAATGAAACCGAATACCCAAGAATGTATTGTAACGAAATCGTTAAAAAAAACATTTATAACTTGAATTGACACGTCGTGGATTAATAAAAACACTTTTAAGTACCTATATAATATAAACTGTATTACGAAATACCATGACCGGTTTCAATTTAAAACTCACAATTGGGTTGAGTTAAACAAAAGAGAACCAACTACAATTTTGCAAAATGGAGGTATCAAACATTAAAGTTTGGATATGTTTTAGATACTCTATGAAAATGTTGTGAATGTGCATGCATGATTATATTAAATTTGTATCTACCCTGGTATCACTTGATAATTAGGCATCTGTATAACGTATACGTTGTACTAGGTTTCTTTTTCATAGCAAAAATATGACTTTTAGAGAATTTTCCTGGTAATCAAAAAAGAAAATAGGCCAAATTTTAGATTGGTCTGCTTATCAAGTTTAAATTAAGATTTTATAGACGAGCACACATTCATAACTCAGTATACCTAAAAACGTCAGTTCCTTTTTACTCAACCCAGCTCAAAATTCAAGGTGCATACTTGAAAAACAGAATCAAAGCTGATCATATATAACATAAATACAAAACTGCTGTTAAAAAGAGTTTTAATTTTATGGCAGTCTTCATAAATAAGAATAAATTTATAATTATTGTACGACCCGTACCCCTGACGTTAACGTTCACAGCTATGTATTCGTTGTACGTAAACATAATCACAAAATATTATGAATTACATCCATTATGTGTGCGATAAGTCGCGACAATACAATAAATTTACGTGGGAACATCTTGTTATTGTGTATCGTCAAATAATATGATATTCGACGTTCATATTTTTACGCGCACTTTTACCGGAAATGATTTTAATCCCAAAATTGCTGTTATAACACGACAATTTGTGTTTTGATTATGTAAGCTTTTGTCCGACAGAACTACGATTGTTATAATAATTTTGAAAATCGCTGGTGTATTTTCACTCACGGTATTTTTAAAATGATTTATTTTAAATACATAATTATTTATTACGTTTTAAAAAAAGATCTTATTTTGAGGAGGATAATACTGTCTTCTCATAAGCTGGGATTTTCACTGAAAGAAAATCATGAGTTATGTATATGTTTTTATAAAAAAAAAACTTGAACCAATTCGACGATTGAAAAAAAAATAGAATAGTATAATATACATATTATGTTATGGATTTTAGATAAAACGTGTCAGACGTTATTTTTCAACTGAATTTTGTAGTAAAAAAATAGGGCTGTTCAAACTCTGACTCCGAATTGTTGTTTTTCTTAATCAGTTTAACTACATATCTGTATATCATCAGATCATGCTAGTTACTAGAATAAATCTTGTAGATTTCAGCAATCAATATGATGAATAATATTTCAATATTTAAAAAAAAAACCGGTTTTTCCGACTCCAACTCCTGGTAAAAAACACGCTTAAAACTGAAAATAATTCGCAAATTCGCCTTTACACAAATAATTAAAGATGCATGTAAAAAAAGCAATAAGTAACATTTTTCTATTGAAAAAGAAGAAGGCAAGAATAATAAAATGGCATTGTAATGACCAAACTTGATAACTTTATTATTTCACTCGTGTTATAAAATGTAAAATTGATCTGAACATTTTTTCACTCGGTGATTTTAAGGATAACTGTACAAGGTATCTTTCAATATAACTTGTCATTCTACAAAACAAATACGAAAAATGCAGACCAAAACTACGAACACTTCTGTCACGTCATTGAAATTTTTAAATAAACATGTCTTCGATGGATACGGCGGTAACTTTGTGGAAGTTTGTGAATTCGAAACGTCGCCTAGATTGCCTTATAAAGCAAGATTTATTATTGTTTTTCAATCAAATTTTTTTTTTCCAAAAATCACTAAAGTAGTATTTAGTATTACTGTAAGACCACACACTTTATGCTAAGTTATGTTGATTCTCCGTGTAATCAAATTTTGTCATTTGAAGGATTGTTTGAAGGATACTTACAGTTCGTAAAACTGTTTCAGATATTTTGGCAGGTCATCACTTAATTTGCATCAACTTCACGAATAACCTTCATCGCATTTCCTGTAAAAGTGATGTTTGCCGGTACGATAAATATGGTAATACAATGAATGAATACGTTCAGAAAAAGAAAAGGAGTTACGCTTTGTCGGTTGCATTATAGAACACACTTTACGTAAGATCGTACATAAATGCTTTACGGCCGGAAACCGGCATAATTGAAAGTATTTTTAGCTGAAAATTATTTTAATTAACATTATAAAAATCACTCATTTTCGTTGAGGATTTTCTTGGAATTTTCATTTGGATTATTTAATGGGACTGTTTCGCAATCTAAGCGACGGATGTAACTAAATTGTTTAATTTTGTTGTTGTGTTTTTTGCACAAAATTTGCGAGTAATGAGCCACAGGTAATGCGTGAATCTTTGTTACTTTAATATTTGTGCTCACGTATATCTAAAAAGATATAATTGACTAAACATTAATAATACTTTTTAGTTTGGAAAAGATGAATGACAAAGTACAATAGGAATTTTTCTCTGTTCTATTCTTAGAGTGTACCGAGATTCTATATATTTATTGTATTCAGAATGATATCTTTCGTGATTATTGATGAGAAAATAAGTTGTAGTCTAAATACTCTAAATAAATTAATTGTAAAGTCTGATGATTATGTATATCTATTGTTATTATGATCTTAAACTTTTTTTCAGTTTCTATTTTCTGCTTATTTACCCATTTAAATAGAGTTGAATGACAAAAAGCGAGATGAGTATCACATTTTGACACGATTTTTCTTTTTTTTCAGCTGTTGGAGCCACTTGAAACACGACTTAGAAAAATGTTTAATTGAGATAACACGGAAGAAATCGTAGGAGCAGAAAACACAGGTCGGCTGCAGTCACACATTAGCAGAGCGGAAAATGACGTCGGAACGGAGCATACCTCATCTTCGCGACATCTTCGGCTTGGGGGGCCAAGCGTTTCACCAGGGTTACAGCGAAATAGGAAACTTTCCGAATCAAAAAAATGTCGAAACTTTTGATGAAAAAATTGAGAACAAGAAGGTGCCAAAAAAGACGAGCAGCAAGAAAACTAAAAATAAAGATAACTACAAAACGCTCACGAATGGCGATGTCAAAACACTCGAAAGACATTTGAGCATGAAGAAGACTATCCGAAAGAAAATTATGCGGGACTTGCAGCAAGCGTTCGTCGAAGACCCTAACGAATTTAAAGTCGAAGACTCGACACCGGAAAAGCTTAAAGCCGAACTTAGCGCAGAAGCAATGAAGTTTGGAGAAAAACACAATAAAAAAACCGGAGGAGATTCAAACTTTTTGGATATGCTCAGAGGAGATTCAAAGTCCGCTAAGAATAATACTCCCACGCAAGAAAATGAATATTGTAGTATAGGTAAAAATGAAGAAGACGCTGAAGACGGCGGCGGGCAGTCGGCAGGGGAAAAAACAAGCTTTTGGCGAAGGTTTACAATGAAGACAAAAAACAAAAGATGAAACCAAACACAAATAAACAGTTTTCCCGATATTAAAAGGAAATGGTTCTCTGGAAACTGTTTATTTTGCAAGTTTTTTTGTATTGTTTTATCGATCGCCAAATATTTTCCTAATAATAAGAATAAGTTGCAAGTGAAACCAGCAAGAGAATACGCGGTCACTATGCATGTCTTTTGTGATAATGATACAACTATTTTACTTTTATGTAACTAAAGCGAGCAATGTTAGCGAGATATGTTTATTTTTATGCAATGAATATTGTAATATATGAGAAAATAGAAATTGTATTATGTTAGCTTTAAAGAAAGAGCTTATGCCGTCCATTATAATATGTTTTATGTGTTGTACTAAAATACATATAATTAAAGACCAGCGTAAATAATTTATGCTGGTTTCATATTGTACTGAAATAAAATCTTTATCGAATGTGATTGTAATATGTATAGTCAAAGCGAAACAAGCTTGATTTAATAAGGTGTCAGAAAAACATAATTATAATATTATTAAAAAGCTGTAAAAAAAAGCAGGGCTGTGGAGTCGTCAAGAATAAGACGACTCGGACTCCGACTTTAGCTTAAAACACAACTAATTATATTTTAGGTTAAGCGTGCAGGTTTAGCGCCACTTTGGACCCCAGCGATTTGAATACATATTTTTGTACAAAGGACTCGAAGTTTTTTGTTTTTTTCGAGTCCGACTTCGACTCCACAGCCCTGTAACAAAAAAAAACACAAATCCTCAACTTAATTGAATTGAAATAAAGTGTGTTTAGATTAAGTAAAAATATGCCGACACCTAATTTCACAATGAGATAAGTAAAAGTTTGCATTTAATATTCCATATTAAATCCAATTAATTCATTGAGCTCTGCAATAAATTATTAGAAAAGCTTTATCATATTGAAAGGAATACGTGTAAGCAGAACTTACATACATATAAAGTATTAAATTTATAAATGCTTTTACGAGATTACATTCAGAAATTTCGTTATTTTTATCACTGTATGTCTCGACGGATTAAGCAAATTATGTCAATTACTGGAACTAATCGTGATACATCAATAAAAATTAACATATCGGTGATTTGTGTACGTAATTCATTTCAAACGAAACCTTTTGAATAAATAAAATATAACCCTTTTTATATTGACAAACGATTGATGAATCCAACTGATTTTGCCAGTATTATAAGTTTATTTGAAAATAAAAACAAAGCTGAGTTTACTGACAAACTGAAAGTCTCATTGTTTTTTTAGCAGAAAAATAATTAAAACATTAAGATTTAATATTTATGAATATATGCAACAATTAAATTATAGGTTTCCGATATGTATTAATTTTATGAAGTGCAGTCACTCATATTAATTTGATGCTGTGATCGAAAGTATACCGTATTTAAAAATATATACACAAACAATATTGTCTACAACAAACCATCTCTTATATTTTTTATTATTATTGGGCTAAAAATATTACTAATTTTATTTGCCTGTATACCTATTACCTACATATGCTTAAGCTAATCAAAACACTTGTGTTTTCAGTTAATTGTTAGAAATAAAACGATTTAAGGCTTGTATTATTTGATAACAATTAAAAAATGCATTTTTTATTTGAGATCCACGTATATTTCCATGACTATAAATGCGAACTAGATTGAAGAGATATTTTTGATAAGAAACCGCTTTTTAAATATTGTAGTAGATAATAATTTTAATAACTGCATAATTTATTATAACAAGTTCAAGGGTTTTACGATCTACTGCGAACATAAATTTTGAAAACAATATCAGTATTTAAATAAATATTTATTTTTATGTTTTATCTATAAATATGCCATAAAATATCGAAGACACTTTTTTTATTAATAGACCATTAAATGGCATTACTTGGCCCTCATTAAACTTTTAGGTTACCTATTCCACTTATTAACAAATATGATAGCTCTGGCTCTCGTTTTTTAAACCATGCCCGATCTCAATGTGGAAAATAAAGACTCTTAAAGCAGGTACATCAGCAGATATTTTTTTACGAGAACTGTTTATTATTAAGTCGCTCATATACGTTTTTCGAAGATAATAAATATCGGAGAATGGGGTATTTCTAGTAGATAACTAATCGCCTTCGCTACTCCCCGTTTTTAAGACTGGGTGGATGGGAAGAAGATTTCGACATCACAGACATCTATTCGTTCGAATGCAAATCTATAAATCGATGGATAATTTACTTTCAGAAGTGTCTTGAGCACATGGACACGTCGCAATCGAAGAACGTAAGGCTGGCCACTTGAATATGGCTAAGTTAAATTAGCAATCCAAAAAAAAAAAAATCGGTTCGAAGATCTCAAACGTTAAACAAAAAAAATTGACAATTAAGTACTACTTACAAGAATAAATTTTAAATTGTACACATATTTTCGCTGATAAAGATGAGATTTTAAAACATAATAACCACAATATATTATATTTAAAACGCAGTAACCGTCTAGATCAGCGGTGGGCTGCTAATATTTTAACAAGGAGCTCGGCAAAAGGCAACAACTGTTGATATTTCAAAAGGCAACAAAGTTCAACATTTCATAATAGAATTACTACTGATTTGATTCGAGAATATTGCTTTTTATTAACTTAACAAGGGGCTCGCGCGAGCCCTTCCGAGCCCCCTCCAGCCCACCCCTGGTCTAGATCTCTTATTATCAACGATATATATTATGGGAAAAAAATTCTTGACAAAAAGCATTAAAGTCACTGTCGAAAATCGATAGCCTGAATGAGGAAAAACAAATAATTGTATTTTTTATTATCAACCATCTTATAAGATACACAGAAATTTGACTGTTGTCATTGGATACCGTGCTATTGATAAGTAACCCATATTTAAAAAAAATTAAACCTAGACTATATATGCTGGGAGAGTTGATTTAGCATACATTCACCGGAAATAGTAAAATTCTCGCATGCAATTAATTTAATTCAAGCATTGATTATTTTATATTCTATAATTGTAGTTTATCGCGTTTCATAACTATGTATTGGAAGGGTTGTTTTGTATTGTTAATTGGAAGTATTTTTGTTTATTAATTGCTAGGAGATTCTATTTCACAAACTATATTATGTTGCATATTATAAAACAACTACAAACAACATTGCCAGAACTCTGAAATAGTAGCTTGAAGTCGAAATATTTATCAACTTATAGAAAATATCTACGAGAATTTATTCCTTATTAAATGGAGCTTCAAGCTGTATGGAAACTTCAAAAATTACTGCAAAGAAGGAAGCGATTGAATGGAATTCTTAGCTTCACCCTGAAAACACATAATAAGAGCCATGGACTTTGATAAGCAGGTACGATGAAGGTATACGAGCAAGTAGTCAGTCATGGTTGAGTCAAAAACAAATTCCAGGGGATGAATTTACATTTTTTTTTAGCAGGCCTGTATACCAAATTAAATGCTGGAAGTAGCAGGACGCAGTAGCCAGGGTCGGTGTGACCACTGATCAGCGCCGGAAGAACGACTAAAAGGGTGCTATGGCTGCTTCAGTACATTTGACAATAAGGTTTCGGTGCATAATTTTGTCCGTAAAAAACGTGGTCGTATCAGTAGTAGTTATGAAGGTTCAAGCTCTCGGCCCCAGAAAATTAAATAGTTTGATGTCTCAACGAGTTTCATCTGTCACTGAAAGTCACTGAAAGTCACTGAAAGTGACTTCAATATAATCTATGATTTTAATATATTAATATTCACGAAACGGAGGTATAATGAAGAATACTAAATACAAAATTTTAATTTTATCAATTATTATTCAAATAGATTTATAATTTAAACTTCTGCTTGTTCCTAACCTGATAAATATTTTGCATCCGCAACATAAGATGTTGAATATAGAATAAAACATATTAAAATGTACGGAACATAATTTTTAGGAAAAATCCGTGTACGGAGTATTCCTCTTCGGAGAATTCGTGTTCGGAAGAATCCGTTAATCGTTCCCTTTAAATCGCAAATTACAGATAAAAATTGCTACATGAATAGTTAGTTGTCTTATCAAAATATTTTTCCAGTAAAGGGGTGGTAACTTCGTGGTGTTTCATTAAGAGTAGCCTATTGAATGTAAACCAATAATTTTAGCTCAGATTATTTTATTTATTTGTTTTGGTCTATTACATACTTATTTTAATAACGTATTTAAAATATCAAGTATTTGTTTTCTTACTTTTGACGCTATTATTTAGTTAGGACAATCTGTACTGTATCTAATTACATGTTTTAAATCCGGCCTTATAGAGTTATAGCTTACAGTGCTTACACAATAAACGCCATCCAACATTAAAAAAAAAGGTTTCTCATCAGTCTCAATTCCTACCTCAAACTTTCAAAGACAAAATAACTTCGTCGCCAATACAGCAATGTATGCAATGTATTGCAAGAACACATACATACATAACTCATTTTTTGATAAAAGTTTTTTTTATTTGTTGTGATTACAGCCTATCCTATTTTTAGCGCGGAAAGTATAATAATTTACTGAAATACCAAAATTAAATAAAAAAAAATCTTTTATTTTTGCAGTAATATCGTTTTTTGTCTCACCTGTCAAATTTACCCAAATTCGAGATATGCGTTCTTACAGTATTGGCGACGACTTATTACTTAAAATCAGTGCTTTTTTCCATGTAATGTGGTGGAACGGCGATCCGTCACCTTTTTTCTTGGCATTTTTAATGTTTCAAATTAATATTTGAAAACAAATATTTTTATAAAAATAAAATTGGCTGTTTGTCCCTTTGAATTCAACGTACCTGGTATCGTAACACTCATAAATTATCTTCATAATACAAAACAATTCAGGGTGTACTGATTTAGTAAACAGAACCAGGGGTATAAAGCTTAATCAAGTGCGCTTTTTGTCATGTGGATTCCATCTGCAATAGTTTTGTCACTTTTGTTCGTCAAACTCGTCAGATCTACCTTTGAAACTTTTCCATCTTTCACAATACATTGTCAGTAGTCAACAGTGGTGTAGTGGGGCCAGGTCGGTCCAGGTCAGTGACCTAGCACCTGAATTTTTTTAAGTACATACGTATAATCAAAATCGTTTTTTTATTGATATAATTGTTAAAACTTGTAGTTTTTTTTAACTTCGGATGGATATAAAAAAAAATAGGGAAGAAATCAATGACCGACCTGGTTCCTATTTATTTACCACTACACCACTGGTAGTCAGACAGAGAAAGAGAAGGCTTCTGTGAATGATCTCACAGATTCGATTACCAGTTCGAACAGGATTTTCTTCAAATCGATACATGTTCGACGCCATGGGTGTTTATGATATCTTAAAGAAATTCTCTCAGTCTTCTAATCCTAAAATTAACGGAGGAAAGCAAAAGCGACTGGTTAATCACTAGTCCTGTCCTAGTCCTATCCTTCTATCATTACTTTCTTCGAAAAAGAAAGGCAAAGCAACTGAGTAACAGGCAGTTCTAGTAAAAAAACTTATATTGAGATACCTTCTTTAGGAAGCTATATGCCCCACATTGGGAACGGACAAGGATGAAAAAAAAACTTAAGTAAAAACGCTTGACAAGAGTTAGTTACGGAACTTTTTTTTTCAAAAAAGCCCTGCTTTATTTTTTTTGAAATTTTCATGGGTTTCTTCTAATAAGCGATGTCATTAACTTACTGCATTGCCTGCGGATCATTTTATAATGAAAGTTGACGACCAAATTGCAATTGAGTGATAATTGTTCTGGCTTAGAATGCCTGCATTCGTTGAGCGGCATGATATTTATCAGAAGCTCTGACAACTTGCTTCGTGTCGTGGCGGATTAAGCTTACTACAGTGCGGTTTCTGGGAGTGAGAAACATGGATAACGCACACCTGCTGATGACGAGTAAGTAGAGACAAAGAAGCTACGGTTGTCTCTTGATAGCGCGCCATTGTTTTCCAATCGGGGTTAGAACGTTCCAGGCATAAGGATGTCTGCTTCGAAATTAAAATACTAATGACAGATTGATTATACAATACATGGTGAAATCCTATCCCGATGGAGACTTTTCCTACCGAAGACATAAAAAAATTTACATAGAATATTTATTTTAAGCAAATCCTTCGGAATACTATTTGCTAATAATTCCACTAGCTGACTAATTTCTACGAGTGCTCATTTCTATAATTATTATGGGGTAAAGGTGCAAAACAGCGACATCCTTTTGTCAACTACGGGGACGTAGCGGTAAGGCATCTGGTGGTTCAGAACTCCATCCCCGTGGCGACGGTAAAAGCGTTAATGTTAAATTATTTTGACTGAAAGTGACATCACCTCCCAGGTGTCATAATGGAACATTCAGTTCATTGGGTTAGATCAGTGTCTGCCAATCTTTTTTACTTCACGGCACACTAATGAATGAGACTAGTACCACGGCACACCAAATAAAAATGCATTAAATAAGAAAATTTATCTTTAAAAAAGAAAATGTGTCGCGTTGACCACGATGTATGAACGTGACAAATATTTGTTTGAATGTTGAATTTATTTAAAATTTAAGAAAATTTAAATGAATAAGCATTATTTAAAATTATCATTTTTAAAACTTCTTCCACCGCGGCACACCTGAGACTTCTTGCGGCACATAGTTTGATAGACACTGGGTTAGATGAAAAGGTTGAATAAATGAGCTAATCGGGTTTAAATTAAATTTCTAATCTTATTTTAACTAAATCGCTTATGAAATGAAATATTATGAAAAATTGTCGGAAATACTACAGTGTGGTGTTTGTGATATATATTTTACCTTTTGCTGATACTGTCGGTGAGCAGTGATGGATTGAGCAACTGGGAGGTCCCAGGCGCAATGCTGTTCGGAGACCATGTTTTTTAGGAAACAGGATTTCATGTGAATATAATAAAAGCCTTTTAGGGCCCCTATGATTCGGAGGTCCCAAGCGAGCACCTTCTGCGCTTATGGGATAATCCGCCGCTGGTCGGGACTCGGGAGCAGTGAGAACAACGTCTCGATTTGACATTTCAGAACCTATATGTTACTTACATTTTAATGAAATGAGAAATCAGAAGAAATTAATTAGTGGATACGCCCGATGCAGCCCGATGGATCTAACCGTACCCACGACCGCAACATGTGTACAATATTATGTATTCCTTCTCATTTATCAAATGATGCCAGTGACGTTCCAGTGAGGTGGGAACGGTAGTAATTCTAATGGAACCAAATAAGAAAGGTGCCGAATATCTTGCACGTGTTTATTTGTGAAACATAATCTTTATGTTATCTTACTTTTGATTAACGGGATTATGAAGATTTGATAATTTCTGATGGTAAGATTTTTAAAAACGATAATGGAAGAGATAAAAGCTTTTATGAAACTAGTATAGGAATAATCAATGTTGATTCATTATAATTTTGTCAAGAAGAAAGTATTTGACACTGGGGTGGGTTGGAGACGGCTTTCAAAGGCTCGCGCGAGCCACTTCCTAAATTCAGATTAACAATATTCTCAGATCTATGCGTTATATAATAAATAAATATGCAATATAATTAAAATTAAGCACGCAGTGTTGTACGTTTGGTGTTTGACATATATATTATCATATATGAGTGGTGGTCAAGACTTCGACCGCGTAGCCCTTTCTAGTCGCCCGCCTGATACTTTGAAACAAGAATTGCTTGTAGTTTTTAATATCTATTCTTTATATTTGCCTTTCATACAAATTATTTTGTGCTTCGAATTACTACTCTTATTATGACAACTTAGTATATACGGTTTTAGTAGACCTCTACCACTGATTTCAGCATGTGGTCGTCCGGAAAGTTTTAAAGTTTGCAACCCATGTTACATATCAGCGGTCGGCAACCTTTTTGGACTCACGGACCACTAGATGGATTAAAATGTCAAAGTTTTGATCCGGCGGACCACCAAATGGACTTTTGTGTTAAATATTATATATTTAAATAAAAGTGAATAAAGCGAAGAATATAAAAAAAGGTGAGGGAGTGAGACAGAACATGCATCTGCGGACCACCAAAATTTTCTCGCGGACCACCAGTTGCCGACGGCTGTTATATGTGATGGTGTTAGTATAACGTTTGAAACATTGTATTGAAGCACAAATTTTAGCATCCGCTATTTCTGTGTCAATATTGAAACTTTTTACTCTCGCAATCAGATAAATAGATGTACATATTGCTACATCTATTGATATTTTTTTATATTGTAACATTCGATAGCTTTAATAATTATTGCTTATAATTGTATAAGAGTGGTGGAAAACTATACCCCTTCACCTGAACACCGCAAATAGCTGAGATAAAGTGAGCCCCTTGTTGACGTATTGGCAGCACACCGCTGATTGTGCACATTTAAAAACTACTGACAAAAATGAAACATTTTGTTTGTACTAATTCCACAATTGATATGGTTTCATTGTTAACATTTTCAACTCTATTTACCACAAAAATCGACATTGAAAATTATAAAAATGACGTATCATAACAGCAATAAGAGTAGTGTGTAATTGCTACATTTATTGATAGTCAACGATTAAGATTATGCACTATTTTTAATTATAAGAACACATAAATACTAGTAAGTTCAAGTGTGTTTCAAAAGTCGTTAAAATCCAGAATACGCTACTGAATGAGACATTTACTCGTGGACTTACCCGTCCGTTGCTAAGCACCAAAAGATTAATTTTTAATTGGGCGTGTGATGATTTTTTTGCGATATTTCGTCGGTAAAGTTATTTCATGCGAGAAGCAAACGTCCACAATAATATTGTTACATTTCAAAATTAATGAAATTAAAATAATTTTCACAATTCGTAAATCTTTAAAATATCGGTTCGTAATCATCTGGTAACTACTGTCCGGTGTGTATTTTTGTACGACCCCTATAAGGTCAATAAATTTGTTGTCAATAGAAAATTACTAACTTTTTATGTTTAAATTCCATTTTCACAATATTAGATAATATATACATAAAAATATTACTAAATTTGTGGCCCGCTCATCATTTTGAATTTTTAATACAGCCAAAAATTTTGCCCGGAACTGGTCCTATTATAGATTCGTTACATCTTGCAGTAGCAGAAAATTTATTTTAATTTATAGAAATAACAAAATTACCAGATTTGAATCATAACCAGACTTTCACACGACATCTTCAAAATTCCGCTTTTTAATAATTTGTAATGCAATGTGTCAAAAACAAACGAAGGAGTATCTGACCAACTGCCCTAATCCACTAATGGGTAGGTACTTACTTATTGCTTGAAATGTCTTGATGAGCTATATATCGACTGTGGAAAGGAAAAAGGACGTAACCCTCAATTTTCCAAAACAGCTTTTATTCGATAATCACAATGTATACAACTTGACACACATTCTATCAAAAGGATGGAAGCTGAAAATGCCGAATAAGTATCTAAATTTAGCTTTTAAGTTTGGAAAAGATGACCTTGTAAAAAATTAAAACCAAGAAAAAACACTGAAATAAAGATTTTTCCGAGACAATTTATTTAATTAACATTAGGTTATGTCAGTTAAACACCCGTTTAGAAGTATCCGTGCACTTCAAGGTTGTGTATAATTCATAATTTGCATATGTCACAAAATCATCGAAACACGTTTTTAGCGCCTCCTGTAAAATTTGATATGTGTGGCTTACATCCTTTTTCCTTTCCACAGTCGATATGTTTATATTGTAGACAAAGAGTCCAACAGACGCGAGAATAAGAAGCAGAGGGGTGTCTGGAAAATTTATATACAAAAATATTTTTTATACATTTCAAGTAAAAAAAATGTACAGTGACCTACATTCTATGAACAATATTCCGGCACATTTATGATTATTTAATTATTTGTATCACGTTTTTACATAATATGTGTTATCAAAATTAGTTAAATATATAGATTTTTTAAACTAAGTAGGTATCATGGCTGTGGAGTCGGAGTCGTGGAGTCGTAATGTGTTGGAAAAAAAACTAACGACTGCGACTTCCTTTTTAATTTTTTGTATATATCAAAATCGCTAGAGTCAAAAGTAGTGCCACTGCATGCTACTAAGCTTAAAAAATATTAAAGGTCCAATCCCCTTAAAATATTTTAAAAATATTTTAAGTATTAATCAAAAATTGTATTTTTGTAAGATGTCATAAAGTCAGAGAGGAATTTATCAATCCTTTATCGAGATAAAATACTTATATCAGAAATTCACACCCCCATTCAATATGAAGTTGTAATTCGTAAGTACATAAAGTACATATTAGTAAGCCAAATATATTCGACAATTAGCACACATATTCATCGTACTGATTGCTGAAATAATGACTGTATGTACCCACTAGAACAGTGCTTACAAAAAATTTCATACCACAGCCCCCTAAATCTGAAAAAAATAATCCGCGGCCCCCCTCAATACAAAACATGTTCTGCGGCGGCCCCCGTAGCCCAAAATTTGGAAAGCACTACATTAGAAGAAAGACAAATTATTGAAAAAAAAATATAATTTTCACTATTCTTTTAAGTAGAATTCAGATCTGGAGTCGGAGTCGTTTTATTTTGTAACAACCTTATGAATCGTTTGACAGACATCTACAAAAACAATTCTTCAGTTATTCAATGAAAAATGCTTGCAAAATATTTTTTTTATTGAAATTAAGTCACTTATATTGAATAACAATATACTTTTCAATGTACATAGCTCATTAAATGTAAAAAGGGATTTGACCATTTCCGATACTAAACGACAACACATATTTTATACATAAAATGTAGTGATGAAGGAGACTCGAAGAACTTTGACGCCAACGCGCCCTACTAGTTAAAGCTCCATAAATTTGATATCCAAAAAAAATAAATGAAGGTTTCGAAAAAAAATAAAAATTTGACTGCCGTTTCATAATCATGAGATGTTTTTGTTTTAATTTCTTTCCACGAGGTATCGTTGCGATCACTACACTGCACTAGTTTATTAAAATTATCATATCGCATGGCAATCAATCCAAAAGTGCAATATTGTAACATCGACACATTGGGTCATTGCACTGTATGTATATTATTTTAAGGCACCCATTTATAAATACCGGTTTTCATTACCACACAATAATACTATAACGGTTTAACGTATCTTTGATAGACGATACTGGACCTGAGTTGGCTGTGTAAATTACTATTATTGAATGTTGTTACACATACATAATAATAAAGTAAACGAGTGTTTATGTATTTCAGTTGGTTCAAAATTCTAAAAATAAAAGGTTTCGAAATCAATCCTCAATCACACAGATTTGATAATATGAATAAGTATAAAACAAGTGGCACTACTTCAAGAACCACAAAATTTTATACGTTTAATAAGCATAACTTACAATGTTGATTGAAGTTGATAAATTACAGCATAATACGTATTTTAAAGTAAAGAATTTATTCACGTCATCTAAAACAGTTTTACTTTTGAAATATCTTTTTCAGAGCAAGTACCTGTTGGGATGATAAAGACTTTTAAAATACATGACATGCACGTCATTTTAGCTTTTTTTAGAAACGGGGAAACGCTTAAAGTTTACTATTAATTTTATTTCCTTTATATGTGGATTGTGGAAGCCAGTGCAGCAAGGGAAAAATATATATTTCTTAAAATGACCACTCTGCACGGCATTGGCGGATCCAGGGGGATGGCCACCTCCAGATAAGAGTATAGAGTCAACCGCATTGGGGCCGCACTTTCAGTGACTCCGGCTAAAATATTCTTTGTTTTAACAAAATTCACGAGCACTTCATTGTTGTAATAAAAACCAACGCACAACGCACCATTGCACAAACGCTTAAATAAAGTCGATATATTATTTATTTATATTAAAAATTCTCATTTATTATGTAGAATTTATATTTTAAAATTGAATGGGCATATTTTCTAGATTCGACAGTGCTGCACAGGTCTTATCAACTGTGCAGCAACTAGTTGTATTTTCTATACTGGCTATTTCTTTCGTTCAAGGTTTAAATAATTTTAATAAATTTACTATTACTGAGGAGAGAAGTAATAAGTACTTAACAATTAACTTCTAATTTATCAATAAATATATGTGATCATAATTTAACATTTATTAACTTCTTTTAGTAAGTATCTATCTTGGAAGACATAATATTTGCTTTATATGTACTTAACGTACTTTTATTGATTGTATTTTGTATACGAATATCAATTAAAAAATATTTTTAATTAATTATTTTTATCAAAAGACACAACGCAAGGTTTGTACATTTTATATCATTATTTAATTATACAATATAACGATACACGCGTTTTTGACAGTATGAAAAGAATAAAATGTAACCTAGAAAATACCGAGTACGTAACAGTTCAGAATATGTACATATTGTGAACCAGTATTTTCCATCTTTGATAAAATTGGCTTAAGTTCAACTCAAAGCAAAATATTGATTACCGGTTTTTTAACCGGTTTCCACCCAGACATGAAATATGTTTGGCTTCTAGGTTAGTATCCATCCATAAACTTGTTTCAAAATTAAGCAACCTCAGTGCCAAATATTATTGTTTGGAAATTTAATATAAACGAAATATTAAGAAAAATTAAAGAATTACCTAATTGATAATTATGATTGTGAAGTATTTGATCAAATAAGTTTAAATTGCAATCATTGAGTAAGTATCTATAAAACCAGCATTAAATTAAATAAAATGTATTTAAGAAAACGTCGTAATAAAGTATTTATATGTTTTAAAATATGTAAATTTATCATAATAAATATATATTTTTATTTTTAAAATGCCCGGCAAGCCATAGTTTACCATTGAATTATAATTATGTAAAAAAAGTATGTGTATCATTTATATAGAGTAAAAATACATTTAATACTTATGGTTTATACTTGTATAATAATACCATATAAATAGCGTTTATTTATGTATATTTCTCAAAGATGCTATTTAATAAAATTAGTTTGAAAAATATAAAATAAACACAAATACAAGAGTGTGTTTAAACGGAACAGACTATAAATGTCATTATAATACACAGACACGAATTCCAAATCGTGTATGTCAGCGTTGTATTAGTGTGTTTCTCAATGTTAATGTGGTAGTATATCGCGGTGAAGTGAGTTGGTTTGTCGTGTCTTTAATTCATTATTTTCTTGTGTATCAATAGAAATAAAATTTGTTCAAAAATGGCACCACAATTTAGCAAACTAGTGACAAATAAAAATGTGCAAATCATCGGAGCTATTTCTGCTTTAGTTGGAGCATGGTACTTAAAAAAAGGATTTTTTGACAAAAGGCAAGTTCAATTTCATAATAATCACATTTAAAAACTTTTATAAATTACTGATGATATAAAAAAAGTTTTACAATACCTGCAGTTAGTATGTTAAATTAATTGAATACGTACAACAAACTCCTCGGTAACTTGGGTACTTAAACTTTGATCCTTATCCTCGAGTAGAAGCCTTGAATTTTGTAAAACATCATTGTCTGTGCTCTAAATATATTGGAGTTTGATTAATTTTACCAAGTTTTATATTTACCATCTTCATTTTATGCTGCCGCCTAGCAATGCATTTTTACCATTTATTATTTTATTGACATATTGAAAAGTTTGGTTATACCTTCTAATTCTAAATATTTATGTACCTACCTAAAAACAAATCAAATAATATTTAACAATTCTGTGATGATCGTCAGTACAATAGATTGATCAAAATAAATCCACCAAGCAGTACACGTTTGTCACACCTGTCGTAAAAACAGAATAGCTTGTCATTTCTTTATATATAGGATATTAATTTATATTAACTCGATAATTGATCATAGTGTCATCTAGCAGCCTCCAAGACAGTCTGAAAAAATCAATAAATCTGATAATGAAATCAATTTCATCAGAAATCGCCTTATAGCAAGCTAGTTACACATTCATATATTAGGAAATAAGATATACATTATCAATAATTTCTTCAGTTTGCGAGTGTAAAAAATTCATTAATAAGTACTGAAAAAAATTAGTTAAATTTTGTCAAAATAAACATATTAGAAATGAACTTAGTTTTCTTATACTAGTTATGGGTTACTCTGTAGATTTCATATGTAAACAGAAATGCTATTGAATATAGTAATGCATCGACAATGTGAAATGTACTAATTGATTATCTCCATATAAATACTTTTAATTCAGGGTGAACTGGTGATGTATGTACACATGTTGAATTCAACAAAATACTTTTTATAACACTCATAAAATATTTGAAATCACAAATATGTGGGAATATAAAAGTGGGAGGGTCGTATATTGTGTTTCTGCTTACTTGTTATCGAGACAACAGAATACGCATTGTTTTTGTGGCCTTAGGTGGTTTTAAAAAATATATAGATATTAAAACATTTAGTCCAAATGTTGATTTCGTCAAAGATATACATCTAACAAATACAATCTAATAGTGGCAATATGAATAGCTCTATAATTCAATTCTTAGGGAAAATCATTTTGACTATCTAATTCAATAGTTTAAAAATGTCAATACCGACTGTTGATCAGCACATATCGACAACTCCGGCGATCAAAGCGGTTTCTAACTCATTTTGATTATTTTTTAGAAGAGCAAAATACAAGCCTTAAAAATTATGCAAAATGAGTAAAATTGAGAAACTGCTTAACCGGTTGATAAATATTGTCGTATCAGTACGGTGGAGTATTTTTAATCTATTATCTATTGCTTTTCACATATTTTTAATTGAATTAATATTATTTCTTCATATATGGAGACTACACACGTCTATCATTTATTATTGGCAGTCACATTATATATATTATTTGTTGCCACTGAGCAAAAGATTTTTTATAAAAGGCTAATATTTGTAAAAAAAATCGGTAGCCATATAATACTGAGTGTATCAATGCCAGTAAAGTGCCACATGCCCTCACATGAAAGCAAAACAATCTAGGTCTGAATTGGAAGTAATAACTTCTAGAAAGTTATTTTAAAGTAATAGTGAATTAGAATTTACACTTTTACTATGTTTTAAAATTCAAAAAAAATAACTTTTTGAAATGTTGGGTAATATTCTTCCCAGATTAATAAGTAACAATTTTTTAATGTTTTTGTGTGTAACGGTAGTACAATTAATTAAAACAAAAGAAAAAACCTAATTTAGTATAAATTAACTCAAAAGGTTAATTATTTATACCCCTTCTATTGATATACCCTTTTACCAAGCTATAATTTCACTTGAGAGGATTTTCTAAAATTACAAATACAATTTAAAAAATCGAATATATTTTCTTTTTCAAAACAATCTATGGCAAGTGTAGTATGGAATTTAATTTACTGTGATTTTAAGCGAAGGGTCAATATCTAATGTGACATTATTTTTTTGTATAAATATTTGCGTTGTGGAAAAAAGAAAGATGTTTTTACATAAAAACAGTATGACGGCATAATTCTGATCGATAAGGATTATAGTCAATTGAATTAGCATTTTATAATTTAAGATTTCGACTGAAGGTGCTTGGTGGAATTTCAATATTTAATTTGAATCATTCAAATTATGTACATTCACACATAAGTTTTGTCACTAACGACCCGGGTTTCGCACGTGCACGGATGAACTTGAACTGAGTCAGTTCAAGTTCATCCGTGACAAAACTTGTGTGAATGTACAGAATTAAAATTTGTTATTTTATCTAAAACTTGTAATATTTTACACCAAGTGCAATTACCACTTCTCAATACTTGGCCAAATATATTATTGTAATCGAATTCTTATATTTTTATTTTTTTGTTAAATAAAGTTTAACATAATTAATGTTTACATTTGCAATGCTAAATGCGTTGAAATTGATCTTTGCCATATGTTTGTTTTATTTTATTTTTATACAAGCTCTCATAATCAGTCTACCTTATCCAATACAATTGGCTTAACTGTACAATATCTTTTTTACATACAGTTTTAATGAATACTTTGTTTCTAATTGTTTAATTTCATAAATATTTAAAATCAATTTCTTTACTTGATATATTATATTATTACAATTTTTTTTCCATGTCCACTCTGAAGTGTTTCTATGAGAACTGTTTGTTACTCAGTCGCTCAACTTCTCTTTTTCCAAAGAGAGTAGTAGGGATAAAAGGTTAGCAAGGACAGGACTAGTGGTTAGCTAATCTTTCTGACTACGCCCAGTTATTGAAGGATCGGAAGAATGAGACATTACAAACACCAATGCCTCCGAATAGGAATCGATAAATTGATCGAAAAATGCTGTTCGTATTAGGACTCTAACCCATGAGATCTGGTACGGAAGCCAACAACGCTAACCGCTACGCCATAGGACCCGACATTTCTATATAGTTTTAAAATTATAATACAATTATTTCTAACCAACGGTGCTAGTTCAAGAGTTTAATAATTCAGTTAACATCTCCTTAAAATATTTATAGATCTAAACGTATAATATTCCCGAATCTGTTTATAAATATCCCTAAATATCCATTATGTTTGCGCATTATTAAAGCTGACTGTGATGTTGTTTGCTTATTTATTTATTGATCTGATGCATCCATCGGCTTAATGATACTAAGATATAAAATGTGAAACAATAATGATTAAATATGATCGAAATAACTCAGTATCTCTTAACATATCACCATTGTAATGTTTAAAATTCAATATAAATAGTAAATTTTTTATTTGCATGGATTTGCAAATATCACCTATTGACACCTGACGATATCCCCTTTATCATGTTCATATCAAAAACCTTTTTTTATATTTCTGTCTTTTATTTTTTTGACTACTATAGCGGAGGTACGAGACAACGTAAACCTGTTCAGCGTAAGCCAGAGGATCAAATTCAATACATGATTGTACAAAAATCATCAAGGAGCCCGAAGCCTCAGGTGGACGCCAAGTTCTTCGCCCAATTAAAAATTCTGCTTAAAATTATGATACCCGGCTTATGGTCAAAAGAAACTGGTTTTCTTTTGCTTGTGGCGGCGTCTTTAGTTGCCAGGACACTCTGCGACTTATGGATGATAAAAAATGGAACATTAGTAGAAAGGTAATTTGCTTATCTCATCAACTATGTTATCACACTGCGTGATAACATAATTAATAATTTATTTATAATTTTGAGCATTTTATTGCAATACTTTCTTTTTTCTGATGCTTACATTTCCAATATCACAATGTTACATCATTGAACTTGACCACCTAGTCTAATTAAGGTCATCCTCTTGGATCGGTCATCTTGAGCACTAAAGAGTTTGCTGTTAATTATTTTATAATCAATGTAAATTTATCCAAAAGTATTCATTAGTAAATTTAGTCATCTTTTGTTGAAAAGTTTTTGTCTTTGATTTTAAATATAAATTCCAATATATTTTCAATCTACCAGGTAGAAGAATACATAAATAATTTTTACTATTGTGTAGATATTTCACTGTTAACAGGAAAAATCTTCACAAAACTTAAAGCAAGTTTTTTTTGTTTGTTACTTATTTTTCGAAAATTACTTTACAGCGCGATCATCACTATGGATAAAGCTCTATTTAAGCGGAGGCTTTTGAGATTCTTCTACGCTATGCCCGTCGTAAGTAAAAATAAAATATGCAAATCTTGTATTTTTAATTTTTTTATAGGGAAATAAATGTGATGTCAAAATTTTGATCTCAAGTTCATTCAATATGATTTAATAGTCATTAGTAGTACATAAACCGGTTTTAAAAGATACTCTTAGCAAATCATTTCTTAGGTGCTAAGTTGAAGACTAAATTAAAAAATACATAACACGTCGAATGAGTATGTGTTCTATATATTTCAAAGGATTTTATTATCTATTTATTATGAGGATTATTATGGTTTTTTTGTATGCCTTCTTGATAAGACGACACTTTCAAAAATGTATACTCATTTTTAATGTTATAAAAACAAGGGATTCAACATTCAAATGTAACTGTCATCAGGGGAGTCTCTACAGTTTTCTTCAGTAGTGTACGTCCATTAAATTTATCGCTGTCAATTGATAGTTTGCAGTAAATACTCAGGATCTCAGGTGCTGCGTGTTGGGTGTTCTCGGTTGTCATCGAACGTGTGAAATCGTCATGCCACTTCATTTATATTTTGAATCTTGTATCGGTTTTTGTATAGCTTAAATGTTTACTAACGTGTTGGCAATTTTCATTGCTATTTTAGTAGATTAGTTGAGCAAATAGTAGATTAATTGATTTTGTTAAGTTTTCAAAAGACACCAAACTCTCCTTGACACTTTTAATATATTGATCTTGCTATATTAAATAATTTTCAACCTTATAAAAATTTTGCAATTTGTAATGTTATATTTTTACAAATATTACTGACAGCGAAATTTGACTAATGTCTGCTATTAACGTTTATTTTACTGCCGATTTTTATTTCATTTAATTTTATTGTTCGAGGACTCTTATTATTCTGCTAATCATGTTATTTTTTCAGGTCTCCCTTGTAAATAATGTAATGAAATGGAGTATAGGTGAATTAAAACTCAGGCTTCGATCAAATATGACCCACAACTTGTACAATCAATACCTCAAGTGAGTAATATTGGTAATCAGTGAAAATGTCTTTCGTATAATGCATATCTTAGATTTTTAATGATCACTGAATTTACTGGTCTTAAAGGAGAAAACTACCCTTAGCACGGCGTGTCAATTTGTCAGCATAAATTATTAGTATTTCATTTCCCAGTGATTTTGAATTTTAAGAGGTACCTAAAAAATATCAGTCGACCCCGGACTGGTATTTTTACGGTCTTGTAAATATGTGTAATTCATCTATCTAGTGCTATATCCAGATACTGAGAGTATAATAGTAAATGTTTATAATTGTTATTTTAAACTGTGATGTAAACCTGATTTAAAAATATCACATATCAACCGATCTGACCTAATGTGAGATGCCTTAACATTGATAATAAAAATAATATTGCTTATTGATAACTGATAAAGAGTACGGATGACGCATCATTTTTGAAAACTATTTCCACAAGATTATTCAAAGGAGCTTTTTTTGGTAGATAAACAGATCGTAAACTGATAATTTTTCTTTAAGAACTTATACTGCTTGCAGTCAAAATCACACATGTTTATATTGATTGGTTATTGTTTTTTCAGAGGGTTTACCTACTATCAAATGTCAAATTTAGACAATCGGATTTCAAATGCTGACCAGTTACTCACTACAGATATCGACAAGTTCTGCGAAACAGTCACCGACCTCTACAGTAATGTTTCGAAACCGATTCTCGATATAGGAATATATGTTTATCGACTAACCGTCAATCTCGGAGGGGAGGTAATGCATATCTAGTTGTTAAACTTGTTTACCTTGACTTTTATCACAAATGACTTAAACTGAACAGCATACGTGTTTTCGCATAAGTGAATATTTTTAAAACATGCCTCGATTATATATTATATATATATATTTTGATGTCGCCGTTGACCAAGTCGAATAATATAATAACAATCAACCGGCAACAAGCGAAGTCATTGAATAGGTTCCTCGATAAAGCAATCTAGAAAGAGACAAAGAGAAAATGGTTTCACTTTGCCAACAGATAGCAGTGATTCCGTTAGTGACACTTAAAATCGTCATAAACACTCACCCTCTCTGCCTGTCCCTTTCCTCTCTCGTCTGCATCAAATGACCCACGGGTAAATTAGTTAAGCTGTGGCCGAGGGGTCAATGTTGTGGGCTTCGATTTCAGTGCTCGCAATGTTTCTCGTCTAAAATTGCCTTCCACACATCCGATCTTAAAAACAGTTTATAGCGAGAGCAACCAGCTAACCACTTGTCTCGTCCTAGCCCTATCCTATCCCTACTCTCTTCAAAAATAGAAGTTGTGCTACTGGGTACCAAGCATTTACAGTAGATTAACTCCATTGGAAGTCAATATGCTTCACATTGGGAGCATAGACGGCTGTACAAATTTGATTACTTGAAATAAAAATATAAAAAGGTATTTTTTTTTATTCATTTTTATATGAATATGTTTTTTCTATTATCTCTTTGGGAAATTTGCTTTGAGATACTTTGATTTGGATCGCAAGCACGTTCCCGAAACGAATTATGCTTTTAATCCGCGGTTCGACTGTACTATAGAAGAGAGTTGAATTCGAAATAAGTCGCACGCTACTGTTCTTAACCTTCGACCTTACATTATAGATTATTCATTTTGTTATACTGTACCGCACTTTAGCATATGAATAAATTATGCACTTCCATTGTCCACAGTAAAATAAATATTTCTTTATTTTCGATGCTCAGTTCCAGGGGGGCAAAATATAACTATCAAAACTCCAATGATTACATTATTTAATCAACCGGTTTCATTGGAAGGTTTCCAATATCACTAAGAATAACATCTTTCGAAGGACTTGCCGTATTAAGCAGTTTTTTTAATTTATTCAAGAGACGTTAAATATCCTCCGTGTGCAATTGAAACTCTTTTGATGCAGATTTCGTAACTCATCTTAAAATTTACATATTATTTTTATTCCTATAGAAAACAGTGATTCCCGTCATCGACCAACAATGTGAACAGCTATCTATACATATTTGTGTAAATGTGTAGAAACGCATTTGTAAACGAATTATAATAGTATAATTCTTTCCTTTGAGTAGTGAGTTATTTTTTACTCAATAAGATTATCTTCCTAATTCACCCTTATGAAAATAAATATCATTAACTACCATAGAATAAAAAATTTGTCAATCAATCAAAATAAAATGTGGTTGTAATTCTTACGTATACTTACTAACAATACGACGACGTCTGATTCTTTTAAAATAACAGCCACATCTCAAGAAAATAAATCATTATTTAAAGTTGAAATAAATTATTGAAAAAAAAAAAAAAATCTACATTTTTTGGAACTCGAAATTATTTGCTGTCCTAAAATCTCACTCTCGTGGGAACTGTCCATATCTTAGACAAAATAAGCATCACTAGCTACTGTATCTTTGTGAAATGTGTACTCTATCATAAAAGAGGCTACGGCCTTGAACTCTCTTCACTTTAACACCTGTATCCTGATCCATACATTTCGTTCAGTGAATGAGAAAAATAAGGGGGAAATTTTTGTTGATTTTGGCAATAAATGCAAATGGGGTTAAGATAATTCGTAGGTATTTTAATATCGTCATTTGATTGTAAAATTAGATCAACTGACATGTCATAATTTGTGTGAGAGAGTCGTTTAGAGAAAAATTAAAATAAAATCCTCTCGACACATTATAAATTACCGCCTAATCTTAAAAATAAGCCAAAAAATGCTAGTTAAACTAGCTTTGCATCCAACTGACAATGTATTTACGACCATTATACTAGCTATGTTCTTCTTTATTGTTTTTAATTATAATTTATTTAAATCAAGTTTTGAAATTTTCAGACTCCAGGATATATGTTAGGTTACCTTCTATTCTCGGGCGTCTTCTTAACAAATCTTCGTAAACCCACCGGTAAGTTAAAAGATTTTAACTATTTCTCACTCGTGCCTAAGTAATTAACTCAATGACTCTAAGAGTTAACAGTAGAAAGATATGGTTAGGAGGCCTCTTAGGCCATTGTTTTTTTGTCCGATTTCATTGTAAAGTGATTGTCCTTTTTGCTTTTTCAAGGTCCAATTAATTTCAGGCACCGATCCTCTTTATTAAAATTTCTATTGAAATCATTTTCAATTATTCCTTTTTCAGGTTGCAACTGATTTGTATTTGCACTGTTCATGGTTTTAAATACCTTTAAATCCATATAACCTTGGTGTTTATTGTATCATTATAGCGAGGATGACGGTAACAGAACAAAAACTAGAGGGAGAATTTAGATATATCAACTCGAGGCTCATAACTAACTCTGAAGAGATAGCTTTTTATCAGGTAATATTATATCTAAACACTATATTAAATTATTTTGACAGTTTTTTTGTGAACGTGAATGGTTTCTTTTAATGTTTATGATTTTTTTTATTTGTTTCAATGTAAATATTATTTATTCAGGGTAATAATAGAGAAAAGCTCACACTGCTGGCCAGCTTCAACAAATTGACTAACCATCTGAGGAAATTTTTGGAATTTAGAGTGTTAATGGGCATTATTGATAATGTTGTTGCAAAGTGTAAGTAATATTCATAAATAATTAAATCTTCACAGATAACTCTATGCTTGATTAAGACTCAATATATCCTTCCTTTGCTCGAGCTCCTCAATAGTAGGTAGCGGTTTTAAGGATTTGAATATTTATTAATTTGGGCTCGGACCTTAAGCAAAAAGTACGGATTGCAGTAATCAAATCTCATGTTCAAATAAATACTACTTCCCTTTATTTTTGTCATCGAAAAATTGAAAAAAAAAAACAAAATTAGGTTCATATATCCTCGGCCAATAGGAGAAGTGGCATACCGTCGTTCAGTATGCAACACCGTACCGTGTTGACGATAAAAATAAATTGTGTAGGAATAAAAAGGTTAATAGGTTTAGTGTTTATAAATAAAACATTGGTATGAGAAGTTGTCTAAAAAAACCCTGATTAAAACACATACCCAGCATTCTTTGAATGCACATTCTCAGAAAAACAGATGTCGAAAACGAATGTCACCAAAATCATCAGCTGAGCAGTGCGTCCTTCAGGCCCTCAGCAAAATACTATTCAAACTTTAAAGATTACTATTTGTCTTTTGTTAAATAACACATACCCATTCTCTCATTGGCCACGGATATAGCCTATTACATTCAGGCCAGCAATTCTCTAGAATTTCTCTTAATTATCAAATCGGTTAAGTAAATACTAATCTTTTTGTATAATTGAAGTTTCGTACACTTTCATATGTACAGTTGCTTTGATAGTATTAATTTTGCTTCAACATATTTTTTCACACAGTTAATTCTTTTTATGTAACAGTTTTTTAATTGAGGAATAACTTTTTCAGATATTGCTACGGTTGTCGGTTTCTATGCTGTATCAATACCGTTCTTTGTTAAAGACCACAAACTTTTATCAGGTGAAAACGGGAATCGATTCAGTGTAAGTATCAATCTATCTAGTTGCATAAGAGCATTATTCCTATGTGATTTCTAACATACAGTAATACCTTATTAATCATCATTAATTGGTACCATTTTACATCATCAAAAATGAAACGATATAATTCTTTAAATTGAAATGAAAAGTAATTTATTAAATCTTTATTTATTTATACATACAATGAATAATAAGGTATCATTTTACCATATAATAATTGAAAACAAAATATTTTTTCAAAAATAATTTTATGACTTCAGTATTAAGTCGTATCAATATTAACCAACTACATGACAGATTCAACGGTAAAGTAATTATTTTTAATTATTTTTCTCTATCAGCACTATTATACATATGGCAGAATGCTTGTAAAATTAGCAGAGGCTATAGGGCGGCTCGTGCTGTCAGGAAGGGAATTGACTAAATTAGCCGGATTCACTTCACGAGTTACCGAACTGATGAATGTACTGAAGGATTTAAATAATGGAAAGTATGAAAGGACAATGATTGATGGATCGAATTCTGCTACCAATGGAGGAGGTCAAATAAATGGTTAGTGAAACATTATAATGCTTCACATATTGTCAATATGTCAATAGTGATATCAAATATTGATGTCGAAAGTGAAGTAACATTGCAGTAATTGCTTAGTTATCGAGGATTTCAGTTTTTTTATTTGTCTTTAAAATCCAGCATTAGGTTGTTTTTAAGTCTTTTCTTGATTAGTATTAAATATTAATTATCTAATTTCTATTTTAAATCAATAAAATATGATATTGAGCATTGAATATTTGTTTTAATTTATATAATGCTTTATTTTTTAGGTGAAGTTGCCCCGTTGATACCCAATTCGGGTAAAATAATTTTCTTGGACCATATAATTAAATTTGAAAAAGTACCATTAGTCACTCCTAACGGTGATATATTAGTCAATGATTTGACGTTTGAAGTCAGGTATACATTTTCAACTTTTTTTCAATTAGATATAGTTTCCATTAACTTATGTTTACCAAATATATTGATTATTTTTAAGACCCTTTTCCAATTTATGATACTTTTTGTTTATTTGTAACAAACAATAAAAATAAAATTTGAATGGCAAACATCACTGATAAACATGAAGAGGTAAAGATAAAGATAATTTAATATAATATATGAGCATGGCAAAGAATCATCGACATCACAGCTCTAGACGATACAAGTACAGTCACACGGCTCAAATGGTTAAGAAAGTGTTCTTGAATTTGGCCATGAATGTTTGTTGTATAAAGATTGCTTCTAATTGTATTTTAAATATTTGAGCCTTAAAATTAATTATTACTATATCTTCGACTGTGGGTTGTTTCTTTATGACTGTCGGCAATTGATATCTGTTATAATAATGGTTTTTTTTGCACTGCTATCATATTTCAGGTCCGGTATGAATGTCTTAGTCTGCGGACCAAACGGCTGTGGTAAATCGAGTCTCTTCAGAATCCTCGGTGAACTCTGGCCAATGTTCGGTGGAACGTTAACGAAACCGCCACGCGGAAAACTATTCTACATTCCTCAACGACCTTATATGACTCTCGGTACATTAAGGGACCAGGTAGATTTCCCTTCAGTTATATAATACAGAGTTGATTAAAACCATGTTGAGAAAACTTTCGATTTTGTGAATTTTCTATTCTGTTCATGAATTGAGTATCTCAAATGTAGCAAAAAAAATATAGCATCCTCAGAAAAAAAAATGATTTCAAAAAAATTAAAAATGTAAACTAGTGGCAGATTTACAAGGCGTTGAAAATGTCTATGGCTCTGTTTTTCTGTGTACTTCTGATGGTTTGCTGACGGTTTGCAAACCGTTTTCGGATTAGAATCTAATTCAAAGCTTTGATCACATGGTTTGGACTACAGTTTTGACGGCTGTTTCTGTTCTTTTGCGTCAAAGCCACATTCCAACCGTTTGCCAACCGTCAGAAACGATTCATGCTCGATACCGCAAACTGTTTTGGAGTACCAACCTCCAACCTCAGAATGGCGAATTTTGTTACAAACGACAACTTAACCGACTAAATACCAAATGTCAAACTGACAGTTATACGTCACTGATGTAGATTATATAAAAGTTTTATAAGTCAAATATTTAACATGATGGTAAATTGTCAAAATATTTGACTTAAAAACATTGTTTTGTTTGACTTGAAAAGCATGGAGCATTTTAAAACGAAATTATGGGAAACATTTGTAAATAACATCGCACAAAACCGATATTCGAGCGAAAATGTCATTTTTGTATCTGTCAGCAACAATAAATGACAAGGTTTCATACTCTTAATCTATACATTAAAATTTAGAGTATGGAGTAGAATAAAAGAATCGATTTATTATTAACAATAAAAACATTGTGTTATCTTTGAGTGTGTATTTGCTGAAATAATATGAAATGAAAACAAAAGAAAATCGGATAATATTGAAATAAGGTTATGTTTATAATTAGGTATGATTAATTTGTTTGACAACAATATTACGCTGTTTCAATATAACAAGATACTTTTAAAATTGTAGTACGTATTTGTCGTACAGTTTAACCTAAAATGGTTCACACAAATATAATTTTCACACCAATTAAGTGAAAATTATATTTGTATTTCCCATTGACGTATTTCATCAAATACGATTATGTTCGAAATGGCGATACGGTTTTAATAGCACGAAAAAAAATAAAACAATAAGTTGTTTATGAACAATCAAACATTTTCCATAGTCTTATAAAGGCGTATTCGCTGAACTAAGAATAATTGAACGTCGATAGTTAATTATTTTGATTTTGCCGCTTGTAAAAATCTGGCTACAGACCTAGAAATTGCTACTATGAAAAAAACAATATATAATTATTTAATATACTGGCAACACAACAACAAAAATGCCTGTTCTTCTGCGCCACTTGCAAACTGGGTTTGGCGGAATTCGTTGGAATGCGGTTGGAATGTTGGTTTTGACATTTGCGCACAAGAACAGACCTTATAACATACTACAAGTGAAGCAGGCTTACAAAAATGAGTGAAGGACGACAAATTAATTAAAAAGAGTTTATTTTTTTAATACTTTTAAAAATACAAAGCATTACAGCACCAAATATTTCAAAATTGAAAGATCATACAAGATAAACTTGATGAAAATTGTTTGTAAGACAATCAAGATCAACTCATGATTGATATCACAAAAACTCACGTCTTAGATCTCAAATTTAAATTGAAAAAATCTGTATTTGACATTGTCCTTACCGAGACTTGAACCCAGACTCACCCGATTGGTAGAGCCCAGCTATTACCGACTAGACCACAGCGGGTGACAAATAGAAGAGTAGTTCTCTTGAATATAGGACTGTTGACACTCCTAATTTTTATACAGCCTGTCTAGAGTAATTTTTGATTTTTATGTTTGTATGTCCTGTAGCGTTCAACGTTGGTAAACTCTCGTCCACAGGGTTGCAGGGTCTTCCGCATGATCTTATAAAAATTATTAAAAATGTTGCTTATATTTTTTAAAATATTATTTTAGGTTATATACCCGCATACACACGATGAAATGAAACGTCGTGGCAGAAGTGATAAAGAATTAGTTAAATTCTTAGAATTAGCGCAACTTTCCTACCTTTTGACTAGAGAAGGCGGATGGGATGCGATCGCAGACTGGTTAGATGTATTATCGGGCGGAGAGAAACAGAGAATAGCGGTATGTGTTCACTCAACTGTTCCAACTGTATCGCAACGTGTCTGTTTTAGTACTGTTACTTAATTTAACCGTTGATCTTTAGATGAGTCGACTCTTCTACCATGCACCACAGTTTGCTATTTTGGATGAATGCACTAGCGCTGTATCGGTCGATGTGGAAGGATCCATGTATCAATATTGCAAGCAGGTAAACTAAATTTTAATTTAACCAAGTTTGTCAAATATGCAAGTCGTACGAGTATGGGTTACTTGCCGCTTCTTGTACAAAAAATGCTATAGAAAAAATGTTACCCCACTGTTTCACTGAATTCGAGATTATCTCTCTTTCAGGTTGGAATTTCGCTTTTCACAGTATCTCACAGAAAGTCACTATGGACATATCACGATTTCTACTTGAAGATGGACGGAAGAGGGTATTTTAAATTCGGACCTATTTCTGGTGACACTGAAGAATTCGGTTCGTGATCTGTAGATAATGTAGTAAATGATATTCCTTTAAATTTTTAGCAGCTTAGGAAAAAGATAATTCAAAGAGGCTCTGTGGCTGTATAGATACTACCTCGCGGTACCGATTAATAGCAATTCTTTTCATGCATCACTATTTTATATTGAATAGATAGTTATAATCTTATTTGACACAATGAAATAATTAATATTTTTTTACCAAATTGTCTCGTTTATTAATGAAATCACTCTCTGTCTAAACTATGGAAGTCGTCAATCTTACTGTAAGTGCACAGTTTGATTTATAAATTAATTATTCCAGACGTAATCTGGGTTGAATTTGAATGATTTCGATTATACAGTGAAATTATTCGCGTAATGTTGAAGTTATTACTCGTTAGAAGATAATGAATTTTAAATTATCATTGACAAACGTATCTAAAATTTATGTATTGAAATACATACATTTAAAACATTCCTTTAAAAAATGTTCAATTAAGTCTTCGAGTGTGTTATGCTGTGTTTTATTAACCCCTTTTTTCTACAACTCCTTTTTGTGAACTGATTTTGAATAGACAAATTTATTAGACATTTTCAAAATTAGTTTTATCTTCAGCGGAATGATCTTGTAGGATATGAAAATAAAAACTAATGAAGACGTAGTCCAAATTTTAATTAAAGATCAAAAAGAGAATTATTAATAAATTATAATGGGTCAGTCCTAAAGCTATTAAAAAAAAATTGAGAATAAACAGCACTCTCAAACATCATTGTACAATCCAAAAGGAATAACATAATAATAAAGATAAAAAGATTACTAAAAATACTGAAATATTTCAAAGAAAATATTTTTAAAGCAGCATAATTGAAAATGAAATTTTTATTGACAAAAAAGTTTTATTATTCAAGCAAACATTTCAATTGAACACCTTAATATAATTTTGTAATGTGTTGATTTATTATTTATTATTAATGTATTATTTATTTATACTTGAACAAATTATGGGAATAATACATAGTATTGTAATATTAAATATACTGCAAATTGGTGATTGTTATATATGTTGTCATGCTGATAACATATAAATGTTATTGTTTATGTTTAGGTAGTAATTTAATATTATGTTAACATATAAAGGTGTTGGATTACATCTAAAATTGTATTCGTTATTAATTATACTCATTTAAAAACGGTATAGGTAAATTAGTATAATTAATCTGAATGAATACACCTAAATCCAGCACAAAATAAAATATTTTTTGTTTTTTATATCTTTATGAAAAATCTGTAGGAAAATTTAACTGTTTATTTTATATTTTATAAATTCATAGTAATTGGGTAAAATTTATTCCAATCACTTGATGTTCTAAAATTGTAAAAATATGAAAATTCCAAGATCATTTTAAAAGTTATTTTACAGAGCATTGTATGATTGATAAATCATTGATAGCGGGAGATCGTTATCACAGTGTAGCAAAGGTAAAGCAGAGGGAAACAACGATTTATGTCACGTTTATTTACTGCGCTTGTTTATTTTGAATGGTCTGAAATACCCAACACTTTGTTGTTTTGGACGGTCTGTATACTCAAAAACGTGATTGTGTTGGTTATTTCAGACCACTCAAAATAAGTACCATGCACGCAAGAATAGCACTACTGGTTAAAAAAATTCACGCAGGCCACCTCTCCTTATTTATTTTAGTAAATTTTAGTTCTGCTCATAGAGAAATATACGCATTTGTTCTGCTTTTTAAATCGCTTGGTGCGGACATTTATATTAAAAATAAATAGGTTCTTCAAGAATGTAAGTCTGTATCGTTGTATGTCGGTGCAAAAAGGTATCAGAGTATCTTAGCGTGGCGTCAATGTTGGCATATTTCATTGAGCAGTGAATGTGTTGGTTAATAATGTAGCTTCGAATGGGAAAAAAGCTGTATTTGTATATGACTTGAGAGATGAAATATTTTCCAATACAGATCATTATGACAATTTATGATTTATTTTAAATATGAGAAATGCCGAAATTGGGGCTACTATTTGCCTGTTTCGTTCCAAAATTGTTGAAACATGAATTGTGAATGTAGTTTGGTAAATAAAAATACATTTTAAAAGTATCTATAAAAAGCAGTCTCAAACCTACTGTTTTTACTAAATGAAATTCTTGTTTAATTTTTTAACAATTTTGGAACGAGCCGAGATTGCAAGTGTTCGCTACAAATAAATGTGATAAACTCACCGTGAGTGTAATCATTATGTTACGCATTATGTGTTAATATAGTAAAATATAGTAATGGTATTTAGCAGACTCGCTACTTCCTTCCAAGGCATCAAAATTTTGAAATTGCACCAAGTATACATATTTCAAATATGAAACACTATTTTCATGATAGCTTTACCTCCAAAATAGCATTCCCAATACGAGCTCTTTAGTAAAACTGATCCTCATGTGATTTTTTAAATTTTTTGGTGGATACGGCGATAATTTTGTGAATATTTTATTTATATATCGACTGTGGAAAGGAAAAAAGACGTAACCCACACATTTTACAGGAGGCGCAAAAAACCTGTTTTGATGATTTTGTGACATGTGCAAATTATGAATTATACACAACCTTGAAATGCACAGATATTTCTTAACTGGTGTTTAATTGACATAACCTAATATTAATTAAAGATCACTTTTAAGGTGTTCACTGTCAATACTTGGTGGAATGGCATTATAATAAAAATAATAAAACATTTTTAGTACTTTTTCCACATAAAATTTATTAGATCAGGACCGGTTTCGCTCATCGCGAGCATTATCAACTGATAAGAAAAATACATAAACAGTGATATTTATACAAATTTAAATTGAAATAAAAAGGTGTAAGCAACTATTAACAATTTAAAGGATTAACAAATTACATTATAATTACACAAGATTAAAATGCTTAACACCCATAACAATTAAAAAATCATCATCAAAGAATAATAAATCTAAGTGGCAAACGATGTCAATTATGACCACAATTAAAATTTAGGAAATATTTAAGCAAAGTAAATATCCTAATGATGATTTGGTGTTTTCCCGCTTCCAATCAATGATGTACAAGCAACAAAATCAGCAGTAATGAAGATTCAAAATTGAGTTTGGAAAAACCAGTAGAGCTCAATCCAGCAAAATTGAATCCTGCGATTGAGCTCTACTGGTTTTTCCAAACTCAATTTTGAATCTTCATTACTGCTGATTTTGTTGCTTGTACATCATTGATTGGAAGCGGGAAAACACCAAATCATCATTAGGATATTTACTTGCTTAAATATTTCCTAAATTTTAATTGTGGTCATAATTGACATCGTTTGCCACTTAGATTTATTATTCTTTGATGATGATTTTTTAATTGTTATGGGTGTTAAGCATTTTAATCTTGTGTAATTATAATGTAATTTGTTAATCCTTTAAATTGTTAATAGTTGCTTACACCTTTTTATTTCAATTTAAATTTGTATAAATATCACTGTTTATGTATTTTTCTTATCAGTTGATAATGCTCGCGATGAGCGAAACCGGTCCTGATCTAATAAATTTTATGTGGAAAAAGTACTAAAAATGTTTTATTATTTTTATTAATTAAAGAAATTGTCTCGGAAAAACCTTTATTTCAGTGTTTTTTCTTGGTTTTAATTTTCTACAAGGTCATCTTTTCCAAACTTAAAAGCTAAATTTAGATAGTTATTCGGCATTTTCAACTTCCATCCTTTTGATAGAATGAGTGTCCAGTTGTATACATTGTGATTATCGAAAAAAAGCTGTTTTGGAAAATTGAGGGTGACGTCCTTTTTCCTTTCCACAGACGATATATTAGCTCTGTTATTCTGAGTATTTCTGACGGTTTGCAAAATGTTTTAGAATTAGAATCGAATTGAAAGCTTTTAGATTCTAATACGAAAACAGTTTGCAAACCGTCACCAAACCGTCAGAAGTACGCAGAAGAACAGAGCTATATAAAATTAAAATTGATAACTTCATATTTCACAAAATTGTTAGACATAACTCCCGCCTCCCCTCTCAGTAGAAAGAGAATATCCCAGGGGCCAGGAGGAATATTAGAATAAATGTCTATGAGATAAATTTTTTTTTTAAGATAGAGTCTGTCTGAAGATGCTTCTCGCAGAAGCGAGATGTGTGTTCTAGTAATACGACCAGTTGAATAACAAAGTTATCAATTTTATATTTATTTTTTATTGTTTACTATTACTTTTCTAAATTAGATGAATTTTAAGAAAAATTAATGTGAGTACCTTAATTTTTTGCTGCTATATTTTTTTTTCATGTCATAAATAAAAAATTTAATTGGTATCTATAAAGGCTTATTTTATAGTTCCGATCGTGTGGCGTAATATAAACGAATTATACATGGAAATTAGTAAACGGGTATTAATAACCTGTTGCGAATGTAGTTGTGTTTCTGCAAGTGAATTTAGAACCTGACAACATTCTTTTATTAAACAAACATATCGCCGATCACTTACTCAAAATGTTTATTATCGTTTCTGAATATAAAAATATTTTTCTTGAAGGCAATTGAGTGAAAATCTTTCCCAAAACAAAAATAAATCCCATGATACTGCAAAACCAGCAGATTATTTTTTGTGTTACCAGTACCCTTTATTGTATACCAAAACTGAATTTATTTTTGGATGTTTTTGTAATCAACCAATGTTTATAAACTGAATTTAGTCTTGCCATTTTCATGTGATAATTAGGTGAAATATGATTCTTTTTATACATATATTTATATAAAATGCTTATCAGCTAGCTCTTTTTTTCCTGTTCTAATTTTGATATTTCTTTCAAGAAATTATTCCAAAATTAACACTTTACGCTGAGACTATCCTAGAAAGCCTGAAATCGCCAATTGAATGTAAAATATGTGTAATCTTTACAATATAATGGTTTTAAAAAGACACATGAAAGTTTGCATCACTAGATCGGCTCTTTCATGCTCCACAGAGATGCTCCAGGTCTAAATAGCAAGACCTAGTATCATGAACAGAAGTCTTCAACTGATATAATATGCCAAAAATCTTTTTTTTTTAATTTTTAAGAAAGGTAATGGATTTTTCCCTAACACAATGTGTAGGTATGTATCAGATAAATTAGTAAAATAATCATAATATGTATTCTAAATTTAATAAGGTTTTTCAAAACTATCCCATTTTTTTAATTTCCACATAATTTCATGCGGTGCTAAGTTTCTAGAAGTCAAGTCAAGTTTTATTATAAAAGTTTTATATATTTATATAAAAGAAATTGTATTTTTATATAAATCATCTAATTCTTTATTTGTTTTATTTAAAATTTGCACCTATATAATTTTTTTATTGCTCAAATTTTGAATAAATGTTATTTAAAAAAGCTACCTTTGTTTTTATAAACCTCCTATAAGTATACTGAAGTATTGCTGCTCCATCAAAGCATTATCACGCAAAACAGATGAACGAATTCAGCTTGTGGTGCACAAATAAATATTCCTGAAACACTTATCAATACTGGATAAACTTCATATTTTTAATCCTGATTTTGAATATTTTTTTTGGTCAAGTTATGGAAATGAATATCACATTATATTAATATTTGCACTCGAATACTGTCATAATGCTTGAATTATTTTTCTCCAATGCCACCTCTGTCAAGGAAGCCGGTTAATGTAATCTATAATGATTTTTTTTATTACTATAATTTGGCATTTATTTTTGAACCCTTTGCATACGAAGATACCGCATCTTTATTCTTCAGCCGTCATCAAAGTGTCATCGTTAACTGTGTTCCTATGTGGCGTTGAGTTCAAGGGTTTATAGTATAAGTTAATTTAGAGTAATGTTATATTTTTAGAAACACTGTTTCTTCTGTTCTGACCTTTGATTAACACCAGTTTTGCTATTTGGATATCATGTACATTTGGACACATTTAGATATTTGGACACATGAGGATATCTTCCAACATATTCTTTAGTTCCAGTGGTAAGACTTAACAGAGCAATTGTGAGGCTTTAAAATGTTAGGTTAGGTTAGTGAAAAGAGTGCATATTCAACACCGTTTCTTCTAGGTCAGGGATGGCGAACCTTTTTCGCAAGTGGGTCAAATTTGATTTAAACAATAAAAAAAGTCATATTGCGGGTCACATAGATTGCTAGATCATTTCTAAAAGTTCCAGCGGGTTAGATAATTTCCCTTGTTTGCCATCCCTGCTCTAGGTCTTAACGCAACAAAGGTAACCAAAAATATTTGTGGCAAGGAACTAATGATATTCGTAACGGTTAATGATTGTTTGGTAAATTCAGATTTGGGAATTTATCAATAAGTTTTTTATGCACTTAAGCTTAAGGTCATAATTTAAGCTAATTTCAGTCAAAGTATGAGGGACATTGCATTGAAGATGAGTATAAGTCAATCCGCTGAACGAACCATCGGCAAGGGTGTTGTTTTTTATCACGGCAATGCATGAATTAAAGCTGGTGGATGATTAATCCATCCATCTTATTCTTCTGACTTGGCTCCTAATTTTCACCTATTTTTATCATTACAAAATTATTTTAATGGTAAAAAATTGAAACAACAGAGGGAAAACAGCACTAGACACATAATTTCCATTGAAACCTAAAAGTTTACACTGAAAGATGGAAGACTGTCAATTGTAATCATGGAAATTATTAAATCAGTCGACTTTATGAAGTTTGTGGGAAAACAATATTATTTGCTTTGTTAAAATTATACACTACTTTGAACCAACCTAATATATTCATATCCATAGTTTGATGCAGTGATGAGCGACTTTATTTTGCAGCAGACCAAAACAAAAAATTAAATAATTCGTATGAGTCGCACCGCCAACAATCTGATAATAAATTTGAAAAGGGGGGTCGAAATGTTTGTAGGAATAAATTGATAAACCACATTTTTTCTTTTATGTTTTAATCACATTTTTAAGGTAAAGCTTTAAACAATTTTTTTATACATATGCTGAATATATGTCGATTTTTCAACCACTCGTGATTGTAACCTTGATAAATAAATATTATACAAGTTGAATCAGACACATCAAGGGAAAATACGTTTAGTTTATTAGTGTATTTAATCAAACTCAAAATAGAACTTCCCTATCTGTATAAAATCGTTTATTTCCTATAAATTTCGGTGATAAGCTTGCGTGCTTCACTGAGGGAGTCTGTGCAGCGGCGTAGTCACCTCCTAGCAGAATCATGCAATGCACGAGGGGCCAGGGAAAACGGGGTGCCCACAGCCTCCTTCACAGGCTAATCGCTGGTTTATGGAATTGTTTTTACGAGCAGGAAACAAAAATCAACATGCCATGTTGAAATTTTTGACTTGCTTAAATTATTCAACCATGAGTGATTGATTAAGTTTATTTTCACTTATGTTTATACATTTTCGGCGCGTTGTCAAAGTCAAAATCAAAGTTATCCAAAATTCGATTTAATATTAGAATATTATTCATTCATTCTACAAAAATACTATTTTATATTACAAAAAAAAATATTAACTTTAATCAAGGACGCTTGTCTTTTTAAGCCCAAAAACATATTGTTTGATGCCCATGTCATCCTTGACTTGGAGATTAAAATGGTAGGAAGACTTTTCCACATAAGCAAATAATTTAACTCAGTATGAAATTCTTGAATCAAAAGTGGAAATTTATTCTGACAAAATCTGCCAAATGTTAAATCAGGAATTTTGAAATCACAGATTATATCTCACTAAATCTGTAATTTTACTTAGGGTAGCAGTATCCATAAAAACGACAAATATATTTAATTTAAAAAGCGCGCTAATTTTTAACATATTTCTGGCAGGGCTAACCGCACAAAAAATAATTCTCCAATATACTTTTTATATAATTTCATTTGTGAGTGGAATGCTATGACTTAAAAATACGATCATTTTATTTAAAAGAAAAGATTTTTTGTAAATGATGTTTATGAAACATAATTACATATTATTTTTTGTAGAAACAATCGTACAATTTATCAATCTTAATTTGTCAACTGGTCACACTTGCAGCCACATCAAATCTGGGCCCTGCTGTAAAGTGACCCTGTTTTCCTGTTACTAATTAATAATATCGTCCCTATAAGGAATTTCGCTACGTAATAAGGCCGTGAAAAGTGTTTTGAATGGTTTAGAAACGTTATATTAAAAATGGAACGGCGCACGTCCAGTGAAACGCTTGGGTGTGGCTCAAGCCATTCTTCAGAAATAACGCTGAACATACAAACAACTACGGGAGGAAATTTTTCAATCACCTGTGAAAATAACAACTCCGTGGATCAGCTGAAGAAAATTGTCTCCAAGAAACTCAAAGTTTCCAAAGACCGAATCTGCCTCTTGCATCGAGAAAGGTAAATGTGGTTAAAATTACTTTCGTCTTATCAAAATACGCTACATTCGTATACGTCCCGTTCTATCCGAGCGGTTAATGGGTTTTCTTGTGAATCGTACGCACTCTCGCTGTCGTTTGCCAATCTATACCGCATACTCTAAGGAAAATTTTATTTCAGGCAATTGAGGGATGGCACCCTCGAGGATAACGGACTCATGGACGGATCAAGGGTTATCCTGTTGCCTAGCGTCGAGACTGGTTTACTCGTAAGTTTTTGTCATTTCATTAAACGCGAATCTTTTCTTTCTCTACAATATTCGTTTTTACCTTGGCAAGTTCAAACTCAAATGTGAAAAAACATTAATATTTATCAATTTACATCTAAGAATTCGTATGGTTTTGCTTGATATCGCGATCCTGTTTTTTTAATTTACGGGCGACCATTTTTTTATTGTTATCAATTCATTAGTCATAGTCGAGTTCTGGGAATAGTCAAGAATCGGCCTGCCGTGTTTTTAATTTATTGTCAAGTGTAGGAACAAGCAATCTTCGAGGTTTTCTAACAATGGCGTATCTTCATTTGTAAAACTGCTTTTTTTAACCCTCAACATTTTGAATTGATTTTCAGACGCAACGACCGGAAAATTCTGTTATGCAGGCTTTGGAGTCTCTCAATGATTCCCAAGTTAATGATTTTTTGAGTGGAAAATCGCCACTTAATCTGACAATGCGTCTTGGCGACCACATGATGCTCATACAGTTACAGTTGTCCACTTTGAACCCGGTCGCAACGCACACGGGTACAGCAGCTGCTTCGAAATCACGCCCTGATATACACCGCCCTCCAGCAAAACGCTCCCCACCCGCTTCAAAGTCTTCTGAGGGTCCCATAAAATTTGTACATAAGACATCCACTGAGCGCGAACCTGAAAGGTCTGCGGAAAAAGAATCGCCAGATGTGGCCGGGCCGTCACTCATCGCCGAGGACAAAACACAACCTGCCGCATCTGATTCCCGTACTAGTCGTGCCACGCCAGAAGATATTTCGTTTCTCCGCAAGCAAGACATTGAAACTCTACAAAATGCCTTTGAAATATTCAAATCTCTCGCAGAGATAGGAAACATGGACAAAGAATCTGATGCGTCATCCCCTGACGATGCCGGGCGACGCACTCGTCCCGCACCCGAGTGCTCCGCTGCGGCTGCTAATGCATTTGAAGGGCGATCTCCCATTGAATCTTTATCTAATCTTGTTTCCAGTCCACTAAAATCTTCCATGAGACCTACTTTCCCTCCCCCGGAATCTCGGACTTGTGAAAAGAGTGAATCTCAACCTAAGGACTCTGCCCCGGTGCCCAAATATGTTCCTCTGCCGAGCTCACTTAAAAATAATTTAATTGAAAGTATGGCAGAAGACGCGGGAAACGTAGAGGAGTCCGGTCCAGGCGATCCCATCGCCGCCAACCTCACTTCTTGTTTGTGTTCTACGCTCGACCCCGATTGTACCGGCACTCGCGACTGCCATCCGTCTCCCTCTCCGGCCAAAAGGCCGCTTGTTGTGGATAGCCATATGAGCCAATCAAGTGAGGGTTCTGCGGTGAACTCGATCAGTGTTTCGGGATCGCCGAATTCTTCTACAAATATTTCTAATAGTTCAAAAAATAGCAGTTCAGTTGAAAAGGACAAACACCACTCTGAAGCTGACTCTATAGTCACATCTCGGGATTCTTCCGAGTCTTCTAAGAACAAAAGACTGCACTATCTGTTGCACCGAACATCGAAGCGCGGCAATCCTGCAGGACAAAGTAAACAGAGGGCCTTCATGCAGTCAGTTGTCAACAAGCACCTCAAAAAAAAGATGCAGCGAAATGCACGAGCTGAAGAGGTCGCCTCGCGTTCGTCAGATCCAAAGCAAGACACCTCTCGTAATTCGCCTTCAGCGAGCGGTAACTTTGAAAATAAGGATGAGCCGATGCCGTCGAAGCCTGAAACTTCTTCATGTTCTCCCCCGTTTGACCGAAACACTGCAACCGACTCCAGTGCCGCTCCGACTGTTCCCCCTCCACCGTCCGCTTCCGTCTCTGATGCCAAAGCCCTCATCGAAGCCTCAAAGAATCTAACTCAGACTTTGAAAAAACTCTCCAAAGAAGTCCTCACCAGCAAAGTGGATCCGGCCGATGAGGAGAGCGCACGGTCTAAAATCGGTCAGGGTGCCGTCATCGAGTCCATGAAGCACCACGGCAAGGGAATCTACTCTGGAACATTCTCCGGGACTCTTAATCCGGCTCTCCAAGACAGGTGAACTCGCTGGATTCATTTATGCCTTTTGTGTATTTTTTTTATATTGTTTTCAAGGGACGAGTGGAAATAAATGATGAAGTGAGAAAATGACAAACAGTGCTTTCAGATACAAACACTCATGACCTCTACCGGTTTTGTATATTTGACCATGATATTTTTATTAATTTGTGCTACGCTAAAACATCAGATCTTTGTATGGCACAGTATATTTAAGTGTGTTTCGTGAATGTATTTTTGCATTAAGATCATCCGATAAAGTTGAGATCCTATCTGTTTTTATCTGACAATGAGGTGTTGACTAATTCTGGGTGTAAAAACTCAAGTCAAAACTGCAACACAATCTGCCACTATGTTGAGTTGAAAAAAGACTGAATTTGACCATATCATAAATTAAAATAATGTTAATTTGACATTCATTGAAATATGATCATTAAATAGTCCATAAGACACTGTCTGTCAAGTATCTCAATAACCATTCATTTATTAGTAATACTTTAACATAATTTTATGCTCTCTAAATAATATAACTCGTTAAATTTAGCAAGTAGTATTAAATATTTTCATTTGTATGTGCTAAAATCAATTAACTGTTAAATTTAGGTTGTGTGCTTATACCATCTTTTTCCGAAAATAAGACACTGTCTTACTTTCTTTTTTGGTCTGAAATACAAGCTAGGGCTTATTATCGGGGGAGGGCTTACTTTTTAAGTACAATAAGTAGATTTATGTATTAAATTAGTATCTAATTTTAAATTATATATTTTCGTTCAATATTTATTTGTATATACGAATTTTACATTTATTTTAAATTTATTCGAATACAGTCAGTCATCTTCTTCTGAAACATCATCATAACTTATCAAATTCTGATTTCTGTTCTGAATTTCCTCCAAATCCATTTCCTGTTAAATTATTGCTTCGAATCTCTCATATCCTGCAATATAGCTATCCTTAAATGAGTATTTCTTGTCTAAGTAGCCTGTTCGTAGTGCATTGGAAACACAACTGTCAGTTATTTTATGCCATGAATTCTTCACCCAATTCACAACTTCTTGTAGGCCAGGCTTCACAAAATTTCCACGTTGATTTCTCATCATTCTGTTTTCAATGTATTCATTGATTTTCATGCGCAAATAATCATTGAATGGCTTGTTTATTGCGATAACGAGTGTCAGGAGATAGGCAGTCATTCCCGCTGGAATCATTATTTGATCAATCCTCCTCTCTGCAAGGGGGTTTTTTATGTCTTTAGCGCGGTGAGTACTGGCTGAATAAAAAATTAGTAAACCTCTAAGGCGACCCCTAAATATAGTTGGCAGCATAAAATCAACCCACTTTTTTATAACTGCTTGGGTGCACCAGGCTTTTTCACTTTCAAGGACATTAATTCCTGAAACGCGTTTAATCTTGTCTTAGTGAGTTGTCGATTAACGGTGAGGCTTTCTTGCCAGCCAGACGAATCGCCAAAATACAGGAAACACGTGCACTTTCGTAACCAGTAGAAGAAACGTAGATTGACGAGGAACCCTTGTGGTGAACCGTTGTTTGAGATTCTTGGCTTAGAAATACTACTGTTTCATCCATAGCAATAATGTTGGAGAGTTAGTATTTGGAAAACATAAATAGTGTGGCACTAGCAATAATCGCCACTTGTTGGATATTCACATTATTTTAACTAGGGCTTATTTTTTAGGGAGGTCTTATATTCCAAAAAATCCTGAAAATCACGATAGGTCTTATTTTCGGAGGATGTCTTATTTTCGGAGGATGTCTTATTTTCGGAAAAAGACATTAGTACTAATTTAGATATTTTGATCAAACATTTGTTTTAAAATTTCAGATTTGGAAGGCCAAAACGGGATATCTCTACTATAATTCATATTTTAAATGACTTGTTGTGTGCTACGCCTCCGCAATATCGTCGGGGAGCTCGTATCACTTTTGAGCCTACTCACAATTCTAGTTCTTCAACGCGATCCAGACAAGTAAGTAAAAATATATCTTCCTTTATAATTTTCCTTATATGGTTTTGAAAAAAAAACACAATCTTTTGTACTAATTGCACATTTTTTATAATGATTAGAACCGGTTTTGCTCATCACTAGCGTTATCACCTGTTGAAAAATAAATCCAAACAGCCATTTATGTATAATTGAGTATGACTAATGAGTATAAAAAATTTACAGATAATAATGCAAATCTATATATATAAAAGAAAGTGGGGTTTGTTACACCACGTATATCTCGAGAATAACAGCTCGGATTTTAATGATCTTTGTTTTATTAAATTCGTATCCGCCTAGAATAGCAGAATAAGCATTAAAACATCGGAAAAATATCACGGCAAAGAAATTATGAAGACAATTAATATTCTCATACAGTTTTCAAATGGCGAACACCTTGAAATAATGAAAATGTCGTTTGTATGCAGATTTCATCCGCTAGGTGGCAATTTTTCCAAAATTCATTTGTTTCTGCTTCTTTTGCATACGATTGACTTCTAAATAATTTTAAATTTAGAGTATGGATTAGAATAAAACAAATCGATGATATAAAATGAAAACGAAATAAAATCGGATAATATTGAAATAAGGTTATGTTTATAATTAGGTGTGATATTTTTTTTGACAACAATATTACGCTGTTTGCACGAACGTTGCTCTACTTTGAGATGCCACGTTATTACACTTGGAAAGCTACATCGAAGAAATTTTAACGTCGAAAGCAAGGCGATGCGGTTCCTGCTCATCCGAATGATTACTGATGCTCTTGGTCGCATTTACACAGTTCATCCGAAAAATGACGTATGCTTCTACTTGCATGTCAACAGCTCAATTTGCTTGAAAATGATACTCATTACAATCGCTGAAGAAATTGTTTCTGAATCTCCAAGTCAGATACGCACATTATTTTCTATCATTATTTTGACATGCTTCCCATCGAATCCCCGTGAACTGTGGAACAAGTACAAGGATGACATGTCCGAATACATTTTGCATCGAATTCGTGTCAGTTTGGGGAATCCCGATCTCGAGGTGAATGAAGAGATACATAACCAGGCTTTGCTTTAGATCGAAGACATGTGTTACCTCATGGACGGCAGCTTGGTAGTCAAGTTAGGAATGCCAACGCCAGATCGTGGAATGAACGACGCTTTCAATCGAGAATTGGAACGTGAACGTGAATATGATCGAGATGCATTGAACCAATCAGTTTGAACGAATGTACCACTATTGAACCCTCAACAGAAGGAAATTAGCGATACGATAATGAAGGTAATTGATGATGGAAATGGTGGCTTATTTTTCCTCGATGCGCCCGGTGGAGCTGGGAAGACATTCTTCATGTCATTGATTATGGCCACTGTTCATGCGAGATAAAAAAAAATTGCTGTAGCAGTTTCTTTTTCTGGAATAGCAGCCACGTAGATAGATCAACCGCTGCCGATGGAATAAACGCTTGCCTCAAATAATTGACAAACATGCGAGTTGCATTGCTAAACGATCCATCTGCCGAAGATTTCTCCAAGCAATTGCTGACTATCTATTTATTCATTGTTCAAAATTAAAATTACAGTACATGACATAACAGCTGACGCCAATTCGCCATGTACTTAAAAAATATAATAAGACAAAATTTAAAATAAAACTACATAATATATCAGAATCAAAATCAACATAAAAAATCAAGAAATAAAATAGTGAAATTTTACAAACAGTTCACAAATACTATTACTAAAAATGTCCACTTCTCTAGGCAATGCGTTGATCAATCTAACGGCCCTTGGAACTGGTGATTTAAACCTCTTAAGCGAGGTATAAGTTTTTAGAAATAAAAGTTTTTGCTCATAGTTACGCCCACGTAAGAATAAATTGGGAGCATGTAAATTAATAGTCATGAGAATTTGAGGATTATTAACTCGGCCCCGAAGGAGAAGAGAAAAATGATTTAAGCTTGAAAACGATCTTCGACTATCGTCGGTAACGACCGTGTTCCTGTTGACAAATCGAACAGATTGATTTCGTTTCCGCCGAATTTTAACAATTTCGTCTAAACGAAGGACGGCTTCATCAAAAAAATGTTCCCAAACGTCTAATCACAAAAATCACAATTGGTTGATTGAATGAGTAATTCTTGCGGCGAAGAACAAAGATGTGGATCATTTAAACTTCACAATTCAAAATCAAATCGTTGGTCCACTACATTCCTTCAAATCTAGCGAACTTTCGCAAGGTGCGCGAAACATTCTTGCGCAGACTGTACATATAACATATTCTTTCAACCAAAAAATAATTATTTCTGCTTCTCTATGATAGTGTCATCAGAAATAGTTTGTAGTATCGACCAAACTATTTTTTTTTTCGTTTATTAGAGATTCGCGCCGCAGCACACCCAGCATCGCCTCGCGGCACACCGCTTGCGGAGCACTGCTTTAAACGACTGAAAAACTGACATGCAATATTGCGAAACACTCACCAATGACCAAAGTTTTGGTAGCAAGTAAAATCATCACCTGGGATGAATGGACAATGGCGCACAAATGCGCATTGGAAGCACTCAATCAAATTATGAAATATCTGTGCAATGACTCAAGATGTTTTATAGGCGCAATGATTCTACTATCTGGCGATTTCCACCAAACACTACCAGTCATTCCAAGATTTACCGCTTCCGATGAAATAAACGCTTACCTCAAATCACGACTCTGGCGCTATGTAAAGAATCTTCAGCTGACGACAAACATGCGAGTTGCATTGCTAAACGATCTATCTGCCGAAGCAATTGCTGACTATGGTGTTCCTGTCGACGAATCGAACGGATTGATTTTGTTTCCGCCGAATTTTTGCAATTTCACTTCATTCAACAAAATGTTCCCGAACATCTAATCACAATTGGTTGAATGAACGAGCAATTCTTGCGGCAAAGAACAAAGATGTGGATCATTTAAACTTCACAATTCAAAATCAAATCGTTGGTCCACTGCATTCCTTTAAATCTATCGACCGTGTTACAAACGAAGACGAAGCAACCAACTATGCAACTTAATTTTTAAACTTATTGGATCTGCCTGGCTTGCCACCGCGCAATTTACAACTGAAGGTTGACTCGGTGGTCATCATGCTTCAAGTTATCAAGTTAACAGAACATTTATTCACTTTAAAGGTGTTCACTGTCAATACTTGGTGGAATGGCAATATAATAAAAATAATAAAACATTTTTAGTACTTTTTCCACATAAAATTTATTTGATCAGGACCGGTTTCGCTCATCGCGAGCATAATTAACTGATGATAATGCTCAGATGATAATAACTCGGTTGATAATGCTCGCGATGAGCGAAATCGGTCCTGATCAAATAAATTTTATTTAGTGGGAAAAGTACTAAAAATGTTTTATTATTTTTATTACAACATGTATTGATTCTGAGGCGGTACGAAGTTCGTCGGGTCAGCTAGTTATAAATAAATAGAACTAAATTGTATACTGAAGGTAGAATTTTAATATTAAATCGTTTAATAAAAAGGATTTACATATTGCAGTTGTCTACTGCAAAAATTTCTGGTACTGTCATTTTATTTATAAAGCGTATTTTCACTGGCTCACAATTTTACACTTGGAAATATAAAACAACATCTATGAACTGACAAAAATAATTATAATATTTTAAAAAAAAAATAGATATTCATATTTCAATGTCTTATACTTAAGCAAATATATTAGGTTGTAATAAAAAAAATCACAAAATCATTATTTGAGACATTGAGATGAATATTATCCAAGGCAATGTCCCCGTTAAGGTGTGCAGGTATGGCCGGACACTTCCCAAAATGTGGCCTCACACATTTTTCCATCTCCCGTCCAAGCTGCACACAGAAATATTGTAAAAAGTTTTTTTTTTTTACTATAGTTTATCCTAAATTTTAAGTCGTCTTTTTGTTGCCACGACGAATAAATATTAGATTGAGTGTTGTGTTTTAAATAAATATGTAAATAATGGGTTGACTTGACTGGACTCTAATGGGATAAAACACCAAGCAATCGAGGAAGAATGATATACAATTTTCATAAACTTCATTGATTCCTAGAGTTTTTTTTAGTGCTATGATATGACGAATTGATTCATCTAGCGTCTGTGACTACCTACCTTCATACTTGCGCACATTTTTGTTTTTGCTGAAAATTAACTCCACAAAGAAGTTTATGGGTTCGCACTCAATAGAAAAATTAGAGGAAAAGTTGATCCAAGGTACAACTATTTTAAAGACTGACAACCTCCACGGCGTTGAAAAATCTGTAAAATGTTTGATAGGAGAGGTCAATTTAGTTTTTACATTGCTCAAATGAAAGTCATATCATATGATGTATCAAAAATTTGTTCAACAATTCATGTTGTCTTATTGCAGCGGGAATCCAGGCAGCATTCGGTGAATTGTTCATCAGAGCAGCGCGGACTGGCCGAGTGCAGCTGCAGCAAATGTAACAGTTCTTCCGGCAAGTGTCCGTACGGAGAGTGTAACGGTCACTATCCGTCGCCCAACCCTACGTCGGACGCCCAGTCTTGTTCCTGTAAATCGTCACCCGACTTCCACTCTGAATCTTCATCGGTGGAAATGTGCTCTTGCAGTTCTGACAGACTCGTCCCGCGCAGCCCGGCCGTACCTCAAATGAAAAAGTGTCACATGTGTTCTGACAAAGATGAAAAGCTGAAAAAGAGTAAAAACTGCAGAAAGTGCCATACGGCCACGGCTCTGGCTTTGGAAAACTCAAAGACTAAGTGCAAGCTAGACCAGCTCCGCCTCGTGATGCAGCAGAAGAAGCAGAGACGCGAGGCTAGAAAAATGAAGACTGCCCCGTACGTCACCAGCGCTAACGTAGTCTCGTCTATTAGCCAAAGCGAAGCTCCCAGCGTCATCGCGGAAGAGATCGACACCGTAGCGTAGTTTTCAATCGTTCACATGTGAATCGTGCGCGTGTCACCTGTGGTATTTTTAAATTTATAGATCATTACGACTCTGTAGATGAGAAAAAATATGAAACGTGTTTTTCTTATTTTCAATCTCATTATTCCAAATATATATTAGTTTAATTTTATTTATATTCATTACGGAAGATATTATTTCGTGCAAAAGTATTGATTATCCCATTTTCCAGAGTTTTATAAGAAAATGAAATCTCACTTCCCATGTTAAGAACGTCTAGTCAGATGCCAGAGGCGGTTTTCGAGAAATATTTTTAAGCGTTGCTATGCAATTTTCAAAATAACACAAATTTATGGATAATATAGTAGTTCTTCACACATTTACTGATGAAAATTGTTTCTAGATTATAATTTGAATGAATCCTATGCATGTTAATAATGTTTTACTTTTTGTCTGTTTCGAGTGATGGGAGAATTTATGTAAAATGTTCAGTTATTTTAATTTTAAATCGATTGTACGCGGTTATTTTATTTTTTTATTATTAGTATTGTACTTTTGTGTTATTAGATTTTTTATTGATATTGAAAAAAATACAGGCAAACTTCTTATGCATCACATTCTAAAAAGTAAGCAACTGATAGATGTACTATCCTATCTTATAAAAAGTTAACGCATTTAGGTTAGTTTAAATTTACGTAGAAGCGTCGATTGAAAATATGTGAATCGTGATTTTGTAATCGAGTAAGCTTTTATAAAACTAAGAAGTGATGAATATTTTGCCATCGGCACTTGTTATTAATTGTTTAAAGAAGGATAAACAGAGAACTGTGAGCGGTTGCAATTGAACGGTTCCGTTTCTTCTGATCTGTACATATACTTGATACAATGCATGAATTATTATTTATAAAAGTATTGTAACAATTGTAAAGTAACTGTAAAGGAATTATAAAGCAATGTTTCGTCATAAGTACTATTTATTAACGTTTTAACTTTTCTCCGAGTAGAAAACACCACATAAATAATATTAATCGATAAGCCGAGGACGCATACTTCGCTAGCTTGTGAATAACGTTTCCCTATTGGTTTGCAGTTTGCAAATAGATAAAAAGTTATCAATCACTTTTTTGAGCGCACAAACTATCACTAGTGTAATAATGGGACCAAATCGATGTTTGTTTGTTGTCTCCTATTTGTTATTGGTCCGACAAAAAAAACACTGAAAATTTATTTAAAAAATAAGCAATATATAAAATCAAATAGTTTTTATTGATTTCTCCATTTTATATTCGGCTTCGATTCGTTGTAGCTTTTTCCAAAATACCCAAATCCGATTAAGCTTTGTCGCTGATATTTAAATGCGAGTGCTAGCTGGCAAATAATTATTATTAGAGCCAATTAAAAAAATTAACCTCATAGGGTTATACACGATTACTATATCTGAATGTGTCGATTATTATTTTGTATGCACATCAAAGACTGACACGAGTATGATAAAAAATTAATCTTTACCCCGAATGAATCGCTTTTTAAATTATTATTATACTTAATCTCAAAATAATCTTAATATTTTGTTAAAATGAAAGAAATCTTGTTGAATGTAAAATTTGCATCTGTAGAAACGAATTTATTCTTTATCCAGCGGATCATGTTTCTGTGAACGTGCACAGTTCACTCTGCCCGTAATAAATAAATGAAATGAATATTCAGTGTGGATCTTATGCAATTATGGTCATCATAATAATTATTGTCGCTAGCTTATAAAATATCTACATTGCGGATTTACTATGGGAAATTCTAAACTGAATAATATGTTCTAAAAGTATATTTAGTCATTAAAAAAAACAAAAATAACAGTTCACCGACTGAAAAACAATTGGGAGTATTTTCAAGAAACACATTTGTGCTCTTAGGTAAAAAAAAAAACAATGCATTCGCTTGGTGTACAGATTACGAGTCTAGTTAAGAAATCAAACAAAATATATTTAGATAAATAGTAATCTGACCTAAGACTATATTGTTCTCGAGATGTACGAGTATTTAGGAAATAAATTCATTAAAAATGTAAAAAAATCTTTTATTTTTCTTCGCTTAACCTAAATATTAATAAGTTTGTTATGAATAATGTGAGCATTGATATTATAATTAATACATATTGATGGTTAGCTCCTCAGAGACGGGCGCATTGTTCATGTTTCTTAATACCAGGACAGGATGAATTTTATGACATTTGGAGATGGAGTAATGTAAACCTCTGCGCTTGAATACTTTCTCATGACTATCTTGGTTTTGGTCAGTATAAACTACTTTATTTTTATTAAAATACATTTACAACTGCACATTATCCTCTTTTTACGTAATACATTGGTTCCAGAAAGTTGCGTGTAAAAAAAACCTCTTTCATATAATTTGATAAATCGGTTCCAAATCCGCATAAAAAAGTATCAAAATTGTATGAAAAAATGTATCCGTGCCTCCAAGATAATTGTGTAAAATCAAAATCGTGTAAGAAAAGGATTGGGTGGTGTATTATAATCAGGGCTTTGAACCAAAAATCATTATTTTTGTCAGAATGAAAACCGGAACCAGTGAAAAAAAAATATCGGTTTTTTTTTTCGATCGTTTGCGAAAGTCTCGGAAGAGCTAAATAAAAATGCTAAAAAAAAAAACTCACGCTGAGTCACGCTGGTATTTTGGGCAAATCAGTAAATTCATGGGTTTTTGGATTCGAATTATTTATTTTATTTATTTAATTAATTAACATTGGTACAAGGTTGACAAATTATAAATTTAAAACTTACAATGGAGGAAAAAAAAAATAGTATAATTTAATATTAAAAGCAGTAAAAAAAAAAGCTTCGAAAACAGATGCCTGCGATGAATGCTAGGGGTGAAATGGTCCGACTGTCAGGAATACGGAGATAAGAGAGCGGACTAACCAGCCTCTTATCACGTTCAAAATAAAGAAACGGCGGTGGACCTGGCTTGGACACGTGTTGAGGATGCCTGAAGATAGCCTGAACCCTGCATGTCTCTTCTACCGGCCGGATGGATCCCGGCATCGTGGAAGGCCACTGATGACCATCCACAGGATGTACTCGGCGGAGTTATGGGACGCTGGGATGACCTGGGAGGAGGCGAGGAGACTGGCTGGAGATAGAGAATTGTGGAGGAGCTTCATGGTGACCATACGCTCCGTATAGGGAGCGGATATGGATAAAAAAAAAATGTGTCAAGGAACTCAACTGAGTAAGCTCCGACGAACTCTACTTTAATACATAAAAAATAGTATTCGTCGGAACTCACCCACGTCTACGTGGAATATGTTGACGTCCGAAGCAATATTGTTGAACACCATTAAAGCTCAATGTCAGCAATTGGACATATGTCCCGGTTTGACTTGCAAGAAATCTGGCAACCCTAGCGCTAACAGACAAGTACCAAAATGAATCGATCGGAGCTGAACCGATATATATTTTTTTACTTGTACCGAAACAAAAAAAAGTTCGAAGCCCTATTTATAATTCTCATAAACATTCTTCACAAAAGGTTCACCGAGAACAATTAGGTAACTACTCTTTTTTTTTATCCCATCCAATATTTATATTTTTCAAAATATTCATATATTCCTCTTTCAACAAATAATTTACATAAAGTGGCGCCCAAGAATCACTGAGATCGTATGTTATTGTATATAATGAACTATCTCTAAAGAAATAACAAAAGAACACCTGGCAAAGACTGTATGGTCAAACCACAATCAGAACTCTTCATTTATGGGTATTCTTAAATTATTTGCACATTTATTTTAACTGATTGATTTTGAAAAAATATTTTCGCTCGAATTAATTGATAAAAAATATTTATGTTATATTTAATTCTTAACTTAGCTTAGTTTTAGAATACAAATTCTACTTCTTGAAAAAAATAATACAAGAAACATTCGTTTTAAATGATGTGTCACATTTTAAAGACCTGTTAAATCCTGCCGCTGTGGCTCAAAGGGTTAAAAACATGTCATGCTGTGTATGTCCACAGGGAACCTGAATCTCTACTTGCTTTTTACCAGATGTACTCAGTCATCTTTGAAGGCAGTTATTCGTCATCTACAGATTGTACTTAGTGGGACATAGGACAGGAATCCCATGGGGAAAGCGGTAATGGGCATTATACAACAAACATATTCAGTGAATATGCGCACAGCCAGAGAAGACATGTTGGAATGCCATTCTTCAGTGGTTTATTCGCCTGATTTTTTTATGTGTATCCATTTCAGTCTTAGAAGCCTACCCTCAGGGACGTCTCATGGATATAGGCGAGCAGGCAGTTGCCTAGGAGCGGCAAATGATCACAGAAAAAAAAATACAGACAAATTTGGCTTAGAACAAATATGATGCCTCAATATTTTGGATAAAAAAAATGCCAAAAAACACATTTTCAATGGCAATAATATTATGAATATGTTAAAGATAATTTTGCCTTAAAAACATGTGACTATTTTTTAAATATTCAGATAATTCTTTATCTTCAGTATTCATGGTGCATATTACCACCAATTTAGCCTCTTGAGTAAATGTAAAAGTTTTTATGATTAAAAATTCCATATGTAATGCAATGTCACCAACATATATGTTATCATTATTGGAATAAACTCAAAATATCTTAAACCATTCAAGCTAGTTTGTTGATATGCATGTAAAAAATGCTGTTTTAGATGTCCATTTGTAATAGCAAAAGTTCACTGATTCCTTTCAAATAACTTGAACCTCCCATGTGTCAAAAACGTAATTGTTCAGGAAGTTTTACCAATCAGTAGAACAGTTGAATCTCTGCAATGACATATTTAACTATTAAAATCACTCGCATCATATTTTTACGATATATCCGATAATATGGTTGGAGCTTTTTAGTTTTAGCATATAGAGCCGGTCTTTGAGTAATAATTCAAAAAATTAAAAAACTGGACAACCGCTGATTTCTAAATTATTTTCTCAGAATGTCAAAAACCAGAAATGTTTTTCATAACAAAAACCAATTATTTTTTCATCTCCGGCTCATTCTATTTGACTATGAATGCCATTCAAAATTTATTTCAGTATTTACAAAGTAATATAGAAATGTATTGAGCAATTTGCGAAGACTTGTATTTTTATATCAATTAGGAAACAATTTGAAGTTGAATTTGAAGACAAATTAACTTTTCTACACAAAACTGAAAACAAATAAATATTTATTCCTTGCATTGATCCGGTAAGTTGTATAGAAGAGATGATGATGTTCTTTCGTAACCAATAACCTTTATTCATTGTTTAACTTTTTACCCGAGATAATTAGCTGGAGCAATCGTATATAAAATACACAATACCATAAGTCAAATATTTGGTTTGTCTCGTTCATAGAAGATTTTTTTTTTTAAGAAAGTGTATAATTAAACTAATATTACTACTACTGGTGGTTAAAATAAGTTCCAAGTTTTTCATCGTTTTCTTACAACTTGTGTGTCTCATTATTTTCCTTTGCATTCAAAACACTAGTCAACGAAATACCTTTGCACTAATCGACTGTGTAACCATTCCCAGTCACCCACTTGATCTTTAGAAACATGAATTGAGTGTCTTTTGTTATGTATCCATTTTGTTTCCCTTTCATACAAAGTATTTTGTACTACTCTTCTTGTGACAACTTAGCACATCCGGTGTTAGTAGACCGCTATCACTAATTTCAGCAATAAGTTACCGGCAGAGCTCAAAGGTTTTGCCACCCATAATAAACACAAATGCACTCATAACATAAATGTACATATTTCATAGTAATAATGACATTATGGGATGTGCTAGTGTTGTTTTTGTGGATTTCCAACACTGGTTATTTTTTTATACTATACTTCTTATTTAAGATTTCGACTGAAGGTGTTCAGTGGAATTTCAATATTAAATTTGAATTGTTAAAATTTTGTACACTCACATGTTTAAGTACATAGATGAACTTGAACTGACAGTTGACCCTTTAATGCTTTAAATAACTTTGTCATATAAAAATAAAATGAAGGGTGGACGCACTGTAAGATTTTATTACGACTGTATTGTTTGAAATCACACATCTGCTATAATACAGGAAGAGAGATACAAAAGATTGTGAGACTGCATTTTTGTTGTTAGGGCACTTTGTAATTTCATGCATACAGTGGCGTAGTAAGGGGCGGGCGGTATTTTCAAAAATAAATACAATAATTTTCGAGAAATCATATATATACCTAAAAAAAATCAAACCACCTGGAGTAAAAACTCCTAGTTCATAGATAAATAATGGTAGAAGTGATTTAAAAACAAAATTAGAGGAAGTATTGTGAGCGGCAAATTCAAGGACCGCAGGATCCCTTCCTACACCATTGCATGCATACCATAAATATTCGGTAATTTACATATCGCAATACCACTAATGTAATATTAAGCACCCATAAAGAGTGGAAGTTTTTAATTTACATGGAGTTCAATGGGATGTGTTATTTCAGTTATTCATATTTTTTACATGAAGGGAAAATGAAAACACCTAATAATAAATAGCTCTTTTTTAGGATTTTATTTAATTTTCTCTTAACAAAAGTTTTAAGTTACTTGTCTATAGTAGTGATCAGCACTTAATTACAAAAATCTTATAAATATATTTTAAAATTATGACAGGTTGAAAATATAATCTATATTTTCTTACAATGTCGACGGCATACGCTGCTTCTCATCACCGTGTGGAAAAATTCAATTGAAACAAAATCATCAGTGTAAATGCAAAGAGTAAACACGAGTATTACACGAATATGGACACAAATTTAATAAAAGTACCTGTATTTTTATTATGATGAAAATTTGTAAATCCTTTTCAAAGAAAACTTATAACAAACAGTTTCCACAAATAAGATCAAAGACGTCGCCGAAACTCCAATCCGACTTCTCTATCACCGTCATGAAACGAACACTGTCCTCCGTTCGATTAAATTCGATAATTCATAAATAAACAGTTCACACTCACAAACTTTCAGGATTCTCTTCAGGTAGCGAATCATTATAAGAGAGAATCTGTCATTTAGAAGAGGATAGTACCCATTCCTCCCATTTCTGACTGTTCTTTGACAAATATTTCAAAGTATTGATAGATGATAGTGACAGCCAGCAGAATTCCGGTACCGGAGCCGATAGCTCCGAGGAAATCAGCCAAAACTGAGAGGGCACCTATGCACAAGCCTCCGAAAGCTGCAGCCGTCGGGATGTAACGGTTCAGTTCGTGGATCATAGAATTGTCTCTGTGACCTCTCATCACCATCTGCTGCTCTTTAAGTTGTTTCGCCACCTGTCAATATTTAACATTGGTAAATTAAACAAACCCATCTGCCGAATAAAAATATTTCCTGCAATATTTACAAATTAATGAAATATCAAGTTTCCACGATTATTATATTTAGATTGGATATTAATGGTGAGCAGTGCCAGTGTATCGAGCATTGAAACAAAAATTAAAATATTTAACATGACGTATAAAGCTATAAACAAAAGTTAAAAATTAAATATTTTATAAAAACTAAATTACATAATCCAGTAAATAGAAATATGCAATGAAAAGAGATTCTCACATCTTTGGCGGAGGATCCTGACACATCGATCCACGTCTTGGAGAAGAAGGCACAAGATCCAAGCATAAAGATGACATATAGAACGGCGTGGACGGGATCTTGGGCGATATGTCCCAGTGATTCGGGAGGACTAAAGTAGTAACATAATCCGCCGACAGGATAAGCTCGAGCGGGACCGCCTCCTCCCACATCCGCCCACACTCCCAGTAAGTTCACCAAAAAGTTACCGCTAAACTTCACAGCCAACATCTGGAAATTATTACATTACACAAGATTAATTTATGTCAAACGTTTCAATCAATTATACAACAGAATGTTAACAAAGCAAATATAATGGTTCTAATTTGTCTCAGCCTAACAAACCCACAACTAATGAAGCCAGAATGAGGATGCTGAAGCCTCAGTGGCAACTTTCAACTACAAACACATTTTTAGTTAGTGTTTTTGTGGATTGCATATTTTTATTTTGGGGAGAAAACACTATTGCAGTGTATTTACTTAGCTCACCTCTAGTTTTACGATAATTTAAGATAAGTAGAATATTAAAATGCGTCTCACTAATTATTTTCAAACATACCACTCAGCTCACTTCACTCATTTCCAAAGACTGTTTAGAGCATAGTTTCTCAACCTTTCAGGGACTGTAGCCCCTATACCCGAACAAATAAGTTTTCCTGAGACTCAGGGATTCTTTGAACATTTTGCTCAGACAGATTTTAAAATTTTACCCAGGAATTTACCGAATTTCCAAATGAAAATGACACGAGACTTTTTTAAAGCTATTCTCAGGATTTGCCCATAGCCCCCCAAAACTGTGCTGTAGCTCCCCTAGAATTAATTTTCTCTGTGGCCTCCTTGGAACATGTTGTGGCACCCGCTTGAAAAACTGTGTTTTAGAGGAGTGCTTCCTAGATTAAGGGCCGCAGAATTTCTCCGCGGGCAGCCGCAGAACATATTTTGTTATTTATTTTCCCCGGATTATTTTTTTTCAAGTGTGCCATGGAATGACAATTTTTGGGAAGCACTGGTTTAGAGCACAACTTTTTTGAACCAATTCCACAATTTTTATATGGATTATTTTCAAATAATGAAAAATATAATCAAACAGGGTTATAAATAAAATGCCTTTCTATCGAGAACTGACAGTTAACACCTTTAAAGTATTTAGAGAGCGATGAGGTTAATCACAGGCTCTTTGATGTCCGCACCCAAATAACCAATCCTCGTGAAAAATATGTCTTGAAATGCCTCCAGCCCTCGAACAAATGCAAAATTTGTCGACTGATGAAATTTGGATAAGGAAATTAATAACATGACATTGCAGTTGTGGAATAAAGCAAAAAATATGCATACCTGAGATATAACATAAAGATTAGAGACCAACGCGCTCTGCAAGATGATAGGGATATTTGATGTGTAGAACAGTTTGATGGGGTATGAAGAGTATTGTCCTCTGTAACGGGCTGATTTGATGGGTAGATCCACCCTGAATCCCTAGAAAAGAATAAAACGGTAATCAGTGATAAATTGACTTCAATGTCAATATAAAATTATTGATCTGCAGCGTGTACTTTTCAGTTAACACTGAATAAAAAAAATACGAACATCAACAAATAAATGAATTACATTCTTTTGAAATATTTTAATAATTTTAAGTGACAATTAATCCTCGCATCGAGAATGAAACTTACTTGGAAGTATATTACTATAGCAAAGACGAGAACGGTAGCCAAAAGATTCATCAGATTAGGAAGATTTTGTCGGTAGAAAGCTTCACGGAGAGCACGAACTTTGTCTTGTCTGGTTGCCAAAAGATGGAATAGAGCGATGACGGCGCCTTCGAACTCTGTGCCACGACCTAATAAAACAATTAAATATATATTATGTATTTTATTATCATTTTATACTAAAGCAAAAAGTGTTGCATTGAAATTAATCGATTCATTTACAATAAAGTGAGCCCTATTAACGACATCCGTAAACTTTGCTTTGATTGATTGGATTGAAAGCTTACCAGTGTTAACAGTGGCTGGAGAAAATGCTTTCCAAACAATTGTTTCACAGATGTTTGTAGCAATGAAGAGTGATATACCAGATCCAAGTCCATAACCTGAAATAAAATTAATTTTTATCAGTTGTATTCAAAAGATAATCATTATGACAACTTGTACAAAAAATCTGCATTTCACCCCACTCAATTTTAAATGGTACAGGATCAAGTGCTTCATTAGGTATGACCAATTTTGATTATGTGTTTAAACAACGTAGGATGATGTGTAAAAATATTTTCTTATTTTTGCCTTTCCATTCAGTTAAATTTTAGATTGTGCAGATTTTGCCCATCGCGGCTAAAGGATTAATGGCTAAGATATAATTTTTGTACTCTTATTTTATTATTACTGAGAATTATTAACATCTCTAAAAATAAATGATAAAATGAAAGAAAAAATCTATTTACACCACCTAACATAGCAGATTTGTACGTGTCGGTGATAATAATTACAGACAACTGTTTCAAAAACCGGCGCCGCAATCCCCTATGATTGACTGCATCACTGTGTCACCATATCAATGCTTCATTGAAGTAAGTGTGCTTAAATAATTTAAAACAAAATACCTTTTTGAAGCAATTCATCGAGCAGTAACACGATGAGACCGGCAACAAAGAGTTGGATAATGATGAGCAAGCAAACTCCGGCTCCGATTTCACTCGGTTCTCCGTACATTCCAGTCATTACGTAAACTATCGCTTGTCCTACAGTTATCACCATTCCAAACACTGAAATAAAAAAAATACATACACATTATTTATTACATTTTCTTTCTAATAATCATATGAGAATCTCAGTTTCAAAACCTACCTAAAGATTTTTTATTTTTTTTCAAATTTTGATGTCAACTTGTTCTCTATTTCAATATCTACACAATCAATAAATTTTCTATTTCAAAACCTCTCTAAATACAGAGAAAACGCATTTTAAAAAACGTGTTTAGTCTCAAAACCTACTCATATCCAAAAAAAACCCACAGCAGTTTTTTACACTTTGCCAACAATTATGGTTTTAAGATTTAGGTTGGTTTTGAAACTAAGGTGCTCAAATATCGTAGGCGTTTAAGCAAGTCATTTACTCCAATTTTGCCTAGACTGAGATTTTTATGCCATTGAATAGAACAAGTAAACCTGGTCGATGAGCAAAAATTCCTAAACTTGATAATATCTGTGATTTTGTTATCATTAACTCCCATTCAGTCAACTCAATGGCTTCCAAAGAAGAGATATCTTTTAAAAAATTTCGTGCTCAACACGCCGGTTACGAGTTGACTTGTCAATAAATAATTAAATTAATAATTAGGCAATCGTGTACTTTTTTCTACAGCAGCTAAAAGGTTAAGCCTTTGTCAAGCCAAATTCACTAACGTGACAATTCCCGCTTCTTCGTGATTTTCCCACATTTACACTTATCACAAATCATAGCTAGATACTGGTCACCTTAGTTTTAATGTTGACAGTTTCTGAGGCCAGTTACCTTTCATATTTTGTTTCTAACCTAACCTAATACAGCAATGCATCACATAAATTTGAAACCAAGTATACCCAGTGGTCAACTCACAATAGTGTCAAGATAAGGGTTTAATATACATATTAAAACAAAAGCAGATGAACAGCTCTAAAAATAAATATTTGGCAGCTATTTTAACACTAAAAGCATAAAATATTGATCTCAAAACAGTGTTCATGGAGTAAAGGGATTTCTGCCAGAACGCACGCGATATCATTTTGTTTCACTTAGCATTTAAATAATTGTAAGAATAGTTTTCTCAATAGCAAATAGGAAAAGGGACATAACCCACACATGTCAAATTTTACAGGAGGTGCAAAAAACGTGTTTTGATGATTTTGGGCCATATGCAAATTATTAATTATACACAACCTTGAAGTGCACGGAGGCTTCTAAACTGGTGTTTAATTGACATAATCTAATATTGATTAAAGAAATTGTCTAGGAAAAGCCTTTATTTCAGTCTTTTTTCTTGGTTTTAATTTTTTACAAGGTCATCTTTTTCAAACCTTAAAGCTAAATTTGATACTAATTCGGTATTTGCAGCTTGCATCCTTTTGATAGAATGTGTATCAAGTTTGATACATTGTGGTTATCGAAAAAACCTGTTTTGAAAAAACTGTGGGTTACATCCTTTTTCCTTTCCACAGTCGATATATATATATATATACATATAAATAAAAGATAAGATAGCACGAATGAAATAAGTCAGTTGGGGACTTACATTTTTGAGCACCGTTAAAAAGTGCTCTGTCTTTTGGTGTATCTCCAACTTCAATAATTTTAGCTCCGGCCAAAAGTTGCATAATGAGGCCTGATGTGACAATAGGTGAAATACCCAGTTCCATAAGTGTTCCCCTGTTCGAAGCCAGGATCACACGAATCCAGTAGAAAGGGTCGGCACTGTCTGAGGACATTATACCAAAGAGCGGTATCTGCAAAAAAGAAAATTATTTAATATTTTAAAATTCACTTGTGATTACACTTTTTTCAATTAATATCTACACATGACATAAACACAATTTAAGGATTCGTCGCTTTGTTTAAAAAAAATATTACGCACTTCTGTTTTTATTCATCCCAACATAATTTTGAAATATTTTAAAATTCAGAACTAGTAAAGTTACTTTAGAAAAATTCATGGCATACAAGACAAAACCAAATCAATTTAGAGTATAAGAGGTTATTTAGATATATATATATATACACAACTAAAAAATGTGTAAATACAAACGACTTGACGTAGATCAAACTTATTTTAGTTAAATTTGAATCGTTCAAATTATGTACATTCACACAAATTTTGTCACAAACGCCCCAGGTTTCGCCTTACGGCATTCGATTTAAATTTAATATTGAAATTCCACCAAGCACCTTCAGTCGAAATCTTAAATTATTTTTGTTAATAGAAATATGAATAAATATTATTTTCAGACTTTTGTTTTTGATTAAAATAAACAGATCAATGATTAATCCATAGCGAACCAATGAAAAAGCACACATAGCATGCAAAATAATTATTGTTCCATTTCATTAAGAACGGAGTACTTTTTAATGTGGCATTACAGCTGTGTGAGCCAGACTCAGTGAGGTATTTTAAGATAAGCGATTAAATATTAGCTTCAGGAGAATAGACATCACGAACATCTATGCCAAAGTTTCAAATGTGAAATTTTAAAAACCTAAATATGATAATGACCTAGCCAAGAGGGAATCAGGGACAATCCGATTGCAGGCCTAAAAGCTCTGACTGCTAGATAATATAGGCTAATGAAAAATATATTGAAAAGATAGAGTTTGGTAATAATTTTTTCGATTTTATATTCTATTGATTGAAATAAAAAAAACTTTTATGGTTCGGTGGCTATATTCTATTTTACAATTATCACATTGTACTTGTGCTTTCACTTACAGTGAAAGTATTATGTTGTCTTAACTAAACAGCATTTTTTTTTTTAATATAATAGTAAAACGAAAAAGGGTTAAATTTTGACAGCATGAAGATTATATTTCCATTAAGTGCTTAATAAATATGTTTGCATAAAAGGAAAAAGAATAAATTAACATTTTAGACCTGATAAAATTATCAATAAATTTAATTATTATCATATTAAACAATCATAGGGGTAAACTTAGTATGAAAACGATATTCACAAAAATATATATAATGTTATGTCGGAAATTAAACAATTGATAATACAATACAATAGTAAAAAAAAAAAAAACATACCTGACAACATACTAAGAAGATAAATAGTGTAATAGCAGTCCATAATACTTTTTCCCTAAATTGGATCTGAAAAAAAAACAGTGAATTATCATATAGAACATTCTTAAAATAATGAAAATTTCAGTAATAATAAAGGATTTCAAAATAGATTTTAGTTTGCCTACTTAAGGGTAGACGTAAAAATTTACAGTTGGTCATGAGTGAAAGTAACAGGCAGGTATAGTCACCAAAACAATTTCTGTGAATATAAGAAAACTTTCACATATGTGGAAAATTAAAATAGGTTACTTAAAGCCGTCACTGATGCGTGAAATGATTAGATAATTGAAAACCAAATTTATTACCATATTGAAAATTTCATTGACAGCAAAACAAATACTTCGTGTCATTTTTTTAACATGATATGAATCAATCGGGGAAAGACTATAATAAAGGAATTGAACAGAGTTTTCTAAATAGGATACAAGTTATTTTTCAAAATATGAGGAGAACCGAACAGGCTTGCCAAATTGAACAATACATACCTTCCTTTCGGGTTTCGCTATTTCTGGTAAAATACTGCAGAACGGTTTGATTACTTCGAGGAATTTAACTGCAAAAGAAGTAAATCATATTAAGTAAAATTATGGTATTCTTTTCATATACAAATTTGGTAAACGTAAGGCTTTTGTATACGTGGGCAAAAACGATGAGGCAAATGATTCCATTTGGATATTCTTATTAAAATGCAATTTCCGAATTAAATGGCAGGTAAAATTCTAAAATTAGATAATACACAATAGTATACTTACTCCCCATCTTGATTTAATTAATAATTTCTTCTTAATTGAACTATAAACACGTATTACTCCTTCAAATACCACTGACAGAAACGACGGCAACCAGACCCGAAAACCAATCTAGCACGAAGTGAGCGTGCGTAGCCGCAGCATTCGGCTCTTTCAAATGACACGTCCCCAACGTCACGTCACGTGACCGGTGATGTTGGATTGCCGTGTAACGACCTCGACCTTTTAGTTGCCATTACTAAATATTAAAGTCACTTAAATATTACTACACCGTATTAAAGCCTGGATAAAATCTCTTAAGCAATCCAAAAGAATCAAAAAATGTTTATTTAACTAAAACTAACCAAATTTTATATTATTTTTATCATTTACATGGTCTATGAAGAAATAAGCTTTTACAGTTATGTTGAATACATAAACATATGGGACACTTACAAGCACATCATGTATTTTGTAATGTTACTATATAATAAATTGTTTCTAATATCAGATAAGTATACTTTAACCACTACTTTATTACAGCAACTAAATAACCTTAGAAAAGACAAATCCTCATTTTAACAACCACATCTTTTAAAATTTGAATCGCTCTTGAGGTAAAATACATTCATATTATATTATAATATGGATAGCAAGTTTGCTTAAAGTCACAAAATAAAGATGACTTATAGTGTGTCCATAAAGCCGTACCTAAGCCTAAAGTATACTAGTCTATGCCTAAGCCATTCAATTTCTTGAATAGACGAGTATTCATATTTACATTCACCCAATTATTCATTACATCGAATAGGTTAGCGCAGTGGTCGGCAAACTCATTAGTTAACTGAGCCAAATATCAACTATACAACCATTGAAATTTCTTTTGAGAGCCATTTTTTTTAACTTAACGTTTATATGTCAGGTAGGTACATTGTCAATAACTTGATAAGGGAACTCCTAAGCTGGCTGTTGCTTAAAGGGTCCTCAATCTGATTGAGTTAAGTTTGCTGAGACCGCCCCTTCCAACTCCAAATTTTAAGACCAAAAACCAACTTCTACACGTGAAATACAGTTTCAATCGCACTGAAAGAGCCGCACTCAAGAGGCTAAAGAGCCACAGTTTGCCGACAACTGGTTTAGCGTGTCTGCTGGGATGCATTCCGTCATACTTGAAAAATGAATTTGCATTTACTTTTTGTAGTCTGTATACGAATTTACATTGCAAAAAGCATGAGATGTTTTTCATAAGAAATCAAGGTTGATACTCTTGCGATTCCCCAACAATTTTCTGGACTTAAAACTATTTAGTTATATATTTAAGATATTTATCCTGACTTAAAATTTGCAAAACCACAAAAATATTACACCCTTTTCATTTTAATGTGCGTTGATGATTTATTGAACTTTTTTTTCAATTTAAAATTTGTCATTCAACTATATTTTATGTTGACTAAGTACTTATTTTTTTTAGATATGTGATATTTTAAGAATTCCGACTTGTCGTATACCACAAAAATGAGTCCGCAGCAAAATATAACTTAATACCACATTCAAAAGTCAGTTTTTGAAATTACCTCACAATTATTTTTTTAGCCCGTCAATAACCCGCTGGATGTCCTTTAAAGATTTATCGCATACGACTTCATCATCCAAGGTTACAAAAGAGTATCAGCATTACCTTGATCAGATAGATTTGACCTCCGAAGCATTAAGTCGAAGATAATAATACACAGGAATGGACTCAGCCTTACATGGCTTTGGTATCACATGAAGTCGTAGATGAAGTACTTTGATTGCACATCAGAACTAGGTGTCCATGACATGTAGTGGTTTTTGAGTATTTTTGTTTTAACGAGGACACGTGACTTAATCCTGGGCTACTTAGACTTGGGTCACAAGAGTTCTCAGTCTCGTGATTGGCTTATCTTTGATTTTTCAATCAGAGATGTTTTTCCCTTAACTAGTGAAAACTAATTTGATTTGTTTACCCCTGTCAATTAACAATAGTTAGAACATTAAAAGGGTTTAACTAAATCTGGGTCCTAAATTTAGAAGAACTATCAAAAAGTTTGAATTCTTATTAAGCCAGTTTCATATGAAAAGCTAGATTGCATCGACGTACTCCTTTCGACGAGATAGGTAAAATTACTGTACCAGCTGAAACATCTATACCATTTACACTTTTATACAGGAAATTTTTACTAATGAATATAATATATCTATAGTAAGTATCATTTTTCTTTAATTTTCAGTAAGTATCTATCATGGTATTTAGATTCAAGAGTGGGTCTGAAGAAAAATTTTAGAGGACTTAAAAAATATTTACACTTGCGAATCTATGATGTACTTACTTACTTACTTATAACCAGTGCTTTTTTCCTAATGCAACGCGGTAGAACAGCATTCCAGCACCTTTTTTCTCAACTTTTTGAATGTTTAAAATCAATATTAGCACAATTTTATTTTTATTTTGCTTTGAAAACGTATGATTGTTTTATACCAAAAGGCGTTGAAAATATTTTTTCAAATCATGATCTCACGGAAAAGTAATAAAAGTAAACAAAGAACTGTCAAAACTAAGACTAGACATATAAGATATATAATATATCTGTTTGAAAGCGTTGTTATTTGTGATCCTCCCACTCTTCCAATCCTAAAATTAACAGGGCAAAGCGAGCTAGTCCTGTACGAGCCCTATATTTCTATCATTACTCTCTTAAAAAAAGAAAGGTAGAGCAGCGACTAACCACCAGTTCTCGTAAAAAAAACCCTGTTGAGATACCTACATTGAGAAGCCATATCCTCCACATTGAGAATAACAAAAAAAAACCTGACAAAAAATTGAGTTCTGGCACCTTTTTTAAAAAAAAAAAAAAACACTGTATATGCCTGCTATAATTAGTGACGGGTTAAGCAAGGAGCCAGTGGCATGCTTAAGCAGGGACCTCCTATTTTTTAATTAAAAAATCACAATTAAGTTTTATTGGACATTCATACCTTATTAAATTTTGAAATAGTATCTGTCAAATGGAGAATTAAAAAATAATGTACATCATTATTGATGTATTTAATTTTGCTAACGTTTGATATATATTTTTAAAATCAATAGTGCGTTTTGGTTGAGATATGAATTTTTAATGAAAAAAAATGGAGGTACTTGTACGCCACTGGCTCCCTGTTCATTTTTTACAAATTAACTTTATTAGGATATGATAATAAGGAATGTTTCACTTAGCTGAGATGATTTTAAAATCCTATTAAGCTATATTCTATCAATTAAACGAATTTTTGTGTATAAGCAATTTAATAATTTTTCTTAATTATAGGTGTTTCTGTATACCATGACACTTATCCTTAATGACTAAGTACATTTGATGTATTTGATGCTTTTAAATGAGACTGTTTGGCTAACTAACACCTTATTATAAAATTAGGTAAGTAGGTAAATAATTATTTAGAGTGATTTTATTGTCTTCACAGCATGCTTGTCAAGTTAGCTCTGTCTATGGTTGAATTCACGTATATTACCATAGATAAACTTTCCGTGCAATGTTATTGACGTTTAATTTAAAAGTATGTAATTTTTAAATACGAGATTAAGGTTAATGTCAGACTATTGATAGCAATATAAAATGCAAGCGCATAGGCCCGGTGCTCTCAAGCAGAGTAATAAAACCCATAAAGTTGGTCGTCATCGCTCGAAAGGATCAATTGATGCAGCCACTAAAGGTATTTTATTTTTCACGTGGAAAATTGTAGGTTAAAACTAGTATTATCGTTCTCAGGGCCGGTTCGTGAATTTTTGCGCGTGTTCGCTGTGCGCAAAACTAAGAATTAAAAAAGAGGTACTTTAAAAAAGGTAAAAGCTTAGTGGGGCGCCTATGCACCCTATGCGGGACTAATTTATTTTTGTGCATTCATATACATTTGACGCGATAGTTTTCGTTGGCGAACAAAGCAAACGATACATACTATAAATGAAATTTAGTACACTTCTGGTAGTAAATGAGTACCATGTTATAAGACATATTCATTATACTTGGCTGGTATACTTCCATTGGACCTGCACATTCAAGTTAGAGGCGCAACAGTTATGCTGTACAAAGGTGTTGAGTCCCAGGTGGGAGAAATTCAGTTACTGCCTCCTCATCGACCAGACCCTTACAATTCTAAGGCTCATAGAATTGCAGCGCGCAGCGTGGCGATAGAAGCTGCAATGAAAGTTTGGCAGGCTCGATGGGAGAAATCTTCTAAGAGGAGGCAAACTTTTAAATTCTTTCCGAATGTTAAATAACGAATGGAGATAACCAAGTCCTGACTCCTAATTTCTGGACCAGCCAATTCATAACTGGCCACAGTTACTTCGCTGCCAAGCTTTTCCAGCTTGGCCGGTTAGTAAATAGCCCTGAATGTAAATGCGGATATATGATTCAGGATGCTGATCACATCCTTTGGGAATGTCCAGACTTAAATAACGAACGGGAAAAATTGCTCAAGACGATACGACTATCTGTCGGATCTGTCGGCCCCGTCGGTCATGCCGACTTGGTTGCATCGAAGGCAAATTATAGGGCATTTAAAGAATTCTCCGCGTCATTTGGAAAAAAAGTTGAGTTAAATAGATAAAATCTCATATTTTCAACTGCACTTAATTATTAATTAACTTTTAATTTCTGCACACTGTAGTGCATGCAACCAAGTCTTGAAGAATTTCTTCTCGGGACATTTCTGGCAAAATTTTGAACATGACTAACGTTGTTACGCTACGGAATACACCCTATAAAAGAGTGTGAAGCCGTAGCGGGTGGTGGTGGGTACAACGTTGAGTACCCTAGGGAATTAAAAAAAAAAAAAAAATACTTGACTGGTTGTTTTTAGGAAAAGTTAATGTCAAGACTATTACACGGAGGAATCGCCTCTTATTACGAAGAGATGAACGCAAACACCAGGCGCTGCAGTCGCGCAGAGTCAAAAGAGAGGAGTTTCTTATGAAGAAGAGAGGTATTGGTGGCATTAACACAGCACCATTTTTAACATGCGTAGTGCCATTGAATGTTCAGTTGGAAGCCAAAACTGCTATTGACATATTTAGCACATGCCATGATGATGCTGTCGTAACTAATTCGCCAAATGGAGTCGTCCACATTGGGTATGTAAAAGTTTTACTTATTTTTTAACATATTCTAATACCCAAATTGAATATTCAAACCCTATTCTCTTCTTAAAATCCAGATACTTAATAAGTGCTAATGTTATTATTGCCAAGTGGTAGTCGTCGTCACCAAGGCTTCGAACCGGAACTTCAGTTCACCGAAAAAAAAATATCGGTTTTTGTTTGGTTCAGTGCGTATTTTGGGCAAATCGGTAAATTCCTGGGTTAATACCGAAACCGAAATATATATATTTACTTGAACGAAAAAAGTAGCGGATCGAAGCCCTGGTCGTCACGCTCTTCTGAAGCAGTCCATGAGCTTGAATCATTATGGACGCTTATCAAATGAGTCATGGATTTCTGTGTTTTCTTAAGATTCATCCTTACATTGGTGTGTTGTGAAAATGCTTGGCTTGCTACACATCCTGTTCTTGCTCTGTTCTCCCATCTTTACTCTCTTCAAAAAGTAAAGCGGTCAAGTATCTGAATAACAAGCAGATGTAGAAAAACATTTAAATACTTTCAATAGGAATCTTAACTTTTCCGTTTCTAAGCTCAAGAAATGCGACCCCAATACCAACATTTTCGTAAATATCTATTTTAATATGGGTGATACGATGTTTATAATTAAGGTATTCTTACATCATAGTTTTTTGGACCTTTTGTAGTTTATATAAATACGCGATAACGCTTATCAGCTGATTAGCGCCCGCGATAACGATTGTTCGTATGATAATTTGGAACGCTGGAACACTCTTCAGTAGTCAATTCATATGTGTGCTGACATGACGTCTTTTTTACGCGCAACTTAAAATATGATTATTTATTAAAAAACCACAGATTTTTATAAAAAAATGTATGAGGAATGATGCAAAGAGATATTTTTAAGCCCTTGGACTATTTTTTTTTTTGAAATTCATAAGAATAAGGCTAATAATGAGGAAACCACTGGGGTCAAAAAAGACCCCCATCGGCTGAGAAGTATTTTTCTAGTCTCCGAGCCGTAAGAGTTAATCTCTCAGTTCCATATTAATACAACATGAAGTATTGTTTTATGGTTCAGTCAATGTTGCAATAAATTTGAATTGAATTGAGATAAATGAGTAAATGATTGACTAAAAAGATGAGGCAAATAATAATTACCACTTTTTTTCAATTCCCTTTTCAAAACCAAAGTTTTGACACATCTAAATGTGTCAAAACTTTGGTTAGCCATATCTCAAAACTACCAATTTCTAGTTATAGCACTGAGAAACGAAACCAGAAATATCTTTTTTAGTACTACAATAAAAAAAAAATGTACATATAATTTAAATAAACGCTAAGTTAAGAAAGAAGTTCATAATGATGATTCAGCACTTTTTTTAATAAAATATGAGAATTTTGATTAAGGAGTGATCAACCACACATTTTTCAGTGATCGACCTTTAAGCCAACAATTTAACATATCGTATTTATGTAATGAAGGATTTATCTGTTTGGCCGATAGAGAAATATCAAATAACTTGTTTTATTAATTTAATATCATTTATCCGTTTCAGATTGCCTGTTTTTAAACAACGTTTTTCTTTCATCTGCCCCGAATTGGAAAATGAATTCGAAACACTTGATGCATTAAAAGTAGCTGATTCAGTGCTGTTTTTGATATCTGCTATCGATGTACCTATTGACGAATGGGGTGAAAAAATATTAGCCTCGTCCATCGGACAAGGAATGCCCACACCCATTGTTGCAGTTATGGATATCGAAAGTTTGAACCCTAAAAAAAGAACACAAGAAAAGCAAAATATACAAAAACTTATATCAAAGTGGTTGCCCGAAGAAAAAATATTTCAATTTGATAAAAATTCTGATGCTTTAAACTTGTTTAGACGTATCGGAAATCAAAAACGAAAATATCTTCATCACAGAGAAAAAAGGCCGTACTTATTAGCCGAAAATTACAACTTTACTCCTAATGACGAAGGTGACATGGGCGTTTTAAAGGTGTCTGGATACTTGAAAGGCGTTCCTCTTAGTGTAAATGGCTTAATTCACATTCCCTGCTTGGGTGATTTTCAGATGTCCCATATTCACGAGACTAGTGATCCTCATCAATTGGAAAAAGCTAGGTATGTTAAAAAAAAGCCATTGAGTCAACCTAAAATAATAAATATGTAGAGAGGAAAATCCTGAAACCACATCCGCCGTGGGTTTTCTCATCAGGAGTGGAGAAAAGTTCATGATTTTTTTAATAGCCATGAAATCTATTGAATGTTTAACTGCATATATTGTTCAATCAAAGATTGATAAATCTATTTATAATTTTCAACTTTCAACACTGAGCAACCATAATGTGATTTCCAGGGCAAATGCAGACAATTTAATGGATGGTACAACTAAAATACTGACTATGAAAATTTTGGAAACAGCAGATCCTGAAAAACAAGATAATCTTATTTCTGAAAATATCCCTGATGCAATGGACGCTGAACAGACTTGGCCGAATGAGGAAGAGATAAAAAATGCCCAAGAAGAAGTAATTTATCAAATTAATATAAATCAAAATATTAATTTAATCATTTGTAATTTACACATGTAATTTCTGTATTTTTTAGACCAAAAAGCAGAAACTGAAGAAAGTTCCCAAAGGAATGTCGGCTTATCAGGCAACATGGATTGGGGAATCTGATGAAGAAGAAGTGTCTGAAGATAGCTGTGATGAGGTCATAAATTTATTATCAAATCGAATAGTTATGTTTGTTTTATGCAGATAATCAACATACAGTACCTATTTTTATCATCTATATATATTGTTTATTAAATAGTATTAAATTTAAATGTAGGATGAAAAAAGATAAAATGTTTTAAAAGTGCCACGTAAGCAAGTCGGTGATTGTTATAATTTTAGGATGCTGAAGAGTTTATGTCGTGTGAAGATGATTATGGGAAAGACGAGAAAGACAATATTGATGACTGTGAAACAGCTACAGAATCTGAAGTCGGCGTTTCTGACGAAAAGTATGATCAAAATATGGACGCAGCTGATGAGATAGAAATGCTAGAAAAAATTAAAGCAGCCCGCAGTGATCAGCAATTTCCAGATGAAGTTGACACACCTGATAACATGCCAGCTAAGGAACGATTCCAAAAATACAGAGGGCTGGAATCATTCAGGTATATATATATATTTACAAGATAGTAAAAGCATGCATATTTTTAAAACTGCCAGGCTTTTTACTGAGTGTAGTGACAAAATAATGTATGTCACAAAATAAGGTGCAAAGTTACTAAGTTTCTTAAAATATCTCCTGTGAAATGTAGGAGAATGACAAATGCACATTATCTGCTTTTCATGCCAAATTATGCCATTTTTACATAGCTCATCTTTACAAAAAAAAATCAAAACTCAACATTTTATCATTTTCAGAACATCACCGTGGGATCCCAAAGAAAATCTGCCTGAAGACTTTTCAAGAATTTTCCAATTTAAAAACTTCGAGCACACCAGAAAAAGAATGTTGAGAGATTCTGAAGACCGAGATGGCGTTCAAGTAATTTGAATTTATTTTTCCTCAAACATGAATAATATTTATCATTTCTGCGCGGCTAATTCGAATTACTTTTGTTACAGTCCGGATACATAACGGTTACTATTGTAAATGTACCCCAAGTCACGTGGGCTTCATTCGTCTCAGATAAAAATATGACATCTAAACGAGCGATGGTTCTGTTCGGCTTATTGCCGCACGAGCATAAGATGTCTGTTGTGAATATTGTGCTGCGGCGTACCGGTGCCAGCGATGAACCGATCAAAAGTAAAGAGAAACTATTGTTTCAATGCGGATATAGAAGATACACAGTTTCACCAATATTTAGCCAACATTCAAATGGACAAAAGCACAAAGTGAGTTTTTGATACTAAATAATATCTTAACATATTGTTGACAGGAAACATAAAATTAAGTTTTTCTTGACTGGCGGTCGAATGCGGGACACGTAAAAATATTTTTTTTTATAGTCAGTTTGCGAGGCGTCTTGAGTTTTTTTGTTGGCGAGAAATACAATGCAGCAGTTAATTATCATGAGTCCTGCTACTCTGCTAGATATATAGACCGGTTGTTTACAGAACGCAACACAGTCCTATGCTTAGTGATAGCTTTATTTGAGTAGTTACTATTCATCCATTGCTATTTAAACATTTTTTTTCTTATGTTAATTGTAATTGTAGTTATTTATAATATGTCAAGAGAATTTTAGATAATACATACACCTATATTATATGATAATTAAAAGTATTGATAAGCAACAAGCTGCATAGATTAATTCGTAAGTTTTAACGGTTTCTTCGAAATGGCTGCAACACCTGTAAAATTGACAGATAAGCAATAAACAAGACGAGTTATTATACTCTGAAAGATAAATATACTATGTTTTATATATAATGTGTTTAATATTTTAGATTGATAGTATGTGGAATGGCATTTACTAAATTGATAACTGGGTTTCATATATTGAGGGCTTAGGATCACTAGGGTTACAACAGTCACTACAATAGCTTAGTTTTAAGTTTATTAAGGTGATTTATCTTTGTGCTTCCAACATTATAATTTTATTTGTAGATATACTCAACCGTAGATATTTTGTTAACGGTTATATGTATGTATAGCTTTGTTTTACTAATAAATATGATTATTGCATTGCCAAAACCGAGCTCAACTCAAAACACCCCTTTTATCCTAAGCCCTCGATTTATTATAGAAATTATGATGCAATCAGAGTGATTTTATTTTAAAAGATTAAGTGTCGAGTGTGAAAATATCAAATGGCTTAAAAGTTGTGTTGATTTTAAGATAGACATTTTTTTGTGCTAATCTCTAAAAAGAATGCCCACTCCCTGCTAGTCTATTTTTATAGGTGCCCAATTACAAAATGTTGATATTTTAAAATAGTTGATAAATTAACATCGATCAATACTTCGACTGTCATAATATTTTTTTCAGTACGAGCGGTATTTCCAGCCTTCATCCACTTGTGTAGCCACATTTTTTGCACCGATTCAGTTCAATCCATCGTCGGTGCTTTGTTATAAGGTAAGAACAAGAAAAATATAATTATTCTATCATACCATACGGCACGCCAGGCAACTATCTGTCGTAGCCAATTTAAATGAGCGGTCTTTATGTGCTTTATGTTAACTCATATAACTGATCAGTTTACAATCTCTTTACAATAGCCTTATTTCGTATGTTTTTTTTTTGTGTAACATATGGCTTATGTTATAGACTCAGTTACACCGTTGGATACACGCCTATACAAATTCAAAATGGTGATCAGTCGCATGTATTTAAACCAATTTGGAACTAGGCTAGTGCCTGGGTTTCTTTATAATTCATATTTCAATGCGACGTTCAACGTTTATGAAAGCGTTCACAATAATGAAATGCACATTCACTTCTCACTCTTTTTTTGTGGAAACGCTTCCGTCTCGTTTTGAGTTAGCACTCATCTCTATCATTCAGTAGTCTGTGTCGCTAATATTAATGATATATTTCTTACAGATAAAAAACAATGCCGCACTTCAACTAATAGCGACCGGGTCGCTATTGTCTTGTAACCCTGACAGGATTGTTATTAAGAGAATTGTTTTGTCTGGTCATCCTTTAAAGGTAATAAATATAAATGTGTTGTAGTTTTTATACTGAAATTACTATTCATAGATTTGTAACTTAACATTCTGTTTTTAGGTGCATAAACGATCTGCAGTAATTCGGTTTATGTTTTTCAACCGTGATGATGTTCTGTATTTCAAACCTTGTAAACTTCGAAGCAAGTATGGAAGAACTGGTCACATTAAAGAGCCCTTAGGTTTGTGCTTAATTTTATAATTCTAAGCTATCGTAAACAACAATTCACTTTTCTCCGACAAGACTATTGAGAGATAATGAATTTCTGATGTATGATTTGTGTAAGATGAACATCTCTATTTTTATGCGACACATTAACCTTACCCAAATTATATTTTAGATAACCAATACAAGCCTACAAACAGTAGTAATATTTATTAACGCTATTGACTTTAAAAAGTGATGAAATTTGTGCAACCATACATACAATAACATGAATGTTAAATAATCTGCTGTTTTAATATAAATGTTTTTCATGCTTTTATTGGCTATTGGATTATATTCTTACCCGAAAGCAAAATTACTAATAGGAAATCAGTTACTGGTATTACTGTAACGCACTTTTATTTTTTTAGGTACTCACGGTCATATGAAATGTGTATTCGATAATCAGTTGAAATCTCAAGACACAATTCTATTGCATCTATATAAACGAGTGTTCCCAAAATGGAGTTACGATGAGTGCATCGCAGAGGGCACTAGTGTCAACGGCGGGTCAGAGATAATGCAGAGCTAAAATTATATTTTCTATGAATGCATCTTGTAACATAATGGACTGAATAATAAAGAATTATTGGCAAAAAAAACCTGTTACATTACTTTGCTGCAATCTAGGAATGAGTAGTTTCATCACAAATACACTTGTAAAGAAGTTTTTATTATATATCGATTGTGGAAAGGAAAAAGGACGTAACCCACACATATCAAATTTTGTGACATATGCAAATTATGAATTATACACAACCTTGAATTGCACGGATGCTTCTAAACTGGTGTTTAATTGACATAACCTAATATTAATTACAGAAATTGTCTCGTAAAAACCTTTATTTCAGTGTTTTTTCTTGGTTTAAATTTTTTACAAGGTCATCTTTTTCAAACTGAAAAGCTAAATTTAGATACTTATTCGGCATTTTCAGCTTCCATCCTTTTGATAGAATATGTGTCAAGTTGTATACATTGTGATTATCGAAAAAAGCGATTTTTGAAAATTGAGGGTTACGTCCTTTTTCCTTTCCACAGTCGATATTATTTGTTAGTCGGCGATGAATCCTATCAATAAACAATTGGGTGCCTATTTGTTTCAGCTGTCTTATTTACTCTTAATTTCATCTCATTTCAAATTCACAAAAATCCATTCAGGGAGATTGTTATAAATATTATAACCATCAATACCGTGTCATCAATTTGTTTTATTTAAATAAATAGAAAGCGACACATATACAACTGCACTGAAATGATTACGACAAGACGAATCCCTAAGCAAGTTAGTTGGAGCTGAAAAACTTAGCTATGGAATGAATCTGGTGAATAACATCACCAATAGTTCAATTCTTGCAAGAATCTCAAAATGTCTAGTTTCAAGTATCAGTACCTAGAACTTACCCGATCACTACTAACATCACAGATGCTGTGATGCGAAGTTTCAACTGACAATATACAAGAAATCTTTTACATACAGGACTGATTGTTTGATTAAAATATTGGCTGATTTGTCCTCTTAGTGTTACCTCTTTACTGTTGTCAAAACAATTAGTTCTACATATTATAAACATCGATTTTTCAAACCCTTTCGATCGGTCGTATTTTGAAAGATGGCGGGCACATCTTGCACATGCGCCGTGCTCACATTGGACATGCGCAGTGCTTGGCCATCATTCTGCGCACGCGCAATACCTACCTAATCGCCATTCAATAATAACACTGCACTGGTAACATTTTTTGCGTAAAAATGAATAATTTCGCGATCTTTATTTTTATGTTTTTATGCTCTTGTATTATCTTTAAGTGAGACTAAAATTATAAACAAATTATTGTGTGCATTCTTAGGGCAGAGAAATGTGTTTTGTTATAATATATTTGAGTTGGCGGCACACTGTCACTGTTTGTGGCACTGTGTCACTGTTGGTGGCACACTGTCACCATATGCGAGACCTCTCGGAATGGATAAATCTCCAACTTTATGACCGAGTGACCAGTCTCTCCCATCGATTTCACAGTATATAAGTGATCTTGGCTCCGAACAGAAATACTCGATGGTATTAAAGAGCCATTCTCCTGTGACAGTTGCGCTCCAAATAACTTTGCGAGCGGATTTTCTGCGTCTTGTGAAAATTGACATACGGGCGCAGGAGCAATAGGAATCGTAGTAGGAACAATCGTGGACGACATGATAGTGTGGTCCATGTCGACTTCGTTCATGTAAACATACGATGTAGATGGCTCCTTTATATCTGATAGAACGTAATCCACGAATTCCGCTTTCTCCTCCTCGGACAAAATCAGTCGGGATAATATCTGATATAATCCGTGCTCTTTTAGGTATACTTCGAAACTTTCCCATGACAAATTGCTTGTATCTATTTTTGACAAAAGCAATCCTTTCATCACTTGTCTCAAGGTATGGTGTATTGTGGATATCTTCATCTTGAATTGTAGGTTTCTTTTTGATATTACCTGACGAATTAAAGCTGGTAGACGGTTGGTCAATATCGGTAAATTCATGTCGTCCGTCCATATTAATTCCAGTATCAACACCGCTGTATTTTCGTTTTCCGTTGTTAAATAATTGTCCAATATTTGCTGAGTTTCTACAAATATTGGTTTCTTCTTCGCATTGCGTACTTGACGTTTCGTCGATTTCGGAGGATCCGGCGATGCTTCCACCTCCGTGAATATTAGTTCTTCTGGGTCGCTCATTATATTGTAAAAATTCTTCTATCTCGTCGTATAACGAAGTCGACGACTCAGTAGACATTAATAAATATGCTGCACAGTTCCTTCTTATATATGATTTTAAGTCGTTCGAAAACCAGTTCGCAAACCAGTTTCAACGAGATAGCGTGGGAAAAGAAAAGACTTAAAATCATATAGACCCCATGGCCCTCCTCCGCCTATCCGCCCGCGCTTCATAAACATGAATTATGCACGTAGTGCAATTCGTTATGCTTTGGGTAAAACGGTCATAAATGTCTAGATATTATATAATTTATGTGTTTCCTAAATGTAAAAACAAGTGATTAATGATATGCAATTTTGAAGTAACAGTATAATACTGTGATAGGTATGGAGCAGAGTTCCAATTATTATCTCTGGTTCCAATTTCTCAAACAATGGCAGCTAGTGTCGAAAGTGACGTCATGATATATTTGTATGAGATATTTTGTTAAAGTGATAACATCAAAAATAAGCTGCTTTATTGTTTTTTTAGAATGTTAACATGTTCATTATGCATTTGGCTTCAATATATACCAAACCAATTAATTTTTAAATGATATATTTATTACAGTACAATGAGGGAAAAGGTTAAAGCTCCACTTTCAATCATTCGATTAACTTCTCGGTATTGATCTCTACAGCATCGATTTCCCAACTGAGTGGTGTGAAAAATTTGAAAGAAATGTAATATTCTCAACATAATATATATTATAAAGAAAATAAATAAATTTTCATATCGTAACGTAACAGTGAGAGATCAGTAAATTTTGAATTCTCAAAGTTTCTGTTTGTCGATAATCAAGATGGATGACTTTGAGCTGATAATTGATAGTATTAAAACAAAAAATTCAAAAAGAAACCTTAATTCAATGTTGGTTAAATCGTAGCGGAAAATCTGAAACCTTTTATTATAAAGCAATACAAGTATTTCTAACATTCATAAATTCATATTTACGCAAAGCGTGCTTTTCAGCACTGACTACCATGGAAACTAGGGCTTGTCGGTTTTCAAAAACCGGTTATTTGGCTAAATTTGTGACATTCAAAAACCTGTTTTTCAACTTTGTAACCCAGCGATTATTTCCAACCTGGGAGGCGCGAACAAACCAAAATATTTATTTAACCTTTAAAACGTGTCTTTATTACTACATGAATAACGGATGGGGAGGCGCGAAGATATTTTTTCTTCAAAGGGAGGCGCAGTAACAAAAAGGTTGGAAACCACTGTCGTAACCGGTTGTGTCGAATTTTCCATAAACGAGTAAACAAAAGGACATACAATTTGGATCTTTTATTTGATGGTTTAAAGACCATATGCCCCACATCATTATCCAGCAAAAGGGTATTTCCGATATCAGGAAATTAATTACAGAACGATCAGTGGACACTGTTTTCTTAAATCATATTTTCTGAGGAATAACACCAAATAATTTCTTGTTGTGTATATGTATGTATATAAATAAACAACATTAAAAAAATGAACTTTTTCTCACTATTTTAATTGAACATTTTTTGTAAAACTTTGAAAACCAGATAAAAACGGTTCTCGAACAATTTTCAAAAGTCGGTTTTTGTATAAGCCTTTGATAACTGGGTGTAGCAATAGTGATTAGTCAACCACTAGTCCTGTTCTAGCCTTATCTTTCTTTCTCTACTACTCACTTTGAAAAAAATGAGGTTGAGCGACTGAGCAACAAACAGTTCTTGTAGAAAAGAAAAACTTCTATTGGTAGGCCATGTGCTCCACATTGTTAGCGGATATGGATTAAAAAAAAATAGTTATTAATGAGGTAACCCGTCTCTGGCGTGCTGAGAACGAAAAATTTGATGAGATATCTTGTCTGTGGCAGCCATCCAGTTAAAAATATATATTTCTAATTTTTTTTGTGTATATTTTAATTGTCTTTACTATAATATGAAATAAAGCGTGAAGAGGCGCAAAGATTATGATTTTTTAAAAGAAGGCGTAGTAACAAAGATTGGAAACTAATGCTCTACAGCAGGGTTTCCCAAACTTATTGTGCAATGAAACACTTCGCAAATCTGGAAATGTTACCGGAATTCAGCTTATTTTTTAGGTCGGGTAATTCATAACAGTAAAAATATATGTTATTAAAGCACTTTTTATTTGTTGATTAATTATTTTTAAAACACGTTACATCAAAACAAGAGTAAACAAAGCTCTTAAATTCTCCGTCAGTAGCTAGATATTTGATGTTTTAAACATCAGAGAAGATTTACCATCAATCGATTTTTAATATGAAGTATAGAAGATGCTTAAATGTGTTGCAGCGTATACCATTCCAATTTTTCGCGGAACACCTATTTAGGTCCCACGGAACACCAGTGTTCCGCGGAACATAGTTTGGAAAACCCTACTCTACAGAATTATGATACATCACCTTAACTGTTCGAATGTTGCTAATCACAGTCAAACTGAGATCTTTGGAAATAGACTTGAATTCACTGTCAGGAAACTAAGCTGATCACTAAAATAAAAATCACAAATGACATCATTTGCTCAACCTGAAGCTGTATTCCAGTGCTCATGGAAAAAGAGTTACACTCTATAATGTATTTTTTGCATTTATTTTTAAATCCATACTTTTTCATTATTCTGCAAGTAGAAAGCCACAAGTGGGGACAGTAACTGAATTTCCTGAAAAATGTGTACATATATGACAGATCCACTTCAAATCACGAGATGATTTGAGCATATTTTCTATCGGATGTCACAGTTGGAAGATCAAATGTCATATCTAATGTAGGCAAAGAATTAATTTTGGAACAGTTTATAAAATGTTATAGTAACAGAAATACAATATATTATGAAATAAAATCTGTATTTCATGAATAATTATAATTTGTCATACAATTTATTTAAATATTATTTGGTTACTGAGGTAATTCATATAGTTGTTTCAAGAAGCTGTTTTTAAAAGGTAAAAAAGCATATCGATGTAAAATTTGAAATATACGCCATACCTTTTTTTATTACAAGTTGATTCTGTATAACGCACCTTATGACATTGGCGACGAGGAACTGTTGGGCTAATATCAGTGGCAACCAACTTAATTACGCAAAAAAATCAGTAGACATTGTCAGCCTAGAGTGCAATGCTAATTATTCTTCAAATTCTGAAAATGAAACTTAACATCACTTTGAAGATGGATTTTTATAAAATATTTCTTTCTGATTAAATCTTCACTGAAAAACTTCATAAAAATGTAATTATCTTTGGATACATAACAGTCTCCCGAATTATTTCTTGCTCAAACAACACTATCTACAAAAGTGTAACTTTTCAGGAGAGCCGTAAAACACTTTTTATTATTTCGTAACTTTACAAAGCAGATGTTAATTTGAAACCTGTTGTTCATATTTTATAATTTATTGTGTACTGTATTTTTATATTGGTTATGGCAATTTAAATTTTTAGGTATTATCTTAAAAAACATAAAAAATGACAGATAGTTATTGTTAAACTTCACAAGTGATTTAAGAAGAAAAGATATAATGTTGTTAGACTATCACGTAACCGAGAATGAAAAATAAATTAATCAACCGAAAACTGAAAAATACTTTTTTGTAGATAACGTTGTTTAACTTTAAGCCCTCGAATTCACCTATGTTGGTATTTTTTTAATATCCTTACTCACAGGATCCCATATTCGAATAACAGATTGGCGAGCGTTGCCAATTTACCTCTTTTCTTGCCATACTTTACTATTGTATAAAATTGCCACAGCATAATGAACATTCTTTTTTTGGAAAATATATTATAAAATATAAAACTGACACAAATATTTAACTTTTGAAACTAGACATACAGAGTGTTATTTACATTCGGTTGCTGGGAACGGAATGAGTAAATATATATTTTTTTTATAATGATAAAATTAAGTTTTGCCCTCTGTTGATAATGAGACTGCATTTAGATTCATTTATTAAACCTTATTAGAAAAAAATTAATAATGTATGTACTACACAGGTAGACAGATATTATAATTATCACAATATTCACTACTTTTTAAAATCACATTCTCATTTTTTTAAAGGCTGTAAGAGAATGGTATTTAAAAAGAGATTATCTGTATTGCTTTGTCTCATATAAGCACATTTGTAGGTAATAACAGTTACCTTATAATAGTAATGCATGAAAAATACAATAAGGAAAATATCCTCAACTTAAGTTGCGTTAGATAGACTTCAACGTATTATGTTTTAATTTACAAAAGGTGAGGTGAAATAAATACCTTTTGTTAATATTTTTTGGTCTGTTAAGAAAGTACGCCGTAAACTTACTCTAATAATGAACAATACCTGACGAATGCAACATTGTAGGTATTTTAAAAGCAATCAAAATATCTCTTACTATATATAGAAGTCCTCTTAAAGTGGACCCATCTTAGATAAATCCACATCTATGCTCATAGTAAATATTAAACATTTGAACATCGCATCATTACACAAATTAATATTAACAATATTTGCAGGCATACAAAAAAAACCCCAGCTTGTTAAAATAAAATGAAAAATCAACCATCTCGATTTGGGCCATTATTTACTGCTGGATATTTAGAGTATGAGATTTTTACCAAATCATTTCTTTTATAGTTTTTTTCAGTGGAGCAGTTAAAATCATTATCGTTCTTTGTATACTTTAATTTAAAAAAAAAGCTTAATTACAATGTATTCAATGATATCCTTATCATGGTATATGAAGATGATTAATATTGTCATGAAAACTTTTGAATCTCATTAATGCCAGAGTGAATATGTTAAGTGATAAATTTATAACCCAGTCAAAATGAAATACTCGATCAGTAGCACTTTTCCAAGCTCACACTTATTTTGAGTCATTATATTATTGATCTAAAGTGGATTCGAGGGATTCACAAGTTCACGTGAAAATACTATTCATACAGCAAGTCATCTTTATGTTAGAAAACATAATAACTGGTAAAACAAAAAGGGGACGTCCGGAAACTTTAATTAGTTTCCTCATATGCCCGTGACACACAATAAATATTAATCAAAAAACTACACTCAACACACAAAATATGAATGAGAGACGGAACATGCCACCGCTGCAGGTCATTAAAATTTTGTAAGCTTTAAAACGGAAATACATTGATAAAAACACCCAGCATTCGTCTCGTTGAACAAAACGATATTTAATCAACCACTGAATACAATCTGAGTTAGAAGCTAAGATCTGAAGATATTCGCACAGTACCACACTTCAGGCAAAAATCTATTTTACCAAATGTACATTTTTAAATATTGCTTAAAAGTATCCAAGTATTCAATTTATAATACAAATATTTATGAAATATATGTTATATGGCATTGCGTATGGTGGTTTTTTCTTTATCTCCATCTCACAGCCTCACTTGCGTGTGAGCAAGTAAGATATAAGAGCAGACACTGGCATGCTCTTATATCTCATTCACGCCCTTCACACTGATTAAGTGAGAAAGAGAAAAATTCACAGCACACGCCAGATACATACATATCTCTGAAATTTATTACCGACAAGAGTAAAATTGATTTATCAATGTTTGAAAGTTGACATTTAAGCTTCAAAAAAAATTGTTCACGGTCGAACGTAATATTTAGCATTCGACACATTTTCAAAAATATTACTCTTATGGGAACACTCTTTAGCATTAGAAATGAATTAATCAACCTGAAACGATGACAATGTATTTGAGCTCTCAGATATTGACATCAGTTCATAACACAACGTTATGTACATATTAAATATTCACATTTAAACTGATAATTTATTAGTTATTTACATAATGTACTGAAATATGTAAGGCGGCGTCCTATGCGCATAGTCGGAGACAGTTTGCAATGGAGTATTTTGTAATCAATCCATAAGTTTAACGTCATCTCTCGAATAAGCTCTGCGGCTCGTCGGGAGTGAACGGAATCAGTTTATGTATATAATATAATCTCTATATTATCTTCTATGTATTATATAAAAAGTAACAGACAATGGAAGATGCTCTTCAAATTGATATTTTGTTTTAATCTCATTTCGTTAATCAATAAAAAAAAGTAACTCAATATATAATACACAGCTAATTTAAAACTAAAATGAATATAAATCTATGTATGTATAGTAATATTAAGCTATGTACAGGAAAGGCTTCAAGATTTAAGTTTTTACATTCTTTTTATATTTCCGTTTATTCTTGGAAGTTTCGTTTGTTTGCGGAGCAGACGTAGGAGTTCTTGCGCTTGCACCGGTCGAAGACGGTTGACCTCCGTTTGTTTTGGCTTTCGTGTACAAATTGTTCAAAAAGTCTTCCAAATTGGCATCACGGGGAGCACTGTATGTAAACATTCCAAACGTTTATTATTCCTCCAAACAAGTAAAGTAAATAAAGACAAGAGTGTGAACAGTGAAGACAATAATATTTAATAATCTACAACTGGACAATAAATTTGAGTTTCTTTTCGTTTCGTTGTTTGTTGGCAGTGCGACCCGGCTTTGAGTCACTTGACAAATGTATTGTTTGTTTTAAAATGAAAACTGTAATAGCTACCTGCTGGTGTTTTGTTTTCCAGACCCGCTCGGCTGCAATTTATTGCCTAAAACGATTCTATAACGCACGTGATGGGTGTTCGCTTTCAGGTGGTTGAGATTTTTTTTCTGCAGATAAATGTGTACATGATTAAATCTGTCGGTAATTAAAAAGACGTTAAAACAAAAATGAGTAGTTTAATTTTACCTGGCATGCGGCCCATTCTGTTATTTGATAAACAGCCCCATCCATGCAAGCGTAGTACATCCAAACTAATCCCCAAAATCCTGATTCAGCCCAAATGTCACCCTAAAAGAATAAAGATTGTCATATAAATATAATGGAAAAACATGTACAATGCAAATTATAAATTGTGTTTGGAGATAGAGGCTAGTATCACTGAACACATCAAATGCAGGATATATCGAATATTTTTGTTAACTTTTAAGAATATAACTTTAGAAATTTTAAAATGCACAAATAAAATAATTTCATTTTACTTTCGAATAATTATCTAGTAGCCTTTACTGATGGCCTAGATCAGGCGTGGGGAACGTGCAGCTTTAATGCCGCATGCGACCGTTTGTCTACTCTGGTGCGGCCTTTTGGCCAATTCTGTAATTCTGTAAATTTATGAAAATTCATAAATTCCTGACATATTCTGACCGTAAAGTCCTGTTTCCGGCCAAAGATTCCCTAGTCAATGTTTACTGCGACCTTATGTCGAATCAGAAAAATGAATGCGGCCTTTAAATAAGAAAAGGTTCCCCACCCATGGCCTAGATCAATGGTCGGCAACCTTTTGAGAGACTGGGTAAAAAAAAAATTTGGTTAGTGGGTAAAATTTAAACATATTTTTTTACCATTTATTCTTTTAAAGAATCTTTATATTTTTAGAAAATAATATGTATATTTATATACAATAAATAATATTTTTGCATGATACATATGTGTAAATACAAAAACACACATATAATATAGTTGTTGGTGGCTTACTTGGTCTTATTAAATAAGTAATTTGATAATAAAATATTATCATAATTTCTTGGCGGGTAACTCAAAATGTCGAAGTGGGCAATTCAATTACCCGCAGGTAGTAGGTTGTCGAACACTGGCCTAGATGTTTATTGTGTTCATCTGCAGGTTGGGTTCTCTACTTATATGGCCATACTACTCGAAGAATTAAGTAGTTTGGTTATCATTGGATAGAGTATTCCAGATTATTTTACTTTAACTATCATATGAGGATGGATGTAAGCTACTGTTTTTATTATTATTTTTTATATTTCCATTTATTTTTTTAAATATTGAACGGATGGAAAGATTAAGAATGATCATTCATAATATATGAACAGAAAAATATCACATTAGCATTTATAATTGTTAAGAGTGAGAAGGTAATATATAGCGAAGTAGAGAACACGTTCAGCAAATTATAATTCAGATAATATAAACAGAAATAGCTACCTCTTTTGCCGAATGATTTATCTTGCATTGTGCACAATATCGTGCAGCGTAACACGGTCTGGTGGTGAGTGTTCTTTTATGACGACGCGTGCAATTGGTACAGCGGATAGTTCCGGCGGCATGTCGCACTTTATCATGCAGCTGTGCCAGCAGCTCTGAAAGCTCTGACCAGGCGGCCTCCATATGCCGAGACTCTAGCAACTTCCTATCGTAAGCTTCACGTCGCTCCTGTAAATTTGAAGGACACATTCAGATTTGTTTATTTTATCATAAGACATATAAGACTTAACTATAGTGTTGAAATTCATCATAGTTCTTGACTTTTTTTAACTTACACAGCTAGTGAAATAGCACAGTAAATAATTGTTTAATAATCACATTTCTGAGATGCTTCCCAAAAATAATTGACTTACTGGTTCTCCAATCAAGTCGAATGCGTGCTGCAAAATTTTAAAAGCTTCTTCCGCTCCGGGTTGCTGGTTTTTATCTGGATGAACTAGGAAAGCTTGTCGTCTATAGTAATGTTTTATATCATCATCAGAACACTGAACAGCTACACCTAAAATGCTGAATAAAAGCACGCGACATTGTCATAAAGTAAACAGTTAACGAAAGGGTTGTAATGCTTATCAGTAAAAATAGCTATCAACTAACTAAAATGTGTGTTGACGCATCAAAAAGTTTCTATTGATTGGAGAATTTCATCGCATCACGAGAAAAAGACAGAGATAGATGTTGCAGAAACAGGGATCCGTCACATTTATTAGTGATGAAGATACGAGATTGTTGGGTTATAATGTTTTCCTATGTCACTGTGAAACTTTTAAGAGATTTCATGAACAAACTCGGTATTTTCAAGTCTCTATGAAGCAGCGAGTTACATACATGTCGCAGTGATCTATTTTGAATAATCTGGAGTCTTATGCTTGTTAGCATAAACCCATATTGGAGTAGTGTAGACTAGTGATTCTCAACCTTTTTGGGATTGTGGCCCCTTTTAAGTGTCTTTATTTTTTTGTGGCTCCCATACTATTGTTTTGTCTTCCCATAAAAATTCGAATTTCAAAAACCCAGGATTTCCCAAATTTACGAGTGTGGGACCTTATTTTTATTTATTAGCTCTTCCAAGAATTTTGGAATCCAAAATCCCAGGAATTTACAGATTTGCCCCAATGAAAAGCGTAGGAGCTTTTTTCTATTTTTTTATTTCTTCCAAGAATTTCGAATCCAAAATTACTGAAATTTAAGGATTTCAGAAAATTTGCCCATGGCCCCCTTAACACTTCTTGGTCGGGCGGTCCAAACAATAGACTCTAGCCTGTAGCGGGCGTTTTTTAGTGATTAGCGCAATAATATATTACATTCTTAAAATCAACAGAACTTCTAAGCCAAACAATATTTTCGGCTGAAATTTTCAAAGAAATCATATGTGATATTTCGTCATTAAAAATAAAGTAAAAACATTTGAATACATTATAATTTCACTACTTTTCTAAGCTGAATATAAAAACCTGTTATTAATTTAGTAGATAGCACTCCACTTGTTATCAATATGAAATATTCTGTATAAAAAATAACATTAATCCATAACATACAATTATATAAATAATTATAGTATAAAATCCACATTCCTACAAATTTACGATCACTGGAACTGTGGAATATGTATTCTTCAGTCACTTATTATTTTTTAAAGACATTATTGTTAGTAAAACGTCTCATAAAATGGTAATAATATATTTGAATAATAAAATATGAAACAATAACGCAAGTGGTATGAAAAATAGTCCAACTTGTTAAACGACTCAATCTAAACTAGCGATAGAGATCGCAAAATAAATCCATAACAGTTGATTTTTTGTTTCTTAGCTCAAACTTCCACCCTTATAATCTAGCAAAGAAGTAGGACTATTGTTAATTAGTTGCGGCATTTTATTTAACACCGACAAACAAACCCGTGATATTATGTGTCCCGCAAATAAGCGACGATATAAAAAAAAACATATTATGCCGTGATCCGCATTCTACCGACAGTACGCTAAAAACGGCTTTTGCAGTGTCCCGCCTATTAAGTGTTAAGCTGTGTGTGGCACCCCAAAACAAAAATAAATCTATGTGGCCCCCTTGTAGCATGGTGTGGCCCTCTGGGGGGCCACAGGCCCACCATTGAGAAATCCTGGTGTAAACTATGATTGGTCGAATAGTTCGGGGTAAGTCCTTTCGTTACCTCCATTCTCCATTTGATAGAGGGAAAGAATTTATAGGAATGACGGCCTTTCGGCGATGCATCCCGCTGCTTCTGCCAGGCGTGTATCACTATGAAAAAAGATGTTTTGATTCTACAGATTTTTTACATCTCCTAATCTGACTCTTCTAAAAACTCTCTGAAATCTTTGCCTTTACAAGCCAGTCAAATCAAAACCCTTTGAATCCGTAGCCATTGTATTTGCACTATAAAGTTACCTGTATGGATCTTTGCCTTTACAAGCCAGTAATCGTTTCATAGCATCATCCCCGGTAGCCGGCAGCGGAATGTTTGTTACATTACGTTTTGTTTTTTCCGTCTCATTTTCAGGCTTAGCTGCAATTATATAACAAAGTAAACTTCATTAGTACAGATTTTCTCACTCCGGTAAGTATGTTAGTTTACTGAAAATGATAAGAACTTACTCATGGTTTTGAACCATTTTAATTTGCGCCAAAATCCTATTCGTGTACTTCCAAATTTCTTGTCAATGTATGTGCCAAAATTACAAACCCATTGTGTATTTGTCGCCTGTTCCTTAATAAATATCCATATACCTTGGGACCATTTGTAAGATTTTGTACCTAGCGTGGAAAGCCTGTTAAAATGGATAATAAAATAGAAGAACAGTTGTAATTATATCAGCTTAGATGATAAATCTTGGCGAAGTAATATTTCAAACAAAATGTGGTGCATATAATCAGGGGGTATTTTTTTTGTTTTTTTTTTTAAGTTAAGGTGTTTTACAAATGAAACATTTTATGCACAACGTTACTAGAACCGACAACATTTTATCAGTAAAATTTTCCAGAAATCATAGTACCATATTCGGAATAAGATAAACGGAAATTAAAGTACAAAGCCCCAAGAGTGTTGCACTCGATCAAAAGACAGACATGACTGAGCTAATGTATGAAAAACAGTAACAATAATTTTTTAAGGTGTTAACTGTCAATTTTCTTTTCACCTTATATAGAACAAAAACAATGACTTGCAACGAGGCTTTATAGCAATGTTGGGAAACTGACGAATCAGTACTATGGTCTAAATAAACACCTAACGATTAAGGGCAATTTATAATAACCTAGTACAGATTGATGAATACTAAGGTGGGTAATACATGGTTATAATATTCTTTCATCACCGATATATTATTATATATATGTGATGAAAGACATAATCATCATTCACTTGACAAAGATTTCATATGTCAAAGTTTTCATCACATCGGTCATAAATAATATTATTGATTCTATTCTTTCAATTATTAATTTATTTGAAAATTAATGTTTTTTCAATATTGAGGTAGCTAAATTAGATAACAATTAAAAGAAATATAGAATGTCCTGAAAATATCAATAATGCAACTATAGAATATGTTAACAGCTTAACGACCGCACGTTTTTTTTATAAAATTTTACCTGGCGAAATAAAATTTTGCGAAAAATTCGCACCCCATTATAATTTTACTAAATTCAATATAATTTGTAAGCAAATTGAGATATTTTTACAAAATTCAATTTTCTTAGCTTTCAGATACTTCACCTATACGCATATATGTGTCCGCCGGCCAGCAACCTTTGTTTTTCAAAGACTCACGCGTCCACGGTCGTTAAGCTGTTAATACTTTCGATGGATTCAGCAGTAACTTTGTGGAAGTTCATTTTAATATAAAATAACTAAGATTATTCCACGTATTGTGCTACGTAAGTCTGTCTGAGGATGCCTCTGAAAGAGGTGAAACACGTGTCACAGTTTGTAGCACAATACGTGGAATAATCTAAGTAATTTTATAATAGAATATGTTGTATGTATTTGAAAAACAGCGCAGTTATAGGCTGTTAGAGCTTCATCACTGTTATGAAACAAATATTTATCCTTCTTCAAAGATAGATGTCATGTAATATAACCATGTAATACATATCTGCGATAACTATCTGCTAACATAAATATGATATGAAACTCACAAATCGACAGAGAGATGGGCGCTCATTTGGAAAATATCCACAACAAGGTTATAAAACCAGACCATTACACGGAGTAATATCGCTAGCCAGTTTTCTGCGTGCGCTTGTAATATTCCCAAGTAACCTGCGCCTCTGCCTTTTTTCTGTTTCGGTTGAGTACCTCTTTTATTTCTATCGGAACCGCTCTTGGCTGATTTAGAATTGTAATTAGATTTGCCATCTTTATTTTTTCGTCTGGTTTTATCATTATCGTTAATCGGCTCTTGAGATACAATCTCCTCGGCTCCGTTCATGCAGGTACCGCTGTTTGTTTCTTGTCTGTCACTTTTTTTGGCAGGTTCAGATTTTTTGGTAGTACGTTTTTTAGTATTGGTTTTTTCATCAGGCTGAGGAACGAAAACAAATTCCGAATCGCAGTTTGTGTAATTTGGTGCTTCTTGGGATGGGGCGGAGTCCGTATCATTGGATAAATCATCCAGAGAAACCCATTTTCTCACATTTTCATTCTTATACTTGTGTTGTTTTCCAGAATTTGAATTTTTTTTCGGAAACTCTCCGCTATTTTCCCCGCTGTCACTCCCCGATGAAACTTGAGCGTGGAATACATTTTTTCTGCTGGCGTCTTGCTTCTTTCCTTTCTCTTCACCCTGCATAGGTTTCTCTGAACTACCCATAAAGCTTTTTGTCTTGTCTAATTTTCCAGAGCCTTGCTTCATGTTGTTGAATTTATTTTGCTCTTTTCCGTTCGATTTCTTTTTAGTATTTTCAGTAATGTTTTGACCTTTCGGTGTTTTGGATACTACAGCTGAGTAAGACGGTCTCATAGGCTTGACTTCGGCGACAATTCGTTTCTTCCCGGTTGCCTCGACACTAAATATACAGTCTGGCTCTTTGCGATTGAACTGTTCAACAGGTTTTATCTTTTCTGATTCTAGATTACTGTGAGGAATATTTTGTCCTCTTTGTGCCGGTTCTACATTTAAATTTAGCAAAGGATCTCGTTGATAGTTGATATTCGGTTGGACATTCAGAAATGTGTGTCCGAAAGGTGTGTACGTACCTGAAGGGTTATTATTCCAGTTGCCGAGAAAATTGTCAATTAGATGCTTTTTACCAACAGTTGGTTGTTCGTAAGTTGGTAAATTAGACAAACTGGGTGATTCCATATTATTGTTTTCCTGTAGCGATTGGTGATTTCGATTAAGATCGTTGAACTGCTGTTGCTGTATTTCCGCAGGAGGCATGTGCCCATACGAAGGCGGTTCTAAATGCAAGGAAGAAGTTTCAGGGGGCAAGTGATTCATTGTCGGCATATAATTCATCATCATGGGCAGACAGTGTGGCTGCAGGGGTATGTTATGCCTTATGTTGGAATTGAAAAGTTCATAATTGTTTAATGGGACCATATATTGCGGTTGATTCTTTTCATTATATATAATTTTTGTTTTCAGAATTTGGCCATTTCCCAAATCCAAACAGGCAAAGCCTTGCTGGTTTTGCATACCGCTTATGTCAATGTTTGTATTGAGATTTAAATATGCATTCTCACTGTAACTCCCGTGACAATTATCAACGTTTACTGACGATTCTGCAGGTTTCTCACAATTGTTGTTTGGAAAGGCATTGGACGAGAACACGTCTTGGTGGGAATATCTTTCTTGCATCAAATGATCCGGAGGCGGAAGAAATGCCTCGCTATTCACGCGGACTGGCTGATTTCGGTTTGGATTGATGCAGGCATTGTCATTTTGATTAATCGACCACTGACCGTGGATTTCATGATACATATCTCGATCGTTTGGTGAATCTGCCATTTTTGGTTAGGAGACTCTCATTCGCAAGCAAATGTTGATGAAACCGTAAACGTAAAAATTAAAAAAATAGGGCATGAGAACGTCTCGAGAACACGCATTTAAAATAAAAGATGACCTGTAGTTTAATAACCTTTCACAATTTTCTACAGGTCAGCTTAAATTTATTAATCAAATGACAGAACGACGGCTTGAGTTTTGATTGCAATGTTGTCCTAAATTAAAAATGATTCATAATAGCATACTCTTCAAAAAACTATTTTTGACGCTCGATAGATGTAAAACGTTGACAAAAATAAAATATCATACTATCATAATCTTTTTATTGGTATGCTCAAATTATGATAAGTTAAGCAAATTTCTAGAAACTTAGCTGTTTCATCAAAATATTACCATGTTTAGTACTGTTGAAGTTTTAATAACTGTGGTTGAAAATGTCTTTCATTCGAATGTATTTTTCATCAATAGTAAAATAAAAAATCCAAAATAATTGTTTGTAAACAAAACTACATCAATTCTACAAATTAATAGGAAAATATGGTAAGTTATTATTCTGCCCTTGCAACTTCAATCTTTGGTTTCTCCGGTCGTATGGGTGTTCGCACTCTTATTTATCTGTGAATTATATTTCAGAATCAGATTAAGTTATCATGGGTTCTAAGATTTTACATTTCACCTCTTCAGCAAGGGTAATGATATTTTCAACAGTAAATAAGTGTTTTAAGGGTTGGTAGAGCCGGCATGTATTTTAAAGAATGGTTTTTATTATGCAATATTTAAGTTGTATTTATGGTTTGAAAGTGAGTGCAGTCCTCATGACATCAAAATGAATTTGTGAAGATCTGGAATTCTATTAAATCACATGATAGCTTACACTTTCTACATTTTTTCAATATTTCGATGAGTTGCTATGGTCACATTAAAAAAATCATTTGACTAAAGTGACCTTGTCACAGCTATCAAGGGTTAATTCTGTTTTTATATTACCTACGCTAAACATTACTTATTCATATTATAAAAAGTTTTTAATTTTTTTAAGCGCGATCGTTTTCGATGGTTAAAGTCAACGCTATTGGTCGATGTAAAAATTGTCTTAAATTACCTGTCAGATATATTATCTGCATATTATAATTAGGTGACATTATTTCAATAATAAAGATATTTTATAACTCGATTCGAAATAAATTATTAATTTTGAAGCAGCAGCTTTTATGATGGTGACAAAAATATAAATGGGAAACTGATAAAATGTAATATAGGAGTGATCTACCCACAGTTTTAATTGAATTTTTCAACTATATAACCTAGAAAATATAAATTATGACCAGCTTCTTTTTGAGGACTTTTTAAGTTCTTAATATAGCCGCCTATTGGAATTATAGGGCTAGTAGTTAGCATATCTCTACACCCTATTTTTAAGAATAGATGGGTTGGATGCAGGGTTGCCAGATTTCTAAAAACACAGATCGGGACATTCACTATTTCGAAGACTTTTATACATGTATACGTCGGGATTATAGAGGGACTTGCAATGCGGGACTCGGGATTTTTCGATTGAACTCGGGACATTCCTGCTCAAATAGGGACGCCTGGCAACCCTGGTTGGATGGAATCAGACTTCTCACATCTCCAAACAGAAATCGATAACTCGATTGAAAAATCAATTTATTTAACAAAGTACTGGGAATTGAACCCTTGAGCACCATAATCGAAGCCAACGATGTTGAACACTTGGCTTAAGGCCTGGCAATTTTTGTATGTGATATTTTATTTCTTCTAAGCATGTTAAATTAATCAGGAAAAATAATATTTTTTTATTTCGGCAGATGAATATTATGTCACGCTGTGTGAAGATCTATTTCTCTTATATTGGTAAAATGGATTTTTTTTAACATCTAGATAGAAATTAATTCATCTTGAAGTCAGAGCAGGTAGATTAAATACCTCCACAGCCATATTTTCTAAAAGGGATCAATAGTTATTTTTCTCCGAATTCCTCTATTGCGTAAGTTTGGCGAAGCTATTATTTCATTGTTTTTATTTCACGTGATTTATATCTGACTTGTGTTTCTACAGAGGGTGGGCTTAATGAGATGCCGATACTTTTCAACTACCCATGATGCGGATCTGGTTGTTATCGGAACCGGCCCAGGAGGATACGTGGCAGCCATCAAAGCTGCTCAGTTAGGCATGAAGGTATTTATATTTAAAACATATTTAGCGGGCTTTAATTTGATTTACTTATTTCTTATACATATATGTACACATTTTGTAGTGTGAAAATGATACAAACATTCAGAATTTCCAGTGCAAGGAAGTCAGCCGAGAAAGTACTGACGATATCTACTTTAAAACAAAAATATATAGAGTTCTGAACTCAGTTACGTCCACGCGAAATATTTTGCTTTGTGTGATTCTACAGAAATTAAAAAAGTATGATTTTCAGCACAGATTACAGAAATACATGATTCAACAAGCTGTTTAGGTATTTTAAAAAGTTGGGACGCCTTGCGACAACTACCTGATGCGAACAAAAGAATGGAATATTTTGGGGGTTATGCAAAAATCTGTCGTTAGGCGTGATATTTTCGAATAAAAATTGTTGGATACTTATTATTTGAGACTGACTGATAACATTGATAAGCGATAGGTTTTTCTTATACATTTTCAATCCATAAATCATGTAAGCTAAATCGTGTCGCCTAAAACTTCAGTCATAAACAAAGACGCATATCGATGGCCATAAGTTGACAACACGGAACCGACATTTGTTCAATTTTACAGGAGAGCCAATAAATAAATAAGTATTGGGAAATCAATGAAAATGAAAGACACTTTGGAGTAAAATAATTGTTATGTATATTTAAAATAATCTGTTGACAGAATATTAGTTAAATAAACTTTTTATTAACAGGAATGTTTGATAAGAGTTAACAATTTTAATTTTGTTTCTTCTTTTATGATGATACTGGGAAACAATTCCAAGTATTTTGATCAATTCAATGCACCTGTTTTAACTTCATCCATATAATAATAGAAAAATTATATACAATTGTTATAATTTTTTTTAAATCCAGTTACGGATTGTCCACTCTCCAATACAAAATGTTGCAGTAAACATGTTGGAATTTTTTCTCTCCTATTTTCAAATAGGAAAACGATATAGCTCTTCTACTTTCTTCCGGCAGTTTGGTGGGCCTTTTTTTCTGTTATGTGTTTCCAACGTTAGAAAAATTTCAATGATTTTTTTTTTATTGTAAATTACGAGATGTCAATATTTTAATAGAGCTTGAAAAAAAAATGATATGCATAACTCATTTTATGAAAAAATGTCAGTTACATGTTGTCAACGTATGGCCATCGATATATGATAATGAATTTGATAGTGGTGACGATAGTGACTATAGGAAAGAATTGGATGATCTATTTGACAATTTGCAAAATTGAAAAAACCATCGCTCCATCCTTGATGGAGTCTGTTTTGGTACTTACCAAACGATTTTTTTATAAAAATTAAAGTCCAAGGATTAACATATATCACTTTTATGGTTTCACTGTCAATACATCATTTGAAAATGCTCACCATGAGCGAAATCGGTCCTGATCTTGCTAAATAAAATTGAAAATAGTACAAAGGAATATTGTGTTTTTTTAATAAATAAGTAAAAATAAAAAAAAATTACCTAATAAATTTCCAATTTCGCCGTGGAGCTGGTGAAACAAAGTGAAGTAAAGGCAAATGTATATGAAAACGAATAATCCTTAAAAATAAGTGTTTTTTTACTAATCAAAATTTCATTAACATGTAATGATTAATTATATATAACTAGCTGTAAGCCCGTTGCCCAGCAACGTGAGATTTTTGTTGCATTAGGTCTGTTCTTGTGCGCAAACGTCAAAACCAACATTCCAACCGCATTCCAACGAATTCCGCCAAACCCAGTTTGCAAGTGGCGCAGAAGAACAGGCATTTTTGTTGTCGTGCTGCCAGTATATTAAATAATTATATATTGTTTTATTCATAGTAGCAATTTCTAGGTCTGTAGCCAGATTTTTACAAGCGGCAAAATCAAAATAATTAACTATCGACGTTCAATTATTCTTAGTTCAGCGAATACGCCTTTATAAGACTATGGAAAATGTTTGATTGTTCATAAACAACTTATTGTTTTATTTTTTTTCGTGCTATTAAAACCGTATCGCCATTTCGAACATAATCGTATTTGATGAAATACGTCAATGGGAAATACAAATATAATTTTCACTTAATTGGTGTGAAAATTATATTTGTGTGAACCATTTTAGGTTAAACTGTACGACAAATACGTACTACAATTTTAAAAGTATCTTGTTATATTGAAACAGCGTAATATTGTTGTCAAACAAATTAATCATACCTAATTATAAACATTACCTTATTTCAATATTATCCGATTTTCTTTCGTTTTCATTTCATATTATTTCAGCAAATACACACTCAAAGATAACACAATGTTTTTTATTGTTAATAATAAATCGATTCTTTTATTCTACTCCATACTCTAAATTTTAATGTATAGATTAAGAGTTTGAAACCTTGTCATTCATTGTTGCTGACAGATACAAAAATGAAATTTTCGCTCGAATATCGGTTTTGTGCGATGTTATGTACAAATGTTTCCCATAATTTCGTTTTAAAATGCTCCATGCTTTTCAAGTCAAACAAAACAATGTTTTTAAGTCAAATATTTTGACAATTTACCATCATGTTAAATATTTGACTTATAAAACTTTTATATAATCTACATCAGTGACGTATAACTGTCAGTTTGACATTTGGTATTTAGTCGGTTAAGTTGTCGTTTGTAACAAAATTCGCCATTCTGAGGTTGGAGGTTGGTACTCCAAAACAGTTTGCGGTATCGAGCATGAATCGTTTCTGACGGTTGGCAAACGGTTGGAATGTGGCTTTGACGCAAAAGAACAGAAACAGCCGTCAAAACTGTAGTCCAAACCATGTGATCAAAGCTTTGAATTAGATTCTAATCCGAAAACGGTTTGCAAACCGTCAGCAAACCATCAGAAGTACACAGAAGAACAGAGCTATTGTGTTTAATTTTATTTAGTTTAATTTTATTTTATTTAATTTTAGTGTTTAATTTTATTTAGTTTAATTTAATTTAATTTTATTTTATTTCATTAACCATTAATTTTCAAGTACGCAAACAAATACATTTCGTAGAAGAAGAAAAAGACTCGAGGACATCAGTATGCACACATTTGTGAAAAGTGAAAAGCGAGTGATTATTTTATCGACTATTAATATATAGATTTAGTATGAATAAAAAAGTGGAGACTGGAAGGTGTGAAATCGGGGACACCGGACGGACATACGGACCTTATCGACTATTAATATATAGACTAGCTGTAAGCTCGTTGCCCAGCAACGTGAGATTTTTGTTGCATTGTGTTTAATTTTATTTAGTTTAATTTTAATTTATTTTATTTTATTTTATTTAAAAAGTGGAGACTGGAAGGTGTGAAATCTGGTCGGACAGACGGACGGACGGACGTACGGACCTTATCGGCTATTAATATATAGATTATTTTTTATTATTAGGTAGTTGCTGTAGAGAAGGAATCGACACTCGGTGGCACATGTCTGAATGTAGGTTGTATCCCTTCAAAGGCATTATTGAACAATTCACATTATTACCATATGGCCCATGGTGGAGATCTGACGCAGAGAGGCATCAATATCTCAGGGGTATCGTTGGACCTTGAAAAAATGATGGGACTTAAAGATAATGTTGTAAAATCATTAACTGGAGGAATTGCTCAACTTTTCAAGAAAAATAAGGTGAGTTCCTCATTCATAATAAGAGATTTTTGATACGTTTAAGTAAATCAAGTTGGTATTTATATTTGTATAACATACATAGTATCTTTAATGGATGTATAAAAGCCTCTCAGTGTTTATATAACAGTATTTCAATAATTTAAAAAATAGTTTTTATTGAAAAAACATTACACAGCCCTGGTTAATGATTTTGTTACTTATTGTAAACACATTATTTGATGATTTTAGATAACATCTATTAGTGGACATGGTGAAATAACTGCCCCCGGACAAGTTTCTGTGACAAAGGCTGATGGCACAATTGAAACCGTAAATACAAAGAATATCCTCATAGCTACCGGATCCGAAGTCACACCATTCCCCGGAATAACGGTGAGATATACTATTTTAGTTGCTGGTATTTATTCTATGAGTAATCATATAATATAAGCTCTTTTTAAACCATATCAGCTCGCTACCTGCATTGCTACCATGCGCCACTTGCATGGCGTCATAACCAATGTTCCCGCTAAGGTGTGCGCGTGTGCGCGCACACTTCCCAAAATGTTTTCGCACACATTTTCACATATCCCGCACAGGCCGCACACATAAATATTGTAAATAGAAGATTTGCTGGAGTGTAATGTAATAAAGCACCAACCAATCGGGTATGAATAGTATTTTTATTTTCATAAACCTTAATGATTCTACCTACTTTTATACTTGCGCACACTTTTTGTTTTTGCTGAAAATTAACTGCACAAAGCAGTGGATGGTCCGCACACACAAAATAAAAATTAGAGGGAACGTTGGTCATAACCACATTTTTATTCCTACTTTAGCAACCCCTAGTTTTTGAAAATACATGTAATATAAAATAAATTATCTATATAGATGAGGCATCTCAAACACGCGGACCGCTCACGTCCTGTTAGCATATTTTTTTCAATCTTTGAAGAATTGAGTAATGAAAAATGTTTCTTCAAAAAAAGATAACTAGGTATTCAATTTACATCAGCTTTTATACATTATATTTCAAATGCAACATTCTTGTATCTGTATGATTGTTATTTTATTAATAGGTGTAAAATATAAAATGGTTAAATTTGTTTTTTTTGTAACGGGTGCAATACTTAATTTTGTCCTCGCTAGTGAACAAGATTGACACGTCTGATATATATGTAACTAAATTATCTATAACCAAACTTTTAAGGATCTCTTACTAATAAATACTCCTAATTTGCAATCATCAATTAAACCAAAATAAAAACAAATTAGGCAAGAAAGGTACCTATAATGATTTCAAAAGTTTATTGTTTCAAATGAGAAAGACAGTACATGGCGTTACAGCTGACGCCAATTCACCATGCACTTGACAAATATAATTAAAATAAAAACATAACACATTAATATATTAAAATATTTTGAACATACAAAATCAAAAAATAAAAAAGCAAAACCTAACTAACAGTTCACAAATATTGTTACTGAAAATGTCCACTTCTCTAGGCAATCAGCCAAACACCCCCTTGAAACTGGTGACTCATATGACCTACGCGAGGAACAACTTTTTTTGGTTATGGTTTCGGCCACGTAGTAATAAATTGGAAGCATGTAATTAATATTCATGAGAATTTCAGGATTATTAACTCGTCCCCGATTATTAATTCTTAAATAATCATCAAAATTAGCAACTGGGAAATCTTAATAATATAATTGACAATGTCGACAACAATTTTACCAATTGTTTGCTGTACCTTGTAAATTTTTTTTATTCATACAAACTGAATTTTGTATAAATAATCCTGTATTTATTTATATTTTTATCATAAAATATAAAATGAAATTCGATAACTTTGTTATTCTACTTGTTGTGTTACAAAATGTGACACATGTTTCGCTTCTTTGAAAAGCATCATCCGACAGCAAGGTTAACGAATAAACTAAAGTTTGATTCTAATTGTCATAAATTAAAAAAAAGTCGGGATATAAATGTATTAAATTAAAATTATTGTTAATATGTTCACATAAAATTCAATTGTTATGTTTAATGTTGCAATATAGATTACTAGACAAGTCTAACATGTAAAATCATTTAAAGACTTGAGCTGTTGCTTTTTTTTACATTTAATCAAAGAAATGCTTATACTTTGTCGGCTTTTTGTGTCATGCGGTTTCTATCTGTCGTCAGCACCACATGCTTTCGTAGAACATTTTATTGTGAAAAGCGGACGTCGGGAGTGAAAGTAGAGACACACATCTAGTAGCGTGGGTGGAAATTTCTAGGGAACTGATGACGAATTATTATAAATTGGATGGGAAAGAAAACTTATCAAAATGTAATGAAATGCATCCATAATAAATATGTTCCTAATGATAGAGTGTGTACATGCATGCTGTGTTTTTTTTCTTTTGTTGCTTAAAAAGTATGTAAGCGATAATCACTTACTTTTTGGCAACGCCTATCATACAACGGACTTCACACGTGGACTATCCGCATCATACTAAAACATGATACGGGTTGCAGATGGAATCCGCATGACACAAAAATAGCACTAAGTATACACTAAATTACATTTCAATAAATTGTTATAATAGACTTTTTCTGTATGTTATACCCCTTAAACTATTACGTAGTAGATATGCCAGCATGTCTAAATGTATAGGTTTGTGTATATATCAACACGTGTTTGATGTAAAAACATTAATATATTTAATTAAAGATAAAATTTTTGGGTCAATTCATTGGTGACAAGTTTATCTTATTTATGTAACCGTTCTGAAATATTTTAAATAAATCTTACTCTATGAATGTTCTCAAGAATGTTTTGTTCTGTATTTTTTAAATAGTTCCTGCAAAATTATGTTCAAAATTAAAAATTGATATGGTTTAAAAAAATATATATAAAAATAGCCTAATTGTTCATAAAGCATGTACATTATTCAGCTTTTGTGATATTGAATGAATTTGATTCTTGACTTAGTTTTTTTTTGCAAAGCTTCTGAAATGGAAATTTAAAAACAGTTCTGCATACCTTTTAAAAAGTAGATCTATGAAGCGTTAATTATCTTTTTCAATTGCTGAAACATGATGCACTTTTCTAATATATTCAGGTTGACGAGGAAACAATAGTTTCATCGACTGGTGCTTTGAGTCTTAAAAAAGTTCCTGAACATCTTGTAGTTATTGGAGCAGGAGTAATTGGACTTGAACTTGGATCAGTTTGGCAAAGACTCGGAGCTAAGGTTACAGCAGTAGAGTTCTTGGATTCCATAGGAGGCAAGATAAGATTTGATACAAAATAATATTGTTTCATTAAGAATTTATTTTCCATTGCAGCCAACAATGGCCAAAGAGCTGGATATTTTTTAACATCATTTGAGATCAACTCGATAGAAAAGACATGCCATACCCATGCCCAAAATCTCAAATGTTGAAATGAAAAAATCTAAATTTGATATTGATCTTTCGGGATTTGAACGCAGAGCCGTCTGTTTGCTAGGATACAACTTTTGCCTCTAGGCCAGTGGAGGGGAACCTGCGACGTCTTGGCTACTCTGATGCAGCCTTTTGACATAATCAAAATATTCACGAGCGTTTGGAAAAAGAGCGTAATTAACCCATTATATGTTTGGCAGTTGAAAAAAAGGGGGGAGGGTGTCAACGTTTCTTTACTGCGGCCTTATGTTGAATCAGATAAATAAATGTGGTCTTATAAATGAAAAGGTTCCCCACCCCTGATCTAGACCATTATTGTAAAGGAAAGGAATCCAGTATATCTGATTTCAAATCCATTTATTGACTTACTCCTTTGATTGATATCTATAGATCAAATTCTGGGGCTGGTGGAGCCGAGCTCCAATTTCCCTTTCATCTGGTGTATTTTGATGTTGTTTTTCCTGTGTAGCGTCCTGGATTTACCTGGGCGTAGGCGGGTGCGTGGTCTTTGGTTTGTTTTGTGGTGATAATTACTCTTTACTACTCTTTTCAATATGTAATACTTAAAAAAAAAAAAAAATTAATTCAGGAGTCGGAATTGACATGGAAGTGGCTAAGACATTCCAAAAGATTTTGGCAAAACAAGGACTCGAATTCAAGCTGGGAACAAAGGTAACGGGTGCCACCAAACAAGGAAGTACCATCAAAGTGGATATTGAATCTGTAAAAGATTCTAAGAAGGACACTGTGAGTATACTTTTATCATAAAGGTATTTTAATAAAGCAGTTTATCTTTGTCTATTTTGTATGTTTCTGTTCTCACAAGTCCCTCATCAACTATATACTGTAGAACCTCGATTATCCGGATTGTTCAAAATAAAAAAATAAAATTATAAATTTGGTGATTTTCACGTGGCGACTTGCGTTCACTGTTGTTTACTTACGTGAAAGAATTCATACCATTTTGTTTGTTCTTTTGTGCATTTGTTCTAAAAACGTCTCACTCGGCTCGGTTGTTGTAAACTTTTTGATACATTTTGCATCGTAATTAAAATACAACTTGACATATAGCGGCGATGCGTGTAAAAGTGACAGCGATACTTGCTTGGGGTTCTTGAGACATTAGGCAGTCTGGCAGCGCTGGTTAGTAGTCGTTCAAATCCAACACTCATTGAACATTTGTTTCTTGAAACTTTGGTCACGTTTTAAATATTTATTTTTCATATATCCTTGAAATTAAAAAGAAAACGTGCTGTAGTATCATTAAAATTGGATATAATCGGCTAAACTTAAATGTAAATTTAGACAAATATAAATTATACGTACTGAATGTACATGTCTTTCCCTGTCAATTATGCTTTTTTCAATTATCCAGATATTTCCTTATCTGGACTAACTTCATCCTCTTCCCCACTTTATCCGGATAATCGAAGTTCTACTGTATAATTATAATAGTTTGTTGATCTATTATGATTATCCATGGGCAAGAATTTAACAATTTTTTTATGTTTTTATTGTAGTTGGACTGTGATGTTTTGTTGGTGTGCGTTGGAAGACGGCCTTATACTGAAAATTTGGGATTAGATAAAATTGGAATCATCACTGATGCTAGAGGACGTATCCCCGTCAATGAAACTTTCCAAACCATCGTTTCTGGGTATGGCAAAATTGTTATTATTTTTATGTTAAGTTGTTTTCTTTGTTGGTAATTGCATTGTAGTGATAATTGACAGATATGCAACCATCATGAAACAAAAAGAATATTCGTATTTCTAAAAATATAAGATTTTGATATTTTCTTTCTAATTTTATAGAGTTTACGCTATCGGAGATTGTATCCACGGACCCATGTTGGCTCACAAAGCTGAAGATGAAGGTGTCGTCTGTGTTGAGGGAATGACCGTGAGTTTGATCTTACATAAGAAAAGTTGCGTTTGTGTATCCCTAAATATGCATGCTTTTAATTGATCTTTGTTTTATCTCAGGGTATGCCTGTTCACATCGACTACAACTGTGTCCCTTCTGTTATCTACACTCACCCAGAAGTCGGCTGGGTAGGAAAATCTGAAGAAGACCTTAAAAAAGCAGTGAGTCCTCATTTCCTTGTCAATCATATTCATACAATTATTCCATGCGGTTATATGTATAGTGTATTAATGGAAGTGTGATCAAGTTGGTATGATATGTAATTTGTTGAACAAAATTAGTATTTTTATTTAATTGTCGGTGTGTTTTAGGGTGTTGCGTACAAAGTGGGCAAATTCCCCTTCATGGCAAATTCCAGAGCGAAAACGAACAATGAAGCCGAAGGATTCGTAAAAGTTTTGGCTGACAAGGCTACCGACAGGATTCTTGGTACACACATCATTGGGCCTGTAAGATTTTCATAATTTGTGTCTTGCATAAAATTGAATAAAATAACTGGTCGGTGCTATTTCTTTGGTCGATTATGTAACATAAAAATTTATTGCTTCCTTTTTTTACTTATGAGTATTTGATTTAAAAAACAATAGATTTCATGATAATTTACAATCTAGGGTGCCGGTGAATTAATCAATGAAGCTGTCCTGGCAATAGAATATGGAGCTGCTGCAGAAGATGTCGCTAGAGTTTGTCACGCTCATCCGGTAAGTCAATTGGCTTATATTGATATTAAATTATTATTACCTATTTTTACTCGAGGTATCGATTTTTTTCATTTGAAATTCACTGACACAAGTGTTGGCAATGAAACATGCTAGAGTAATGTATGACATTTTTTTGTAAAATATTCCAAAGTACAAAATTTTGCATATTTTTGGTTTTTTTTTTTACACCTCATTATCATAAATTGTTTTCCAACGAGTCTATAAATTACTTACAAACCAATGATCAATTATCAGTTGACGATTTATACACAAAATCAACGTATTTTTAAATGTTTGCAGACATGTGCGGAGGCTTTACGCGAGGCTAATCTCATGGCGTACTGCGGAAAACCCATTAATTTCTAGATAGCATTTAAGTATAGAATTATTTATTCACAACATGCAAAAAAATTGTATATATATTTAAATTTGTTTATATGTTATGTCTTCATAGAAAATTTATAATTCTGATGTTTCGAGATTCAAAAATAATATTATTGAATTCTTATCTGGAGGACTCCGATGTATAATATGTTAACATAGTTTATCATTTTAAGTCATTCTTCTCCGACTGGTAAAATATTTTTATCGGTCGAGTAGATTGTTCACATAGAGATAAATATGTCATCGCATTTCACATTTTTTCAATAAAAAGTCATACAATAATTAGTAATTTGTTTTATTAATAAAAATACTGAAAAAGTAACATATTTTGAATAAATAATTGATTTGACAGACAGAAAATTGTCCACATCTCAATTTAAAAGCACAAAAGAATCTTATAATAATTGTAGATAGATAAGATCTAAGAGTGGGCAATTCGATTAGTAGAAAAAAAATATATTTGGAAACATAGCTTAGGTAAAGAGATACATTTAAAGAAGCTGAAAACATCCTCGCACTATTTGGACAAATGACTTATTCGTTTTGAAATAAATCTAAAATTTACCAAATGAACCGATATGTTCTAGATCAGTGCTTCCCAAATTGGGGGCTGCCGCAGAACATCTTTTGGATTGAGGGGGGCTGCGGATTACTTTTTTCAGATTTAGGGGGCCGTGATATGAAATAGTTTGGGAAGCACTGTTCTAGATGTATAAAAATAATACAATATTTCAGTAAGTATTTGAAATGGGTTATTTAAAAAGTATTAAACCACCAAAAATAAAAAAGTTATAAAGTTTTTAAATATTTAGCGAAATAACATTAAATATCTGTGAACTTATTTTATTTAAAGTGGAATTTTTTTCCTTTGCCATCTTTCATTCTAGATATTCCATAGAAATCAATTTTCAAACTTTATTTAAGCTGCCAATGTTTTGCTAACGTAGCATTTCTGAATGCACTGCAGATATAACAGCAATATAAATAAAATGGAGATCACTCAGCACGGCCAGCCGTACTTTCCTGTTATATTATCTATTTAGTACACACTAACAATCATTATACATAAGAAAAAAATACTAAGTAGAAGATTTTTATAATCAGATAAAACAATCACACGCATTCATAATATATAGCCCAATCCACAAGCTTTTATAACATTCGACAAAGTATTGAAACAGTTACTAGGCTAGTGTAACATAACACTCTTAAAAACGGCAACTTAATACTGTAACAAACCACACACGATCTATAAAAAAATCTGTTATGCATATTATTTTATAACAATATATTAAATGTATAAAGCATAATCTATGATTGCATACAGATAATAATTAGACTAATGGACAGAAGCGCAGCTGAAAATAGCTTTTTCAATACAATCTTTATAAATAGGTACAAAAACAAAATAAATAATTTTAAAAAATTAACATTCTATCACCACATGTCAATTTGATATTAGCACATAGTAAGTTATTATTTGCAGCAAGTTTTTGAAGACAGTTCCTTAGCTCTCTCGGTACATTAATTAGGCTGTGAACAATTAACATAGAATCCTTTACAAGACTTTCTTGCACAATACGTGTAGTTTTCAATGAATTTTTATATTGAAGAGTTTTCAGTATAAGTGAAGAATAGATGAAATATACTAAAATGCTTTTGAAGAAAAGGTGTAATACGAAAATTATGTAATCCGAGAGCTTTCTCAATGACTGAAGATTTATTTCAAAAAAAAAAATACTGAAATTAGGTGTTTAAAATAATGTATAATATTATCGACTCGTAACTTTTTAGTCTCTAAGAAACATTTTTTTATGTTGACTTCTTTTTTCATTACATTTCACCTTGTAGATTATTTACATATTTTTTACCGAGTCATTGTAAAAGAAAAAAAAAGATAAACGTACTGTTGCTTGTTTTTCAATAGAAATTTTACCGAACCACTTGAATATTCTCCAATAAAAGACAACTTCTACGAGTAGAGAGCTTGGCATGAGTTAAATTTTGAGGATTCAGTCTCCTGTTTTTCTTGTTATATCTTACCAAGATTGTAAAATATTATCACACAATTCTAGATTGAAAGCAGTCGACAGGTGCTTCTGATAATCGACTTTGTTCTTTCTGCAAAACAGAGCCGAGGCCATGTTGACTGCGTGCCCGTCGGCAATGGCGAGAGAAAAAATATTTTCTAGCTCGTTTATATCCAGATTGTTATCAATCCAGAAAGTTGTCGCTTGGTCGACGCACTCCTCCCACATAGTTATATTGCACGGCAGTATGTCGAGTACTGATTTGAATACACTTTTGGCTCTACTTGTCACATCTTCCGGGCAGACGTCTTCGGTCGGATGAGCATTGTTATCGAATATCAAATATTTATTTTCACTGCACTGACAGTTCAAATTTTCTATTTTACTCGTAAAGTTTTTGGCGAGTTTATTTTTTATGTCTCCGGTTTCGTAAAAACTCCTGCTCTGGTTTTTAATATCCTGCAGTAATATATCGTAAACTTGGCCCGGATTATTCGGGTTGCCGCTCAAAAAATTAGCTTTGGCACACAGCATGTTATAATTATCCGACGGATTGTGAGATTCTGTGGAGTGCTTTAAGAAAAGCGGGACTCTAGAATCTAGGTTTTTAATATACAGAGCGTTCAGTTGAAGATTTAAGGCTTCGACGAAGTCTCCTCTCATGCTTGCCAATTGAGCCCGAAGGTGAATGTCTAGCAAAGGAGTGTCGTCATCTACGAATTGGCGAAGATAAAATAGAGTATTGACAGCCCACAGAGGATCTTGGAAGTCTTCGAAGCAAGTTACCGTGTTGGGTGATCGTTCAAAAGTGGGTTCAGGCGAGTGTTGATATAGCTGATCTATGAAATGCGCAGGCAAAGGCAATCTTCTGAAAGTTCTCTGCGCAGGTAGAGGCGAATCCGGCAGCCGTATGATACGTTTAGTTATCTTAGACTTGACAATGCGAGGTTCTCCTTTGCAATTTTCATCCTGAAACTGTGAAAATTAACAATTATTTTTTATCTTCAGTCATTCAAGATGTACAAAACCTGAATAAATATCAACATACCTGTTTGTATGAGTTTCCAGCGATATACAATTCGTTGTCGGCATTGAAGAATACTGTATAATCACCTCCGCAGCCGATACCGAGTCTTCCAGAGCAGTATTTGTTTTCACTCATACTTGAATTGAAAGAATTTTTGTTTTTTTGGGTTATACTCGCATAACTCTCATCGATATTTGGAAGTAAATCTCCAAGCGGTTTGGAAAATTCAACTAGTGTCGGTACACTTAATTGTCTTTGGTCACCGGTACCTATAAAAACAATTAAATGAGAATTATATTATCCATGTTGGTAAATTTTTGCGCTATGAATGATTGTAAACTCCATTCGTTCATCATCATAGTATGGTTTATAGTAAAATATGAAAAATATTTCAAAATTGATTTTTTACCTAATTGACCATCAAAATTGTAGCCCCAAATGTAAAGGGATCCATTGTCATTGACTAAACATGAGTGATGCCATCCTGCCGACATCTGAAAATAAGAAAGCCAAATAAATTATTTCTATGACCTATTTTTTAATTATTGCATCACGGGGCACCGTTCGAATTAGGATATCTATTTATATAAAAAACATATTTCGTTTCTGAAATCTACATTTAATAAATAGCTCCCATTATCCATGGAAAAGGAAATACAATTTTGTATGAAATTCTACGTACGACCAAAGATCATGAACATCTCGGTCGTGAGTCAAGCACAATCTGTAATTGAAAACATGCACACTGTATAAAATTAAATTCAATACTCACTTCAATAATTTTCCCGGTGATATTAGATGTGTTTATTTTAGTGGGACTCAGGTGGCTTTCACTGGAGGTCGAAGGTGACGGGGGAGACTGCTCATTACTATCGCCGTTTGGTTTTTTGTTCACATCTTGTGCCATCGCTTTTGTTCTTCTCGCAGATATCGCTCCGATTCGAAGACTTTGAGGACTTGATCCCCACACCCATATTTCATTATCCTCTGTCAGTGCCAACTGATAACAAAAAGGCAACAAAATAAATGGTCAGAATTTAAATCATCTTTTGGTCAGAATAAAAATACTAACGGTCAGAACAAAATTATTAATACGGTCAGAATAAAATTATTATACGGTCAGAATAAAATTAATAAACGGTCAGAATAAAATCTATTATACGGTCAGATTTTCATAAACATTTTGATTGCGTCGATTTTTCAACACTTTATGTGCGAAAAAATTACTGCACATTCGACATTTAATTTTTTTTTTTTTAATTTCGTATTCCTGCTGTGAATTTTGGGAATAAATACAATGTGCTCAAATATGCAGTACTTATTATCTGATAATATATAAGAAAATATTATTTGATAATATTACAAATAATTACTGCATATTCGACATTTTTTTAAAAGATTATCTGGACCAATTTCGCGGCAAAAAAAAAAATGTCGAATAAGTCTTGCATATTTGGGAATATTGTATTTATTCCTGAAAAAAACAGCAGGATTTCGAAATTTAAAAAAAAAAATATGTCGAATGTGCAGTAATTTTTTCAATGCAGTATAAAATATATAGTCCAGTATTACATTGCTGCCCTCTTCTTTTTACAGTATTACAGCGATAATAATCCTTTTCCCCGTCGTAATCAAGATCTGTTTACCGTTGCCAAAAGATGGGAACTAGTATAATATTGTCTCTGATGGGAACTGTCAATTCATCCTTCGCAATACTAGAGATTTATTCGATGGTCGTGGCGCTAGTGGCATCGCTCGCCCATTGGACGATTTGCCGTAAACAACTTCACTTTGCAGTTTTGCACCAATAGCATCGCAATACGATGACATCATTGTCATCAAAAAAATTCAGACCACTTGTCAAAATAATTATGAGCAATGTCATTTAGATTCTGACCATTTAATATAAATTCTGACCACTTAATATAAATTATGACCATAAATTATTTATTCTGCCCTCTGTAATTCTGACCGATACATTATGACCATTTAATATAAATTCTGACCAATGAAATATAAATTCTGACCAATGTATTAAAAGTTCTGACCGATACTGAATTAAAATTCTGACCGTTTAAATACGAGCCTAACAAAAATAACATTCACTTTGAGTTTACGTAATATAGTCATTGAAACGATCAAATTTAAGAACAGTGACTCCGTGAATATATTACCGTATGAAAATAACCAACAGTTATTTTACTGATGATATTTGGCCCGAGATCGATTCTCGTCGGTATGTTGTATTTGCTACGGTTGGAATTTCCCATTTGCCCGAACGCTCCGTTACCGCAGAGCATAACTTTTCCGGACTGAGTCAGCATTGCGGTGTGACATGCACCGCATCCCGCATACGTAATCTGGGAAAAATTTAATCAATATATAACAAGGCTGTAGGATAAAGACATACTTGATTTATAAATGAGATGAAGATTATTACCTTTTCTGATTTCAATGTTGTAACTTTTTTTGGAACAAACTCGTCATTTATTGTTCCGTGACCCAACTGACCGTGGACTCCCCATCTGTCAACATTGTAAAATAACTTATTACACGTTCACTACAGTCAAATGGATAGGTGGGCTATTACCATTACGATATTGTCATTTTTAGAATCCATAATAATAAAACAAAACATGTTTTGTACAATCAATAGGCATGTACAGTTGAACTTTGTTTTAAGAGTAAACGGGCCGTAATTGAACTTTATTATCATGTTTGATTACTTTATAAGAAAAACAAATGAAAACGTAAAATGTATTTTGTATTAAAGTTTCTAAATATTTTTGGGTATTTCTTTGGATTACAGGCACATTTTCAGAATGAATTACGCTCCCAATCCGAAGTTCGACAGTAAATGAAAATAAAGATAATTTACCCCCAAGTATACAGATTTCCTGCATCCGTAACACACGATGAATGATACTGGCCGGTTTCAATTTGTATCACTTGTTCATTGTTCCATGAAAAGTAGCCTTTTTTTGCGATGACGTCTGTAGAAATATCTTTTCTGATACATCCAATTAGAATGGGTGTATCTATAGTAGATTTTATACCGCTTCCTACACCCAATTGCCCAAATTTATTGCTTCCTATTCCGTAAACCTGGGAGGAAAACACCGATTCTATTAATTTAGTATTAAAACTTTCGGCAGGATAAATAAAAACTATTCCAGTAAAGTATTATTAAACTGCAGTGACAATTTGTGAAAAAAAATAATATAAACGACTTGAAACCGAATAACTAAATATACACTAGGATTGGGTAATGCTAGTAATGGGTAAATCCAAGCATATTGATAAATGATTTCAAAAAGGTATTTAGGAAAGCGTTTTCACATGTTTAAAGTAAGAAATTTTTAGTAATACACTTAATACTGATGTTCCAAATATTTTAAAATTATAAAATCATGCGATTAATTTAATGAGATGTTTTATAAATCATTTAAGATCAACTCAAGGAGAAAACTTTACCCCATTTTTGGTCAGCAAAATCGTATGTTTCCGGCCACACGCCACACTAATAGGTTTTCCCACAAGTTCCAAATCTATGTTCATGAATCCTGGCGATCCATCCATATAGGTGTGGTATATTTTGCTTTGATAGACAATCGCCCAATGACCGTGTCCGCAAGAAAGAACTGCAGATTGCGGGTATGTGATGGAAGAAAGGGAACTTGGGAAACTCTCAGAGCTAGTCAGTGATGATTCTTGTTTTGACAATAAATTTTTTGTGAGGAATAAATTATTTGCCTCCACACGTGCAATTCTTGAGTGCAAAGTTGACAGCACACAGAAAAATGTTCTAATAAGTCTGCGCATTCCACTTAACTGTAAAAAAACATATAATTTTAAACATTTTGCGATGGCAATTTTGTGAAAGTTCATTTTTATTATAAAATTAAATTTGATAACTTTGTTACTCTACTTGTTTTAAACTATACAATTTATTCGTAAGCCTTGCAATATTTTGTCAGATAATGCTTTTAAAAGAGACGAAACACGTGTCACAGTTTGTCAGTAGGTAGTTCACTGGTGGCAGTGCAGCAAGTAATTAGTTATTTTGCCTTATTATCTCTATTCAATGTTTAGATAGTCAAACGATAATCAAATTAATGTGAAAAACACAATCTCACAAATTTGTAAACAATATATTTGACATATGAAGGATGAATTAAATTTGTAACAATGGATAACCGTGAAGGCTGAAAATCCTTACTAACAATAGGTTGATGACCAGTGTTTTAAAGATTTAGAAAGTAGATTTCCTTGAGGTAAAAGTATAAATTATAGCAAATAAAAATAAACTTACATGCGTATTAGGTTGAGAAGTTGATAAATCTTTGAATATTATAAAAAAACATTCTTGTAATGGACACATCCATATACAGAGTTCCTATAAATAGAAAGAAACATTGATCGAGTTAAGATTTTTAAAAAATAATCATCTCTGTTCTATGGTAACAGTTATAAAAAATGCTACTATCAATGTATGAAACAAACAAAATGAGTTGTAATGTTACACCAAAAGTGAAATCATCAATTTAACACTACACATTAATATTAATCAATCTTCATCATTCCCTCTTGCGTTCAGTGGTGTGGCTAGAAATTTGGGGCCCTCGTTCAAATGTCATGCAAGATCCCTCACGTAATTTGTTAGAAATTTGGGCCCCTCTTTTCATTCGACCCTCATGCATTGCATGACTGCTATGAGATGGCTACGCCACCGCTTGTGGTCTATAACATGACCCATATTTTGAACTCTCATTATGGAATATTTTCTGACATGTTGATTCTTAACGAATCAATGTCAACAAATGATAAACCAGGAATAAAATAAGTAAAAACTGTATTGAATAAAATATTTTACCTAAAATTTTTGAAAAATAAAAGTTATCAAAGCATGCATTCATTGAAGTTATATAATGAAAACTAATGATAATTTAATATTCCATTATCAGTGGTGTAGAGCTAACTAAAAAAGTCTAGGAATGCTGATTAATTATATTTTAATGCTCTCTTACCGCAGTGATCCAATTTCCATACAAAATATTCTTCTAATACATAGGTTCCCAACCTTTTTCGGGTGGCGACCCTTTTTTTATAAAAGCCATGTGACTTGCGGCCCCGATGCAATTGAAAAAGGCATTTTTTTCAATAAGGTAATTTTAGTTGACTGTAGTTTTAGTTTTGTTGTTCAAATCCAAAATCGAAAAAAGTTGGGGACCCATAGGTTGGGAACCCGTGTTCTAATATGTTATTACAAAAATTATTTTATTATATTTACATAAAAATAAAAATTTATCGCAAAAATTCCAAATCGTCTAGAAAAAGTGTGAGACCGCCGACCCCACGCACCCTCGGCCAATAACACCACTGGTCCTTATGATAAGCAGAAAAAAGAAAATTGTGCATGAAAAGGAAGAAATAAACATAATTCACCTTTAAGAGAGGACTGTCGAAAGTTTCACAATATTGCTCTATATATTTGAGTAACGGTAGAGCTGAATCGGTGATGGTGAACGGTACATAATGTTTTGATATCACAGCAGACCACAATCCACGACACGGAGTCGTGAATCGATAGACGAGTGCTTGAAAGGATGCCCAAATCATTCCTCTATCGAATGCCATAGCTTTCACGGCTTCCCATAACCCGAGATCGACAGCTAGCGTCAGACATTCAGAAATTGTGTAATAAGTATTGCTGACTATAAATTTTAATCTGTAAGTGAAAATGTAATAAAATCAAATATCGATGAACAAAAAAATAGTTAGGAATACAAAGTGATTTAATTGATGAGCTTACAAGGCTGGAGTATTTGTTTTATCTTTAATCGTTTGAAGAGCATGGGCTACAAAAAATATATCAGCTGTAGGAGTGGACAGGGGCACAATACCAGTGGTCAACATTTCTGAATAAAGTCCCAAAGCGGCACAGCGCATAAGAATGGCATCAGAGTCAACCTAAAAATAAATATCAAACTCATTTAGTGATAGATATTGTCTCAGGTTTGGAATGATTAGTTGAAATACTAAAATCAAAACATAATACATACTTAAACTAGGAGGATACTTATTACAAATTTTCAATTTTTAAATCTGGCTCTTCAAGATCCAAATGCTATTGCTATTATTTAATGATTTTGATCAAAAAAATCAAAAGTCCACTTACCTTCGAGAGTTGGTAGAAGGACAAAGCTTGACCAAAGCAGTTTCTGGCCAGAAGTAGGTCAGCAGCAGCGAGTAAAAGTGGCTGAATACTGATTTTCAGCGCAGCAGCAGTTTTCTCAACTCCTTCGTGTGCGATTATTAATTTATCAACTAACCATTCGCATGGATCGCATCTTGAAATAAGAAAATGCATTTTTTTTTAAATTACAGAATTAAGAATGATAAAAAAAGATTGACAAATTATGAGCACCATCAACTAATAGTGAAAGTTTTAATTCAAGCTGTGATTTTACCTGGTGGTTAAAAGATATGTCTTCTTGTCAGAAACAACTAGACATGAATTAAGATCAAATCGTGGCAGATCAAGCTTTTTCAATTCAGTTGTATAATTCCACCGTTGAGTATAGTGAGGATGGTTTGAGAACTCTCGAACACCAAAAGCCCCAACTATCTCTTCATCTTCATCCAATTTATCATCATGTAGTAAAAATGATATTTTGTGTTCCTGAAAATTTTCAGTTCATGAGTAGGTATGTATATGAAAATTCTGTATCCAATGAATAAATTTTTATCAAATTATTAATTTATGATAATATGTGTGTAAAATATTACATCTTGAGATGCTAAATAACTGCTATGTATTTGCATGGATGATTTTCCAAATGTGTAAATAATTCTTTGCTGCCAAATGATATATTGTACATCCGTCGGGAGACTACCCAAATTATATACAAACACAGGTTTGTGGACATCTATGTTAAGTTGAAGCTAGAAAACAAAAAAACAAACACAATAAATTCTATATAATGTTAATTCAATACACGGAAACAATTATTTTGATAAAAGACCTTATATAAAGAAATAAGTGCTGTGTGTATGAAAGATATTAATAAATTCAATCGTTAAAAGTGATACTTAGGTTTTCAAGACAATAACAATAATCTGTGATGGCCAAGGTTTACAAAAATAAGCAAGGGTTGATCTATTTTGATTGCATATTGATAGTGTTTACTATTTTTTGTTGAAAGAAAGGTTTACTTACTACAAGTATGTTCAGTTTCTTATTGAAAAGCGATACAAAATGGCGGCCATCAGCTTGTTGGGGGCTCACTACCCATTGGATGGCATTTGGAACTCCAGCAGACGCTCCATCTTCTACTTGCTCTTTCTTCTTTTTAGAAATGTCGATTTCGTGGTGAGAATCGAGAGTGATCGGCGTTGGGTTCAGTCGATTGACTGAAGATGAAAGATTACTCATTACATCTAAACAAAAATATCACCATTGGTCATGGTATTATTTGTAGGTGCATATAATTATATGTGAATAAAACGTATTTATTTTTTATTTTATTGTAGTTGTCTCATTGACGTGCATTCACAAGTATGCCTGAGGAATGTTATGTTAAAATACTCATGAAATACTTTACGATAATACTCGAAATTTCAAAAACAAGAACTGTGAGAGCTATATATTTATTCATCTAACATATTTTGAAAACTTCTCATCTGTATTTCATAGTGAAATGCTATCTTTCCAAATAAGATTTTTTACACATTTGGAAAGATGCAGAATATTCTACTTCTTCTTTGACTATAATAACTCCAAATGTGAAGTATGTGGCCACCACCTTGATGATTTTCTGTCTTTCACCAGTCATTTTTTTTTCCTTCCAAGACATGCCAATATCCATCAGTTCCTCCAAGTACATCCTATGGATAGTACCCGACAAATAATTCTGACAGAATATGTCTAGCTAATGATATTATCTTTAACCTTTAGAGGAGTATGGACGTACAAGTACGTCGGCGCCATTTTTCTGTAAATGAGTATTAAAGTACTTTAAACTCAACACAGGAGCGTCTGTCTGTAAGCATATATATGCTCTAAGTATGAATTACATATATTCATTGGGAAAAAGTCACAAAATTGTTGTGTTAAGAAAAGGCAGTAAATAAAAGTAAGTGTAAATCTATTCACTCCTCTAAAGGTTAATATTTTTTAGGTTTAGAAATGTATTTCATTAAAAAACAATGAGATTATTTTATACTACACACCTGAGACTGACTGACTTTTCATTTGAAAGAGTGACGACATTTTGTCTGTTCCCATTTCCTTGAATGTTGCAATAAACGAATCTAGCTTGGTGTTGTTCTCTTTGGATTTGGGCAGCGCTTTTTTCCCTGATATCCAATTGTACTGCGATGTTCTTTGCTCTAATGATAATTGCCATTGCCTGTTTTTATTACTATTAATCTATAAAAGAACGAATAACAATAAAATTGATTCATAAATGCAATCAAAAATATAAGTAATGATGGAGTCATAAGCTTCATAGATGATATATGGTAGCAAGCTATTTGTGCGATATCTTATACAATGAAACCGGTTCTTGCAGGCATTATTTATTTTCGGTCAAATCACCAATAAGAACAATGTTAAATAATCCCGCATTTATCGTTCTCCGATCTATTGTTTTCCTTGAATTATCGGTTAAATATTATGGTGCTTTAAAAAATATTGCACCGATTCGTCGAGCATTTGTCATCCTGCCCAAGAGCACGTGTGGCCACATTCAGCAAACTATCGTTAAAAGACCGAGACTGCAAGCGTCGTTGCAGTTGCAACTTATATGTTTGGTCTTCTCTTCGAGTCGATCGATGTTTATTGTTGTCTCGCATTTTGAATTATTCTAACTTGCAATTAAAACATCTTTTTGTTTTAGGGTATACAGAGTTAACGCCCCTTCACTATTGGCACTAGGTATAATTAAAACTAAAACACTCAGTTTTTTTTATTAATTTTACTTTTTTTATTTACACAATAGATATGTTCCACTAAGCACCGTGTAAAAAAATCTGATTAAAAAAAATGACAGAACACAAAAATTGAAGATTGGTCCTCTAAATTTAAAAAAACAGCATTGTTGTATAGAAAATCATGTAAAAAAGGTGATAAAGAAGACAACAAAAAAATCATCAAAATATTATTCATCTACCACCAGACATTATAATATACCATATAATCAGAAGCGTAAAAAAATAAAAACTTATTCATCGATACATATAAATCTATTTCAAATTTAGAAATAATACTTACCAAAAGAGTAGTGGTGTCAAATGAGTGATCAATGTATACGGTTAGTTTATTGACTTCACCGACGATGCAGGACTTTCCAATAATTTCCAAGTTTTCGAGAGAGAAAAATATCAAGTCACCAGCCTGAAAAGATTAATAATTTCATATGTTAGTCATAAACCAGATCATATTTTGCACATATTTCTTATAAGTATTAGTAAAATGAGATTATATATTAAACTGTCTCATTTAGTTGGCTGGATAATTTTTGCTGTCACATTTTGCAAAATAGAACTATTGCACACATTTTTTTTTAAACCATGTCCGCTCCCAATGTGGAGCATATGGACTCCTAATGGAGTTTATCTCAACATAAGTGTTTCTACGAGAACTGCTTGTTACTCAGTTGCTCAACCTCTCCTTTTTCAAAGAGAGTGAATTGACATGAATTGCACAGATATATCAAAGTCATAAAATGAAAAATTTTACCTTATCACCTATAATTGCTATTTGTTGCGATTCTCTCGTTTGCCACCAAACAATAGCACTGGGATTGCGAGCATGATTGGGGTTGAGCTCTATTTTGGTTAGTTTATTGGTAGGCCATTTGAGGTCATGTTTGATATCGGGTTCCAAAAAAGGAAGTACGGGTACAATCTGCAATGTAGACTGTGATAGCACCAGCAGCCAGGTGCCAGAAGGATCAAAGCACATGTCAATAACAGGATATCTCTTCATATCCCATGGTATTTCTTTTGAAGACCTTTTACCGTCAACGTCCATCAAATAGAAATAAAAGCTATCCTCGGATACTGACGCGAGAACCTTTTTTTGGCCATTTTCGCAAAATGTGCATTTCTTTGTGTTAAATTCGTAGAGAAATTCTAACTTGAATAACCGCGAATCATCACTTAAATCCTTATTTGGATCACCTAAATTAACTTTCTCATCCATGATTACGACCAGAAATTGTGAAAAATATTGAAATCAAGAACCCTAAGGTTCAATGCACATGCTTATGAATATTTTAATCAAGAACAGACTATTTTTACAAGTCTAGAAATTATTTGGAAAACTGACATTTAAACCGTGCAAACATCATCGCAATAAGATGGAATCGGTCACCATCTGAAAACAGCTGAAATGTAGGGATACCATTTGATAAAAATTCATTATATAAAAAAAAATGAGATTTCCCTACGCTTCTCAGTGCATTCTTCTCTGGAAAAAAACGATCATATTGGTATGGTAGCCTCCACAAAATATATCTAATAACCTTAGCTATAACAAAATCAATAAATCTATAGTTCAAAATTTTCCGAATGAAAAAAAGTGTGTATTTTTTTGATAATACTTGTTATATTCAAGGACGTCCCGTGGACATAGGCGAGTAGGCAGTTGCCTAGAGGCGGCAAGTCCAAGAAAGTAGCAAATGATCGCAAAAATGCCGAAAAATATATTTTCAATGGTAATAATATTATGATCGATGGCTAAACAATACTTATCTTTATCGCAAAAGAGAGCTATTCTTAAATGTGCCTAGGGGCGGCACATAGCCTAGGAACGTCACTGCTTATATTAAGTTATATTATGCAAAATTCTAAGCAATTCATTAACTGGCTCTTTACATAAACGCTTTTGCTTGTAATTGGGTAGATTATATAGTGGATATAAGTTCTATCTCGTTTTTAAAAATAAGCGATTCTCACTTTGGTTTTATGCAACGTTTACACACAATGATTTATCTTACTTGAAAAAAAATATTTTACCCTATTGCATATAAAGAAAACCAGCGTTTATCATTGTTTTTATCATTATGATGACTTATGACGTAGCCAAAAAGAGTGTGAAGTGATTTTGGCGTGACGCGTTTATTTTCAGTTTCTTTTGTAAAAACTTTTAAAACATAATTAATTAATATTAAAATATAAAATTTGAAAACTTATTTTTTAGATGCATGGAACAATACAAAGAATTTTTTTAAATTAATGCAAAAATATTGTATATTAAATCTTAAAATCGACATCATTTTCTTCTAAATTATGAAAAAATAGCATTTTATAAAAAATGTTTGTAAAAATTCAATTCCATGTTTTTTTCAATATATAATATTTTGTCGTCTTGTGAGATATCCATTTTTTTAACAACAACTTGAACGGTGGAATTTTATCTCACAGACATAACCACTAATATAAATACTTTTTACTTTATTTGACAATTTTTGCGTTATAACCCTTTGAATAAAGACAGTTCTATGTTTGAAAACTATTTTTGTTTATGTAATTTTTCATAAACTTGTAACACACTAAAAGTAGTTGTCAAATGAAAATTTGAAACAAACATGGACACCTCGTCCGATGAAGAATTCGAGACAATAAATGAATATAACAATATCTACAAGAAAAATAGGACGCATCGCCGTAGTATGCCTTATTTAAATGTGAATAGTAAATACAGTGGAAATCAAAATGTGGCGTTAAAGATTATGAATCGAGAGGTAGGGCTAACACCAGTCAGAATGCTTTTCTGTTTGTCCTGTGTTATTATTTTTTGACGATTTTATATCTATGCCTTTTGATTTAAACGCACGTTGTAAGACTTAAGAAAACAGTAAAATCAATATGTTACCAAATAATAAAACATTTTTTCGGTATTCCTATGGAATTGTCAGTCCAGACAAACCTGCTTAGAAGGAATTACCCTTATTATATGTCTTGGCCATTGCTTTCGAATGTTGGTTTTTATATTATGGTACATTTGCTAATCGTGCATTGTATATTGTAGTTCTAGTGGAATCGATCTCATCGAAAATTTCAGTTAACTCTTCCTTCAAACCAGTTAATAAAATAGATCTGTACCTACCTATAATTGTAGTTGTTATAATATATTGGACGTATATTACATCTTCTGTTAATCAGTAAATTTATAATGTGAATCTGAAGTTTCTAAACATTAAATCAATTGAGTGTAGGTAGTTATTTTATTTTTAAATCTTATACAATCTGTATTAAGCAAATGTATAAAGCCAGTGTTTGCATTTTGTATGGAAGATTAATATTGATTGTGCATTGATTTATTTTATTGTTCACCATTGTGATTTGCTTACTTGCACAAACTACGTCTGTTTTGGCAAAACAAGATCTGTTTTTCTCTTTGAATATCTTTCCATTTTAGTCAGTTTGGTATACGATAACTAGAACAGTACTGCTTCTAGGTATAATAAAATAATTGAATGACATGTTTTTTCATAGACGCATGGAACGTTTTCTGGGAAGAGAAGTAATGTGAATAGGAAGGTTTTCGAGAAAATACCACCCCGCCTGAGATTTTGTTTGATGGACATGGTGCCCCTTGTATTTTTGAAGAGTCATACATTTATGGGCTTTTCACTTTGTGGACAGTTCCTACTTAGTTTTACATATGACCTTCACATTATTAGGAGGGATTTTAGGGAAGGGTATAGTTTTAGGTAAGTGTGATTATTTTAATTTTGTTTTGTCTTCTTTATCGTTTGCCAGAAGACAATGTTGAATATTGGGAATTTTCATTTCGCTGACAATTTTTAAACAAGCATCATGTAAAATTTTCATCAAGTATTTAAGTTAATATTTAAATGTTAATACTTATTATTCTTATTCCAGATTGCATTTCTTTTCATGGGTGCCCGGTCAACAAGCTAAGTTAGTTCACAGTGTTCCTCTGTTCGATGATACATCCGTCGATAATAGAGTTACCGTATCAATGGCTCAGTGGAAACATAATCCGTCTCTATTGGTTGTGTATGGAATTGCGTAAGTTATATTATATATTTGCCAAGAATAACTACATTTGGTCAATGGTCTATGCATTCATGATTTTTACCCTTTCAGTGAAATATCCACAGAAAATTCTTACTTGAGTGTCATTGGCGTACCACGCTTGGGTTGTAGAAAATGTTCTGCCCTTTCTAATATCCATGAAGGTAAAGATATTTTCTTTTGTTGATATTATGATTAAGATATATGACATGTATATAAATTTTTGTGTTTTTTTTTTTACTAGTTTTAGATTGCGGTGGTAAACGATGCGTTGAACACAATTTTGCTATACACACAAAGTTTTACTGCGCTTCAGAATCTGCAATATGTGAACCTGTTGTTCAGTTGACCTATCATAATCAAATCGTTATATACACAGATTTCATACACATCTTAGAAATAGACCTTATTGTACCAGATCAAATGATGGATGATGCCATTCATGAAGAGAAGCTTTCTCAAGAGCAGTGCTCTCAGACAGCCTCGTTTGTGAAAACCCCTCAGAATGTATTGATCACTAATAGCTCTGCGGATATTGTTGTGCAAAACATACTGGCTGATTTTTCCGATATGGAAATGGAACCTTGTGTAAATATGAGACCTGTTCAGGTACCAGATATGATCAGTCACGAAGTGTGCATTCAAGCATTGAGAGGACCGCAGCCCTCTCCCGGATGCAGCGAGGTATATATCGGAGTAGAAGACAACTGGGACTCTGTCCCTTCTCCTAGAACTCTTATCAGTCCTCCGCTGCGTTCACCTCGTCGAAGACCCGCAGAAAGTCTCTCTCGTTTCAATGATATGCACCGTATCGCTGACAAGACATATGAATTTGTCGAAGAAGCGGAACCGAAATGTGAGAAATTGAGTTTGTTTCGTAAACGAAGATTAGCAGATAAAAAATATGAATTTTCTGAAGACAACAGTGAAAATATTGTTCCCTTTAGGGTATTACGTAGCAATAGAAAATATTATATAGGTTCCACCAACCGAGAAACCTCAAGAAGAGCTAAATCTCCACCACCCGAAGCTGTCATTCTTAGAGTGCACAATCAAATAACTGCACCTCTTCCCCTCACTCAAGATATTAAATGTGATAATCTATTGAATCGGTTTCATGGCCCTGATTCTGTAAATGATGTTGAATATAGAGTTACGGCAATGCAGGAAGATGGATCGTTGAAAACGATAGCCGTCCACGATAATTCATCCAAAACTTTATCTGACTGCATTGTGCACCCCCAGGATCCATATCTTGTACATTCCGAGAACTCTAATTGCAGTAAGCATTTCATCAGACGTTTTGTGGAAAGCGATGATGACATCACCTCTATCATTACTGATTCTGAAGGTATAACTAATGGCTCTATTGAAATTATTTGTGTGATAATTAATCACTCATTGACTTTTTCTAATCTTGTGCTTTATCTTTGTTTCAGATGATTGTATCTCAGGATACCATGTAGCGTTACCTCTAGTAGCCCACGGCGCATGCTATGTTCCCCTTCAGCCGGTATCAATGGGAACTTGGGAAAGGCTACGTATCGAAGCACCCGTGCTTCAGGCATCACAGCGTTCTCTGGATATTGAATTGCTCTGTAATGAAGTATGCGTTCGCCTGTGTAGGCTCCACGATAAGAAATTTGTGTACTGTTTCGATTGGGGTTGCCACGTGATTAATGTTTGCCAGTCGAGTGGATGTATTTGTGGTGTAAGTGTCAAAATTGTTGTACACATTAAACTTAACCTTCTACACCGGTAACATTGTAATTAACCTTTTGATGAGTGAAAATTTGATAAAGTCATTTTGTGATTTGAAATTGAAATTTCAGTTTGCATAAACATAAATGTAATCTTTCAATGTATTCATATTCTAAAAAAATATGTTGCATATCAATTAATCCTCTCAAAACTGGTAACTAATGCCTGCACGTTAACATGAATTACTTTTTAATTTTTATTTATACATTCTCAAAACACTTTTTTAGATTTATCTTAGTAAAATTATGAAGTGTTCAATTTTACAAATGTTTTCCTAGAAATGTAGAGTGAATATAAATTATAATAATCATTTGTGGAAAAGACTGAATTCCCTGTTTCAAAAGAGTAACCTAATAATTTAATACATTAATTGCTTGAAAAGTTACTTGCATGAATTCTCCCGGTTACTCAATGTATAAAATATAGATTTCTCTATTATTTTTTTGTTTGTTTAAAAGGTTTGCGCTATGTGGTTGTGGGCAACAGAAGAGGAATCAGCTTCCCAGTGTCATTCCTGCAAGGATAATTCATTTTGTATGGTACACAGACGACAATATGCAGCTGAAGTAAGCAATTCCACTAATCATTGTTTAATCCTTCCCTTCCTATGCAAAAAAAGCACAAGCTCCTGAGCTGTGTAGTCGTTACACATCAGGCAAACGGGAGTGAATCATGACAATTATATGTGGTATTGCAGTAGTAGTGTTATATTATTGTCATGATTCACTCCTGTTTGCCTGATTTGTAACGGATACACAGCTCAGGAGCTTGTGCTTTTTTTGCACAGTAAAGGAAGGGTTAAATATTGTAGATTATTAAAACTGAAAAATTCATATTTCATTAGCGTATCATATAGTTTAATCTATGAATAGGGAACATGATTTTAAAATCAGTGGGTATCTATGTGTATGATTAAAAATGTTTTTTTTCTATTTATTATATCAAAAAGTATTTGATAAGTTTTTCACTAATGTTCACGATAGGAAAAAATATTATTTTTTGTATGAAAAGTTGTATTTCAAAATTCCAGGATCGTTAAAACATATTGAGATTGCAATGATTTTTTTGTGATTAGTATTATTTTTGGTATGATTATCATTCAGAAATGTAACTATCTTAACATTAATAGCCGATAAGGTCTGTCTGTAAGGACGTCCGCAGTAAGGTACAGACCAATGATTTCGATTTATTCTGAACAGCACATTTTTGAAATGTTGTTCTATCCAATGGGAGCGGCTTATTTTAAACCGGGCGTGAATGTTCTGATATCGCCACGTTTGAAAATTTGATATTTCTTGGTGTAGAGCTAAAGTATTGTATCACCATACATCATAATATTCGAATAATCAAAGACTTTAATTCGACTATTGCAAACTATGATTATAGGGCTATCGAAATGAATCGTCTGATCGTGTGAGTCGATGTGAGACTAATATTTTTTGGAGCGGATTTGATCAATTGAATCATAATGATGAATCTTTTCACGTCTGACCTTGAAAATCTGTTAGAATTCTTTAATACATTAAGAATATTCAAATTATGATATGGATATATGATAGAATAATATTTTGCTTTTTTCATACACTTGGACAAAATGTGCAACTGATTTTTTATTGAAAAATTGGATTTGATCTTTTGATTTTTATTGGAAATAATTGTTAAATAATTTAAAATCCGAAAAATAATTGTTGGCAAACTTAAACATTATTCCAAAAATTAAGTAATTTACAAAATTTCTGCTACTACGAAAGATGATTGTTAGCAAACTTTAACATTATTCCAAAAATTAAATAATTTACGAAATTTCTGCTACTACGAAAAATGGTTGTTAGCAAACTTAATCATTATTCCAACAATTAAATAATTTACGTAATTTCTGCTACTACGAAAAATGGTTGTTAGCAAACATAAACTTTATTCCAAAAATTCAATAATTTACGAAATTTCTGCTACTACGAAAAATGGTTGTTAGCAAACTTAAACATTATTCCAAAAAATCAATAATTTACGAAATTTCTGCTACTACGAAAAATGGTTGTTAGCAAACTTAAACATTATTCTAAAAAATCAATAATTTACGAAATTTCTGCTTCTACGAAAAATGGTTGTTAGCAAACTTAAACATTATTCCAAAAATTCAATAATTTCAATAATTTACGAAATTTCTGCTACTACGAAAAATGGTTGTTAGCAAACTTAAACATTATTCTAAAAATTAAGTAATTTAGGAAATTTCTGCTACTACGAAAAATGGTTGTTAGCAAATTTAAACATTATTCCAAAAATTCAATAATTTACGAAATTTCTGCTTCTACGAAAAATGGTTGTTAGCAAACTTAAACATTATTCCAAAAATTAAGTAATTTAGGAAATTTCTGCTACTACGAAAAATGGTTGTTAGCAAATTTAAACATTATTCCAAAAATTCAATAATTTACGAAATTTCTGCTACTACGAAAAATGGTTGTTAGCAAACTTGGACATTATTCCAAATATTAAATAATTTACGAAATTTCTGCTCCAACGAAAAATGGTTGTTAGCAAACTTGAACATTATTCCAAAAATTCAATAATTTACGAAATTTCTGCTACTACGAAAAATGGTTGTTAGCAAACTTAAACTTTATTCCAAAAATTGAATAATTTACTAAATTTCTGTTACTACGAAAAATGGTTGTTAGCAAACTTCAACATTATTCCAAAAATTAAATAATTTACGAAATTTCTCCTCCTACGAAAAATGGTTGTTAGCAAACTTGGACATTATTCCAAATATTAAATAATTTACGAAATTTCTGCTCCTACGAAAAATGGTTGTTAGCAAACTTAAACATTATTCCAAATATTAAATAATTTACGAAATTTCTGCTACTACGAAAAATGGCTGTTAGCAAACTTGAACATTATTCCAAAAATTCAATAATTTACGAAATTTCTGCTACTACGAAAAATGGTTGTTAGCAAACTTAAACTTTATTCCAAAAATTCAATAATTTACGAAATTTCGGCTACTACGAAAATTGGTTGTTAGCAAACTTTAACTTTATTCCAAAAATTAAATATTTCACGAAATTTATGCTACTGCGAAAAATGGTTGTTAGCAAACTTGAACATTATTCCAAATATTAAATAATTTACGAAATTTCTGCTACTACGAAAAATGGTTGTTAGCAAACTTAAACTTTATTCCAAAAAATCAATATTTTACGAAATTTATGCTACTACGAAAAATGGTTGTTAGCAAACTTGAACATTATTCCAAATATTAAATCATTTACGAAATTTCGGCTACTACGAAAAATGGTTGTTATCAAACTTTTTTTTTCCAAAAATTCAATAATTCACGAAATTTCTGCTACTACGAAAAATAGTTGTCAGCAAACTTGAACATTATTCTAAAAATTAAGTAATTTACGAAGTTTCTGCTAATACGAAAAATTGTTGTTAGCAAACTTAAACATTATTCCAAATATTAAATAATTTACGAAATATCTGCTAACTATAAAAATAAAATATATTAAAATAAAATATAATTAAATTAAATTAAATTCAATAAAATAAAATAAAATAAAATAAAATAAAATAAAATAAAATAAAATGAAATGAAATAAAATAAAATAAAATACCATAAAATAAAATAACATAAAATTAAATTAAATTAAATACTATGCAACAAAAATCTCACGTTGCTGGGCAACGGGCTTACAGCTAGTAACTAGTAAAATATTCAACCAAAACTGCATCTCAGTCCTTTGTTGTTAAAGACATATGAGTTGTCTGGTATCAAAAGCAGAACTGTTCCATACATGTTGTATGGAACAGTTCTGCTTTTGATACCAGATGACTCATTTTTTCTCCCATCTTTTATAAAGAAAGCGTTCCGTTTTCAGCATACATCACAACTGTCATGCTTAAAAATATTTTTAACATATTTCATATAGAAGGCTAATTAATTAATACATTTTCTTACGGTTTCATAATATTATCAAAATAATTGTTAAAAATAAAAGTGAAGTTCTTTTGATTATCTATTAATTCTTGTGTTTTTATTTCAGTGTCTATTTGTGTGGGATCTTTCCAGTGGGCTGTACAGAACAGAACATGTTTCTTTCAAGGAAGACGACACTCAAGACGCACAAAAAGGTATGCTAGAGATTTGAAAGACTGCGAGTTGGTCTGGGACTTATGCAGTAATGTGTCTAAGTGTGTGATGAAACTGATTGTAAAACTGTTGATGCTGGAGAAAAACTATAGGTATTCTCCGGCAGAAGATAAAGAAAACTCATGATGTTATATGAATACTTTCGATGGTTTCGGCGGTAACTTTGTGGAAGTTCATTTTAATAAAAAAATTAAATTAACTTTGATTATTCCACGTATTGTGTTACTAACTGTGACACGTGTTTCGCCTCTTTCAGAGGCATCTTCAGACTTACTATCGCAAAGTTTGCTTAAGTAATGAAGCAAGATTGATTCTAACATTTTAAAATTATAAAATTACAAAATGGAGGTTTGGGTTTTTTTCCTTTTAAGAGGAGTAAGTAAGTCTGAAGATGCCTCTGAAAGAGGCGAAACACGTGTCACAGTTAGTAACACAATACGTGGAATAATCAAAGTTAATTTAAATTTTCTATGTTATATGAAGTTATACAAGTGATACTATAACTGTGCTCTTCAATTCAATTGAGATTTCAGTTCAAAGTATCACTGAATGTATATTTAGCTAAACTATAAGTTACATGGGTATCACGCAGGGTCGGCTAACTCATTTTGTGCCATGGCCTATTCAAGTTATTTTGTGATAGACTTAGGGTTACTTGTTTTCAATGACAACTCTATCATTCCCTGATACTGAAATATCGACTCCCCCTTCTTATGCTAAAACACTTATTTACAATTCAAATGTTGTTTTATTGGTGAAAAATCTAAATTATTTTCACTTATTAGTAAACACAAGAATAATCAATTAAAAAAAAAATATTTTTGAAATTATCTATTTGACCTTCGGGTTCCTGTGGATTGCAAAGTTCTTATTATTTCAACCATTCGCTAAATACCAAAAATATCTAGTTGATATTTATTGTAATCTACAATGATATCAATCAATCAATGCAATGCAATCCAAATATTATACAGATTTTTCTGGGGTCACTTTGTACTCCACCGCTCCTTTATCCTATTTTAGACTTTTTGGTACTTGTGTGTTCAATAAAAACCTAATCGATATTTTTTTTGAAAGATTTTGCGTACGCTTGCCAAAGGGTTACAAACAAAAAAAAAATATATAAAAGGCAATAAGAAAGTAAATGCTTATTACCTTTTGAGGACTTCACATATCATTAAATGATTAAATAACTTGAGCTGTCTTACTTTCCCTAAAATGCTGTCCTCATTTAATATTCTGCATATAAACAGAATTTCAAAATAATCAAGTAATGTTTAATTAGTTAGTCATTTTTTTTAGTTAGCAGTCTTTATGTTGGCAATCGTGACTTTGGCACTCTTGGTATAATGTTGATTATTTTTTATTTTAGAATGTGGCGGAGATCGAGCTCGACAAATGGCTCTTCAGCTTGCGCCTGTAACTTCATCGTTCGGACAGGACAACCGATTGCTGACCACTCTTGCCGGTGATAATATTTTACTTATTACACAATTAAGAATTTTACATAGTTTTGATATGTCAGAGCGTATGTTATCGCAAAGATTTTATAAAAAAAAAAACTTGAATCCATCTGAGTTGAATGCAATCTTGTTCACAAATTTAATATTTGCTGTAGGTATGAGCGCAAATGAATCTATCCAAATTATATTTTACTTACATCTGAAACTTTCACAAATCATTTTCATCTTTTCGTTTTAATATAATTTTTTTTCATTAAATAATTTTGCTATTTTTGTTTTGTTACAGGTCGTTCGCTAAAGCGCTTGACGGATTTTGATCATTGTATCGAAATCACCAAACAGCATGCAGATAGTTCAGAGTCCGAGTCGACAGCCGAAGAGAGTGATTCGGATTGACAACCGTATTGAACAAAAACTTACACTCTTCTAGTTGTGGATAAATATTTTTTATTTATGTAAAGTTGTACTTTTTTACCAGCAGTATTTTTGTTTATCAAATTTTGTTGAAGTATGAAAATAACATTGATACGGAGAAGTAAATTATATTCTGTGAAATGAATTGCATTTACTGCGAAGAAGTTTTATGTGTTCAGCAATAATATTGATTATGTAAGTTCTTTGGTATAGTTTGAATATTTACAGTATTGAATTAATAATTTAAATGATGCAAATAATATAATGTATTTATTATGCTTTAGGTGAATCGTTCTTTTTCTTTTTGTATTTTGTCTACTAAGGCAATAATGGAAATTGATTAATGAAAACTCATACTTTCGTAGGAAACATAATATAGTGATTTGTATATTATATTTTGGATGTGTAAGATTGCATTATGTATTATATATGCTACATCCACACCTATGGATATAGGGTAGGTGATGTTCTCGATTTCAATCTGATTACATTGTGTTTAATTAATTGTAATGTAATATACGAAAATAATACTCATTTTTTTTTTATCGTGAAAGGTTTATGTTTTTATTGTTTCCAGTTACAGACCGTAAAGGGCTCAACGAACAGATCACTTTTTGTTTATAAAGTATTGAATATGAATGATTTCAATTCAAACTTAGGAATGTACATAATATTTACTATTTGTAAGAAAAATATTACAAATAAAACATTTGTGAGAATGAAACGGCATTTTATTAATTTTTTGCCTACATTTGACACAATTACTGCTTCTGCAATGTGTACATCGTCGCCGTTTGAATCAAACTCTTAACCCGTATAACTCCTTTGTCAAATAGGGCTCCACATTTTAAGCTTTGTTTGAATTCAATTAAATATTGAAACTTTTTTCTTTCAAATACTGTGATTCGTCACTTTTAGGGTGTTCACTGTCAATACTTGGTGGAAAGGCATTATATTAGAAAAAAACACAATATTCCTTTGTACTCAATTGCCACTTTTTATATATCAAGATCAGGACCGGTTTCACTCATGGCGAGCGGTGTCAACTGATAAGATAATTTAATTTCTTATCAGTTTTCAACGCTCGCCATCAGCGAAACCGGTCCTGATCTTGATAATTGAAAATTGGCAATTAAGTACAAACGAATATTGTGTTTTTTCCAATATAATGCCTTACTGCTCCTGATGTGGAGCATTATAGACTCCGAGTAAAGTTTTTCACAACAGATGTGTTTTTACAAGAATTGCTTTTAACTCTGTAACTCAACCTATCTTTCTCGAAGAGAGTATGGATAGAATGATAAGTCTAGGATAGGACTAATGGTTAGCTAATCACTCTCGCTGCGCCCCCTTTTTCAAATAAAACGGGTGGTTGGGAATGTTTAAGATATCACAAACACCCATGCCTTTGAACGAAAATCCATAAATAAATTTATGCAATTGCCCATAGAGGGATTTAAGCACATAGCAGCGCAACCGAAGCCAACGACGCTGAACACTCAATCAATCTCATCTACCATACCTTTGAATCCATACATGGGCAACCACCGGCCCGCCAAGCTATTTTGTTCGGCCCTGATTCATCTCGGCGAAGTATTAGAGAGAGAAATTAATAGTTTTAGGTAGGGATTAAATAATGGAGATGACACGAGCGCTTGCAGTGGCTCCACTCTACTAGTTTATGATCACCACTATATAAGAAATATCAATGTGTTTTATTTAATTTAATATTACTTTATTATGTTCAATAATTTGGTCCGGCCCGTGACTCGGAGACAGAATGATAATTTGGCCCTAGACCTACAAAAGGTTGCCCATGCCTGCTTTAAATAGTAAGAAAAAATAATAATTTATCAAGATTATCATTTGGGCTCAAGTGGGCCAAGTTGTATTTTAGAAAAAAAACTTAAGACGCGTTTGATTTAATATTCTACGAGTCTTAACATATCGTAAAAGTGAAGCAACCTGCAAATTGCAATAGTTTTATCTCCGTAAAATAAAAATATGCAATCCACCAAAACACCAAATAAAAACGTGATTTTACTTTAAAAAAGTACAAGAAAAAAGTTTTACCATTTCACTAGTTGTCTCACTTCACCTCTTAAGTAGCCATTTTGACATGTGAAAAAAGATGAGAACCAAAACTTCCTACAATTTTAAAAAAGCACAATAGACTAAAAATAACAAAGTTTTCAAAATACAACCTTTTCTATAACAATGCACGTCAAAAAAGCACAAACTGTATTTTTTTTTAATTTTTGAGTGGAAAACAAAAAAGATATGTGACAAAATGATAAAATGCGTTTCTTGCGTAATGCTTTTTTTCGAGATAGGACAAGTTGGATCTCAGGTACCGAAATACTTTTTTGCTGGAAAGATTTATATATTTTCATGTTAGCCATGGGTCCAAGTAAAACACCTAATCATTTTTTGCCCTCAGACAAGGTTATCTTGTTCAAGTGCATACAGGTCGCAAATTATTGAATTATTTAAGATTAATGGAATTATTCATTTGTTATTGCACCTTGAATGCTATTTTTTTTAGGATTTTAATATTTTTTCACGACCCATAACCTATCTTCAGAATTCCAATAGCTAATTAACGTTTACCACAATCGCGTGACAATTTTAACAGAATTTAAAATCAAGATATTACAGATCTAGAGTGGGATATATTGAGAATTATCAGAACTGACATTTAAATTTCCCGCCATATTTTAACCCCAGAGGCCAATAAGCTAACGGTATACATTTGAAATTTATATTTACAAACATAAATCAATTTATTTTAGTAAGCGATGAAAATATAAATAAATTATATTGGGTGGTTATATATTTTTACATTTCAGTATTATAATAAATTAATGTTAAAACAGGTGACTACTTCCTGTCTAGCAACTAGAAATACAAAAAAACCAAAAATTTTGAAGTCGAATAAACCCAGAATGTTGGAAAAAAGTGCAGAATATAGAGTACGTCGTTTTTTAAACAGACTGAAGTCCACATGCACACATACAAATTTGCGTTTAGCCAAATGTCATAAAAACGAGACCGTTTCCAAATACTTTTTTTCGGATTCAAGTTTACCTAGTATCACTGGCCAATATAATAATATGCTTTACTATTACAGCTCTTCATAACATCATAATAAATTAACTTCTAATTTGTGGTGAGTACTGTCGCGTTTTTTAAATAAGTGTTACCGAATACTAAAAAAATATACAAAAATATCAGTTATAAATATAAAACTAATATACCGTTATTATTCAATATTCCTAATTTTGGCCAATTTTTCAAAGAAAATTCTTTTTATGCAACTTTCCTAGCTAAGCCAGGAAAAAAACCCGAGTTTTTATCATCTCGCATCACTAATAGCCATAGACAATGTACTTAGCTACTGGCAACCCTAGACTCATTGCTAAAAAACGATAATTAGCCCGATTTCTCGACGTCTGTCGTTCAGTTTTTTTCAAATTATTATATTGAAATCTGTCAATGTATTAATTTTTATAAATCGGATTCAAAAGTAAGATAGCATGATTGGTTGCGAATTTTATTATTTCCCCTTCTATGATTTATAAACAAATCTTATGTAATCCATAACCTCAACAGGTTTTCAAGGGTCAAGATGGGGAACACTGTTTCGGCTGCTGAAATAGCTGCTTCAAAATTATTGAATAAGGATGAATCTATGAAATCGCCCCCACCAGAATGTCCGATGCATAAAGATTACAAACCACCACCTCCTAAAGTAACTGAGTGCCCAGTGCAACACGGACAAGATGGCAAGGACGACATCAATCCCCTTAACATGGTAGGGTTTTTCATTTCAATTATTGAATTAGATAATATTCGACAGTTGATAGTGCAACGCTTAATGAACAAGAAACAGCTTTTTGCCGTGAATTAATGTTTGCATGTCTTTTAGTCTCGGTGAGAATGTTATTGTTTTCAAATGATAATGTTTTGAATTTTTCTTTTTTTCTCGATCACATTCATATATATTCATCAATAAACTATGTAATGAAAAAAATATACGGACCGTTTACGTGCATTATGGTCTGAGATAGTGTACAGCCTTCCATTTTCTTTTCACTCTATCGACCTTTATCCAGATTTTCCCAGTCTACCTTCACTTAACATTCCACCTGACTTGCTTCTTCTGATACATCTATTTTATCATGACTTTACTGTAATAAAAATGGAGGTATAATATGTATACAATGCTTTATTTACAGATAAAAAATGGAGCTTGTTTCAGATTTAAGCATTTTTAACATGGAGTATTTATGATCCATCTGATTTCGTGGTAGCTTGGAATATTTTGCCCGCTGTGGTCTAGTTGGTTTGAGCTTGCTATTCCGATTAGGTTTGTCTGGGTTCGATTCTTTACAAGATCAATGCCAAATTATTTTTTTTAAAATTTATATTTGAGATCTGAGATATGGGTATTTCACTTCACCTTGAGTTAATCTCAAGTGACTAACAAGAAATCGTTCTCATCGAGTTTTTTCATTATTATTAGCTGTAATGTCTATTTTTTTTTTTTAAATAATTCCACCAAGAATTAAAAGAGTAAAAATGTAACACACAGTTTTTGTGCCCTGACATTAGCTTAACGTCACCTCTCATATTATTTGAGATTTAAAAATCGTTGTGTTATTATATTTATAGATGCCACCTGCAAATCAGCAACCAGCCCCGGATCAACCATTCCCATTACCTACAAATCGGCAAGTATCCACTATCCCCAAAGCCATACCAGATGGTGTCAATGAATTTTGGGTTTACCCCAGTCAGCAAATGTTTTGGAATGCCATGCTTCGGAAAGGCTGGCGGTGGAAGGATGATCAAATTTTGGAAAAAGACATGGATGACATTATCAAGATACATAATGCTAATAACGAACAGGTATATTAATGAGCCGTCAAGAAGTGAAGTGAGCCATGTAGTAAAATGGCAAAAAAATTCTGTTCGATTTTAAAGTTTAAACACGTCTTTACTTTTAGCACGTGTTTTGGTGGATTGCATATTTTTATTTCAGGGTATACTACCATTGCAGTGTGTATTTACTGAGGTCACTTCACTTTTACGATACTTAAAGACATGTTGAATATTATAACGCATCTAATTAATTTTTTCCTAAAATACCACTTGGCTCACTTCACCACTCAAAGGTTCATTTGTGTTTTTCTTTAACAATTTTTTCTCTTTTTATTTAAGATTTTATATTGGTATACCAAGTAACATTTGTCAAGTCTTATTTGTTGTCTGCTTCTAGGTTCTATCTACTTTACTTTTCATAATACACATTTATTGTCTTCATTATGTTTTATATGTTTTTATAACGAAATGGAGTTGTGTACCAGCTATAATTTATATTTACAGGCATGGCGAGAAGTTTTAAAATGGGAAGCGTTACATGCTCGTGAATGTGGTAATCCAAAATTGAAAAGTTTTGGTGGAAAAGCAACAAACTTCAGTCCTCGGGCTCGAATTCGGCAACTTTTAGGGTAAGCGCCTACTGGTTTCAATATTTCATAAACTAGTGGTGTGACATTGAAAGAATCTTTGTAAGCTAAATACACTCAATTTTTTATATTCATATTAAAAATGAGTTGAAAAGGAATCAACTGACGTCTTTAGTTATTTTTAGTTATGACCCAAAATATTCCAAATTTCAATTTGATTAAGAGATCAAATTGAAAGTCAGCCTAGTTTCTGTTATTTTTTTTTTCATTACTTTCCTTTTTGCTTTGCGGGTAAATTTTCTAAAATTTGAACCAAGTACAAAGTATCTGTTATGCATAATAAACAAGTGATGTAAGGATGAATATAGTTTTAACAGAACCATGAACATTCACAACGATAACATAAAAACATGTCAAACTTTGAACCTCAACATCTCCATTCTGCAAATTTGCAGTTGCTTCCCTCTTATTTAACTCAATCCCAATAATGTTGTTTTTATCAATTTAAGTTAAGTGTTTTGTAAGTGTCTGCTCTTGTTTGGGTTTGACAAACTCTTGAAATAATTTCAATAAATCAAGAAATTCGAAAGATTAAAAATAAAAAAAAAGTCCAAACCTTTAAAAAATATTTTTTACTAATATAATTGGCATCTTTGCTTGCGTGATAATAAATTTCATGTATATTTACAGTTATGAGCTTCCCTTTGATCGCCACGATTGGATTGTAGACCGCTGCGGAAAAGATGTGCGCTATGTTATTGATTACTATGATGGAGGTGACGTCGATAAACATCACCAATTCGCATTGCTTGATGTGAGGCCTGCCATGGATTCATTCGGAAGTTGTTGGGATAGAATGAAGGTCATGTATATGAGATACAAATATGACTATTTTAGCAAAGAAGAAACAACCAATTAAATTATTAGTATTTGACATTTAATGAATGGTTTTGTCACTTAATGTATTATAAATTATTTACCTGATTTATTTTCTCATGTCTTGGGATTTCTGAATATGTCTCCCATTATGGATAAAATTTTCTCCTATCCAATTATGCGCGTTCGCTAGTATAAGTTTACTAGAACATTGTAAAGTATTAAATCACCATTTCCCATCAATATGAGGGCATTTTCATGTATTTATTCATGACAAATGATTTTAATTGTGTTAATTAATTTTGAGAATCGTAAAAGAAGCTAAAATTAACGGCAACGCATTGCATTTTACAAATATTGTAACACTTATTTGATAGTAATTAATTATCGAAACGAAATTAATTAGGTTTAGTTAAAGGAACACAGAAAATGAAATGTGTTCATTCGTTGCCATTGATAAAATTTATTTATGAAATATATGTTACCTATTGGCTTATAATTGTTTTTATTTCTAAGAATTATAACTAACAAGCTAATTTGTTAAGTAAGTTTTTTGTCGCTAATACATCAGCACACAAAATAGTGCTGCATTCAGTATACTGTTTTCGATTGATATTTATTTACTTGTTGTTTTTTGTTTTACCAGGTTCTATTTATTTCAACAAATATTTTGGAATATTATTAAACTGCTAAAACTTTGCACTAAAATTACGAGTGACACTTAATGAGTAATATTTACCGGACATATCCGGCAAAAATAAGCTTATTTAAATAGTTTTTATATTACTTAAAATTACACAATATAAAAATGTTGTCTAGCTGAAGAATTTATTCAGAGTGCAGGGGGTTGCGTGTTCCATAAATCCATATTATTTGCATACCAAGTAAAATTGTTATTTTTGATAATTTTACTGTTTGAAAGTTAATATAAAACTATTGACACACTAAAATATACAATTGACTAAATGATAATTTTTCTAAAGTGCACAAAAAAATACTGCAATGAGGATTTACTACTTAAATACAATACTAGTTGCACATTTCCGAAATATACTTGGAGGTTTGTACATATTTCTAATTACTAGTGTCAAAAACGGCTCTGCTTTTGAAGGTCATGTACAAATTAGATACAATCTAAATTATAGTAACATTGCACATTCTTCAGTTATTTTGTGATATAATTTTTTGCTGCCTATAATATCTATGGTTATTTAAATTTCACAAATTAATAATAATAAACAAAAGTGTAGCTTTCCTTAGAGTACTTATGTACATATCTAAATATTTTCTGAGATAGCAGTGTCTGGTTTTGAATTTACTGAATATGCAATATAGTGCCCAAATAAAATCTAATATTTCAGGTGATATTGCCGTGGGCCCATAAAAATATGCAAAAAGAATTCATCAATCAAATTATGTATGACATATATTACATAAATATATTAAACATTAGTTGACCTTAAGATTCTCCTTAGAGATTTTGTGGTGTGAAATATAGTAGTCTGTCAAAGCTTTGTCCACAGATATCACTACGAATATTGAAATTGAGAAAAAGAAAATAATGCTTCAATAAAGGTTCAAAAACTATACTTTCTGTAACATTCAACTTGGGCGAATGATTAAAGTTAGTTGTCTTAAGTAAAAAGAAAAAACAATTACAAAAATAAAAAATGTGAATAATGTAGCATAAGCTGACCTTGGTTATTTCTTAAAACCAAAAATTGAAAATTTCACACACCGGAACGGAACGCTCAATTCATTTCCTGGAGATAGTGATGTCCTTTCTCCCCGAGTCAAAAAATTCTCATCTGACTATTCTCATGTGATATAAACATTATAAAATATTTGTCCCACTGGCCTAAGCTTTAATGACAATTTTTTTCAATTACTACTATGCCATTAGATGTGACACAAATACAAAATTTCAAAAATATTTTTTAATATATAATGTTTTTTGATTATCTTGGACAGCATATGCTTTCCATATCATACATAGTTTTGAGGACTTTTTGAAGCATAATTTGTCGAAAAGTAATCACCTAACATAATTTTATTTAGATCATTGTGAATTCATTGAATCATGGTTTGTTTCAATATTTAAAACAGACAAAAAGGAGTTAACTGTGGGCGCCACCGATATCTTCAATGTTCTAATGTGTGTTTCATTTATTTCTACTAGTCTCCAATGATCGTTCATTCTTGTAAAATGTAAATAAAAAGTTATGTAGTATTTAAGTGTAGAAATAAAAAAAATGTTGAATAAGAATGGTTTTTTTTTAATTCGTATATAATATATTACCTGTCGTTTATTTTTTCCTACAAATTGAAATAACTATATTCATATTGTGTGATGAGATTTTTGGAATTTCTTTCATTTAGAAAATTAGGAGGAAAATTTTATAACATACTCTAGGTCTGGGGTAGCAAATCTTTTGGCTGTTGGGCCACATTGGGGACGAAAATTTGGCCATAGACCACATAAAAAAACCTTAAAATAAAGGTTTTTTTTTGTAATTAAGTTATATTCCTGGGGTTGGCGTCACCCAGTGCGTTAATCCTGTTATAATCAATCACACATTGCAGGTAAATGTTTTAACCTGTAGCACGTTTAGTCATTCAATTTGAAGATACTTTCTTGTTAAGCAACTAAATGTTTCTTTAATAACATATTTTTCAATTATACAATTTTTAAAACACTCCACAGGCCGGATGGAATTTCATCGCGGGCTGCCATTTGCCCAAGCTTACTCTTGATGAATAATATTGGAGAAAGCAACACTTAAAGAATGCAAGGCATTTGGTTGTAATGTACAGCTGTGCCTCCCAGACAGTCCGCATTGAGTTTAATGTGGCTCCAGTCATTTATAGACAAATGGCGCACTCCTTTTTTATGCTACCATCTTCCGGATATGTACGCCAAGGTATCTGAAGCTGTCAACCCTCTCGATGATCTGTCTCGCCCTGGTTAGAGTCATCAGAGTCATGACAGGTTTGGTTTCCACATCACATTGGTCTTACTTGTATTCATTTTTAGACCAATGAGACCTGAGTATGCTCCTGACCAGTCTATAATCTCCCGTATGCCCTTAACAGATTTGTCGGATATGATATCATCAACGGCATAATCAAGGTTACACAGCCTCAGACTGGGACCAACAGCTTCACCTTGATCAGGCAGAATTGACCTGCGGAGTATAAAGCCAAAGATAATAGTATAAAGGAAAAGTGCAAGAACGCAGCCCTGTCTCACTCCAGTTGGGATACCGAGCTATTCAATATTTGAGTCACTGATTCTCACACAACATGCACTATTTTCATGAATGGATTTGATAATGGCCACAATCTTTGGCGGAATCCCGTATGCATCCAGTATCCTCCATAACAAAGGTCGGTGCGGACTATAAAATGCCTTCTCATAGCCGACGAAACAACAAGCAAGAGTGCGGATAAGTCATTACTCTGTCGGAGGAGTCATCGAAGATTGTATATTTGGTCCACACATGATTGTCCAGAGAGGAAGCCAGCTTGATTTTTTGAAGTATTTGCATAATGGGATCTCTTAATCTCGCCAAGAAAATGTGTGCCATTACATTAGCGAAGATGAGTTATCGAAGAGATATTCCTCGGTAATTATTACAGCTGAGGGAATCACCTTTTTTGTGGACTGCTAACACCCAGTCCCTTAGATCAGTGCTTCCCAAACTTTTTCATATAACGACCCTTTAGTCTCTCACTGTGGTCTAGTTCAGTGCTTCCCAGATTGGGGGTCGTCGCAGAACATGTCAAAACTCCTCCTTAATACAAATATTGAGGAGGGCCGCGGATTTCTTTTTTTCAGATTTAGGGGGCCGTGGAATGAAAATGTTTGGGGAGCACTGGTCTAGTTGGTTATAGCTTGCTCTATCGACCAGGTGAGTGTGGGTTCGATTCCCGGTAAGGTCAATGTCAAATTTAGATTTTTAAATTTATATTTGAGACCTAAGACATGGGTGTTTGTGATGTCAATTTACCTTGAGTTTATCTTGAGCGACTCGTATGATCTTTCAAATTTAAAATATTTGGCGCATTGGCATTAGCTGTAATGCCAAATTTTTAATAAATTAAAATATTTAAATTAAAAGTAAGAAAAAAAAATGAAAAACATAATCCGCGGCCCCCTTGAACACAAAACATGTTATACGGGGGCCTCCAGTTTGGGAAGTACTGCCTTAGACATCGTCTGACATCTTAGCCATAATGTGGGTGCAGGATGGCTTTAAGAACACATTTCAGAAATTCTGATTGTATACCGTCTCCACATGGTGCTTTCCCGTTTTTAAGCCTCTTCACTCCCAAGGTAATCTCGGCATGTGTGGGCGTACGGTCTGAAATACCAGTCACTCGGGGAGGTATATTCATGTAGCCTCTTTGGTTACATCAAAGGGATTATGAGGGCTGCTCAGGTCAGCACCTCACGTAAATGATCCTTCCAAAAATTTTAAATGCATTTTACGTTGGATTCTATCGCTCCCTCAGGGCCACCAATGAGCCCAGGAGTTGGTGGTCGCTTTCCACTGATCTCACGATAAATCATATGTACGCTAAAACTACTCCGAAATAAATATCACAAAACTTTACAATGTAATCCTTTGAATTGTTTTATAAAACTTGCTCAGAGGTCAGTTAAATATCAATAATATTGCTTAATGGTAATAATTACTACCCCGAATTGTAAAGCGATTCCTCTGTAATTGAATCATAGCCATTTATTGACCTAAATGTTGTCAGGTATGTTGTTATTTGGTCAATAAATTTATATTTTACCCAAAGGGTTGTTAGTAATTGACGATCCGGAGATAGCGCGCGGTCTACATTCATGATTAGGGGGCGAACAATACAATCCTATACTACTATACATATCCTAAACCTCTCTCCCCACTTCTTCAGCATCCTTATACACTTATTTGATTTCCCTCTGAATGGCACGTGACGTCATTAATATATGCTTTCTACCTGAATTTTAGGGTATAGCTAACAAAACCTTTCCCGTGATAAATAATGACAGAACGAAACAATTGCTTAAGTTCTTAATAATTGTTTGATGTTCGTATTATTTATAATTATTTTTTTTCCGCTGGTTATCAAATTACGGATATTATCAATCCAGAAAAAAATTATTTCGGAACTGCTCTACTTTAAAAATGATACAACGATAATTGAAAAATACTAAATTTTGTTCTCTTATAATTATTACCGATGAAAGTATGGGGGATTTTTATGAAAAAATATGTCAGTATAACTTTTTAAGCCATCGTGCGTTCGGTTCGCAAAATTTCCTATTTTGTGCCTATTGTAAATGTGAAGTAACCGATTGCCACGAAACCAATCGATTCCGTTGAAATAAATAGGCGAAAAATGTAATGATGTACACTCAACCTTTATTTAAACGGGGTACCTATACATTCCATTTAAAACATAAAAAAAACGTAAAGAACAAATTAAAGATAGATTCCATTAAATTGCAATTGTGGAACCGCGTAAAAATAAACAGTACAAAAAGAGGATTAGGTATTCATACAAAAATTGATTCAATTAATGTTTCGCATATTGTAAATTTTCGAATTCTTTTATCAAAGTTATATTTTACAAGACGCTAGAAAACCAAAGATAGTTAATATATTATACTTTTTATATGTAGGTATCGTTTTTTAGGCTTCTTCGTGTAGCCCTTAGCTTTGGGAAACGCTGCACTAGACTACCTTATTATATTCCATATTACGTATTTTCTCCCCCACCAAATTCACAAGAATTATATTAAATTTTATTATATAAATTATAAAAAATGAGTATAAAAAAATAATCTTTTTTACAGAATATCATTTATCCATCGCTGTTTTTTGTTGGTTATTTTCCATTGAACGATATCCTTCAAAAATATTTTCTTCGTTCAATATTTTCTATACGCCCGAGAACGCTCTGAACAGTGTAATTTTTCTGAAATACCTGAAACTGATGGATTCAGTCGAGTAAAACATTTTGAATCATATGACAAAGTAAGTACATACTACATACATACATACATACTACCAAACTGAAATAAAAAAGGTTTTTTTTGTTGTTTTAGTTTTTGTTTTTGAAGACACGTGTTAGAAAATCCATTTTCTTATTTAATACATTAAAGAAACACGAACAAGTTTAAAAATCATCGTTAATCGTAAACGATACATGTTTTTTATAAGGTAGCCAGAAATGAAGGCTAATTTTTGTGAATTTTAAATTATTTTCTTTCCTAAATGAAATAACATATAAGGATGCAGTTGTATGACGGGTGAGGCCTGACCCTCAAAGAATGACATCAAATTCTCATAAAGGAATCTTGTTATTTCCAGTGACTGAATATTCACCAATAATTTCTCTTGTTGAAGGTTTCCCAATTTTTTAAAAAGAAAATTAAGTATTTTGTTTTAATTCTACGTTTATTGAACCAAAAAAAAGGTGATCCCCTCAGCTGTAACAATGACCGAGGCATAACTCTTCTCAGTATACCTGGGAAGGTAATGGGACACATTCCCTTGGCGAGGATAAGAGGCCCCATTATGAAAATACTTAGGAAAAATCAAGCGGGCTTCCTCCCTGGAAGGTCGTGTGCTGACCAAATACACAATCTTCGATGTCTCCTCCAGCAGAGCAATGAATTTAACAGTGCTCTTGCTTGTTGTTTCGTCGACTATGAGAAGGCATTTGATAGTCCGCACAGACCCTCTTTGTGGAGAATACTGGATGCCTACGGGATTCCGCCAAAGATTGTGGCCATTATCAAATCCCTACATGAGAATAGTGCATGTTGTGTGAGAATCGGTGACTCAAATACCGAATAGTTCGGGGTCACAACCGGAGTGAGACAGGGGTGCGTTCTTGCACCGTTCCTGTTTATTATTGTCTTTGACTTCATACTTCGCAGGTCAATTCCGCCTGATCGAGGTGTAGCTGTTGTTCCCGGTCTGAAGCTGTGTGACCTTGAATATGCCGATGATGCTGTCATATTCGATAAATTCATTGAGGGCATCCAGGAGACTATTGATGGGTTAGGAACTAACTCAGTTTGCATTGTTCTAAAAATTAATACTAGTAAGACCAATGTGATGTGTAACCAAATCTGTCACGACTCTGATAGGACCCTTACCAGCGCGGGACAGATCATCGAGAGGGTTGACAGCTTCAGACACCCCGGCGTACAGATCCTCGAAGACGGTAGTACAAAAAACGAGCTCGCCATTCGTTTAGGAATCGCTGGAGCCACATTCAAGTCAATGCGGACTGTCTGGGACACACAGCTGTACTCGATTAAAACCAAATGCCACTTGTTCAACGCTTGCATTCTGCCGGTAATGCTTTACGGTTGCGAATCATGGCACCTGACGAAGACTCAAAAAAATCGTATACTGAGCTTCGAGAACAGATGCTTGCGTCGGATAATGGGGGTGAGGTGGTTTGATTTTGTGAGGTATTCAGAGATAAGGGAGCGTACAAGACAGCGTCCCGTCACGTAAGTGGTTATGGAGAGACGTTGGAACTGGCTGGGTCACGTGCTGCGGATGCCTCTGGAAAGCCTCAATCCTGCCTGCCTCTTCCTTTGACCGTTGGGATTCCGGCGTCCCGGACGTCCGTCGGATACTATCCATAGGATGTACTCGGCGGAACTGAGTGATGCTGGCATGTCATGAGAGGAAGCGAAGCTATTGGCGGGAGACAGGGAAACATGGAGGTGCCGCGTGGCGGCCATATGCTCCACATAGGGAGCGAACATGGCCAAAGAAGAAGAAGAATTGAACCAACAAACCCAATTCTAATATTATAGATCCATTTTACTGCAATTTTTTTTCTTATGTAACAAAACGTATTATGAATATCCCAAAATGCTTAATATCAACAGTTGAAAAATGCATTAACCTGCCTGAATCAGCTTGCAAAAGTTATAAGGTCTAATATTGACAGGGATATAGTATCTATTCTTGTTGGTCCAATTCCAGGTGTCAAACGTTGTAATTAAATCTTCATAGAATATATATATGTATGTATGAAATAGTAATTAGCTACTGAGTTGACGTGAGAAAATTGATTTTTATTTTTTTAAAAAGAGGTCTCGCCACCCTAAGACAACTTTAACTAGGGATCTGCACTTTTCTGTGCTGAAGTGCCGATATATACTATACATACATACTAATTTTATCAACCGCTCGTTGGTTTATTTCTGGTTAAATCTATGTAAGTATTCCACATTCTTTAAGCTGTGGATCAATCTTACACATAAATTAGGAATATTGTTGTTATTATTAATCTATTGGCTACATACTTAATACAATACAAATACAGGTAGTCCCCGACTTACGACGGTTCGACATACGACGATCTACACTTACGACCGAAAAAAAAATAGCAATTTTAAAATTTTTGAATTGGATCACGGGGCACCATTGCACACAGCTGACTTGATTGATTGATTGATTGATTCTTCTTCAAGATTGCCGTGCTTTCCTGGAGATAATGTCTGATGGCAGCCGTTGCTACAAAGCCCAGGAAATATGATGTTTTCTCCGACCAAGTTTTGGCCTTCCAAAAACTGTGAAATATGTGCAGGAGATTCTCTTTTGTTATTTTCTGACTACATGAAGAATTTGTATGCATCACTTTTAATTTGTATAAAAATCTTATTCCCATAGTCTTTGCTTGACGTGGGTGTTTGTGATGTCAATTTACCTCGATTTTATCTCGAGTGACTTACAATAAAATTCTCATCGAATTTTTCTCGTGTGATGTTCAACTTTAAAATATTTTTGCACATTTCGACTACTTTAAGTGAAATCACAGCTGTAAAATATGAACCATATACCCGGTACATGTGCATTAAGATCACACGCTTCATATTTATTTATTTTTATTAAAATGATGGCACAAAGTTTGTTTTCTATCTCATTAATTATAATGTATTGTTACATGGTTCATTCTTGAGAAAGCTGAGAAAAAAAATAGAAAAAATGTATATTTAGTTAATTTTCGTATTCTGTATAATTAGCTAATAGCTGCCCTCCCCCCCCGTTTTGGAGAATTTACTTTCCATTTTTCTAATTTATTAAAACCTCACTTTCATATAATTTGATAAATCGGTTCCGAAAATCGAAATATCGCGTAAGTATGAAAAATGTATGAAAAAAAATTGTTCTCCAAATTCGCGCAAAAAATATTTTTTTTTACAAATAAAATTAAATTTCTCTTGATTATAAAAATACAATGAGAAACAGATACATATTATGTATACATAGATAATTGTATTTACTTATAGGAGTTATTCGCTGTTGTCACTGTTGGTTACGAAATATAATCGTTCGCGATTTTCTGAACGAATGTATAGAATGTTGCTTGAATCTGAATTTTGTTCGGACTCATTTGTTTAAGTGCTTTTTTTTCTTAGATTCTTGATCTGAGTCAATTATTATTCCATTGGATTTGTTTTGTTGACCCGACATTGAAGCTGATTTTTTTGAAATACGCAAGTGTGAAAGATTTTATTTTTAAAATGCAGTTGTTTATTTGGTACCTGCCTAAAACATCACCATATAAATAGTTTATAATTAAAAAATAATATTTCCGATTTCGGTTCGTATTTATTATCTAGTAATCAAAATATTTACACGTCTGGAGTGCATTTATTTGACAGAGAATCACTCTAAAATTTATGAATGGGAAACTATTCAACGAATATAATAAATGAATTTTATTACATGACATGCTTTTTCGCAGGGTAAAACTCTCATATAAAAAAGCTTCTGTAAAAAAAATCACGTAAGAAAGGATTGGGAGTAGACATATTATTTTTAAATCATCTATTTTTTAATGTATTATTTGTGTATCATGTTAATTTTCAAATTGAATGTCCCCCCCCCCTGATGGGACAATTTATAGATCCGGCACTGCGTCACATATATCATATTTGGTGTGCAGCGACGACATAATATTAATTACTTTGAAAATGTGAAAAGACAGTATATTATGTCACTTCTTCCAAATTGCTGCAATGCTTTTGATCAACGTACACGTAGTTATTGTAATCTAAACTTTTGGGTTGGCTTCCATTACTTTATAGCATTCAATATAAATAACCTGCCCATTATTTGGTGGAACAGTAAATAAAAACATCTTCATACAGGCATTGACATATCATTTTCAGTATTTTGCGAGTTAAAAAGATCTTTGCATCATAAACTGACGATAAAGTGTAAAATAATATTTTAGATTTAACAACTAATTCTTTTCTAATAAAAAAATGATCATCGTTTTGCTACCGCAAGATTTGTTCGAGGACTTACTTGTTCAGTGAGATCGATTGATGCGTTCAGTCGACCATGATTGCATCAATGAATGCACTTTATGCTTCGCAAACTAAAGTCACGCTTTGCTGATCTCTCTTACACTACAGCTGGTAACTTTAATATCTTGTTTCAATAAAAAGTTTCTTGAAAAATAAATATTTTGATGGCATTATCCTATATCTGTTCGTTGACCGACATTTATACAATTGTTACGCATATCGCTAGTATTATTATGTCAGCGTATTAGACTTTATTTTGGGTTAAAATAATCTCTTTCGGCTTGGTAATATGTACTAACAGATGAAGCGAAGTAAAGAGGTAAAAAAATACTCTTCCAACTAAACTCATTTGCATTCAACTATAAATATAAATATTTTTCAGTTCTATCGGCCACCTAAAAAAATATTTCAAATTGATGTACGAACATTGCTTTAAGTTTTGATAAAAAATCAGCGGTGGATGAAACACAACATGTTTGGTATTGAGGAGGGCCGCGGATTATTTTTTTCAGATTTAGGGGGCCGTGGAATGAAAAAGGTTGGGAAGCACTATGTTAAAAGATACACACGCAGTTAAAATATTAGAAACCACAGCTGCAAAATATCAATATTTTTTTTAGTGAGCATTTTGATATATTGGGAAGCGATTCTGTTAAATTATATTAGGTATGCACGTAGAGTAAAATGGTATAAAAGTTCGTGTTTTGTATTTAGGGGTTGGAATACCTGTTTTTTTGATAATATGATTGCGGTTTTCATGTTTTCAATACCGCGGTACCGAGACTGAGAAATATTTGAATTTGTCAATAAATTCAATGAAAAATTTCTAGTGGATATCAATAATACAATAGTCTTTTTGATAAATTTAAATTCTAATAATGCTTTGACGTTTGACATAATTTATTTGTTTTTTAAGTAGCCACTGATTGATTACCCGTGAACGAAAATACTAAGCAATGTTGCATTTTTTAAATCCATGTCCGCTCCCAATGTAGAGCATATGGCGTCGTAATGGAGGTATCTGAGCAGAAGTTTTTTTTACGAGAACTGTTTGTTATTCAGTCGCTCATCCTCTCTTTTTCAAAGCGAGTAGTAAGGATAGAAGGATAAGGCTAGGACATCTAACTGATAGCTCTCGCTACGCCCAATTATCGAAGGATCGGAAATGGTGGGAGGGACATCACAAACACCCATGCCTTTGAACATAAATCGATCGAAAAATGCTTTTCGTACTGGAACCCGAACCCGTGAAGTCTGGCACGGAAGCCCACAACGCTAACCGCCGCGCTATAGAATCCATTGAACATGTATTCAACATGAAATAGTCGGGATTGAATATTTTAACTTCCGAGATTGAATTATGATGCAGTGAGATTCAGTGGATGATACAAACGATGTTGCATACATATTATTAAATGCAAAATTGAAATTAAACACCAACAATATTGGTAATTAAACTTAAAAAAAACAGTAATGATGGTATGACTGCAGTGTAATACTTTTAAATCAGAAGTTGTGCCTTGGTCGATAAATCATGTATAATATTTTGTTGAAATGAATGTACATTAACTAAATGATAGTTTTTTCCGTATTAAAACAACATTAAAGTGATAAATCATTTAGTCGGTAATAAACAAGAAGAAAATCTATGCGTATAAGAGTTGCAGTGGAAATCGTTTAACGCGTAACCGTAGGGGTCGAAATATTTTTTCATGCAAAAGAATATCGTGTTAAATGATGTGTGATAAAATAACTTAACAATGCTATTGATGTCATAATAACAGAGTTAGTGTTAATATTTATACTCATAGGAACATTGAAAGTCAATGTATTCATTGTCAATCATATCACATTGAGTATCACATAATAATATCATCAGTGGCGGATTATCCCATAAGCGCAAGAGGCGCGCGCTCGGGGCCTCCAAATCTTGGAGGCCTCGAAGATAGCATATATTATATAAATCCTTACATTTTAATTTCAGTTTTCAATATTCATTATTATTCTACGAAGAGGTTTGCAGCACTTTTATATTATTAAAAAGCAGGGCCTCCAAAATTTATTGCGCCTGGGGCCTCCAAAGAGCTTAATCCGCCACTGAATATCATAATAATTAAAAAATGAAATGATGTTGTTTAAAATTGTAGTATTTAATTTTCGTATTTGAATCGTTAAAATTTTGTACACTTCTATATGTGTTTTGTCACTTAGCGTCAGTTCAAGTACATCTGTGCGCTGAGCTGCCTGAAGATGACGAAAGGATAAACCCAGATCGATAGTGACAAAACTTATGGAAATGTAGACATGTGGAAGATTACAATTTTACATTGAAATTCCACCTCATTCAAGCACCTTCAGTCGAAACGATAAATTGGTATAATATCTTGTTAGGAACAAAAAGTAAATTTGTATTAAACGATTTTCGAGTATCACGATATCCATTGTATCTTACTGCCTCATATTTTAATCACAAACATCTCGGAAGTTCAAATGTTCAATCCCGACTGTTTCAGAAAAAGAAAAACGTGCGGGATTCCATGATTGCAATCCCTACTTGTAAAGTAGATAAAATGTGCCGTATAGGCAGTTTTTTTTGCGCGGGATATATTGGTATGTGATCTATTTGAAATGCGACCCCTCGATATAAATCAAAAGATAACCGGATGTCGAAGGTTTCCCGCGCAAACTAAAAAACGGGATGGCCATTTTAGAAGCGAATAAATTTAATGTTCTCCTTAAAGTCTGTTTGGGGAGACGAAATTCGATAATAATGTGTCCATAAATTTTACTCTGACACTTTTTACTTAATATCTACATTCTGAAAATTTATAACGAATTTTCCGGGATTTATTGACCATCGTTTTGTGTGGTTGGGCGACTTTTATCATTTATCATAAACACGCCGCCGAAACTATATTTTTTTGCGTGTAAAGTTTCTCTGTTTGGCAAGGAGATATCTGTACTTAAGTCCCTGATATATGTATTAAAAAAAATATTCGTATAAAAAAAGTATTGCGTGTGTAAACAATACATTACAATATCATCAGTTATTTCTGACAATTCATGGATCAACGACGACTCATTATTCATTATCCGTTAATTGAATCATATTTTCGTAGGTATTATAGTATATGGAAAAAATATCACTAATTGATTGAAGAAAGCGTTCCCAGATGTAAGATTTCAGATGTACTAGGTAGTTTATGCTTATGTTTATGTTTATTTTTATTTATTTATCGATGGCTTAGTGCAAAGATATTTTATCTCCTCCTTACATGTAATTCGTAAACCTTTTTTGCATGATAGATATTGATGACCTGATGAAACGAACCTATTATGAATTTGAATGATACAATATCTTCTCAAATACTATATTTGAACGTATAATAATCTGACAGCATAAAGATGTAATGCAGACGAACAATATGTAAATGTTAACTGCATTTAGAAAAAAACTGAACATACAATATCTTTGCACAAACCCATCGTTTTATTGAAAACGTCACATAGTTCAATAGACGTTGTTAAGTTTTGTTAAAAATTAAAGATTTTTAGTATTTTTTTTCATGCATGAAACTTAGTTTTTTCTGTATTCATACAAAAACAAAATTAAGCTCTTCAACTCAGTGGCGTAGTTACAAATATTAGATTTCAATAATTAATTATATTAATGCAGCTATATAAAAGTATAAGAATGAATATAAATGAATAGGTTTATTATGAGGTCACGGTTTTCAATATGGACAGGATGTAAAGTTTTTATAACTTGGTTTTGAATTGATTTATGTATTTCTGTCTGAAGGCATGGATGTATGTGATGTTTTAGATTTCCTACCACCCTATCACCGGTTGTAGTGAGAGCGATTTACTAGTCGTTAGTCCTGTCCTCGTCATATTATTCTATCCCTATTATTTTTGAAAAAAGAGAGATTGAGAAACTGAGTAACAAACAGTTCTCGTAGAAACACTTATGTTGAGACAAAATTCATTATGAGTCCATATGCTCCACATTTTTTAGTGCATAAATTTAAAAGTAAATAATTTACTTTGAATGAATAAAACAAGATCGCATGTATTTTGAAACCCCCTATCCTTTCGTATTAGTTGTAACAACGTATTATCAAATAACCAATTAACAAAACCAATATGTAATTTGTTGTTTTATCAACCTGTAGTGAATTGCGTTTGATATTATACATATTTCCTTACAGTGATGAGCATGTATGTAAGTAAACTTTTATTGAAAAACTGCTTCGAGAACTGCCTTCAAATGAATGCGCAGAAATTAGTGTTGTAATTCGGAATTCGATTAAAAACGATTGGCACTTAATCGAAATGGAATTGCACAATGCACTTCGGAAGTAGCGCTCGGTAATGGAATTGCAACTTGCAACTTGGAAAATGCAATAGAACATGCAAGCCTGCAATTAGAAGAGAATCACCTCAGAACTAAGCACACACACAATTGTGTATTTGCAAATACAGCTGAGCGAGTGTCGATGTTGTCTTGTTCTGATAATTTACACAATGACATAAGCAATTTTCAAACAAAAACAAATAGTTATTACAATATAACGATTGAAAACATAAACATATTCATCTTTAAAGATTCTTGGAATTAGGCATAAAAGTTGCGTTAGAAAATATCTCTATACACGGTTACTGTATCATGATAAATTCTCTAGTTGTTTTTTATCATCTCATAAAGAAAAGTTAGTTTAAAAGGTTTATTATACATCAATTTAAAAATCTAGAGAGTTTGAATCTCGAGATTTTTTTCTTTTCAAGAATATTGTGGTTTTCATTGTTTTAAATAGAAAATCTAACGATTTGAGTACATATGAGTTTTTCATATTTTTATGCATTATTTGATTGATTCCATCTTAAATTTAAGCGACTGCATTCGGTATTTTATTATATAAGGGGAGAATTTAATTATGAATAATTAAATAGCTACATCATATCGATTGTGCGCTGCTCCATACACATTAAAAGCTACAGGAGGTGGAAAAATATTGCACTATGAAAATTAGCCATTGAAAAAAGCAAAAATCTCTTTAACAACTTCAATCTTTTTTTACCAATTTCAAGAATTGACCCTTGGAATGTAGAGTAACAGAGTGTGGAGGTTATTATTATCCGTTTATAGAACTAACCCAAGATGATTAAAAAACAATAAGGATATTAAGTTTATAGGGTATAAATTCGTGCAAGTAGCTCAGCGCTAAGATATAATATTATATAATGATATAGTTAAGAATCGCAAGTTTACGAGTTGTTTCAGTGAGGTCCGCCAGCTGTTGACGCAGTTTCAAAGTTTTAAAGTGTTATTGCCTCAACGCTTGGGGTTTAATTTGAAAAGTTGCAAAGATACTTTGCATATTATAAATCAAACATTGCACTTTCTAACTGCCATTTTTCTAATTGAATACAACACGTTTATTTTTAAAAGGTATTTAGTTTATTTCATTAAATTTATGAATACAACTATCGTTCTTTAATAGTGATAATTTTTATTTATATGTATACACGTTTTAAAATTTAATTTATGCCATCAGTTTTATAAAATTGTTTTAAATAAAATAATAAATTGTTTTAAATCAGAAAGAGCGTCGACAAACCTTCAACTTTGTAATGAAAGTACTCTTTGCCAAGTTTTTATATTGTTTTTTTTTTATTATAGATAGTAAAATATTTATGTATTTTCTGTATTTTCAATTCGATGACATATTCAAAGTGCGCGCTCTCTTGCGGAACTGTATTTCGCTGTTTATGCATATTCCACTTATCATTTGAGTGCACTGCCACCGTAAAACTACCAAATGCGATTTCCATCTTTCAACTAACAGATGCTGGCACTCCAAATGAAATAACTTAAGCCGACTCGGGTGTTCGATCTGTTGAATAAAAAAGAAAGCTGCATTATCATTTTTACATTTTTATTCCGCATTCATATAGTTATATTATAAAAAAGCTTTACCACGAATATATATCGTTTGATTGAGAAATAACGATACTTTCGATGGATTCGGCGGTAACTTTGTGGAAGTTCATTTTAATATAAAATATAACTTACGTAACCATAATAATAACTTACGTAACCATTACTATTATCGTTTGTTTTTCTATCATTCCCTCCTTGCCTCCCATTTTTATTATAATATATCAGAATAGGAAAATTAAAATCATACTTATTTAAGCAAGCATTTGTGAAAGTAGTCTGTCCGAAGATGCCTCTGAAAGAGGCAAAACACGTGTAACAGTTTGTAGTACAATACGCGGAATAATCTAAGTTATTTTATATGAGAAATAACGAATCTATTAGGATTGATATTATGCTCGTTTTAAGATAAACGTATTTATTTATAAATCGATTTACTATCTCTGGGTCATGTTGCCTTTTATGAAGTACGTAGATGTTTGTGTTATTCAGTAGCGGTGTTCTCGAGTTCAATGTAACGGGCATATACTTTCATAAATTGAGTTTTAAATCGTTTTTTAATCAGTTAAAAAATTTTTAGAATCACATGAGACAAAATTTAAAAAAAAGCATTGGTTGGGTGTTAGTGAGAGGCAATTGAAACACCACAGACATTATTTGAACGAAAATCCATAAACTGATTGCAATATCAATTTTTGAAACTGCCGGAACTGGGATTCAAACACTTGAAATACACAAGACATTGACCACTTGGTTAAAGTCCTGGTATTATCATAATTAAAAATAGTTAAACAATTTCTCATTATCATAATTTAGAACAAATAACATTTTTTTATCCATGTCCGCTCCCAGTGTGGAGCATAGACTTCCTAATGGAAGTATCTCAACAAACGTTTGTCTACGAGAACTGTTTGTTAATCAATCGCTCAACCTCTCTTTTGTCAGAGTAGTAGAGATAGAAGAATAAGGCTAGGACAAGACTGGTGGTTAACTAATCGTTCTCGCTACGCCCAGTTATTAAAGGATTGGAAGGGTGGGAAGGAATTTTTAGACATCACAAACACCCATGTTTTCCAACAGATATCGATCGAAAAAAAATGCTGCTCGTACTGTGACACGAGCCCGTGAGATCCGGCACGAAAACCCACAACGCTTACCGCTGCGACCATATGACCCGACATAGACCGAGTGTACTATTCATATTTTAAATGCACTGAGAATAATTCGAGAAAATCGTATTTTAAAAATAAAACTGACATTTCATATACATTTTTGATAACGGTTACTTAATGTATAAGCCATACCTTTTAAAACTTTAACGCATAAACACAAAAAGGTCGTAAGCTTTCATGATTCTTTATAATTCTTTTATAAACTTTGTATTAGAGTTTGGAGAGAAAATTGAAAAGTATAAAACTGTCGTGTTATATTTACGTGCGTACCTCGCCTAGATTTAAATATTAAATTGTGTTAAAAATAATGGCAGAACAAAGATTTTTTGAAAGATGAATTAAATATTTCCTCAGCAAACTTTTCACAGATAATAATATATCACATCCATGTCAGCTGCCAGTGTGAACCACATCGAGTCCAAGTGAAAGATCTCAACAGAAGATATTTTTATTATGTTAACATGCCATTATTCAGTCTCACAAAAATCGTAGTTCTGAATTCACACGTGCAACGCCCACAAACATCAATGAATTTAAGAAAAAAAAACCGTAAATCGATTGAAAAAACAATTTCACTAAACTGTCTGGGATAAGAATCCGTGGTCACGTGGAATGTTGACCGCTCAGATGCAAGACCCGCATGATGGTAAGTGATCCAAATATATATTAGTTTAGATGCATTATTCACCGAAATTCAATCTAGGTATTTTTTTTTGGTTTTCGGCTTCTGGATGTAAAGCTTAAGAGATTTCGTTTTACTCAGATGTTTTTTGCAGTCACATCCGTATATATATATTTTTTATATAGGGGTGACTATTCTTATCCTAATGTGGAGCATTTAGCATGAAAGTATCCTAACAAAAGTTTTTCTTTTCGATAACGTTTGTTACACAGCTGCTGAACCTCTCATTTTTTCGAAGAAAATATAGAAATAATGAATAGGATAGGGTAAAAATAGCGACGTATTTAGCTCTACAGTTTTCAGTAGAAACTGTAGAACTTCGTTGCTATTTTTACCCTATTATAATGGAGTTCTACAAAGTAAATGTATAGAATGAATAGGGTTAGAACAGGACTATGCAATTCTTTCCATGAACCGTTACGGCTGTACATCTGTGTCCAACAGACATATTCCATTTTTTATAGGCTGTTGCTATGCTATCGTAGTTGATGCAACATATGACGCGAAGAAAATTATATTTTTTAAGAAAGATTACAAAAAAATGACTTTCAGGGTATACCGAATATTTAGTATTTATATTCTTAATACCACCCAAATCATATTCGAATGAAGAAAACGGGGCGCATAGATGGCGAAAAGCTTACTACTGCTAACTTTTTTCCAGGCAACATCAGCCTGTATTTACAGGAAAATGATTTTTATTGACTGAACTAATCGATTTCTCGTAAAAAATCAAGTGCTTTTAAAGAACTGTAATGGCAAATATTACATAATAATATATTGTAACCCTATCACAAATACGTTGGTTTCACGCAATAAATATTATAATTTAGCTTTATCGTAAAAATGACAAAAAATATTTGCGTAAAAAGATAAATACTGCAAATGTATTGCGTGACTTATTTTGCATTTTTATTTATAAAATCCGATAAAAACACATCAATCCCTGTTTCTGTTCCGGCAGATCTCGATCGAGGCAATTAATTGATCAGAGTCAGTGCAAAGGGAAATATGAAATGGCAAATCGAATTCAAAATTCTTTCTACAAATAGATAAATCAGGCACCGATGACAAATGCTAACGGATTATATCGACTCGTTTGGATCATAGGTCACGAACCGGTGAACCGCGGGTTAATGTGGACATGACCGCGCATTTTGACCTGATACTGACCGACAGGCATTTGAATGGCTGTGTCCTAACAACCAAAGAGAACATCATAACGGTTGATAGTTACCTTAAAAGTAAAGATGAAGATTTAACGATGCGTATTCTTTATCAAAACAAATTACATATATTCCACGATCTACATGAATGGTTTTTTTGCAATTGAAATCCGCGTTAGTCGAGATTATCATTTATTTGTAAGCAAAATGCAAGAATAGGTTTATTTTTATAGTATCACAACATCAGTTATTTTACCATGTTATCAATTATCGATTTCTGTTCGAAAGTATGGTTGTTTTTGATGTCTTGAAAATTCCCTCCCACCCTTCCGATCCTCCAATAACTGGGCGTAGCGAGAGCAATTAGTTAACCACTAGTTCTGCCTTAGCCCTTATCATTTTATCCCTACTACCAAGGCCGGCCCTAAGCAAGTGCGAGGTGTGCGGCGCACACAGGCGCCGGCTCTCAGTAGGGCGCGAATCGGTGGATCGCTTCAAAAAATTATGCATGTAATTGACACCCGCTGCGCTAATGCTTTGACACATGGATGACGCGGCGCAGCGCATACGCTGGTGCACGGTCAATCGCGCGGGAGTGCAGACTTAATTTGACGTTTGACGACGCTGTTGCGCTGAGCTGACGTTTGGCGACGTTCACTTTGGAGCGGAGTGTTTGTTCTCACGCAAGAGCCCATTGTTCTTATTATTTTACTTTAAAAAGCATCAAATACTTGGGTAAATATTTATACCATTTTTGTCCTATTTTCTAAATAAACCTATGACTTTCAAACTGGGAGGCGCGCCTTCCTGGAGAGACGCGGATTACTGCATATAAATTTACGACTATAGACCCGCGAAGGCGCCAAAAGTTTTCGATAAAATTTACTGAAAATATAAAAAAATTCGCGCCTAAAGTCGTTGTAAAAAGTACATTTACACATGCAGTATAGTAGAAAATACAGTAGTACATTTCCTGCAATATTTTTTATTGAATTTACAGACCACAAAAACAATATGGATAAAAAAGTTGTTTGGTTGGCAGAACAAACAAAACCGAGAAAGGTGAAGTTAAAAATTCAAAATAAATGTCAGAAAACTCTATGTAGTTTAATCATAGAAGAAAAAAACAAAAATATTACTCCTGGGGCTGTTGAATCAATGATTACAGACGGTGAACATGATGGCAAAATTATAATGTCCGATGAAACTGAAGCAGAAATGGTGGAAATTTAGTTAAATTTGAATCAAATACTGTAAAAAATCACGAAAATAGTGATGTAATTTCAAATATTGAGTTGTCTGATTGTGACTTTTTGAATAACAATGTAGAAAATATTAGCAGCTGTGACTTTGACAACATAGCTGATTGGCCCAAAAATTTAAAGAATTTTCAAATAGAAAAAATAGTTTTTAAAGGACCAATCAAAGTCAAAATCAATAATTATTCGAATGACATCAAGAGGCAATCATTTAACCAAATACATTTTCAAAGAAAAACAGCTAATGGTGAATCGATAGATAGATCGTTGCTTGTATATTCGTTGAAATCAGATCGAGTGTTCTGTTTTTGCTGTAAAATATTTAGCAATGAGGAATCTGCTTTGACAAAGACAGGAACAAATGATTGTCAACATATTACCCTTAAATTAAAAAGACATGAAAAATGCAAACAACATTTTAATTCATATGAAAAATGGATTCAATTAAAAATGCGACAATCTAGTGGTCGAACCATTGATTCAATATCTAATAAACTATATATGAGTGAAGTAGAACACTGGAATGAGTTGATCAAGAGAGTTATCTCTACTATATTAACTATGGCCTCGGAAAATATGGCATTCGAGGTTCCTCAAACAAACTATTTACTAAAAATAATGGTAAATTCCTTAAAATTGTCGAATTGTTTTCTAAATATGATCCAATAATGAAAAAACACGTAACACGGGCATTAAATAATCCACACAAAATACTAATTGCTAAATCTGTTAAAGAAAAAATATTGGAAATGGTGAAAAATGCTCTCTATTATTCTATAATTGTGGACTGTACGCCGGATACAAGTAATAAAGAACAAATATCGCTAGTTGTGCGATATGTGCACGCTGAAAAAGATTCTGAATTTGGCAAATCAAAAGTTGAAATTAAGGAAAGTTTCTTGGAATTTATAAACATCGAAGAAACGACTGGAGTAAAAATGACTGAGGTAATTTTGAATTCTTTAAGCCAACATAATTTGTCGATTGATAACCTTCGTGGTCAGGGCTACGACAATGGAGCGAATATGCGAGGCGTAAGAAATGGTGTGCAGGCTCATATTTCTAATATCAATCCCAGAGCATATTTCATTCGTTGTGTCTGTCATTCCTTTAATTTAGTGATTGTTGATGCTGTAAAAGGAGAAATTGAAATTGTATTTTTTTTTCAACCATCCAAACTATTTACAATTTTCTTCGGGATTGACAAAGCGATGGGAAATTTAAAAATTTATGAATTGTAAATTAACGGTAAAACCATTAAGTAGTACTAGGTGAGAAAGTCATATGAACGCCGTGAAATCCTTAATGGCAGGATTGAAAGAAATATATTCTGCTTTAAGAGAGGTTGTTAAATCAGAAAAAGATTCATCTGTTTCTCTAAAAGCAAAATCAATCGCATCGAAATTTGACAAATTTGAATTTATTTGTGGATTGGTAATCTGGCACGAAATACTTACAGAATTAAATTTTACAAGTAAATTTTTACAATTTCCAAATACGACAGTGGATTCTGCAACACCTGCACTGCAAAAAACAACAGAATTTCGCGTGTCTCGTAACTGCGAATCTTTTTTTGAAAAATGTATTTTAGAGGCAGAAGTTATTGCAATTGATTCAGACTTGGTATATGAATTTAATCATGATCCACCTAATCAAAATGTCAAAAGAATAAACTATTTTGACGATGAGCCCTCTTCGCCCGAATCTTCTGATCCTAAAACAAAATTCAAAACAAAATTTTTTAACGTATTATTTACAACGGCAATTGATTCCACTAAAAAGCGTTTCCAATTATTTAAAAATACTTTGAAACCATTTGAAATTCTGTATAAAATTAACCAATGTGCCGAAATGGATGATAATGAATTAATGGAAAAATGTGTATTACTGGGAAACGCATTAAGCTTCAATGATAAAAAAGATATTGATGCAGTGGATATGAGTGAAGAGCTAAAACTAATATCTCTAAAAATTAAAGAGAACACGCCTGAATCAATTCTTAAATGGATATACAATTCTAATCTGAATGAATTGTTTCCAAATATTTTAATAGCTTTAAGAATATTAATAACTTTGCCCATTTCCGTTTCCACGGGAGAACGCTCATTTTCAAAATTAAAACTAATCAAGACTTATTTACGTTCGAGCATGAGGCAGGAAAAATTGAATGGTTTGGCAATAATTTCAATTGAAAATGAAATTACCCAATCACTTGATTTGGATATTTTGCGAATGGATTTCGCTAAAATTAAAGCCAAGCTAATTTCTGTTTAAAAGTTAAAATTATTTCACAAACCAAAAAATGTTATTATTATTTTCATGTTGTTTGTATTTGAATAAATACAAATTATTTGCTCCTCGAGTTTTGGTATTTTGAGGCGCCTCGCACACAGGCGCAAAAATTCACGGGCCGGCCCTGCCTACTACTCTCTTTCGATAAATATAAGTTGAGTAACTGAGTAACAAACAGTTATCGTAGAAAAAGTTCTGTTGAGATACCTCCATTAGGAGCATATGGCCTCCAGATTGGGAGCGACCATAGATTAAAAAAAAAGTTTTAACTGTAATTTCTTTTCTCCGAATGAATCATGTGAACCAGCTTACAAATATAAAGTAAGCTAACAAATATAAGGTTTATTTTTTACAGAAAAATAATATAGATGCTCTTGATGTGTTTTTTTGTAAGAACAAATTTCATACAAACGTAAAACTAATAAAAATACATCTTATTCGGTCATTTGCAGCCATGAAAAATAAACTTAATCTAGCACTGTTTGTTGTGGAAAATATTGTTTGCAATGAAAGCATTAAAAATGTATGCCGTGTTACTAATTAAAAACCTCGTTGATTCGGGTATAATTGCATGACCTTTCTCACACTCGACGAAAGTAATTTATTGCAGCCGGAAATTTCGGGATTATACTTCCGCAACACGTTGAAATCCCCGCAAATTCGAGAATAATAAATTACTATATTATTGCAATTGCCGCTGCCCAGCTAAATGATTTAGAATTCGGTAATTTTGTTCGGGTTTGTGGAAAAACTGGTTAGCGACGACTGATTTTGAGTTTTATTATTGTATGTCACACGCAAAACGATGTTCAATATCCGCTTTTACGTTTTACATGTTCTAACGGAAAACATTATTCGAAACTATTCGTTTACATTAAATATGTTTCCCGAGCAGACATTCTAGTGACTGATTTTATTTTTCATACTACATCGATACAATCAAAAAGTCGTAAATACTTATATGAAGTTACTTAAACTATTGTATTTACTTGATTACAAACATGTTTTTAATAATTTGAAAACTCTAAGATTGGAGTGCTTTTCTATGTGATGACGTCTTACAATGGTTGTGGAAAATCTAAAAACTGAGTACCTTTTTTCATGTTTCGGTTTAAAGTACTCCAACCGGAGAATGAAGTGGCAAAAAATACCTCATTCAGGTAAAAAATCCCGAGTCACCATTTAAAACATATAGAGCTGTCTGCGGTACGCAACTTTCCTTATATGTATATAAACAAATACTATTTTCAACGCTTCTATTCTGGCGGTGCTGTTTATAGCAAAAGGTCGTCTATAAATGACACTCACCCTATTAAGGTCTAACAAGAAAACTGGAGAATTTGCATTTTGTCTAATATCACCTTTATGGGAAATTAAGACAGTTGATTCATAGGAAAAAATGTGTTTTTCTTGGCTGTATATCTACCGCAGGTAGTTTACTCTATCATACTTTAGTGGTGTGAAACGATTTGATAGAAACAAATGTATAATATAACCGTAAAAAAATATCATTAGATAAACTATTAATATATGTAGAGTTTATTTGGAAAATTGTGTGGTTACACCCAACTAAACATGGTTTTAATGGTGGCTTCTGGAATGCAGAACGTATGATATGTTGTATTTAGCCTACAATGCATTATGTGCGCTGGATGCCAGATCAGACGATAACAAAATTATGAATTTCTCGTCAGGCGCGCGAGGCATGTTTGACATAAAGAGCACATTAAAACATGGCATAAGCCGTTACCAAAATACTAAGCCGGGAAAGATTCATTGCGGGAAACGGGACGAGGCGTAAGTCTGATACTGCGAAGCTCGCCTCTATCATAAAACTTTACGGGGTTTGGTGAACAAACGCCACCGCGGGGAGCAATTATCACATTCGCCGCTGCGCGAAACGCCGCATGTCTTCTCAGCCAAAACGCTCGGAACGATTTTTTTATTATGATGCTTTCACTGCGGAAACAACAGCGATATTTTAGGCGTCCGTGTCCTGAATTAGTTATCGATAGATTTTCGCGTAACTTATTAGGATTACGATCGTTCGCGAGATTTACGCACTTTGCAGGGTGTTAGGCGAGCGCGCGGTTTATGACGGGAAGACAAGAAATTGGTCGCGGCATATTGTACAATGTTTACGGATTTATATAAAAAATAGGATTGAAGTTTGAAAGATCGAAAATTTTACATTGAATGACTTATAAAATTCTTCACAATTTTAACATAACAGTTTTATGAAAAAATGCAATTATATGTTGATTCATTCCAATCACAATATTATTACATAGCTCATGTGTTTTTTGACAAGACTATGGAGTCTGAATTCGTGGAATCGGGTTTTTTTAAAACATGATCTGATGGTATACATATATTATGTAAGTTAAACGGAAATTATTGAAAAAAACAATTCGATTAGAAAAATAAAAGACTAAAGAGAGTAATCAATAAAATAATAATGTATATAGTTAATGTAACATTTATCACTTTTAGGGGGTTCAATATCAATATATACTCAAAAGAAAGGCATTATCTATCTATCTATATATATAAAAATTTCGTATCACGGTGTTTGTTGCCGAACTCCTCCGAAACGGATTGACCGATTTTTATGATTTTTTAAAATGTATATTTGTTAGATATGAGAATAGAATTTAAATTATATTTCATCCCGCTAGGTGAAGGATGTCCCTATCCAGAATTTTTTTTTCAATATTCCGGACATTCGTCGTTCGAATTTCAAACAATTGAAATGGACGTCTTTTTATGTTCAAAATTCAAATTTACTTTGCCTAGAACTGAAGCATTGTAATAATATTGAGAGAACTTTATTTGAAAGTTTGCATCGCTAAGAAGTTGTTTAAATAATCAAATATACTGATTAGATTTTTTGACGCTATAATTATAGGACTGGGAGCTGATTTGACAGATTTTGATCAGTGTCATTGATTCGATTATTGGAGGTATGGTTATATTTTGCATCCGGCCTTGAAAATCTTTTTAATTTCTTACGCGCACTAGGAATATTCTGGTGACAGTATGGATATTTTATAGAACTATATTTCGACTTTTATTTTAAAATCTTCTACTACGAAAAATAATTGTTAGCAAACTTAAACATCATTCCAAAAATTAAATAATTTACAATTTAAATACTGCAGGGCTGTCAATATATGTATGCCTCGACGTCTATTTCTACTACTACGAAAAATTATTGTTAGCAAACTCAAACATTATTCCAAAAATTAAATAATTTATAATTTAAATACTGCAGGGCTATCGATATACGCCCCGAGGTCTACCTGTGGAGGAGGTGGCGCACCTTTACTATTATCTGGTGATTTTCGACAAACTCTACCAGTTATACTATGAATCAAGTGCATGTATCAAATCATCAGTTTTGTGGTGACATGTGCAGAAATTGACTTTGAAAGCTAATATGCGAGTAGAATTACAATATGGAGCATCCGCTAAACGTTTCAAAAAACAATTGTCGGAAATTGGAAATGGAAAAATGTAAACACGGAAATCGATGAATCCACACAATGTATGACATTGCCACCAAGCTTCTGTAAAATTACAGGAACCATAAGCGAATTGATGCACAAAGTTTTCCAAAATATCGCACAGAATTACAAAAATCATCAGTGGCTCGGTAAACGTGTAATATTAGCAGTCAAAAACAACGATGATAATGCCATCAATTTCAGGATTCAAAACGAAATACCAGGCAAAAAAACAACGTATAAGTCCATCGATACTATAAATTGATCAAGACGATGTTGTCAATTATCCAACAGAATTCTTAAACTCACTTGATTTGCCAGGCATGCTACCGCACGTTTTAACACTGAAAATTGGCGTACCTATCATTCTTCTCCGAAATATAAATCCACCACGACTTTGCAACGGTACCAGGCTTTCAGTGAAAAATTAATGAACAATATCATCTAAGCTTAAATTTTAAATGGAAAATTTAAAGGATACGATGTACTGTTGCCAAGCATCTCAATAATTCTAACAGATAGGCCATTAGAATTAAAATGTTTGCAGTTTCCGGTGCGACTCGCATTTGGACAATCGCTACAAGCGTGTGGACTAAATTTTAAAAATCCATGCTTCACACATGGACAGCTGTATCTGGCCTGCTCACGCGTTGAAAAACCTTAAGACCTATTCATATACGCACCAGACAAAAAAACAAAATATATCCAAAAGCACTTCAATAAACATAATTAAAACACAAACACTTTCTTTCTTTGAGTGGCATTGCAACGCATGCCGGGTCAGCTAGTATTGTATAAAATTATGTAATTTGAGTTGTCGGTCAATCATTCGATAGTCTTTTTCTCAGCAAGAAACAAAATAACAAGTCATTAGAAGAAAACATTATGTGAAAAGAAAATGGTGCCGATGGTCACAGCGGCCATGTTTTTTTTTCGCGAGGGATCACTCGAATATTTATTCAAATTAGACGCCCGAGAAACAAAATCGAATTCTAACTAAAATAAAGTTTTTGAAATATCGTTTACGAATTTTAAAACGAAACCCTCGCAGGAATGTCGTCGATAAAATATTTGCATAAATATTACAAAGCAATAAATTTCACGTCGAATATTTTCTCAAGAGCTGTATCGACGTTCCGCAGGAAAATAAATATGATTTTTAGAGTAGTAACTGTATCGCGAGATTTATCGTGCGGTTGCCGTCAAATGTTTTCTTAGCGAATGAAAAAATATTCAAATAAAATGAATGTCAACGTTTTCCGTTACAGATATTTTCACTTCGCTCCCCTTTTCCTGATTTCTCAATATCAATCCATCACCGGCTAAAACCCGAGTCAGAGCTTTTGCTATGCAGCACACCACAGGACTGCGGTTTTTCGTATATGCAGAAAATAAATAAATCCCGTAGCATTGATAAATAAATCTCTTAAATAGAAGAATTAGTTATACCTGGAGCAGGACAATTTCAATGCATCAATAATGCTTTATATAATATTGAACATTTTTAATTAAATAATTATTACCATACACTCATTAGTGATTTCCGAATTTTTTGCTATTACGCCCAGCCCCGTATTTAAAAAAAAATGACGCCTTCCTCATTTTAAAAAATAATACAGAACTTTTTTCAGTATGTTGCAAATAATATATACGTAGTTATAAAGAATTAATAAGCATTTTCAACTAACGATATATAAATAGATACAAAGTTATTTATAGAATAATACTTATAACATGGCGTGACAAACAATTGGTAAAATAAATATGAAAGTGTATAAAAATATTGAAATAAATTGTCTATAAATAAAAAATTTGGGACCTCCTACAAATAAATAGTAAATGTAGTGTAAATATAACATTTGAAAAAAATTACGCCAAAATATCATAAAAATGGAATGATCTGATTGGCGATCAGAGGTTTAGTAATGCTACCTTTTAAGGTATTCACTGTCAATAGGAAAGGGAATATATTAATAACATAAAACACTCATTTGTAATTTATTTACTATGATCAGGACCGGTTTCACTTACCACGAGCATTAGCAACTGGTAAAATAAAAGTTAATACAGGGATATTTATACTAAACCAAGAAACAAAAATTGGTCATAGAAACACATTTCTACTACCATTGTTTGTTTATAAAAATACACGTGAAATTAATATTAAAGAGTGTTTTTTTTTTTGAAAATTAAATCAATTTCATTTTTTAGATCTTGTAAACGAATGCTTACGGTGAATTTTCTTTCCGAATTGGTTTCGAGTTGCCTTACCATATTTTTTGAATTTTTTCTTCATCTAATTAAATTTTTTAAATACTAAGCACGTTGTTAGCACACTGTAGTGCCATTTTTTTTTTAAAATAAAATATGGCAATGAAAAAATGGTGAATGTTACAAATATCTTCATTTAAAAATATTTATATTGCAAATTGTGCTACATAGTACAGAATAAAAAGAAACGAATTCTGTCGTAACAAAAACATGGAAATCAGCTGTATTGGATATATTTCCATTTGAAAGCAATCCTAACCTTTGCAAAGCTCAAAATTATCATTTTATTTTTGGGTAGAAACGCCCGTCCCATTCAAAGAAAACAGATTAAAATTTATACAAGAGCGTGTGGTAAAGCGTTCATTTTACCCAAGTTTACCATACATGGGCAGACTACGAACTTCAGACTACGAGACAAACGTAGAAGCGTAGACGTAACACTGACTGAGTCGAGCGGGATTAACGGTGTCACGTCTACTTATGTTTAGGCAAGTGACAAGGCTGATTTGCTACTTGTACTAAAGCTAACTGTAATCTACAGGTTGAGCATGCTACTTCAAGACGAAAATCTTGCAAGTAGTAATAGGGCATGTTCGAATGTTTGTAAATTATAAATCAGTTGATAGTTCATCATTCCGAATCGTCCCATAGCACTAAGCTGTGTATCAACTTAGTACCGCCTGCTTTTTAGCCTGTTGGCTGCCGTAGAAAAAAAAACGTTTGTACCTAGCACGCCGGCTATAATTTGCAATTATTAATTTAATTAGTTATTGCCAAAGTAACTCGTCTCTGGCGTGTTGAGCACGAAAAATTTGACGAGATATCTCGTCTGTGGTAGCTATCCAGTAAATACCGCCTGTTCTTCAAAGCATTTAATACTAACATCAGTGATTACAAACAGCTGAAGCTAATATGAAAAATACTTTGAAATGAGAAAATCACTTCAGATCAACTCGATGAGAAGAGACATCGCAAAACACACATGCATAAAATATCTAATTTAAATAGAAGAAATGCAGATTATTTATTTATAGATTATATGCACTTTAAAATGATTACCAGACTTATCTTACAATGAGTTAGACCAGGGTTTCCCAAACTTATTCTCGGATGGAACACTTCGCAACTCCGGAAATTTCAACGGAACACTTGGCTTAATTTTTGGGATGGGTAATTCGTAATAATTTTTATTTATTGTTGTATTAACTGTTTCAAAATATATCACATACGAATAAGAGTTAATAAATTTCTTAGGGTATACTAGTTTAGAAATTTGAAAAAATTGATTCTATATTTTTCTGAATTTTAGACATTTGAGAGTATGTTCTCAAGAGGATTTTTTAAAATTTTAATTATTTACCGAGTTACACTGATTTTGGTGACGCAACAACTAAGCTGGTCCAACGGGAACAAATCAAAACTCAAAACTTTAAACGCGTTTTTCTCGAAACTACCTTTTCAAGCTGGTGTGCATAATATCTCAAGTTCTACTAAGCCGATTTATTTGAAATTTTGTGTGAACTTTTTTTTTACATCTTTCTGTGGCCCGTAGCAGATTTGAATTTGAAAACTGTTTTTTTTTTCAAATGGCTTTTTTTTTATTTCTCCGAGGTACGGGCGATAGCGATATTTTTATTAATTAAGAATCGTTAAATTTTTGGTTGGAATCATGTACGCTAGGACACCACATTTTTTTTGGACTCCTCCCTTTACCAGCCGAACTTTTCGAGTTTTGAATTAATTTATTTTTTAAATTTTTTCATGTATTTTTAAAATATAAATAAGCAAATGTTAATAAAATGGACGGTAAAATTTTTCTTTGTTTATTTTTTACAATGCTCGAAAAAACACCCGAAATGTGCCTTTAGACTAGAATACCCCCTTAAGTGAAAATATTTGGTTTACACCTGTTAGCAACCTCATCGATCATTTATTTTTGCCTAAATCTCTTTTTTAATGATAGTATTTTCACAGTTTTTTTACGCTATGGCATATTTTTTTCATGGGAATAGTAATAGTTTCAAGCCTGCATAGCAAAAAGTGGACACTTGCTTTAAAACTCCTTTACACCGTGGCCGTTCTAGAATTAATTGTATGCCTACTGATATTTGATGTCCTAGAAAGGATTTCAGAAAAAAGTTCGCAAAATAAAGAGTCTGGTAGAATAATAGAAAATTTAAATTAACTTTGATTATTCCACGTATTGTGTAACTAACTGTGACACGTGTTTCGCCTCTTTCAGAGGCATCTTCAGACTTACTATCGCAAAGTTTGCTTAAGTAATGAAGCAAGATTGATTCTAACATTTTAAAATTATAAAATTACAAAATGGATTGCGTTTTTTTTCCTTTTAAGAGGAGCAAGGAGCTTTATTTCGATTCTACACCCCCCTCCTTGCTCCTCTTAAAAGGAAAAAAAAACCCAATCCATTTTGTAATTTTATAATTTTAAAATGTTAGAATCAATCTTGCTTCATTACTTAAGCAAACTTTGCGATAGTAAGTCTGAAGATGCCTCTGAAAGAGGCGAAACACGTGTCACAGTTAGTTACACAATACGTGGAATAATCAAAGTTAATTTAAATTTTCTATTAAAATGAACTTCCACAAAGTTACCGCCGAAACCATCGAAAGTAGTAGTCTGATAGAATTTTCAATCGATTGAATATAATGATCGTACAACCATTTTTTATTTGTTATTTGGTAATACTATTTATCTTATGAAATATGCTTAACCATTTTTTTTCTTTTGTACTGTATTGCGTTTGAAAATCTATTTCCGTCCACTTCAATATTTATTTTGAAGGGTCAAAGAAAACTCGTACAACGTACTGTTGGCCTTTAATGACTTTGATGATTTTGAATGATTTTGGGTGTGATAAAATAATCCTTCACCCACGGCGATAGAAATTTGACACAATTTTTGTTGCCGTATTCAATTTATATTCAAAACCTCCGCTTTTACCTAGATACTTGACATCATAACATATGTGGAGATAGACATCACTTGCTTTTCAATATGAAGTAGAATTTTTTTTTAATGTGTTGCAGCGTATAAAAACATTCCATTTTTTTGTGGAAGATCCACTTTGGCCCGCGGAACACCTACTTTGGCTCCGCGGAACATAGTTTGGGAAACCTTGAGTTAGACATTTGAGGTTACTATGGTTTAAGTGTGCTGAAACAAAAGCTGTTTGATCTTGGAATGTTTCTAAAAGTAGTCCGTATATCATCGCAAAGTTGAATGGTGCAGACTGTCAATTTTTGGTAAACAAATATTATATTTATAAAAACACAGTGGCATTAAAATGACTTGTTTCTCAATAAAACAAATATGCAAAAGCCCGACTTACTTTGATTAGTAATTAAGATTTTTCGGAGGTTCTGACAGTTCGAAAAATTGTGGAGGTGATAATGTAAACTATGGTTTGAATGATTTTCATTTAATTGTTATTTTAAAAGTACGTTGACAATTTGTATTTTATTTTATCTTTACAAATTTTTTTTGATTTAATTGTATTATATTTCAAAATATTTTTTATAGCTGTCTTTGGCTATAAATATTGGGGAATGATATTTTATGTTTATTTAAGTATACATATGTATAGTTTATTATATATATATGTAAATTATTTAAAAAAAAATATTAAGTATATATAAGAAGGTGTTGTATCGTAAAGTATCATATCCAAACATCCTTGTTTTTTTAAACCAATTTTTACAAAGATAACAAGAGAGAAATAATGATTTGTAGCTTGGACGACATCTTATTAGGATATGGTGATTAACACTCTTTGCAACTGAAATAATTGAAAATAAATGCGTTTTAAAGATTCAAGCAGTTTTTTAGATTTCAGTCCACTCTCAAATTTAAACATATAGACTCAAAATCGCCCACTTTAATAAAATGTTTATAAAAAGAACTGACTGTAAATCAGTCACTCAATTTTCCTTTTCAGTGTTAGTTGCTCTTTTGAGGACTCATTTCCAAGATATGATTAATTGCGTTGAAGGGGATGAAAACATGACAGACATTCATTGGACAAGATGACCGATGGCAATTAAAATTCGTGATTGGTTAACGGCATTGGTAACCAATATGTAAACCGAAGGGTGTATGTAACACTCAGCCATGGAGTTTGACTCAATTGTTTTTTAAAATGATTAACATACATTGCAGTAAAAATGAACACGTTTGTGTTCATCCTGTAGAACATAAAATGAAATCGTTTACGACCCTAAATTACAACACTTAAACTTGGAGAGCTGTGGTGAACGAATATGTACAATTTTGGTGAGAAAAACCAAATCATTTCATTACTATTCATTGGCTGAAGGTCGTTGGAGACATGTGAGCATTTTATGCAAGATACCTCTTAAGCTCATTCAATTTTAAAGATTACAATTGATAGAATGAAGCAGTATACGTATGTAAACAGCTTTGATTTTATCGTAAAGAGAATCGTAAGCAATATAAATTACCTGTCTAGTCGACATACAAATATTTTAAAGTGTTGAATTCTATAGCTCATATTATTTGAAGAACACCAATTAATTAGTTGCGGATTAAACACATGGGAGGCCCCAGGTGCAATAAAGTTTGGAAAACCTGTTTTTTAGATAGCATAAAAACGTCAGAAAATTCCAAGTAAAATATTAGACAAACATATATAAAAAAATGAACAAAATCTATATAGGTTATATTATAAAAGTTATTTTTGAGGCATCTAAGATTCGGAGGCCCCAAGCACACGTCTCATTTGCTTATAGGGTAATCCGCCACTGATGAATTTGGTCGATGAATGGAATATAAGTTAACTAAAAGCTCTACGTCTGTCTCGGATAAGATAGGCTGAGAATTATGAAAATATCCATGCTTTTAGATGAAAATGCATAAATTGATTGAAAATTAATGTGTGAAATAGTCTCTTTGAATCCCTTGAATTTGCAACCACGCGTATCATAATTAGTATTCATTTGCGATAGAAAGTAATTAAATACACGTTTTCGGAATATCAGTCATTTTCATAGTTCGAAGAATAGAGAGATAAAAATAAACGAAAATTAAATTCATTTATATTTAATATAAAATTAAATTATTCAAATGAGTGTGTTACAAATTGCGTCACGTGCTTCGCCTCTTTGAGAACCATCTTCAGACCGACTATCATAATATAATTTATTAAAAAATAAACATTGACTCTTATTCATAACTTATAAATTACAAAATGTAACACTTGTCACAAGAAATTTAATTTTATATTAAAAAATAGTTTCCTCAAGATTTACCACCAAATTCATCGAGTATATATATGTATGTCTAAATTTTTTTTAAATCTTTTCAGATTTTGTTTGCTTTAAACATGTAACATAATGTAGATTAGAGTAAATTTAAATTAACCTATTTCATCATTGCTATTACTTTCAAAACGTATTTGTGTGAAGTTAAATATTTTGTTAATTCAAAACTATTCACTACGTTATAAACGAGACCACCCCTAGTTCAGTCGAATATTGTGAAAAGTTGCAGTACGCCGCCGCTAGAGCCCCTATTTCCTAAGTGACGATTTATAACTTACTAGCCGGTACCCGGCAAGCGTTGCAATGCCATTCGAAGAAAGAAAGTGATTGTATTTTAATTATGTTTATTGAAGTGCTTTTAGATATCTTTTTTTCCGTCTGGTGCGTATACGAATAGATCTGAAGGTTTTCCAACGGGTGAGCAGGCCACATACAGCTGTCCATGTGAGAAGCATAGATTTTCTAAATTTAGTCCTCACCCTTGTAGCGATTGTCCTTGTGCTTTGTTGATGGTTATTGCAAATGCGAGTCGCACCGGAAACTGCAAACATTTTAATTCGAATGGCATATTTGTTGGAATCATTGAGATGCTTGGCAACAGTACATTGTGCCCCTTATATTTTCCCTTTAATTTGTTTAGCTTCAATGATATTGTGCATTATATTTTTCAATGAATGTCTGGTACCGTTGCAAAGTGGTGGATTTATATTTCGGAGAAGAATGATAGGTACGCCAATTTTCAATGTAAAAACGTGTGACGACATGGCTGGCAAATCAAGTGAGTTTAAGAATTCAGAAGAATTTATTGCGATATTTTTGGGAAAACTTTTTGAATCAATTCTCTTATTCTTTTTGTAATTTTACAGAAGTTTGTTGGCAATGTAATACATTGTGTGGATTCATCTATTTCCAATTTTCCATTCCCAATATTCGACATTTTTTTTGCGAAACGTTCAGCGGATGTGTCATATTGTAGTTCTACACGCATGCTGGCCTTGAAAGCCAATTTCTGCACGTGTCGCCATAAAACTGATGATTTGAGACATGTATTTAATAAGTTGAACGTGGTATAACTGGTAGGGTTTGTAGAAAATCACCAGACAATAAAATAAGTGCGCCACCAAAGTCATTTACTCTCAAATCATTTAGTGGATAGTATACAGCTTACAATGCTTTTTTGTACGCCATAGTACATTCGCCTCATATTATGAGTTGGCATGATTGAAGTACTGCACCCATTCCGATTTTTTTTGATATTTCATGTTAGTGTCTCAGTGATTTGCATTAAAATGCAATTTCAGTGCTGAATGCGCTGTTCGACCACCATCCAAAAATGTTCACACCAAAGACACACTAAACTTTATGAAACACACACATTTGCTAAATTGAGAAAAGTCACCAGAAAAAGCAATAATTATTAGAAAATTCGCCTCAGAGAATTCTAAAAATAGCCAATCAATGGGTCTAAATTTCACTTTTTGCGACCTATGATTTGCCATGCAACTGATAGCCATGGCACGAAGATCGCTTTATTCGGCGAAATTTCTCATTGTAAAATTTCTGCACTCTGGGGTGGGCTGGAGGAAGCTCAGAGGGGCTCGCGCAAGCCCTTTGTGAAATTTTGTTAAGGTCGGCCAGCTCCTTGTTAATTTAAGAGAAAACAATATTCTCAAATCAAATGAGTGCATAGCTGCAATTTCTGACTTACATACATTATCTATGACAGCATCAGTATACACAGTAGTACATTTTCGGCCACTTACATTGATGAGTTTACAGTAAATTGCATATTGTTACATATTGTAAATGTATTAAGTAAAAATCGATTGCTTATTTAAGTAGTCCATCAGAGTGACAAAAAAACTCACTGCTTTCCGGAATACCGAGAATTGCGTTGATATAAAGCGAGCCCCTTGTACACGCATTGGCAGCCTACTGCTATCTGTACTTATTTAGAAAACTTTGAGGGCGTCCGCACAACAAATCATCAAAGTTTTATTGCGATTGGATGAACGGTATAGAAACAGGAATACATTAAAGAAAAACTCCCAAATTACCGTATGGGCAGCCCATCGTTGTATGTTTTGATTCAAAAACCTTTGCTGGTGTCCGCAAAACAACTCACCAAAGCTTTATCGCAATCAGATGAACGGTATAGGAACGAATAAGGAACAAACAAAAAAATTAACGTATTGGAAGCCCAACGCTGGCTGAATTTATTCAGATACCGTTGCGGGTGCTTGCACAACAACTCACCAAAGTTTTATCGCAAACGGATGAACGGTATAGGAACAGGAACGCATAAAAGACAAACTAACAAATTAACATATTGGCAGCCCACCGCTGATTTATATACATTCAAGGGCGTCCGCACAACAACTCAGCAAAATTTTATCGCAGTTGGATGAACGGTATAGGAACGAATATGGAAAAAACGAACAAATTAACGCATTAGCAGCCCACCACTGATTTATATACATTCAAGGGCGTCCGCACAACAAGTCACCAAAATTTTATCGCAATTGGATGAACGGTATAGGAACGCATACCAGACAAACAAAAAAATTAACGCATTAGCAGCCCACCGCTGATTCATAAACCTATTCTGGCGTCCGCATAACAACTCCCCAAAAAAATTATCGCAATCGGATGAGCGGTATAGGAGCGCATAGGTAACAAACATACAAACATTCATTTTTATATATATAGATAGACAGATAGTGTGTTGTTAATGGTGTACCACGTGCTAATCATTAGATTCATTAGCATTTCAACATTGCAAATGAATGTAATTATCTCTTTGACTCGGAACATTATTTTACGCAAGACGAAATAAAAATTACATTTTTTGAAATGCCGTTAAAAAGACAAATAATATTTCTCTGTAAAATTGCAAACGTTTGAAAACTTCCTCTCAGGTGACCTAGTTAGTGAAACGTGACCAGAATGACAGACTAATCTCAGCAGCGCCCCGCTTCAGTAAATACACTTACAATGTCTAAAATGAAGGACCACAAAATAGTGAATAATCTAACTTAGTGACATATTTGAAATAAGCATCGGCCTTCATATTAAAAAAAAAGTATTTTTTTATGCAAATAATAAATATTATACTTTATATTTTCGTCGTAACCCAAGGAAAAGTTGCTTGTTCCTTGCTAATGAAAATAAATTCTACATACCATTTAATATCTTCTGATTACTGTGCGTTTCAGCTAACATAAAATGTTTGGAAAGAGTGGAATTTTTTTTTTATTCATTTTAAAAACATCATTTTACTGTATATTAAAACATAATAAAAAAACAAAAGGTAAGCGAACTAACCAAAATCGAATTGTATCAATATAAACAGGTTCCAGAATTGATGAGCCATTTAATGATGTATTATTCTACCGTTTGTGATTATGATATATTTTGTATGAAATATCTAAATACCGATTTTAACTTACTCGTCTGGACTTGCCCAAATCACCGTATTTTTTAGTTTTTTTTTTTTAACATTTTCTGTAATACTGGTATTGATATAATCGTTCGATATTGCAAACCCTAGGCAGAGCGGTAAGTTGAATGCGATTTAGTGACATATACTTAGTTTTGGAGTTTCGGTTGAAGTAAATGCTTTTTCCATTGATTTCTGTTCGAAGTTATGGGTGTTTGTGATGTCTAAAAATTCCATTCTACCTTTCCGATCCTTCAATAACTGGGCGTAGCGAGAGCGATTGGTTTACCATTAGTCCTAACCTAACCTTAACCTTATCCTTCTATCCTTACTACTCTCTTTGGGAAAGAAAGGTTAAGCAACTGAGTAACAAACAGGTCTAATAGAAAAAGTTTTGTTGGGATACCTCCATTAGGAAGCCATATGCTCGACATTGCGAGCGAACATGGATAAAAATATGCTATTTTTATTAATTAAAAAAAAGTATTGTTATTTTTATTCTTACAAATATGTATAATACAATTATAATGAAAAATTTATTGTGTGATTTTTATGTATCCTAGACACCTTAATTAGTAATAACTATTTTTTAAAATAATTTACATATATATTATAGTTGTTAAAAGAAGTACTTTTCAAATATCGTGTAATAGCTATGCTTATATTCGTCATATCTATACAGTTATTTTCCTGACAAAGTTTACCGTTTCGTTGAATTGAATCGTGCGTTTTTGAATAAGTAAATAAATATATTCACTTTATGGTAAAAAAGAGCTATTATAGATTCGTATATTTCAGTCAATTTATTCCAGTCGGAATAATAATGGCGGATATATTTACAGAAATGTTTAATGATTTCTTCGAGAGCGCACTTTGATCAATGAAATATTCCCATACAAAAAGGGTCTCTTGGGAATGCGATACGCTTTGTGATCGAGTAAAAATGATATGCACTTTTAATGTATTTTATTTAACATAAGCTTTCAAATAGAAATACAAAAGGGAAGTGTAAAATGTATATGCCGATTAAATTTAAGTACATTAAAGGAACAAAACTTAAAATATTCAATAAAATAATTTTTAAAGAAAATTTCTCTTCGAAGTGTTCATCATGGATACTGTGATATCAAATGATTCCACTGATTTATTATCTAACATTTTATTTCTAAAAACAAAACGAATCTTTTAAGAAAATCTAATTGAAAAGAAATTGTGAAATAACCAGGAGCGGTTTCGTTAATCCTGAATATCTTCAGCTGATTAGTACACTTTATTTTTACATAATATTTGATTAAGCTTTGTGATTTTATTATTAAGTAAAAAAATACCGCAAATTAAATGTTACATCGTGTTTTAAAGGTATTGAAATATTCTAGTTTATTTTATAAGAAACTAGCCGGTTTCCGGCAAGCGTTGCAATGCCACTCAAAGAAAGAAATTGTTTGTGTTATAATTGTGTTTATTGAAGTGCATGTTTCCTTTTTCTGTCTGTTTGATGTTTGCTGCCGATTGTCTATGGTACTACACACGCGCCACCTACTGTAAGTTAATTGTACTATAACCTTCGCGCAAGTGTAAGCATACGTTGTCAAAATGAACTGTATGGCAGACATATAAACATTAATTTTTATACATAAGACCTACTGTAAGTTAATTTGCCTATGCATATAACCTTCCTGGAAGTGCAAGCAAAAAGTTTGTCAATGTTTTATTGCCATCCGATGAGCGGTGTGGCAACGCATAAAATAAGAACATACATTTTTTTATATATTAGATACAGTGGTGGACTGGAGGGGGCTCGGAGGGGCGCGCGCGAGCTCCTTGTTAAATTTTACTAAGGCCGGCGAAATTAGTATATAACTGCAATTTCTGACATATATTATCTACGACAGTTTCAGTATACATAGTAGTACGTTTTTATCCATTTAGATAGACAAGTTTACGATAAATTGCTACATATTGATTTAAGATTAAGCGAGCCCCTTGTCAACGTATTGGCAGCCCACCGCTTTTAAGATATATCTATTCTAAGACCTAAATATATTGTGTATATTTTTGTTTTCAGGGAAAAAATATGTATTTATTTTTCTAAGTATCAGTACTAGAAGGAAGGACGGAATTGTAGGGTTTCTTTTATGAACATAATTAAATTATACAATAATATGCAAGCCAACAAAAGCGAAAATTAATAATGGTTGCCCAACAGGGGCGGCCTTCGAAAATTTATTCTGTATCCAGGCATGCGGATACATCAGGTACTGATATGAAATTGTGACATGCGTACTCGCGCTCTATAACGCTGAAATATTAATGCCATTCTTTCCACAGTGATACGCAGTGATTAAATTTACGAAAGAATGAATGTTATGGGAAGGGGCCGAGGGGGGCAGCTGAAAAGAGAAATAATTTATGTCATCTATACCGACGTTGTCGTGATGTCAAATCAGATAAATTACCACATAGCGTGACTCCGCGTTGTAAATCTCAAATTTTAAATAAGACCGAATATTGTTAGGGGCTCGAGTAATATTTTTATAAACCCTTCGAAGGTCAGAAAAATCGTTTAATTCGTAGCCCTCGACCACAAAGGTCGGCGGATTAAATATAAAACGGAGGGCTACATCAGAAGTTGTGTTATCGGATCTTTGTAAGTACCGTATTTGGTTTCAATATTAATGTTACTACTAATCGTAAATTTGGAACACTTAAAATCATTTTAAAACAAAGTCAATTTTAATCAATGACAATGTTATATTGACCAGTGGCTGTATTGGTATTAAATTGCAGTCATAAGTATTGTAAATAGCCTGCAGCAAAATACTACACATATTTTGAGCAAAGAAACTATAAGTTCGAGCATTCAAAAAAAAATATTGATCGTTTCAATTCATGACACGGTTTGTGTTTCATTGCGTTGATTGTTTGTTGTTATTAATATTTTGACTAATGATGGCAGTATAGTTACGCAATCCGTTTATAAATATTATTTCCTGTGTGAAAAAATCCTTAATATTTATATAAAAATATATTCATCAAATAAAGAAATAAAGTATCAAAATATCCATTGGAGGATTCGAGTTACGAATCAGATTCATATATGAAACCCCAAGTGCGTTTACTTTTCAGATTAGAAAACGATGGAAAGACACCAAGCAAAACTTCTCAGCTACGGGAAGTATAAGATGTTGATTGGAAAATATAAATAACGAGTTTTCAAAATCAAACTTCGTAACAAAAGGACTGAATCTTTTCATAATTTATTTTCATCCGTATGAAAATGGTACTTATAAAGTTGTTACAAGATAATAATGATGAATCGATATTACGATTCAAGACTTTGTAGAACAAACATAATTCGTAATAAGCGATTTAACGTTTTCAGAGTTCTTGGCTCCCGTTTGATTACAAATCCTTGGATGTTTTAATAAAATGTCAGTTTTCGTTAAGTAGACGCGCTGTACACTTTCCACGGCTATAATTTAAATAAGAAATTTACAAAGTTAAAAGTTAACCACTCAATCTGACACAAGGTTGTGGCATTCAAATGATAAATTGAAAAATATTAAGGGTCCCTTGTTAAAAACTTAAAAAGTCCTCGTGAAAACTTTGAAATTTCAAGTAAAATTTTACGCAGAATTATACTATGCTAAAATAGGATTATTTGTTTAAACGTTAAAATTTATAATTTATAAGCGTTATAACACTACGTAAGTTTTTGGGTCTTTTGATGTTTTTAATTAGGAAAAACCTAACTGTAATATAAATAAGTTAAGAGCTTTGCTCTACCGATCAGGTCGGTTTTCATCAAATTTTAAAATTTTGTGTTTTTCAATTTACATTTAATAGCATGGATGTTTGTAATCTCGAGTGGCCTGCAAAAAAATCTCTCTCGTATGATACAATATTTCAATTTCAAAATATTTGCATCATTGGCTGATTGGCTAATATGTCATAAAAATAGATAAACATATAAATTCAATCAATTATATGTGCTATTTTAAGAAGAAAATTATAATTTATATCGATGACTTAGTGCAAAAAATAAATAAATGGATGTACGCGTGTGGAGTGTATTTTTCTACGTTTAGTGATACAAAGATGATGAGTTTCAGTTTGACTATCATTTATTTGTGTGTTTATATAATTTATATGTATTTATATATAATATATATATTTGTTTATATAGTTTATATAATATAATTTATAATTTGCCGCCTGTGTAGTTGAGTGGTCAACGTCGTTGGCTACCGCTACAGAGGGCACGGGTTCGAATCCCAGTACGGGCAGTTTTATAAATTGATTTTTCAATCGATTTAAGAATTTCTGTTCAAAGGCATGTATGTATGTGATGTCTTGAATTCCTCCCTCCCACCCATCCTATCCCATGAACGAGGCGTATCGAGAGCGATTAGCTAACCACTAGTTCTGTCTTAGCCCTTTCCTTCTATTTCTACTCTCTTTGGAAAAAGAGAGGTTGAGCAACTGAGTAACAAGCAGTTCTCGTAGAAACATTTCTGTTGAGATAAACTCCATTAGGAGTCCATATGTTCCATATTGGGAGCGGACAATAATATATATATATATATACAATTGTCTGTCCATAATTTTTGTACATGCATTTGTGGAGTCAGATCCACTTGTTATTGGTAGTTCACGATCATTTTTATTTGAAAACGCCGTTTGCTACCAAGATCTTCATTAAAATGGAACTATTTACAGCAGTAGATTTTTTGAAAACTAAAGTTTTTTCTAGTGCCATATATTTAAAATGAGAAACATCCATTTATAATAGGCTAAGAAATCAAATAATTATATTGATGTATAGTCTTTCGATATAGAGAATATTAATTCCCGATGAAGTAGGTATTTCATAAGATTTTTTATTATTTAAAGTTATTTACTATTTGTGATTCATTCACTAAGCCGATTATTTCAATAAATAGATAAAAAAAACTATTTATATAAAACTTGAAGACAGTTGGTTGTAGTAAAATACGTAATATATATACGTAAATAGTAAGTAACTGAATATTTTAGTGGGGATAAAAACATAAAGCATTTAAATATCGATTATCAAATCAAAATATTTTGCTGTTCAAAATTACAGCTACGGATCTAAAAGATATTTAGATTGATGCGTATCTGAATTTAGATAAAGATAAAATTTAAAACCTGTCATTTGTTTATTGAAGAATGAATGTGTCCAAAAATATTATGAATGTACCGCAGCACGGTAGAAAATAAAAAGTTTAATAAAGCTAACATATGCTTTCAATATGTATAGAGTTAAAAGTGTAGTAAATCACATCAAAATTAAAATTAAAATAATTAATATTTTGTGAAAATAATGATATGAAAAGTTTTCATGAAATTTCATTTTGTGATAAAGTTAATGACACAATGAGCGACTGTTACATTTTAAAAAATGAGATTGATTACCTATTATACGCACCATGTCATCTTATTTAATCGCCAGGAGATTTGATAAGACGCTGACGTGTATTTGGATGAAGCCAAGAGAGGAAACCTTTTCTCTGATTGTCATTTGGATTACATCTTTATACGCTTATTACTAGCACAAAGGGACGATGAATAAACAGCGCTCAGAGCCAAAGAAAAGAACCGTCTTCAAATCCAATAGAAAGACTTTATGAGTTGGATGACAAGACAAGTCGCTCGTATTATTTTCGGTTGGAGAAACATATTATTCATTTTAAGTACTGAAAAAAATACGGATATTAATTTAAGAGAGTGGATTCGAACCTTTTATGATATCGAAATATTGGAAATGAATCAGAGCAATAATTTAATTCTTTTGATTATTAAAATCAGCCCCTCACAAAAAAAATGATAGGTATATTTTTCATAATAAAAAATGAATAAGAAAAACAATCGAAAAGTGTATTGATTGATTCAAGAGAATATAATCACAAGTACGTGCAATAAATTTTGTATTTAAAAATAAAAGTATTCCTACAAAGTTAGGCCACTATTATTTGATAAAAATAGACAAGTTTTATTTAACACAAGTTGTTTTATATATGTAAGTACTATTAAAAATTTAACTAAATATTATGTAAGTAAACAATTCAAGCGATATGATTTTAAAGTGTTAAAGAAAAAAAATCAACTGAAAAAAATAATGTAAACTAAACTTATAGTTAATATACAGTATCCTATACGTTAGTAATGTGATGTACAACATCCATGGGTATAGAATAAAAATAATTAATAAATTTATAACTACTTCTTAGCACACATCTGAATAGTGGCAAAGCTTTTAATTAATGTTATGTAATATTGACAGGTTTTTGTTTGGAATATAGATAATATAAGTTTTGAGCTATAATGGTAATGTATACATGTAGAATTTTTTTGTTTTAATTCATACAATGCTGAAAGGGTATTGATGGTGGAAATATTTGTACATCTATCTTATCTTAAAATAAACATGTGGTATTAATTAAAAGTTAGTGTCACATGTAAGATATGGTAATAGTAGCTTGGTTTTCTTATTAAATAAATTTTCGTGATCAAATGTGTCTCTAAAAGATTCATTTTGAATTTCATCTACACGTTTTACTGAAATTTGCATGGTAATTAAAAAAAATATAAAGAAATACCGCACACTCGAGATGAATGATCAGAATTTAGCATTTTTACGGACACTATTGTGAAAATGTGGTAAAATTAAATTTTCCGTGACTTATGGAGATCACACAAAAAGAAAATTCAGGAGGGGGCACAATCATTTAAGACGGCGGCGGGAATAAAACGGGCAAGCGGAGGTAGAGGTATTAATATCCAAAAAGATAATATAAAATTTCTAGAGCACCTTCAGAGCGGTCGACGGAGAAAAGTCTCCGCTAACCATGAAAATTTATGACGAGGTGCATTCCAGATGAAGAAGCAAGCAATGTAAAATTATCCCCCCTCCCAAGCAGTTATGAACTGATTTTTTTCGCCGGATGAAATTTAATAACGTGTGCGGGGGTGTGTAATCTTGATTAGTGCGTTAAATTACTTTTGACTGGCGACATTACCGTTCGAATGCCGGCGGAAAAGACCACCGCTTAATGGCGTCTGATTCTTATTAAGTGTATTGGGGGGATTTTTTCATTTAAAAGTATTCCGATGATGACAACATTAAAAACTTCGCCGAGCACTTAATTAAGCTGACGGCTTCCCCTCTCGCTTTTTATTGCGTTGTGATTGAGGACTTTTATATTTTGGGCGGCGCGGCGTTGAAGCGTTCGTCTTAATAGATATTAATTTGCGTTTAAAGATTTAATATTCAAAATTTACCACATTATGATAAATTTAATGTTCCTAAGTGCCCGGTAATAAAAATTCAAAAAAATACCCGTTTAAATTCAACGTTCGGCCTTGGTGGATACTTACTTATTAAGCTTTTTTTCCATTAAAAATAATATGTAAATATTTATTTTATCCAAGTCTGCTTTCATGAACTTCATACCGACTGATAATGGAGTTTTTCAGCAGAATTTAATTAACTTAGTACCACTTTTGCGCAATAAGGATAAAAAGCCAGGGTACATAAAATTAATAAACTAATTAAGTTTTCTTGCAGACTAAGTTTTGTTTCACTATTAGGCCACAATAGTTGAAACGTTTTTTTATGTATGTAGTTTAATTTGTTGACCATACTTTAATCATCTTGAGCCTTATTCGCAATTCACACCACGCAAAAAATGTCTCTAGTGTACAAACTGAGAATTCTTCGAATTTTTTATTATAAAAAAATATATTCTTAGTAAGATGATTTATATGAACACTGACGTAATTGTTTAAAGAAAACAAATTTTACCGGAATTATAAATATGCAATATATTGTTATCAATAAAAAAATGTTTTAAATATTATTGAAGAAAATGTCTGAGAAAGAATCTAATGACGTATGTCTGTAAATAGTTTATTTATTTGAACAAAGAACGAAAAATTTATACACAATTTCAAAATAATATATACGGTGATGAAAAAATATTATTTTGAAATCGTCAAAGGAATCAGCCATTATACGGCCGAGTCGATTTCATTTTGACAACTGATCATAATATTTCCTCGAAATCACGAAATTATTTTGAATATGGAATAATGCAAAAAATTACCATTCCGAATTTGAATTACTTACTCCGATGTTCAAAATGGCGCGCTAATAAATTCTCGATACCCATCTAAATTTTAAATTCACTATTTCATCGATAATTCTGCAAAAAGTTTTTGTTTTTCTTACATTGGAAAAATATTATTCTTCGGAATAATTGCATAAAAAGCGACCGCTGAAACTCTGGAAGTCATTTAAGTTATTGGCTACCTAGGCTATGATTTTTGAACTCCTTATTTTCCAATTTAAAATCACAATGAAAGAAAAAAAATATTCTCACTAATAGCTTTGTGGTACCCACAGAATTCCTCAAATGCTATTTATATAAAATAATTTGTTATACAGTTACATATAATTACTTCAAAATATAGATAAAATCAATTATTTGAAAATATGTATTTAATATTTTGTAACTATTAGATTGGAGAATTTTGATTTCAAAGTTGATTGCATATATCTTAGACTCGCGCTTTTATTAATTTACATAAGCTGCCGTCATTTATAACAAAAACATTACTTCTTACTCTAGCGAAAATTCATGCAAAACCGTGAAACTAATCAAGTCTTCAACCTTTTTCGCCGTTCAGATTTTTTTTCCACTATCATTAGGTTAATCTACATTTTTTTTAACATAAGTCCTAATTTGTAATACAATGCATTGTATAATGTATCACTCTATTGCAATTTATTAAAATTTTGAAAAGAATATATACTGCGTGTAAACTGTTTTAGTGAAATTTCTTTAGGTTTTTTAGTGAAAAATTATTACAACCTACAAAAAATAAACCAAGTAATGAGTGAAAAATAAACATTGTATTTCTTTCTAAGCATGATTGCCTTAATTTAATCAGTATTTCTTTGCTGGTCATCTGGCACGTAAAAAAACATTCTTTGTGCAAAACAAAGCCTTCAAAGACATAATCAGATACTTGTGGATACCAGAACAATCCCTTTCAACGTCACAATTATGAGATCCAGGACCCACCCCCATCACTTAAGAACGAGAATATAAATTCAATAATTTACTATGTTCAAAGGATTCTTTGTAATCCGAATTATTTCTTCGTCTTGAAGATTCGCCCACGAAAATATCGATTAGTGAGACGTGCACGGACTGGAGATGTCGGTCTATGTTCAGCGTACCGTTAAATCGATATTCTTTTGATGTTCCTTTATGTAACAGTTTTTTATGAACTTCAATATCAATAGCTTTATTCTTTCTTATTATACCACCGGAGGGTTAGTTAAAATTTTGATAGTTTTTGAAAGCCATTTTGAGATCAAAGAAGTTTATAGTTTTTTTCCCTATGTTACGAAAAGCGGGCCATTTTGGTTCCGTGGCAGTTCGGCATGTTACGTGTGTATGAAAAAATACTATAAATAAAAATTCTTGAAAAATATTTTTTTCTAGAAAATAATTTCAATGAATAAAAATGTTATGCCAGTAACCTTCACATAAACAAAAAAAAAACAGTTTAATAACATATCCTCTATAATATATAATGATCAACTCTTCTAAAGACAACTTGTTGACGACTTTAACGACAAAAAATGATAATTAAGAGTTTATTAGGTATGTAAATCTATGATCCTTAAATAAAATGGATTATTAATCTATTGATCTATTTACATTCTTCCAGCAAACAGTCAGCATTCAAAAAAGTAATCCTCATTAGCATTCATTGCTGAAAATTTGTAATTTTAATTTTATAAACATAATTGTACATGAACAATTATTGAAGTCTTGGAAGAATCAGAGGGAATTTAGACATCACAAACACCCATGCCTACGAACAGAAATCCAAAAATGCTGTTCGTAGTTGAACTCGAACACGTGAGGTCCGGCACTGAAGCCAACAACGTTAACAGCTGCGCCATAAGACATGACACTGGTTTTTACTGATAAAAATACTTTTCCAAAAAATGATAACATTGATGGATATATAACAATTTTAAATTTTTTGTATAAAGAATTATTTTACGGCAGAACATAGACAAAAATATAGAACTGATATAAGTGATATTAGATTGTATTGTTAAACAAAGAAACATTGTACACAATTGTGCACAGTGGTGGATTAAGCACATGGGAGACCCGAGGCGCAATCAAATTTAGAAGCCATGTTTTTCGGATAACGATTTTCGTAAGGAAGTCGAAAATTCCATGTAAAATAATAAGAGTTTATAAAAATATTAAGAAAAAGTGTATATAATATAAGCCATTTTTGAAACCCTAAGATTCGGTGGCCCCAAGCACGCGCCTCATTCACTTATAGGGTAATCCGCCACTGATTACGTCATTACATATCTTTTTTCAAGCTACTTGTTCTATCAAATTTATGAAATGAGAGTTTAGAGTAAACTTGAATGATCAAGTTAAGAAAAATGTATTGATGTATTCAATAAGCCGCAGTGAAATATCCTTTATAATGATTTGTTATTTAAGGGCGAGAATGGGATACAGATTCTGCTTTTTTAGCTAGTAAAAAAGTGAATGTTATATATTTATTTATTGTTATTTTCATGTATACTTGTATAATAATACGGTTCATCGCTTTAACACCAAATATAAATATTACACACAACTATCATCTTTGAAAATAGTCAATGCACGTGTCTCGCATTGTAAAGCACAACAAATATTTACCTAGAATACAATAATCCAATAATATGAAGAATAACATAATACATGGTGATATATTTACTATAAATATGTACAATAACTTTGTTAGTATTTTTATAAGGATTTGATGATTGATTATAAGTTTGTATAAAATGCACAATAATAACTAATAATAACGAAAGAAGTAGAATGTTTTTTCTGTTTACCATTTGAGCCCCTGCACAAATAATGCAATTATCCCTGTGCTCAACCCAATTTGAAAGAAGTATGTTTTTTTATTAAAGGATTACTATTATTATTTAATTATTAAATACTAAATTAAGTTCAAAACAACTTTTGTGTATATTTGAAACACCTCAGAGATTTAATGAAGTTTGATTGTTTTGTTGTATTTTTCTAAATCTTCTTTCTAAACTTCGTGACTTTGTTTAGACTTGTGCCGAGTTTTTTTTTCCAAGCATGTTACTTTGTTAAACTCAGCTTATTTATTTTATCTTGCTCGTGTTGGCAGGCCAATATGTTGAGACGCATCCCCTTTTAAGCTTGAAAAGTCCATATCGTGAACGTGACGTTTTTTGATTGGAGTGAACCGGTTGACTAAAGTATATAATTAATCAGAATGTGTAAAAATTAGTCGATATTATGAATGCACTGATTGAAGGACAACCATATCTTTTTTCTAATATGTGTCGTTAAATGCGACTGCTATGTCTTTAGAATAAGGATTACAACTTCCCACGAAAACTCGTGATAATAATAACTCCACGTATAGTTCAATTTTGACGGGAAACCTCAGGCTCAGGAGTGTCAGGATTAAATGTGACAAAAGTATGCGCTTTGCTATACAGCTATGTGGATATATGTATATTCAAAATATGTGTTATCTAGCTTTACAAATTATAAAGGTGAATATCTATTACAATAACTAATAATTATTATCTTGACGTCTTTTATGGTTTTTAATGTTTTTATTTGTGATAGCATGACAGTTTTTCAACTCCTTGAAGACAGTGACAAAACATAGAAACATTACTGATATTTCCACTTTTTAAATATATTGTAAAATTGGTTAAGTACGATTATAAAAAAGTAAAATAAAATTAAAGCAGTCATTGTGTTCGCATTCAAAATTTTGTTTGGTGAATATCAATTAAAGAAAGGTGAAGCCGTGTTATTAATGAATAAATACAGCCCTTTCGAAGAAAATACAATTTCGTAATGATTGTTTCGGGGTTAAAAATGTGAAATGATTTATCATAAGTGTGTTTTCCTGACTCGGCGGACAGACGCCAGTGACCGCCACCGAAGCACGCGACGCTGCCTGTTGGTAAAAAATTCAATTACATAAAATAAGAAAAATACCTCAAGTGAATAATAATCAATTACTTGGTCACGCAATGTCCGCATTAAGACTTGTTTAGGAATATTCTTTGCAGGAACGCGAGAGTGATCATTTTAAGAGTGTTATATTTTTCAACCGTGTTAATGAAATAAACTAGGCAGCACTAACAGCGCTAAATGTTGCTAAGTCAATAATGTTACTATTATCATGGGAGAGCTTGTACGTACAATCCAACATCTTTCGCTAATTTGGCTAATATGTGAGAGTATAGCGTAAAGTTTACCTTGCCGTAAACGAAATTAGGTACGTAAACAATTCAGATTAGAAGAAGTAGGCACGTAGACTCTAAAGCATAATTCCACTACACATTTACCGCCAGTATGTTGTAAGTGTGTGACGTGAAAATGATAATATGGGCTAAGCAAAGTAGCGATACAAGAAAATTGTGTACGTCTGCTATAGATTAATTTCGGTTTGTTCTTTAGATCTAAAGATGTATTATATCGGTGTTGGATTACCAGCAATTTTATTAATGGAATTATATGTTTTCCCTGTAGAAATGAATGATCGTATGAAAAATTCGATGGCATTACATCAAACAACACTATACACAAGTGTAGCTTTACAGGAGAACCAAAAAGGTTTTTTTTATAATTTTGCAGTCGTTTATTTGAAACCAAATGTTCATATTTTATAATTTATTGTGTATTGTATGTTTGTATTGCTTATAGCAGCGGTTTCCAATCTTAATGCAATTGCCGCGCCTCCCCAACTTTCTATTTATTTAATTAATATAGTAATACAGAGACGTTTTAAATAATAATTTTATTACAAAAAAAATACTAAAAACAAAACATAATTAAAAGAACAATAACATAACATACAATATAAGAACATGCAGTGCTTTTTTTAAAAAAAAAAAAAGATGCCAAAACTGACTTGTCGATATTTAAGTAAAGTTTTTTTTTCTTATCTATGTCCGTTCCTAATGTGGAGCGTATAGTTTAATAATGGAGGTTTCTCTACGGAAGTTGTTTTAAGATAATTGCTTGTTATCTAACCTCCATTTCTAAGAATAAAAAAATATGGGGATAGGACAGGACTAGTGATAAGTATTAGATTTGAAAGAGAAGGAGAAAATGCTAAGATATCACAAACACGCATGGCTTTAAACAAAAATCGATAAATCAATGTGAGAAAATGTTTTGTATTATGACATCAATTTACATTTGAGTGTTGCGATACCCGGTACATTATGTTACAATCAAACGGGAAAAACAGCTAGTGGTTTCCAAAATTTTTTTTTTTACTAAAATTGATTTTAAGCATTAAAAATGCCCAGAAAAAGTTGCCAGACCGCCGTTTCATGCTAAAAAAAGCACTGTGAACAAGTAAATTTATTTTTATATTAAATTAACAATTAAAGTACTTTAACGCATCAAAATTTAACGCGAAAGTTGCTGTTGTTTATTGGGACAAAGTGAATCAAATCTTGAGGGCAATGTGAAGAGTGCAACTCATAACTCTTTTTTGACTATTAACCCGGCTCAATATTTGGTTTTCATTGCACCCAGTGCCGAAAAACACGTTCGCAAAAATAAGATGTTTTGAAGGGTAGAAGCACAAAAATATTATACTCTTCACTAAGATTCATCCAAAATTGAATTATAGCTTCATTTTAGTGAGCTATTATCGCAATGATAATTCTATAAATTTTATTTTTCGATGTTTGTCAGCTCAAATTTTACTTCTTCACTGCCGATAAATGGGTGTTGTATCCACAAAAAATTTGAGAAATTACTGTCTTTGATATAATTTAAAAAATGCAGCAATAAACCATCCAAGTGTTAAAGATAAAAATATGTTTGCTTCTTCAATATTGGTTTTGGCCCAGAAATCTTTTGAAAGTGAAAACATAACTTATTCATTCTTCTGTAAGTTTGATTTCCATGATAACTTTCTCTTTTTCAACAAGTAGATGTATTTGTGAGCCCTGCATTGATTTATATTTTAAACCACTCAATTTTCCTAAAATTTCAACCAAATTGGTCGGAAACGCTAAGGCACCATTTTTAAATCTTCCAATTCAGATACTTTTTTAATAAGAATTAAAAATACAGCAAATATATGTATATATAAATGCAAGGAAAATAAAAATAAACATTCATATACTGAATTGTAACCGCACGTTACGATATGAAGTATTATTTATGTGAAGAAATTATTGTAAGAAAATTATTTTTATATTTAAAAGATTTGGCGCCTCGCCTGGCGGCACTCCACGCCTTCGGTCGTTGGAAACCGCTGGCTTATAGTGATGCTATTTTTTTAGGTTAAGTCTTAAAAATGATAAAACAAGTTAAACTTGATGTAGTAGTTAACGTTATATTTTACTAGTGATTTAAAAAGAAACTAGAAAAGATTGACATAGTTTTGTTTGAATATCGTGTAGACGAGTATGAAAAATAACATTATTAACAAAAAAACACGTTTTTGTTGATAACTTTGTTTCACTTTATTATTTTGTTAATTGACCGAAGGTAAATTATTGTGAGATTATTAAGTTATATTTCGCAAAGCTGATGTATTTTTTAACCATATTCGCTCTCAACGTGGAACATAATATAGAGTCATGGTACAAGATCTTAACAAAAGTGGTTATATGAGAACTGGTTATTGTATATGTAGTAACTAGACTTTTGAGAAGTTAAGGATAAAAGCATAGAACTGAGAAATAACTAGTAGTTATGCTCGTCTTTTTACTTTTTTTAGAATCTGGTGAGTAAGAGAAAAATGAAACATCGGACGCTTCCACATGATTGAACACAAATCTGTAAACTGATGAAAACCTGCTGTCACCGTAACCGGATACGACAAGTGTCCAAAAGCGTTGAGCATTTGACAAGAAGAGCAATTAAAGTTGTAAAAAATATTGATTTACATATGTAAATTTTTATAAAGTTTTGGTAGTAAACTATTATGTAAGTCGTCATCGCGGTGAATCGATGTCACGATAAATTTTCCTCACGTGAAATTATATATGATATCAATTGTCCGTGATTAAATTTATAGTACTGATTCGAATCCTTGTAATTGTCAGTGATTAAGGTTTAGTGCGTGTTATTCTTACCTCAACAAAAATAAAGACTTCCGATGTCAATGCCACACGACGAAAAGCTAAACATCATTGTACTTTTCGTAAAATTATAATTCTTTTCCAAGATGCCTTTACTAGATTAAGAATATAGGTTGAATGTGATTATTTTTATCGCTGTTTATTTGTTTTATCACGTCAACTTTAGAGTACCAATAAGTATTATTTTTTGATATCATACTACTTATCCTTATTCCACTTATTTTAGGTTGTAGTAATACGTTTTATAACATGAAGTTAATTGAATAAATTGATGAATTCAATTGAATTAAAGTTGAAAACTATTTTTCAAATTGGTTCAGGTAGATAGAAAGACTTCTATTCGATAGTGCTTAGCTAACAAGGTAATAAAAAGTTCGCGATTTTGTTTTTAAATTAAATCGAAAAATGACACAATATATAATACAATAAGCCAAATACAAATTTAAATTAGAGATCTTACCAGTACTTGAACCATGAACAAAAGAGAATGAGAAACTGTCATTGTTACAGAAGTCTATGATATATGTATTTTAAGAATAGCGTAAACTTCTTTCAATGGATGTAATTATTTATTCCTTAAATAAGGTTTTCTTTAAAACACTTTTATGTAGCTTTAGTCCTGAGGCACGATAGGTCAAAGTTCTCGAAGCTTCTTCGTCGTTGATACTATTGTATATTTGCATTTATTTTCTATCACTGCCTACAGAAAGACTTAATCGCTGTAGAGATGAGCAATTCAGAGTGAAGCCAGTTCACGTGGGTACCAAATGCATATTATATTAAATATGTTTACCTCCCTACTTACTTTTTTGTCCATGTCTGCTGATATTGTGGAGAACATAGCCTCTTAATGGAAGATAATCTTAACAGAAATTTGTTGTTTTTCTACGAGAACTGCTTGTTATTCAGTTACTCGAGTATGAATCTAAAAGATAAGGCTATGACAAGACAAGTGGTTGTGTTATCACGCTACACTTCTTTATTTGAGAATTGAAATGAGGGGGAAAAAGTAAAGGGAGAATTTTAAACATCACAAACATTCATGCCTTCGAACAGAAAATGTGAAAGTCCAGTACGCATACGCATATAACGTTGTATATATTTATAATAAAAGAGCTATGAAAACAACAGTAGGTACTAGTGTAAAGTTCCGCAGGTTTTTAAGGTGCATCCCGGAAAATAATTTGTCACACGTCGTATTGGGGATACGAGCTTTTTATTTTTCTGTCCTAACAATACGATGTTGGAGACCACTGTTAAAGTAGGTTCAGCCAAGATTTCGAAACAAAGGTAGGTGCACCCGGGAGCCTTCGGATTAGTATCGTCTGCATTGGATGGCTGCTCTCGCGATACTGTGTCCGCGCAACACAGCTAGGCCGGGCATAGCCGCCTTGCACAACTTTCGACCCAATAAAACGAGCAGACAGTTTATTACTTGTACGTTTGATACGTGCAAGCGAAACGACTGCACAGACTCTGTCAGGACATTAATACGATTTGCTTCCTTTGTCGAATATTGCCAATGTTTGGTTAGGCATGATTACAATTTAGTTGAACACGTAAACAAAATAGTTTTGAAAAAAGGTGCCAAAACTCACTTTTTGCCAAGCTTTTTACTATTTTTTCTTCTAATCCATGTCCGTTTCCAATGTGAAGAATATGTCTTTCTAATGGAAGTTTCTTAACAGATTTTTTACGAGAACTGCTTGCTACTCAACCTCTATCTTTTAAAACAATTTATCAAGTATTATTCCTTGGTTCTGTATTGCTAATATTGATTTGAAACATTAAAAATGCGAGATAAAGGTGTTGGCACGCCGTTCCACCACGTTACATGGAGAAAAAAACATCGCTTTTATAACTTAAAATTGGACAACTGTTGCTGATGTCACCATCAGAGCACTTCCACTATCGTCAAATTGACGGTGACTCCATTTTTGATGGTACGACCAAAATTTATTTTCCGATTTTTTAAAAATATTTGTCTGACATTCTTTAAGATATTAGTTATACAAGAATTAATTTTTCTATTGCTCTTTTTTACGACAAACTATAAACACAAATATGTTTTACTTATACAATTTTATTTATAAGCAAGGGCAGAATGTTCATAAAACACACTAGGTTACCTTGCAAGAATTGTTACTCCAACATCAGTTTAAAGTGTTAAGCTCATTTTCTTAAAAAAAAAAACTTTAAAATAAAATAATTATAACACAAAGTTTTAATATTGCAGAAAATGATAGGTTGAAAAGTGTTATGATGGAGGTAAAATGAACAGTGTCTTTAAAAGTTTATAAAGATCATATTGATTTCTTCCTATAGACAGTATAGATAGTTTCGGTAAACACGAAGAATTTTTTGGAAGTAAACATTAGTTAATTGTTATTGTAAGTCTTTTCTTACCTTAAAAACTATCAAAAACACATCTCATTCAAGAAAAAGCTTTATTAACCGATAGTTCACGAAAATTGCATACGTTATTTTGTTAAAGAAAAATTGAAAAATATTTGTTTTCAAAATTTATTGAATATTGAATTAAAAATCATTGTTTGTATTTTAATGATTTGATCAAAATATCAGCTAACCTTACTGATGTGACGGTAAGACTGAGAAAATTACTTGTGTGGAGGGATAGGGGAACACGACTTCGATAGTGTCTTTAAAGTATTAACGCAACTCGGAGAGAGGTACTGATCGGCCAAACTTTTCCAAGAAAAGCTCGCAAAGTGACCTAGCTTTTTCAACTGTCCATTTGAACATTTCCCATACTAAAACTCTTCCACGTTGAACATTCTCATATAAAATGTAACTTTTAAACATTTGCTGTCGCTTTGATGTTAGTTTCCGTGGATTTAACGATACACAGGGATCAAATTGCACTTATGTAAGGTTATGGTCAGAAACACTTGTAGGTATTATTCATTATTTAAAAGTCTGGTTAGTAAATATTTTTGGTTATATATGTACACTATACATTAGGAACAAATAATCGTTTATTTTTTCTGACAATTAACAAAATTAAAACATCAAATATACTCATAAAAAAGCTTCATTTGAGGAACAATTTCAATAAATAATGAAATCAAAAGTATATTCCATATTTTAATACTCGGCAATTTAGCTTTGCTGTTAAGCTTTTATAACTAGGACGATTGATTAAATGATCAGATTATTAGTGTGGACATACATACTCTTAATAATGCTGATCACAACAACCGTTGTGTATGTCAATGTATTTATGTTGGATCGACCTAAGGTTAGACCAGTCAGCTGTGTCAAATTGGTCCTTAATAGTCTGGTATTAGAATATATAGAATAATGTTTATCGTCTTACAAGAGCAAGTAGTAAATGCTTTCAATTAAATTGCTGACTTTAGCGAATTGCAAATAAGTCTTGGATAATTACTTCTGCCACACTCTTGGAAATTATTTGGACGCCTGACACTGCTATGTTACATAAAGTGCACATCACACGGGATGAAAATCTATGGGAAAAATATAAATGTTTTGGTTAAGATTACTTTTAAATTTATCTTTTAACATTATTAGTAAGCACCTTAATAACGCCACATTAACACAACACATCTTAAATAAAAGTGGTATATTATCTGCTGTATGCTGTATCGCAATAGACAGTAATATTTTTGATAGAATTTGTGTATGAAATGTTCTCGTAATGAATAAAGGACGAGTTTGAATATATCCCGGGAGAAGTCGGGTAATAAATGGCTAGAGTTTTATAATTTAAAAAGAATAAAAAAAAGTTTGGTCATAGTGTTTATGGTATTGAAATATTTCATTGTGTAATGTGTGAGCTCCAAAAAGCATAAACGAATTTCAGTCACGATTATGTATTGAAAATGCTAAATTCCTATAAATATTTTTGCTTTTAAACGAGTTCTTTAGTACGGCATTATATTTTATTCACGGTCAATAACCCGGTGACTTTATTACAATCAAATGTCCACCTTTGTGTTTATTCAATTGATCTTTTTATCATAAATGTAAGCAAATCATACCCGACTACTGCGAGTTCAAAATGAATGAACACTTTTTTTTATAAACAAACCCTTCACATCAATAGTAAGAGTTTCAAAAAGAAACAATAGTAAATAAACTTTTTAGATGAAAATTAATATACTTAAAACAATATCATCATATTTTAGTTCGAAAATTCAGATATTAAAATTGGCTAAAATCAGAGAAAAGTCTCGATAAATGCATTGTTTAGAATCGTGTAAATTTGCAATATGTAACATAGGGTGTTTTTTTTAGAAATATTTTCAGAATGAGCAACACTTATTCAAACTATAGTCAATTTTGACAGCTGACCACTTATTTATGCTCAGTTTGGTTTGCCCTTTTCTCAACAATACTTACGCCAGAACAACGCTTGCAAATTTATTTCTTTAAAACGTATGCTGCCCAGAATATTACAGTCAATGATGAGCACTATAACTCCATGATAACGGTCGTTTTTTTCCAATTTAGTGGCATTAATTTGGATGAGCTGTGGTATAAATAAGACGGCGCACAATCAATTTATTGAAGGAAACATTCGATGAGCGCATAATGGAACTTTGAATTGGAATCGTGTGATTTAACACATTTAGATTATTTTTTGTGGGGTATTAAAGTCTCTAACCAACGCCATAAACCAGAGTCTAAAGACTGCTTGGAAGCCAACACTTACCGCGTCCACATACGTCACCAGCTGCTCCAAAAAGTGGTCGAAAATTGGTATTCCATCTTTCTTCGAGCCAGTCGCGGAATCCATGTCTACGAAATCATATTTAAATACTAATGAGACACAATTGTCTTACCAATAATGAAAATACCATGATCAGTACGACGATTTTTGTGTTTTATTTCATTTTAATGATCTATATATTAAAATAATGTTTTTAAAAAAATGAGCTCCAAATTAAATTCATATTGAGGAATATATGTTAAAGATTCCATTAGCGTTTTGTTTCACCTCTCTCATAATCCATTATACATATATTTAATATATTCTCAGTTAACTTTTGTAAATGTTCAAAATTAGCTTATACTATTAAACCCGAGAAAAGCGGCTCGACGAGTCTCCAATTTAAACTCACTTTAAATAGACCCGTGTTCTCGTTGGCTTGAAGTCGAGGCCGTTAATGACAAAATTTTAATCATTAATGATTTAACCAACTTCATGAGAGATTGTAGAAATTTCGTCAAACTTGTTGAAGCACTCTATGGCTCATGCCATTAGCGATCAACAGCCAGTTGACCTCCTGTCAAGCCGATAGGAAATGTCAAATAACGTGTACAGACGAATTCAAATAGACCTCGCAGTGCCATTCTTTTACACTAATAGAATAAACTTTACTCGTTGATTGATCGAAAGATAATCTACTTGCATCAAAGCATATAAGGGTAATATTACGAACCCGAATATAACTTGGTATTTTTTACTAACATACATTTTTTAAAAATCTGTTACAGTTCGGGCTAAGTGAAAAAAAATATACGTGGTATCGAAATATCATAAAGATATATACAAGATTTCTTTCTCCACGTGTATTTTTTTTATTTATAGCAAGACTCATATGAGATGAGGCCAGGTAGAGAGATGGCCGACCTTTGTATGACGACAAATCTTTTTAATTTATCGTTTTTCTGCATCCTCGTGATTGTAACAAAGTGGGTAAACATATAAATGAAAGATCGGGAAACAACGGCAGCCCTTTTAATAATATTACAATTATGACAAACCAATTAAAACGTATTTTTTATTTTACGGATAAAAAGTCTAAAAAAAGTAATGTAAAACATCCTCATGCTAGTTTTTTTTATAATTTGCACTGTTATCTTTTCTATAGAGGATTACGTAAACTGCTGCTTTCGTTATGAGCCCGATTTTAATTTTCAAAAAGTTTCATGTCAGCATTATTTAAAAAAATGTAAGCAAATTGAAAACAAATTGTAAGAAGTACTTATGATAAATAAAACATATACTTAGGCTAAATTCCAGTTCTAGTACTGAGTTGTCAAAATATATTGTTTCTTATATTCATATTATAATTATAATAAGGTCAGATGCAGAGCTTGTCACTTCCAATAAGCCAAATATGTAACATTTATTTCACGTCTTTTATTCTCTGTAAAGATAATAGAAAAACAATATTCACTACCTATATTTTTCATGAAACTTAAATAAAACTAACACAATATTACAAACGTACAATGTAAGTGTAGTTCAATCTTTTTACCATAAAAAATATATGGTAAAAAGCTAACAAGTATTGTTCATCCTCACTAAAAAACTTATATAACTATTCTTCCTATACTATTTAATAACATCATCATTGGTTTTCATTAAATTAAAAATACTGTAGCAAAAAGGAACAAACACAATTTTTATGGCTAGTATTTTCAACTGATTTTTTTATTCTACGTACAAGTAATAACTTTTTCATTATAAAATATTATTTTCGTTTCTATAATTTCAACAAAACGTTTAAATGGGCCAGGCAAACTGTTAAACGGAGTTTAATGTTTTGCGGTAACTGTTGTGAGATTCCAAAGGAGGGTTATTGTAGCCCCTAGTTATGGACGTCACTAAAATGTTGTTAAGTACGTAGGTACTGGGCAGTGCTGTCGCTTAGAAACTGACCGCTAATTGACTGTACCGACTGATGATTGTCGTTTGATCGTCATAGCGCGCTGCGAACTGCGGTTTCTGGCAATTTCACCCCCCGAAACATTCACAGTTTGTCGTTTAAAACGACCCTCAATGTTGCTTTTCTCTATGAATTATTTAGAGTATTTATAAAATGAAGCAGTAGCTTAGATTTCAAAATAAAGATAGAAATGTGCTTTAATTTTAACATCAAATGAAAAACATTGGATTACTCTTACTATTTATATATTTTGTAGGGAAGTAAAATAAACATATCTTTTATATTAAAAATACGATATAATGAAAACCAAGCAAACGTATACTATTAACTTTTTTAAAAAAAATAAAACCGTGATGTTACAACGTTTAAGATATTTGGTTTTAATATAATATACGATTTTATAACTATGGCTATTTGATTTATATGTGTTGACACATCCTGGATTGCAAGAAGCACGGAGCTGCTCTGAACGCCTTTTAAAACCTCAATTGACGAACGAATTGTCGGAAAAGCAAATTGAATTCGAGAAATAAATGTTATTCATTTTTGTTATAATTTTAGTACATAGATGTAATTTGGTATCTATAGTTCCAACGCGCGTAGAAACAATCTGATTCATTGTGTTTCTCCGCCAGGCAACCGGAAGATTTTTATAGTTTTCTCAATAGAAAAGTCGGTGTTGATACTTCGTCCGCTTTACTTGGCATGGACAAGGGTCTATCGCTTTCCTTCTTCAATGGACGTCGGGATGATAATATTTAAATGTAATTTTTGTTTTAACTGCATCGTAGCGTTCTTATCCAATCGAATAAATGTACACCGTAAAGCCTTAAAATATGTTTATTCAATCTAACTGAATATTACGGTGTTTAATAAACATAAGTGAGATTGAATTGTATTTTAACGTTAAGCATTCTTTTTAACAAGATACGTTATAAATCAAGGAATAGGATTCAGTGCGGAAAAGTAACCGCATTGAAATTGAACATATATAATAACCTACCATTTACTGATGTGGAAGAATTTTCATGATATTTATAATTTTTTTATGAGTTCACTGTACTCATAGCATTTACATATTGGTATGTATGCATATCCAACTAAGGTCGTAGCACAGATATCTTCTCTACACCATAATTAAAATGACGGAAATGATGTACAGTGTTGGTAACCCAAAATTTGGCCAGGCGTCGACAACCTTTTTTGGTTTTGGGTAAAAATAAACCAAAATGTAGCTATTAAGAAGGCGTTTCAATGAGCCAGAATACATAAATGTTATTGAACAAATAATAAAAGTACGCTTTTAATCTTTTAACTGCAAATGACACATGAAAAAAACAACATCTTGTGATCAAATAGGTTAGGTTAATCGACAATAATAAGTATGTCATTTAAAATTGTCAAATGGGTCACTTAGTGACCCATTGATTATACGTTGTCGACGCTTGTTATAAACACTAACTAATTTAATTTTCGTCATTAAAATTTGTTTTTCAAAATGTCTAATAATGGTTAGAAATTTATCTTGGTAAACTTTTGTCAACACTCTCTGTGATCCACACATTGTGACCAGTGGTGTTGTGCTAACTAAAAAAGTCTGAGAGCGTTGATTTAATTATACATTTTTTAATACCATTTAATTGATCCAATTTCTGCACCAACAAGTTTTCAACAAAACGTTCTTACAATAAATACTGACAAAAAACATTATTTTACAATATATTAACGTAAACATAAAAAAATATTACAAAATTTCCATAAGTCTAGACAAGAGTATGTCAGCGTAGAACCCACGCACCCTCGGCCTACTACATACACCACTAGTTGTGATTCACTAAAAATCATAGATATACAGTTCAGGCAAAACAGATTTAGTAAATACGTAAAAACACTAAAAGCTTAATAATCATATATTGCTTCTTAATTTTTTAACATGTAAACTAATTTCAACTGTGATTATTATTAAACTATCTCATTGTGGGCTACAAACATTTTAAACCACACCCCTAAAATGATTCAGAATGAAGTATCGGATAAGTTTAATTGGACAAATTTAACAAATTTTGTATGCAGTGTATTGCGAGTTATTAGAAATAATCGCTTCACTATCTCGATATCAAATTGTTAAAGGTAATCAAATTGTTTCGCACGTACTGAATTCACAAAAGTACATATATGCACATAAATTTCTGCGAAATGCAATGCAGTTTTAGAGTAAGTAATAATAATAACAATACGGCTAACAATTAATTGTTGAGTTTATAACATTAATTCATTTTGTTGTATGGAGTGCGACAAATGTTTTATTTTATATTAATAAAAATGATTCCTCACCTGTTCATGTTTTTCATCCGGTGTTAACTGTCTATTTTGGGGAAAAAGTATTTTTTTTATGTTGCGTCCGTGGGGTAGTGGTCAACGTCGTTGGCTTCCGTGATAGATCTCGCGTTCAAGTCACAGTGCGAGCAGATTTTTTTTAAATCGATGTAACGATTTATGTTGCAAGGTTTGTGTTTGTGATGTCTAAAAGTTCCTTCCCACTCTTCCAATCCGACAATAACGATTAGTTAACCGCTGGTCTTGTTCTAGAGCTATCGTTATATTCACACTCTCTTCGAAAAGGAGAAGTTGAAGAATTGAGTGATACTTACAGAGTAATAATTACTGTTTTTTTTTTTTTAAATTCCCTAGGGTACTCAACGTTGTACCCACCACCACCCGCTACGGCTTCACACTCTTTTTATAGTGTATTCCGTAGCGTAACAACGTTAGTCGTGTTCAAAATTTTGCCAGAAATGTCCCGAGAAGAAATTCTTCAAGACTTGGTTGCATGCACTACAGTGTGCAGAAATTAAATTCCTAATAATTACTGTTTGACTATTGTCATTCCATCTACTATCCACCACGGTCATACGTTTTGTACTAGCAGACTTTTCCCGTTGCGTAACAATGTTATGCGTGCGTACATACATATGTTCAATTTTTAGTGCTCAAAACAGTAACTCAAAACTTAGTGGTTTGCACTTTGAGTGCTGAATGTCCTTAGCTACATAAAAGACATAGCTACTATCGGTAGAAATCTATACACTTTCCGTAAAACGCTGTAATTTTGAAAAAAAAACTTTAATTTACCTTGTTTGCCACCAAATCGGGGTGACGTGGCCAACAACCTGTATTTCGCCTCATCTATACGTTGATCCATCCACTATCTGGCCAAGCTTGAAGAGCTAGGCAGAAAAACCACCATGTCTAGTAATTTGGTATGAGTTCCTACGTGATTTCCGTACTGTTTGACCATTTATATTATTCTCATTAGTCATATTATGTTTTTGCAATGTGGCACCTAACAATTCACCTAAAAGATTCCCGGTAGAGCTTTATTCACTGAGATCCGTATACCTGCATCCTTAAGTTCCGCGGAGAGCAGCTAATGAGCGAAACCTGACAGTCCTGTAGGATCTCACTGGTCGCAAAAAAAACGAGCAGGGTTGAAATTCTTTGGATGGATCCATAATTACATGCTCAGACAGTTACATCGTAGTATATTTATATATTTTATTATCTAGGCACCGCTACACATGAAAATAAATATAACGTTTACTTACGTAATCAATATTCTGGGCGATGATTTGATGCATAATTAGAAATTAAATTAAACTTGCAACAACACTCATATCTATAAAAGCTTTACGATAAAAGGTGGAATTCATGCATAATATAAAAGCTCTAACGATAAACAATTCAGATATGGCCACTCATTATGGTAAAAAGAAGGGTTGGCAACCCGAGGCTGGTAGCTCACGTGAAACCGATATAATTTTTAAGACTATAAACGACACTCTTTACAATAAAATTGTGAAAAAAATTGTCGATTGGTAATAATGGTTCCATATTCTAATTATTTATAAAAATACTTTATTGCTTAATAATTTACGTGGGAAACATAATGTAGATTCTGAATGGAGCATGGATAAAAATAATTAAAAATACTTTTATGAGATAAGAAGAATACTAATTTCAATCTAATTGACTGTCTACTACTCCCAGCTTGTTAAGATTTAAAAAAGATAAAAAATTAAAATATTATTACTGGCCTTGGATAAAAATACATTTATATATAAAAAACACTTTTGTACAAATTCTACGTCCTTTTTTTTAGATACGTAACGGGTTCGCTCATGAGAAGCATTATCGACTGATGGAATATAAAAACAATACATTTAATATGAATAACCCTATATATTTTTTTACCTCTTAAATAAAAAGTGTTAAATAAATACTATGTTGAAAGTGATTTATTATATAGATTTTATTATTATTGTTTTATTTCTACTAAAGCAAAAATGTAATAAATGATTTGAACTTTTTGGACTAATGTTTTCTGAAAGTTTTGTTTTCAGAACGGGGATGAAATATAATATCAGACATGTTTTAATTGGCTTTAAAACTTATTTAAAAGTAGAAAAGTATTTCGTATTCCTTTTATAAATATTTTCACAGATATACAAAAACGCTCCAATGGCTTCTGATCTCTGCAATAAATGACATGAACGAGCTTAATTTAAGCTCATAGAGCATTCGTTCGTGGAGCAGTTGTGTAGCTATAATTAGTAGCGACTAGCAGCTGCTGCAAATGATGACATCTATAAAAAGCTAAATATTAATAACATACTTAATGCTGCATTTCAGCTAAAGAGAATACCAATAGTGAAAATTATATTAGAGTCACTGTATTTTATATATGTATATAAAACATAATTTTTATATTTACACAAATATTTGTGTATAATTACAATCATAAAAACTTTATCATTGATCCACTTCGCAGCACCTATGATAATGTTTTTTGAAACATTTTTCACAGAAAAATAAACGTGAAAAAAATTTAAAACTTTTTAGTAGAATAACATATCAAGTAAAATCATTAAATAACATATGAACAAACTATGCTTTTTTGTTACCATGTTCGCTCCCAATGTAGGGCATGTTAATTATGGATATATTTTATCTCAACAGAAGTGTTTATATTGGAGCTTTTTGTTATTCAGTTGCTCAACCTCTCTTTTTTCCAAAGAGAGTAAGTTAGCTAATCGCTCTTCCTGCGCCCCGGTTTTGGGAAAAGTTGGGTGGGACAGAAATTCATAAATCAATTGTTAAATCAATAAATATACTTGTACGTACTGGGCATTGAACCAGTGATCTCCATAACCAAAACCAACAACATTTATCACTCGACCACCCAGCCAGTCACTCATTTTATTCACTCTACACATTTTATTCACTCTAAACAGTCTCTCTTAGAAAATAAGTAACTTGTATTAAAAAATAATCGTAAAAGATACGACACTTAAAATTAAAATAAATAACGTATATACGCGTAACGAGAAAAACGCGTTTGTTTTCTAATATACACAGTTGTGTAAATGCTTAAAATTCCGGCATACAAAATTTTCGTTAGACGTGTAAATAACTGTTGGTAAAAATGTGAGAAAGACTTCGATTCAATAAACATGACGTATTAAAAATATCTGAATTATGCCAATTTATGACATTGCATGCTGAATGAAATTAAAAAGGCAATGAAACGCTAGTACGAAAGAACAATTTGTACAATTTATGGGATGGGCTGTACACTCATCCCATTCCGAAGATTTAGTGAAAAATGGAGGTTCTTTTCCAATAGGCTTGCTATATTATGTACCCACCTTGCGTCTTGGCTAGAATACTTAGATTATTGCATGGAAAACACTGTCGTGCACGGCGCTTGGAAGTTCTTTTCGGTGTCGTATTAAGGTTATTCGGTACATAAAAAAAGGTGGACAAACATTAGTCAAACCAAATAAAAGATATCGGCCGTCTAGACATCGTGGCATAGTTCTTCAAATAGACATGTATTTTCTTAAATGCGAGAGATCGTGGAATGAATTTAACACCACTAATGATTTCATTACTACATAACAATAGACAATCAACGATAATAATACCCCAGTATCACGGTGTAACTTACAATATGCTTTTTGATAATCGCGTTCAAATATTTTCATTTTGTTACTTACTTCGCAAGGATTTAAATAAATGGATCTGTACCGTTTGTTTTGTTATTATGATATTATTCATAATTGCTTTTAAAAGATTTTTTTTAAATGTGAGATCAACGGCATACTAATACACCTTTGTGACATTTGAGCCATTGAACAAAACGAATCGGATTTCTTTGTTTTATTATTTAAAAATTCTGTAGTTTATCGAACTTATTAATTGATTTTTTTACCAAACGGCTATCAATAAAGGTATTATTTTATATTTATAAATATTGGCCGGCTTAAATGATTAAAAAATATTTGCTTAATTTTATATATCCTATTTATTTTCCTATTATTTGTAACATTTGTGTCACCCCACAATACCGTTTAGCTGACAATTAAAAACTATCTAAAAAACGTTTTATCACAGTTTAAGTAAATATGTTTATAAAATGTGCTGAAAAACGAGTGAATTTAGTTTTTATAGAAATAAGTTTGACTAAGTCTAATATTTGTTTTGTAGAAACAATAAAAAAATAGGGGCTTTTATCAATTAGTTTGTACCCTATCAGTTAGTACCTTTACTATTCTTAAAACTGGATAGAAAGTGTGAAAATAGAGATCTACGTATATTTACATTGTTTCGTGGTTGTGTTTATTATTTATCAGCAAACAATAACAACCGCGAGAGTTGGATATGTGTCGCAGTTTCACGTGGTTGTTGACACGTGTCTTTTGCTCCTGGTTAATGTGGTCACCCATCCGGAATCCGCTGCACTTGACAAATATTTGGAAACCTAGTGGTTTAAGTTTGAAGTAGACATAACGACTTTTGACCCTACGATTGTGCGATGGAAAACTGCTTCAAAATATTTATAAACATATGCTTATATTATATGAATAATACTTTCATGATGAATTTTGAAACAGAAGAAACAGTATGGTCTATAATGAATTGCAGTACATTTATGAGGTGGCCGAAAAAAGATAATTATTTAAAAATGAACTGAAAAAAATAATTAAACGACAGGATGACAAAAAATAGTTTAGAATAGAAAATTATATATATTTTTTTGGTTGCAAGCATATTTGTATATTTTCTCATCATATCTAATAAATGCAAGGATTTTAAAAAAAGAAGAAAACACCAAAAATGTTAAAAACGAATGAACGTAATATGCGAGCCGAAGCAAAAAATGAGAACATGTCGACTTAATCTTGTCGTTGATTTATTTTTTACACTCGATAAACATCCCACTTGGCACCTGGCACCTGGCACCTGGCACATTGCACCTGACGAAGACTCAGAAAAACCGTATACTGAGCTTCGAGTACAGTTGCGTCGGATAATGGGGGTGAGGTGGTTTGATTTTGTGAGGAATTCAGAGATAAGGGAGCGTACAAGACAGCATCCCGTCACGTCAGTGGTTATGGAGAGACGTTGGAACTGGCTGGGTCACGTGCTGCGGATGCCTCCGGAAAGCCTCAATCCTGCCTGCCTCTTCTTTCGACCGGTGGGATTCCGGCGTCCTGGACGTTCGTCGGGTACTATCCATAGGATGTACTCGGCGGAACTGAGGGATGCTGGCATGTCATGGGAGGAAGCAAAGCTATTGGCGGGAGATAGGGATACATGGAGGTGCCGCGTGGCGGCCATATGCTCCACATAGGGAGCGAACATGGACAAAGAAGAAGGAAAAGAAAGTTTGAGCGGTAAGCTCTCTTCAGCGTTCATGATATACTCCAAATCAAACTTGGAGCTATTTACAAAACATTCCCAATTTCTTTTTGTATAATGCCGAAATTTATCGACATTAGAATTTTTTTGGTGCCACTTTTTAATTATCATGTGATCATGCGATAACGCAAAAAATTCTTACTGCATATTTGAAGTTAATTTCGATTTTTGGAGCTGTATGACTTATAAACAAGATGGACGACAAATACATTTTAAGAAAACTACACCAATCATTTATCTGTGTGCTGTGCACGTCTTTAATTTCAAAGGTGAATTAGATTTTGTTATTTTACAAATTTCTTTTACTGTAGTGAAGGTAATTATTATATCAAAAATAACTCAGTTCACTGCGTGGAAAATTGGGTTTGAGGTTTGTATCTTAATCGTATTTATAATTTACTCTTCAGAGAGATCAGCCATCATAAAACCGCTTACTTCTACTTTAAACAAGGATTATCCCTGTTAAGAGAACGAGCACAAATTATAAAATGTAAATATACGTGAACTAACAGGTGGCAAAAGCTTGTTAACCGCTTCAGTACCGTAAGGACACTGGTGGCCGCTACATACGAACGGCGTGAATACTTTAATGCCACTGAAAACCACTAATGTAACTTAAAAATAATTAACTGTTTATATCATTTTATAAGTAAACTTTTAATATTCGTAAATTCAGTCATATTTTTTAAAACTATTCAAAAATTATTAAAAATATGCGGTAGGTATGTGAGTGAATGTTTTTTAGCTTAAAACATCGCGGTACTGAAAAGGTTAATAGAAACTAGCTTTTCAAAAGCCTTTGGAAACTAAGCTTTCAGAGGTAAATATTCATTTACTTTCGTAAGTTAGTTTTCTGAAAACGTTAAATCATTTCAGCAAATAAAACTGTTAGAATTTGAACAACAAACATTTTTTATTTTATTTAAATTTTCCAGTCTGTAAAATATTTCGTGGTACTCAAAGGCGATATAAAAAATACATAGTTATATAATCATATCTTTTTTCAAAAAATCAAAATATTTTAATTCTTAAAATGGTACGACATTGATAATACCGAATCTTTTAAAATTTGAAAGCATTTATATTATTATAACCTAACAAACTGCGAAATGATGGTCAGTTCTAATGATCGCAGGTAGTTTCAAAACTCTACAGAATTTGTAATTGTATACGAAATTATTTTCCAATTAATATTGAACATCATTAATATCAAAACAATACTAATGATCAGTTTAGAATGTTTAGATCATCAGCAATAACTTATAAAATTCTCTTTTATTCTTAAATTATATATGCACGGTAAAAATATTTACTAAGCGTCAGTTCAAGTTCATCCGCGCACAAAATGTATGGAAAAAAAAATATCGATTAAAATTTGATGGTATGTATATCATAATAATCTTCATGTTTAAAATATACGTTTTTTGGGCATTTTTTACTCACGTTTAATAAAAATAGTTTACAACAAATGGAAAAATTAAACCAATAAAAAATATACATTTCAATGGAAAAACAAGCCACAATAACAGATGTATATTAACAGAAGTATTTTTCGAAGAGATTAGTTTGTTACTCAATCACTAAACCTCTATTTTTTGCAATGTGTAATAAGGGCGTACAGATTGTAAACTAATCACTGTCGCTGCGTCCCGTTATTTAAGGATTAGAAAGGTGTGAAAGACTTCTATTAAACGTGTGTACACAAATGTATTAGTTAATTAAAATTTAATGAATAATCTGAATAATGTGAACAAATATCAACGTATTTTATTTTAATCCATGTTCGCTCCTATTGTGGAGCAAAGGGCCTTCTAATGGAAGTATCTCAGCAGAAGTTTTTCTACGATAACTGCTTGTTACCAGTTGCTCAACCTCTCTTTTTAGAAAAAGAGTTGGGATAGAATGGATATCCATATACATAATAGACAGAACTAGTGGTAAACTAATCTCTCTCGCTAAATCCCGTTATTTTAGGATTGAAATAGTGGGTGGACGCGAGTTTTTAAAACTCAAAAACACCGATGCTAAGTCGATAAATCGCTTTAAAAAATGCTTTCCGTCCTAATCTGTGAGATATGTCAAGGAAGCTAACGACGTTAACTACCTCACCACATACCAAACAAGTGGTTTGTTTAGTCTGTAAACACATCTATATATACCACATTATATTTTTGATTACTTAATTAAGTTGAAAGACACCATTGTCACTAGAGCCTCCGATCTCGGCATCCCGTCAAATTTTGCGACCCTGAAATCCCGGGATTATGATAGTTCTAATCCAGGGATTTCGCAATTCAGGCTAACAAGTAAATAATACATTAAATCAAGTAAACAAAAATTGCGCTGGAGCCACTGACAGTCTTAACTTTTGTTTCACCTTATTTTGTGGATTATTTTAAAATCTCTCAATTTTCTCTCTCTTTCCCAGTGATCAATCCTAGAATCCCGAAAACCCATATCCCTAAATAATTGTGAATCACGAATTTATCCAAGAATCTCAAACAACTGTGACACAATTTTATGGTGAATGATAAATCCTGGAATCCCGAGATCACAAAACGGGTACGGCATTGGTTTCCATAATTGTAACTATGGTAAATTTTTTGAGTTTAAGTTTGAGTTGAGTAAATTTTTAATAGTCTTTTTGAAGTATATTTGGGGATAAAGATTTTTTCATGCGTAAGTATTCTCAGAACTCCTCGCACTTTTTACTTATTTTTGAAATATTAATTTGTTGAGAAGTTTTGAGGCTCATTTTTTATTCGTCTACGCTTCACAGCGACGCGTCTCTTTAACCGCATTATGGAAAACTTTATATTCAGTCTGTGAATCAATAATTTTGTTGATGTCAAAACAACAGATAATCGACTTATGCAGATATATGCCATATATATTCGTTTGATATTATAAAAAGAAACTTTGAGATATACGCAAGAATAAGAAAATTGTTATTAATATGCTAGACTACAAAGAAAAAACTACAATAAATATCAACGTTAGAATTTTACGAAAATAGATGTATGTTATTGATTATCTTAGGATTTACTTTCAATATTAATAATATTAACTATTATAATAAAGTGAAAAATATCAAAATATTTCGATTATAGAACGTTGATATTTTTTCACATTTAAAGATGCGTATTGTTTAATTTTAATTCCTTAAGGGGGTATTCTAGTGTAGAGGCACGAATTTTGGGTGTTTTTGAGCTCTGAAAAAATAAACAAAGACAATTTTCACCGTCCATTTTTTAACCATTCGTTTATTTATATTTTTAAAATATATATAAAATTTAAAAAAAAAATCGAAACTCGAAAAGTTATCGGCTGGTAAAGGGAGGGGTCCCAAAAAAGGTGGTGTCCTGACGTACACGATTCAAACCTTTCTGGTCATCTGATTTTTTTTAACGGATTCTTAATTAATAAAAATGTCGCTATAGCCTCTAGCTCGAAGAAATATTTTTTTTTCAGAAAATGGCAGCCGTTTGAAAAAAATGTTTTTTTTCGTTTTTTTTAACAGTTTCAATTTTTTTAAAAATAGTAAAAATTGAAATTTTGACTTCAATCTGCTACGGGCTTTATTGAGATGTGTATAGAAGGCTTACACAAAATTTAAAATACACTGGCTTAGTAGAACTTGAGATATTATGTACGTCAGCTTTAAAAAAGTAGTTTCGAGAAAAACGCGTTTAAAGTTTTGAGTTTCGATCTGTTCCGGTCGGACCACTTAGTTTTGCGTCACTAAAATCGCTGTAACTCGGTAAATAATTAAAATTAAAAAAAAATCTTCTGAGGACATACTCTCAAATGGCTAAACTTTAGAAAAATATAAAAAAGGAAGAATCGATTTTTTCAAATTTCTACACTAGAATACCCTCTTAATATATTTCATTCCTTAGGGTCCTCAACGTTGTATCCACCACCACCCGCTACTACTTCACATTCTTCTAACAGGGTATATTTCGTTAACGTTAGCCGTGTTCAAAATTTTGACAGAGATGTCCCAAAAAGAAATTCCTCAACAATTGGTTACATGCACTACAGTGTGCAGAATAATAAATAAAATAACGAAGTGAAGTTAAAAATAAAAGCTTTTATCTATTGGATTTAATTGTCTTTTCGACACGGTGAATTACTTGAAAGCCTTATAATTTGCCTTAGATGCAACCAAGTCCTCATGACCGACAAGGCCGACAGATCTGACATGTAGTTGTATCGTCTTGAGCAATTTTTCCCATTCGTTAGTCAAGTCTGGACATTGCTAAATGATGTGATCAGCATTCTGAATCATATTCTCGCATTTACATGTAGGACTTTTTACTAACAGGTCATTAATACATTTGTAACCCTTGTATGCTTACATTTTTTTTCTAATAATAGTTAATGCGCAAAGGATGAACAGCTTAAGAAATAAAATAGAGATCACCACACTTTTCATGGGACGACTTGCTGCTGAAACTAATTGTGACGGTATACTAGAAGCACGGAGGGATTATTTCGTATAATATCTATTTTATATTATGTGCGTGCTGATGGTATACAAAAATATTTTAAGCGAAAAGGTTGTAAGCGCTGCAAGAAAACGTTTTCTTACAGTGGTGCTACCTACGAAATCTATTTCTGTAAATAAAAGAAACATGGAGAAAATAAACATTTAATATACCAATTGTTGTGTAGGACAGTGGTTTCCAAACATTATGTTATTACGTCTCCCTACTATTAATAATATAGAATAATAAAGACACAAATAAAAAAAGCACTAATATAATGTAATATTAACCTTTTATTTTTCAATAATTTTTCATTTCAATGTTACTATTTCTACATTTAATTTGCAATGAATGTTCATTGTTTATTTTGAATTTATTTATAATCAATTGATAATATTTATTTGTTAGTATACATCAGTTCATGGGTTGATATACATTTTTATTGTTGTTGAAATATCGTTTATATTTTTATAATGTATTTTTTCTAACAAATAAACAGTATAAGGTAATATTATAGCAGAAAAAAGTTTTTTTGATAGGCCCTAAATGCAGACAAACACGCACTGATAATTGTGCTTATTCATAATAAAATGAGCCTATTATCCTGAAAAAGATCTGCGAAAAACCTTAAAAGGTTCCCAAGTATCCTCATGCAAGTGTTCCGCATTGCGTCTATGCTGGAGAGGAAGGAGTAGCCAACCCCGGTCACTCGACCCGACCGCATGGGACTTTCACGGTCCCCGTTGTTGGCTGCGTGCTGCGCGATGCGTGCTTGCCCGCCACTAATGGGGGTGTATTTAAGCAACCCTCGGTTCATCCGTTCCCCGAAGTGCTGCGATGGAGAATATAATATGAATGCTATGTAAGGTGACCAGACATCTTCGGCATATGGAGTGCTTCTTACAAACTCGTCGGTTTGAATTAACTGGATCGTATTAAATTGATAGAGTGACCATACCTAAAATTAAAGAGACATTTAAAAACATGTTTTATTGATTGTTTATGTTTGTGCCTCTATTGTTCAATATTTTTTTTCAGAAAATGAAGAATATAATGATAAAAAAATGAAAGATATTTAGTTTGACATAACCTATGGATAAACTAGTCTTTTTTTACAATAAGTAAATTATAAACATAGCTTCAATTTGAAAATAATATACCAACCATTGTAGGAGACTTGAAAGTATAACTTGATTTTTAAAAATGGTTTAACTATTGTAAAAAAAGTTTTATAAAACTATGAAGTCCAAAATAATTGGTTCATTGTTCAATCTGCTGACGGTATACAAAAGAAAATACCTAAAATAAAAAGGCTAAAACTAATATAATGTTGAGTAAATAAAACAAAAAGTGTATGTTTAAAGATGGTATTGAAATTCTAAACATATTTTAATTATAATTATATTAATGAACACGTTCTATGCGTCACAACTTTAAACAAAAAAATATTGTAGATATTTCCCCGGCATTGCATCTGTATTTCACTACTAAGTTACTGCAAATTTTTGTAACCACTCGACATTTCAAGACATTTGAGTGCGCGGATGCAGACAAATAATGTATGTCTACGTCACCATACTGCAAAAAATGACTAAGTTAAAATACATGTTTGTAATAAGTAAATTGAGATCGAAGTTTTTGGAAAGATGTACGCGTTTTACAAGCTAAGGTGATTTTTACTTAGTGTATTTTTTTTCTATGATAAACGATATTATTTATATTTTGTATTATTGTGAAAGTAATAAAATTAAGTTTTTTCTTACAAGAGTTTCAAGTAACAGGTGCAGACAAAGTTCATAAAATGACTTGATCAATACGCAAAAATTGATTTGCTTTTAGCACGACTCCAAGTGAACTGACAATTTCAAAAATAGAAAATTTGATCCACTCATTATTTGTTGCATGTATATTCATTTAATATAAATACTTGACAGTATTATGAAGACATGTCAACGATTTTTCTTTTATAAATTAGTAAGTTCGCATCACCAGGCATTAGTTATAAATCTTTGTCAACTTCCACCATGTCACACGTTCAAAAATAAATTTTCCTAGTACATATTCTTTGAATTATTGGTCACCTGAATATGCCAGTATGTATGGCCCGTAAGCAAAAGGAGAGCTATGGCAATTGTCCCTCGGGTAATGTCGGCACTACCCGCCGCGTAAAAAGAAAAACGCTACACAAGAAAGATCACCCTTTTCGGTGTTTAACAAGAGGGAGATACTTTTATCGGATCGGTAGTTACTCCAAATGTTTCCGTTTTCCATTAAATTGATATTTCAATTCTCCCAAATATGAGTGTGTTATATTGAACTAAGTATTTAAGAGACAAATTCGTTGGAATATTTATTTTTGTAACACATACTAAATGATAAAAGTTTAGGCGTATTAACATAATTTAAGTAATTCTATAGCCACTAGTCCTGTCCCACTATCCGTCGATTCCCCCTTCTATCTTCGAAAAAGAGAGGCTGAGCAATTAATTAATAGACATGTTCGTAGAAAAACTCCTGTTGAGATACTTGTACAGTATCATATGTATGTTCAATTTTAGCGATTGTAGTTGTTCATTTTGATCGTTTATTGAATGTCTTAAAAACAAAACACCTACACATTTTGTCATAACATGATATAAACCAATATTTAAAAAGAAAATTATTTCCATGTTGTTTTAATTGAATGTGAACTTCTAATAAAACTGAATAAATAATGTCAACAAATTAAAATTTATAATACATTCAAAAACTCCTGATATTCATATTATTAAATATATATATTTTTTTTGTAATAACATTTTCTTTTGCATACTTCTGTTTTTAATGAGGCGCAAACGGAATAGGCTTAACATTTGCGTACCTCTCATCTCACATTTTTCTGAGAAACCCTACAACATTCATTACTTTAATTTGGAAGACTACCAACGGCAAATAAATTATTAATAAAGTAATTTTGTACTTATAAACAAATATTTTTCAACAACATAACTAACTAAGTTTAAAAACTATTTACTTAGATACACTTCAAATTAATCATAAAAAATATGTCTGACATAATGCATTTGAATAAAATAGCTGAGCCGAGAGCAAACTGAAAAGCGTTTTGAATAAATTTTCGAAATTCTTTGAAGATCTTGATTTATAAAGTTGGATTCTAATTGACATGCAAATGAACGAAGTTTTTTACTAAACTGTTTTAGTCGTCTGCCATTAAAAATGGTAATTTCAAAAAAGCAAAAAATCTTTAAATTCTTGTTTTATAACAACAGGTTAATTTTATTTTATGATAAAGTTCGTTTTATCAGGGGTTTGCTTGGTTAAAATTTTATATTTTTAAAGGGAAACATAAATCTTAAACTTCTTCGTTCGTGTCATATATTTACATATTTATAAGGATAACTATTTAGCTTTGGTCAATCGAAAACTGTTTATTATTGAAATGACCATTTATTAATAAAATGTAGCATCGATTCCACAGATAATCGGAAATTATTTAGTTTGAAATTCCAATGAAAAATAAATAAATAGAAAGTGACATAATAACAATGAAAGTATACTTTTATTTTGATGTAGAGAAATGGTATTTAAGATCAATAAAAGGATTTTTCTAAAATATAATATATATACAAACGAGATATTAGAAAAAGTGTTGTGTTGCCATTTTAGTTAGTTAGACTCTTTCAATTGATATTAATATTCGTGGAAATAAGGACCAGTTATTTTTATAAATCAATTTTTCTGTTCAACAAAAACTAGGAAAAAGATCCACGCATTAAAACGTCTCACAAATTTAATTATAAACTGAAGATATATTAAATTTATAATTATGTTTGGTAATAATGAATGAATAGATACTGCTGATATATTTTTTTATTGGTATTCATAATATTATTAAATCAAATGGGCAATTTTCTATTTCATAATTATTTATTTAAAAAACTCTTACTTTTTTATATACATTTAAATTAAGTAATAGTTTTAATTGCGTAGCAATATAATGCGGTATGTCAATATAAAGAAAAAATAAATTTTATTTTAATTATGTCTAAGTTATGATGAATTATCTCATATAATTATAAAACATAGTATGTATTATTATATATTTTACATTGTTAAGGAAGACAGATAAATATTAAAAAAAACACTGTGTATAATTAATTACTCTTGCTAAAGATTTTAAATGTTACATCGAAGAAAAAGAAGCATAACATGTTTGTTTTTGGTGTGATAAAGATACATTTCGAAACTTGTGAAAATGGAAAGAGCATAAAACATAGGAAACAAATTGAATGGTCACAATTTCGAATGAAAATATTATAAGGTCAGAATATTTAATAACCAATTTGGTAAGGTTAGGTTTTTTTTTAAATTCATTTTGATTATGACTATTTACAGTGACCGATATATTATGAACATTTAATTTTAATTCTGACCGGATAAATATGATACGTATAAGAGTTGAAGTAAGTAAAAATAAAATTCAAATTCTTTGATTCATTTGAAATGTGCAATAATTCCGTTGAGTGAGGGAAAATCCATTCATTACAACAATACTCCATGATACAAAATTCAAATATTAATCGACTCAAGTCTGATCGAATGTACTACATGTATAAAGCCAAAGCACGCTAAAAAAGCTTTATAAGGATGTCAGTATCAGGTGTGCAGTGGCGAATGTTACTCCTCAGACCACTCTAGCATAAGCGGAACACATCTATTATTCACTATAATTCCGCCGGCGCAAGGCTATTGTTATATTCAGTTGGGGTTATTTACGGTTGTTCTCCGCCGATGCTTTGCAAGCTCGATCCGGCATGGGGAAAAAATCGCAGAATAAACGCATAAACGGTAAATAGTCGATTTGTGGCGGAAAATCGCTGAAAAATGGCCACCGGTATTCCCCGACGTTTTCGTTTCAATTATAGTCTTTATGGCGCGGTAATTGAGAGCGGTTCGCCGGGGTTGGAATCATTTCAATGTGTCCCGCTGCGAACGCGAAAGAAACGGAACAAATTTAATTATACTAAGCCCCACTTAATCAAATTTTATTTCGCTTTATGCGGGTTAAATTATTATAAAATGGATTGCAAGCGAATGCATTTTTGCTATTATCGTCACCGCCGTGCCGTATACGGTCTTAGTAGACTAGTTTCTATAAATTGTGAAATTGAAAGACTTAAAACTTCTTGAAATATGTAAAATTTTGTAAAGAAAAAAAATATTCAGAATATTATTATCCAAGCTGAGTCATTTGTATGGTACAATGTAAAATATTTTTATGGTTTCCCAAATAAAAAAACAGATACAATATAATATTATAGTGTAATAAAAACAAAAAAAATATATTCAAAACCCATAATGACTTTGTAAACGACCTACACACGTATATTAGAAGTTTTGAAAATAAAGGAACTTTCAGAGGACTTTATTATTTGAATAAATTATACACATTTAGTTCATTTATTATCAATCGACCAACCTCAAAACGATGAATTTTTCACTATTGATCTTAAAAAGATTAAATATACAATTAAATATTTCGACTGAGGGTGCTTGATGGAATTTCAATATCAAATTTGAATTGTTTGAATTTTGTACTTTTCTGATGTACTTGAACTGACTCAGGTCAGGTCAGATCAGGTCAGTTCAAGTACATCCGTGCACTTGGAATGCCTGAAAATGCCGAAAGGCGAAACCCGGGTCGTTAGCAACAAAACTCATGTAAAAGTACAAAATTGAAACAATTCAAATTTGATTAAATATACGTTGTAAAATGTCCCCTAAAAATGATTTGTAAATAATGAACGAAGCAGTAATCTCATTAAAAACTGAAAAATAATTCGATCGGGAAAATTAATAAGAGCAAAATTAGCACTACGTTCATTCAATTTTCGATCGATTCAGCTGCAACTTCCACTGATTGTGTAACAAAATTGTGACATGTGGAAGCATTTTCAGACTAACCATCGTACAGTTATTTGTATTATATATTTAAGAGTGCAATATTTTATTGTTATATATTGGGATCAAATAACGTTAATATTACCAAAGCTTTCGCTGTGAAGTCCCAAATTGGCAAAAGATGTAAGAGAAATATAGCGAATAGATAGAGATAATTTCTCATTCCCCAATCATCTTTCTTAAAACGAAATGAGTAATTTAAAATTCATCTCTACACAGAGAATATAAAAAAATCCACTATTTTGTCTCATAGTTTATTTAGTTATTAGAACATCATCGTTAATTAATGTTTACATACTATGATATTTCAACCATGGTGTATGTGGCTAGCGTCTAGTCACCAAAGATTACTATAGATATTCTAGATTAGTGCTTCCCAAAACTCACGGTTCACAGTCGTTTAGAGCTTGTAAGGCTTCTTCGGAGGCACACAATATTTTGACAGTATTTCCAATATTGATTTATGAACAATTCATACAACTATCTATAGGTATATAAATTTATTTGTGATTTTTTTATGATTTGAGGATAATGGTACAAGACGACCGAAGAAATTCTCGGAAGAGACTGGGACCCGACAAGGGTTATTGAGCAAGTAAAATAATGTATTTCATAACAATATACGGAGCTCAAATGTCAAAAGGCCCAGCCGGGTAAATTATCAAGACTATTTGTGAATATCAATAAAAACCCACGTAATATCATAATATTCAGGATTACAAGATAATACACCCACAGCAGAAGACAAATCGCAATTCGAAAAGGCTAGTTAGTGTTCATTTTACAGAAAAACACAAAACAAAAACCGCCATAAATAACGACTACCGTAATAAAAAATCGCTCAAAGCAAAGTACACCCGATTACAAAAATGGTTGCGATTTTTTTTCTTCCCAGAACGGCCAATAATAATTCATTACGTTGGGTTATACCTGAAACTTATTGGTATACCAGGTGGAACGAAAATTTTAAATTTTACAACAGATAGCTGGTTTAGATTTAATGTTATTTTAAATATAAGATAGATATTTTTATTGATTTTAAAAACAAACATATGGTTGTAGATATATTACTACATGAATATGTAATTGAAAAAATATATGAATAAAAATTTGAATCCTTAAAAAAACGTATACTGATTAACAAAAAGTTTTGGCTTCTTATGGACAAAAAATATCTAGACCGTAATAATGTAATAAATAAACCTTCTGCCCTTCGAGCTCATATTGCTAAGCATTAACCCTAGGCATCATAAAATATAATATTTCAAGTCAGTGGTTAATATTTTTTTGATATCTTCTTTTTAAAACTATTATGCTATAAATACAATTCATAAATACAAAAAAGCATGTAATGAAAAAGTATGTATATTAGGAATAACTCGATGTAAAGAAATAATGTTGGTGCAGAGAATTTCGTTATATGACAAACGTTCTTTAATACAATATTACTTTTTGTTTTTATAAAACGTTTAATCAGTTACTTACGTTATTCATATTTAATTCGCGTAAATACATATAATCGGTTGATTGAAGATGACGCAGCTGTGTTGTCACTTGAGGAGTGATTTTTTAAATGTCCTAACTTCACTTTATACCATGTAGCATATTTTGAAGAGTTATACGTTTATAAAAAAAAGTAAAGAAATAACTATAAGATTCTGTCGTCTTCAAAAATTGAATTGATAACACATCGACTGTGGAAAGGAAAAAGGACGTAACCCACACATATCAAATTTTACAGGAGGCGCTAAAAACGTGTTTTGATGATTTTGCGACATATGCAAATTATGAATTATACACAACGTTGAAGTGCACGGAGACTTCTAAACTAGTGTTTAATTGACATAGCCTAATATTAATTGAAGAAATCGTCTCGGAAAAACCTTTATTTCAGTGTTTTTTCTTGGTTTTAATTTTTTACAAGGTCATCTTTTTCAAATTTAAAAGCTAAATTTAGATACTTATTCGGCATTGTCAGCTTCCATCCTTTTGATAGAATATGTGTTAAATTGTATTAATTGTGATTATCGAAAAAAAGCTGTTCTGGAAAATTGAGGGTAACGTCCTTTTTCCTTTCCACAGTCGACATGTATTTTTTTAAGCGTCTGATAAACATAGGCACGATAGTATTTTTTGCGATGAATATATTATCTTCAAAATGGAAATAGGTTCTGTAAAAAAAAATATTCTTCACTTGTTAATTATATGCAAAAAGATTGTGGTATGTTTTGAAAATTTTCAGGATGTTTTAAATGATTCTCAAATTATAATGTTTTGTGTTTTACATCTTGGAATAAGTTCGTTATATCAAAATTTAACTGTATTAAATTTCACCACTTTAATACTAAAATTAAGTAATTCTGATTTGATCGTTGTTGGGAGAATGATATTAGAGATTTATTTGATTTACAAACATCTAAGCAATAATCATCATAATTTAAACATAATATTGAAATTCCACCCAGCAACTTCAGCCAAAATTTTAAATTAAAATCATTGCTTAAAATAAAAATAAAGAATGGTGATTTGCGTAATTAGGAACAATACAGTAATGTTAAATTGAATATTGTAGACAGAAATGCGAGATCATATTCAATAGTTATCACAAACGTATTGAAAATCAAGTAACTTAGTTGCAGTTAGAGCATTCAATTAAACGTTCAAAGAAACTAACCGGTTCTCAGTTTTTTTCAAATAAATAAACCGGCTAACCGGTTTAAACCGAAATTATTTCCCAAAAACCAATTTCAGTACCAAACAGACCAATATTCCAAAACAAAAACAGAAATATAGGGCATTTTGCTCACCAAATATTAACTAATAAGGTACACAAAATAGTAGATTAACTTAATTTATTTTTTCAATTATTTCCACTCCTAATGGAAAATGGACTGCTCAATTGCTTAGCCTCTTTTTTTTAAAAAAAAGAGTAGGGATATATTAATAGGGGGCTATGAAAGAACTAATCGATTTCTCTAAGCCCCGTTATTTTAGGATTGAAACGATAGGAGAGAATATTTAAATAACAAACACCCATGCCTTTAAATGAAAAAAATTGTTTCGTACTGGCAGAACCTATGAGATCCGTCACGAATAACAACAATATTGACCACTGCTGCACGGATCCGAAATATGAAAAGTCCATAGAACTTAAAACGAAAAGAGATTTTCAATAAGCCCCCGGTTATCTGTGCAAAACCAACCGGTTTTCGGTTTTTATTAAAAAATATAATAAACCGGTTAACCGGTTTCGGTTTAAGCCAGGTTGAAAACCCTAGTTGTAGTATTGCGGTGGAGAGTTGAATCTAACGATTCAATATGATGTTTCCAAACTCTATTGGAGTTGTTGTCCTATTATGTTCATTTTTTATTTAAGCTCGCTCCTTTTTTGTTTCTCATTTCACTGTTGAACGGATAAACTGACCCTGAATTATATTGAACACCCCACTCCATAAAGTTAGTAAAGGTTCGAGATCAACGGTTTGATTGACTCCATATTTACTTATGGCGAAGGTTAGTAATTGATTGCTAGTTTGTATAGTATTTTTACTATTATTAATGTCGAGAAAAGGTTCAAAATATTATGTAGTATTGAAAACTAACGTAAATTATAAAAATATACAAAAAGTAATGTATGTATATTACTCGATGAAGTTGGTTTTTTTTTTATGTAAACAAATCGCAATAATGTATCCAAGTCAAAAGTGCATGCTGCTAATATAAAACGTTATTAGAGGTGCGAAGTCATTAGAACCAAATAAATAGTATTTTTTAAGATTATAAACAAATCAGAAAAGAATTTCTCAATTCTTAATTATTCGATAAAATACCGTTTGACTAGGAAGTTGTAATTCGTAAGTAAATAGATTATTAGTGACCCAAATGCTTTCTAAAATAAGCCTATTCATTTCACTAATTACTTTTAGGATGTTCACTGTCAATACTTGGTGGAAAGGCATTATATAAAAAAAACACAATACTACTTTGTACTACTTCCACTTTTATTTAAAAATATCAAGATGACGAACTCATGACGATCAGTTGATAATTTTCGTCATGAGTGTGAAACCGGTACTGATCTTTTAAAATAAAAGTGGAAGTAGTACAAAAGAATATTGTGTTTTTTCGATATTGTATTGATTGGTGAAATAATGACTGTATATACAAGAAAAATGGGAAATAATTGAAAACAATTTCGAGGGAGGAAATAAATATATTTTTTTAAACAGAATTCGTAAAGGTTTTTTTCTCTCCAAACTCCACAGCCCTGCTTATATGTATATTACTACAAAAAAACGATTAATATTGTGACAACACCCATTAAATGATACAAGAAATTTTATGACTATGATAATTTCTGTGAACTGAAATACTTTATTCTTTTGACATACTTAACTATTGTTCTTCTTACAATCGAGTTCTAATATGTGAATATTGATCTATCATAAAAACGTAAGTGTTTATAGGTCTTTTATAGGTTATAATATTATGATGAACGGCTGGATGTTGGTTTTTAAAAATGAAATAGTGTTTTATTTTACATTCAAGATCTTCCTGCTGTCGATTTTGTTTAAGTATGAACACACACCAACTAGTTGGAAGCGGGGAAAAATATGAAACTATCATTTAGCCTATTCACTTTATTAATGTAGCATTTTATCACTTTGTCAAAAATTTCCCAAATTTTAATTATGTTTGTAATTACTTTCAATCGCCATTCTAAATTTATTAATCTGTAATGACTTTTTAATTATATGTTAGATATGTTAAACATTTTAATTTTGTGTTATTTTAGAGTCACTTTTAATGTAATTAGTAATTTCTTTTCAATGCCAATTGTTGTTTATAACTTTTTATTTTTGTATAAATAGCATTGTTAAATTATATTTCTTATCAGTTGACAATGCTCGCAATGAGCAAAACCTTGTATTATTGTACCTTGGATTATTGTATTTTTATTAGTATAATGCGTTTCCACCAAGTATTGACAGTGAACACCCTAAAAGTGATTAACAGAAAAAGTCACAAGAAAATAAAAAGTAAAATGCGACTGATTTTAAAAGCATGCTATACTTTAAAGAGAAATTTAAATTGAGTAAAAAGATAATGACTGCATTTAAAAAATGATTGGATCAATCTGATGTGAGAGAGAAGAGATCTTTTTTAATTTAATAAAATGGCTTCTGCCAAATGAATCGAAGTTAAAAATGAAATGACTTCCAATAAAATGGAAAACTTGTACATAAAAAATATATATTTCTTTTTATTGGAAAATTTTCTCAAGGGATATTACTCTCTGCATTCAGCATTTAAACGTCAAAACCTTTATTATTGAGTTTTCTCAGCTCATTTGGACTGATAAACAATGAAAAGTCTTACCCATTAATCAATTTAATTAACCGATTTATTTGTCTGTTCATTGAACTTGCACTTGCATTATTATTGTTCATAGACGCAAGAGTCTCCGATAAGGTTCCATGTTTAAAAATAATATGATTAAACTTGTGTTCACAAGGTATGATCAATAGAAACATTGCATGTTTAGATTTTCCTCCTTCTCGAGTTTGTCCAATGACGATAAGGTTTTTTTTGATTTTTCAAATTCTTGAAAATAAAAAAAATCACAGTCAGTTTTTAAACTACCGAACACATTTTTTGATTCGTTTTTAGTAGATGTAGATGAAGTATTTTTTTTCTTTTTAATCCATGTCCGCTTCCAATGTAGAGCATATGGCCTACCAATAGAGGTATCTCAACAGAAGTTTTTTTCTACGAGAACTGTTCCTTACTTATTTTTTCAAAGTAGGGAAGGAATGATAAGGTTAGAACAGATATAGTGGTTAACTAATCGCTATTTCTATCCAGTTATTAAAAGATTAGAAAGATGGGAGGAATTGACATCACAAACATTCAGTCTTAGATCACAACTTTGAATTGTAAATTTTTTAAATTCACTGTGATCTTACCTGGAGTCGAACCCAGACCTGTGTGATCGGTAGAGCAAGCTCTTACCAACTGAGCCACAGCTGGCGACAACACTTACAACTAGTACACTCTCTAAAAATGAAAGACACAAAGAAATATTGATTATGTGATTTCAATAATATATTCTATTTGTTCAGAATGGTTTCCAGGGTGTCAGCTTCTACAAATTATAAAATTATTTTTACTTTAGAACTGTTTATTGATATATTTATCTGATGTACCCATGAGCAGTTTAAAATGTGATTTACGAAATATTTTTTTTTTATATAAAATTGGTTGCGAACTTCGTTTAGAACGTTTATTATAAAATTCATTATTAATTTTAAACTATAGACCCTAGTAATATGAAGTTTTTGGAAAATTACGTAGGCATAAACAAATTAAAGTTACACAACGCAAATATACATACTTCATCGTGCTTTTCACTTTTTTTCAAAATAAAAAAAATCTTTTGAAATTTTTGTGATTAAAGTTTCGCTCGTTTATTTGAAAGACTTCAAAATTAAAATTAAAACCATAGAGCAGCGTGCTTTACAAAGAGCATTTTTTGAGCCAGAAAATCATAAAGTTTTCGGCGCGTAAACGTTCACATGGGCGCTGAACCTCCTCACCATCCATCGAATTAGTGTCAGAATGAGGAATATTGGCGACCCAAATAATATCCGCGCGGTTATAATAGTGATTTTTTAAAAATTCAAATATAAATTTAAATGCCGTGAGCAATTATCTTTTTATTTAGCCATCAAAATCTATAAGTATAATTATATGCGCAGATATAGAACTCATCTGGTTTGGGCTGAAATAAAGTTCATATTTAAATAAAGCTTAAAAAAATGAATATACTGAACTGCTTGTTAATCAGTTGCTCAACCCCTCTTTTTCCAAAGAGAGAAGAGATATACCAAATGAGGCTAGAACAAGACTAGTGGTTAGCTAATCACTCTCACTACACCCCGTTATTTGAGAATTGGAATGGTGGGGAGGAATTTCGTCACAACATCAGACAGTTTGACATCACAAACCTCAATGCCTTTGCACAGAAATCGATTAAAGAAATGCTGTTCGTAATGACGTTGACCACTGCTCCATGGACTCACATTACATAGTAGTAGAATAATAATGTTAAATATGAGTTTTAATTTTATATTATCACAGACTCATTTATGAGTCGTCTGGTATTTGATTAAGAGAACAAAAAAATGATCAGAGCTTAAATCAATTTTTGGTCAGAATTCAAACTTTTTCTCGGGACAAACATAAACTTTTGGTCTGAATAAAATTAAATTTTTGGTCAGAATAAAAATATCATACTGTCAGATTTTTATAATCAATTTGGTTAGGTTAAGTTTTTTTTTAAAAATAATTTCATTTAAATTATGACTATTTTATATAAATTCTGACTAATGTATTAAATATTATGTATTATACGAGCCTTTGATTAATATGTATCATAGAATATTGTGTAGAAACGAAGGATCATTTAAAAAATATATGAAAAGCTATTGTGTTGTTGAGGTGCTAAACGCATAAGTACGGCCCTGTCAAAAACGGGACGGCCCGTAGAAAAAAAATCAACCCGATGTTTAATTCAACCGAAAAAAACAATCAGTACCCACTCACGATAGCAATTTGTTCGCCCGTACTCCGAGGTATAATGCTTACAAAGGCATCTTTTCAGCCGCCAAGAAAATAAGATTATTTCGAGAAAGAAGCGGGAGACTGGTATGAGACACTCCCTCTGACCCCCGAGGACTCCGTCACCGATAACCTCCCCCCAGTGACGTACTTAGCAACTAATGCGATCGGGGAAAATGATAGCATTTAACTAAAAACTTCAAGAGAATTTTTAAAAGTGGATATTGAATCATACCCAATTATTTCTGCTTTTATATGGTGAATACTTTCCACAGAATACCCCGTAAAAAACCGTTGGGAAAATACGATACATAATAGAAAAAAAAACACTAATTTTTGTTAATTATATCTACATTTAAAAACTTAGTTAACCCTTCCTTTACTATGCAAAAAAGCACAAGCTCCTGAGCTGTGTATCCGTTACACATCAGGCAAACGGAAGTGAATCATGACAATTATATAACACTACTACAGCAGTACTTGCATAGTAAGGGAAGGGTTAAATTTAATCACAATCTTTTTTTAAACTATGGTTTTTTTTTCCAAATTAGGTAAAAAATACTGTTTATGATTCAATATGCATTAAAAATAATAGTTAAAATCAAACTTTTTTATGAAGTTATTATAAAAAACACCCAAGAAATCACGAGGTTTGATTCTTCTACTTTTTCAACCACATCCATAAACTTTATGTATTCATGTATTTTAGTGTCATCAACTTGAAATCAATTAATAACCTTTCTGTATGACGGAATGTTTCTAGTGGAAGGAATGTAAATAACAAATGCCGAGAAAGTATTTATTAACTTTTCTAAACCAAGCACCGAGCTGATTTTGATTGACGATACCACTTGAAGGTAAATTTTGGGAAAGTTTATGAGCGTGATAATATTCTGTACAATTTAAAATGAATATTGTATTATACATTCGGAAATTAATTCTATAAACTTTTTACTGCGCTTTCCAGTCGAAATATAGGTAAAAATGTCTTATTAAAATTATTTTAATCTATTTCGTTTACACGATGTTTGTTTCACAATGATATCTTAACTGGATAGATCTACACAATTTTGTATTGTCAAATTTATCTTTGGTAAAAATGAAAGTTTATGGTAAATTGCTCAAAATATTTATTTTGCAGTAAGCTGTCTTCTTATTTATGGGCCAGGTATATATAATATGATGTCCACGTGAACTGGCTTCATTGTAGATTGGTCACGTCCATCTGTCAGCAACGATGGAAGAGGAATGTAGGCAACCAATAGTGTCAGCGATAACGTAAACTTGAATGACATTGACGCGAACGTGCCATAGGACTTTAAAACTCCATCGATTTGATAAAAAAAATCTATATTATGATATATTATAATCACCTTATACAGGTATTGAACAAACTATTTGGAAAGTGTTATTTAAAAGTTTTTCTGATATTATCTGCCCCTACCGAAGACGATACTGTTTCCCTTCACTACTGACGGTGCATTTTCAGGCGGAGTGGTTTATGGGATCGCATTTTTGCCAATGCTTTCGCTAAGCTGGCGTGTGACAGCGTTTTAAAGTTAAATATTGGGCAGGGAGATTTTTCCTATTTATAGTGATACACCGTTTATGCAATGTCGGCATAAAGTTGGGATTGATACTTATACGTCGCTTAAGTAGAGCAATAATTCAGGATATTCGACTTCAAAGAAAAAAGAGAAGAAGAAAATCTTTATTGGTTTAAATATTATATTTACCGGTTAAAACTTTATTTTTATTTCAAAGATGATCTTTATTTTATTAACTTTTTTTCGGGGTGAGTAAGCCTCCATCAATTTGTCCCATCTATAGCCTGATCCTCCAACAGTCGTTGACAACTACTTCTAGCAAGCAAACATATTTCGAGTCTTTTAAATATGTCTGGTCTGCTGACTGATTGACTGTTTAAGCAGGTTTACATGACAAAACCAAAGCAGTCTCTGAATCATCGTTAATTAGACCGTGATAAAGTCTTCGTGCTTTGTAGACCTCGGGTGATATGTCATTGTATATATGTGATTGAATTTCAGATGGTACATAATAACAGCGATTTTTTTGTCGACAGAATTTTATTCATTTTCATTTGAAGTGGTCTAAGTTTTAGACTCATAAATGATCATTGGTTTTGCGATCGTCTAATGAAAAATCAAAATGATTATACAGCAGAGAAAGTGAACTTTCAATGCCCTAGGAGAGTAAAGTGGTATTTTGTTTTTTGTCTGATTCTGTCTGTTCACAATGATGCTCAATATAAGAAAATTTACCGCTCGCAATTCACCGCCAGTAATTAACCACTATAGTACACCAACATAAATATTTTTTACATAATTAAAACAAAGTGTACACATATAATATATCAATCATATTTTTTTCCTTAAAAATCACCACAGACTAACCTAATGAAATAATGGGACATCGTTTATTTGACAATAGCTAATAACAAAATACACCTAAACTATTTTTAATAAATTATTGTCAATCATGTAACTATAAATTTAGGTTCTTCAAATCCACCCAAGTCGATTACTTAATGCATATTATTATGCACTTACATATTGAAACAAACGTTTTTTTTACAATAATTAAATTGAAAGTAAAAAATTGTCTTATTAAATAGTCACCTATTTTATGCAATCGGGGAAAATGCGACAAGGCTAAACTTCTGGATAGTGTCATTGTATTGCTGAGAGAAAGTTGACTACGACAGACTAAGGCGAGTCTCAGTAAAAACTAAAAAACTTTAGCCGACCAAGTTGGATTAGACAGTAGGATGAATTTCAAGTCGAGAGATTTTAGTTTGTACGTTCTGAAATAATCCCGACATTATTAAGGACTGCTTGAGAGATGTAAGCAAAATGTTATCGCTTTGAAGCCAGATTGAAACACAACTCACCCGTCCATTACGACGCGACTGAAAAAAGTCGTGTTCAGCCAAGATAGATTATCTTACATCTGTCGTTTAGTATTCGTTGAATAAATTATAAGATTTACGCGAAGAAAATCTTTACTAATAAAACAAAAAGAATTATAAATTAAAATTTATAAAAAAATGAAGAATGTCATTTATTATTAGCTCGTATTTAACAGGTCTGAATTTTAATACAGTTTCGGTCATAATTTTTATCACACTAGTCTGAATTAATATAACATTGGTCAGAATTTATATTAAATGGTCATAATGTATCGGTTAGTGAACAGAGGGCAGAATAAATAATTAAATATCATAATTTAAATGAAATTAAAAAAAACCTAACCTTATCTAACCAAAATGGTTATAAAATCTGACCGTGTAGTATTTTTATTCTGACCAAAAATTGAATTTTATTCAAACCGAGAGTTTTTTTTGAATTCTGTCCAAAAATTGATTTAATCTCTGAAAATTCTTTTTGTTCCTTTTATTATTTACATCTGAATAATATTAATGATATAAACAATATAAATATAACGAACGATTGTTTAAATTTATAAAACCAAATTGTTTTTAACTTACTTTGCCATCAATATGTAGCATATGGCCACTAACGGAACATGTCAGCTGGAGATGGTTGTTATTTTGTCGATCAGGATTTCTTTCAAAGAGAGTAAGTATACAATAATAGTTAAAAAAGAACAAGTAGTTAGTAAATCGCTTTTTATGCTTTTTTGTTTTTATAATTAGATGGGTGGGACGAGATTTGAAAATTACTGACATCCATGACTAACCTAGATGATTGACTGTAGCTCATTAGTTTTAATAGTTTGTAATGTTTAACGTCATTAGTAGTATGATTAAATTTGTTTGCACTGTTTCGATTTTATAATCCCCTCTTTGCTTCCATTAAAAAGGAAAAATCCCATTCTGATTGTTTACAACTCATTAGTAAAATTAGTATCATTATCTGTTTGCTTTATTTCGATTCTACACCCCCCTCCTTGCTCCTCTTAAAAGGAAAAAAAACCCAATCCATTTTGTAATTTTATAATTTTAAATTGTTAGAATCAATCTTGCTTCATTACTTAAGCAAACTTTGCGATAGTAAGTCTGAAGATGCCTCTGAAAGAGGCGAAACACGTGTCACAGTTAGTTACACAATACGTGGAATAATCAAAGTTAATTTAAATTTTCTATTAAAATGAACTTCCACAAAGTTACCGCCGAAACCATCGAAAGTATTTATATCGTTCGTTTATAAAATTCGATGCTTTCATTATTTATTGGGAATAATTGTATAAGAGTGACGGAAAAAACTTTACTTTTCCGATACTAGCTTTGAGATTAAGTGAGTTTCTTGTTAACGTATTGGCCGCTCAGTTTTTTTCTATTACTAGTACATACAGTCAACGTTCCCTCTAAGCCGAAGGGTTAGCTGCGCGGAAATTTCAAAGGCTGCGCGGAGGTTGCGTGGAGACTGCGCGGAACGATCAAATATTAATTGAGCAACTGTATTGCAGTGCGCGCCAACCCGGAATGAGTGCGCGGGGGCTTCCCAACTGCTGCGCGGCCGCGCACGCGCGCAGCTTAGAGGGAACGTTGCATACAGTATTTAACAATATTATAAAGTGTGTTGTTTACATATGTGTTTGCTGCACTTCACGCGTTAGAGTGTTGATTGATCGAGAACATATGTATTAGGTAAAGTCGCATGTATCTAGATGTGTATGATGATAGTGGTGATATCGACTAAAAAAATATCATTTGTTTATAAAAAATAAGACCTTTTGTGCAATCTTAGAAAAAGAAACAACCCTGTTATGTCAGTGTATTTTTTTTAAACTGGTTTCGAAGAAATCTATATATCACAAAGAAGATATCATCTTCTTTCCTTTTATAACGTGCAATCAAAATATGGAAAATTGGACAAAAAATTGAAAAAACAGAAAGATTTCTAAAGCATAAAGATCGAAGTTGTAGCATTTTTTTTTTGCGAATTTATCATGCATTTGGCGAGTGCTGCATTCTCAGGCGGTATGTGCAAGTCGCACACGAAGCACCTTGAATTTTATATTAAAGAGAATAAATCTTAAATTATTCCATTATAATAAAAGGTAAATTTGTTTAATAAATATTGTTTGATTTTCGATAAGAAAACGCGGAAATGAAAGTTATGTAAATTTAAAGGCAAAGTTTTATTATTTAATATTGTAATAGGCTATTCAATTTTCACAAAAGTATCGGAGATTTTTAAGCTCGTACCTAAAAGTTTTCGATTCTCTCCGCTGAAGTGATTCGCAGTGTTGGGATTCTGAGCACGACTTCTATATCGCACTATCGAGGCAACTTTTGTTCAGGTTGCGGCCCTGCTTTGAAAAACTTTGCAAATTTACAATATGTAAGTATAGAATAATTTCCCACCAAGTAGGACAGGCGTGATTCTGATTTCGTAAAACAAATGAAATATGACCATAGCAGCTTATAATTTTACGCGCAATATTTTATGCAGTGTTTGTTTAACAGTTAATTTAACAACGATGTTTTTATTTGTGAATTTACTCAATGTTAAAAATAATAATTTTAAATTACAATTTAAAGCCAGCGAACGCATTAAAAAACGTTACAAATCATTTGAAGCTATATTGCATACGAAGTGCAACTTATTTCATTAACATTTTATGGAAGAATCGTTATGAAATTACCATAAATGTTAAATGTTACTAAAAAACATCATTAGCCGATGTTTTAAGAACATCGAATAATGATGTATCAAAAATCACAATTGAATGTGCTTGGTGTAAATTGTCTATATGATTAGAATATTTAAAATCCTGTACGTTTTCATTAGTTTGGTCACTTAATATATACAGGTTTTTAAAGTTTGATATCTCTCCACGGGTCCAAGTTGGCTTAAGATATACATTATACAAAACAATCAGCGTTGATCAGTGAAAAATACTTGTCATGAGTGAAATATTAAATAAAGGAGATTTTAGTACAAACAAGGATTTTGTAATGACAGTAAGCACAATAACAGTGTAAAATAATAAAACAAAATATATTTTTATGATCAGGGCCGGTTTCAATAAAAGGAAAATATATACGAACTGGATTATGTATAATATAATCTCATAAATATCTAAAGACAAAATATTAAAAATATATATAAAATATAATGCCTTTCCACTATGAATCGACAGTTAAGATCTTAAAAGGGATTGATAATTATATATTATGAGGGAGTGTATTGTACGATAACTATAATACTTATAAATATAATGAATGGCATTTAAGAATTCTAATTGTTTTTATTTTGTCTCAAGTTAGTTTCATTCCCCACGAGAAGGATCACAAAAAATAATAATACTAAGGTCTGATGTAATGTGAAGATAAAAATTCCTTATGAGTCTTGCAAAAATCCATTCAGCAAAGAAAAGATCTGTATTTTGCAAAATAGATAAACGTTTTACGTGCACTTGTAATGTTAACGAAGGGAAAGATTCGCATTAGTATTCAAGAAAAATCTTAGCGAGGATAAACATCCCTTCAAGGAGTGTTTGAAGGTAATTACAGAACTAAGGCAGACTCCCAAGTGGCCCCGTTCCACGAAAAGTATATTCAAGGGCGAACGAGAAAAAAACAACATGAGAGAAAAACTTTTTGGAAAAACTTGTCTTGTAGAACTTTTGTAATTGTTTAATTTCTGAATGTTAGAGCTCGTAAATGCAATTGAGTGTGTGTTACCTTTTAGTTTAGTATATAATGTGGCCATTAAAAGGTATATTACCGTCATTCATGAGAGTTTTTCTTAAAGACATACTTTAATTTAATGAAGACATATTTTTTACTTATGAAATAAATAACACCTTACATTTAATTCATGAGCGTACCGTCAAAAATTATACACATTAAAATATTAGGAATGCATAGGTTGAGGAGATTTTTATTTGTAAAAAAGTTTATTGGTTTACGGGTACTTTATTTGGGAATGCAAAATTGATATCTTTTTTTTCTAGTTGTAGCTAAGTAGCTTGGCACATAGATAAACATAGTTAGTCATTTGAAATGTATAATCTATATAAGGGATGGTTAACACGGAACCCGCGTGAGAAGTTATCTAACCCGCTTGAACTTTGAAAAATGATTGTTTTTATTTAAAGCATTAATTATTCAATCTGTGTGATTCGCGACATGTTTTTATTTTATTTAAAAAATAAAATATGACCCACTTGCGAAAAAGGTTCGCCATCCCTGATATATATCATAGTTTCTTAACCGGTGGTCTGCAAAAACGATTTTTTACTGTAACTGTCTGTTTTATTATACTTAAATATTGTTATATCAGCATACTGTGTTGTAAAATTAATTGCTTAGAATAAAAAATCAATTATGTAAATAGTTATTATTTTATTCCAATGTTCATGGTCCACCATTTTTTAATTTTGTTTTTTGGTCTGCGGATGTAAAAAGGTTAAGATTGATTGATACATATCATATGTTTGATTTTTCATCCATTAATTATTAAATTTACGAAAAATTTAGAGTGGGTGGAAGATATTTTACCAATTACCAAGTATAGTGAAAGATATAATAAAAATATTATTTAGAATAATTGAAATACTTAATCAGAAATTTAAATTTGAATGAAAAAAAACATTTATTAGGATATGAATAGAAATGTGATATAAATCTAAAAAGAATAGTTTAATGAAAGATTGATTATAATTAAATTAAAGTAAACATGTGTTTATTTTTTAAAATATGGCGATGTGCCAAAATATTTATAAAGTTCAATCGAATTTAATTAAACAAATATATTATATAATGAATCGCATAATATGATAATCAGAAATCTTTTGGTGAGAGTTGAATATTATTGAAATCAATAAATTGTCTCCACCTTGCATTTGTTTATCCTCTTATTCATGTAAGTACCAAATCTATATTAAATTTGATTTCAATCAATTTAATAATAAATTCAAAAAAAATCAAAACTACATTAACTTGCGTTTTGTAAATATTAAATCATAAATTGATTGATTCAGCGGCAGCATTGTAGGAATTCATTTTTAAATTTTATTTTCGTTTATATTCCAAATTGTCTAGTGAAAAAAATCTTTACCACGATCTTGTAAGTAAAGAATTATTAGGAACTACGATAGTTAAAATGAAAATGCTTCACAAGAAAGCAAAACACGTATTACAATTTGTAGCAAAATCTGTGTAGTAAAAAAAATATCATGGTTAATTTTCTATTACAAATCAACGAAGTACGATACACGTATAACACATATCGCACTGTTATGTTCTACTTTTATTAAAGATTTGTTTATATAAAGTAGACTTGTATAATATGAATTCAGATGGCTGCGTCGACTTGAGATGTATGTAGATGAGTTTTAGTCTCAAAGTCAAAGACCTTCTGATCGTAGTTTTATAGATAACCGTCAGGTTATTATCTATTATTGTTAGGTTTTGACACAGGCGGTAAATACTTAATTAAATAAAATATTTTGTTTTTAGAAGATGTTTCGATTTATTACAATGTAAGACAATACAACTTGTTTGAACAGTACAGGAGAGTGTAATGTGAAGAAATAACCCTTAATCATAGTTTGTATGGGGTTTTATATGGTGATAATAACTACCCACGCATTGTCGGCTATTCATTCTCGCCTACGCATTTTTAATTGTTTACATTTATTTACTAAATGTTTTAGGGAAAAGAAATTGATAACAACCAAGCTTTATCAATGTTAAGAGGAAGCTGTGTAGCCAAGGTTATGGTTTTATCTATAAGAGTGTATCAACTTTAGATATTACACATATTGTCAACTATAGGTAATGTAACAGCACGATCTTTTACAACACACAACGTTTTGTCTCAAAACATCGATTTTTCAATTGACATAAACCATTTGTGGATGGACTTAGAAATCTAATCTCACTCTGTAATAATTTAAGTTAATATCCATAAGGTCTGACGTCTATCACCAAAATCACCATCTCAGCTATACTACCCCCATCAGGGACTGTCCTATTAAAGAGAAATGCTTCATAATCACCATTAACCCCCATCTTGTCACTTCACTTCTATCCTCGTTACGCCACGCTGAAGTTTAAATTTGACAGAGATTTCATTATCATTTTTTAATATTCCGAAAAAGAATGATTTCTTTAGTAGGTTTTTAAAGTTTGATATTATAATATATCATTACTGATTATGAGTCGTGAATATTTTAATATACAAAAATCTTATTCCAAAACAATTTGTATTTTGTTAAGCAACGCTTAAGATCTGATTCAAAGAATTACTCAATTTTATAATGTAATATGTTGTTCAACCAGCTATCATAAAAATATTTTATTTGTTGATACAATTATATAATACAGAGAGCACCATGAGATATTCGCGTGTATATAACTAGTATTAAATATTTGCAATACAGTCGATCTTGGTTATTACGATCACGGAAATTGCAAGATCTCGGATGTAATGAGGAAATTTTTTTGTTTATAATTTTCTCCATACATTTATTCACTTTTATAACGAGCTGCTTTTCGGGCATACTGAGGAAATATATCGTCGAAAATTTGAAATAATGACAGTGAAATCAATGAAACAAGCATCACTTTTAGGGTGTTCACTGTCAATACTTGGTGGAAAGGCATTATATTAATAAAAACACAATAATCCTTTGTACTTCATTCCACTTTATTTAATATGTCAGGACCGGTTTCGCTCATTGCGAGCATCAGTTGACAATGCTCGCAATGAGCGTAACCGGTCCTGACATATTAAATAAAGTGGAATGAAGTACAAAGGATTATTGTGTTTTTATTAATGAAACAAGCATCAATTAAAAATTTTATAAGAAAAGTGGAGTGACACAAAAATGAAACATGTGTGTGTTAATAAACTCTAATTGTGTTTTTTTTGTTTGAATTGCGACTTTTTATGTTATGTGACCGCTCCAGATACTTCATGTTTCCATGTGATTGGTATCTTTGTAAGCATTTAAAAATACCAATTCTCTGATATAACGAGTAACGCTCATAGCAAAAAAATTCAGTCGGTCTCATTTTCCTCTTAATAACCAAGTTCGAAAGTAGTTTATTTGCTCTTAGTATCATAGGGGGAAAAATGTATCCAGTAGCCTATTTAGTAAACTTCAATAATTAGTTTCATATATTTTTACTGCTACATCCATATATGTCACTAGAAAATATTAGAAAAAAGCCTCTCTTCCATCTTGTTCGCGCTATAATAGTGATTTGACACATTTAAATTTTATTATGTAAAAATAATGTTCGGAGGTTAATGCAATTTTATTTTGAATACTTCACGACAGATACGCAAATTTTGTAAAATACTTGTCTGTCGTCAAGAATAATCCATTTATTTTCTTACGACCGACAAAGCATAGCTATTTCCTATTTTTGAACGCTGTACTCTGATCATCGTTTATAAAAGTATTATTCAATAACATTTGACAACTTGTGAAAATCACCAGATTATGATTATTTTATATTATTTATTGACAAATTTGGTTTTACTCACTCGGTTCTGCGATCCCAATTGGGCGTACTCGTATTGGTATTAACAATTCAGGTATTTCATATGAAATACCGGTACCGATATATTCACCTGAAATTGCTTTCCTAAATTCAAAAGTCTTCTTTTTTGTTCATATTCGATTTTTTTAGGTTGATTATTAAATAGTTTCATTTGAAAGTATCTTAATCGATAAAAAAAATTAAATTGTCATACTTCCTTCTTTATTAAAATAGATTGTATAAATTATTTTTTATTCATATGCACAAAATTTCTTTTTTGATTTGAAGGGCTAATCATTTTAAACTTGTATTATATTTTGTGTAAAAAAGACTCTATCCCCTTCCCTGCTGAATATTGTCACTGTATTACATAGTAAATAAAACAATGCTTTTATGTGCGCGCGCAAAATCTGACAAGACTCGTTTAAATTTGTTCAGAGCGTATACATGTACATTCTCTACGAATATATAAAGTCAATATGAGGTCGGGAAATATTAATTGAAAAATCATTTACTTAGTATATAATAATACAGAGCCAAGTTGAGATAAATATTTCCAATGAATATTATCTTTGTGTAGCAAGCGGCGCAAAGTTATTCAACATTACGTTTATTTCATATATTGCGAAAGTTTCCAAGACTCGGAGCGATGCAAAGGCAGGGTCGCTACGATTTGTGTAATATATCACTTGTGCGACCGCACATGGGCGAAAGCTCCGTTAAGGCGGCAATTGTATGATTTACTTGGTAATTTATGTTAGATTTACTTGAAGTGCTATTATAATGCGAGTATTAAACATGAGTTACTAGAAAAGTATTGTTATACTGCATATACGCCAGGTATAACTCTACCACATACGGATAATCTTGGATTAACGTTGCACATTGTCAACATTTGAATGTAAAAAATTACAATTACTAATGCAAGATTTTTTTAGTAATGGTGAAATTATTTTTTTAAACATTTTAATGCAAAACAACATCCGATATACACGAAATAAATATAATATATTTTTATTTTTTTTTACCATGTCCGCTCCGAATATGGAGCATATGGACTCCCAATGGAGTTTATCTCAACAGAAGTATTTCTACGAGAACTGCTTGTTACTCAGTTGCTCAACCTCTCTTTTTCCAAAGAGAGTAAGAATAGAAGGAAAGGGCTAAGACAGGACTAGTGGTTAGCTAATCGCTCTCGATACGCCTCGTTCATGGAATAGGATGGGTGGGAGGGGGGAATTCAAGACATCACATACATCCATGCATTTGAACAGATATTCATAAATCGATTGAAAAATCAATTTGTAAAACTGCCCGTACTGGGATTCGAACCCGTGCCCTCTGTAGCGGTAGCCAACGACGTTGACCACTCAACCACACAGGCGGCTGAATAATATATACTAGCGAATCTTAAAAGGAATATATATATATATTTTTTAATCCATGTCCTCTCCCAAATGTGGAGATAAAAAAATCAAACCTTTTTTTCGAGAATTTTGCACTTCTTATCCTCAATTCTGAAATCTCGAGATTATTACTGTCACAATCCCAGGATTTCGAGATCACAAAACTTGATAGAATTCCAGGTTTGGAATTTGGTTCTCGCTTCACCGCTTGCCTTCAAGATTCAGAGTGGAACAGTTAACGGTAAAAAAATGCTTTTTTTAAATGCTTTAATTAATACATCAATTACTCAAGACAAAACAAACACAATGATTCTTTATAACAAAAAACGATTCGCGTTAATGTAAATGTATATTTAATTCATCCAATTCATTTTTAAAGTGGGAAGATTTTCCTTTAATGTTTTTTCTTTGCGGTTCTAAATATAATCTTTTACATGCGGCCCTGCGGTATACCACATCAAAAACAACGGCCAAGTCACACGACTCCTTTATGCGGAAAGTAACAGTGAGATTCTAGTAAAGTTGGAAACAGTTCGACGGGGGATTGAATGCATACTTCATGAAGCTCTCAGCTGAGACGGTGGTTAACATTATAAAAACACTTTGATATGGAAAGCTCGTTGATAAATTGACAATGCTAAGAGGTCTTTATCGTAAAAAAATAATGCTTTTTATTACTGTGGTTCAAGGTTGAATTTATATTATATCAAGTACAATTTATAATGATCGATATGTAATGCATATTAAGTAGTAAACATCATTAAAGTAGTAAAACTAATATTTATGCCATACTTTTAGACACCTTATGAATGAATCGGGAATCTGACATAACGGAATTGATTGTTGATTCATGTATGACTCGTCAACTCCTAAAATATGTAAATTACAATTAAGCCATGTTTTTTTTATATTATTTGGTAATTTAAATATTCCATACGATATACATTATACTACTAACATAATTGGGTCCCCGAGAGGTGAAATGAGCCAACATGTAAAATGGTTAAAATTTGTATTAAGTACACTTATGTCTTTTTGTTTTGGTGGTTGCATATTTTTATTTTAAAAAGATTACACTATTGTAATGTGTATTAACTGAGGCCACTTTACTTTTACGATATTTTAAGACGTGTAAAATATTAAATTGTATCTAACATTTTTTTAAAAAATACGATTTGTCTGACTTCACCTGTAATGGGCCTCTCATATGTCATGTCATTAGCAACTAAACATATATTTTGAGGTGTTCACTGTCATTAATTAAAGGTGAAAAAGCATTATTTAAAATAATGAGAAAACACTCTTTTGATACTAGTTCTAGATTGATACCAATTCAAATGAAAATGCTTGTGGTACTATTTTGTACTAATTCTACATTAGTACAAAAGAGTTTTTTTTAAACAAAATTTGGTATTTAACATGAAAAAATCTATTTTGTTTCGTATCTTATTCATCTCTTCAGAAATTGTGTAGCAATAACTGACTCTTAGTCAGTCACTTACTCTGACTTCCATGCTTTTGAATTCAATTATTGCAAAATTATTGAAAAGCTTAGTTATGAAAATATGCCATTCGGATGTTCGAATCTACCCATTGAAATTGTTGTATTTTATCTAGTTGAGTACTAATAATTTCGTTACTTATGCCATTGTGTTGTGACGTGTCGTCCTGAAAATATATGATGAACATACATGATAAAAGTTGTATAAATATCTTGATTCATATTTTTTTTTAAATCCCAATATTTCTTTCTGCAAAACGTTGCGTAAAAGTTTGATTGATTGTTAAGTAGTGTCAATATAAATTCAAGCATATTGTTTGAATTTGTTGCAGTCGGAGCAGTATATAAAACCAGTCCAGGCTTTAGCGGAACAGCTATTCACGTTCCTCGGAACAGCAGTATTACGCGTTACAAGTTTTGGGGAAACCTGCTCTAAGTAATGTACGTATATAACGCATAACATCAGTAATGCAGAACCAGCTGCTTAAAACAATATTTAGTATGGTCCACACACTAAGACTAAATACTATGTTTTTCAAGACTAATAATCAATATTGGCAAGTGAAATGTTTACTATTATTTATTTCGATGAAGAATCTTTAAAAAAGTAAAGCATATCTCAAAATGGTGTATTCATAATTTGTTGCTTTTATAGAATGCATTTAAGTTTTAGTTCTCCACAAAAAAATGTTCTAAAGGCTGCGCTTGGTGCTAGACTTTTCGAAAGCAACTAAACTTCATTTGCTTATAATAAATAAAATTGAGCCATGCTCCCTAAGACAAGAAATTAGCTGCGCGGACATATCAAATATTAATTGAATAACTGTATTGTATGGAATGAGTGCGCGGGGGCTTCCCAACTGCTACGCGGCCGCGCGCGCGCATCATAGAGGGAACGTTGCAATTGAGTAGCGTAGTATCAAAGTAAGTCAAACATCATCTGTGATGTTTTATAAAAGAGCAATTTTCAAAAGGCAAATAAGCAATACGTGAACTTTGAAACCAACAATCTATATGACATGGCAGTTTTTGATACTTTCGATGAGTTTTTAAAAGGAACATTAGTTGTACTGTTATAAACAATCAAAACGTGAATTTTTGCTGAAAATGACCTTTGACCAACTTCGATAGCAAGCTATTCAATTAAATGTGCACGTTATACTGAGTAGATAAAAGCTGAAGTATGTAATTATAAAATTAAATACAATACTCTGAGTTTAAACTCGAGAGAGATTATATCATAATCCACACAACCTTTAGCTGGTCCGTAAATAAATGAATCCCACTGACAGATAAGTTTTGCATCACTGTCTTAAATGATTTATATTTCAAAATATAGCATTTGTGTGTGTGTGTATATTGCATAGAAGGCGGCACTACGATGCACAAAATATTAACGCAGTATCTTACAAGCTACACAGCGTCATAGCAAGAAATACTAAATGCGACCGCAAAGCCTTAGCTGAAAGCAATACTCATTGTGGATTCATCTCATGTTTTGATAATAATAAGTTCGGAATAGCATTTGGAGGCCCTTGTCAGTTGAGACAGGACTGGGCGAAGCAGTCCAGGAGTGAGCATCGCCGCTCCTTGGTTGAAGTCTACCTCTCATTCGTTTGCGGCCTCCTCGATTTCTCGTTGCTCTTGCCATATTTTATTCATAGGAGCTGTGATTGATAGTCTCTTCCCTAGTTGTGTAGTAAAGGAAGTCAGTCTGGAGAAAGCGTTCTTTGCTTCGACTTACGTTTTCAGGTACTTGATATCGACGGGCATTTTAAGTAGCAGTTCTTTCAACGCTGAAATTATCTTGCTTCTTTAATTATCTTCAAAGAAAATAAAATTACAAGAGACACTTAAATATAAAAAGAAAAATGATTTATAGTATTATGGCCTTAATAAAATCGATTAAAAAATAAAATATATTACAAAAAAAACATTTTTATCACCATTAAGAAATTGTGTAATCTTGAAAATATTTTTCTGTGTATTAAATACGGATTCACTTTTAGGGTGTTCACTGTCAATACTTGGTGGAAAGGCATTATATTAATAAAAACACAATAATCCTTTGTACTTCATTCCACTTTATTTAATATGTCATGACCGGTTTCGCTCATTGCGAGCATTGTCAACTGATAAGAAATATAATTTAACAATGCTATTTATACAAAATTGAAAAGTTATACACAACAATTGGCATTGAAAAGAAATTGCCAATTACATTAAAGTGATTCTAAAATAACACAAAATTAAAATGTTCAACACATCTAACATATAATTAAAAAGTCATCCCAGATTAATAAATTCAGAATGGCGATTGAAAGTAATTACAAACATAATTAAATTTTGAGAAATTTTTGGGGATTTTTTTATGATTATAAAAAATAATTTAATTAGTAAGTCTTTGATATAAATATTGAAACAATGTACGCAAATCTAGACACCACATTACCCATATTTACCAAAAAGTTACAGTGGTTGGTTGGTCAGCAGAGTACGTACATTACAAGCATGCACGTTTAATAATAAAATAAAAATAATTTTAAAAGGCACAAAATTGCTTTCACAGTTAAAAAGTAAAACTAACAGGAAAGAAAATTCTGAACAATGAACAATGACACAAGGTATTTAAAATAACAGCTTATTACATTGATAAGAATATTCCTCTTGTTTTTGGTTGTTTTTTTTTATCTGACGAAATACTAATGGTGGTAGTATTAACTATTAAAATAAATGTTTTTTCTTGTATTCGAGTACTTACTTGAATATAATATCACTACACCGATGAATATTTCACTTCCATTAAAATCATTTTCACATTAAAATTTCATAGTATATTCATTTTTAGCACTGCTTAAAAGCAAACGTCCATTTATAACGATAAAACGAAACACATTTAAAAATGATATCTAATTGCCTAATGGTATTTTGACGTTTGAAGGTCAAAACCTAGCAAATTTGATACCGGTAAAATAAAACGAACACAAAAAAATCAGCGTGGTTAAAATTTTTTTTGTTTTTTACACTAATTATTTAGATTTGAAAAAAGAATACTTCGTATTTAAGGAATAAACTTTTTATCGGAAAATTAACAGTGTTGCTACTATGCTTTGTGGCAGCCATTGTTCCCTTAATTGGTTCCCCGTGTAGGAAAAATAATGTAATTATTAGTGAAGCCAATGAAACAAGTAACTTTACTGAGCGGGTTCACTGTTAGAGAGAGGTTTAAAATTGTATTACTGAACATGTATGTATATGAAATAAATTATGCTCTATTATTAACGTGATTGAAATTAGCTATGATTTTATTCTATATCAATTTAACAATCTAATAGTTACATTTCTTTGCCAGAAACTGGCCTATGCTTTATCGGCTAACAATCTCCATTGATGAATAATTAAATAACTGAGTGTATTAGTCGGCTTTTCTTTTAATGCTAAAATATAAATAATAGTGATTTTTATGATATTGAAGTATTTCCGTAAGTTTTTATTTACACAATTAAAATGAAAAAATCATGTTGATGTAAAGTATTATTAAAATTAAATCTCAAAATCAAAACGCTGCAGGAACAACTTAAAACATTAACTCTGCATGTGTTGGACACCCTGCCTTCACTGGACTGGATTCAATTTAAAGACACAATACATCCACGAAAGGCAACATAATAATATTGAAACTTGATTCGTAGATATAAACAAAAAATAAGCTAATACTCAGTTCAGATATTGAAACAATTACCAAATATACTAAAATATATATTTTTTCCGATTGAACAATAGATAGGGAAATTTTTGAGATAATTGTGAGATTTTTTTTAACACGGTCGCTTATAATAGAAGAAAGATTTTTAATTTTATATTTTGAGAACTTTAAGAAACACATATCTGGCCGTTTCGGGTTTTCGTGCATAGCGTTGTCGGTAAGATAGTTCAATTATGTATGCTTTTTAAGCCGTATAATGATTATAGTAATCAATTTTCGCTAAAATTTGATGATAGCAATAATGATTTCACTTTGATTATAATACCCGAGCTTAAAATTATTACTTGTGAAATGTATGTTTTGATTAAGCACTTGCGTGCTGGGGGATAATTGCAATTTGTTAAAACCTTACTAACCAAATACCAGAATAGCGTTGAGTGAAGTTCACGAGTTGGATGTACGTGTTTTGGAGAGCTGCTAAATATTTGAATTATTACACGCTAACGAGCTTCGACGTTTTTAGATAACTATGTACGTAAGGATTGCTATTCCGGATAAAATTAGTACTTGGATTTAGTGATAGACTGTTTTAAAATCTTACATGAGACATTTCCTTTAGAAAACTTGTTTTATAGTGTATATTATAATTTAGTTATGGCTTTCATTATATAATTATGAAAGTATAATACCGAGTTAAGAGTTTCCTGTTTTAATTAAAAATAACTAAAAAACATTTATAAAATAATACGTATGACATTTTGTTTAAAATAATTACCATAAAATCGCGTTAGTAAAAATTATATGATTTTTCGTGCTGAACATTTTTTTTTACATTTGCAAAGTTTTTTTAAGTGCGGGCAAGAAATCCAAAATTCATCACTATTTAGCCGCGCTATGAACAAGAATAAGTTTCCTTTTTTGAGAGCCTCGTGTCACATACCAAAATGAGCTCATGTTTATTTTTTTATTTTTAGATCAAAGCCTTTTTAGCTACGGTGAAATGCTGTATACCATTATTACATAAAAAAAACATGGAAATGATAATATAAAATTGTTTATGGTAATTAATGTTTGGTTAGTTAGGTACATACCCCACCGTTAAGTTTTAAAATTGTTTGTAAAATATCTCTATTATAACATACCCAGAACGAGGCTTCCGCAACCAGATTTAACCACACACTGGCATTTCCTCTAGCTCAAGCCACTACCCAAATTTACTGCAACCTGAATTCTGCATATTGAATTACCAGAAAGTTCTCAGCTTGTCGGAGATGGCAGTCTTTTTACGTTTTATTAATTCCGAACACTTCCGTGCTTTAAAATTTTTAACTTTTGCATGTGATAATATTTCTCGTTTGTTATGCTAAGAACTGCCTTCTATCATAGTGCAATTATTTAATATTCTTGATAGATTTCACGTTACACTTTGCGGCTTAAAGTAAAACAAAACTATCAACACAAGTTTACCATAAAAGAGACGTAAAACACGTTTTTTTTCATTATACTATTTTGTAACTTAACAAAACAGACATTTATTTGAAACCTAATGCTCATATTTTATAATCAATCGTGTATTGTATTTTTGTATTGCTTAAAGTGTTGTTAATATTTTTAGGTATAGTCTTAAAAATATAAAAAAGGGAAATTAATATTAACTGATTTACTGGTGATTTAAGAAGAAACTAGAGAAGATTGACATCATTTTGTTTGACTCTTATGTAGCCGAGAATGAAAAATAACATTATCAACAAAACAAAAGAAATACTTTTTTATTGGTGCCGTTGTTTAATGCAAAACGGATATATTTTATGCTGTAAATTTTCATTTATTAACAAATCCACCACTAACAATGAATACATTTCTTGTAATTAATTAAAAAACATGAAGAAATATCAAGTATTGTTGTCATAATAAGTGTTTACATCGGTGAAAATTTTGATTCTTATGAAAAGTGTTTGGATTCATTTTCGTTGTTTTAAATATTGATAACAATTGTAATTAAGACAAAAGATTTTTTTTTCAAATTGTTATTATTTTGAAAAGAAGCTGTGTTATAGCAAACAATTTAACATTTCAACGTGACATTAATTATCAAATGATTGTTATGAATTTATATAACATGATTGAAATCAATAGACATAATACATACTGAGAAGGTGAATGAATTTCTTATTAAAAGGACTTTATAATAATCTCACCACGGATTTTTCTATTTATTTGGATTTTTTTCACTAATTTTTATATTTACAACAACTGCAGCATTTCAATGAAAACATTGATTAAATATCCGCAAGAGAAAATGCATGCGATAAACATAACCAACCGTGATCATTTCATATATTTTAAAAAAAAAGCCATGTCTGCTCCCAATGTGAATCTTATGGCTCCTAATGGAGATATCTCACCAAAAAAAAACTACGCTCGATTGTTCAACCTCTCTTTTTTTAAAAGAGTAGGGGTTAGAAAGAATAGGTCTAGGACATAACTAGTAATATTGTTGCGCTAATGTTTTTAAGAATGGAAGAGTGGGAAGGAATTTTAGACATAAAAAAATTTATGCCTTTTAACAGAAAACAATAACTGTAAAAATGCTGCTCTAGCTAAGGTTTGAATCCGCGGGATCCGTCACGGAAGCCAACGACGTAACCGCTGCGCCACGAACGCGATCATAAGTATTTTTTTTTTGCATAAGACCTTTCCACTATGAGTTAACTGTTCAGACCATAAAAGTGATGATTGATACATATAATAACAAATTGACTACAACTAAAAATGAAAAATACCTTAAATGCACTTAATTGTAGTGATTTAACACTTTTAAACAAACGATCTTTGACTACTTTTAATTATTTATTTAATGAGCTCGTCAGAAGTATTATTTTATATTAACACTGTAATAATATTAACCTTATTATGGTGTTGCAGGCGTGCCGCGTCTTCTACACGGGACTTAAAAATAGCTGTCCAAATTGAAAGAAAACTACGCAAGATACTGTGGGAACCTGATTCATTATAACGTGTTTACACGACAGGGAAAGGCCCGGTGGCAATAGAAATTCCGTCATCACTTTGTGCAAATTGATTAAACACACGGAATTGTTTGAACAAGAAACCAATTATTTCCTGTTGTTATTCTCCAAAAGGTTGGCGCAGTGTTGACACACCTTCCCTTTGACTATATTCCCATCGTCGGGCGGAACAATTGAAATAAAACTAAGGCATTGCTCCCTTGTGTGGCAAGCAGCGCCGAAGAATCAGCGATATTACGGTGATTTGGCGGGGACAGCCCAACTTAATTGAACTATTTTCAACTTACGTCTTTCTATTCTGGTGCGAAGATTAATTACGTGTATGTGCTATCTATTTTGGGTTACATTACGTTTTATTTCATCGTCTATATGTGTATTTTTAGAAAATAATCGATTTCAATATAAATCAAGCCGCGTAGACAGTATTTAAAACTTTTTAATTTACAAGTGATGTCATTTGTAAATTAAAAAGGTTTAACTGAATGGAAATTTTTTCAAAGTTATCGATTGAATCAGTATTTAATTGGAAGAATTCCACTGTTATAATGTGAACATACGAACGTACGTAGTTTGAAGAACATATTAAATACAGTTGTACTGCATCATCATAAAAATGTTGAAACGGAATTAGTTGATCTATATAGTTACAAGTTATATCGGAAAGTTTAATCCATATATTAAAAGCTGATAATGTTGGCTGTCTGAATGAATGTTTTCTGTCTGAATGAATGGCTGTCTGAGTGAATGTAGGTCCGGGATTTCACCTTTTTTTCCAATTTTCCGATGACGTCTAGAAGAAAGAAACGGTATTTTTTCGATCGATTTATCGATTTTCACACGGGTGTTTGTGATGTCTAAAACTTCCCATTTACTCTTTTCGATTTTTAATTACTAGTCGTAGCGAGAGCGATTAATAAACCACTAGTCCTGTCTTAGCCCTATCCTTTTATTCCTATTAATCTCTTTGAAAAAGAAAGATTGAGCGACTGAGTAACAAACATTTGTGTAACAAAAACTTGTGTTGAGGTACCTCCATTAAGAGTCTATATGGTCCACATTGCGAGCAAACATTGATAAAAATTATCAACATAGCATATGTCCGAATGCTTAGGGCGTTATTTGTAACAAAAATGTAGACGTAAATTGTTATGTGAGTGTGATACGAGATGATTGCAAAATGGAAGTTTGCTTTTTAATTTTTTAGTAAATTATCTTTTATAATATTGAATATAAGTTGATATAGTACGTGTCCGCTATGTATCATATAAAGCAAATCGCACGAACTACAGAAAAATCTGTAGATGAATATATTTTCATGCTTATTAATTTTATCATTATTATTTTCAAACTCCGGTTGTTTATCAGAACTAGGGATTCTGAAGTCTTGAGGTTTTCAAAGTCCCGGGACTCGAGGCGTGATAAAGTCAAAGTCCCGGGACATCCCAGGACTCGAGACTTTTATTTCCCTTTTAATAAAATTATAATTTTACTAAAATTAAATATTTGCAGGTATGTATGTATTTATGTATAACATACACTTGGCGCCTTTTGAAAGTACGCACTAGTAAAAATCGCGTTTAATAATTATTATTTTTCTTATGTAATGGATGTGTGCAATGCTTACGGTATTTTTTACTTAGAAGGAATGATAACGGTATATGTAAAGAAAAAATATCAATGATGCCGCCGTCAGGAGTAAATTTATGACCGTAACTTCACAATACAGCGTTTAGACCTTTTTTGTCCTATTGAGACATTGGTACCTTTGTGAAATAGTGAAAAAAAATTTGTACATAAAACAACATCAGGTGTGAACACTTAATTTTGATATTTTGTAATTTGCTTTTGCTGCAGTTATATTAGAATATAATAAACACATGGTATTTGAAACTTCTACGAAATTATAATTACCAAACTTCTGTTTTTCTATCAGATCCCTTTTATATATGCATACTTAATTTTGTTAAAACCCCGGGTAAGTGTCATGTCCCGACCATGTCGTGTACGTTTTCTTGGTGTTCCCCTCTTATACCTGCTTTCATTAAATACACATCGGTCCTTTTGAGGGTTTCTTAACCACAAGAATTGTTTTTGTCAAAATTAAAATGTACATGTTAATAGCACATTATAAATCACAGTCACAATTCCCGGGATTCCAGTCCACAATTTTACAAAAAAATCCCGGGACTTGAGACAGCAAAAAACCCAACAAGTCCCGGGACGTCTCGAAACAGAATCCCTAATCAGAATCATATGATTTTTTAGTTGGACACTTTCATTTTCAACCATAGTTGACGAACTGTCAAACACAAAATATAATTATAATATTTTTTTACATCTACGTTAGAATTTTGATATGAATCAATCTGTTGTATTAGAGTAATATACAACTTTTACAAAACGAATTATGATCATGTAGGTAGAAGATAGCCTTTTAATATGTTGAAATATGGTTGTCACCACTTGTTTCTTAATTGTTTCATGTGGTCTCAATAATATAATATAACTATATTATGCAATGTATAAAAATATATTTGTTATAAACTATTATATATTTAATGTGGTCAAACTTTCCAATGCCATTAAAACAGCCAGAGTTGAATTATCCTTTTGATGTCAATTTAATTTATATAGACAATTTGCGCTACAGTGAGCCGTTTTGTATTAAACATATATTGCAATGTTGAAATGTATTCAGCTCTTCATTATTGATGGGCGAGTTTGAAATTTCGTTTTACTGTAGCATCATTTGATGTGTTACTTGTGACAGTTTTCGCCAGAGTGCTCATTTAATTTTTATAGAGGTCAGCAAAAATAATGCCCATTGCCTCGGACAGCCAATTTTAAAACGTAGTTTCAGAAAATTGCAGTATTTTTATTGTCTTTTCGCGTATTTAAGGGTAAGTGCATTTATGTGAAATATCATCGCTAAACTCAAAATAAAACGTTATAACATTTTTATTTTGTACAATATTAGTGAAATTTTGACTATGTAAGTAAATTCAATAATTTAAAGTTTTTTTAAAAATGAAAACACATTATATTATATTTGAAAATATTATACAAATATTTGTAATTCTTCATCTGTCTGACTGTAACGCATATCATAGCATCGCGTATGATAGTTGTCAATTGCTTTCAACTGAGGTATAAATGAAGGATTCACTGGAAATTATTAAACTTCTCTGTCCAGTTCATTAGCACTAGGGTGTCCAGTTTTGTGATCCCGAACTCCCGGGAATATGTATGTAAGTACTAATCCCGGGATTGAAGATAAGAAGTGAAAAAAAAAAATGAAATCCGCGTGAGATCTAAATAAAAAATGTTCGAATTTTTGTAATTTTGGAACTTCCGAAAATTCCTGGTTTTTTTAAATTACCCACTAACATTTTCAAAGAAGCTAAATCGGTCAGTGACAATATTTTTTGATCCATACATTTTCAGGATTTGAAAATCGATGGCCATCAATTTTGGGAATTCCGAATTAGTCCATGAATTAATGATGAACGTTCAATCCCGGGATTACAAAAAGGGTCCGGAATTGGCTGCCCTAATTAGCACACCATATAATATCATTTTGGCTTATTTGGTTAACTTAACTTTGGCGTTATTGCTTAAAAACGATAACACTATTACAATTAGATATACACGAGTCGTCCATGTCCAAAATTAAAAAAATAACCAAAGAAAACAAACAACCCTTTCCTTTACCAAAAAAAATAACTCTTAACTCAAAGGGTTAATGCCTTCTTTAAATATAATATAAAGTAACCAGTTTTATTTAGCAAGTAAGCATTTTTAACATTCTGTCTTTTGAATTCAATAATAATATTCTTACAATAATATTTTCATTTGATATTCAGTATCACAACAAGGGTATCCAATCCCGGAGCTTTTTTCCAATTCCGGGATTTCGGGATTGATTAATTTTCAATCCCGGATTGGGATTTGCTCACCGAGGAATTTGAAATCCTCAATTCGCCATACTTTTTCCCCGGATTATCTCCAGATCTCGTTTTTTTTTAGCTAACCGAGGACTTTGAAATTCTCGATTTGGTATACTTTTTCCCGGATTATATTTATAAAAAATAAAATAATCGGTTTCATTGGTTATTCAACATTCATAATTGCTTAATGGCATAAACAAACATAGTACTGACCAAAAGCTTAATAAAATACAATATATATGTAATTATGTTATTGAGGTATGAGACTTAATATGTTTACGAGAATACAAATCTTTATAATATGCATCAGTTTATGGAAAATAGAAAATCTCTTTAAAAATTTTGAAAAATTGAATTTATCTCAATCATGATTCAATCGTAAATGTACAATACTTGTTGTTTTATGTAAATCGTCTTCTTTCATATCCGTTTCTTTGCTGAACTTCCAAAGATTGTCTCTTGAATATTGGTTATCAAAAGCAATGTTCGTTCTGAAATTCTTCAGAAAACTCAAGAATATTCATTATATTTAAATAAATACATTGTTTTTGTTATACACTGATGTATTTGTCGATATTATATGATATTATAGATAAGATAATACTGTATATTCAATCTGAAGTAATTGTTGCGTAAAGAACGCTACCCACTGAATTCATTTGGTTTCACGAATGCTCGATTGATTGATTGAATAGAATTCCATCAGAGAAAATATATATTTATGTGTTATCATTTGAATTCTACCCTCAATTACTCTTTTAAATAAACATCCCTGGGAAAGCAAGGGTGCGATGTGTTTTATAGAAAATATTATTACAAAGTATATACCATTATGCGATTCCTTTCCCTCCTACGTCAAATTCCGTCAAATAACACATTTAATTTTAAATGAATATTTGAGTGACTCGGAGAAGAAATTTAAGCGGGGTAATGTGGAAATAAATTTTGTGCGGTTATGTTCAATTGATATTCATTTCGAAATCTCCCATAGAAAGCAATCGACCGAACGAGTAATATGGAAATAAGTTTATCTACTTCGCATCGTAGGAGGAAATTTAAATGACTTCTAATTCGTGAATACTGAACCTTTCCACAGCGAATTTCGTTAAATTTCCGTGAGTAGGCAATTTCAAATGTCAGCTATTTTTGTACAGATATTTATTAAAAAAAATACATAATATTTGACTAAGCTTCAACTTGAATTAAAAAATTGTTTTTTTCCTCAACAAAAATGATTCAACCTTATTATTTGTTTTGATTTAATTTTTACTTTTTTTATATATTTTTTGTGCCGCTTCCAATTTAAAGCATATAGACTTCTAATGGAGCTTTTATCAGTAATTGTTCTACAAAAGCGTTTGTTATTCAGTCACTGAGCCTTTTTTTTACAAAAAGAAATGATAGTCAAAGAGGACTGGTAGGTAAGCTTTGCCCTGTATTGAGGATTGAAAGGTTAAGGGAAATTTAAATATCAAAATTATCTTGGGCTTCGAATGTACAGAATCTTGGAAAATACTGTTTAACCTTTTAGCTGCCGTAGGTAATTAATGGTAATTACCCAGCACGCCGGCTATAATTTGCAACTATTCATTTAATTATTTATTGACGAGATAACTCTTCTCTGGCGTGTTGAGCACGAAAATTTTTACGAGATATCTCGTCTGTGGCAGCCATCGAGTTAATGGTAAAATAGGTCGGGCCTGTGGTGCAGTGGTCAACATCATTGGCTTTACAGAAGTACGCAGAATTTTTTCAACCGATTGTACAAGATGTAGTGAGAGTGATCAGCTTACCGCACGTCCTGTCCTAGCAATATCCTTTATATTGCTACTCTCGTCAAAAAAAGATATTTAACAAAAGAGTAACAATCAGTTCTCGTATAAAAACTTCTGTAGAGCATCTGCATTAAGAGCGGACATAGATTAAAAAAAATGAATACAAAATATTTATTGTTCAAAATTTCATTGTAAGCAATTAATTGTGGTTAAATATATACATATACATCTATGTCCGCTCCCAATATGGAGCACATGGCCTCCTGATGGAGGTATTTTTATGGATTTTTTTAGGAGAACTGTTTGTTACTCTTTTGTTAAATATCTTTTCCTCAACTCAACCTTTTGTCACTCAACCTCTCTTTTCCAAAGAGAGTAGTAGGGATAGAAGGATACGGCTAGTACAGGTCTAGTGGTTCACTAATCGTTCTTGCTACGCCCAGTGGCGAGTTAAGCACTTTGGAGGCCCCAGGCGCAATAATTTTTGTAGGCCCTGTTTTTCGAATAACATTAAAGTGTTGTAAAATTCTTCATAAAATAATAATGAATATTGAAAACTGAAATTAAAATATAAGGGTTTCTATAATTTATGCTGTTTTTGAGGCCCCTAACATATGGAGGCCCCAAGCGCGCGCTTCTTGAACTTATGGGGTATTCCGCCACTGGCTACGCCCACTTATTGAAGGATCGGAAAGGTGGGAGGGAATTTTTAGACATCACAAAATCCATGCCTTCGAACAGAAATCGATAACTTGATCGATTTGGCAAAGACTGAACAACTGAGTTAGAAGCAATTCTTGTATGAACACTTTTGCTGGGATAACATCAATTAAGAGTTCAGATGCTACATATTGAAAACGGAGATGGTTAAAAAAAATAGTTAAAAAAACTTTATTACAGTGGTGGTCCGTTGATCGACGGTTGGCATAGCTAAGCAAGTAGGTACACACGCCTAACTAGCGGGCACAGTGGGTTTTGTTCCGCGAACGGTATAATGATAGGGTTGAAATGTAATTTCCCAGCGGAAATGGTTCGGCTGGGACCCATCAAACGTCTCCCCTCTCACTGAGCGAATCACAAAGACAACTCGCATGTATTATGATGTGTACCGATACGAATCCACGTGCGGTCGCATCGGACAGAGAATCTCGGAGGCAGTGTGGTGCGCCCTTAACACAATAATACAATATAATTGAGTAAAATTTTTTGAGTCATAAATAAACGTGTTAAATTTTTTAGAGCTACCATTATTACCAAATGATTCACGATTTATGAAAACAAAATGGTACATTTAATATAACACGTTTTGTCATTAACGAACCGGGTTTCGCCTTTCAGCATCTTCAGGCATTCAAAAGCACGGACGAACTTGAATTGACGATAGGTAGCATAAATAGTTGTATCGTGTTTTTAAAGTTAAAAGCTATTGATGGCGATCTGAGTTATTTTTTATTAAATGGTTTGGTTTTAAAGACGTTTCAGTAATTAGGACGGTAATCACATAAACAAATAAATTACTGTAGGTCTTTGAAATTACATATGATTATTGTCAAAAAGTACTTAAAAAGATATGAGAATGCCTACTGGTTTAAAAGTATTTGAAAAATGGACTATTTTGATCGCAGTAAAATAAATTATTATATTAACATACACTATATACACGCATATATCAAGGGTAAATTGAGAAGATTGAGTAATTCTTTAAAAGTTGGCAGACTACTTCTTAGCTGTGACTTATTCATTTCTAAGATTTCTTGGTAAAACAATTTATTATCGCCAATGTTCTGATATAGAATTTTAACTTCTTCATCCACCTTGAACAAACGATTCTCTGATATTAAATGGTTAGAAAAAGTTGATGAATCTTTTTTTAATCGAAAATCGTAAAAGCGAACATTTACTTATGAACAATCCAATGTAAAAGCATTATAAATTTAACGAATAATTTAAAAAATCTCTGAAATGTTAGTGTGTATTATTTATCATTGTACGGCAATGCTTAAGAATTTTGACCAATTGATTGAAATTTGAAATATCTCTTTGGTTATGCGGGTGAATGTGATTCATCAAACGTGGCCATTTGCCGTTCTCAATCGAGATGTATCGATATTAATGTTGTATTAATTCAGTATAAATGAAAATGTATGGTTTGTTACTTTTAAGCATGTTTCTTTTTTTAACACAAAATTCAATTACTTGAATTTACAAAATCTAGATTTTATTCTTGAAGATACTAAAACAATAGTAAGCTACCAAGTTCAGGCACCTGTCGTAAAATACATTATCGAGACTTAACCTTAAAATGAAACATTGAAATAATTACGAGTAACGTATCCTAATAAAACCATCTTATAAATACAATTACTAATTGTCTCAATAAATGGTATTGCAAAAATAAAGATAATTTGACTGTCACGTTGCATATTTGGAAAGTGTCAATTTAAATAAATTCTTAGAATTATCTATATCAAAACAAAATTAAAGAACGCTAGATGTCACTGCCAATGAACATTTAAAATAAGAACTTTTTTTGGCGTAGACAAAAACAAAGAATATATTCATTGCTGAAAAAACAATAGTTTAAACATGGAATAAAGTGGCTTTGTATTTTGTTTTATTTTGTACATCTTTACTTAAAATCATTCTTTTATCCTTACTCATTTGCTTTATTACCATTAAAAATATTATTAGAAAGGCTGACTACTTACTGACAGTTTTCCTAAAAACAACTTGAGATGTTCCATTAGAAATTCATAACCTCCATCTAACATTGATAATGACTATCGTATTTTTTTTTAGATTACTGAGCTATCGTTTGATATAACTTTATTTTATAAAAATATATGGAAATATTTCACTGTTCTCAGTGCCGGTGCGAAGTTATTTGGCGCCATAAGCAACGGCTATTGGCCCGCCCCATTTTAACCCTCCAGAGACGAGAGCTTTTTTCCTTTAAAAAAAATATTTCCTAAGCCATATTAAAGTCACGGATAACTTTTATTCCTATCCAAAATTAAAAAAAAAATAAACGCAAAGTCGTTGTTTAGAAACCCCGCATGACTATATGGTCATGCTCATCCTTTTGTTACCGTGTAATATTGAGTACGGACAGTAGTAAGGAAAACAGTGACCGTATGGGCTCGCAAACATTCGGCGTTGAAATATAGCTAAACGTGATTATTTTAAAAAAAAAATACAATTCGACCTCTTTAGATCAACATAATTTCAATACAAATATATTAGCAAAATAACTGTAAATAATTTGATGTTTTTATAAAAAACAGTTTCAAAAAGTAAATAAAAAAAACGGAAATTAAAAAAATCACATGTGCTTTTGGAGGCCGTTTCTGTCCCCACGGCATATGGTGACGCTCGTCCTTGGAGGGTTTTAAACAAATTTCCCCTTTTTTCAAAATAATGAAAAAAAATCCATTAAGGATCATTTAGATATATTTTTTATATATCCATGTCCACTCCTAATGTGAAGCATATGTCACCCTAATGGCGGTATTTTAACAGAAGTTTTTCTACTTGAACTGTTTTTTACTCAGTCGCTGAACTTTTCTTTTTAGAATCATGTAGAATACAATACATAATTACAACGAACAAATGCAAACATCAAAATAAAATAGAATGTACTATTATTTATTAATAATACTCCATTTATGCGCCCCTAATGGTTTGCGTCTTAGGCGGTTGCCTATTTTGCCTGTATGGTGGCGCCGGCCCTGACTGTTCTGTAAACATACAATCTTTTTTAGGTCATTTTATTTTTTGTTATGTAAAAAAATTCAAATGACTGTAACAAATTGTCAATGTGAGTCCATCGATAAGCTCTTTGTTGAGGGCGGATGCGGCTTAAAAAAATATTGATAAAATAAAATTAAATGCAATTCATGACCAAAGCCTCGTTGGTATAAGTCTACGTCTGAAATTTAATTGACGACGTTCTATTATCCAGAGTTATCGTATAACTGTGTGTCTAAAGATTTAAGTGCACGTGCACCGACCACTTTGTCGCATTGTGGCTATCTCCAGCCACTTGACAAATCTCCCCCTTATCCATTTTCATCGGGGAATATTTATGACCTATCGCCATTTTACACGATAGAATATGCATGATCGCTCATAATGGTATATCTCGCATGCTATCGGTAATAGATAGAAGGATGTCTACACGAAGTGCTGCACGAAAAGCCCCTTATAGACGTCTTGAAAACACGAGGTATACAAATGCATAATGGGATCTAGCTTACTACTAATGAAAAACGGTGACTCATCATACCGTTTGAATGTCTGCATTTTGTGAGTGAATTTAATACTAGACTTGTTACTATAATTCACTACAAAACTGTTACTATAATATTTTACATCAAACATATCAAATAATTCCAATTCATTGATTGAATTAGCATTTACTTGGTAGAACTTCATTGCAATTAGTAAAACAATATCAAGGTATTTAGTTCTACATTTTTTAAAAATAAAATGAGTTGATAGCTATTTCGGCGTGCGCCTTCGTCAGAACTATGAATAAACTAACATAATCGTTTAAACAGAATTGCCTGAGTATCGGCTACTTTCAATTTATTGATTGAATTGGCATTTACTTGTAGAACTTTATTGCAATTAAGTAAAAAATACAAAACGTTATTAGTTAAAATACAGTTTATATGATTGTATTATGTATTAAATTAAGGAGAAATTGAGAGATACGTAAGTACACAATCGATATATAATATTTATTCTAATTAACTTTCTTCCGTCACCCTCCTGGCTAAGATGCAAGAGCTTAACCCTGGGTATCAGATTGGTCCAAGTACAGGTCTTAAAGAACAAATTCTAATTTAAAAAATAATTTGAGGTTTTTATTTTGCCATCGGTGCTTGAATATTTTTTTTCTGAGAATTAATCTCAAGTGACCTTAAATAATGTCACGATGTGATTAAAAAAAAAAGATATATAATGCCTTGGCTATTTGTTGTGATACACGTAGAGTTTGCCATTTACTGAGAATTAATATGGCAACAGTATGCTTCTTTTATTAAAATTAAAATTAAAATAATTTTTAATTTAATTCAAAAAATAATTCTTAAATTTAGCAAATACCTAATGATATATATAACAAGATAATATTTACCATTTATTGAATCCGGTCCTGTTTTGAAAATAAACAATAATATATTTATTTTCATTATCTAGGTTTTATTTTGAAATACTTCCCTCTCTAATTGAGATAAATTCACAGGCCAGGCGTGTACTATTCGATAAGTATAAAATTGTTGTTTTGGTATACAGCCAAAACAATATTTAAAAAATTGACTGCTCCCCCACAAACGTAAAAAATATGTTTAGACTGAAAATGTACCTTATTAATACTACAACCTATGACTTAACTGACAAGTCACTACTGAAAAAAGAGTACTACACACCCTGACTCACGAATTTGCATCGCAATAAAAATAAATTATATCAACTAATATTTTTTTTTATAGAAGTAGCAATATGTTAAATATTTATTAATGCTTGTTTTTAAAATTTGAGTCGTTAAAATACATTATAAATTTTCAAGTTTTATAACTAACGACCCAAGTTTTTCTTTCTCTATCTTTAGGCATTACAAGGAACGGATCAACACTAACTGACAGTGAGATTTTTTATATTACGTATGAAAAATAATTAATACAAATACATAATATTGCTATTATAAATTCAAAGAATTAAAGTACCGATTAGATATTAATAACGAATACTTTTGATTGGGGATTTTAGGGAAGATCAAATTTCCAATTAATAAATAAATATAATATATTCATTCTGATAGAAATCAAGCCCGGTACTAACAGAACGTTTGCACACGGACGCTGCCATTACAATGGTAGTTTAAGTAGATCTTATCTAATGGATTTGATATTGTTTACGTATGGTAAGTTATAAGGTCATTTATAGGGCATGTAAAATTTTATAGAATGGTAAACGAGTGTGCAAAATTAATGACCGGCTTGTAGATGTCTGATAGCGTACAGCTTTTCCTCGTAAACGTATAATGTATATAGTTAGAAAAATATTTTACTCATACTTCACTTAAAATAAAGTACATTGTACCAGAATTCAAAATGGTACTAATGACTTATCATCAATCATTCGTAAATTCCTTGTTACACTAATGGCCAAAACACATTGAAGTTTATACAAAACCGTAATGGATGCTAAAAAAACGTTTGGTTTATAGTTTTATTCAGACGCTAAATCTTGCTGCGTATTAACCATTTAAGGAAAATAAAAACACATTCAATTATTTACTTAAGTGAAGTAAGTGAAAAATTGTTCAACATAAACAGTAAAAATGACATTCTTTTTTAAATATTAGTTGAAATGTTTACTTTTCCTGTCATCACAGCAAACATCATAGGTGGTGACAAAATATACAATAAAAATATTTTTTCCTTCCATAGATGTCACTGAAAACCTGAATTGATTAGCGTTTTTTTTATTTTTAGTAAAAGTGATGTTACGTATAAAATATAGTGTATGGGCATACTAAACTATGCTTAGTGTTAGTATATACATGGTAATTTAATATAATCACTTAAGATTTGTTATTTGTTTGTATTTCTTTTTTGAAATTTAAATAGATCATTTTTTTTTGTACAATTTATTCATGATATGTAAAATAAAAAATATATATATTAATTTAAAGACTGACAGATCCGCTTAGTAATTTTATTAAATACACTAATTTTTTCTTGAATATTATTTGTTTGACGTGTTGTTATGAATTCAATAGCAACATAGTAAGTGTATATGAACTTTAAGCGGACACTAAAAACTAAACTTTTAGGTCGTTTGATAAGATTTTTGGAATGAAATCTGCTTTTAAAATGATAAAAGCATCGCACTTTTACGTGGAATAATGGTTAAGAATTTTGAAAAGTATAATTTCTTCATTCGAGTTGTTGAGAATAGGGTATGAGAGAGAGAGTAAGAACTATTTTTCTCTCATCAAAACATTACCAACACCCAAGATGAAGATAATTCGGACATTATTCACGGAGAAAGTTCATGTCTCTTATGTGGTGGCACCATGTAAGGGTGCTTGCACGTTTAACTAGGAGCGCGAGCTTTACCGTAGATATCTACGACCATGCTACGACTAGCTACGTTTACTCGTAGCTGCAGCGTTATTTATCGCCGACCCGGTGTTGCCAGACCTTGATTCTGACTCAGATAGCAAGCGGCCTACACTCCAACGAGTACAAACTCATTGGCGGACAAGAATGTCTTATGTTTTATACATGACAAAACAATCTATAGAATTAACTGCATTCAAACATAAAATAATTTATTCTGTTGTGACAAAATTGGTTATAGATAATAGACATCCATTATTTAGGAATGCTTTATGAAAAAGTTCGGTGTCAAGTTCCAGTACAAACAGCGTTTTTTTCGATCGACTTCTGTTTGAAGACATGTGATGTGTGAGTGTTTGTGATGTCTAAAAACTCCCTCTCACCCTTTCCTGTCCTTTATTAACAGAGCGTAGCGATAACGATTTTTTTACCACTAGTCCTGTCCTAGCCTTATCCTTCTATCCCTTTTACTTTATTTGAAAAAGAGAGGTTAACGACTGAGTAACAAACAATTGTCGTAGAAAAACATCTCGTTGAGATACTCCCATTAGGAGACTGTAGACTCTACTAGACTATTAAACCAAAAACACTTTAAGTAGAGAAATGTAAGAAATTTAGCCGAGCGTTCTAATCGATTAATAGCGTTTTAGAGCTTTAAACTAAATTTTATATATAGCTACCACAAAAAATACTTACATAAGTATTTTTAGAGTGCAATAAAAACGAATAAGCCAACCCATTCATGGTTTGTTTGTATAAATGTTATGATGGCCAAAAAATATATTAAAAAGGTGTTGAAAAGGAAATCTATTCTACCACTGGATTACTGAAGAGATTATCAATTCTCTCTGACGTGATGTGTAAAGTTCACTAAAAGGTGATGAATAATTACTTACGTTTTTGGCGTATATGTACGCCTCTTTCTAAAGTCAATGGGGGGTCACCCGGCACGGCTTAACTTTCAAAATTGTACGACGTCGGCGTCGCCGTCGCAATGGCTCGCTTCGCTTGTCTGGAACAAGATATTGCCGATTTTTCGATTGCCGGACCTTATTTAGCTTCTACCAAAAACAACGGCTGTGAGTGATTCAGTGCCGCATTTACTTTTCTCGATGCTCGCTGTATCGAATTGCTCTTCCAATGGAAGAAATAAAAGTTTTTATTTCGAGAGGATTGTTTTGAGTTACATGTGGCAAGAAATAAACTAAATAGTTCCCAAAAAAACTTCTTATACTGCATTTGAATTCAAATGATACTTGTTTGTTTATAAAGCAATATATATATATAAAAATGAAACGTGTATGAGTTACAGTTAAAACATGAACTTAGTCTATTTAATAATTTAGCCAGTTACCGTATACAAGAGAGAAAAAATAAATACATTAACTATGCAATTCCCTCCACCCTCCGCCACGACTATACATATGTGTTCAACAGACGTTTCCCGTAGCGTAACAAACGCTATACGTTGTTGAATTGTGTGCTAGGATAGTCTCGGGAGCAATTGACTAAGACGTGGGAAAAATTTCCTTACAAAAATTGTCAAAGTTTCTACAAACCAATTCTTTCTCCGTATGGTGCTGCAAATTTATTAAAAGCAATAAAATTTACGCAAGTAGATACCGCGTCAGTCAATGTGTACATTAGTTTCACAGAAATGGTTAAATTATTCATAAACTTAAAATTAATTAACCGTGTACTTATAGTATTCCTAGCCACACTCTACTGCTGTTTGGGCGCAAACACGAAGTCGTGTCTTTAACCGTCATCTGACATTTGACAAAACCTTAAAAATTTCAACGTCTTGTTGTCATTCTCGCCCTTTTTTTATTCAAAATATTTAACTTGAAATAATCAAACCTTACCTCCAGTTAGCTAATCTTACCCTAAGTTTATACATTGTATAGTCAAAGTTAATGTGAATTGAAACGATGTAAGCTTCGAACAACGCTGCTTGTCAATGTATAGATTGGGCACTTTAAAGATGATATGAATGATATTACAAGCTGTCTTCAAAAATTTATCCAAATTATATAAGATATGTCATATTTGGTTTTTTAGTTCTACAACGATAAATAAAAATATATATATGGGTACATTAACCACTGAAGAAACATGTTGAATAAGTTAAGTCTTAGTAGGTATTATGTCGACTTTCTTAGATCTTTCCTGTAACATTACATCTACTCTGGTTAAAAGCAGTTGTACTGTACTATGAATGTAGAGTTTTCTGTACGGATGGCAAAGATTAAACAAGGCGCTTTTAACAGAACGTTAGAATTATTATGAAAGCTTGTGTCTCTGCTAAGCTTCCAAATGAGCTTCTATAAACTTTTTATTATAAACCAAGAAAACCTTGACACGTTCTAAGTTAAGAATTAAATATTTTCGTTTACTTGAAGATTTTCAGTTTGAAAGGATTTTGTATTTATTCATGAATATAAGAGCCACAATTTTAATCTACAAAAAAATATCTTTGTTTAATCTTGTCGTTGTGTTTCTTTGTTGCTTAAAATAATTCTTTTGAGATGAGATGAGACGTTAAGTCAAAAGTGCTCACAGCAAAAATATTTTAGAAAAAAAAAACAATACTCCGTGTCGAATCATTTACATTCAACAGTTGAAAACGATCACCAGCTAAGTAAAGATTGTTTTGTTTTAAAATAAAAATATAACAATAAATAGTTTTTTGACGATGCAAGTAAGATGGGTAGACCATGACAGGAAGAGATAGTCTGAGTGTGAGTGTTGAGCGATTGTTGGAAATTGACACTGCAGTCTTTTGAATAAGACTAATTCTAACTAATGATGTATTCCTATAAAAGATTAACAGTACTCAATATGAAATTTATCAAAAAAAACACATTTCATATTACAATACACTTTTTTTCATAAATTGACCCATTTTTGGCATACTTTGTTGTATATACATAAAAGTAAACTAATATATCACAGAACGTCAACGATTATTACGATTTTTTTTACATATACCATATAGATATTAAAATACTACAATCATTAGCCATTATTTTTGATATTCATGATTAATGATGAAATGTTATATTTTTAAAATGAGAAGTAGTTTATCCTCTCATACAAGTGCATTATAGATCTCGTCACACAAGGAAAATCGCTCTGTTTTTATGACGAAAAACGGACATAAAGGCTGGAAATGTTCTTGAGTTATAAAAGAAAGAGAAGTAATGACATTCGAAGGGAATGGACTTATACTATCTTATCGTTAATAGCAACACACGTATGTTATTTATTTGTAGACTACGCCATAAAAGAAGCGTAACTACTTGCCGTTGATAATGTAAACTTAGGTTTTCTTCATTACTGAGCGAAAATTGATCTTGTTCAACGTAGTTGTATAACTAATTATCCTATTGTCGAGTCCTATGGCGCAGCGATTAACGTTGTTGGTTTCCGTACCGGATCTCACCGGTTCGAGTCTCACTACGAACAGCATTTTTTCGATCGATTTATCAATTTATCTTCAGAGGAATGGCTGTTTGCGATGCCTGAAAATTCCTTCCCACCCTTCTGATTCTTCAATAACTGGGCGTATCGAGAGCGATTTTTTAACCATTAGCTCTGTCTTAGCCTTATTCTTCTATCCCTACTACCTCTTTGGTAAAGAAAAATTGAGCCACTGAGTAACAGTACACAGTTCTCGTAGAAAAAATTCTATCGAGATACCTCCATTAGGAAATCATATGCTCTACATTAGGAGCGGGCATGGGTTAAAAAAATAATAATTATCATTCGTGAATATTTATTTTATTCGTCAAAAAATGTTGAGAGCTTGCAATAATGAGTTTTAGTTATATTTAAGTCCCTTTATTTCAATAATAACTGTTTAAAATAAAATAAGTGTTTTTATGGAGAGGATTTAAATGTATTTTCTATAGAAACTTTTCAATTAATTGAGATTAAATCTAATAATCAAATCAACCGTAGTTAAAACAAAAAGAAAATACATTGAAACCTACCATGTCAATAATAAATGTTAAATTTGTAAATCGTCATTCGATATTCACCATAACATGATTATAGGTCAAAACCTTTTTATTTTAAAGCTGAGTTTTATATGCTGCACGGACTGATATGGCTAGAGTTGGTTTTTATATTGAAGTATTTTTATTGGTATCAAATAAAATATTATACATAATGAATATTTTAAAAATTATGTTGTCTTATACAGGAAGCTTGATTGTGGGGATTATTTTTTGAACTAAAATATAAAACTCATAATATAAAGCGATACTAATTTCAAAGCATAAACGTCATACTCGAAATAAAAGTAATGTAAATTTTAATTTTTCAAAAATGCTGTTTAGTCTCGCATTCTTATAGAACCTTAATGCTTTGCTTAGTCTGCTTTTGTTTATTATATAAAATTTGACAATACAGCCGTCAAGTATTCCAATACAATCATTTTGATGATTCTTTGCACGCATTAAGTGTCAAATCCAAGCAATAACTGGAAATAATATATTAGAAATAGATCGCGTTATAACAAATCTGCAGTTGGAGAGAGTCGCGATGTGCGAAGGTTTCTTGTATATACATTCCTTTTATAATACGTTTTATTTTATTATCAAATCTTGTTTTTTATTGTAGATGCATTCATGTTTCCTGAAAAAGATCGTTTTATATGAGTAATGGGATATGTTTGAACAAAGAAAACATTTCGCCGAACTTCGTCTTGAATCTTTCTTTGAAAATGAAAATATGATAAACAAATGAATTCTTATTATGTGTGATTCAAATAAAATTATGTAAATGAACTGCTTCAATGTCGATTTTTAGGTACGTATCGCTTAAACTATTCCAACCCAGATGTTTATGCACACATCTAGATCGTATACAATCCAAAATAAAGTATTGAGCATAGGATACGATGATATGTGCGTAGAAGTAATCGACTTTTCAGCTCCATTTCCGATTGGGTCAGATTAAGTTGAACGTTTTTATGTTTTGTAAAAGATTGAATCGAAGGGCCCAGATTTTATCACTTCGTAAACCTTCAGCTGTATCCAATGCAAGGATGCCAATACTCGATTCTGTTTATACAGGATGCGTTTACATTGAGACAACTTCAAAGGCGTTAGATAACAAGATGAGTAAGCAATTTATTTATTTGTTAAATGAAAAAAGAATGGTGATACTACCGACAAAAAAGTCGCAAGTCCAAAAAAGTGTTGATATCAAAATTATAAACTTGATTTATCATAAAAACAGTGTTCAGATTCAGCGATTAGGTTTAAATTCAATAATAATTATGTATACTTATTTTCGATGGACTCGGCGATAACTTTATAGAAGTTCATTTTTAATATACGCAAGTTTAATTGCTGTGTATAAAAAAAACTTGACTCGTGTTTTGCTTCTTTAAGTAGCAATCGCAATGTTATTTACGAATAAGAAAAAAAATGATTTTACTTCTTAATTTACAAATTACAAAACAAAGGTTATTGTTTTTCCGTTTTTTCGAAAAGGACTTAGATATAAAAAATAATTGCATGCTTGCATGCTTGCAAAAAGGTAAATTGCAAAGAAAGTAAGTTTAAAAGGTGAGAGCTCTGCTCAATTGAAAATATTATTGACTAATGATTCATTGCTGTTAATTATTCTATTGATAATAACTCTACACTGTTAATTTTCAAGGCATTATTATTTACTTTATGGGGTATGATTTTACATTTTATTTTGATTAATATTGTGTTCATTTTCTATTAAATGCCAACAAATTCTTAAAATTATAATGATGTGATCTTAAACTCTTACATTATACATAGTTTCTACCTGTATGGCCTTTATAAGAAGCTTGGCAGTCTTCACATGACATACGGTAAATACCGCTCTGTAGAAATGTGTGTGTTTTAAGTTTGTAAATAACCTTACGATAGTTGGTCTAAATATGCTTTCCAAAAAAACGAAACACATGTAACAATTTGTTATAAAACTTGTGGGATAAAAAGTTATTAAACTTTATTTATTGTAATGATTAAGTCAGTCGTCGAGCATTTGGCAAAAGATCTGTTTACAAAACAAATTTATCGATTTGCACATAAGAACATGAATGAAGACTTACATAAATACATCTGTTATTGTGTGTGTTTAACCCCTTTTCCGCGTCAATAAGAAAAGGAGAATCATACTCTTAATTTTATCTTCATAAATATATTCAGAAACTTTATAAAAAAACAATCACCCAGCCTGTAAGACAAAGAAAAATTAGCTTATCGTGTGAAGATAATCAATAAATGTAAACCATTTCACCATCATTTTTTTTATTCGTATAAGAGTCTAAACTAAATAATCTATTTTGATTTATCACGACACGCGAATGTAATTATATTGATATACACATAATAGTTAAAATACAATCATGCAATAGATTTTCAGAAAAGAGATAACGTTGGCCATCTGTCATCATTTTTTATTCGAGTGGTACTATCATTCCATTGTAGAATATTATTTTATGTTTATTTGATAATATCACTCATTCATTTTATTGGTTCGTCATGTCATTGTTTTTTTCTTATGTAAAATGTATATCAATTCATATTGTATTTATTTTGTCTACCTGTAACCAAATTATCAATATACTAATTTCAATGTACTTGGAAAAAATTAGTAAATTAAGTAAAATAATACCCAATCCATGAATAAAAATGACGTAAATAAAAATTATACAAAATGCTAAGAAGGCATCAAAATCATTAGATTATGAATTGTCTGTATTATGATTTATGTTATAATATCGTGGAGGTTATAATAAATTGACATAAATGTTATTATTTTCCTCCTGTTATTATCTAGACTCCTCTCAGCCAGTAAAATATGAAATATGATATAGTATACCAAAGATCACAATTTAAATAAATCACATACTTTTAGCTTTAACGTGGATAGTTTATCACATCGAAAACTAATCGCAGGCAAAATTGTATACGTTTACAATTTACCGTAATCAAATTTACCACTACTGTTTTAATGTTGGTGATATTTTTAATATCATGAAAGTAGACAAAAAAAACTATGAAACATGTTCATTTATAATAATGAAACGATGTATGCATTTTTTAAAAATAACCTCACCATCTAATCTGGTTGTTGTGAATTGTCCCTGCGATTAATTATCTACATGCAATAAGCATTCTGCGTTGAATTTTCTTCTGCTAAATTTCGTTATAAGCTTTTTGTATTCATTATGTAAATAGGTAGTCATCCTGTATGTAAAATAAACTAAACGCGTATGTGTTATGCCAAAGATTGATACCGGATGGGTTTCCCCGGAGAAGCAAGCCATTGCTACGCATCATTGAATGTTATATCCTCTTCTACGAATCATGGGCAGATTAATGTCTTCCAATTTATTTAAATAAAGTGCTCATTCATTTGCTCAAACCATTAAATACGACAGCATAGTTTTTAAATAGCACATTACGATCCTCGCGTAATTTTCTAATAAAAATCGTTATTCGATTCAAAATAACATCAATGTGACAAAATACTAAAACGTCATTCTAACGATTGTTTTTTTAATAAGCTTTCGTCAAGAATAAAGATTGCAATACCGGTTTTGCCGAAGTCAGAATTCCGGTATTTGAGGTTATTTATAAATAAAGAAATATCGATTTTGAAAATGAAGAAGTGTTGTTGCTTCGGTATTGAAAATTAACCAAAATAGATGACTGCACTGAAACCATCACATATTTTCATAAAATTGTTTGAGATGAATAAAAATATATTTTTTCTCCAAAAGTAGTATCAATGTTGATATGATATAGACTTGATGAGAAAAATTCTTACAAATAAACCTACACAATTCGGTAAATTGCGTTTGAAGCCAATAATTGTACTATAACACCTTAGGCATCAGTGACAAAAATTTGGGAGTATTATCTCATTCGCCTGATCTTTTTTAGGGATTGTGCATTTTAGTGTTTTGACTTGTTATTATTTGTTCCACATAGACCCCGGTTGAAAACGCTGATCTAGGGAACTGAAAGTAGTCAGAATATTTTATTATACATATGTGTGAAACTTTGCTTCCGCCGTTTTTTTTTTCCGAAATTCGAGGCATTATTTGTAACTTCTTCATAAGACCGGAAGTGATGGTCAGCCAAGCCGTGTGCCATTGATCGCAACAAGTGATAGTCAGGGAGAGCAACAACTGAAGAATAATGTCAGGATAAGCATTGATTTGACCACATATTACTATTTACTAAAATCATTTAAGAAATCCCTTTTTCGAACTTAATTTAAAAAACCGTTCTGTAAAATTTATAAATTGTCGGTTACGATTTTTTGCGTATTACGGGTCAATATAAAACCATTTTCAACAATTTTTTTCATTTCTTAGATGAATAATTGTAATTTCTAATTCTATAAAAGAAGTTAATACTAAAAATTAAGTTGCGATAAAGTCTTATTGATTCGTTTTGTTCTCAATGAGGTAATTATTACTCATTTTTTTACAAGCCAACATTTTGTATTATCCCTTCAGACGTTTACAAGGCGTTTTTTTGCAGCGCAACAGCTTTGGATGCTTACAGTTAGATATAAAAAAGCCTTAATAGCAATCTCCCTAGAATCATTGGGCAGCACTTAAGAGTACTGAATGAATCACCCTAGTAAAATGGGATTACTTCTACTAGTAAAGAATGTTAACAGCTTCGCGCTCTCTATATTTGCAGCAAAATTTTCAAAAGGTTAGTAATTATGCTCTATTTGCCACGAAGTGCACACGATCGATCTGTCTAATTGACAGTTAGATCGAATTGAGCAGTTCTTCCCGTCCAGAAGTCGTTAAAAGCCATTCGCGGAGAAAAAAAAAGTAGTAAATATATTAAAGAAGAATAGTAGGAAACTTTTTGTCGAATACTTAAATAAGAGTAAAGTTATTGAAATGAACTAACATGAAAAGTCATAAAAGTATCCAAACAACTATGTTCATAACAGTAAAAAACAAAAAAAAAATATAGATTTTCTGACTATTTTTTTGCTAAATTGACGACAGCAGTAATAATTTACACGCAAGACAGATAAGCAGTAAAATTTAGACAATTTTCAGACTTTAACAGAACTTTCGATAGCGTTTGGAGAAAAATATTTGCATTCAATCATTCTTATACGTTTTTCTTATCATGGACAATGAGCAAAACGTATAATTCTTAGTTATTTTCCAGTACATTTATATTCAAATAGAAAACAAATCATAGCCATAGAGCTCTATACATGAAAATGACTTTAAAATTGTAATATATATCCCATTAAACAAACAAATGTTTGCAATTTTTGAGATATTGCGGTGTGCTTGATATTATTAATTCAAGATTTTTTACTACTTTGGAACCAATGCGTTTTTTTCAAGAATAATAATTTGATATTATTGACACTAAATAAAATTCATTTATGTCTTTATTCCAATGTCTTTATTAAAAAGCGTCGTATAAAAGTTTTGAAGAACGCAACATCCACGAGGCAGTTTTTTGAGAGTTGACAAATTCCTCAGATTTCATCTTGTTATACAACAGATTCAAACGTAACAAGAGAATATTTTGCACAAAGTGCTTTAAATTTTTGTTTTGTAATAAATTCCAAAAGATATTCTTCCGCAAAGTTTTGAATTTGCTTACTGATGCTTTTTTTTTACTGACATAATAAATACCGATACTTGTTATGATAAAATTCGCGCGAACAATTAAATTATTTCGCATGAATGTTTTAAAATTAAATAAAATTATTTCTGCATATTGTCGAATTTTCTGTAGGAAATGCAGCGAAAAAATGTTTTTTATTTATATTTTTACCCATAGCTGGCTGAACAAACGTTATTTATTTATGTGATTATATGTATGATTAAGATACGTTTTTTGTTTGTTTTTTTTTGGTGTAAATATATCTACAAACTACGTAAAAGAACACATGTGCTCCTGATGAAGACAGAAGTTATTTTACGAGAACTGCTTGTTAGAAAAATAAGTAACTCGTTTTATTTTTTTCGGAGAGAGTATGGATGGAAATAGGACAACAAATGTTGAGGTCTTATTTGGAGTCCAAATTCTCTACATTGTGAGCCTACTTTTTGAATCACTTCAAATCAGGACTGTGGAGTCTAAAAAAATTACTCAGATTCCGATTTTAATTGAAAACATGACTGGGATTCCGACTTCGATCCTTAATTTGGAAAAAAAATATTTTTATACTCAGTTGATATTGTCTTAAATTTTTTCAATATTTTTTCTTACTTCTAGTAGTTTTTTTTTTTTTTTTTTTTTTTTTTTTTTTTTTTTTTTTTTTTTTTTTAATCCATATCCGCTCCCTATACGGAGCATATGGTCACCACGAAGCTCCTTCACAATTCTCTATCTCCAGCCAGTCTCCTCGCCTCCTCCCAGGTCATCCCAGCGTCCCGTAACTCCGCCAAGTACATCCTGTGGATAGTCATCAGTGGCCTTCCACGACGCCGGAATCCATCCGGCCGGAAGAAGAGACAGGCAGGGTTCAGGCTCTCTTCAGGCATCCTCAACACGTGTCCAAGCCAGGTCCACCGCCGTTTCTTTATTTTTGACGTGATAAGAGGCTGGTTAGTCCGTTCTCTTATCTCCGTGTTCCTGACAAAGTCAGACCATATCACCCCTAGCATTCGTCGCAAGCATCTGTTTTCGAAGCACAGTATACGGTTACTCTGCGCTTTCGTAAGGTGCCATGATTCGCAACCGTAAAGCAGCACTGTTAAGATACATGCGTTGAATAGGAGGCACTTGGTTCTGACCGAGTACAACCGTGAGTCCCAGACTTTCCGCATTGAGTTAAAGGTTGCTCCAGCTATCCCTAATCGGATCGCGAGCTCTTTACACGGATTGCCATCTCCCGTGATGTGTACCCCCAGGTACCTGAAACCGTCGACTCTTTCGATGTTTTGACCGGCGCTCGTCAAAGGGTAGTGTGGGTCCGGACAGGCACTGTTGCAGAGTACATTGGTTTTACTCGCATTGATTTTAAGACCGATGCGATATGAGTTTCTCTGCAGTCTATCCATTGTCTCTTGAATACCCTCGACAGATTTATCAAATATAACAGCGTCGTCTGCATACTCGAGGTCGCATAGCTTTAGATTGGGGGTAACGGTCACACCTCGGTCAGGTGGAATTGACTTCCTCAGAATGAAGTCGAAGATTATAATGAAAAGGAACGGAGCTAAGACGCAGCCCTGTCTGACCCCGGTTGAGACTCCAAACCATTCAGTGGTTATATCACCGATTCTTATGCAGCATTCGCTCCCCTCGTGCAAGCATTTGATGATGGCAACAATCTTGGTTGGGATTCCGTACAATTTTAATATGTTCCATAGAGAAGACCGGTGCGGACTATCAAAGGCCTTCTCGTAGTCTACAAAGCAACATGCCAGCGAACTGTTGAATTCGTTGCTTTGCTGAAGAAGGCACCTAAGATTGTGTATTTGGTCCGCGCAGGATCGGCCAGGTAAGAACCCGGCCTGGTTTTCCCTGAGGATACTCATAATTGGAATCCTTATTCTCGCCAATACTATCTGCGCCTATCTAGTAGTTACAAATATTTATTATTTTTAGTTAACAAATGCTATGTGTTCTAACGGATTAGACCTTCTTAGGTGAAAGAAGATGTGAATTCTTCATATGAATATTTTATCTCATTATCTAGATAAAGAATTGAATAATTCTCCCCTGATTTTTTGTTATCTGACAAAATACTATTTAATTATTAAGTATCTTTATTGTTTTAAATGAGTTTGGACATATAACATTGACGCTTGAATTTAACAGTGGCGTTACTGTTGAATTCAAGCGATTTGTTTACACAAACAATTAAATGAGTCGAAGTGGCTAGTTTTTTTTCCGACTTCGGTGAAAACAGTCTGACTCCACGACTCGACGTGATAATGCAACGATGAATTGAACATTATTAGAGATTTTTCGAATATCTCTTATAGCAAGATATGTATATATGTAGATATAAATTAAAGTTTTTTATGAATAAATCAGCGCTCATCTAACTTAATCTGCTCAGTAACAATCATTAAAGCAGTAGCACTTACAAAAACATTAAATTGCGATTGTAGTCTCTTTCGACCATTTAACATTTGAATGTCTAATTTACTAGAATAACAATAAAGATATCTTTTTTACACTACGATGATCTTATATATTCTACCTTTTGCGAAACAGAATATTAGAAGCAGTGTTATTTAAACTGTGCACACACATAACATACGCATTTATATGATTTACATTAAAAAAAACAACGACTAGAGTTTTGTTAGTTTTTAATATATTCAGGCATTTAAATACATAAATAAATTCAAATTGACAAATTGTCAACATTTCTTTTTTTATCTCAATTTCATTGACCTGTGTATTGAAATGCAGATTCGAAAATTTGTAAATCGATACAGTGGAAAAAGTTAAATTTATATTGAAATAGCACTTATCATTGAAATAATTAACGAAATGGCTGTCAAATATGCTGTTTTAAGCTGTCACTCTGGTAGAAAAATATCTATGTATATTTATATCAAAACGTGGTATTTGGAAAATGGATGACTGAATTGATGAAGTAAAAAGTAATGTCGAGTAAGTCTATGAGCGGATTAAGACTGAATTGCTCGAATTCATTTTTTATCGAACCAAAAATAGATGATAGATAGATATAAAGCAAATTGTTTTTATTTATGTCAATAAATAGTTGACATAAAAAGATTTTTGATTATTTTAGACAATTACTATGGTATTCAAAAATTGATAACTATACAAATATCGTGTTTTTAAATTTTTGAATCTTGAATCGAAATAATCTAAGAGCCATAGATTTTTAAAGCTTTCGGTTTAATAGAAATGATATAACAACAAAAATCAAACATGGAATTGTTAAGCAATGAAACTTGCAGGAAGTTAACTAGTTTTTTAACCATCAAGTAAAGTTTGGTATGAAAAGTATGTTGGCGAAGTAAAAATGAATGATGAAAACGAAAGATTTTTAACGATGAAAATGCGTCAATCTTGATTAAGATATAAATTATTTAATATTTCGTTCACCGATTGTTTGTTCCTCTATTGAAAGAATTGATTTTAAATTTCTGTTTTTTGTAGTTTTTATTTATCGATAGCCTACAGATATATCGAAACATGGCGATTAAATAAAACGGATGAGATTGGTAGAATAATTAAATTTAGCGTAGCTACCTTTTATTTTCCCAAGCTTTTATATCAGAAACCTTTTTAAACGATTCGCGTTCAATTGTGCCGTTAAATTTTATTTTAAACTGTGGCATTATTTTACAATCGCCGAAAATTTTAGCATTTTTGTGTATACGCGCAAGTATTGCGTGGGCTTCACCTGTAATCAAAATAAAAGCTATTTGATTTCAAGCTCAGCACGCGATCAACTTATTACAAAATTAGTCACGTTCGACGAATTTTTCTTTTACCGGAACGTTCCTCCAAGGGAGTATAATATTTTAAGCCTTGTCGATACTGACTGAACACGAACATCGAAAAGTCTTATTAGCATACCGTTTCTACATCCAAAGATGCAGTGACGCGCCTAGGTATAGGGTCGAACACATGCACATGAATTTAGATAATAATAAAAAATACTGAAGACGATAAATAAATTATTTTCAGTTGCCCGCTGTAGTCTAGTTGGTTAGAGCTTGCTCTACTGACCATGTGGGTCTGGGCTCGATTCCTGGTAAGATCAATGTCAAATTGAGATTTTTCAATTTAAATTTGAGACCTAAGACGTGAGTGTTATCTCGAGTAACTTACAATAAATTCTCATTGAGTTTTACTCGTATGATCTTTCAACTTTTTTTGGGGCATTGGCATTAGTTGTAATGTCAAATATATTTTTTAAAATTAAAAATTAAAGCGTGCAATACCGGATTATTGAGCAATACCTGGATTCCCTACATAACAATATATATGTAAAAAAAAATCGGGATTTTGTCCTTTTGATTACTATTCAATAAAAAAAATACATCTTGGTTTGTAAATAAATTTTTATAATATATATTTAATTAATTTTAAATATTGTGGTGTCATATTACAACAACAATAGACAGAAATATTTAAAAAGAAAAGCATTATGAAAAGAACTTATTTGAACATTTTTGATAAAGCTTACTAACAACAAAACATACAACTAGTATATCCCTTTCCTAGAATAAAAGCATTATAATTCTAACTGTCAAATTCAGATTAAATTCCATTTGAAGTTTTCAACTTTCTTTATTGCTCTGCCGAGGCATAGATGAAGCATTTAAGGTGTTTAATGACATCTTAAATGTTCAAAAATGTTCAAAAAATAAAACAAAAAAATAAATAAAACAAATTTTGTACTAATTCTACAATTATTAAATAAGATCAGAACCGGTTTCGTAAGCGAACTCCCGGCATAAGTGCCGGGAGTTTTCAACATAAAAATCACACATCAAATGAATGTGGAATTAGAACAAAAGATTGTTTTATCTGATGACTGTAAATTCTACGCCAATGCGAGGAGGTGAGTTGAATTTAAGCGCAAACTTATATTATCGATTGCATTCCGTCGATTCTTCTTTGGCCCATTACTTATTCTTCGTTGGTAGAATAGAATGATTGCTCTTACCTAGCTGTCTTTGGATTTAATTTTAACAGTGGCAATACCTTGCCCATTTTAATTTAACATTTCTAACCCTATTTTATATGAGTACCAACAGTCCGTTATTAATTGGCTGCATATACACAACGGGTGGTGGTAGGAAACCAAATTGGTCCATTATTAATTATATTTAAAACAAATAAGTCCGAAATTATTATTTTGTAATATAAAAATCATTAAAATTCAACTTGTCGGTGTCATATAAACTATCAAAAAAATTTCCTACTATATGTTGGAACAACATAATGGTCATAAATTTTAAATGATATTTTAAATTCTTGAACGGTTAAGAGCAACTATTTTCTTTTTTATTTTTTTATGTTACAGTGTGCTTCTTATAAAGCCGGGCGCGGGAATGGTCTTTGGTAACAACTTTTCTTTTAGGGCACGGTAAATCTTATTCGTAAAAACGTTTTCCTCTAAGGCATTTCCTTTTATGATACAGTGGCTTAAATAAATTCATATTCAAGCAATTTTTAAAGTTTTCTGCACTGTCCCCAATTTGACACTGTCAAATTGGGGTGATTTATTCACCAGCCATACTAATTAATTTGAAATAAGTTATTTATCTGCAATTAATTAATATTTGTTCAGTAGTCTGACTTCTCACATTCTTTTAAATTTGTGTGGTATATTTATTTTTGGTATACATACAACAAGACTTAAGCCGTGGAGTCCAGTAAAACAAGTTCTCATAAAAATACACCTTTTAATAAAATATAGTGTCTCAAAAGGTAGTTATTATAACGGACACAAAAAAGGAATGTATAAATTAATTTCTTCCCAAAGAATACCCGAATATATGACATTGGAATATAAAATATGATTATACAAGCATAAATCAATAAAAAAAGTTTACTATGAATTTGTACATCGTATAATCCACTGGTCAGAAAACTGCGGCTCTTTGACTTCTTGAGTGTGCTCTTACACAAAATACCACATACAGTGCAATTGAAACTTCGCGCCCCACGCGCAAAAGTCGGTTTTCGGTATTAAAACTTAGAATTGGAATGGACGACATCTTCATACGTGCCTCAATCAGATTGAAGACTTTTTAGCAAAAGCCAGCTTAGGAGTACACTAATTTAAGTTAATAACAATGTACCTACCTATATAGTTTAAAAAATTAGCTCTCAAAAGAAATTTCAATCGTTGTATAGATATTTGGCTCAGTTTGCCGACCACTGGTCTAATCTGTCTAATAAAAGAATAACATGATTTACGAAAACTTTTGTACCGGTATAAATGAAAACAAAATCATTTTTCATTTTCTTTTTAACATATTATACAAAAGGTCAGAACAGTTCAAAATCGTAATTACGTTATGAACGTATCCTTGTAACAAAGAATCTAATTCATTTATAAAATATATGGGTAGGTAAGTAAAATAAACTGAATACCACGGCTACGCTTTAAATGTAAATTGACAATGAAGTATTTCTTTTCCCCATTTAGAAATTATACAGCGCATAAAAAAATAGTCACTTAATTTATAAAAACACTTTAAGTTTTAAAAAAAACTATATTTGGTATGTGATGTGTTCATAAACGCACAAAGAAGAAACATTTGCAATAAAAAGTTTTTGTGAGTGAAATATTTAGAAAGTCTAGTCCCGCGTAAGATATTGTTCATAAAAGTTGGCGTATCTCATCTGGAATGTTTTATCGGTCTTTGTAGCTAAGGTATAAAATGTATGCGCAAGGATCATAAGGCACCTGGCCCAAGTGTTTGCAAGGTCAATGTCAAATGATGACTTTTAAAATTTAGCGTTTGAGATCTTGTCACGTGTCCCAGAATATAATACAGGCGACGCAGCACAGAGCACCACATAATTAACAGGTACAAGCAGGCGAAAGAGGCATGTGCGAACAACCTATTTTGTGACAGCCGCGTCTCGCAAGTGTCATTATATGAAAATGTATGTTTTTACAAAATGACATTTAGGTTCATTGTTCAACGATTAATTCAAATGTTGATGTTTTGTATAAAATACCGTTACATATATTATAACCATAAACGGGTGATTTTATAAAATAATTTTCGGTTTCTGAAAATATTTATGCACCATTTAAAAAGGTCATAAATTCTGGAACCTGTCAAAATTAATACAACTTTTGTGCAGATTTAAAATATTTCAATTTGTCGCGAACAATTTCATTATAATATAAGGTGATATCTTGACATTCAAAAATTGGTTTACGTTAATGTTCGATACCGAAATACCGATTTTTTTTTTCATTGTTAAAACCGATATTTTGGGTTTGAAAAAACATCATTAATACCGAGATTTCGGTTTCGGTTTCGGTTATTTCGATCCCTATTTGTGTTACCAAGTGTGACATGTGTTATTTTTATTTAAGAAGCATTTTTAAGCTGAATCCACATTTTTTAAAATAATTTATAATGTATATCTACATCGATAGTTGTTCTTAACATTTAAATGAGAAATTCATGATTAGTATTTTTCTTTCTACCTATGCTGGGAAGTAAAATATGTTTTTTTACTGATGTTTTGTAATATTGAAATTGTAATTTAAAATCTGTCACATGATATACAATTTATAAGAATTCTGAGAATAAATAAAATTTACTTCTTAATTAAAATCAAATAACTGTGTTACGCAACTATTAAAGCGTTAGATATCATATTTTTTAACACGTTAGGAAATATTCTTCTTTTCCGTAAAATTTTATTTTTAATGAATCGAATTCTGAAAATATTTCGCATGCTGGGAATAGCTTTCATGCCTTTGATAGGTATACACTATAAGTTTAAATATTAAATTTACGGATCTTATCACCTTGCGGTATATAAAAAAATATACTGCCACGAGTATTATAGAGTATTCGTAAAAGAGATTATAAGGTTTGACGGAAATACGTGACGGCGACATCATACTACGGAATTAAAAAATCTACATGGAAATCGAAAAAGCTTTGTTCAGACTCCAAATGTGCACTGGATGTGACTAATATAGTAAACGAATGCTTTATTTTAGATTTCCACTGGATGGAACAGTGAGTCCTGGGCGTCAAATATCTCTTTTCTCTCTGTTTATATAAATTGCTGTACATTTTCATTCCACAATGGCTCATAACAATATGATCTCGCTATATATGCAAGAGAAGTTCACTAGATAAGCTTTGGCATTTTTTAGTGTAGTTAACAATGAAATAATGCGAGCAGAATTTCCATCAAAAGTTGTCTTGTTAGGATTGCCTAGTTTAGATGTGAATAACTTTATGGTCCTCAAACGCGGTGTTTTGAACGAGTCTAAACTATTTAATTCATTGTTGTCATTCAATATGTTTTTAATGTAGTTTTCTTACACAATAAGACCCCAATCCTGGTCGAATATTGTGTCAGGTAAGTAATAATAAGATATAACTAATATGACGATAAAATAAATAATATATTACGAGATACCTCGTACCATATATTTGTGATAATGTTTTGTTTTTAATTATCTGAAAGTTTTCAGGTATTTGTGGATTACCATGCGGTAGGTCGTGTTTTCTATGATGGGACAAATGTGATAAAGGTATGTCGTATGGTTTTTAAAAGAAACTTGAATTCACCGCTATAATAAATGATATCGATTTTTTTTATTATAGAATACTTATAAAGTCTGCATAATAAGTTTATATTTAAATATGAAATGATAATAAATTTATCATGTTTTTTTATAGCTTATTTGGTATTCTGATCTGAATAAATTTATGCAGCTTATGTCGTTCAATTTATGTAAAACCGTTTCTTAGTGTATTTAGGTATAAGTATCTGATAAAGTTATCTCGAATTTAAAGATAGAGACAAAAATACTGCGCAAAATAGTGGAAAATAAATACAAGATAAAAAAGTGCTTCGATTCCGTTCGCTACATTCAAAACGAAAGTAAAATTACCATATTGTATAGGACAAAGAAATATCGTTAATATGGAGTAAATGCCCCAGAGCTAGGGGATTTGTTCGACTAGTGTAATGGGGACACCAATAAGAAAGTCGGTTCAGGGAACGGTTTACCCTATCTCCCGTTTTGGTGACTTTTATAAGGTTTTATTATGTTCTGTAAAAAATAACAATTCCAATATCAAATATGAAAAAATCATTTGAAGTTAAATGTAGTTCATTTTAAGTATGTTTAATTAATTATATATTATATCAGTTCTGGAAAATGTGTAATACAATTCCGTTGAAAGATTTGTCAGGTCGAAGATGTTAGTGCATCATTTATTTAAATTTAAACTAAAAAAAATCTGTAAATAATCAATCATAAATTACAAAACATACGAGATATAAAAAGCATATTTTTTAAAAATAATTAGCATTTATTATATTTTTTATTAATATAGGATGAGTATTATTATTTATATGGAAACAAATAAAATTAAACAAATGTGTTTAAAAATGAATCTTTTATTGAAATTATTTAAAATTTAGTGAAAGTTGTAATTTTTTTTAAATAATATAAAGCATGGAAACTTGTTATCAAATATATTACTGTACCGTTATTCTGTTTGATTGTATACTTCATATTAAATTAAATTATTTTTGATTGAATATGTGTTTAATAGAAAATTTAAATTAACTTTGATTATTCCACGTATTGTGTTACTAACTGTGACACGTGTTTCGCCTCTTTCAGAGGCATCTTCAGACTTACTATCGCAAAGTTTGCTTAAGTAATGAAGCAAGATTGATTCTAACATTTTAAAATTATGAAATTACAAAATGGAGTTTTTGTGTTTTTTTTCCTTTTAAGAGGAGCATGGAAGGGGGTGTAGAATCGAAACAAAGCAAACAAATAATTAATAAATAATGATACTAATGAGTTGCAATCAATCAGATTGGGATTTTTCCTTTTTAAGGGAAGCAAAGAGGGGATTATAAAATCGAAACAGAGCAAACAAATTTAATCATACTACTAATGACGTTAAACATTACAAACTATTAAACTAATGAGTTGCAATCAATCAGCTAATGTTTTAATGACTGATATGAGTAAAATGATTATTATAAGACGAAACTTAACGTCACATTTAGAATACACGTTATTTGAGAAATTATGGTCAAAATTTTTAATGCTATATCAAAGAAATTTAGACGTTTTATTTTTACCAGAAATGGATCCCTTTTAATGCAATTTACTTACTGCAGCCTCTATTACAACCGCAATTCGGAAAGTTTGGCAGACGCTCGGTTTCTTGAATGAAATTACTGGCAGTTTGTATAGCTTAATCCAATTTCAGTTCGATATTCAAGGGATGAAGGGGTGGGATTGCATTTAGCGTGTTTTGGAAACGATTGGGTGGACTAAAAAAAGGCAAATGCGAAATCAGCTCTACTAAAACTAGGAACTAATGATTCGAAAAAATCCTTAAAATTATTGTTTAAAACAAAAGTTCACATATCGAAGAATTTAAATATGTTGTGCATATTTATCGTATAAATTGTACAATTTATTTTTCCATTTTTTTTCATCCAGTAAATATGAATAACAAGTATCCAAAAAATAAAACACTCATTTGTAATAATTCCACATTTATTTTATATGATCAGAACCGGTTTTGCTCATGACGACCACAATCAACTGATGCTGTGCTGATGACAACATTATCAACAAACGGAATTAATACAAATGGATTTTTTAAACATCACAATATTTATGCTTTCGAATAGTAGTCGCATCAATCCATTACGATTGAAAACATGATGCTCATACTGGGACTTGAGCCTATGAAAACTGCCGCAGAAGTCAATGACGTTGACCACTGCACCACGGACCCAACAAATATATAACAAATGATAGTCAAAACATGTTTATTTATTTTTTATTGAATACACTGAAATCTTTCTTTAAAATTAGAGCAGTTAAGTCGAAATAAAAATATAATATTAATAAAAACAAAATACTCATTTGTTCTTTATTTACACTTTATTTAAAAAGGTATAGACCGGTTTTGCTCATGGCGAGCATTGTCAACTGATAAGAAATATAAGTTATAATATAATTCTGTTGTAATCAGTTGATCATGCTCGCCATGAGCGAAACCAGTCATGACCTTTTTAAATATAGTGAAAATAAAGTACAATCGAAAATTGTGTTTTTATTAATATAATGCCTAAAAGTGAAAAGTATAAAAGTTAAAAAAAAAAATCATACTTGCGATTCATTTATGACTTTTTGTCAGTGTGATATTTTAATTTGTAATAATAGCTCGCTGCTTGTTAAAATACGAAAATTTTCTTGCTTGCAATTTGATTTTTGATTTTGCATTAAATAAAGTTTGATAGAATAAATATTGTACTACTGAATATATTTCAAGTTAAAATTATTGTATGTGTAACTTTTTGAAATATTCCAAGAAACATGTGTATATTTACTATCTAGAATTGAAGCTTAAATTGTTGTTTAATTGTATCTTTTTAGACGTTAACGTATTACCTAGTTTATCGTTTATTTGAAATATTATTAATTATTATGAGGTGGGCAGACCTAAATACCTTAATGCTTCATCAAATTCCTCGGTAAAGACAAAAAAGGCGTCACTAAGTTTAAGACGTCAAATGTATATATTAAACATAAAATATGGCGAAATTATCATACATAGTAGGGCGTGCCTCGAGAACTGTGGCGGTCTTACTGGGGACATAAATCAACCAGTAATGATACATTCACACCCGTTTTCTGTGAGTCAGGTACTACAAATCTATGGTCTGCGAGCTGTGTGAAATAACTAATATTTTTGAAATTATTTGAAAAAAGCAATACAACATGCGTGTTCAATTAAAAACAGCTCATCTATAGTTGTATAATTTAGTGAAAATATATCATACTATGTTTTTTATTTTTTATTCCCACCTATTTTTCTTGATTTAAAAGCTAGTCAACATTTGTCTAAAACTGAAATTAAAATTGACGTATATTTATGATTCACAGAAGGGTTTGAAAACAGTGCGGATGATAATTGTAAACCAATAGTTTAAATATTTTGCTGTTGTTTTACTTTTGAATGTAAAGTGCATATATGTATATGTAGATATAATTGAAAATGTGAATTGCAATGAAAAATTAAAACCAGGGTCTTGTTATTGAAAACAATATAGTTAGTTATATATATATATAGGTAAATGAAATACATTTTTTATTTTACAAAACGTTCTCTTTCTATCAAAGACAGATGTTTAGTCCACTCAAAGGAAGCTCGTTCAGCTCAATATACGGCTAGGATACCTTTTCAGAATGCAAATATGTTGCACGTTTCTACAATGCTTTGAAATTTTCAGAAATATGTTCAGTGGAAGTTGTTTGATCTTGTCTAAAAAAATAACAAAAGTATGTATTCACTTATAAAATATGTAGGTGAGACATACGTTGTGTTTAAGAAATATTTATTCCAAACAGTACACCGTTCTGATTCACAGCCAGATATGGGTTCATCGAATCAGATATATTATTGTGACGCGTAAAAACACAGACAAATATATTAAAGTCATAAAACAAAACATTGGTATTTTACTTATGAGAAGAAAACTTTCATTACTAGAGGAACACATTAAGATCATTTAATTATTTTCCACATCCAAGTTATGTGTACTTCTGAGGTTTTTTGTATTGAGTTTTTAAGGCAGCCTATACATTTGGTATACCAGGTAAACTCACAAATCTTACAAAGTTTATGATGAAAGATGTTGCGTATAAAGTCAGAGTTCAGAATGAGATTTAAAAAATAAATAAAACATCAACGGGGTAAAAAAGGGTTATGCACTTACTTGTAAATTATTAAAAATCGCCATTAAAAAAGGTATACGAGACTCAAAACTATACTTATTAATCTTCACAAAGTCAGTAGATTTTGGTAAACTTAAATGACATTTTTAACGGTGGCCGTTGAAAGAGTGATGTTGTCGAAGTCTCTGTAGCATTGCAAAAAGTGGCATTACATTGAAAGTCATCATGAAAAACTAAATATCTGCCAGTCACACAAAGATAACCTAGGAATAAATCAAAAGAATAATTGAAAGCAACCATACACGCTTACATGATCTGCATATTTTTTTTCAAATATACCCGTTTACCATGACATACAATAGTTATATACAATAGTTACTATATACGACCTGGACACATAACTTTAAGGTTTTTTTAGAAGCTTCAAAGGATTGAGCGTAAAATCATGTGAAAGGTTTTTGGTTCTATATGCGAGAATGGCATCTAGAGACGTTGGCTTAATAGCCTCTATGGTGAACGAAATATTGTTAGAGTTGCTAAAATTTATCGCCTATGCCAGGCCGGACATATTGTCACGCATAGATGATTGTCAGTCTACAAAACTTTTTAGATTAATTGATCTAGAAGAAAGACCACGGTTATGACGGAAGGATGGAATGTCGCAGGACTTAAGAGTGCAGGAGGTTAGCAAATGGCGTAATAAAATGGAGTGGAGATAATTGATTGAGGCGGCTAAAGTTCACCTCGGATTGTCGCGACAGTAAAAAAATACTCGATATAAGAAAAAAAATCGAAAGTATATTATAAAAATCGTTATTTATTTTAAAAGTTAGTTACAAACCCCTGACGTAAAGGGTTACCAACACCACTGAGATTCTAGACAGCGTCATTATCCTAAATAACAACAGAATGAATGTGGAAAATTCACATCCAGAACGACAGTAACGTATGCTACGTTTTTAATCACAAATGTCACGAATTGTGTGCAATTTTATTAAACGATTTTGTAAGCACTAAGCTAAATATTTTCATAAGAATATCAGCATGTAAAATATAATATATTATGGTAATTTTGTGAATGGTTTTATTAACGAAATCACCTTTAAACGGCTTAAAATTAATTAACACACCTTAATGATGTTTTCAAACCTAGGTGTTAAAAATCCACTTCTAGAAATCATGAACTAGCGATTGTTGGCCAATCAAGTTTAATCTTATCCATTATTCTCTGTTCTCTGGAAAAATTGTAAAATTTTTTAATGGACACACTTAAATTACTGTATTTTTTATGTTAGGTGTTAAGATTTGTTCGTATAACAACTTTAAATAAGCCGTGGTATGGACTCTGCCATAAAAATATGCTCCACTACTAAATCGTATAGAGTATGTAAACGCAAAATTTATATTTTAAAAAGCTTTGATAATTCCGTGGAGGAAGGTTTTGTGGAGGATTGCTTCAAACAACAGTTATATATGTGTATAAAACCAGAGCCAACTTTATTCATTATCATAAAAGCTTTGTGATATATCGATGTTGTTTAGCGATTCTACTCTGTTATGACTGACGGATATTTTCATTGAAGTAATGCTTTATCTAAAGTTATTTAAACGCAAGCTTTTCAGAATTCCTGCCATATTGTTCTCGTTTTGTAGCACGCGCTTTTATTCGATAAATAATGTTAAAATTGTGAGCTTTTCAAACAAACAAATATTAAATGTTTTTCTACATATTTTTTAATAAAACTGAGAAAAATAACACATTTAAATACCGTATTAACAGAGAAAAACGGTTCATCGGGAATTGGCTACAGATAAAGACAGAAGCTATAAAAAGCTACTCTTATAAAACCTGTCTTTTCTTTAGTCACACTTACAAATACTTTTTTTTGTAAAGTATTATTTTATTAAAACATTTTTTTCTTCATAAAATTATGTTTATTTAAAAGATTGGATTGCATCTAACATTTTTACATTTTCTATTGTTAGTTTTTTAAAAAAATACTTGACGATTTCGCGGTACGCCCTCAAGTCGTGAAATCGGGATTACTGTCATTGCAAGATGAGGGAAAGTCATTAAAATTTAGATATGGAATGAATAATAATTTTGTGAATAAAACATTTAACTTATATAAAACACGGAGTAAGGTACCATTAAAACGATCCCAAATAGTATAATTTGTAAGCACATTAAGCAATCGGGGGCCGTCTCTGTAAACCTGTCCGTTCAACGATTTAGGTCTACAAATATCACCTGGCCGAGAAGGCTTAGGTCTTGTGACGTCAGTAATGGCCCGCCCTGGGAGAAAGCATCTACCTTTTACCGCCCCCTTTCACGCCTAGAAAGAGGCTGTATTATCGAAAGCAGTTAATATCCACTTTCAACCCCTCAAAATGTTAAGTGCGACCCGAAAGAGGGCAGAAAAATTATCTGCTTGACTATTAGGGCAGTGTTTTCGAAGCTAAGTGCCGATCACAGATTATGAAGAGCCTGTTTGAATAAATAATTACGATGCTGTTCGCAATATGACAGATACTTCAACGAATTTTATCGATACCGAAAACATGATGCAAGCTTTTTAGGTGAGTAAATTTGTAATTAATATATACATATATAGTATTAGTCTAAATACACGACGTCGCTATATTTTAAATTTAATTGGGTTGTTTTTAACAGTATTTGCGGTATATGCGAAGTCAAGTGAATAGGTAAATAATATGTTCTGAAGTAGTGTTTGTACCGTATTTATTTATCGTGTACGCAGGTTATAAGTATAAAGATACTTAATACTTTCGATGGTTTCGGCGGTAACTTTGTGGAAGTTCATTTTAAAAGAAAATTTAAATTATTTTAATATTAAATTAATAAAATTTAAATTATTTTAAAAATTTAAATTATTAAAAACTTTGCGATAGTAAGTCTGAAGATGCCTCTGAAAGAGGCGAAACAAGTGTCACAGTTAGAGACACAACACGTGGAATAAACAAAGTTAATTCAAATTTTCTATTATAGATACTTGTCTGGTGTGCTTGGGTGAAGTGTTTTGTCATATCCATTACTATAGTATAGTACTTTTGGAGTCTTAACACGCACTTAGTAGAGTTATATAAATCAACATAAATATTTATTGCAAGCCAAAAGTAGCTCTTTCAATGCGAAATATACTACTAGACCATGAAAAATACTGATCGCCGAATGGTTCTTTCCAACCATATCATATTATTTATTAAAAAATGTGAGCTTAGACACTGGTAGTGATCTTGGTAGTGGTTTTAACAGTGCTTAAACTTAATTTAAAAACTAACTTTAAATTGGTATACGTTTTGATGCAGTTAGAATTTTTTGGCACACTTACCTCAAAAATCTGAAAAAAAAATAATTAATAGCAAACTCCTCAATTTTGAACGACAATTTTTTTTTTTTTTTTTACAAAAAATGTTTGATTACTATTATACAATTGATCAAGAAATGAAATGAAATTTTTTATATGTCGTACCAAGAATTGAACGGATAAAACCTTTTTTCAAATTCATGAAATGAAGCTAAACTCATGCTCCATCTTCGTGAAGAGTTCAAAAATTAAGCAACGTATAAGACAGCGTCCTGTCAGCGGTCATGGAGGTACGTTGGAACTTTCGGTGTCACGTGCTGCGATTTCTTCCGAAAAGCCTTAATCCTGGTTGCCTCTTCTTCTGACTGGTAGAATTCGGTGTCCTGGATGACCGTCGGGTACTATCCATAACGTGTACTCTGTGCAGAGCTAAAGAACTCTGACATATCATGGGAAAAAGCAAAGCATTTGGCCTGAGACAGGGAATCATGGGAGTGGCGCGTGGAGACCATATGATTGACGCATGTATCGATTATGTTTAAATGAGAAGCATGGAATTGAAGAAATATGATACCATTCCACAAATATTATATACAAATAATAATTATAAAAATTCTCTTGATACATTGAACATCACTGTTTTTTGTAAGAAATGAAAATAAAGTGTATGAATGATGTGAAAAGATTTTTCTTGTATGCTTTTGAGTGTCTTTTCACTACTTGAAACGAAATAATTCCAAAGCTTTGTGCGACACATAGATATTTTTTTTCTTAATGGATGAGATTATTTCTCCAACGAAGGTATTCAAGTCCATATGAGTTGTATTATAGAACGACTGTTTTTCTCTTTTGAACACAGCGTAATATTGGATATCATCATCATAACGCTGCACCCTTGGCTGAAGTTGTCTACCTTAGGCTTCTCCGTACTATTATATTTACTGTTAATAATTTAATTAAAACAGCATTGTAAATAAGCAGAATAGTATAACTTTCAATATTCATTTATAAACAATGAACATTTCATTCAATAATTGATAACAAGTTAAGTATTTTTTTCTCTCGATGTATTAAACGGTAACTTGAAAAAAGTTATTTTTTAATACAAATTTAGTTTGATAACTTATTCTACATATATTTTTTTTATTTCAAAGGTAGTATAACAAAATTGTTGACACATTTAAGATTATATTTTTTTTATTAAATATTAAAGATAAGTTAAAATCATTCTCTCAAAGTTTTCTTTGTAAAAAAGTGAAGGCTAAAAAATTTCCTATGTAAGGCAGGTAAGTAGAAACTTTAATGTAAGAATTAAAGAACACGTTAAAAGTAATATTTTTTCAGAGTTTGCAAATTATTTAAAGAAAAAATATCACAATTTTTATCTTAATAAAAATACTACATCTTATTAATATTAAAGAGGTGATAATTGACAGCTTAAACTATTAGCAAAACAATTAAATCATTGATCAATATAATTTTAAATAAAACAGGTGGCTCATCATTGTTAAATTTATTTATTTTAAAATTTACCCTACCTTCATACGTGTTTTTAATTTGTAATTAGTAATTTTATTGTTTGCATCTAAATTATGTCGAACGGAAGAAAACAAAGAAAAAGAATAGAAAGCATTTTTAAATTAATAATTTAAGAATGATAATCAATTTTTAGTTTATGCAAAGACAACCTTACGCTAGTTTTTCTGAAGATGATTTTTAAAGATCCAAAACTCGTGTCATATTTTTTGTATACAACCTGTCGAATAAAAAAGATGTTAACCAACTTCTTAATAGTGTATTTAAAAAAAAAATCTTTTATCTTTGTTCGTTGAAAAATGAAAAATTGTTAATGAATCAATCTTTTCGCGTAATTATTTGCTTGGTTATTTAAGTATTGATTTTCAATTAAAAAGCTAAAGCTATAGCATATTTAGCAAACTACATAAAAATCGTGAAACGTGATTTGAAATTCGAATAGCTTTAAATTATTTTTAACAGAGTATAGTTAGTTCCCAAGATAAAGTTGAATTATCAAAAAGACGCTTTAAAGTTTGTCGCGTCAAAGAATTTAAAATTTGATTATTTAATGCGTATAGAAGAGTTATTATTCGACTCTAATTTAAAAATAAATAAAATTCTATTCATGTAACACGTAGCCATTAGGTGAATAGTATTAATTCTTCATCAATTTATTAGAGACCATTAAAATAGATGCGATTTTTTTTTTGGAAAATATTTGATTACATTTATTAAAATGCAAAGTTCTCGTGTATTTAACAGCTAATTTGTGAATTAAAGATTTTTTTTATTACAGATTGATAAACAAAAAATAATATTTTTTAATCGTTTTCACTTCCAATGTAGATCATATAAACATAAACTATTATTAGGGACTATTCCGTCAGTGTTTTCTTTTCTACGAGGAATGCTTATTTGTAAGTTTTAAAAAGTATCTGTTTTCGAAAAAAGTAAATATATAACTATATATCTAAGAAATAACAAGTAGTGAGTGATTTGTAACCAGTTTTTGAACTGGATGCGTAGGAAAGAATTTTCGATGTCTCTGACTTCTATGCTATCGATCACAAATCTATAAATTGATTTAACGATGAATAATTGAAACTTTCTACTGCAAGATTTGAATCCGTGAGCAGTATCACTAAAGTCAATGAATTTTCAAGGCCTTAAGCCGAGTGGACAGTATTACAAATTTAGAATGACATTTATATTGTATCATTAGAATAAAGCTAGGCCGTACGTAAGTATTAATGCTAATTTAGTACTGATGAGTTATCAATATGACATAAAATTATTCAACTGATACAATATTTATAAAGTATCTCTACAGTTTAAAGAAGTAAATAGACTAATTAGTAAGAGAAATATAAATGCTCTTATAATTAATTGCGCGATTAATTCTTGTAGAACCAGACAGCGCTTTGGGGGTAGCGAGTTGTTTGTCTTTATATACAGTAAACAAAGATCGCGTGGCAGGTGTTTTGATAACTTCAAATATACAGAAAAATGCAACTCTGCATCAAGATTGAGAGATTATTTTTTGAGCTATTATAATGAAAAACCGTTCAGAAAATAATGTAAATTAGTTTTGCAAACCACTCAAAAACTGTTGATAAAGTGAAACTATTTTATACCACGTAATATAATTTACTGTATGGTTATTAAAAACTTAACACTGACAGTATGATATTATGTGATAAACTCGATATAAATATCTTAATACTTTCTCGTGAAAAGCTGTTTACAGTAAAAAGACTACTACCGGGAATACAAATGAAACAATGAAAATATAAGTGTGATTTGAAATTCTGTATACGTTTCTTGATTGTTAATGATATCGTTGACCGGAAAATATTTACAACAATCGTTTGTAGAATAATATAATTTTATTGATGAATAAATAATTCATTGATCTAATTATGCATTTTCCTGTTGTTTTGAAGAATTTAAATATACAATATTCAGCTTCATAAACCAAAGAGAGTAATTTATTTATTTTCTTCGCTGTACGGCGAGTCAATTTTTTTTGTGAAATCATCCGTACTTGTAAAACCATAATGTAATATGTAAGCTTCTCAAAAAAATCTAAATCATTATATTTCTCATGTTGGACTTGTAGTTTGACAATGCTTTTATTCTTTTATTGCTGTATGATTTTTCGTCAGTGGAATGACAAAGTTATCGATCAAAACTTTATCTACTGTTATTTTATGTCGCTGGTTGCAAACTGAAATCGATTCATATTTTTGTCGACTGTGTGAAAAAATTGTTAATAGTCATTCAATCAATTTTCAGATATACTCACAAATCACGATAACTACTGAACATACTTCAACAAGAGTTGTATTATGAGTCGCTTAAAGTTCTTTGAAAAGAGTGAGGGTATAAAAATAAGTATAGTATCACTTACGATAGCCGATACGGACACGAATTATGAATAGCTAACCGCGCTCGCTTTAAAACCTATCAGTAGTAACGAGATAATTTAGATAATACCCATGACCTAAAACACAATTCCAGTATTAAATCAATTTTGAAACTGTACCTACAACAATTTGATAATGTGTATACTGCGTCCAAAGCCGACGATGTTGACCAATTGGCTGCAGAATTGAAAACACATGTATCGTGTAATGCTTTTATATTATAAATAATGTATATTATAGTATACACGTTAAAATAACGCGTTGTCAAAGGGATAGGGTAGATGGCAGTAAATTATTCAATGATAATAATCATAAAATTAATTTTTTTCGTATGTACTATAATTTATCATATAATAAAGATATGTGTGGATGAGTGTATGTGACATAAAAATTAAAGAGTGATTTATTATCATGGCTTTAAAAATGTATTTTTTTTAAAACTGAGGAAAAGTTTTTAAAAAAGCACTGCCATATTTTAGTGCCATAAACACACGCAACAATACGCTGTGCAAAAGTTTTCGTTGCCAGCTGAAAAGTTTTAGCACATAAATAGTACTTTTGCAGGTGGCGATATTGTAGACTTTGCTATTTTTTTTATCCTGTTTTTGTAACTGAACATTTTCAGATTAAAAAAATGTCTGTAAAACTACTATTTAATTTTAAAAATAAAACATTTCTTAAAAAATATATGAGTAAATACAGAAGATAATAAAGGTATTGGAGGTATTTTTTTTGATGGAAGCTTTCTGTTTATCTTTGTTAGATGAAATTATAAAAAAAAATCAATGATCAAGATTAGTATACGAGTACGTCTATTCAAAGTAAATACTTCTGAGAAACTTTATATTATTTTTGATCCTTTTAAAACAATTTATTTAAAAAAAAAGATAGTTTTTTATTTGAGATTGATTGATTGTCTAGCAAATCTTACCGAGAGAATTGCCAGTGATCACTTTCATATTAATAAAATCGTTTACTGAAAGTATAAATATTTCTTCAAACTTGCAAGTTAAACACTGAAAAATTACAGTTCCACCCGGCAGGTCTCTTTAAAAGCTTCCTCATATGACCCTGCTTCGCTATACAAGCATTCGGTACCCTAAAACAACAGTGGAATTAGTTAAAAGTACTAGTTTGGAGATAATTGAAATTTAAAAAATGTAAATATTTTGCGGCCCACGTAGAGAAGCAAAAATTGAAATGCAGTCCGGAGGAAAAAAAAGTTGAGTATGGCTGCTCTAGAGTCTAAATAAAATGCACTAAGGATTTTATATATTTTTTAACTTTTCCTATAAAATTGATCAAAGATATTTTAGTGCAATTATTAATGCAGTGAAATGTGGGTTGGAAGTAGAAAATGTTATCAACTGAAAAATATTAATATTCAAACTAATTCAGATATTTAAAAATTGTGCTTTATCTTAAATATTAAATATTAAAATTTATTTATATTAAAATACAGCACTTGCATAATTTCCAAACCTAGTGAATTCGTGCGATCAATTTTTCATGGTGAGTTTTCCGTGATTGAAAATACATTATATGTAATAAAAAATACAATATTTTCTTAGAGAAAATTTATTTCATCATATGGGTATACATAACATTACATTTTCTTAATAATAATTCTCTTAATATTGAACGATATTTCTTAAATTAAAAAGCATATTGAACTAATAAATACAGCTCTTAATAACATTGATATGTACATTTTATTTATCAAAGTATCATGATATTATTGATAACTTACTTAAACAAATTGAAAACACTCATGGAGTAAAACATACTTAACAAGGAGAACAAAATATATGTATTGTTTTGAAATAAAAAACAAACAGTAGTGCTAAAAAGTAAACGTATAATAATAATAACTATCAACACAGCCGATTTTTTAAAATTTGCTTAACGTTAGTCACGTGTCAAAAAATGTTTCAAAAAAAAGTATCCTGGCTCCATGAATAACAATTTGAAGCGAAGCGATCAAAATCAATGGTGAGATGAAAGCTCTGCTACAACCACTTTTCACTGAAAACAAAGAAACAAAACAAATATTATATAAACTATAGCACATGTTTTAGAAAATCTACTCGTACCAAAAGTCAAATAAATAGCTCGATCCTCGATTAAAGTAAAATAAATTATCCACATAAATATATCTACATCTCTTTCAAAGTTCTATGCGTTGATTTATAGTTAAACTTTTCAGGAAATGAAACTTAGTTGTAAAGCAGATAATTATATTTTAAGCATATCAAAACAAGAAATACCAAAATAAACATTTCCTGTTACGTTTTAATTATTTATTGTAGATAAAATAATTACTCATTATATGTTATAATAAACTATTATAAATAGGCCATTAATTAAATTTAGCCTAATTTTACAAGTTAAAAATAATTATGTGTTATAAAATAGTTTTTGAATGTTTGTATTCATCATTGAATAAATAGAAGATTATATGTAGGTATATTATAATCATTTTTTATTATATATTTTTTCTCAGTGTATATTAAAATATGATCGAAAAAAAGACGCTTTTAACATGTTCCATTTTTTTACGAGTCCATGTCCACTCCCAATGCGAAGCATAATATAGTTCCGCAGTGGAGATATTTCATCAAGAGTTGTTTTACGGGAACTGACTGTTACTCAGCTTCTTAATCTCTTTTTTTCGAACATAGTAAAGATATAAAGGTAGAACAAAAACAAGACTAGTGGTGATCTATCCGCTCTTGCTATAGTTTGCCATTTAAATAATGAGAAGGATTTTTTAGACATCACAAACACTCATGCCTTCGAACAGAAATTTATGGTTAAAGGAAGAGTCATAAAAAATTGTAACATAAGTAAAAAATGCCATTTTGAGTAAATAATACCAAACGGTTAAAAATATCATTATTAATCTTGTCAAACACTTTCACAAGTCGAAATATATTAGTGGCTTTAAAAAGAAACTAATATCTAAATAGGAATCTGCAATTTTGGTCAGAAACAATGCTGGACAAAAGAAGATTACATATTAAGTTAAACCAAATATACTAAGCTAACATAGCAAGCAACTATTTAAAAAAGAATCACATATAGTAAAGACGGTATGAATCTTTAAATCCAATTATCTTAGAATGATTTTTTTGTCATAGTTTAGAAGTAGAAATATGAAATATTACAATGGTAAAAAACCGGGCTGTTCCACTTTTAAAACCATTGTATTGGTATAGAAAGAACATATGAAATACCGAATAAATAGTATCGTAATCCATATGTATGTCCTTCCACACCAGCGTACTCACAATTACACCACGAGTGTTGCTAACTGAGAAAATTTCCCCGACTTCATTATCTGCCTTGTTTTAGATTGTTTACTGTTATAGAAAATTGTTTCTGTTTATCAAATTACCAGACCATAAACGCCTCAACGTGCGGAAAAATAAACGAAAGGTAGCGGCCGGCTATAAGAATATTATGCAACGCACGCAGGGATTGAAACATCTACTTTCATTTCCCGAGCGACCACTTTTCACCATCCTGCCTGCCACGCTTATGTTATTGGGTTCTCATTCTGGACCACAAATAGTTTCTGTTTTTATATTACATCGCTACTTCGTCTACGATTTTATTAAGACCTGCTTGCGTAAGAATTTTTATTAAAATGTGTTTTTTTTATATTATGAAACAGTATTTTAAAACATGTACGAATAAAATAATAGTCATTGTTAATAGTATTGCAAAACATGTAACTTCGTTAAAATACAAGAATTCGTAGACGGCTAAAAAGATGTTTATTTTCAAAAAAAATATTGTGTGTTATTCGGATCATAGTAAATAAAAAGTGTCAAGCCGTCATCAGAACTATTGATTCTGACTTTAACGTAATGCTGAAATAATTACCAACAATATAATGTGGAAGTAAAAATTTTAGAAATTCTTTAAAAAAGCCATATAATTTAAATCACAATTAAAAAATGTGATTAGTTTCTAGTTTTACTTTAAAAGATGGTCATTTTCCGAAAAAAACCAATTCGAGTCATTATGTATGTAAGTTATATAATTTTGGCTAGTAGTGAACACATAAAGTTAATATAGTATTTTTTAGAAATTAACCTAAAAATAATTTTAAATAATACATTATTCTTTTTTATTTCATATAAATTATTCAAATAATGAAATGAAATGACACACTACATTAAAGCATTCCTTTAAAACAATTGAGATCTTGAGGGGTGAAGTGGCTTAAATGGTATTTTAGCAAAAATAAGTTAGATGCGTTTTATTCCTTAAAGTAATTAAAATTGACGTAAACTTAGTAAAAACACACTCTAAAATAAAACCGTGCAATCTACCAAAGCACCAAGTAAAGACGTGATAAAGTAAAGTTTTACCAGTTTACCACTTGGGTCACTTCACTTCTCGAGAGCTTATTTAAAATATATTATTTAATGTAGGTGATTGTTTATATATATAAACGCAAAACTTTTAAACTTAGAATTTGATGAAACTCTACCCATTTAAAAGTAATATCATACAGGTATATTTCGGTATAGTTTGATTATTGACCCAGTCTTGGCATTTTTCGGTGGTTACTTTTTTATGATGTTGTATTTTTACGATGTAATACATATACGCAGGTAAAATGTTGGTGACCTGGGCAATGTAATAACTGATTTCACGCCGAAGTCAGGTCAGCCATTGTTATAATAATGCCTCCGTGAAATTAGCTTTTGTGCAACAAAGACTGCGTGATGGCAAAATGTGGCGTAGTAAAAAAATAAATGATATTTCCATAAAAATACTCGTATGTAATATTTTATGATCCGCTGTTCCCCCTACACCGACACCAATGAACAATCGGCTACGCTAATAACTATATATATTGTAATATATTTAGCAACAAAAATGTATGCATTTACTGTTTCAACCATGTATGTAATAAATCATTTCTGAATTTTAAATAATAAAAAAAAAATACTCCGACCAATAAAACAAATTATATCGAAAAATTCAATTTAAGTCATCAAAAGCGTTTTTATATCACAACACGAAGATGGGAAGGCTTTTCATTTCTAAAAGTCACATTAATTTATCTGATTCAAAATAAAGTCATAGATAAAAAAACATTGACATCCCTCTTTATTTCGAACGTCGAACATTGATTACACTCTTTTCCAAACAGTTGCGTATAATTGTTAGATCAAAATGGTTATTTTTATTAAGTCAAAAGGATGCATCAGAGTAGCCAAGGGGCCGCAGGTTTCCTCCCACTGTACTAACTGTTAGTCAGCCAAATGAATTATTCGTAAAATATGCGTGCATTTTTTTTCTTTATTCACTTCTGCTCCAAATGTGAAGCATATGACCTTCTAGTAACGGTATTTCAATAGAAGATTTTTCTACAAAAACTGTTTGTTTGTTAATCAATTGCGTAACCTTCTTTTTCTAAGAGAATAGATATAAAGATAGGGCTTGGAGAGGACTAGTAGTTAACTTACAGCTCTTACTACGCCCTGTTATTTTAAGATTGCTGAAATAAAAATATTGTTCGTATTGGGACTCGAGCCCATGAGATCCATTACGGAAGACAACGAAATTAATCATTGCGCACAGACTCAACCAATTAATTTCTCTAGAAACGATTAACATTAGGTCTACATATTTTCGAACCAAATACTAGTGTAAATTTATTAAAACATTGAATGCGAATACATTTTGAGATTTTAAGAAATTGCATCAAAATATTCGAAACAAAAATTAAATGGTCAAATTATATGATGGTTAACGCAGAAAAGTATTATAACTATAGAATATAAATAATTACATGGTATGATTAGATTTTTTTGCTGAAACCGTTAATATAATTTTCTATACTGCAGTACTTAAGAGATACAAGTACATTGTATTTTCGATTGAAGACATCAAATAAACAAAAGGCGTTTGGCATTAAGTGAAAGTCAAAAATATTTATGTACATTTTTTTGCCATTTCTAAAACTAGACATTATTTTCCTTGTATTTACAAAATATAATAAAAACCCATAACTTGTTATCAGTAACAATTTTCCAGCAATAATAATATTCCGGAAAAGTTTTCAAATAAAATATCTATAATTTAGTCAACGGAGTGAAATGATGCTGGGAAATTTTCATTTCTTTTGCTATCTTGACAAATAACTTTTCGAACAAATTCTTAGTGGAACACTTTTCGAATTTATTATGTCATTTGGTCCCTCTCACTTGGGATAATGTATCCAATAAATTTCTTTAAGTCTCGAATAAATAGTCAGGGAATACTATCAATACCAAAAAAACTAAGGCGTAGCTATCAAGACTCCATAAAATGTAATGCAGTTATACACGTACAAAAATATATTCAATTTAGTTTTCACTTAATAGCAAGTGTCGAGTTACACGGCGCAGCGATTAGCGTTTTGGATTTCCGTGTCGAATCTCATAGGCTCGAGTCCCAGGACGAACAGGATTTTTTTACACTCGGTTATTAAAAGATCGGAATGGTAGGATGTCGGGTCCTATGGCGCGGCGGTTAGCGTTGTAGACTTCCGTGCCAGACCGCACGGGTTCGAGTTCTAGTACAAACAGCATTTTTTCGATCGATTTCTGTTCGAAGGCATGGGTATTTGTGATATCCAATAATTCCCTTCTACTATTGTTTTCCTTTTATAATCCATGTCGTAATGCTCCCAATGTGGATCATATGGTATTCTTATGGAAGTTTTTCTACGAGAACCGTTTGTTACTCAGTCGCTCAACCTTTCTTTTTTGAAAGAGAGTAGCAGGGATAGAAGGATACGGCTAGGACAGTACTGGTGGTTAACTAATCGCTTTTGCTACACCCAGTTGTTGAAGGGTATGAAGGGTGGAAGAGATTTTTTAAACGTCACAAACACCCATCTCTTAGAACATAAATCGATAAATCGAGCGAAAAAATGCTGTTCGTACTAGGATAAGAACATGTGCGGTCTGGTATGGAAGATTACAACGCTAACCGCTGCGCTATAGGACCCAACGTCCTACCATTCCGATCCTTTAATAACTGGGTGTATTTATAGCGGTTAGTTAACCACTAGTCCTGTTCTATCCTTACCCTTCTATCCATACTCTCCCTGAAAAAGAGAGGTTGAGCAACTTAGTAACAAATAGTTTTCGTAGAAAAAACTTTTGTTGAGATACCTCCATTAGGAGACCATATGCTTCACATTGGGAGTGGACATGGATTAAAAGAAAAAAGTGAGTACAAACAAATACATACAAAAATAATTCAAATGTTGTTTGTCACCTGTCACATGTAAACAATAGTGAAACCTTGATACAACTGACTAACGATTCAAGAAGCTACCAGTTGAAAACGATTTTTCATTGTTTAATAAAGATTTTTTTTTAATTTCTTTCATTTATTGATAGAATTATTAAAACAAAACTTTATAGTCAACGTCAGTGAAGATTGAATAAAAAACATGTCAATAATAAAAGAAAAGTGTGGATTGGATGTAGCAAAGCTCAAGGCAAATTATTGACCAGCAAACGCTAAAACGTCACAGCTGCTCCGTTTGTTTCCAACACCCAAACCATAATTTGTAGCCGTATAAATGGTATAGTACTTTACATTTTTAAGAAACATTAATTTATACATAATATAGACAAATTAATAAATACATATTATTAAAAAACACAGAATAAAACATTACAGAAACTACATTAAACACTCGATATATGGGACTCTTATACAACGAACTTCGAATTTAACGAATTTCTAACCAAACTTGAAAAGTGCTCCAACTTACAATTATCGGTATTCACTTTAGAACTTAAGTATCTATCAACAATATTATTCGAGTTATAAATACGTGATAAAACAGCACACAAAATATTCTATTAATTATGATTCTCTAAAAATATGTGTACAGTTAACAGTATAACCTTTTTCTTTTATATAAACATGTCAGGTAAAAATCGCACCAACTGGCAACGCTAGATGTGAATAGTGATGTAAACTAATAGTCAATTGATTCATAATGCAAGGGATGTAAATGGAACCAATAAATTTTCCTTACCGAGAAGTAGGGCTTCTCTGTTGTCTATTAGGGGCGCAGCTCTCCCGGGAGGATCAGCTCTTGCGGCCGTCCAGGGAGCACTTGCCACGCACCGAGCTCTGAGCCCCCCGTCCCGTAAGTGTCTTCCGCTGACCGAAAGACTTAAGCCGAGGGTCGCCGTTTCCAGGCCGAGCTGATGCCGCGATACGCCGTAATTGACGAGTGATGCTGTGCTAGATATCTGAATAAAAAAATCTAGCATTTTACCATATGAATATATGTATATTTTTCAGTCACAAAAGCTATTTCATCAATATTTTGTCTCCTTTTATAACCGAAAATATCGTAAATAATTATGCATTTGCAAAACCAACGCTGGTTTAACTACGTCATCTTCGAAAACATATAATACAATTTCAAATAAATTTTAAAGATTTATATTTTATGCTGCCTACACTCTGAATTGAAAATAAGATATGTAAAAAAAAGGTGATTTAATTAACATTCTTCAAAAGAGAAAGAAAAAACGATTCAGAAGATATAAGCTAAAGTTAGAACAGTTCTGCTAAATGATTAAGTGTGGATGGTTGATGATCATAGGAAAGAAATGAAATTGTCGTAGTATAAATATTATGTATGATTTATTGTCATGTATTTATTTTCATATAAAACCAAACTGTCTATGATTAAATCGAAATTGAGATTATGAATAAAGCATGAAACTTAAGGCCTTATAACTATTGTTATATAGAAAACAATTTGATACATAACATAAACTTTAAAAAAATAATTCTAGACACCTGTAATAATTTCTTTCTGCTAGAAATATTATTTTTAAAACTGTAGATGTTCTGATTCAGGGACGATTAATAATACCTTAGATAATTCAGTTAGATTTCTTGTGTTAAAAACACCCAAAAAGTGATAATTATTCATCCAAGTTTTTCTGCGCAGCGTCCATTACAAACCTCAGCATGTTGACTGAGTGTTTGGCATGATTGACTCATGCTTTTACCTGATGAAATTTAATGCTGTGCGTCAAAACTTTTCGGTGCCTGTGGTACAAATACCGCAATGAAAAGTAACAGGCACTTTAAAAAATAAATAAACTTAATGCATCAACACAGTCTGCGGCGATTGTCAATATGAACATTTCTTTAGGTTACTTTGTAATGAATATATGTATACCTAAATTTGATTTTTTTAATACACAGTTTCAAAATAACGAGGCATAAAGAAAAATAATTGTTGACGAATTGTTTTGATTTAAAACAGTGAAATTAACTTTTTAATTACTAAATCCAACTAAAATTGATAATGATATTAAAGAAACAAAATCATTAATTTGCTGTGTTTACTACTTTCCTTTAAAAATGTTTTATTTAAGGGATTTCGGTAACACCACGTTTTGATTAGTGGTAATCAAACTACGTTTCAAAACCGTTAAAGGCCTCGAATATCCAGTGTTGTGGAACATTTAAAAATAAATCTAGCAACGGACGGAATCTTAAAAAGCGATTCGGTCTCAATCCGACTATATTTATAACAATACATAAAATACGTTTATATATTAAAAGTATCTATTTTCAGTCAATCTCAATTATTAATTCTATCTCAATTTTTTTGTGTGTTCCTGGATATATTTTCACACTATTTTATTATTGCATGATATTTCAGTTAAAGAGCGTGTCAATGCATGCATAAAGCAAGATTTATGTATACTGAAGAATTTTATATGAGGTATTTGTTCAATCTTTAATTAAATTTGGTTGAGTTCAGATAATCTTTGTTACATATGAAATGAAATATGCAATTATCATTTCGAACTAACCTTCTCATCGTTGACGTACCAGTGAAGAATAGAAACCGGAAACGATTTTCCGGATGTACAATTCAGGTTGAGAGTGTCTCCTATCTGATACTCTCTGTCTTGTCCGCTTATGTAAGGGCCATCCTTCGGTAGGTCTACAATAAAGGCGATTCAAGTAATTTCCCATTAGTGCTTTCTTCTATAAACCAATTTAGTTTCACGATAATCGTAAGTTCAAAAAGAATTCGAACGGATATAAAATAGAAGAAAAAAAGAATCGATGACAAGAAAAGATTTTATTTTATAGATAATTGTGCAATTATATATATGAAGATCTAATGCTACAAAATTCAATTTTCAAAACATGCATCCGTACGTTTATAACTAAGTTTTTTTTTACTCGATCATGATATCGAAATGCAGATTGATTAGTTAAACAAAATGAAGTTATTTGAGTGGGATCAAAAAAAACACACATTTAAAAAAGTATTAGAGTTCAACGAGATGGATGTCTGTGCTGGTTACATGAATTATGTCCATTCATTAAAATGGGATTTATTAAAAGCAATTATTAAAAAAAACGACAAGCCCTTTCTACGACTAAAATATTCTCCTCTAAAAATAAAGGTTGACTAATCAATACTTTTACGAAAACTTCTTTTGTGAATATTTATTGCTGAGGCAATAAATATTCCCAATCGATGCAGAATTCCTTTCTGGAGAGGAATTTTGGAGTACTAGATGCCAATTTGTTGGAGAGCTAGATTCTTGTTTTTGAAATGAAACTTGATTGAAAAATCTACGAAAAATTTTGTTTATTGAAATATGGTTCAGTATTTTTATTATGTTAGTAATTAGTTAGTAAAAAACGTCTGAACAAATTAAAAATAGTATGTACATTTATACCTACACATAAAAAATAAAAGAATATAAACTCCATGTATACAATCTTGGATAGGGAGGAATTATATTCTAAAAATAGCGAAAAGGGGAATGGAGTGAATAAAGTTGGAAGCCCCTGATCTATTGGATAAAGTTTAAATTAAAGACTATATCGTCAGAAAAATATGCTGCATTACATTGTTTTCATTGTGTTTTTTTTTTTAAATATCATTAAGAAATAAAGCCAACTAAACAAAATATTCTCTGTAATAACAAAACTCAGTTAAAAATGTTTTTATAATTTAATTGGATTTTCCTAGAAAATACGTTCTTCGAATAAAATATTTTATTTATCAGAGATTTTTAATTATGCATGCGTATTGCATATATTAACATATACATATTTAGCGTCGAAAAGGTTTTTTTTTAATAAGTATATGGCAGTATTAAAAGGAATAAATAATCCTTCCAAAAGAACACACTGCTGCTCTATTGCATATGATTTACCAAAAAAAAATCAGCGGAAATAATATTTGAGTAAATGATTACATATTGAAATTATTCTTACAGACTACTTCCATTCGCCCTTCGCCACTGGCTGAGTTAAATCCCGGGGCCTCTGCGGATACTTCGCATTTGTACATCCCAGAAGACTTAAGCGTCACTCCTTTGATCATTACTTTCTTGTCGTCAGAGAGGTGGTGCTGTGTAAAACAAAACATTGCAATTGGAGTGTTTTCAACGATCAGTCAGAATATTTTACATTTTCGTAAAAGGCAAAAAGTGAGAAACTCACATTTTATCAATAACATAACATAGTAGTTATCTCAAGTAAAAAAATATGGTTTGTGAGTATTATTGTTTCGATGTACGAAAAATGGTATTGTGATTAAATGTTTCCAGACGAAAAAACTGATTAAAACTTTTTGTATTAAATCGAATTTTTAAAAATATTTTTTTTATATATCTGTTATGTGTTGAAAACGATAACCAGACAATACAGAATCTAATAAAACGCAAGATAGAAACAAAAACAGTGAACATTAAGAGAAAAAAGTTAAATACATGATACTCTGGCTGTAATTATTTAAAAAATAAATATTGTACCATATACACATCAAAACATAAATATTATCACCTAGTGCATTTTAAATTGAATTAATATATTATATAAATTTTGCAATGACACCGGTAAGGAAGGTTAGTTTTCAAGTTGTGATTTATTTAGTACCTACGTATAACTGAGCTTTTTTTCCAAATTGACTATTTATTTATTTTTATAGAAACGGTTACGAGTCGTAACCGTTTCTATAAACTCTCTCTCTTTAGACTCTTTAGTCAGTGTTGAAAAAAATGTTTTTGGTTTTTTTTTTATTACATTCTAAATAATTGTGAAAAAAATATAATATTTCTAATAAATGTTGACTACAGTACATAAATTCCTTTCAATTGTGGCAAAACCTTGCAAAATTATTTGCTTTATCGCGTTCAATGTTCCAGGTAGATGGATTAAAAATAATGGATGTTTAAAGCGACCATTCGCGCCGTTATCGCAGCATATTTTCATTTGATATGATAGGTTAAATTAAATCCCACAGTTTTATTACTGTTTGCTTTTAAAAAAGGACACTATGGCTTTTTCTCCGATCTTATTACCGGGCACTCCGAACGAGTATTACATTAAAATTTTTATACCAAATGACCAAACGACAGTGATAAAATAAAGTATATTATATAATATAATATTTATACATGTTTTTTTCGTTATTTATTAACTTCAATATATAATTAATTTAAAAATAAATTATTATTAAACTATGTATATTTCATAATAAACGTTATCGATCAAACAAGATTAATTTTAACCAAATCTCATCTCAGTTAATATATCGACCGTGGAAAGGAAAAAGGACGTAACCCTCAATTTTCCAAAACAGCTTTTTTTCGATAATCACAATGTATATAACTTGACACACATTCTATCAAAAGGATGGAAGCTGAAAATGCCGAATTAGTATCTAAATTTAGCTTTTAAGTTTGAAAAAGATGACTTTGTATAAAATTAAAACCAAGAAAAAACACTGAAATAAAGGTTTTTCCGAGACAATTTCTTTAATCAATATTAGGTTATGTCAATTAAACACCAGTTTAGAAGTATCCGTGCACTTCAAGGTTGTGTATAATTCATAATTTGCATATGTCACAAAATCATCAAAACACGTTTTTAGCGCCTCCTGTAAAATTTGATATGTGTGGGTTACGTCCTTTTTCCTTTCCACAGTCGATATGTCCTTCTACAGTTAGCAGTTATAAACAACAATACATATTATTACTTTAAGTAACTTGACTGTGGAGTATTGTGAAGATATTATTGAAGAAATGTAGATGACTTAAGGGTGAGTGAAATGGTCTACAGCAACATTTAAAGTTTAAAACAAATATTGAATGAATGAATGAAGATTTACAAACATTCGTGTAATTGAAATATCTAGCTTAATTGGATTTGATAAACATCCCAACTGAGTTGGGCATTTTTGTTGGTCAAGTAGGTAGTAAATAAGACTAATAGTACGAAGAAACTATAACCTCATTAACGTGCTTCAAAAACGGAAAATATATGTGAATTAAATTAGTTATCTGCACAACTTACTTTATTTATTAATTAATGATTTATGTTTCCTTCAATTTTTGATGTAATTCGTTGAACACTTTTCTTCTGTTTTAAAATTTCACTGTTCTGTTCTATCGTGTTATGTTGAATAATATTCTGTATTGTCTGGTTACCGCATTAAACTCATATCAGATACATAAAACTTGGAAATAGATTTATCTCTGCGCGCTTTTGTTACGCGCGACGTTGCCGGTGCACCCCTTTGGTACGTTAACGCAAAACAACGGAAGAAAAAAGGGTATTTTCTTTTATCAAATAAAAATTACATATTGATCAATGAGTTTAAATATAAATTTAATCAACATAATAAATGTAATAAAACTATACCAATTCCATGAATTTTGGGAAATGGTAGTATCACTTGGTAATTTGTAATGTGGTTATATGTTTTATTAAAAGTGGGACTTTGAATTGCTAAGTAATTGATAAGCACATCTTATTCTTTGTTTTTCTTTGTATATCGTTATAACAGTAATAATAATTTAGATTTTTATGACCACACTACATTTTTAGAACTCTGTTAATAATTTTTTCAATGATTGAGGTTATTTATTGGATGTTTATTATCTAGCTTGCAGGTTTTAAAGTCGATAAAATATGATAACTTACGTCAACTTTGATGCCCTCTATTCTATAGCTATGTTGTGGAGGCGTAACTTTGGGCATGTAGCGATAAAATTCTTCATTGTCTTTGTACCATTTGACTGAGTACAAACTGTCCCGTTCCAACTCGTACTGACATTCCAAGAGTGCTGACTCTCCACGCACCCTGTACCCAGGAACCACCACCTCTGATACCCGGATGCAAATGGATTCTAAAACAAGAAGAAATATTGGTTAATAACTTTTTAAAGTAAACCGATTCCAGGTGTTCCTGTTTTGAAAGAGATATGTGTAACTGATTTGTTTGAACAATAAATTAAAACAAATATTGTCAGGAGTTTATTGTGTACTCTACGTTGACTTTTACACTGCATTAGTGTAATTAATATTTAAACACATATAGTAAATAGACCGATTAAATTGTTATCACTGTTATTATATCACAGGTATTTGAACACTAAACATTATATTTTGGACTATTATTATTATAAATAATACTTTAGTGTTCTCACGTATTGCTCTAGTTTTAATGGACGTAGCGTTTGGTGATATATGTTAAGAAAATAAATTGCGTTTAAGATTTTTATATCAGATACTCAGATCATTTGAATACTTTCGTTAGAAACAGTTACAGAGTTTAGCGAATTGAATACGATTTTATTATAAAACATTTATGCATTCGTTCAAACTATGTACATTCTCACAGATTTTGTCACTAACGACCCGGGTTTCGCCTTTCGGCATCTTCATGCGTTCAAGTGCACGGATGAACTTGAACTGAACTTGAACTTCAGTTCAAGATCATCCGTGCTCTTGAACGCCTGAAGATACCGAGAGGCGAAACCCGGGTCGTTAGTGACAAAATCTGTGAGAATGTACATAGTTTGAACGATTCAAATTTAATATTGAAATTCCACCAAGCACCATCAGTCGAAATCTTAAATTTTTGCATTCATTTACCGTTTTAATATCATATTTTGGAGTAGACTGCAATCATAGAATAATTTAAAAATTGTGCAAAACAATGCTGTTTCAAACAAATAAAAAAGTTTCATATAAAGTGTTTTTAGTTGTAGAAATTGAAGTACGCCCTTTATGAAAAAATGCTACTTCTTCAAACTGAGCTGGGCACACAGATAATTTCACGTGATTTAATCCGAGGCTTAAACGTTCTTTTCATTATTTTTCAGCCGGCTTACTAGATTATGGAAAATAATTAATAGTTTTTTAGTTGGTTGACTTCTTAAAAAAAACTACCATTTGAAGACTTTGTTCATATGATTTTTGTCGGATTATTTTTTGTTTATAATATAATATATTGGCAACGACGCTGTGTTATGTTTAATACACAATGTAACGTTATATTGATTAGTCATTAATTCTTAGCGCCGAATAAACGGTTGACTTTATGTGATCTATTAAATAATGAATTTTGTCAGGGTAAGTCACATGCTGCTTTATTTATTATGCTCTAATAAAAGAGTGAATCGAAATAATAAATGGCATCGGAAGAGAAAATTTGGCGAGCCTATTTTTATCAAATTGTAATGTTGGATGAAATTTGTTTTATCGAAGGTATCGACCTAATGAACATAAAATACCTGCGGAATGCCTACCTATCAGAGCTGAATACTTATCTCAAATTTTACGACGTAGACGATCCGACGTAAACCAAATTTCATTAAATCATCAAAGAAACTTCGCTTCTGAGATAGCGGTATTTACAGAGAATCTAGAAGCTTTATAAGGATTCAAAAAGACTTTTCATGAAAAGAAGACTGCATAAATAAGAACAAAATTAAAATTTTCTGAATAACAAAATTACACGGATTAAAATTGCCACTATCAACAATCGTTTGAATTAAATAACACTTCTTCTGATTTAATGTTCCTATGTAAAATTATTATAACCATTTATTTAGAATTGAAACAATGGTTTAACTACTCGTAAATGATTTGAGAGAAAATTAATATTAAGATCGATTCGATGAATGAGAACCACAACAACAGTACGAGAATTTGGTCTCTGATACTTTAATATTGATTTAGTGCTCTCTTTAAAAGGGAGATTCGAGATGATATTCGTATTAAATTAATTATTAAATTAATTCTATTTTTATTTGGAGAACCGTTAGCAAATCTAGACAATATATGAACCCATTAGAAGTGAAGTGGGCCAAGTGGTATTTTAGAAAAAAAATAGATGCGTTGTAATATTTAACACGTCTTAAAGTGTCGCAAAAGTTAAGCAGTCTCAGTTAAAACATTTATCTCAGTTGTAATAGTTTTATCTCCGTTAAATAAAAATAAAAATTCCACCAAAACACCAAGTTAAGACGTGTCTCTAAGGTCCAAGATTTTTTTAACCATTTTACTAGTTAGCTCACTTCACCTTTAGAGGGCCCATATATTGTTATATTTTAATCAAATTTTAAAAAAAATATATTTATTTTTAATTCAATATTTTTAGTGAATTATTTAATGTCTTAGAATAACATGTTTAATTTTATATATAATATTTTAAATGGAAATTACGGGTTTTTTTTATAAAAAATATTTGCAAAATATTCATTATTGTAATAAAAGTGTGAAACATTCAAAATATCAACCATGCACGACTTTTAAAATAAATTAAAATTTAAGTGGTTTTTTTCTTAAATGTGACATTTATTTTGCTTAAAACATTTTTCCTGAGTTAAATAAAAACACTAGTGATTTACTTAATTTTTTTGAGACAAAATAAAAAAAAAATAAGCTTATCCTGAGCAGCTTACGTAGACTAAATAGACACTATTGAAAAGTAGAAACGTACAGAAGATATTATCCTAAAATATTTTATTTTCAATGGAGAGATTTGTTGCTTTGGTGAGCATTGTTCCCTTTGTACAGCTACGGTAGCGTCTGCGGAGCATTTGAAATATTGATAAAAGCCTACGATGGTCGCATATAGAGATGGTAATTGTTTTTTTTAAACATCATTACTTTAAGCAACATAATTATAACTGGGTATCTGATTAAAGACAACTGGAAAAATAATTGAAGAATACCAAAAAATGATTAATTTTTCTACCGTCGTAAAACCTATTATAATAAACATTTGAAAGAAAAACCCCTTGTCCTTTTCCATTATTTCACAATTTGTGACCTCTTTCATTATTTCTTCTTAACAAAGAAAAAAAACGTTGGGTTTATTTATTAGGGTTAGTTTAACTTTATCCCTAAATATTCTTGTAAAGAAATGTTAGAATTAAGACACAAGAAAGGGAATAAAAGTTTTTTTTTAAGTATTTTATAAAACAAGATACAACATATGTACATAGTTTTCAATAAAAGATTATAAAGTTGTCAAAATACTTAATATTATCAAAAATAATTATGCTGATAAACAGTTTATTATAGAGGTTAAAGCTGTTTGCTGGAGTACGATACCATTTTTTTCATATCAAAAAAGATTTGATAACTTTATTATATCGTTTTATCACGTGTTTTACCTGTTTGATAAGCATCGTCAGAAAAAATATGGAGTTTTTGGAAATCAAAAAAATCATGTACGGAAATGACTTATTAGACGATAATTTTCTGAACAAGACAAGTGGCTCACCACTGTTGAATTTGTTGTGTTTTTGTAATAAGTACAATCATTGTTATATCAATAGCGTAAGAACAAACCCTCTTTAGATTGTTTCAAAAAATGAAATCAAAGTATATTTCCTTTAACGTTGAAATATGTTTTGATAAAGTAAGTTGAGATAATGTTGTATTTTTTTAAATTTATAAAAATAAGCACTTTATGCTAAATTTCATTCGTGTAAATAATCGATTGAGTACTAGATAGATGAGTAATGATAGATCTTGATAGATGACAAATGAGTAATCGTATTTCTATGCGGATACTAGATGGTGAGTTGACACCCTTACCCGCAACCGCCTACGATCCTGTGGGTACTAAAAGTTTGTCATAAGTATCGAACCGATGAGAACTCTCCATTACGATAATTTGTTTTTATTTTGTCGTGCGTTTTGTGCGCGCGGGACTCCCGATGCGTGAAATCACACGTTTAATCTGCGTTTTCAACGAAAATTTATTAGTTTTTTTCGTTGTGTTCCATGCATGTAGTTGAGTTTTATCGTGCGATAAATGTGACGTTTTCATCGTTTGTAATTCAGCCGAAGCTTTACGAGGACAATTTTTCATCTGGCTGTGATTTTTTATGTAGGTCAGATTTGAATTCGGAATGAAGTACTATACTTTTATACACAGACAAAAAAACAATGGCAAACAGTGGCTGTAAAATAGGAATGTACAACCCGCGTGCCCAGTTACATTTTTTTTGTGGTCTTCGAATGGATAATTTTATGATTAAAGTATATATAAATTGAGCAAATCACTGAATTTAATAATCACTGAATATGAGCAAGCTTTTTTCATTAATGAAGCAGATTAAATTGATTCAAAGAAATAAGTTGACGAAAATTTGGATTCATTTTGCACTTACGTACTAATTTTAAGTCGAATTCTAAATAATGAGTTTGAAATATATAATCGCATTAAATTTAGAATAGTAAATCCATGTTTAACTAAATATTTCACCATAAAAACGTTTTTTGTGAATAAGTTCACCAAATCCTCGTTTTGCACTATTTAGAAATAATGAAGTCCCATATTTTTTACGCGGCTTCTTTCGCACGGCTCTTTCACGTAAAACGCATCCCCCGTGTAAAAACAGTATTGAGCGTACATACAATTTTATTTTTTTTGCGGCCCGAAACTATCACAATTTGTTTTTATGCGGCCTGCTAGAAGAAAAAGGTTGTGTATTTATGCATTAAACTAATATTTTTTACAACTAAATAAAACAAGTTTTTGCGATAAATATTCGAATGAATTTGGAATTATCCATGAATGTCAACATTTATAAGTTTTAAGTTTCTATTATACTATATAAACTGTAATTACAAAATATACATTTTTATAAAGAAACATAAGGATGCAGAACCGCATGCTATAGCACTATACTTCTAAGCTTACTTTTTTTAATACCTTCTATTGAGACATGCTCAATTTGAATTCCATATTTGTCACATTAGTAGCGAACTTGTAAATAAACAATAAAATGCCTTTGGATACATACCATAATACACGAAGAAAGATGTTCTGTAATGTAACTGAAGATAGTCAAGTTAACAAGAAATTTTCACAATAAACTAATATTTTTACGTGATATGTTATATGATAATTTTAACATTGCAATATGTAACTTTTGCTTCAATTTTGAAAGTTGTCAAAACAGTATATTAAGATGTTCTTTGAAAGTAAAATCCATACGTGGCTTTCCTTGGCAAAATGTAGCAAACGCTCAAAATGCGACAAAAAAAATATTTAAATCTTATCTTCCTTAAGCAAACGGATACAGCATATTTCATACAAAAAATCAGAATTTTCAGGCGAGCGGTGTTCCTGCCTTTTTATTGTTTGAGGTAATAAATGTCATCTGTCAAGTGTGAGATTCTTCTTTTCTTTTTTGTTTTATTACATTTCGTGAAATCCGCTGTGCGCGTCAAATTTCAGCCATCACGTTGGTGTTTCAAACATTTCTTTATATTATTAAAATTGTATAGGCGCATTTTTTGCGTGTAATATTGCCAAAAAGTAAAGCCCGCCTCATTATTCACACACATACGTCATACAATGAATTTAATTTGGCACGGAATGAAAATCTTCTGCATTTAGGGATATTACAACACACGAAATTCGTTTTGATCAAAATAGCACAATTTTTTTAAGGAAGTTAATCTAGTATGATTGATAGCGTTCAAAATTTTGAATACGGATAAGCTTAACAATTCATTGAATAAAACATCTATATCTATATGTAGATGTTAATATTGATTTCAGAAAAACTTTACAAGTATTTTGACAATACAAAATGCGGATCGAAATATCGTTTACAGTCAATTTAAGTTTTTTTGTGCAATGGAACAATACTGAAAGTGATTTATTTATTTAAATACGGCGTTAAATAACAGATTGCTTACCGATTGCTCAAATCATTTTTCGAACTTAATTGAAAAACTTCTAGTATATGAATAATATAATTATTATCAAATAATAAACGATTTAATCGAATAAAACATTTTTGTAGTAATTTTAATTTGTGCAGCAGATCGATAGTTATTTTGTTTATTAAAAATTATCGAAGACTTTTTTTCGAACATGATGTTTGTATTTAAAGTCTTAAGAAACAAATATTTTAACTAATAATTCTGTGTTGTGCAAGGATAGTTGTGCGGTAAGTTTACCATTGAAAATAAGAAAAGAAAAAACTTATCGAGAGAATACAAAATAATAAAAACAGCAAAAGATTAAAAAAGAGTAAAATAAAATAACCTCTAAAAATATTGAAAAAACGTTTGTCCTAATTACGAGAAGTTTTTGATTTTTCGATTTCAATTTAAAAAATAAATTAATGTTAGTTTCCAGGTCGTACACAAACAGGTCTTTAAAGGTTGAATTTGACCCGCGGGCCAATGTTTGTCGACCGCTATTTTAGACTCCAAAGCTATTAATACAATACGAAAGAACTGGAGAGAAAAACTCTCATCATTTTTACTTTTAATAAAGTTTAGTAATAAAAAATGTTTTTATCTATTTTATTTAATAATTTGGTTAATATTTATTTAGCTTAATGCAATATTCTTTACATTTTGAAGTTGGTAAGTGGTGATGGAAGGATGCTTACAAAACTTTTCCAGTCCTTATAGTTCTTTGAAGGTGTTGTAACAGGTTCAAACTAGTCCTTCCTTTGTTTAGCCTAATTAATTAAGGTGGCAGATGTTAAGAGCATTTTCTGATAGGTAAATTAGTCCTTAAGGCCAGTGATTTAAGTGGTCATTAAACTTAGATAGAATGCGAATTTAAATAGTTTTGCAAAGTCGATCAACCACCGCCATATTTGAATTATCCGCTATTAGATGATGCGTTAACCTAGATAAAATATTTCAGAAATTTTATACATTAGTTATTTCGTTCGATTTCTTATTTATTTGAAGTATGTATTCATAATTTAATAATCCATTTCTTTTGGACAATTTATATAATAACGTGGACCGTTGTATAATATTACATGTATAATATTGCATATTACGAATCAAAAGCAGCTCTTGCAAACAGACACAATCTATTTTACAACAATCAATATATATTTGATATTTTTTGAACGGATAAAAACATATATGGCAATATAGTCAAATATAGCCAAAGCGACAGATAATGTGAAATTTTTAAATAATATAAAATATGTTTGGTGAAAACTTTTCACGTCTCTTGCGATCAACTTGAGGAGAAAAAACAAAAACATCCGAAGTAAATTTCTTTTTATAAAAAATCTTTATTTTATGTTCTCAGACTCGTGATCACGAGTAGAACCATAACATATTTTGTAGTTATGACGATAGCGTTATGCCGTAACATATTTACTATAATGGAGTTCTTTCAAGTAAACATTAGACTGATCTTATTATTTGAAAGAAGGTTTTTTTTGTTAGAAATGTAAATAAAATCGTTATAAATAACTCTAAGGATGTCTAAATATTTCCTTTCATGAAAGTGACAAATTAAGGTATTGCTTAAGCCCCACCAGCTTCCAATGTTAAGCAAATTTTGTTAAAGTAATACGACAGCTTAAAATATTAACAATATTAACTCAAATGTGTTTTGTTATAATAATTGTCACGGCTTAATGGTGGGAGTACCATTACTCATTTTAATAAAGATTATGTCTTTGTTTATTAATGTATTTAAGAAGTAATGTTTCCATACTATAATGTTTTCATACTGATTATTTAATCATTTGTGTGTTAACTTATTAGGCACGCCACTGTGTGTAGGGTCGAATACTGACTTCTTACAATCTACCCTTCTGAAAAGTAATAATACTTAGAAATAATTTATCGCTGCTGTTGAATAAATCATATTTAAGGAAGTTTTCAACAGTTGTTTGCTAAGTAAAATGAAATATGAAGGTTTTATAAGACGAGTATAAATTAGAGAAAAAAATATTTCAATTCGAAGAATCTATTAAGAGAGTTTTCAACTGTGACTTAAAAAAACTAATTAAATTTTGAAATATAAATAAATAAGTTTTTTTTTTGTTGAACTTTTAATAAAAAATAAATGGATTCTATTGAAAAACTAAAATAAATCAAAACTTTTTAAAATGATTCGACTATACAAAAAAATATAGAAAACGTCAATTATTTGAAAAAAAATCTTACTCAATTTACTGTTATTGTTGTTCTGGATTTTATCAGTAAAGTACAAAGTTCAAAAAATATAACTCTCCTATATACTAATCCTACATTTGAGAACAAGAAATAAAATAGGCACTAAGTAACAAAACAAAGTATGCAGAGTTTTTTTATGTTTACATTTCTGCATATTCACGTGTTTAATGCCTTTTTTCATGTATTCGTTTATAAATGTGATATAGTAGCACACAAAAGTGTTATAAATTTTGAACTTGAATCCTTTTCAACAAATATTGACAATAAACACTTTATAAGTGAAGATACAAAGTACTTGAATTTTTTATCATCAATAATATATAAAAGAATAAAAAGTGAATAGTGTTCGATCTGCTTCTTCATAGTTCTTCGTTATTTTTCGGTTTCTCAATTACAATATCTCTCAACTGAGAAAACCATACGAATGATCACTAAATGCCCTTTAAGATAACGTATGTTCATTTAACTGTATTATTTAGTAATTATTAATTGAAATACTTTTGTTGAAATATAAGTAAAACAATAATATATTGATCGTAAAATATCACTGAGTGCAAGTGATTATCTTTGGATACGATGCTTACCGGTTCATATATCAGTATGGACATTGATAGACTATAGCCATACATCGATTATTATTTAATTTTTAAATCAATCAATAAATTTGTGTTTGTTATTTCCTTCCTCAAGTTCCATCCGTCTACTCATCAAAACGAACGTAAAAAGAGCAATCAATTAACTTGTGTCCGGAAAAGGAATGTTTAATACCAAACAGTTCCCGTAAAACAATTTCTATTGAGACAGGCCCAATAAGAAGGTTATAAGATTATTTGATTTACATTGGAAGCGGATAAGGTAAGCAGAAGTATAACACATGTAAATGTCAGTTAAAGTTACTTATGGATTATCAAAAGAATCCACAAAATTAAATTGATAAATAGCTTTGTGGGTTTTTGAACAGCTTTATTTACTCGTCAAGTATGATCTCACAATTATATTATATACCTAAATGATATAAATAATCATAAATCTATCTGTTTTGTGATTAGATATTATGCTGGCTGTTTATGTTTCACCACTGTAAGTAAATTAAATAATGTACATTTTTCAAATTTGACCTAGTGGTTGCTCTACGTAAAAGCTGTGAAAATAATTCACCTGTTATCTTGCTGGGCAAATTTGTGAAAAGGTGGGTAGCGAGATTTGGTTTACAGTCGCCAACGAGAATTGAATGTAAAATGCTTTGTTTGTATGAGACGTTTGCTGAAAATTTACTCCATACCGAATGGCGAGATGATAATTTTAAAATAAATGACTTCAGGAATAATTTCGAGCATTTAAATGTCTTTGAATTCGTTGAAATAAAGGTGCAAATAAATGGCGACAAATCTGATAAGAATTTGTTTGAAAAGAAAATTTTTGAATTCACTTTACTTGCTTTACGCATAATAAGATATTCTTGGACACAAAATTTCCCGCAAACTTTTCATTAGATATTCTAAGTATTTTTAAAAATATTTTTTTTACGAATTTACATTATATGTATCTTGCTAAAATTAAATCAGTGATAAATTAAAATCTGATGTATTAAGATACAAGCGATTTAAATGTTTATTTCAAATGAATTCATTATAATCTTTAAAAAAATATTGTTTAAGTAATATATAATTATCGACAATTAAAATAAAGACAAAATCTTAAATTTAAAAAGCTTGAAATAAAGTTATTTGCCGGCTTTATTACTCGGTTCGATCTATGTTTGTAGATAGCAGCTGTAGATAAAATTAATCCAATTAATCAAAAGTTAATTTGTAAATCTTGCGGTGGTAAGTCTAATAATTCTTCTCGAAGAAGCGAAACACGTGTACCGTTTTGAAACACAACAAATAGAATAACAAACTATCAAATTACTTTGAAATGAAACTAAGCTTCCACAAAATTACCATCGAGGCCATCGAATATATTAAAGAATTATCGTAACGAAAACGAATAATAATTTATACGAAATATTTTTTTTGCATTCAGTTAAAATTATTAAGAATGATTCTCATTTAAAATTCATTGTTCAAATCTCAAGATGTCCTTAATTTGTTTCAGGATGTCGTCTTAATTTATGTTTCAGAGGTCAAAATGTATATCATACTCGCGTAGACCCAAAGCAGAGTTCCTTGTTAAATTTACATTTAGTACAATTACTTACATTTCAAAATTTAGGGTAGGGTTATAAATTAATATTCTGGGTAGTTTATAATAGGGGTGGTCAACTCATAAATAATTGAAATATAACTTTTATTTGAATGAGTTGGGCATCCAGTCCCAGACCCTTTGTGTGATCCGGGATTTCAGGATTCACAATCTATCAATCCCGGGATTGATCAATTAGCATGAATTTATGTTTACTTTTTTACAAATCCCTTATTTTAAAACAAACAGTATGTAACATTACAACTAACGGTCAAGGCAACAAATTTTTGTTTATTTTTAAATTTCAGTTTATTGAGAATAAATTCGAAAATAAAAGGTATTAGAAACACCCGTGTTCAAGATCTCTAAATATTTTTTTTTAATTCGTATCCTGCCCCAAAAATTACATGATTGCAACTTAACTTGGTATAAAAAATTGGGAGAGAAATCTGACCCTGTCTACGACAGGTACAAAATACAAGAAGGAGTAAGATCACAGATCATTTATTTTGTAGGTAAGTATTATATAAAAATAAGTATATGAGAAAACCGAAGAAAACTTTAGAGAATTCTATTCATTATCAAAATATATGGTAGTAAATTTGGAAGTTTTTGATTTTAATTTTGATTTTTTCTCGTGGAATAATGAATCACGATCCGGGATCGGTATTAAAACAATTCTGGTATTACAAGATCCTAAAACTGATAGGAGATACTTGTTAATTGAAAATAAACTTTTTTTATGTACGAATACAGTGGGTAACACAATAATTAAAAACAAAGTATTTTAAATAATAGACATGCATTATTTGTGGGCTGTGTCACCGCCTATCTTTTGCCAAACTTGTAATTTGTATTAATTAAAAAAAAACATATATACGTATTACATAAATCAGTGATAATGTAATTTAAAATCATATTATGTTGTAATTTAATTATTCACTGTTTTTAATGGTAAAAAAAATGAAAAACAGTAAGAAGCAAATTTATTATTCTGTGAACTATGATGAACAAAGTTGTTCAGTAAGAATATTGGGGTGGACGAGGGTTCCCAAATAACTAAATAGTATTAAAAAAACCGAAACCTTATTATATATATTTATTATGAACTAATTATTAAAAACCAATTGTTTGTCATACCTTGTTTTTCTTACTTAACTTTTGTATAAACATCACTGTTTCATTGTATTTCTTATCAGTTAAAAATGCTCACCATGAGCGAAACCGGTCCTGATAAAATAAATTTTATGTGGAAAAACTACTAAAAATGTTTTATTATTTTTACTCTTATATATAAATAAAATTTAGAATTATTTTCATTATGTACACTTCCACAAAAATCTTGGTCGAACACGACCCGGACTTCACTTCTCGGCATCTTCCGGTACTACTCAGTGCGCGAATGTACTCGAACTGACGAAACCCGGTGTACATCATCAAAATAATTCTAAATTAACGTTGGATTTCCATCAAGCACCTTCAGTCAAAGTTTTAAATTATATAAATAAAAAATTATAAATGCATAACTGAGTTTCACTGATATTTCTATTATACAAATTCTTTTTATTTTGAAACGTCTGCTTCAATTATGTTAAAAGCTCTTTTAGACTATCATTGTAAATGAATCCGGATTCTATTGCCATTATGCCTCTTTATGCGGGTAGAATGACTACGAAATGAATCGAAAAATGAACCGAATTTCCACATTATATGAATCTCATTTGTAACAACGTGCTTTAACCCAATTTACGATGCCTCTAGGTATCACCTTACAACGACAGCAACTTTTGCAAGAAGAACAGCAAAATCTTACCGCAGTAAAGTTAAACTTTAAATATTTCAAAGTGTATTTCGCTGTAGTATGAAATTATATAACTCCAGTACAATTAAGTTTTGTGTCGTAATCAGTTCTACAATCTAAGATAAAATTTAAACACGGAATATAAAATTTTCTCTCTTCTACTAAGAATACGTTAATAATAAATGTATTCCAAAAATGTGTATTATAAAAGTTCTATTACTTCTAAAACAAACAGCAAAATCTAAAGACGATGAATTATAAATACATTGCTTGATTATCAATATTGAATTTTGACTAATTGAATAATAAACAAAAAACATTTGAATTCACGACAAAAACATTTTTTTTTGCTATGTTCAGATACAATACATGACTACCCTACCCTTACTTATATAAGTATATATGTGATTATACATTTATTTTATGTTTACAAAAGAAAGATTTTAAATGTGTTGATTTAAGCAATTATATTTTGTGATATGAAAATGAGTGTTTATTTTATTTGTTATATTGTTTTTGATTTATTGAACTTTTATGTTTCAAGCAAAAATCCAAACTGCATGGTGTTAATAAAGTGACCTTTTTGGACTAAAATAATTTCCATTTTGATCTTAAGGTAAATATAATATATTGTTAGAAAAATCTGTATCTGTGCTTATAATAATATTGCTTGGAGAATTAACTATTCTATATTATATATAGCCACGCTTAGAACACGGGGGTCACGGGTTCGTATCTCAGTATAGATAATTTCTGTATGAGCATGAATGTATGCGATGTCTTGAATATTCCCTCTTACTCATCCTATACCAACGGAGCGTATTGAGAGCGATTATCTGACCACTAGGCCTGTTCAAGCTTTATCTTTCTATCTCTACTGTCTAAAACTGAGTAACAAGCAGTTTTTGTAGAAATTCTTCTGTTGAGATCAACTCCACTAGGAGTTTATATGCTCTAAATTGGGAACGCACATGGTAACAAAAAATAATAAGTATACAGTCTTTGGAGGAATAGGTTTAGAGATGCAATATATTAAAACATGAAAATGTAGGTTATTTTTTACATTTCAGTACTTGTACCAGTGGTCAGCAACCTACTTCCCGCGGGTTATTGAATTACCCACTTCGACATTGAGTTTCCCGCCAAGAAATTATGATAATATTTTTTTTACCAATTTACTTATTAAATAAGACTAAGGGAGCCACCAGTAACAATATTATATGTGTGTTTTATATTTACAAATATATTATGTATTCTTATTATATATATTACATACTCTGAAAAAATGATTTTTTAAAAGAATATTTTTTTTCATTTTTTTTTTACCTAGTCTCTCAAAAGGTTGCCGACCACTGCTCTAAGCCATTGGTTTTAACCCTTAATATTTATTAATATGCATGTACTTCTTATTAAATGAAATATTCATTTTCATAACAATAATCCGCGTAGTTTATTTGACATCTATAATATTTAAGAAAAAAAGACAGTCGACTATTTATAATACCTTTCAATGAAACCGTATTTTGAGAAGAGAAAAAATATATTTAAAACGATTACCACTTACACAATGCTTTCTTTAGCATAAGATAAATGTTCAAAGCAACTGTAGCTAAAAATAGTGAGAGCTCAGCAAAAATATTTGAACAAGGTACTGTTTAAAATCTTTATCGTAGTAAATATCTGCGGAAGAAACCATAGGTTCATAAACTGTGCAACAAGCAGTTTATTTATCCAAGTTTGTCCGTGGCTTAACAGAGGTAATATAAACAAACAACAAGCTTAACCGGATAATATGGGTTACTTCTGAATCCCTTATTGCTGGAATAAATTCTTGAAGAGAATACGTACACATTCCAGTGACTTGAATGGTTGGAGAACATTTTGATTAGTATACGCTTGTCGAATATCATTTCAGTTTAAAAAAATAAAAAGAACCTTGTTCATCATATGAACAGAAACTAATGTCGCTTATACTCTCCCTTTCTACTAATAGTATGTATGATTAACGTGTCCATTTTTCCCCCAAAACCGTGACACCTAAAACAAAATTGCTACTTGTAGGCGCCGTTTGATGCGTAATACAATTGATATGATAGTAATGATTTTTCATGTCATTTTAGATACCTATATAATATAAAATTTTACAAAAAGTACAGTATTTACATTTAAATGTATTATTTACTGTGTGTGGACGCCCACGCCTTCATTTACTTGTCTAAATTCTATAGTTAGGATTTTGATTTTGTGCGTTTTTTTTAAATTGTTACTACTAGTTTCTCTCTTTTCGAAAACGGGACATTGAAGCTGTGTTCAGAGAAACTGGTTCACGCTCCCAGAAAACGGGACGTCTGGTCACGTATGATGCTATGGGTACTAGAAGTACGTTATGTTTCTTCAGGATCGGATATGTACACTAATGATCCGATTGAATAATAATTAAAAAAAACTGATCATAAACGGATTGAAACTCGTAAATTTTACAACCATATTGGATAAAGATTTAAGAGTGTCAAGAACTCATTCAAAGCATTAACAATATTACAAAAAACTAAACTGAAAAATATTGAATTGGACCATTTTGTTGTATGTTTTATAATAGTTCGATGAGCTAAGTCGCTTAGTGTTTACAATTGCCGTTGCCAAGGTTCTGCGGCAGATCACGGTTTTGTTTACTTAGGCCAAACTCAACCGATCTCCGCAATAGAAAACACAAGCGACAAGAAAACAATGTTTACGAAATACAAGGGAGATTTGCATAACTAAGCATGTAATATTTTCCCCGGAGCTCTCCTGTCGGCGAAGCTTTTCTTGTTTATTGAGATGTAAGTGTGTCTTCTTCCTTCGAAATGCGATATTTTTCAATCCAATGTATGCCGTCGCAACTATACTGCCGCAAGGACGATGTGTTTGATACAATTTCGCACACATCGCGCTGGATGATACATCGCGGAATGTTGTTCTACAAAGCTATGTAATACTGTTGAATGTATTCCTACTGACAGGTATCGTAAAACATGTTTTGAAACGAAGAGAAAATGTGTTTGCACAAATAAATGTATAGATAGTATCAATTGAACCAGACGTAAAGAGTTCAAATTCATAACTGTACGCTCGAAGCAAATAATATATTTTTTTTTCACAAGACACAAAAAAGCCTTATTACTAATACACAAAAATTATATTAAAATGACAGTTATGTGAAGACAAACAATTGATGCGTCTTTTTTTTAAAATAAGAATTTTCAGTTTTACAGAAGAGGAATATTTTTTGTGAAGATATTGGAATAATTAATGATCATTTTTTGGCACGTAAAAAAAGTTTCAAGTTTTTGTTTCGACCGTTTCCAAACTAAATTTGATTAAAATCACCATTAATTGAATATCTCAACAGAATTTGTAATTACGAAAGCTGATAGTTTTGTAATCGTTTAAACAGAGAAGATTGAGCGTATATAATTATGGCGCTAAGAATAAACTAGTAGTCAGATAATTGCTCTCCCGAGGGACTGTATATAATATCAAGTGGTTTGATACATTAATTCAAAAATGTATTAAAATATAAATTTTACAAGCGTTCGATCGAAGATCTAAGCCCGTGGCTCAAAAGCTTTGTCTACTCCGTTATGGAACTGGTAATTATGTGTAAATTCAGACAAGATCTACAAAATATAAATTGTCTAATTCAGTTTCTTGGCTATTTTTTTTAGTATTGGTCATCTGATTTTTTCATCATTTTTTCGTCATTTTTACGCTGATTATTTTTACACCGTTTCGAAAGTGCACGGTCTTATGCGATGGAACCTATTATTAATTAATTTATGTTAACTTCATCCTTTTCTAATCCGTTCTTTTTGCACGGTCATTTTTCATGAAATGTATCCCCGAGTGAAAGCAGGAACAAGTGTAAAAAGTTAAATAAGTCATAAAATTAGTTGAAGAATTAAGAATTAAGAAAACTCCTTACAATTGCATGTCAACATTAGTTGAGTCAGTGTCTGTGAGTAAAAAACGAGTTTTCATATAAATCAGGTGCGTTATTTTGCGTCAGCGTTATTTCAAAAAATCTAAAATTGAAAGTAAGGAACAACATGTTTTACGAGCACAGAATATAATTATGTATTTTTTATTTTGATATGAAATATTGAGTATTGTGTGGTTCGTGTCGATTTTGATGTAATGTATAATCCATGCCATGAGTTTGTATGAAAGATCAATTTTATTTTGCTAAGCTGTAGCCAGATTATAGTAAATTAGCAAAGTAGGCATTGTATGTTTTTAAATCGTTGTTTATATTATATAACACAAACAAAGTTCAAGTTTGATATAAACTTTAAATGAAATTGAGTTAATAGATTCAATAATGTAACCATTCCAAATACTTTTGAAACACAATCAAATAAATATGTACCAAAAAAAACTTATTTTAATAGTTATAGAAATGTGGGAAAGCTAAAATTAAATTTTGATTGAGTCGCACGAAATCAATTTGAAAAGGAAACATATCTTACAATTGACCAATATACCAAATGTAAAATTTTAACAGCGTTAGCATTACCTAAAATACTCAGAAGCCGACGGCAGTTAAATAAGAAAAAAAACAAACATTTTGTAAATTGATTGCAAGAATTATAGATCGTAGGTTGACAAAACGGTAAATAAGTGTTGAAAAATAAATATACAATACAATTTTTAAAAATCTTACACAATTAAATAATTCACAAGTTTATGATCAATTATAAAATATACTGTTTTATTTTTTTACATAAATATCATATGCATTACGCCACTGTACAATAAAATGAAAACAACATTTTATATGAGTTACAAAGAAAAAAATAATCAGATACTAGCGATTAAAAATAAAAATTAAACAATGTGTTACAACCTACATTAGCATTATATATATTATTATATATTGTCTAATAAATATAACGTGTGGCTATGTAACGTATTCAACAATAATTTATCAAGTAAACATTCTTAGCTTAATTTGTAACTGATTTTAATAAGCTAAAATTGATTACTTGCGTAAAGAAACTTGTTCTTATGATGTTAAAAAAATATATAAAAAGATGATTGTTTTTAGAAAATAAATTGGCGGTGAATCTTATAAAATTTTATATTATGTAAAATTCTTACCTTGTGCAATTACTGCTAAGAGTATAGAAACCCAATTAATACCACTCATGATGGCATTGATATGTCACACTAATTCAACATTATAAAAATTATTAAGATTATTTTAGCTGATTCACTCGAACTTGGTGGGTCAAGTGACATCAACTATCAGTCAGTAATTTTATTTTATATTTTATTGAAAAACTGTATTTAAATAAAAATATGATTTTAAACACGAATACTATACAAAAATTGTTTACTGAAAAGTTTTCATTCACATTATTTTTAAAATTTTATTCTGAGATCTTTATTTGAACCACAAAACTGAATTGTATTTTTTTCACATCATCTGTATAATTAACATTTAGTGCCAAAGAGATCGTAGACGTAGGACTCTGACTACATCGTAGCAGTCGTAGAGACGAGGCTACGCGTGGACCTGCCACTAAGGCTGACGCGTAACTGACCAGATTCCAACATAAGCCTCCGTAAAGATATATATAACGTTATTCGGAGGAGTTGCGCACTGAAGTAGCACTTCGCGGCGCTGGAGTGTTTTATTGCGGAAACTATGGCAACAGGCGGAAGGTTTAACGGCACTTTTTCCAGTTAGTCTGTTCGTTTTTCACGGCAACTTTCTTACAAATCTCGAGGCTTGATTACGAGTGAAACCACTCGGTTTATGGCGGGAAAAGATTAAATTTTTACTGGCTGTCTAGCAGTTAGACGCAGTCGAGCAGTAAAAAGTATGCATCCAGCCCAAACTCCATTGTGAAACCACATTTACAGGTGCTCGTGAAATGCTAAAATCACAATTGTATGCAAAAGAATACTCGTGAAACACCAAAAGAATATGAAAATACTCGAATTAATAAAAAAATGAATTCATTAATTATTTTAAATTATATTGCTTAACGTTGTTGTTCAAACATAATTATAATTATTGAAATCAGTATGGCCTTTATTTATTTCTAATAAAAATGTATGTTTTCTTCGAAGCTATTTAAAGAAAACTGACTGAAAGTGGCTTGTTAATTCTTTCCCTTTTAAGAGTTAATAAATATTGGAATATTATTGAGTAAAAACAAAGTGATTAACATATTACCTCTTTCGAGGTTTGTAGGATTGGGTGAAAGGTGAACAATAATGAAAACTGTACATCCCTTTGTGATTTCGTATATAAATCTGAAAAAAAAAACAATCAGTGAAAGTGTTTATAAAGATATTCAAACCGTTGACTACACAACCGTATATAACTAAACTTAACTGTATTAGCTATTCAACTATGGTGCCACAATTGATTAATAATAATATTTAAGGGGGATCGATTTACTTAAATGATGAATAAATTATTTTCAACTGGCATTTTAAATAGTTACCCATGGTGACTGCTTACATTTGAATAATTATACTTTACTGCGAACATTATATTGCATTATAATTTAATGAATATAACTGGTTATTTTTACGGAAAGCTTTGACCTCATCATATTCCAATGCACATTAATCAATTGAAAAATTATAAATTCAAATGACAAATATTGATTATCACCAACTCGGGGCTTAAAAAGAGTTTATGGCGCAGTCTGTTGTATCTATGTCAATAAAATGAAAATTTATTACCTTATCATTTATTAATTTTACTATGCGAGTCGGGTATTTTTATGCCATAACGAATACAATTAGTAAATAACTACTTATTTATGAAATTTATTTATGATATTATTGCGTTTAATTCAACTAAAACAAAACACTACATAAAATTTAGATATATGATTTATTTTTGACAAAAATGTAGTTAATTGTCATGATAAAATCTTTTCCAGTATCATAATATGAACAAAATATTGCTGTCATTGCTTTTTAGTTTTTTTTCAGTAAGATTGGTGACATTCTCTTCATAAATTTGTTTTTAAAAAAATCGTACAAGTAGTAAGTATAACTCTTTCTTCCGAGGTAATCGTTAAAATCTGTTACCCATTTTTAAAAATATATTCAGGAAAAAGCCAATGACACACTAAGTCTGAAAATATTTCTTCATAATGTTCATATTATAAACATTGTCAGTGCAAAAACAGAGGTGAAGAAAAGTACAAGAACGAACTCTTAAAAATGTTAACACAATAATTGAGTGTACAATTAATAACAATAATATTGTGATTGATGTAGATTGTAGAGTAATGGCTGTTATCACTTTTTTGTCATCTTGCACAGGCTTGTGCATACGAAAACTCGTGACGTAATTTTGTATTTTTGTGAAGATAAGATATCAAGAAGATAATTACCAAATATATTAATTAATTTAATGAATATGAGAAATTATAAAGGAATTAAAAGATGATTTGTTCCCAACTTAAAAGTAGTTGTATCATTATCTATAAATTCTTTTCATACTTCTATTAAACATTTTTTCTTGGTTTTATTAGTTTTCTTGGCTTTGTATCAATAATTTTGTATCATAGTATACTTTATTAGTTGAAAATGCTCATGATGAGCAAAACCCCAATTTCAATAATTAAATGCAGAATGTGCAGAAAAGAGTGCGTTATATTTTATTATAATGCCTTTTCACCAATAATTAAATAAAAATGGAACTTAGAATATTATTTTACTTTGGCCCACCGTTCGTTTTGAACTAATAATGTGTTCCTTCGCTGAAAAAGTTTGCCCAGTCCTAGTCTAACACAAACTATTCAATAGTAGAACCAATTTATCGAATTTCCAATAATTGTTCACGGAGCCGTAGAAGTCAAAAGTTTGCAGATTATGATAGCATCTCTCTCAAGTTTCTACTTGTACACACATAACAAAATATAGAAAATTGAATGTTATTTTTTACTTTCTTAAATGCGCGTAAGAGTCGACGCAATTTCATTTTTTCGTATTCGATGCCTTAAACTTACCGTGTTGCTTAGTGTTTGAGAGTGTATACTAAATTTTAGGAGTGATTTTTCAAATTACTATATTTGAGGATCTCAGTGTTAAAACCTACCTAAAGACCATTTTTGATTTTTTACAAATTTTTATGCCAATTTGTTCCCTATTTCAATATCTACACAATCAATAAATTTTCAATTAAAAAACCTCTCTAAATACAAAGTAAACTCATTTTAAAAACGTGTTTTGTCTCAAAACCTACTCAAATCCAAAAAGCCCACAGCAGTTTTTTGCATTTTGCTAACAATTGTGGTTTTTGATTTAGGTAGGTTTTGAAACTAAGGCGCTCATTTCCATGTATTTTTATCTTTATAAAAGCTGTTTTATATCAAATATTCATTTTAATTTTTAAAGATGAATTGAGTCTATTTTGAAGTGTTTTTAACACAAAGATGTGCGTTTCACTATTGAAAAGGTGATCCCATCAAAATGTGATTCAAACTCACAAGTGAAAATAAGTCTTTTTGAAAAATTTCTCCTCATTCAATCTTTTCCGCCATGGCAATACGTATTGAAGATAAAGTCTCAGTAGTACGTATCTATTATAAGAAGTTGAATTATTTGTGATGCCTAATACGATTAAAAAAAAGTGCTATCCATGGAATGAATTTTAAAGTATCTCTGCTAATATGCAGTCTGCGTTATTTACGGTTTGTTAATCGCTCATTAATATAAGTGGATTCATAAACGGATCGATGAATTCAGAGTTTAAATTAAAATTTGTGTTTAGAATTAATGATCGGAGAAAACGTGATGATGTTTATGCTTGTATATATTGCGCAAATGTTTTCTTTGTTTTTAACCTATATGAATAATGTTTAAAAAGATACCCCTCTATCGCTTGAATATTTAATTTTAGTTTTTTAATGTTGTTGGCTTGGTTGCAGTGTTTGTGGGCTCAAATTGCAGGATGGCGAGTTTGAAAAATTGATTTTGTAATCGATTTGTGGGGAAAGAATAGGCGCCTTTGATATCTAAGCTATCACACATTTATTCGATCCTAAAAATGTAAGACGAAATTATCTATCACTAGTATTGTACTCCTCTTCCATCCTTCCTCTTAACGGGAGAAAGAGATATTGAGCAACTGTATAACTAATTTAGATAAGCTCAATTAAAGTTCATATGCTCAACATTGGGAGCAAAATTTTTTCATAAAATAATATGCATAATTTTAAAAATCTTCCTATATTAGCAACATGCATATAAATTACCAGTGACTTAAGTACTAGATGTATATTTATTTATAAATTAGTAAATATTTAAATCTAAATTTCTTTTAAAATATGGTACAGATAGAAGGATGGAACAAAGTAATGAATACAAATAAACTAATAGCCTGTTTCAAGATCGAATAATCAATGTTTAAAAACAACACAGTGCATAGATACAAATTAGCTAAACATTTAAACGTGCACCGAGTTTTATGATGTTATCGTGACCAGCTGGAGATGCTTTGTAAGTATGCACAACTAAATTCCAAGTTTTCCGATGGATTCGGTGGTTGCTTTGCGAAAATACATATTTAATTCGTAGTAATCGTCAAACATGTTGTATTCCCATTTGTAAAAAGTACTGAAGATCCAATAATAATGCAAACTTTATCAATACATAACAATATACAATAACCATGTAATAAGATAAAAAATATTGAATTTCTTTATCCTTAAAAGGTGTACTCAGGAAAATTCAATGCTTTATAGCTCACAACAACTTTTATTTGTAAAACGATAAAAGCTTCTTGGAATATAAAATCCGTTGAAAATAATCGCATTACTAACAGAAATTGTTTTTCAGTCAGAGGAAAATAAAAAATAATTTGATTTATTTCTCCATAATCAATATTTTGCTGAAAAAAACTTTTCTGTATATAATACATGATAATACCATAAAAGAATTAGAACGTTGAGTGGAAGTTGATTCTAAAAAAAAACAGTAAAAAGAAGGTATTTTACGTTGACATACTTAAATCAAAAATTCGTATTACACATAAAAAATTACTATGAAAAAAATACTAAAATCGTTTGTAAACTTTGAACAACAATCCGTTGAAACAAATGATTGACAAACACTAATTGTATCCATTGAGCTCTTAACATCGGTATTATTTTGCGCAATAATCTTGTTATGATAACGTTGAAACGTTTTTTCAATTGAAGTACATTTCAGATTGATATTTATTCGCCGATATAAAATTTTATTGGGGTATAGTATGTTTGAAATACATGATTTATAGATAGATATTGTTAGTTTTGACTGAGTTTGTAATTAATTTACTTATTTTTATTTAGGCGTTTTTGAAAATATATTATTTTATATTCTTGTTGGTTTATATTGAAAATTGTCTATTTGTCAACAAAAAAGTTTTGGAAGGATGTTGAATAAAAAAAAGTATACTTCTCATTGCGTTTTTAATGACTTATGTACGTGGACTTACGGACCTTGGACCTTATAATACGTGAGTTTACGCTTATTAAAATAGTTAAAATATAATGAAAACTTTAATTCTGGATTATAAAATAACTTATTTTTCAAATTTCTGTGCTGAAAAGTTTATTAGTATTTTTTTTTGAATAATAGATAATACCAACTAATTACATACAACATTAACTTACGAAGTGTTCTTAATTCATAATACCTTTTTAGCTACTCTTGAGACATCTTTGACAATCAAAGAAACGCAATAAATGCTACTGTGTAACAAGATACCTTTCATTCTATCCATTTACTATATAAACATAAAAGATTAGTGACTATTTTTTTTTGTTATTTTAAAATCCATGTCCGCTCACAGTGTAGAGCATATTTTTTAGTTATGAAGGTATCTCAACAGAAGTTTTTCCAAGAGAGCTGCTTTTCACTCAGTTTCTCAACCTTTCTTTTATTTAGAATAATTTGCTAGGTGAATGAGTTATTATGAAACATTATTTTTTGTAAAAAGCTAAATAAACCTGGATTTAAAGTTTTGAAAAAAAATATTACTGAGTATGTTATAAATTGTATGTATGTATAAAAGCAATAAAATCAAAATTTATAAACAGTAATTTTGTTTTACCGAAATCATAAAGCACCTTTTGATTAAATTTAAACTCTCATTTGAAAACATATTGAGCAAATAAATCATCTATTCAACGGGTAAAAAAAACAATAAAATTGGTTAGAAAATCAAAACAAGTAAAAATATTCTTTTCAAGTCCTCACAGTAACCGATATGAAATGTTAAAAAGAATTAAACATTTTCCAGCCTAATTGGCTCAATGCGCCAGTATAATAATGTCGCACATTTTTCAAGCTAACAAAAGAAAAGCTCTGAATGGCAAAAGCTCCTGCCGCATCCGCACTGTGCACGCGCGTCCGCATGCATTTCCGCGAGCCACTGTTTCGTGCTCAGCACTACCTGCGCGTTGCACAACAAGTGCCACCTCATTCGAAGCCGGGTTGTCACCGTAAATCAGCAGCCAGCGGGAAACTTTGCGTTGCATTTACCGACATTTCGTATACGTTCGCCAGCAGTTCGTAGCTGGAATATAAAATTATGTTACAATATTTTAATCCGTATAAATGTGTAATATTTTTTCCCCTCTTATAAATTTTTTGTCATTAAGTAATCAAATTACATGCTGTTACGTTCTTGTTTTATATAATAACATGCAAACTCTTACGTATTTTCAATAAATGAAGTCTTAGTTTCAGTAAAAATACCAACAGAAGCAATTGTGTCTATAATTTGGCGCTGCACGCAATAGCAAAAACATATCAGCGAAAAAAATCATGCTGTATAATATTATTGAAGTCTGTTTGGCATACAATAAAACAAAATACGAAAAGATATGTTTTAGGTTTCAAAATATATAATAGTTGGAAGCTCTCATTGTTAGGACTCAGGACTAGCTTTAAAAATAAATACTTTCCCTTTTTACCGTATTCTAATGAAGATCTATTTAAAAAATCGTAATTATAGGCTGGCTCAATTAAAAATATATTCAAGGTAAGCGACTATACTAAATTTTACTTCGCAAAACAATTACAATTCATGTTTATCTTAATTAAAATGAATTTACATCATTTCACAAAGAAATAAAAATAATAAGGTTGTAAATGTTTGAATTTTAATATCGATTTTTTAAGCAATAGATTGAACGAAGTTTAAAATCGAGAAGATAAAAGAAAAGATTATTCAGACGATGATATCATGAGCATTGTAATTTTTTATTGATGATAAATGAAAATTGTCAATTTATTGTCAATTTATTTAGGGAAAACTGTGTGTATAAATATTACAGGGCCGTCTGAAGGGATCGGTGATTTCCCCCGTGCGGAGGTAGTATTTATAGTAGCAGCCGACCAGGTAACGCAGAGATTTTATCCTGCACTTGCATTTTAAATTGACTTGTGTCACGCCTGAAAGCACATTTACGGATATTTCCTTTTGATTGCACCAAGATAAGGCATTATTGGAGGGTCTTTACACTTCTGACAAGGGTAAAATGCAATAAATTAATCGACATGACGTCAGATAATAACCAGAAACGCCATAGTCACATTAACTTTTTCTGCATAGCACAAATTAAACGACGGACTATTTTTTAATGAAATATTTTTGTTTTGTTTTTGAATGAGAAATGTATTGTCATAGTATATTGATACGATTCAAATAAAAATAATGCTGTTGACACAAATACAAAAAAAATCTTTGAATATAACACGAAAATGATAGTGTGGTAAGATTGTATTAAGAAAAACACAATATTCCTTTGTAATTATTTCCACTCAACTGATAATCATCAATAGATTATACTTGGCATGATCAAAACCAGTGCTAATCTTTGTAAATTAAAGTGGAGATAAATACAAAAGAATATTGTATTTTTCTTAATTTAATGCCTTTCCACCAATTATTGAGAGTAAAGAGCCTAAAAGTTGTAACATTGCTCTGAATTTAAATTATTATTTTTAAGTATTCTAGAATAATTATTTAAATAAATGTGCTAACTAAATTATGTTAACTGTTTTTTGAATATTACAATGTTTAAATACGCATTTACCTAATACTACATAGAAGTAATTATAACGAATAAATTAAACCGATCATTCTATTCAGGAACACGGCCTCGCACATTGTAATATATACTTAGTTTTATAAGGTATTCAAAGAGTATATCGCCCACACATGGCCATCTTTGAAAACCGCCCCTGTGCGGCCTCCCAACAAATTTCCCGTCCTTTTTGCGACCAAGAGCTCCAGCCACGCGAGTGTGTAACCGGAGAAACACTTGATGCAATTTATTTCGTGCTGTGGGACTCTACGAGAGTCTACGAGAGCTTTCAAATATGGGATGCTTTGGTCGAAAGGATGCGGAAATGGCCGGTGAGGTAACTTAATATTGTAAAGGCTCGGTAAAAGATAAGCTAAATATTGAAAAAGGTCAAATATCATTCTTTTGAATATGAATTATTATTAGATTTTCCGGTTGAATATGCAGAAAAATTGTGGAGGTAAACAAGAAAGAAGGTTCACAAACGAGTGATACAGGAATACTTTATATTTAATGAACATCTAATGTTTTGTGGAGTCATAATACGATATTTGTTTTTTTATATCCTTAACGACTTTTGTCATTAAATGTACGTAGTGGCTATCATTAAAAGGATTAATACTATGTTTTTGCAATATATGCTCAAATTAATTAAAATTTTAGCAATTTGCTTAGTACCACAATAACTATGTATATTTATTTTATTTTAAAAAATTAATATGCTTGCCGCAGAAATATTGTATTATTCATGTGACAGTTAATAAATTGCTATTTCTTAACATAGAAGTCTACAAATTTGAATCAAGTCAATATTTTTTCAATTGAATTTAAGAATTCTTTTTTTTTCCTTTTGAAACATATTATTTATAAAGTTGAATCGAAAAATTTCCTAATGTTTATAGCCCATACGAACGAAAATATCATTTAAGATTGTAAATATTTAAAATATACACAATGAATAATATCAACAACAATTATTTGATATAAACACGTTTTTAAGTTAACGGTGTCTTATTGATGTTATTAATTTAATACTGCTTTCATTAGTATTTGGTTACTCCATGCGGCGTCTTCGTTTATCTACATTATAAAATTTTCACATTAAATATATGTATCTAGAGAATTTAAATATAGTTGTTTCCTTCTTAAGCACTGTCTAAAGACTGTTTTGTTTTTGTTGGTTCTGCATTAAACGGTATTTTGTCGACTGTTTGTTTAAGAACACAGTGGAATAATGTGAAACAATCAAGAAAATAGTCTGCAAGCGCTTAGATTTGTACAGGTGTGGTCGTTGCTACATTTGAATATATTATATGCTCTTACATACATTTAAGTAATGTTTTAATTACCGAGAGAGTTCATACAGATTCAAACTAATCCGCTTAGATAATCAAGTGGTTTCTGCGGCTAAATTGTTTAATTCGAGGTAAGGTTTACTTGGAGGACTATTAATTGTCGCGTTGTGAACAAACACCACTGAGGATGTTAAGACTGTCTTGGGTTTGTGTGTTGCAACAACAACAACACTAACTTAACACAGCTATTGTGAGAAATTGAAAAAGTTCCTGATATATTTGTTTGTTATTATTGATTGAACTAGATTTTTAATCAAATAGTTCAGTCAAACATTTATTATGACGTGTTAAGTCATTTAAAATCTCTTCGAGCACTATAGCACATTTTAACAGAAAACTTATTTTACCACAAAGTGGTTGGTTTTGAGAAATTTATTCTAAATATTGATAAACATTTTTGTAGTGTAAAAATGAATACAATTTTTATTATGTTCTAATTTCAAATTTTTTATAACGACTTGGACGAAAATTAATACAAAAAAGAATTTTGTTTGTTTGTATATATTTTTTAAATTTAATGTTTTTTCAATTACGATTGATAGTTACTACATAACTAGTGCTTTAAAAACAGATTATATAAGGAATTTAAGCTTGCAAAACTTACTTAAAATACAAAGTCTTTAAAATGAACACGATACACAAAATTTTAAAAGAAATGAATGATCATATCGTCTATCATTTCAGTACACGTGTATACTTTTCAAGCTATTGACCTTCATTAAGTTGTTGTTATTTTTTGACAGACTTTTTTTGAAATAATAAATTGAGATTATGCCTGCAAGCTTCATATTAAAAAATATACAGTTATACGCAATATACATAGCTTGAACCTTTTTATAGGAATTAAGACATTTTATGTAGTTTCAAATGATTATTAATAATGTTAAGATGGGTTTATAAAAGATTTACTATCTAATTGTATTCTTTTCGTCCCGTTTCAAAATCGAGAAAAAGGGTTTGTAAGAAGAGTAAAAAGATCTTTGAATCTTTTTTAGGGTGTTCTCTGTCAATACTTGGTGGAAAGGCATTATATTAATAAAATTACAATATTCCTTTGTACTTCATTCCACTTTATTTATAAGGTCAGGACCGGTTTCGCTCATTGCGAGTGTTGTCAATTGACAATGTTGACAATGCTCGCAATGAGCGAAACCGGTTCTGACTTATTGAATAAAGTAGAATGTAGTACAAAGGAATATTTTGTTTTTATTAATCTTTGAATCTATTTCGTTTGGATAGCAATACTAACAGCACTGATGAATTGTGTGTATAAAGAGATTCCATTAAAAAATACCTAATTAAACTTATTTCAAATACAATTTTACACACACAATATATAAAATTAATTGTTGTTTTTTGTTCATTAAATTTAAATTTCATACATTTTAAATAAAAACAATATATTGTTTTGAATATAATATATTATGAATGACTGTTTTTTTAGTAGAATAATTATAGAATAACATCGTAACTACAAACGATTAAATAACGTTTATATTTATTAGCTTTTTGTCTACCACTAATTTGATTGATTATTGATAGAATAAAATTCGTTTTTTTTTACATAAAAAAAACATGAAACACTTGTTTCTTAAAAATAGCTCTGACGCTAACGTGCCCCAAGACATAAAGCTCGATTTGGTTTACAAAAAAAATGTATTAAAAAGAACAAAAATTATCAGGAGAGAAAATTTTGCTAAGATTTAAGAATATGTGTAGGTATTAATATTTTATTTTTGTTTGTTTTTTTGTTCGAAAATATTGTACAATGTTGGATTCCAGTAAAATTACATGATGTCAGCGTGAGTCGGCAAAAAATTGAACTTTCTTTTCACAATTACAAGTAGAAAAATAAAGTATCATGTTTACGTCTACATGTTATGGAAATGTTGTACGTCCAATATGAATATTTTTAATATAGTCGCTGGGGTAAAAAAAAACATTAATGACATGCAATATTAAAGAAAATATTGAATGCTGTTTTGATATTATAACAAAGGCACACTTTTACATTAACATACAACTTTCTAGGTAAAATATTCAGGGAGCTTTGCATGTGTTATATGTTGCAAGTAAATTTGTACAAAATGGAACGACACTCATACTTGCAGATATATCGACCGATAATATAATGAAAAGGGCTGACCAAAAGTTGTATTTTGGATAGTCGTTTAAAGTCACAAAAATCTCCGCCAACTTTTTATCGCCGCAACAATATTTAAAAAAAAAATCGTGGTCTTAATATATACAATCGCTACCGATTTATTGATGGTTGACTTTTTTGTTTAACATTGTAATGATATTAATTATCATCAGATACTTTGGAAAACATGCTTTTTATTGTAAACACAGTGAAACCTACTCTTGAATTTCGGTATGAAATTATAACTAGAAAACACTTAAATATTATATAAGATTACGAATAGATACGATAAATACGAATTAAATATATTCAGTATTTTTTTAATATTAGAATACTCGAATTTTTGATTAAGTATTCCGATATTATTTGTTCATATTATAATATTTATTTATTGTTAAAAATCAAAATTACAGTACATGACATAACAGCTGACGCCAATTCGCCATGCACTTGAAAAATGTAATAAGACAAAATATAAAATAAAAATACACAGTACATGAAATTCAACATAAAAAATCAAGAAATACAAATGAAAAATTTATCAAACAGTTCACAAATACCATCACCAAAAATGTCCACTTCTCTAGGCAATGCGTTGATTAGTCGAACGGCCCTTGGAACTGGTGACTCATACCTCCTAAGCGAGGTATAAGTTTTTAGAAATAAAAATTTTTGCTCATTGTTTCGCCCACGTAAGAATAAATTGGGAGCATGTAAATTAATAGTCATGAGAATTTCAGGATTATTAACTCGGCCCCGAAGAAGAAGAGAAAAATGCTTTAAGCTTATATAATATACATATATATAATATAACACCACTGCGTAAAACTAATGTAATTAACTGTATTAGTCAACTTGATATATTAATACTAAAAGGGTATAATATTCGATATTCAAATATTTGTCTAACCAGGAAACAGGAAATATTTGGAATGTGTAGTTATGAGACATAGAATTTAAAATTATGCCACACTCAAACAAGTATATTTGTTGAATTTATCATACAATGTTTATTTTTGTATTTCCTTCCATCTCTTTTACCAATGCGTGAAGCATGAAAACTAAGTTTTTATTTTAATTTGATATTATGGTACTACGTGTACTCCATTATGTTGAATGGACCGTATCAATAATTATCGTAGAAGGATAAGCAATTTGTCTTTTCTTTTTAATGTCTTTACTTAGATTATTAAATATTATCTAAAAACTTTTTTATAAATGTGAGGCAAACATTTTCGTCACTAAGAAACTAATATTAATATTACGTATTTCAATAGTAAAATTGGTAATTAAGATTTCAGACAGTCAGGGTAAGAAGATGCAGCTAATAAATAACTATTATTTAGCGAATCATTCTCTGTAGATCAGTATTTCTTAACCTTTTAAGTGAGCCACACCTCATTGAATCTCGAAACAGGTCTCCACTCCAGGTTATCCAGTCCCGGACCCATTTTGTGATCATGTGATTTCAGAATTGAACACTCAAAATAAAAACGTGTGTAATAGAGATTTGAGTTTGAAAAAGTTTTTGGCCGGCGATGAAATGTAAATTTCAAAAACCCAGAAATTTGCATAATTCACAAAACGCACAGCGTGAGAGCGTTTTTTTTCAAGAATTTTCGAATCCAAATTCCCATAAATTTACGGATTTGCCAAAAAACAAAATAATCATTTCTCAATTCTGAATTCTTCTCCCGCACCCCCAAAAATACCTTCCCGCACCCCCGGTTAAGAAACACTGCTTAAGATTGATCAAGAAGGAGGGTAAAGAAAAATAAGCATATCAAAGACATCTATGTTTTAGTAAAAGAGTCCATAAATAGAAAAATCAATGTTTGATAGTTGGAAATTTAAAGCAAGTAGAGCAAAACGTGAAAACGTTGAACAGTTGGTTATGTTTTTGATAAAAATAATAAAAGCAAATAAAGAAAATGTATCATTTACTTTGAATAGTTGACGCACTGTAAATGTGCAAATGGAAATTGATCCTATCTATATACACAACGCAGAGGTCGTGTAGCCTAACCGATGGAAAGTAGCTTATTTATAGTACTTGAAAAATACAAGCTGCGCGAAAAAATAGTATAATCAAATGATAAAAAAATGCACCAAGAGTATACTTCGAAAATATTAGAAAACACAATATTTCGTTGATGCCGTTTTGAATAGCATACTAAAAAAAGACTTTCGGCCTAACTTTATTTACCTTAAACATAATGTAATGTACGAAAACACTTTTACAATCCCCTCTGTTATAATAACACATAGCTTTCTTTACTCCCTGTTCGGCACTTGATATCGCGTTTTCCATATTATAAAAAAGCTTCTGAAAAGAAAGCTCGAGGCTTCGATCCTTTGTGGTGTTCATGCATGCGCGTTTTGGTGATTAGCACCCGTCGCCGGACTGCGTTTTATTATGCCCGAACCACATTTAACCTCACTTTACCCCGTGTGAAATCGTCAAGTAATGGCCGAGGGTGGTTTATGGCGCAGCTTTGTATCATTTTACAGATAGCAATGGCAAAATAATACGCTTAAAAGATTCATAAGTACTTGGACATTGTTTATTTTACGCGGAAGTGGCTGCTTTGCGTTTAATGCAAGGGATTAGGTGCGTCGTTTCGAGATACCGCTATAATCTTTTTAAACTTTGTGTCTTTTAAATTTATTTTAACGAATATTTATTATACGTCCATTTTAAGCACCGACTTTGTTATCTTATACTTTATTTCCTCACTCTCTTCTTGTAATTAAAATATTTACTAGATCAAATATTATCTAGTTCACTCGGGACGGGTCGCAGATTACCAACTCCTGTACGTAGGATTATTTTATTTCATATCAGTATCAATTTCTTTGTAAACCACATGTTATTGTTGACGTAAAAATATCAAGCCTACTAAGCAGAATTCATATCTCTGAATATTCAACAGCTGTAGTACTAGAGTTGTAGTATTTTCATGCAGTTGAAGTTACAGAAAATAAAATTTTAAAAAAGTTATAATCAAACAAATACACTTATACACACAAAAAATAAACCATTTCATGGAATAATTTTCCTACTTCTGAAAAAAGAACAACAATTAAAGCAAAATTGAATATTATTTTATAAATGATTTATGACGAATATTTTAGGGTGTTCACTGTGAATATTTGGCGGAATACTCATTTGTACTAATTCCACTTTTATTTAATATGATCAGGATCAAATAAGTTGAGAATGCTCGTCATGAGCAAAACCGGTCCTGGTAATATAAAATAAAATTGAAATTAGTGAAAATGACTATTTTATTTTTTTGGATATTAAAAAGGCATTGTGGTATTTTAAAAAGGTTTCGAAAACTTGCCGTCATAGTCTGGGACTATTGAAAAAAATAATTCAATCAACTAACGAAGCACAATTATTTAAGCACTAAAGAATATTATAATTCATAAAAACAGTTAATCTTGAACAATTTAGGTGTATTTACAAATTTTAATTCAAGTTTAAAAAAACGTTATCCACATAATTTGGAAAATATTGGTGCCGTAATTAAGCATTCATCTGGCCTACATGATATCAACGTTTTACGTCAAAATTTATACCAATCAAAACAATGTGGCCGAAAATAGCACACTTGACAAAAATGCCTTGGGAATATGAACTCACCGTATGAAATACCTGTAATTTTGTTGTGCGTTTGTGACACGTGCTCATAGGGCAACGTAATTAATTCCCCCTGAAATGAGTTGTTACCCCATTTTAATGTCATAATCGCACCAATTAACAGCGACAGGTTGATTACTTGGAGTGACCAGAGTGGCAGGTGCCATATTACTCTGCTGGTTTGTAATTAAGCCATGAGAATCCTTCGCGTCAGGTAGACAGATGAAGCTTAATTAACCAATTAATTTAATCACCGCACTGATGATATCCAATTCCTTGAAAGCTCGCTCGAGAACCAATATTTGTACAGATTTACAAGAAGTTCAATTAAATACCTTGTCTCGGTCATTTTGATTAAATCTTGGGAATTATTTCAGAATATTTAATTTTAGTAATTACTTTACCATTTACTTATTATAAAACCACTAATTTGTCTAGTATTTTTAAGTTTTTATACGGAATTCAAAGAATATTGAAATAACTAAGCTCATTCGCCTATTCGTATTTTCCTGCTTTTAAAAATGACAATCGTTTTCTTCATTTAAATTAATTAGAATTTATTAATTAGAACACAAATTTATTTCAAACATTCTTTCCTTTTAGACCACATGCTTATCACCAGCAATTGTAACAATAACAAGTTATAAAAAAACACTTTTTTTAAAGATATTGTCAAGATGCTTTCCATAAATAATTTTCTAAAAGCTTTAGTTCATTGTTTGTGTTTCTTACATTATTTTAATGATGTATCAAATTGAAGCGCAGAGCTAATATTATTTTTGGTGTTATTAAAATAAAAAAATTGAAAGTGAGTCGCTGTTTAATGTTCCTTTTATAAAAGGCCAAAAGCAAACAAGTAGACCATTGAATAATTTAAAATTTGATAATGGCCACCCGTCAATGTAATATTTAATAAACAACGTTACTTCCCTTATAGAAGAATCAATAGTGATTATCGATTTTATGTTATCGTTTTGAAGTTTTGAAGCTTTTCGGGTTAACCTCTTCAAAGCCTGTGAAAAATCAAACATTTTTTACGCCAGCTCTGGCTAACAATTTGAAATCAATTATATCTGGCATTATATGTAAGTCGCGATACGCGTTTTGTTCACAGTCAAACTTATTTGGTTAAATCGCGTACCGCGTAAATCAGTATTTTTTAAAAAAAATGTACATGTATATGGCACATATATTTTTTAAAATTGTTAGCCAGAGCTGGCATAAAGTGTTAAATGGCAATGAGCAAACGTACGCATTAAAAGCATACGAACTCCTCTCGTATTGTACATGAAGTTTCCTGAGTTGCGACTCGTAATATAATACATTTGCGATGATATTTATTTTTATATATTAAAACAATGTATGTTTTTTGATATGAAGATTGAAATTCTGTTATTTGATCGAAAGTGAGAAAAAAATATGTTTTTAAAAGAAAATTCTTCCTTCTCTATTTTCATATGTCCAATAAATTAATTTTATAACGTCAAATGATAAAACAAAACATAAAATACAATTTTTACATTACTTTTTCACTCAAACTTATTGTATATCAGTAGACAGTAAACAAATACAGAGATAACATTTAATTAATTTCTATAGAATAACCTATCAAATATCTTGGGTAAAACAGTAATATAACGCATTAAATTACACTGAAAGCGCTAATGCTATCTACACATGATTTTTGTTTTAAAGGTATAATAAGAAATATTAAATGAATCAATTCAATACCCATGAGATCCGTCACATAAGCCAACAACATAGTGTTTATTCGACAGTTTTAGAGTGAGACTAAGGTCAGTTCCACCCAGAGATCGTTTCTTTCACTGAGCGGCGCCAATTTTGACAAACGCTTAAAATTGTAGAATAAATATAATCAAAAATCACATGAGATTTATTCGATGAGGACTTTTATTGTCACTCAAGATTAACTCGAAGAGAAAATAGGACACATCACTCATGTCCAAGGTCATAAATTTTATATTGAAATTACCGGACATGAAATCAAACCCTAAAAAAATATGACCACTACAATAAAGAATAATTGAACCAACTCCATGTCTGCTTAGAGATATACTTTATTTTATTCAATTCGATTAACATTTTTATATAAAAGATATTAATAGTTTTCATTCACTGTAAGAAATATTTCTTTAGCCGTCGTGTTGAATATTATACCAATATGTACGTTGGTATGTGAATATGAGAAATAAGTATTTTTCGATGTAAAACAATACTTCGATAGATAAAAGAATACAATGTTAACATATCTGACCCCATGTAGATAAGTTATGACTTAGCGAACGGAAAGTAATGATAATACAGAAAATATATCCTGGATAAACATACACCGATTCTTTATAAGTTTATTCGATCCTCACGAGATATCGCCTCACGAAGTATGATGGTACCGTACGAGACAACGCTCAGTCTCATCCATTCACATACATTTATTTCATTTTGTACTCTACTCTCTCGATAAAATATAAGTTTATTTACAAGACACCAGAAAGCTTTTTGACACTGCGTGCAAGGAGAAATCATGGGTTAGCGTTGAAGTTCGAATTTTCGAGACCCCCGGGACCTTTTCCTTCACGCATATTTTTTCGGAAGGTGTCTTTGTTTATTTATGCCCGATTCAAAGTAGATCGTATATTCTCCTTCGGAACGCGTATATTTTTTCTTTGAATAGGTACCTACAACTTATTGGGTTAAGCATATAAATGGAACAAAGAATGTGTATAGCTGCTGTGCTGGTATGTTGGAAATATCTTTTACATAGTGTGGCTATAGATTATTTACTCGGCGTATTTCAAAATTCTTCTTCGATTTATTGAGCGTCAAAAAAAATAATGATTTTAATTTATGTCTACTTGTTTTACTTGGTACATACAATCTACAATACTTAGTTTATAATGTAAAAAACATGTTTAAAGTAACATTATATCCATACAAACTGAGAAAATGTGTTTGAAAATCCCGTATAAAAATCTAACATTTATTAAAAGAAAAAAACAAAATAAATGTATATACTAAAAAATATATTATAATTATTCGATCCTAATTTTCGTTACTGTCTTATATAGCACTGTATCTATGACATTTTATGTTTTCTTTCTATTTGTATACTTTTATAATAATCATGCAAATCTAAATTTTTTTACTAATTCAATTAGTTGTGTTTATGTTATTGTAGAAATCTCCTTTGCACTCAGTGCCTAGCATCGTACAATTTTCAATAATATAATAATTAAAAACAACGTTTCTAAATAACGTTATTTATACCAAAATGAATATATTTTAAATTATAATTATGATACACAAAAGCATATAAATTTAAAAATGTGTGACTCTTAACAAATAAGTGGTATATGCAGTGGCGAATTAAGCACATGGGAGGCCCCAGGCGCAAATATTAAAAATCTGAACAGAAAGAGGCCCTTCAGATTCGCGCGCCTCATTCATTTATAGGGTATAGCCTGCCATTGGGTATATGTGTATTATTTGATTTGATTACAGTCTAAATCAGCCATACTCAACCTGCGACCCAGTAAGCCCTAATGTGTGGCCCAGTAAGCCCTCCATCGGTGAGCTAAAAAAAAAGGAGTTTTTGAGATATCTTAAAGTATACCAAATCGAGGATTTCAAATTCCTCGGTGAGCTAAAAAAAAAAGGAGTATACCATAAATATGTTGCGGCCCACGTAGAGAAGCAAATATCGGAATGCGGCCCCGAGAAAAAAAGGTTGAGTATGGCTGGTCTAAATTCAAGGAAATCGAGGATAAACAACCAAAACCAAAAGATGGATCGAAACAGAAAAAAATACTTCATAGATTGTTTTGATCACATAGTAGAACGAGTTGTAGCCTTCGCAACGGTTTGATGTTTTATGTTTGTAAACGCATCGATGCTGATTTTAGTGCATGTGATGGTTTGTTACGAAATGTTCAAACTAGTCTCTTTCCAACATATCTACTCATTTTCTCAAAGCACTTGTTCCAATGCCAAAAACACGTGTCGATTTGTGATTCAGTTACCGGTGCCATCAAAGCTGCCGCATCATGAAACAAAAATGGCTTATGCAAAATAATATGACGCCGCGGAGCAGACTGTGAGCTGAGGCAAGAAGCGTAGCAGCGCTCGAAAGCCACTTAACCCCGCGATAAAATGCCTCCAAGGCTTTATATCTTTTTCACGTTCGAGCCTCTCTTCATTTGCGCTATATCTCACGTAGAGGACGGTGACTGCGACGCCTGCCGTGGACGTCGGTCGCTGGATTGTTTACACGCTGAGACGCCACTTCACACCTGGAATCGACGTTAAGTTTGCCCTTTGGCTGTACTTGATATTATTTTGCAGTATTTCAACTATTTATACGTGAAATAAATTACGAATTTTTCATTCTTGACATTATTGCTGAGAAATTTACGAGTCTTATTGTTCGTAAAAAGTTTAGTGAATATATTTTAAGTTTTTATCGATTTGGTATGTGTTTAAAAAAAAAATCGTTCCATGGCGAATAACAACCCCAATGAAAGCAAAGGGTGGGAAATTAGATATTAATTGAAAGTTATCAATAATTAACAATTGATAATACAAATAATCGTAAATTTAAATTAAAAAATATATAATGAATATGTACAACAATTTGTTAATTACCGTCATTGTAAATTAACTCCAGTTCATTATTAGCTGTTTAAAATTTTATCAAAGGTAAAACCATTTATATTTAAAATGTGGATACAAGCTAAGACAAATATTAAGATAAAATTTATCTGTACTCTTAAAGGACATTTTAAAATACAAAACTGAATTTTCGCGAAGTGCACGAAACATTCTTGCACAGATTAATATATTATGTATAAATGCTTAGCAAATTGCTTCCTAATAGAAGTTTGTCAACATAAGTTTTTTATATGAGAAAATTTTGAGAAAGAGAGTTATGGATGCACGGATAGAGCTAAGGCATGACTAGTTGTTAACTTATCGCTTTTGCTAAGCCCCATTTTTTTATCTTTTAGAGTGAGAAAGATTTTTTAGACATAACAAACACCAATGCTTTCGAACAGCAAAATTGCTGTTCTTAACTAGAGCTCGAACCCATGTGATCCGTAAGGAAAGCCAACGACGCTGATAGTTACACCACAGACTCGTTGTCTTTACCTATATAAAATAAAAAACTCTTTTGTACTCATTTTACATTTATTTATTATGATAAAGGTCGGTTTTGTAGTAGTTTTACTAACTAAATAAAGCTAATAAGGAAATAAAAATCAATTAGTGATAGAAATATGAAAAGAATTTATATATAACAAAATGTAAACGAATGATACTAAACGTATTCATATGTTCTATCATTACCTATAAATTCTTTTTATATTTATATAACCAATTGATCGTTACATCCATCATTTTTAGTCTTACTTAGCTAAGTATAAATACAAATAAATTCTTATCAGTTGAAAATTATCGTGAAAAGAGAAACTGTTACTGATCTTAGTAAATAAATGTGAAATTAGTACAAAAGAGAGTTTGATTTTTTAGTATGATGCTTTTACACTAAGTATTGACAGTGAATACTTTAAAAGTGATCAATAAGATATTTTTTCTTTGGGTTTTTTTTATTTCTAAATTTCGCTATATGTTATAACAATTACATTAAACTGTGGTACTAGCTTCCAATTTTATTTTGTTTGCTATTTCTTGCTCTTGGATTATGCCTTTTTGACAAAGCCATACATTTTGACATAAAGATGTCCAGCCCATGCCTGCTCCTAATATGAAAGATTTAGATTCCTTATTTTATCATTAGGCTCAGATTGACATTAGTTGTTCTCAAATAATTATTTAATTTAACGACACCGTGAGGTACTCTCGCAGAAGTATAGTGCCTTTTTAAGTCAAAAGGTTACGTTCAAAAAACTTTAAAATTTATAATTTATGTTTATTATTTTGTAAATAAGTGAAAACAATAAAAAAATATATTGATAGTCAGTCGAAAGTCGAGAATTTCGATGTGGAGTGAAGTGTGGTCTCGATATCTTGAAATTTCAGGGAATAAGCTAATTTAGAATTATTTTCATTTTGATTTTGTACACTTCCATAAAATTCTTGGTCGAACACGAACGTTCGAGTGCATTCGCGCACTGATTAGCACCGGAAGATGCCAAGAGGCGAAACCCGGGTCGTGTTCGATCAAGAATTTTATGGAAGTGTACAAAATCAAAATGAAAATAATTCTAAATTATTATTAAATTTCCATCAAGCACCTTCAGTCGAAATTTTGAATTACTAAGCTAATTGTTTTTTCTCGAAAACTTGAGACTCGAAAAAATTTCGAGAAAGAATCCCTACTATAGGCAATATTCACATGTGTAATATAACGCATAGCCTGAAGGATCATGGATATATTATAATATTATTATTCTTCAAAGTATTTATAATCTATAGTAAATACTTCAAATGACTTTGAACGAGTTCAAGAATAGTATCAAGTCTTGATAATAACACAATATTCATTTTTTACACTTTATTTAAAAGGTCAGGACCGATTTCGTTCATTGCAAGCATTGTCAACTGATAAAATTAAACATTGTCAATCAGTTGACAATGCTCGCAATAAGCGAAACCGGTACTGACCTTTCAAATATAGGGAAATATAGCGCAAAAAAAATATTGTGTTTTTATTAATATAATGCCTTTTCACCAAGTATTGGCAGTGAAAACCCTAGAAGTGACTATCAAGTCTATTAATAAAAAAAAAAACATATCTTGTATCTTACACTGACGATATGTAAAAAATAAATTTGATTTACAATAAAATACAGTACTAAGACAATTTCCCCATGTACAAAGTAAATAAAACATTATCTATATATTAATAGTCGATAAAATAATCACAAATCACAATTCACAAACCACAAATGTGTCCGTACTGATGTTCTCGGGTCTGTACGAAATGTATTTGTTGGCGTACTTGAAAATTAGTTGAATAAAGTATTATATATATACTACGAAAAATGATTGTTAGAAAACTTGAACATTATTCAAAAAATTAATAATTTACAATTTAAAAACTGCAGGGCTGTCGATATATGCGCCGAGGTCGATTTATGCTACTACGAAAAATAGTTGTTAGCAAACTTAAACATTATTCCAAAAATTAAAAAAAATACGAGATCTATTTCTGCTACTACGAAAAATGATTGTTAGCAAATTTAAACATTATTCCAAAAATTAAGTAATTTACGAGGTCTATTTTTGCTACAACGAAAAATGGTTGTTAGCAAACTTAAAAATTATTCCAAAAATTCAATAATTTACGAAATTTCTGCTATTACGAAAAATGGTTTAGTTAGCAAACTTAAACATTATTCCAAAAATTAAATAATTTACGAGGTCGATTTATGCTACTAAGAAAAATGACTGTTAGCAAATTTAAACATTATTCCAAAAATTCAATAATTTATGAAATTTCTGCTACTACGAAAAATGGTTTAGTTAGCAAACTTAAACATTATTCCAAAAAATAAATAATATAAATTATAAATACTGCAGGGCAGGGCTGTCGATATATGCCCCGAGATATATTTCTTTTACTATTAGAATTTCTGGCTTATTCAATAAATAGGTTTGTAATTTATTTTTCACGCCATTAAATTTTCTGACAACTTAAAAATGCAACAAAATCCCCCCGTTGAGGTCAGCGGGCTTACAGCTAGTTAAGATTAAAGTTGCAATGATATGTTTACATTAAGAAGCTGGAACAAACTTAAATACATTTTTATTCTGTGTTAAGAAAGCAGATTACCAGAAAAATATATCTAATTCCAAATTACTCTGGTATATTTTCCTTCATAATGGAGAAAGTATAATGATTATAACACATTCATTGTATTGTATTCAACAACATACTTGCCATACAAAAACGGTATTTCAACAAAGGCGTGAAAGAGGAATGTTTTATCACGGAGTACAATATATACAGGGAAAAAAAACATCAGCAATAAAATTAACAAAAGGAGATATGATTCTTTGGTATTGTGAAGAATAACACTTTCGGTGTGCGGCAGAGGAGGTTCATTCATTGAATACGTATAAATTCATTTCATTTGCAGTCACGCATAGCGCCTACGAATATTGTTTCCCCAACAAACAGTGGATATATAAATCAGTCCCTTTGAACTACATCGTGAGAGATTTCTCTTCGTAATGTAGGTGAGCCGGATTCATATAAAAATAACACAATGCCGACGTGAAATATTTAATACACCTTCATATCCTACCGTACTTCCTCTGCCCATTGTTCAATTGAAAGCTTCTTGAACCGGTATATTTGTACACATTGCCTTATATCACAATGGGAGCTTGACAATTCGAATACTTGGTAAAAAGATCTCGCTGTATTTTGCATGCAATTGCCTCTCAGAATATGTGTATTTTGAGGGAGCATATTATGGAAATGAGAGCACTTTCATCTTTATAGTGGAATATCATGTGTTGCTTTATAATCCATACGCCTGAAACGATCGTGGAAATTTAAACGAGTAGAAAAAAAAGTGATTTTTTGTTCACATCTACATTACCAATTCAAATACGTGCCGTATGTTGTAGAGTGATAAATTAATATGTTTTTTCAGTTATTTAAGCTCTCAACATAATTTAAATTAAAGGCTTGGAATAGAATATTTTTTTTTATAAAGTGTTGATCAAGGACTGTTTTTTAATTAGTCAATCAACATTTTTATGTTGATACGTTTAAACGTACAAGGTAATCTATGGTAAAATGTTGATAAAAGCACAATGTTCCTTTGTACTTTATTCCACTTTATTTAATAGGTCAAGACTGGTTTTGTTCATTGCAAGCATTGTCAACTGATAAAAAAAATAATTTAACAATGCTATTTATACAAAAATGAAAAGGTGTAAATAACAATTGACATTGAAAAGAAATTACCAATTACATTATAAGTGATTCTAAAATAACACAAAATTAAAATGCTTAACACATCTAACAGATAATTAAAAAGTCATCCAAGATAAATAAATTAAGATTTTTGTATAAATAGCATTGTTAAATGCTCGCAATGAGCGAAACCGGTTCTGACCTATTAAATAAAGTGGAATAAAGTACAAAGGAATATTGTGTTTTTATTAATATAATGTCTTTCCACCAAGCATTAACAGTGAACACCCTAAAATATGGTAAAATGACCTTATGATACTGCTATAAAGTTTTGACAATTTGCATCCAAACAATTGGATTTTTAGGTAAATGATTTTTTTGATATGATTGTGTTAAAATCACGGTTTCAGGCCATCGTTTTTAGATAGGTTTCCAAATTTCTTAAGCGTATTTTTCATGTTATAATGAAGGTACCAATAGTCGTAAAAAACCACTAACGGCACTGCAATAATAACTATATTGGTTGTCTTTTGTAGGTAAGTTATTCAAAATAAAATTAGCAATAATATGTATTTAAATGATAATTTAATAACCTAACTATATTAATAAAAAGCAAAGGCTAAAAAGAAATTTTCACCCAACGTCCCAAGAACTTACCACGTTTGCAAAGAAAATTTCTTCCCAGCTAGGTATTATAATATTAATTATTCCTTGATATGGGGTAATATCAGTGTAGCCACACTAGTTCATTCCCTGTAGTGCGACTTGGATATTCCCTCAATCTAATCAGATAGTAAACGTGCTGTATGGCTTTACAAGATATGCGATCCTAAATTGCAACCATCAAAGTTTCTTGGAAACTGTTCGACATACCTCGTTAAGTAAATGTCGTTTGAAGTGGAATTTGCTACGTTTTTGAAATATTGCATAAATTGAACAAAGTATATATCGATTCACCTTCTTTTATGATACAATGAAAATTAATATATATAGCAGTTTCGATTGTTCAAGAAATAAAGGTGATAAAAACGCTAAAATTTGTATTTAATATCTATAGTATTTATGTATATCTAGTAACCCTCTATTTGCACATTTTTTCCTCAAAAATAGTTTCTAAAATGACGGAAAAAATGTTTTAATTTGAAGACTTTCGTCCTTAAACTGCTTTCTATTAATTTGCTCAGTAGAAAACCATTTTAATTATTTATTATTAATAATTTAAAAATAATCATAATAATAAAAAACACCAACACATCAAAAATATACTTTTATATGCAACAAAACCATTCGAAAAATGATTTTTTCAGAGAAAAGTAAAAACAAACCTTTTAATTAATATTTACTTTCCACAAACCTAAAATAATAATTAAATTATAATACTTTTGTTTGAAAATTATGAAAATAATATTGTTATTTTAGTAAAACAAGAGACTACGCTGTTTGTTTCCATTCTGTAACCTTAAGTTAAAGAACCAGGCAGGATTTTTTATCCAAAACAAAACGGGTTTTGGGATGTTTTTGGTTTTACGCTTATTGTCCGATATTGAAAACAGGATTTTGAATAATTTTTAAATCATTATTAGTTTATTTTACACGTTTCACATCTCTCTTTTTCCTTATACGAATTGAGCAAAAGAATGTCATAATTAAAAACGACCTTCGTTAAAAATACAATGGAACACTTCAATAAGTCATCCATGTACTTTATTTATAAGAATATATTGTTTTAGTAACAACTTTCGTCTTTGGAAGTCAATATAATAATATGATTAGCTCTCTAGTATTACTTTCAAAGCTGTAATGCCATGTACTATCAACAATAATATGAGTAGAAAACATCTAAATAAAATAGAAAAATATTATTTATCTATTTTATTAAGAAGTATTATAAAAGATAACGTAAGATCAAATATAAGATATTCCATCCCCTTTTTTCTTTGTGGTAAAATGTCGAGAGCGCGGTAATTTTTTTAAGAAACACAATTAAAAATGGCCGGTTATGAAAACTGGCGGGATATGCAAGTGGCCAGAACAAAAGTCATTAAAAAAGAGATCATGATGGAAAGATAATATTTATATTGCATATTACCCTCCTCTTTTTAAACCATTTAAAATGTTACGAAACATTTGCACATTTCCAGTTTCCTTAGAAATACATCTATTTTACAGTTGCTTTTTCCATAAAATAATCATTCTAACAAGGAAAGATTGTCTTGACTTCTTTTGAAATCACTAAGTATGACTAGTGCTATAATTTCTGGTGTCAACCATACAAAAAGAAATGAGATGGAAAATTATTAGAATATAATATTTAATAATGTAGAATATAATTCATATTTAAAGTAACCAACACAATTACGTTCTTCATTTTTTTACCAATGGCATCATTTCTTTATATTTTTAACATTTCATTTACGCAGAAATACTATATAAAAGAGTAAGATATTATCTTTTAAAAAATATACCTTGAAGATACATTTTTAAATAGTTTACTAGACGTCTTCCGCATAATTAGACTCAGTTCTTCCGTGCTTTGAAAGGAACAGGATTTTACTTTTTTTTTGTCTATATATTTTTTTACGAGTACATACTTAGTAAAACACAAGAATATATTTTTTCCGACGAGTTGCGCAGTCTGTGGTAATTTATTGTAAAAAATCATTAATTTTTTCCTTCTGATTTATTTCCCAATGATGATTTCAAAAATTGTTGATTCATGACGATATAAAATATACATTATAAAATATGTTTTTCACCTTGATGGTATTGGAGGTGAGTAAATGGCAAAAAGTCATTTGCACATTTTTTCAAATATTAATTTAACAATTTTATCAAATAAACATGATCAGTTTCGCTTATGGCTAAAATTTAATACTGGTCAGTTGGTTGTATCCGAATCCAAAAATGTGTTAGTTATTTTATAATAAAAGAAAAAAAAATCATTTCCTATAAAAGATTGGAAACATTATTTTAAGAACCTCCATTTCAACAATCAATATTATTCTTTAAACATTATATAAATAAAATGAAATCGTTCAGATTATGTAAATTTACACAAGTTTTGTCACAAACGACCCGAGATTCGACCATTCTCCTTTCAGGCGTTAAAGTGCACGGATGGACTTGAACTGACGCTTAGTAAATAAGTGTATCGTGTTTATATAAGAAATAAATGGTCAGAGTTTAAATCAATTTTTGGTCAGACTACAAATAATGTTTCGGTTGGATTAAAAGTCAATTTTTGGTCAGAATAAAAATATTATACGGTCAGATTTTATAACCATTTTGGTTAGGTTAGGTTAGATTTTTTTAAAATTTCATTTAAATTATGACTATTTTATATATTTTTTATATGTTGCCTGCTGTGGCCTAGTTGGTTAGAGCTTGCTCTACCGATCGCGCAGGTCTGGGTTCGATTCATGGTCAGATCACAGTGAATTTGATAATTATTCAATCCAAAGTTGTGGTCGAAGACTAGGTGTTTGTGATGTCAATTCACATCATTTCCTCTCCCCCCATCTTTCTGATCCTTTAATAACTGGGTGTAGCAATAGCGATTAGCCAACCACTATTCCTGTTCTAGCCTTATCCTTCTTTCCCTACTACTCCCTTTGAAAAAAGTGAGGTGGAGCGACTGAGTAACAAACAGTTCTCGTAGATAAAACTTCTGTTGAGATACCTCCATTAAGAGGGAGCGGATATGGATTAAAAAATATATAAATTCTGACCATTAATTATATATTTTGCCCTCTGTACACTGAGCGATATATTATGACCATTAAGTATAAATTCTGACCAAAGTGATAAAAATTATGACCGAAACTGTATTAAAATTCAGACCGGTTAAATACTAGCCGAAATAAATGTATCACTTGTTAAAAGCCATTGATGGTGACATGGATTAACTTTAGTAATGATTTGATTTGCCGCCTGTGTGGTCAACGTTGTTGGCTTCGGCTACGAAAGGCCCAGGTTCAAATCCCGGTACGGACAGTTTTATGAATTGATTTTTCAATCAATTTATGAATTTCTGTTCAAAGGCATGGATGTATGTGATGTCTTGAATTCCCCCCTCTCACCCATCCTATCCTATGAACGAGGCGTATCGAGAGCGATTAGCTTACCACTAATCCTGTCCTAGCCCTATCCTTCTATCCCTACTCTCTTTGGAAAAAGAGAGGTTGAGCAACTGAGTAACAAGCAGTTCTCGTAAAAATGCTTCTGTTGAAATAATCTCCATTAGGAGTCCATATGCTCCACATTGTGAGCGGACATGGTTTAAAAAAATGATTTTATTTAAATGTTGTTCAAATTTATTATTTTTAATTCCACCAAACACTCTCAGTCTAATTCTTAAATAATATAATATAAATAATTTCATGATGACGAATAAACTATCTTTTTTTAACCCTACACAACGTTACATAAGTGAATAATTCAAAGAACAATTTTATGAGCAATTACATTGTCATTAATGACAATTCCCTTAACGTCAGAACTACAAGTTAATCAGTTTTGATTGTAATTTTGTATATACGATAACATGTTTAGTGTACTTATGTGTTTATATGAGATTAAACTACATTGGCAGAGTTGTAGACAATTTATTATTACTGAGTTGAAGGAAGAGACAGGATAAAATCGCTTGGCATTACTTTGATTTGGATTCCACGTACTTAAGTCGCAGAGCGCTACATTGCGACGCCTTTTGAGATGTAGAAATATGCCGGGTACGTACGTATGAAAGCTATTTATACGGTCTTACGTAGGAGCGCGTTACAAAAGCAATCGCAAACGTGAGAAATACGTCCTGTGGCTTCCTTCACGTTTTGTTAGCTGTCGCCAGCTGGATGCCTCTACTAGGTAAGCAATGCGAGTAACGAGTATGCAGATGATCATAAAATCTGACGAGATGTCTGGATTACACGGAATTCGAGTTTGTGATAAACCCATAGAATGTATAATAATAATCAATGTCAACCTAAATAAATAGTAAAACAATTTGAAATAATTCTTCAGTTTAACGAAATTGTCAGGATAATATGAAGAAAATATTGTTTTTTTTTAATTATTATAAAGTATTTCCATCAAGAATTGATAGTACCATAAATTTGAATAAATACATAGTTATTATTTGAATAGGGATTGTGATTCCGGTTCTTTTTTTTATCTCAAAATTTTAGGAATTCTGCCCCGTATAATATGGCTCGCATTTTCCGGCCTTATGGATTAGCCATGAACTTAAAATTCTAATCAACTGAATGATAAATAGTGTTTTTTTCAAATTTTTAAAGATAAAACCAACAAATATTCCTTAATGCTCTTAAATTTTCACTACGTAAAGAACATCAACAAATATATCAATAAATAACTCTTCCGAAATCTAAGCCATTTTTTAATTTTCCACTTTACTCAATTTTCAACGTCAAAAAGTATTTCAATACAATTTTAATCCCATCTCGGTATTTCGTGTATTCTAGAATTAAGATGTTGAAATTGTTTCACGTTTGTTAAAGATTTACAAATTCCATTTTCTCGGTACCTCGGTTCTGCCAATTTATTGTTACGCAAAGGATTACTTACTGGTATTGATTATTTTGTTTTTCCAGGATAGCTATGTAAGAATTCGTAACCGAAATAGATTTCTAGCTAAAATTTCAATGATTTATGGAAAAACCTAATGCAGATTTCAAAAAATATTGAGTGGTACCGGCAAGTTAATTTATTCTTATTAACTAAGGAATAGATTTTTTTATCCTTTTTCATTAATTACGGTTTTCTTTTGTTTTAAGATACAAAGAATCGTGTATGGGACTTCCAAATATTTTTTCCAATCATTGTCAAGTATATCAAAACACATGAAAATGGACAATGTGAATTTTGGAAAAGTGTGACAGAACTGTAAAATAAACACCGATGCTAATTTGCACAACTTTTTTTTCAAAATTAATTCCTAATTTGAAGATTATACTACTGATATAAAATTAAAGTTTATGACTTTTTTATTCAACTTGTTGTGTTACAAAAATTTACATGTGTTTTCTTTTTTTGAGAAGCATTATAAAACCATCTCAACGTTTACGGATCAACTAAAAATTGATTTTTATTCTTCTGTTATAAATTACAAAATAAAATTTGGGTTAAGCGATAGTTGCTGCTTTGAGAAAATAATTCTAATTTATCTTTACTATTTAATAAAAGTGTTGTTGATTTTAAAAAATGCGGGTTATATGTGGTCTGGTAAAAACTTAGATATATTTGAAGATGTGTCTCCGAAATAAAAGGTTTTACGCCCGTTGTTAATTTTATCATTTGTTTGTACTTTATTCAAGTTGACAGTATAAAGAGTTTTTTTTTTATTTTAAATTGTTTGAGTTTCAGTAAATAAATCGGTTTTTAGCCGTTGTTACATGACATTATCTGTTTAATTATATTCAACTCCATATCAAAAAATATTTTTTTAAGACGAATAATTTTGTACCATTTTTATTCGCTACCATTCTGGGTGTAATTCCCATGCCTCTACTTAAAAAAAATAGTGCAGGCTCATAACTGACTTTGAAACTTTGCCACTATATCAAATCTAGCTTTACAGTCATTGCTTGTAAGAATTAGGTTACACATTCCCAATTAAAATTTAATTAACAAGTAACACTTTAAAGTGAAGCAATAGCCTATAATTCACTGATGAAATATAATAAATTATATTTTTTATTGATATCTTCTACACCTGTTGTCAAAATGTTGTTCCATGTCCAGTGAAAACAACTTTAACGAACAATAGTCAAAGAAATGTCGTTAATACCCGAGATTTATTGAAAAATAAGAAGAACGAAAAACGAAAATTTATTATCATTTTTTACGAATAGTTTTCAATGAAACTTTAATAAATACAAATATTGTGTAAAAAATAATCTAAAAGAGATCATAAAAAAGACAATGTAAATATATTGTAGTAAGTTAGGGCGGTACGCGATCATTTCTGTACGACCAATTTTTCCAGAGCTGTAATTATTTTTTATTATTTTTGCATTAAACTAGTTGCTGCGAAGAATCCCAAACAGGAAGCACGAGAAAATTCTTAGAATTCTGTAATAAATGTGCTCAAGAATTTTTTTATAGCACCGAAAGAGGAAATAACGAATCGAGTTTATAAGGAAAATTATGTTAATGTTGTGGAATAAGAGTGTTTTCTTTCATTACGGCCAACTTCATCATAATACGTTCTGAAAAGATTTTTGAGTGTGTTTAAAAGTATCACCCAAACAACCGCATCCTCTCTTTGCCACATTATTTTCTGACAACATCATTTGGCTTTTGAAATCTTAAAGTTTATTAGGGAATAAACACAATAAGGGTCTCGTTTTAAGAGAGTATAATTGAAAGTGAACATTACGCAGAAAAGATATTATATAGTGGAAGGCGATATACTTACATACAACGTAATATATATTATAATTATTTATATTTTATTAAGGATTATAGATAAATATTTATTTGTAAAAAAATTCTCTACTAAAAATTGAATAATTTTACTTTTGACTTGCATGAATTTTTGGTGTAAATTAAAAAAAAAAATATACATAATTTAACATTTTTTTGAAACAATAATGTTATTATGTAAAGGTTACAATTTAATTCAAATAAACAAATTAACACACGATAAAGCTACTAACTTATATGTTGTGTGAAATATTTTGAAGCATATATTTTTTGGATTGAAACAACAAGTAACGTTGCATTTTTCACAATTTTTTTTGACCTCTTCTTGCAAAATGAAATTTAGCATAGGCTTTGTACGCTTTTCTATGGAGGCCAATGTCCAATATCATCATGCTTGATATCTTTGCCGGGCAAATATAAGACTTATTTCTAAAGAATTTGCTAGATTTCATGTTTTAAATTCAGAAACTTACGCCTTCCACGACTATTTTCATCATATGCACTGAGTGTGCAATGATTTTTTTTGTGAGAATAATCTTCCGATTATTACAAGCTAACACTTATAATGTACAAAAATAATGAGTACATTATTAATTGATTTGGCATTTACTTGGTAGAACTCCATTTATAACAGATTAAAAATAACAAAGTATTTTAGCTTCACAGAACTAGTTCTGACGATGGCGCAAGCCGAAATAGCTATCAACACATAAAATTATTAAAAACTGTAGAGCTAAAATACTTTGTTATTTTTAATCTGTTATAATGAGTACAATTTATTTTTTATGAGTAAACTTAATCAAATCAATAGCTTCATAGTTGTTTTGATAAAACTGAACATCGGACATAATATTTTTTTTCTTTTAAAAAAGTACATTTGTACATTATTTGATTTATCAAATCAGTTACAGAAGAAAAAGTGATTCATAATATTAACATTCACACACCTTATTGAGCAAAACTAACAATAATTATTTATTAAAATTTCATTCAATATTCAGAGGCGATATAATTGATGGTAACAATATAGAATTATTAATTATTAATATTCAACCACAAACTCACAGACTTTGACTTAAAAACAAGATATATATTTTTTAAAATAATTACATTCTAAGCGGAAAATTCAATAAACCAACGACTTTCAAAAAAACTGTTGATATTTAAGTAGTAAAAGTTTGGGTTTATAAACGATTATAAAAAGTTAATTTGCTTTCTTTGTTGTTAAGTATTTCTTTTGAGTACGCATGCTAAGAAATTTGAAAATTTTGAACAACTAACTATAATTTTTTACAGAGGCTTGAAGGTAAAAAAAACTTCAAACGATTTCAATATTAATGAGATAAAAAATGTATATATTTCTGAAATATTCATTTGAGAATAGAAATCAAAAAAACATTTATATCAGTGAAAAAACGAAAAAAATGCAATAACATTGAAAGGATGTTTTATTAAGTGCCGAAAAATCAAACTAGAAACAAATTCTGTTTTCCTGAAACGGTGTGGTTAGATTTTGTACGAGTCAAAAGAGAAAGATTAACGAATAATGGTGAGAAGTCTTATACTCGCCTTGGTATATTCAATTATTTGTGTGATAAGAATTGAATGTTTATTTTTATTTCAAATAAAAGTATCTAAAAAAACGTTTTTCTTATTACAATGATTATAAATGTAAAACAAATATTTGGAAAAATTACGGCGTTAGTTGTAATACTTCAACAAATTTGAAACAAAATGAGTTGTTATTTATTGAAAATAATACTAGACAACTCAGTCCTCACTTACGGTCAACTATTTTGCGGTAAAACGACATTTCAATCGTTTATACAAAGAACCCAAGTAATAGCTCAAAACACCTTATTAATGTACATTTGATGTTAAGAAATTTTCAAAGAAATTGTTTAAAATATGTTCTGTCATCTATGATTTTATACAAATGATTTTATTCTGTAAAGTCTATAGTATATTGACTTACAATGTATACAATGTTACAACTAGTCGCTCTTAAACGAAAACACCTGCAATTTCACCAACTTCTTACTGATATACCTACCACATTTGTGTGTATTTCGAGTGGCAGCGCTGTTCAAACGAAAAATTTCCTATTAACTGATATTTACGCTGTGTATCGGAAGACGTGAGTGTGGTGGTTTGCTCAGAAAAGATTTCCCTTAATTCAAAAATTTTCTCGCTAGTTGTATATCACTTACTTCGAATACAATAGTATTGTGGATGCTAACATGATTTCAAATGAGTTAACTCACTTACTCAGACTCGAAATTATCTTTATTCAATTAATATTTTATAAACAATGAGAAGTGTATAAAAACATTGTCAGAACTAGTTTTATATGTTAAAATAGTTCTGGAGATGTGATGTCAAAGCAGTCATCAAGTATATCGAGTCTTTTAAAACTTAATAATGTACCTAGCTATTTTTTACCGTATTATAAAAACATACACAAAGTAACTACGTGTTTTGGTTAGAGGAGTTGAATTGAAATTTATATATAGTTTTAGTTTTAGTATATTACTTGAAAATTTTGTGAATAAAATAAACGTTTTTATTCCAAGCAAGTTTCGAAAGTTTAAACTTTTGACGCGTCAAAACCTAACAACTTAGGCACTTGGAAAGCTTTGTGAAATTCTTTTTGCTCACACTGTTTAACTCTTTGGGAGCTGGCGGAATTGGAAAAACTTTAACGTATGCTTTCTGTCTTCGCTTTTTGACTGCCACCTTTTCTATTAAACGGTAATATGACTTACTTATTTAACTAATAAAACCCTTTTTAGCTTCGCAAGTTAAATGTTTTTTTAGTAAAAGAATAGCCATACGCTTAAATGTAGAGTTTCATAAGACTTTCATATAAATAAGTTAATATTTTTTTTTACATTTATTTTGACGTATTTTATATATTTAAATGACAGCGTAAAACATTTGTGAAAAAGGTAAATATATTTTCAATAAATGGCTATGAATAAGTTATTATATGAACGAGATCAGTACTAAGTAAGACCATAAAATTCTTTGGGTTTGAAATAAAATATAAATAGTTTAAAATCCAATTTACGTATCAATGGTTCAATGAATCTAGTTTTGGTAATGTTTAAATACGTTAATGGCATTAAAAATTTTTGCTCGAGGCATAAAGAATTGAAGTAAAATATTATCTTTCCATGAATATTCTATGAATTGACACTGTGGAAAAGAAAAGTACACATAAAACAAAAAGTGATTTTCCACTCACATAGACAATAATAGAGAATTAAAGAATTGTTAAAAATATTCTTTTTTAGACAATGTATACATTTTGTTGTAAAGATAATTAAAAATATATTTCCATTTAAATTTAAAAAATATATATAATTTAACAAACTTGATAAAATATATGAATATATTTTTAGCGTTTGTCCGTACGTTGTCATGAAAAAAAAAATACAGGAATAAAATAAAATATTTAATAAATATTTTTTCAACGTTCAAATGGATAAGGAATAAGTTCCCATGTAAGTGAATGTAGAAAAATAGCATACACATTATTATTAAATTTATTTTGATACCTTTGTCATTTTACTTATTGTGTTACAAAATTTGACACGTATTTTGCCTCTTTTAGAAGCATCGTACGACTGAACAAAGCAATATTAACGAATAAACTAAAAATTGGTTTAAGTACTTGATATAAATAACAATATAAATGTTAGGGTTTGTCTTTTTCTACTGGACGCAGGCAAAAGTTAAGAGACAAAGTAAATACTTACATGTGATTCACAGTGATTCACACGGTAAACCCAATGGAAATATATTTAACACTGGCGATTCACCTATCTAATTTAAAATGTTATTAAATAAAGCTTCATTTATATTAATGACTATATTAATTTCCAAAAACTTCAAGCTATTCAGTCTTAACTAGGGTATCCAGTCCCGGGATTGGGATTAACTCACCGAAGAATTTGGAATCCTCACTTTTCCCCGATTAATCTCCAAACCTCGTTTTTTTTTTATCTCACTGAGGAATTTGAAATCCCCGATTTGGTATAATTTTTCTCCAGATTGTCTCAGATACTCGTTTTTTGTTTTTAGCTCACCGAGGAATTTAAAATCCCCAATTTGCCAATTTCGTGTCATTTTTCGGGATTTGCTCAAAATTTCTCAATCCTGAAATTCCGGAATCGCGGCCATATCATTCCCGGGATTACGGGATCCTAGATCCCAGGATTGGATGCCCTAGTCTTAACCCATTATAATTTACTTTATTGAGTATTTTAACATTTTCAGTTCAATCAAAATTCTAACACAACAAATTGAATAACAAGTTAAAAAATATATTTTTTATTAAAAATTCACTTCCACAAAAAGTTACCACCGAATCCATCGAAGATAACATAAACTTTATCTTCTTGAAATTGATACTTAATATTCGTAGTATACCAATGTAGATATCTGATACGTAAGTAATAAAAAAGGGACAGATGCGTGTGTGTTATAATCGCAATTTTCACCAAAAAGAGAATTACGTTACATTTTGAGACCGTTTAATTTGATAACATGAAAAAAATATTAAAAAACTCAACATTAAGCGTTTGTATTAAAATAATAGCACAACTATGATGCGTTAAATTAGTCATTAAATCATGATCATTCAAAAAAGTGTATTCCGTAGATAAAATAAATTAAAAAATATTTTTTGTATGAATTATACATTATTCAATAAGGTTCGGTTTTGCTCATCGGTAAGATTATCAACCTATATAAAATGTTGAATTAATACTAATCCTGTTTATTTTTTTTATAGGTTGCCTCTCTAACAAGAATTGATAGTAAAAACATGACATGTTTTACCAACCTTTCTAAATGCATCCACTACTTTCTATTACAAAATACTATGTAAATCGTTGAAAATGTAGTACACATTTTTTTTGCTACAATATCTTGTGACCAGAAAGATTTCACATTTTAGCTTCTCTTGAAAAGTAAACTGCATTATTTTTGTTTTTCTCTTTTCGATAGCTGTGGTTTTTTAAGCGGACAGGCAGTATATCATATTTAAATAACCAATGCGTTCAACACTCCAATAAAAAATACACATTCTCAGAATCGTAGAAATTCAAAAATTCTATTTTAGTTTTACAAACATTTCTATAATATATAACATATTTATTCACATAACGAAGTTTTGAAAATAGTAAACGATTTATTTGCACAAGAATTATAAGATATATTTTGATAGCACTTTCGAAAAGAACTATATATTTTAAATGTAAATTTTAAATAGCCGTTAACTACATCGAACAATTCTTTGAAAAAAAACGTTTTTCCATGTTTAATTGATTATGTTTATTATTTAGTGTATACGAAAGTGCTGTAATTTCTTCTACTACGTAATAAAAAAACAAACTATTAGTGCAAGTTTTTTTTTTTAAATATTTTTACAGGGAAACGAAAAAAAAGTATAATATGTACAGATATTTTTTTTCTCTGTAATGAACAAAAAAAATAGTTTGATTTACCCCATAACCTTTAAATTTTTTGAAGCCTAAATAAAAATGGATAGGTGACAGGTTTGGGCGGCGTTGAAAATTATGTAGATCTACACCAATTAAATACACGTGTTATACTGTCAGCCATATCAGCAAAAAATAATAAAAGTATTAACAAAAATACTCAATTAAGTACTATGTTGACAATGCGTAGGTTTGATGAGATATTTTATTTAACAATAAATGATTAAACCAACCTGTGATGTGGGGATATGTGTATAAGTCCCGGGAGGTAAAAAGCCATTGAAAAATGCGACTATTTTGCAAAGTGAAAAGCCATTATTCGCATAAAATATTTAACAAAAATGTTTGTGTAAATAATTCAGGTTCGGTGACGTCATTACAGCTCCCCTAGAGCGTTGTATAGTAATGTGTCATATTCACATGAGAGTTTTCACAACTTCTCTTGTCGTATGGAAAACTATGGGCACGGTGTTGCCCCACGAAGTATGTTTTTGTCACATTACTTGCTCCGCGGGACTGAATAAATCATGGTTAAAGTTAAACAACATGTAGCAACACTAATGTCTCCATGACAACATTGCTGTTTCGGCGAATTCATCTTCATGAACGCAGGGAGTTTTAGCGCGTTGTATTGCTTATGATTTTAATGGATTAAATAAAGGTAAAACGTGAGTAGTTTTTGTTTGACATTTTTGTTTAGCGAAAATGATTTTAGCGTATCTGTCACAGAAATAAAAACTCAAAACTCTGTTAAATAACTTTCATGTTGTCATTTCAGCTAAATAAATAATAAATGGAAAAGCTTTTGACATAAATCACATAATATGTTTGTCCAATCAAAAATTGTTATTCTCAACATGTGTTTACATTGTTGGTTTTTTGTTGAGGTATTTATTGGTTTGAATTCCAGTATGGATGAATTTATTGATTTGTGTTTGAAGACATGGATGTTTAAAATTAATAAATTTCGTGCTAGCCATCACAACTCAAAAAAACATGGAATAACTTTTAGAAAACCACTTGTCCTGTCATATTTAAGCTCTATATCAAATCTCGTGTCGCTTAACTGATAATTTTCAAATAAAGCCTCAAACTTCTTCTACTATTTATTGATAAATCAGTTTTGAAACATGAAATTTAGGGTGGTGAACATAATATGTTTCATTAATGCATATATTTTAACAACTTGTATTAGAGTCAATTTGTTTTTGTTTCATTTATTAATAAGAACACAATATTCCTTTGTAATTTATTCAACTTTATTTAAATTTGAGCATTGTCAACTGATTGTCAGTTGACAATGCTCAAATGCATGCTGCATGCCGCAATGCAAAAAATGCTGAAACAGGTCCTGAACTTTTAAATACAGTGGAATAAAGTAAAAAAGAATGCGTTTTTATTATCATAATCCTTTTCCATCAAGTATTGACAGTGGACACCCTACAATCTTGTTTCATTAATACGACTTAAAATAAACCAAAGTATGAATATGAAATCAGTTTGTGTTAGCGCATACTGTACAGTAAAATGATTTGTTTTTTTAACAACTAACGTATGCAGAACAATATCGGATAGTTAAAAGAATTATAATTTTCGACCGGTTTTTTTGAATATGTATGATCAACAAAACAGTATTTTTAACGTAGAATCTATACAAATATTTTATATTATTTTGAATGGGAATAGTATGAAATAATGCGCATGATTGAAGAAACTGTACAGAGTACAAAGTCTCCCATACGAAAAAAGAATATTATTCTAAATAACTGCATTTGTGATGGCTGCCGCGATTGTTTAACGAACAAAATAGTATAAATAATTAACTTGAATGACTTTTTGCGTTATTTTATGAGTGTATACTAATTTTATTTCGACTGCTATACACCATTGACAACTATAAACAGAATAAAACGGCAATTTTGTAGCCATAAATAAATTATGCAATGGTTTATGAGAGTTGGATAGTTTAAAATCCACCCGGAAAAAAAAATACAAACTACTATTACAATATACATATCGAAAATTTTCGGCACAAGTATAACATACATAATTTTAATGAAAATAAATTGAAAAATACTGTATTTATTTAAAGTCTAATCCGTGGCGCAGTTATCAAAGTTGTTGGCTTCCTGGACGGATATCACAGGTTCAAGTCCTAGTATAAACAGAATCTTTTCAATCGATTAATCGATTTCTGTTTGAAAGCATAGCTGTTTGTGATATCTAAAAATTCCCGCCTACTCTTCTTATCCTTAAAAAATAACGAGGTGTAGCATGATCAATTATTTAACCACTAGTCCTGTCCTGGTTAGAATTATTCTATCTTTACTCTCTTCGAAAAAGAGAAATTGAGTAAAAAGCAGTACTCATAAAAAACTTTTATAAAGATTCCTCTTTTGAGAGGCCATATGTTCTACATTGGGAACGGAAATGAATAACAAAATGTAAGTATTTATTGAATATACTCTTAAACTATTTTCTTGTTATGTTTTAGTATGTTTGGTTGTAAATTATATATGGTACGAATATGTGATTATACATTTATTTAAAACACGACTGTTTGGTTTTAAGTATCAAAATTATTATACTATCCATTTAATTCAAAATTGAATTTGATTTCAAGTATTTCAAAGTTCAAATATTATATATGTATATTTGAGATAGAGCGGTTCAATTCTGTATAAATATACTCCCCCGCAGTACTTATTGTTTATTGTCTTCCCATAAAACAACAATATCATAAACTGCCCAAGGAGGCCGTAAGTTGTTTGAAATCTGAAACGAACTTAGGACTTGTCTTCGATTGCCGTATTTACTGTTAACTAGTTCAGCCGTAAGCAAAGTGGGCAAAACAGTAAATCCATTATATTGTATCGTAGCCTTTAATTTATTCATTATGGTAATCTTGTGCCGCCCATTTCCTGCTCAAGATAATCGCTTTGGTCATACAAGTCTGCGTTTATAGCCCTAAATCGAGGAAACTTAATTCACCCAAGGCTAACTTAACTCATTAGAAGGCTTATTGAGCAGTTGTAAGGGGAAAAAAACCCGGTCAAATTATTTCCAGTGAGAGCATTATTTTTTTACTCTGATTTGAATAATGTTGTCGCGAGGGGTTGAATACAGAAAATTCTAAAAAATATTATGTGCCTATTTTAGGCGATGTGTATCATTTGCGTTTAAGCAATTAAATTTTGTCAGGTGGAACTTTATTTTGACACATAAATTGTTCCCAATATATTTGGTTGTCGGAGTTTTTTTCAAGTATTAGCCGTGAAAACTTTTATAATAAAACAATAATTATTTCTATGTATATTTCTTGAAAAACAAGCATCTTTTGTTTCATTTTGAAACTTTATTCGATTTATATTTAAATGTAGACTACAAAAAAGCAGCGTAATTTTAAAAAACTTTATCAATATTTTTTGAATATCGACAATTTAATTTTCCGTTTTTATTAATAGTAAAATTTCAGGGCTTATAGTCCAACACTATCAACAAAAGCGCAACTTTACAGGAGAGCCTAAAAGCACTTTTTATTATTTTTTACTTTATAGATCAAATTTTTATTTATAACCTAATGTTCAAATTTTATAATTTATTGTATATTTATAATGCTTATGATGATGTTATTTTTTTTAGGTTAAGTCTTAAAAATATAAAACAAAGGCAATTTTATAGTTAAAGTTTAACTTAACTGGCGATTTAAGAATAAACTAAAAAAGATTGACATTATTATTATTATTACTACAAATTTATACCTTCCTACATTTATCAAAAATTAGTTTGCATAAAGTCTGAGTGAATATAATATTATGAGAAAATGATTTAATAGTCCGTTTTTTATATATATTTTTAGAAAAACTAATATTTTAACGAGAGGTTTATCTGAAGTACTTTTTGTTCCTTTCTGAAATACGGTCTGAAGTCTTTTGCTGTTTTTTTTTGATCAATTATTGGACCGGTTTCTACAGAAGCTTTCATTGGTAAATGCATTATTTTCAGTCTTCCTTAATTTAGACAACATTTGAATAATGACCTTTATTGGTAAATAAATAATCTTTTTATTTGAAATTTTATTGCCCTCACTGTATAATAAACAGTAAGAGATAAAAATATAAAGAAAATGAATTATCGTTTCCATGTTTAGTTTATAAAAATGGTTTTTTTGTAATATTTATTCTTGTTGTATTAAAATATGTTATATATTAAGATTTTTCATTTGAGTGACTGATTGTAAATATATCACAATTTACTTACCAAATACAATTTGGGATTATAGTGTACATTTAAGAATATCATTTTCAAAAGTATTTCATTTAAATTATGGGTGTTATATGCATATATATAAAAATTATTTTTAACGAAACCAGAAACGATTTAGACAGGAGCCTGTGAAGGTGTTTAAGATATCTAATTCAGTTTGTTTGAAGAGTCTTAGCTTAAATCAAGGTAGATAGTTTCCTCTATTAAACATACAAAATTGTTTTCTTACCAAGGCAGGTCAGCCATGTTGACCCTAAGTAAACTCAGAAATTCCGGCTTACTATTTGCTGTAAAGTAGATATCTATTATCGTAAGCATGAAAACTTTACTATCGAAATATCTCAGCATATTACATGAATGCATAAAATATTAATAACTTTAAAGCGATTTTCAATGTTGCTTGCCAAAACGGTTATCAAAAATTTGTAAAGCTGTGTTGAAGTAAAAAATGCTACTAAAACTAACTATCGTGGTATTATATGAACTACAGTATAACTTTTAAAACATCGGTGAAAAATTGAAAATAACAAGAGCAAACATAAAATATTGAAAAAATATAATTTAAGATTTTGACTGGTGCTTGGTGGAATTTCAATATTAAATTAGAATCGTTCAAATTTATTTTTTTAAATGTTTCGAATATAGATAATTTTCAATACAATAAATAATTTGAATTCATATTACTTGAAAGAAAACTGTCTCGTCACTCAGTCAAGATTCAGGTTGCTCTTTGAAGCGTCTGCAGCATATGTCAAGACCTAGTTCACCGCCGTTTTCTATCATTGATATTATAAGGCGCTGGTAAGTCCAACCTTATTTCTGAACTTTTAACAAAATCAATCCACAGTAACACTAAGTTGGTTTCCCACCACGCCACGTTTTATGGCCGCCTACCACAACGCTTTTGACAGAAAAAATGAGTCTACCCCTCGCATTAATGGCCCGAGCAGAGATGCACTGGACTGATTTTGAACCGTGCTTGAAAAAAAAGAAAATAATGAAAGTGTGACAAGTTCAGCCACTTAAATCAAGTTGATACTAAGTATCCTGTGTATAATCCGTATACTGAGAACTTGTCGAAATATAAAGGTTTATTTACTCTAGTGAGGGATCAAAATTATGACGATCATCAAATAAATTTGCATTTTTTTTAATGCTGTGAAGTTAGCTTTGGTTGCAATCAAGTCAGCGTGGCCTATTGGGCCTGTGTAAGGACGGACCACAACAAACAGTTCTGCTAGTTTGGATTCCATCTCACGACAGTCCCACAGAACATGATAAACGCCCTGTTCACAGTATCAGCAGTATTCGCTACACCTTAGTATACAATAGTTTTAATGTTTAGTATACAAACATCCGTTTCTCGTGTCAATTGAAAATACTCAGAAACTGATCTGAATCAGTACTTTAAAATATTTTTTGTAAAACATGTACGATTGATAGTGTATTATTTATTTACTTCTGTACGACGTTAATATATATGCGAATATAAATGGTTATTTTGTATTTTGTAAGTATATCATTTGTGATTAAGCATTTTTTCAACAATCAGGACTCTCCGAACTGAATGCTTGTACAAATAGTGTGTACATGTTTTAAAGTAGATCCTTTGCACACAAAGATACACAATATTTTTCGAATTGGTTTTCATAAATAAAATTTCACCTGCCAAAGTGGGAAATTGAGTGGTGAAAAAGAGGCTCTCCACTTTAGGGGGTGGGTGATTCCACACTATTTTCCATCACGTAATGTATAACCTTCAGTTTTTCACTATATAAGAAAACACATGTGGTCCCACTATAAAAAACCACTTCTATGGAACATGATCCAGTTGAAAATTATCAAGTGTTTGTTTCGTTGTTTGTTCAAAAGGAGAAAATGTGTTTTCGTTTTGGTATGTACAATATATTTTTTTGTTGGATATACTTTTAGAAACATTTTTAACCGTACATTATTTTGACTTCATATATTATATAAATAATTTAAAAAGCAATAAAAACAATGCTAACGTTATATTTGTCGGGTCCGTAGTACAGTGGTGGTTAATATTTTCGGATTCAAGGACTGATTCACGAGTCAAAATCCCAGTACGAATAAGATTTTTTAAATCGATTTGTCAATTTCTATTGTAAGGCGTAAATGTTTGATGTCTAGCTTTATATTATATATCACTACTCTCTTCGAATAGAAAAGAGATCGAGAAACTGAGAAGCAAGCAGTTCTCGTAGAAAAAACTTCTGTTGAAATATTTCCATAGAGTGGCCACATGCTCCACTTTGAGAGCAAACATTGATTGAAGAATGGTTTTAACTATCCCAATCATGTAAAAAATACTTTCGATGGTTTCGGCGGTAACTTTGTGGAAGTTCATTTTAATAGAAAATTTTAAATTAACTTTGATTATTCCACGTATTGTGTTACTAACTGTGACACGTGTTTCGCCTCTTTCAGAGGCATCTTCAGACTTACTATCGCAAAGTTTGCTTAAGTAATGAAGCAAGAATGATTCTAACATTTTAAAATTTTATAATTTATTTTATAATTTTAAAATGTTAGAATCAATCTTGCTTCATTACTTAAGCAAACTTTGCGATAGTATGTCTGAAGATGCCTCTGAAAGAGGCGAAACACGTGTCACAGTTAGTAACACAATACGTGGAATAATCAAAGTTAATTTAAAATTTTCTAAAAAAAAGTTCTATGTAAAAAATAATTTATTTTTCAGAATTTAAGTGTTTTCTGTCCATCATTGGTAGAACGATACAGTAATGTCGAAATGGAAAAAATGCACTTTTAACTAAAATCCTATTTTATTAATGATTTTTATACACATTTCAGCTTTTTTGTAAAAAAAATGCACTAACATTCTATTGATTGAGCATTTATCTAATAATGCAATTGATTTTCACAAGTAAAAAAAATTATATGTAAGATTTCTTGTTCAAAAATTGAGTGAATAGAACTCGAAACTCTACAAAAGTTCTTTTTTGCGGAATATATCGTTATTATGTATTTTTTTTCACATACATTTCGTTAAAAAATACATTTAAACGATATTAATTAAAACAACTATTAAAAATTATTCAAACCATTGGTATGTTGCAGATTCAAAACAAACATCATTTGTGTAATCAAGTTTTTTTAACATTATACCAATATAAAGTGAAGTATGGACACATTTTTTTAATGCTCGCAGAAAATAATAACACACATCTCATAATAAATAGTTTGAAAATTACACTTGTTTCATTTACAAAGGCTAGATTTTCTGTTTTCATAACATTATATAACCATTATATATTTAGTATCAAAGATACGGGCGTGCGTATAACAACAAATAAAACCAACCAGTATTTCAGTTTATAGATTTCAGTTGATGTTACATTATATAAACTGAAGTAAATTTCTCTCATTTGTGAAGTTTAGGCAAGTCATGCGAAGTGCTTCTGCTTTTGACAGTAGGCTTTAGTAATGGTCATTAATTAATAAACAGATTTTATGGGGAATCAAAGTTGTCAAACATACACACATTTGTCGTCTGCAGTAGCGGGCGCATAATAACTAGCACTGAATTCAAATACACGTCTATAAACATAAGCTTGCTACGAACAAGATAGCGAATTCAAACGATATTTGCCAATTTATAACACGGAATATATACCCCTTTAAGTTAGTTACTATTGAAACACTTCATCTAGTAAATAAAAGTACGTTTAACCCATTTTTTCCCGAATTTTCCCGTAATTGACGCAAATAAAAAAAACACTGCTCACTCCGACAGGTTCAAACCTGAAAAAATACAAAACGATCACCACGCTTGCTAGCTGTAGACTGGTCGAGACTGATGCAATCTCAAATTTTATTGCGTCATGCATAATGGAATGGAAGCAAAAATACTATTGTTCCAATATTGGAACACTGGGAAAAAATGGGTTAAATAAAAAACCGATTTTGAAAATGAAAAAATTGAAAAATAAAACAGGCAGCCCACCAATATTGAATTTATTTCCATTGAGAATTATAGTACCTAGTTTAAGTAATACATAATATGTGATTATTACTATCAATGTTTCTATGTTACCTCCTCCTTGCGTCCAGTGGAAAAGAAAAAAAAAACACTACTTTTGTTTTGTGACTTTTATTTTGTAATATTTTACGAATCAGAATCACTTACGTCACGTAAAAATTGCGATGTTATGTCTGATAATGATTTATAAAGAAGCAGAACACGTGAATCATTTTAAATCACAACAAGTGGAGTAACAAGTTTAGTTTTATATTGAAAATTAACTTGAAAATTTTGTATATGTTTCGTTGTTTATATCTTAGCAATTACTAAAATTAAGCAAAACTTTAATCTGTTTTTAATAGCGTCCACTTCAATGTATAGGATATATAACCCGTATAAAGTATCTTTCCAGAATTTGTCAGTTATTCAGTCACTCTACTTCTCTTGTTCTAAAAGACAAGGAAATAAAAAATAAATTTGGCAAAGGTGCAATAAATTACCCAACGACTTTCTCTGTGTACTGTTACAGATGGAAATATCACAGACACTTACACCTTTGCATTTAAAATTATAATTTAAGTTTTTGATCCGGCAGATGAATGGGAAACCAATAAACTACTAACTCGAATTTAAATAATATAGTTACGTTATAGTGTTTGCCTATATGAAAATCCTAAAAAAATGTATGATACATAGATCACTTTTAAGGCGTTCACTGCCAACACTTAGTGAAAACGCATTTAATAAGAAAAAATAAAAAAACGCTTTCGTACTTATTCAAAAATTATTTATAATGATCATGATCGGTTTCACTCATTATGATCATTTTAAACTGACAAGAATATGCATCAATATACGAGGCTTTTCAATTGAAAATACTCTTGATAAGCGAAACTGGTTCTAACCATATTAAATGAATGTGGAATTAGTATAAGAGTGTTTTATTTTTTAAATAGATACAAATATTTTTAATAATAATATTGTAATGGCAAATAAAGCATTTTATTATACAAAACAATACTAACATGTATTCAATCTAAATTATTAAAAATGATAATATACATTCAAGAATAGCACATACGTGAAGTAATGGTTTATTTGATGTATAATAAATTTCAATTTATTGATACAGTCACAATTATCATAAAATTAGATCCAATTATTCGTTATCAATCGTAAAAGTATTTCAGTTTTTCATATTCAATTTTTTAATGGTCATACAATGGCTAAGTGTTATTTTTTATATGAAATTATGAAAGAATGGTTATGCAATAATTTTTGCTGAAATGGTGTAAAATAAACGATGTAATATGTTTACATAGCTTCCAAAATTGGTTATATAATTTGCGGCAAGTATTTGATAAATTTAACAAATATTTGATCAAAAAATTTGACCTGGAAAAGGTACAATGTGTAAAACATTCACGCATTTTTTATTGGGTCGAATAAAAACCGTGCAGTACACACGGAAAAAATATCCGTCGGCTCAGCCAGCGAGAAAATAAATATTTTCGTTTGCTAATTCCTAATCTTCTTTCCGGGACGTTAATATGAGGAGGTATATCAATAAAATCACGGAGCTTTTTCGAGCTAAAGTTTCAGCCTGGGGGCTTAATCCCCCCCATTGGATTTTTTTGTAGGAAAATAAACCGTTTCGCTTTGCTTCGCTGTGCATTTGCTGGAGCTTTTTCAGTAAATCATTTAGACTAAGCTTTCAAAATCGCTCGCGTCACGCCGGAAAACGTCATAAAAATATAGCTGAGCTTTATGTCTGCCGTGCTAGAGCTGAATTCGACCAGAACGCGACAGCGTATATTGACATGTGCTGTGCTTTCTACGAAGTGTGTTGCACAGGTGTACTACACAAATGCATTTTATTTTGACGGAATAATAACTGTTTTTAACAAGAAGCTTAACCAAAAACCGTTAAGCTTTGATTTTCAGATATTTTGTTTCGATTAACTCTCCCAGGTGTAAGTTATTATTATACATATAATCTTATATAACAATTTTTTGTTACGGATCTGGTCTAGGTGTCACATAATTTTCACATTAATTGTGTACTGCAGTGGTTTCCAACTTTTATGTTATTGCGCCTCCTTTTGAAGAAAAAAATATTTTCGCGTCTCCCCATCCTTTATTTCATATAATAATAAAGATACGTTTTAAAGGGTAAATATATACTTTGCCTCCCTTTGCAATAGCTCACGCCTCCCCAAGAAGGCGCGCCTCCCAGGTTGGAAATCGCTTGTGTACTGTATTACGCTTATCTCTTATATTTAATACTGAAAAAAAATCAAATGATTGACGGACATGAATTAATCAAGTCAATCATCCATGCTTCCAATTGGGTGAACGAAAGATAATGAGGTTCGTTATTTTTTGTTATAACAATAAATAATATTTTCTGCATGTATATGTATGTTCATAAATATACAATTATAAATAAAAATTATAAAAAATATACAAATTAAAAAAAATACACAAAAATGAAGAAATGATTTTTTTTTATTATTAATTTTATCCGTGTGCGTTCCCAATGTGGAAGATATAGACTCATAATGGAGGTACCTGAACGTAAGCTCAACCTCTCTTTTTCAAAGAGAGTCGTAGAAATAGGCCAGGATACAACTAGTGGTTTACTAATCGCTCTCGTTACATCCAGTTATTAAAGGATCAGAAAATGTAACAGGGAATTTCTAAACATTACAAACACCCATGCTTTCTAACAGAAACCAAAAAATCGATCGAAAAAATGCTGTTCATACTGGAACTCGAGCCCGTGAGATCCGACACGGAAGCCCACTACACTAACCGCTGTGTTATAGGACCTACCAGAATAATACCAGTTATAAAAAATAGTAAGTGGTAATCTGTGAGTTGTTTGAAATGGCAGTCGTTGGCACGACTACGAAAATTCTTTTCAAACCTCTGAAAACTCTTCATATTAATATTAGAAAAAAATATAAATTTATGTTTATAATATGTTAATATATTTTTTAGTTAATCTTAAAATATCATAAAATTTTAAATAGTATTGATTATATATATATTTAACACAAAAATAGTGAATTGCATTTATAATTTTATATCAATTTAGCACGGAAAAGTATTTCTAATTGGCTGACTGTATAATTAAAATGTTACATAGAATAATACTTATAATTGTTTCTCAATTTCAACAATCTTTAAACATTACCCTAGAATCAAATCGAGTTATAAAAATTCTTCATATACCTACGCCAAGTTAGTTTATTAAAGCGATAAAAATAAAAAAAAACTCAGTTATTGAGAAGTGGTTTGACGTAAAGTTTTTGACATGAAATCATCTAACATGAAAAAAAAATAACATTCGCAGCGTCTGTATCATAAAAATATTAAACTTTTAAAAGAGCTCATATAACTTATTGTAAATAAATTTAAACTATTATAGATCATTAAATAATCATTTTTAAGAAAATGACACAAATCTGAAATAAACAGCTTTTTTTATTTTAAATATAAATGTACTATGAATATAATGTTTGTTTTTTTTTCTATTCCTTAAGGCAATACATTAAATCTTACACATACTGCTTCTAAAATAAACATCGTGCCAATTGTTTTCGTTCTCTTCTAAAAATAGACGAACTAAGAAAAACATTTTGATGTTTGCTCAAAGCCTATATAAAACAATCCTGTTTTACTGCCAAAATAAGACAAAAAATAATTTGTTTAAAGCTCCATAACTATTTGTATGCCTGTTAAACCTTTTATGCATTCAATTATTATATGTAAATTATTTTTAAGTAATAATATTTTTAATGATGGCGTCAATTATTTTAGCTTTAATTTAACTTAAAATAATGTTTAGCAATTTCTCTTTTAATAAAGTATGTATGTACAACTAAAAGTTTATAATAAAAAATGTAAAATACTACACAGGGAAATTTTAACGGATTAACTAGTAATATATGTGAATATAGAATTGATTGTGTGACTAGAATTTAATCTATTTGATTACAAGTATATTCAATAATGCATTATTCACTATATTTATATTGTGAGGTTTCTAGAATCCCTTATATATGTCTCATACCGTAACAAACCAATGATGAACAATTTAAATTTTTAGCCAGAAGCGCCTTAGGAAAAGTTCAAAAGATTTGGACACAATGCACTCAGTTGTGGCTAAAAACGCAGTTTCAAATTGTATGGTTTCTAAGAAAATTTGTTTGCGGTTAATATCGTAAAAAATTTTAAAAGTTTAAAAGGTCCGAAAATTAGTCGGAAAAACATGACTTATAGCATTTTTTCACTATGACTGGAAATAAATTACCGTATTAACAATACATGCATCAAGTTAAATGAACTCGAAGTATAAAAGACCTGTCAGTATTTCAGCAACACATTAGCTAGTAAAGATGGCTTTCGTTACAGTAAATAAGAAGTAATAAGTTGGAAACATATAATAAACGTTTATTTAAGGGTCCCATCCCAGAATATTTGAAACGGAGTGGCAGGTTTGAAACCACGGTAACACAATTATTGGCGCTCAGTCTCAGCCAAAAGGTTGAAGAAAATAGTTTCGTCTGAGTCAATCTTTTGTTTCTTCTATCAAAATCTACGTGAGTTTTTTTTTCAGCCGTGAGAATCATTTATTAAATAAATATCTTCAATTTTAGTTTAGGTTCTTAGAAACGTGAGTAAATATTAAATGAACATACATTTTTTGAAAAAACTTATTTTCAACGTGTTTCATTGATTTATTATGTAAATATCATTTAATTGAAAAAAACGGAAAGTGGAAGAGTCTTAAGAAAATCATTTAAAAAAAAGAAACACAGATGTATAATTTTAATTTATATGAAAAATAAATCAATAAAAACTGACACTGAAAGAAGTAAATTTTATTTGGAAGTAAAATATGAGCCACATTTCGATGTGTGAGAAAATAATTGTTTCTTTCCAATCTGAAATATAATCTGTTGATTTTTAATATCGAATTAATATTTCAAAGAGCCAACTCAATGAGTAATTTTTAAAAAGAGCGTTAATCGGCTTGTGCATACTGTAAGTAACTATAAAGGCTGAACAGCAGTGTAAACGATAACAAATATGTTTCTATTCGCCTTTTATAAAATGAGGTTATATGGAAAGATATTACAAATATGTACCTTCACTATCCTATGATCTCTTCTACCCTAATAGAAAGTTTTCTATAATAGTAGAGATTGACTTGGAAAAGTCGACAGTCAAGTCGATTTTAAATTAAGCGCTCTAAGTATCATATAAGTTCTCACTTTTCAGTGAACAGCGTTCTGTAGGACGTCGCGTGCATGTTCAACACTCTGGCGACTCACAATTATATTCGCGGAACATGTGTTTGATATGCAACTGAAGTCTTACCCTTAGTGATACATCTTAATGGTTGATCGAATGCGGAAAAATACAAACCTGCTCGCCAATAAAATCCATACTCGTTAATTTAGCCAGACACTGGGCATGTTTAATTGAGAAATAGTTTTAATATAATTTTAAAATGTTAGAATCAATCTTGCTTCATTACTTAAGCAAACTTTGCGGTAGTGAGTCTGAAGATGCCTCTGAAAGAGGCTAAAAACGTGTCACAGTTAGTAACACAATACGTGGATTAATCAAAGTTAATTTAAATTTTCTTTTAAGATTTAAAGTGTTTTTCCTAACAGTGCCTTCGGATGACAAAATTGTTTTTAAAACTTACACACTTTTAGAAACTATAATAAATAAATAAATACTTAGTCTAAACATACCCTACCAAAAATATTAGCCAAAAAACTAAGAGCCTTCTTCGCAGAATCCACATAATATGTGTTATAGCTTCAGTAGAATAGTAAATTTAGAAAAACATACATATTTTATACTCCTATTGCGCTTGTTAATATTTAAAAAAACCTTCATAAGTGTCAAACATATTTTGTTTTATGAGGTACCATTGTTTGATAGAATTTTTAAAACTCCATAATTCAATTAATTAAGTGTTTATACTTAAATGTATATCGGTTTTGATGATAATTGAAACAATACATATAGAAGAAGATGTAAAACTGAACGTTTGCTATATTTTCTATGCATTAAAGCTAGTTCATTTTGTGAAATCGAACACTTATGTAAAATTTGATAGAGTAATAATCAATTGAAACGAAATTGATGACATAAAATGGATATTGTATGGAATAGGTTCGATGTCGAATGGCCATTATGATGATGTGGATTCGCTGAATATTTTGCAGCAGGTAAAGATAACCTTTTAGCGGGGGTTTCCCCTTTCGCACCCTTAGGCATAAAATAAGTGCGGGTGTTCAGAATGTGGTTAGGAAATATATATGGGCAGTAACTTCCGGATGATAATAAAAAATTGAGTCATAAATTGGAGTATCACCTCGCAGATCCTGCGAATCACGGCTTACCCGGCCAAACTGACACAGTTTTCATATCAAACCGGGAATGCAATAAAAATTATTCACCTACTTACGCGGGACTTTATGAATTTCGCATGCATAAGGGGTCATAAGCTTCTTATACGACCCACGCACTCAAAATGATAAGTTGAAAAGGTTTTTAATCTCTTCGAATTCTTTTTTTTAGTTAGCTGAAAAATTACAATGAATTTTTTTTTTATTGAATAACACAACTTCTTAATTCAGTAATTGTCAAACACAGCACATTAAGACAGAATAAAAAAATATGACAGCATCTCAGTATTGCCAAGCGAACTCTGTGTTTGAATTTATAATTTATTATATTTTTTAGTGTGTATATTTATTTACCAACAACAATGTAGAATTATAATGCAGAGTATGTATGTAAAGAATTAAAAAACAATTCGTCAGTAGGTTTAATGTTTAAACGATATATATTTTTTTTAAAAATAAATAAGAAAACCGATACTTCAAAAAATGTGAACGCAATCTTTTGACATTTAATCGTCTTTCTAACCTGCTCAAAAGTCGATATTCTACTAGGAAAGTAAAAGTTAGTTCTGCACTTTTAAATTATACAATAAAAGATCCTAATAAAACTCTTACTCAGTATTTGCAAGTAACAGTCTTTATTTTTTACCGTTTAATTTAATAATAGAAATAAGCGAAAGTCAATTGTAAGCTTAAATACACGACTCACGGGCCTAATCGTTTTAATATACAAAAAAGGTAGGGAAAAAAAGCTATAAAATTATAGAGCAAGTACATAAAAACAGGACGCAAGCGACGGCGCAAGGTAGCATCAAATTGGCAGGCACATGCAGGCGAAACAGTCATATGCGAACAGCGTATGCTGTGACATGTATACATGACTCTTTCAATGCATTTAAAGAGTAGTATCGTATAAACAAAGTTCAGTTTGCACTAATTTACTAGTTTCTTTGTAATTTTTGCGGAAAAATCAACGAACGAATTCACACCTGCACGCGTCAAGAATCTTTACCGGCACTACAACGGAGCAAAAAGCTGGGCAAACGCATATCTTCGACCCACTTACTTGTGTTGCAGCATACACAATTCTGTGTTTCTTCATGTAATACAAAATCTGTGCTGCCTTGCGCTCACTGCACTGCGTCTCAGCATATTCCTAGCCTTAGCTTAGTCACTAAAAATGACAATATCTATTCGAGAGTAAATTAAAGATCACAAAGTTCTAGTGATCACGTGATCTACAAAAACAGTTAGTAGAAAATATTTCAACTAATAATAGGAAAAAGATTTTAAACGACACAATTAATCAAATTGCGTTTTAAGCCAATAATTGTTCAATATGGCCTAGGCCAGGGATGGCGAACCTTTTTCGCAAGTGGTTCAAATTTGATTTTTTTTAAATCATGCCACGGGTCACATATAGGGATCCTCGAATTAGTGTACTTTTTCCAGATTGTTTTTTTTAGCTCACCGAAGAATTTGAAGTCCTCGATTTGGTATACTTTTTTCCAGATTGTCAAAGAAGCTCGTTTTTCATCATTTTCAGAGTTTATTTCTAAAAGTTCAAGCGGGTCAGATAATTTCTCACGCGGATCACACACCCGCGGGTCCCTCGTTCGCCATCCCTGGCCTAGGCTCTAATTATTTATTATCGTTTTTTTTAAAAAATCAAATTTCAACCACTTGCGAAAAAGGTCCGCCATCCCTGGCCTAGGGCGTCAGTGAATTTTAGGACGTTATCTCATTCACCTGATATTTTTTTAAGGCCTGTGAATTTTAGCATTTTTACTTGCTATTGTTCCACGTGGATCCCGGTTGAGAAACGCTGATCTAGAGAGCTAAAAGTAATCAGCATAATATCAGGATAAACATTGACTATATATTTGTGTTTACCATTCACTATTGAGAAATTCCTTTATCGAACTTAATACGAGAGTAATTAAAAAAAAATCTTTTCCTGTAAAATTAATAAATTTTTGGTTACGATTTTCTGCCTATAATATGTCGATATGGGTCGATATGTCAGGAAAAAGGTTTTTAGAGGCAATCAATTAAGTACACATTTAATTTCATAATATGATTTCATCTATGGGAGCTTAGAGGATAACACTGTAAAAAGTTTTTTAAGTATGCAATTTAACTGCACTATTAAGATTGTGAATTTCAGTATAATTAAATGTGAATATTTAACGTAAATAATTTGATGCTTTGGCCCATAACAGGTAAACTCTTAAAATCTCGGGGAATAAAATGACGAATCAAGATAATTAAAGTTTTGACTCCTTCTTACTGAATCAGCATATTCACAACTGGCAGCGGATGTTTTGCTACTAAGATGTTTGAGCTGGTACGCTTACTACATATGCAAAATTGTAGCTCGAGAAACTAAGACGGCAGTTTTTATAATACTAAAATGTTAGTAAATCTTAAAAAAGGTTTTTTTCTATTACAAATATAACATGTCGCCCGGTGTGGTCTAGTTGGTTAGAGCTTGCTCTATCGATCAGGTGGGTCTGGGTTCGATTCTCGGTAAGGTCAATGTCAAATTGGATTTTTTTCAATTTTAATTTGAGATCTAAGACATGCGTGTTTGTGATGTCAGTTCTCCTCGAGTTCATCTCATGTGACTTTCAAAAATTCTCATCGAGTATATCTCGTATGACCTTTCAACTTCAAAATATTTGACGCATTGGCGTAAGCTATAATGTCGAATATTTAAAAAAAATCTGAAAAAAGTAACGTTAATTATTCCTATTAGTATTATCTTGTCATTGTTTAATGAAGTTAAGATTGTTTTGTGAAATACGTGTAATGACTGCCGTTCTGCGGTACATGACTTTGTAAACTGCCGCTTTTGCTACAAACTAGATTTAAATTCTTCAATAATTTACATGTTAGAACCTTTTCTTATAAAATTTAAATCGCTATAACATGAAATATTTTACTCAATTTTGACAGAACATAGAGATTGCCGCCATTGTTACCAGAACCCTCAGATATTAAACTAAAAAACATATCGATTTAATGAAATTATTAGAAATTCAACACAGCGAATAATTGAAATATCACATTGTTACATGGAGATCGAGTATATCGTTATCTGTAGAAAACCTTTCATTATTTAAGCAACAATATTTTTTTTTTTGTTCAATGACTTGATCTTTGTGATTCTATGGAATATAATCTGTGATAATAAAGTGCTGTGGGTACTCCATTTAGTATTTTAAAGACCGAGAAGTAAGATTTTATGAATATACACAATGTTTTGCGATTTGCTTCTTTTGGTCCGGATGACGGAAAAGATAGCGTGTTAATTGTGAAGAAATCGTGCTTGCTTTTTAAGGCAATACTCGACCGAGGAAAGCATTCGCTCACATAAATAATGGACGTTAAAATATTCAAATGTAAACTTTTTAAACAAAACACTCTTACCACACCGATGCGAGTATTTGAACAATTTAGTTTCGCAACAAATAAGTGGAGAAATTATTGCAAAATAGCGTGTATTAGAAGTGATGGTAATAATTATGAAAACCATTATTTAAAATATTTGACATTCTTATTGCACGGTTTCTAGAGAAGTCCTCGTTGAGTGCAATACTCAATTTTTCACTTAAACTGCCAAAAAACGACTCAATAAGATAAGTCAATATTTCATAATTTCAATTAACATCGTAAAAAGTATAAAATTACTTGCCTAGTCCTAATTTTTTAAAAAATGTTGTAGTTGGAATGTAAATGATTTAAAAAAATAAATTGTTATATTTAAAGAGTAAAAAGTATTTGGCTTTACAGTTGACAACCAAGACATTATATATATATTAATAATACAAAAAAATAAGATAATAATAAATGTTTTTTTAACAGTTACTTAAGGAGAAAATACATCACAAACACCAAAAATCTAAATGTTGGTTTTATCTTAAATCCAAGGTCATCTGGTCGCTGGGGTTAAACTCTTGCTAAATATAATTTTAAAAAAAACTGTGGTCCAGTTAGTAAAAGATTTTCTCTAGAGAATCGCGGGTCTGGGCTCAAGCTCCAGTAAATTTAATTTGAAGTTTATATTTTTTCAATTCAAATTTGAAATAAAAATTTAAAAAATAATACATTTTTGCTATTTTTTATATAAAAGATTTAAAAAAATGTTAATTTTTTTAATGCTCAATTTTTTTAATATAAAAAAATTGCCCCATATCTGAATATAAAACTAGTATTACAAGAACTTATTTCTGTAACTAAAATTTTTGCTAATATTCGTTGGATGCCAAATAGTTTATTATCTCGCCTATATTTCGTCAGTTTTAATTACTATTACACATGCGAGAAAACAAAAAAAGACATATCACATCAGTTATGACATGAAGTTCTTTCATCAAACAAATAAAAGATTAATTTATAAGTCTATTAAATCAAATAACGTGCTATAGGCTTGCCATATCTGGCCAGTACATTAAAATTGAAAGGTTTGGGTAAATTAATGAGGATTCCGTAAAAGAAATACGTTTAGAATTACTGTTTTGTATAAGATAAATTAGCCAATCAAAGTAAATTTCAATGCTTTATTGTAAATCATATTTAAATTTAAAGTAAATTGAAAAACGTGAAACAATAATTTGACGAGCACGTGTCACAATTTGTAACACAATTAATGGAACAAAAAAGTTAATTTACGTAGAAGAATACATTGTTTAATAACTTGTATGCCTTCACGACTGAACAATAAGATCGTGTCGATTTATTATAGATTTAAAAAACAAGGCATGCTAAAATACGCTTGTTATTATATAACATTCTGGAATAATTCCAGTGGGCCGTAAAATGAGTAAAACAACCCGGAAACACACCCCACTCTCAAATCCGCCACACGTGATCCAATAAACGTTATAGACGGGTATTCTGTTTCGAAAACGTTATCAGTTGAATTTTCACTTGGTTTTTAGAGCTGCCAGTTCTGGCGAGCTGCCACTCACCTGTCAGTTGCGGCCTATTATTTAGTGGGGGTTAAATAAAAGTCTTGGGGATCTCGTGCGGTTTTGAACTGAACGTTTTCACGAGTTTACTGGACATCAAGAGTCACTCGTTTAATAACTGAGCTCAATCACGTACCAATCAATGCTCATCAAAACATAACGAAGGATAACGGGGAATTGAAAAGTCTACTTACAGTTATATTTATAAACGGTTATACTACAGAAATAAAGGTAGTATCACTCTTATCTACACTACTACTACAAGATAATAAATTTTTGAACAATCATAATTATTGACTTTTATACCTGTGTGACATTGAATTTCGTGTTCTGTGATTTATTTAGATTTTCACAATAACATACATTTAATATGTTAGATACTGTTAACTAACATTTGTATATTCTGGTAAAAATATTGCAGTAATTAAACTGTTTTATTATCTATGCAAACACTCTTATAAAAAACATTCTAGTAATCTATCAGACGTAAACTATAATATGATAATAATATTTCCAATGCGCTATCAACAAAATATATGTTTTTTACAACGACCGAGCAATTTTTGATAGTTCAAACCGCTTCAATTTTCAGTTTTGTTTTTTGTGTTCGTGTTGCCAGACGACGGTATCCATCCATGGACTTACATTTGTACGAACAATTTAACAAATTTATTTTCAATCGATTGATAGATTTGTGTTTAAAGATTTAGTTTAGATATGAGTGATGTTTCAAATACCTCCCACCCACTCATTCCTGAAGAATCTGCGTAGCGAGAGAGATAACCCATCTACTAGACGTTTTCTGCCCCATATTTGTATATACTGACTCATTCCAAAAACGAAATTAAATTAAAAAGTATAAACATTAAAATCAGTTATGGTTAAAAGTATTTGTTTTCAAATGTTTTATAAAGATTAAAAAAAACCAAGTCTATTTGGTATTGAAATTTGTTTGAACGCGTCAATGTGCAAAAAAATGTACAAAAAAATCCAGGCATACGCGTCTACTTAAAATGTCAACTCTACAAAAAAGGTTTGCCATAAATATAAATGTGTACTGAATTTAATGACACTTGCAGTAACACTCGCGTTATTGATGTATAGTTGGCGTTTTTCCAGTATGGTCAAGTACACAAAAATGTTGAAGGGAAATAAAATAAAATAAAATTCCGTAAGATCAGTTGACAGGAAAATCAACATTAAACAAAAAATATTTCTTGACATTGTGTATTACTATGACAACCAAATAATAAAATGTTGTTTGTCAATAAAATAAATAATGATACGAATAAAATAGTATTTATCGAGAAAAAACGTAAAATAGTTTTATTGGAACAGTAAATCGTCGCTATACATACTGTCAAAAAATCTTGTTTTTCAGATAATTGACTTTTTCGAATATTACGAAGTTAACTTTTAATGAACCGTAGCCGTAGAAAATTAGAAAAATTAATAAACAACAACTGAAATTTTTTTTGTAACCGTTAGACTTTAGAGGACTAAACGTTTTTGAGTAGCTGACAAAATAAGGATTCTGTAAAGCTAAAAAGCGAAGTTATTTATAGATTTCTGCCGGTAATAAACGCCAATGTAATTGACTTAGTTCGAATTATTGACCTTTTTGTATATCGAAGTAAATAATTAATATTACAATATTTTAGTGAACTTGTTTTTTTCAGGAGTACATAAACATGTTTAAATCAATCGAGCTTCATTTTGGCATAATATTTTATAACAGTATTCCGACGACTAATAACAAAAGATTTTCAATTAAGAATACATAATAAGATAATCAAATATGTTTGGTAGTTTGGTTCGTATTAAATTCGTATAGAAGAGCACATATTTTATATTATAATGATAAATTTCTTTTATATGCAAAATTCCTGATTTTAAATTCAATATAGATGAAAGTTCGCCCTATAAATCTGGTTCAGATCACGATAGTGAAATTGTTGAAAACGTACGTAATCTTTAATTGATTATTCAAAATAAATAATGTTTATACTACATGTTTACATTTTTGGTCTAAATAATGCTGATCTGTGAAAAAACATAGTATATTTGTAAAAAAATACACGTATCGTGGGCTTAATAAAGTTTTATTTAAGATATAAAAAAATATTTCATTCCATAAAGCTACGCCACAAAATCCATTGAGTAAATGCAATTCTTCTCGTAACTAAAGGTACATTCGCCTTTCTTTCCTGGTGCTTTTTGTCACGTATAATCTAGTATCTTGCTGCTTCATCTTTGGTCCCTTTTTCTTACTACGTGACCTGCCCAATTCCAATTAGACTTTTTGCACCTTGTGATTTATCAATGAAAACGTTTTCGTGGAACGAAAAGTAAAAATAATTTTGTAACAAATAATTTTCCGTACTCAAACACAGAATTGAAAAAAGGTCAAATAAAATATAAATTATTTATCAAGCATAAAAATGTTTTTTTTCAAAGTAAGTTGTCAAAGAAATCATTCTTGGTTGGGAGTTACGGATAATGTTTTAAATACAAGTTGAACATCATTTATTTTTTTAATGACTCATTTCCAATTGACCAAATTAAAAACACGTTTTATTTTATCACGGATTTTTATTCACGGAATATTAAAAAAAAATCAATATGTATTCTTACGCAGTAACAATATTATAGAGTAATCATCAATACACGCACATATATATAATGTGTTGAATTTTATGTATTAAGAAGTAAAGCTTTAGTTGTCTTGAAAATAGTACGCTATTCAAATTTTTAGATACGCTTCTACGCTTTGTTATCCTGAAATATTTTTTCTCCATGTCTCACGACACCGCACTATATATTAAAATTAAAACATATTTGTTTGCAAAAATATACTTTAAGCGTTAGCTAATGAAATGGATATAACAAAGGCAAAAAAAAAGATGATTTTTTCATTTAATAAATTCGAATTGGGCAAACAATTATGTCTATTAACTTCTAATATTTCTTGTTTATCTAAGGTGAATGATTTGTTATTTAATTGGATGATTTTAAAGTTTTAAGAGACATCGAATGCGTAAATTTGATAAAAAATAAATGGTTTTCAAACGAAGAAAATTCATTTTCTTTCTCAGAGCAGGATGAATGCTCTTTTAATTCAACAGAACTAGCTTCACCGTTATTACAAAAAATATCCGTTATTATATAAATTATTTTATCACTTAAAAAAGGTAATAAATAATTATCCTAATAAATAATTGTTAAGTAATTAATAAGAGAAAATGATTGTTTTGTTGTTCTTGCGTATAACACATTTTCACAAAATATTAACAGCGAACACCTTAAAAGTGATGTTTGTATTGAGCTGTATATTTTCAATTAAGATTAAACATTAAAATAATACACACGATAGAGATCGAAAAAAAAAAAATTTATTCGATGAAATAATTTTATGACATAAATATTTTATTTTTTACACAAAAAACAGGTCCGTGGAATCTAGTGCACATGTTGAAAATGTATTATGCAGCGTAATACACGAAAAACTTGTATGGAAAATTATTTGTTAAAAGTATAATATGTTTCAATAAAAAGATGCACGAGACTATAAAAATTTTGAAATACAAACCCTGTTGT